>OY754340.1:34627378-35930868 GCA_963573305.1 Pyrrhosoma nymphula | reverse complement strand
CATCTCGTTGCTGAGTTATTTCTTTTCTTAAGCACACAAAATATTACCAAGTTTTTATTTTTATGCACCATGAAATCAAATCGCCGTAGTCAAGCCATGTCTAATCTACTCATATATATTTTATTTTGACAATGCCGATAGTATACGCTATTCACAAGCCTGTTAAATATGTTATGAAATATATGTCATGAAAAGAATTTCTGCTACTAATTAAGAAACAAAAACATATTTACGTTACGGCCCATGAAATTCGCTTGAAATTTGTCGGTAAGTGATCACAGAGTAGAGCAAGTAAGTGAAAAACACACGGAAATCAATAGAGACTATTTAAAATCCCAGTTCAACCGTTATGTACTCTACATCAAAAAATCGTCATCATGGTTGAAAAAAATACACCTTATCACTCATGGCAACACTAAATAATACCTAAAATACTGTATTCCGATGAAATATACTGCTCTGGTCCAGAAAGTTATGAAAAGCAGCCAATGTTTCCACGATGTAAACATATGTCAACGTCTTGCACTCTTCGGGTACACTATTCGCTTCTCCAGCCGGCATTGTTCACGTTTACTGACGGTTACCTGCGCTATTATCTTGGTCAGGGTCTAATATCTCTATTTTCTATTTTAATTACATAGGTGATGACTGATTTTCTGCACTAATGACTAAAATCTTGGGCAACCTTGTTGTATGACTCTTTTGAGATCATTTTAGTGAGAAATATCTGCATGTCTCAAGTTGATTGATGGCTCTATTTTTTTCTGATGTTATCTAGTATCACGTTCAGACTCTGAAATGGAATGGTTTGATGATCGTAGTTTGGATATGTTGTTTCCCCCTAGGTTCATACTGTAGGTTTTTTTAGCAAGTAAGTTGATTAAAGGTGGATGTGATATCCTGGTTAAGGTAGTTTTTAATGAAAGAACGAATACCTATACTACTCTTTTACAGCCGCCAGCCCTTAATTCCTTACGCCTCCCCTTCCACGATGACCCAAATTCCTCCCCTCTATCACGACCTTAAGCATTCTCTCATACATACTTGTTCCAACCACCTATTCTACCTCTTTCGAGCAGTTCCCTCTCCTCATCCATCACACCGACAACTTACTCCCTCATCTTACTTCCCGTCCATCGAACTCTCCATTTCTATCCACACCCAATTCTTTTGCTAATATCGTTATATTAATGCTCATTCTCTTCCAACGTATTACCTGACCGTTAAATTGTTCTATTTTTTTACAGTTTTGCTCTCCTACTTTTAAGGTCAGTCTCGCTTTCCTCGTTCTGGAAAAAGCGCATGGCGTTACACAAAGGAAACGGTTGATGACTTTAATTTTCTTATGATTAGTCCTCATTCCATATTTGCCGAACTGATTTTCTAATGCATCTAATGTTGCATGTGCAATCCTCTGGATGAATGGTCAACTAAGGTCTAATCCTCGGCGATTGTAACCGACTTTATCATCTTTCCAGCTGTACCCCATCAGTAAATACTTGAATATTGCTAATACAAGTATTTTAATATCTTGAGTAGAACACCGCATTCCTCTAAAACTCTGTCACTGTTATAACTTAATTCCAATATTAATGTTTTTCGCTAGTTTTCTTATGCCTGTATTGGTTTTCCCTCAATATCCATTTTCAATCCCTGCTCTGGAGTGAGCTATCAAGCCATTTACCACGAGGAAAAAATATCCACAGATGCTGAGTGGACTATCTTGCCCTGGTTCCTGCTTTTCGTCCCATCTAGCATGTATGACCCAAACATGAGCTTTAATTGCCCTTGCTAATTTCCACTACAGCTAAACAAGGCATGGCATATTCATTAATATTAACAGTTGATTAATATTCATAAATTGACTAAATGATTATTAGAAAATAAATGACTCTATCAATGGTTGCCAATCCCTTAGGCTCCTATTATCAGTGAAATAAATAATAATTATATGTAACAGCATGCAGCATTAAAGACCAAATCCGTTGTGCACAAGATGCTTGAAAGAATAGTGAAAAATGTTTGATTTCCATTTCGTTTATTACACATCCATTATCTCATTCATGCTATAAAAAGGGTGATGTCAAGATTACGTGTGCATCCTCGAATTAAATTATGGTTCTACAGTGTAATATAGTGTATCAATTTACCTAAATACAGTATTCAATGTTTGTTACATGCTATATTAAAGCAAATTACTACTAGTAACAATCAAAGAGTCAGAGAAACTCAATGAAGCTCTCACATTTTATTACTTTGCATTGGGGCTAGCAGCAATATCATCTAGAAGAAGAACGAATGTAGTGGGTTTGAAATTAGCGCTATTAATGTCAAACCATTTAAAAAAGATTCATCACATCATGCAATCAGTGTTTTAAATCACTACACATACACATCTTTTTTTTCATATTTTTATGAATTAGGCATTTCCTATATATTAGAAACAATATACGCTAACATTTGCAAGACCTTCCGCGAAGAGGATACGAACAATTTAACAGCGGAAACCCATCCCACACTTAAGGAATAGTCTTTGTCACAAGTGCCTACGATAACATGCACAGATTTTGTTTCATACATTGCAGATAAATTATTCCCATTAACGGCTCTTCAGCTCCGATAACAGGATTTGAAAATCATTATTTTTCAGTCTCAAATTACAATGTCCTTATGGCGGAATGGTGACACGCTTCGGTTTTATATTTTATTTCTTGATATTTACCACAAAAAGGCTTTCTCACAAACTAATATGTTTCAACTAAACCATTGCAGTATATTATTTTTTCAAGGTGCCTTATCAATCACACTAGACTGACATAATTATGATTGAAAAGGGATGAGCAGACGCAACAAATGTCTATGTTTCGTAAATTTTACTTAATTGTTTATTCAATCATTGTGCAGTTTTGTTTTTATTCCATGGAAAATTTCGATGATTATCAGAGACATACGTCAATGTAAACCCCATTAGTCCTCATAATCAAACCGCTGAATAAGAACATTTGGAAGGAAAACCTTGTATCGTCAAGGCATGTTCAATAATAGGTAATAGGCATGTTCTTAATTAATATCATAATCATTTTCAGTTATACATTCTCATTACGGCCGACTTTATTGGCTCCATGAATCTGGTGTTTCGAAGCGCAGGTTCTATCTTAAAAGATCCCGAAGAGATATGAAATCAAAAGCATTTTAATATGAATTGACGGCGGTAAATTCAATGGACTATAGTATGAGCCTAGACTGCTCCACGAACAAAATCCTACCTAGATTTATAAACTTATTGACTCAACATACGCGATGGAATCTTGGCAGACTGATTTGAAACCTAAGTATTTCGGATCTGTTGACGAGCTATTTACTCTTTTGAACTTAAGTAGAAATTATTAATTAAGTAGCACTAGACGTCCGAAAAGTGATAGTTGAACGATGGAAACAGTCTCCAAGGGAATTAGGCTAGCCATCACAACTAAAATTCAAATAAATGAGCTAAAATTCACGGCGGGGATGGATTTACATCAATTAGTTATCTTTATTTGAACTAAATTTAGCTTTTAGCGACGCTGTAGCTCAGATTAATAAAGATATATCATGGCACGTTTCTAAAATCTGATATTTTACCACGTTCACCACCGAGTAGTCATTTTTCCCATTTGAGAAGTAAACATGAAGAGCAGCCATTCACAAATATATCTTGAGGCGTACTAAAATCCTCTGATCGAATGAGTTGTAGCTATGAATTAATTTTAGGTATAATTTAATCTAAGGAGTTATCGTTATGAGTAAGCAAGAATGTGAAGAGAGAGCATGAACTTTCACAGGGTAGAGGTGTGGTGAAGGAATTTCTCCATTCATTTGATTGATTTTTGAAAGAAACGAGTGCTAACCGCACCGGAACGAGCATTTACCATTTGGCTAGTGTGACAGGGAGATATTCTTCTGTCTAATCACTTAGGCTATATAACCAGTAAAAATTCAGAACCTATTGGAGCTCATCCTAGACATTTCCAAAAAACGCTGTCAAAATTTAAGGATATTTAACCATTAAAAATTTTCTGAATCACTCCAGCCAATAGAAATGCAAACTGAAAAAGTTTCTTAAACGTTTTTTTTTACCTGTAGCAACACCTTTCTTGGCCTTGTGACCTGAGTAAATTCAAAGTTCTCAAAGAGAAAGGAAAATGACCGGCGTTTAACACCCCAACGATCTGAAAACACAAATTCCGGTGTAGCACCCACCCCCTTTGTGACGCATGAAATCCATATTTCGAGTGAGTCCTTCTCGTGTATGCGTCGCACTGGTCATGAATATAAATTCGTGCAGTCTTTATTCAATAAAAAAAGATTTGGACTCTTGGACTAGGTATATTTGTATTACTCTGACTATATTTGACAGTTGGGAGACGGGACAAGGATAGAAAGGTGTCATTTAATATGCTTGAGACTCAAACATTTTTGAAGACTTACTTTGAAAATGCATTCGTAGTGTCAAGAATATTTTAATGTCAGCATCAGCATGCAAGTCTATTGTTCACCTCTGCCCACAGAAGAGCTCCAGTTTCAATAGGACCTTAAATTGGGGTGTTTTAGTAGACAGGCATAAAGAGATGACCTCCAATGTCAATGCCCATGGAAGGAAACTGGTTTTCTTCCAAATAGCTCTCTATCTATTGGGGATCAGGTCAGTCTGGCTGCTAAGAGCACTGGCTTCCCATCCTGAGGGCATGGGTTCAAACTCCAGCAGGGTTGGAGAGTTCACAATTAAATCTCAACCTCTAATTGGGTGTCCTGTGGAGAGCACATCCAAAATGTAGTACCTTCACTGTCCATCGAATGGGACGTTTAACTGTGGACCCTTTGGTGCCTTTCGTTAAAAGCAGGCCCACGCTGGGTTTCGCTCCACCCTCACCCTCCTCCCTACTTATACTTTAAATTCCATTAACTTGTATTAATTTAAAAATCGCATTCCAAACCCAACCTCCAACAAAGTTAAACTCTATAGACAAGTTCAAACTCGTTTAAACCGTCGAATTATACCAGGCGCACATGCTCGCATAGGAGGTGGCAGCATTTTTTGTATTACAAAAATACTACCACCTCGCCTGGCCGTCAAATATTGCCGTCAAGTAATATTTGACGATTTTTGGTATTGATTTTATTTGAATTTTAGTTGTGATGGCTAGCCTAATTCCCTTGGAGACTGTTTCCATCGTTCAACTATCACTTTTCGGACGTCTAGTGCTACTTAATTAATAATTTCTACTTAAGTTCAAAAGAGTAAATAGCTCGTCAACAGATCCGAAATACTTAGGTTTCAAATCAGTCTGCCAAGATTCCATCGCGTATGTTGAGTCAATAAGTTTATAAATCTAGGTAGGATTTTGTTCGTGGAGCAGTCTAGGCTCATACTATAGTCCATTGAATTTACCGCCGTCAATTCATATTAAAATGCTTTTGATTTCATATCTCTTCGGGATCTTTTAAGATAGAACCTGCGCTTCGAAACACCAGATTCATGGAGCCAATAAAGTCGGCCGTAATGAGAATGTATAACTGAAAATGATTATGATATTAATTAAGAACATGCCTATTACCTATTATTGAACATGCCTTGACGATACAAGGTTTTCCTTCCAAATGTTCTTATTCAGCGGTTTGATTATGAGGACTAATGGGGTTTACATTGACGTATGTCTCTGATAATCATCGAAATTTTCCATGGAATAAAAACAAAACTGCACAATGATTGAATAAACAATTAAGTAAAATTTACGAAACATAGACATTTGTTGCGTCTGCTCATCCCTTTTCAATCATAATTATGTCAGTCTAGTGTGATTGATAAGGCACCTTGAAAAAATAATATACTGCAATGGTTTAGTTGAAACATATTAGTTTGTGAGAAAGCCTTTTTGTGGTAAATATCAAGAAATAAAATATAAAACCGAAGCGTGTCACCATTCCGCCATAAGGACATTGTAATTTGAGACTGAAAAATAATGATTTTCAAATCCTGTTATCGGAGCTGAAGAGCCGTTAATGGGAATAATTTATCTGCAATGTATGAAACAAAATCTGTGCATGTTATCGTAGGCACTTGTGACAAAGACTATTCCTTAAGTGTGGGATGGGTTTCCGCTGTTAAATTGTTCGTATCCTCTTCGCGGAAGGTCTTGCAAATGTTAGCGTATATTGTTTCTAATATATAGGAAATGCCTAATTCATAAAAATATGAAAAAAAAGATGTGTATGTGTAGTGATTTAAAACACTGATTGCATGATGTGATGAATCTTTTTTAAATGGTTTGACATTAATAGCGCTAATTTCAAACCCACTACATTCGTTCTTCTTCTAGATGATATTGCTGCTAGCCCCAATGCAAAGTAATAAAATGTGAGAGCTTCATTGAGTTTCTCTGACTCTTTGATTGTTACTAGTAGTAATTTGCTTTAATATAGCATGTAACAAACATTGAATACTGTATTTAGGTAAATTGATACACTATATTACACTGTAGAACCATAATTTAATTCGAGGATGCACACGTAATCTTGACATCACCCTTTTTATAGCATGAATGAGATAATGGATGTGTAACAAACGAAATGGAAATCAAACATTTTTCACTATTCTTTCAAGCATCTTGTGCACAACGGATTTGGTCTTTAATGCTGCATGCTGTTACATATAATTATTATTTATTTCACTGATAATAGGAGCCTAAGGGATTGGCAACCATTGATAGAGTCATTTATTTTCTAATAATCATTTAGTCAATTTATGAATATTAATCAACTGTTAATATTAATGAATATGCCATGCCTTGTTTAGCTGTAGTGGAAATTAGCAAGGGCAATTAAAGCTCATGTTTGGGTCATACATGCTAGATGGGACGAAAAGCAGGAACCAGGGCAAGATAGTCCACTCAGCATCTGTGGATATTTTTTCCTCGTGGTAAATGGCTTGATAGCTCACTCCAGAGCAGGGATTGAAAATGGATATTGAGGGAAAACCAATACAGGCATAAGAAAACTAGCGAAAAACATTAATATTGGAATTAAGTTATAACAGTGACAGAGTTTTAGAGGAATGCGGTGTTCTACTCAAGATATTAAAATACTTGTATTAGCAATATTCAAGTATTTACTGATGGGGTACAGCTGGAAAGATGATAAAGTCGGTTACAATCGCCGAGGATTAGACCTTAGTTGACCATTCATCCAGAGGATTGCACATGCAACATTAGATGCATTAGAAAATCAGTTCGGCAAATATGGAATGAGGACTAATCATAAGAAAATTAAAGTCATCAACCGTTTCCTTTGTGTAACGCCATGCGCTTTTTCCAGAACGAGGAAAGCGAGACTGACCTTAAAAGTAGGAGAGCAAAACTGTAAAAAAATAGAACAATTTAACGGTCAGGTAATACGTTGGAAGAGAATGAGCATTAATATAACGATATTAGCAAAAGAATTGGGTGTGGATAGAAATGGAGAGTTCGATGGACGGGAAGTAAGATGAGGGAGTAAGTTGTCGGTGTGATGGATGAGGAGAGGGAACTGCTCGAAAGAGGTAGAATAGGTGGTTGGAACAAGTATGTATGAGAGAATGCTTAAGGTCGTGATAGAGGGGAGGAATTTGGGTCATCGTGGAAGGGGAGGCGTAAGGAATTAAGGGCTGGCGGCTGTAAAAGAGTAGTATAGGTATTCGTTCTTTCATTAAAAACTACCTTAACCAGGAGATCACATCCACCTTTAATCAACTTACTTGCTAAAAAAAACCTACAGTATGAACCTAGGGGGAAACAACATATCCAAACTACGATCATCAAACCATTCCATTTCAGAGTCTGAACGTGATACTAGATAACATCAGAAAAAAATAGAGCCATCAATCAACTTGAGACATGCAGATATTTCTCACTAAAATGATCTCAAAAGAGTCATACAACAAGGTTGCCCAAGATTTTAGTCATTAGTGCAGAAAATCAGTCATCACCTATGTAATTAAAATAGAAAATAGAGATATTAGACCCTGACCAAGATAATAGCGCAGGTAACCGTCAGTAAACGTGAACAATGCCGGCTGGAGAAGCGAATAGTGTACCCGAAGAGTGCAAGACGTTGACATATGTTTACATCGTGGAAACATTGGCTGCTTTTCATAACTTTCTGGACCAGAGCAGTATATTTCATCGGAATACAGTATTTTAGGTATTATTTAGTGTTGCCATGAGTGATAAGGTGTATTTTTTTCAACCATGATGACGATTTTTTGATGTAGAGTACATAACGGTTGAACTGGGATTTTAAATAGTCTCTATTGATTTCCGTGTGTTTTTCACTTACTTGCTCTACTCTGTGATCACTTACCGACAAATTTCAAGCGAATTTCATGGGCCGTAACGTAAATATGTTTTTGTTTCTTAATTAGTAGCAGAAATTCTTTTCATGACATATATTTCATAACATATTTAACAGGCTTGTGAATAGCGTATACTATCGGCATTGTCAAAATAAAATATATATGAGTAGATTAGACATGGCTTGACTACGGCGATTTGATTTCATGGTGCATAAAAATAAAAACTTGGTAATATTTTGTGTGCTTAAGAAAAGAAATAACTCAGCAACGAGATGAGACACTACGTTTTTATTCGTCGAAGAAATGTTGGTGAATGCGCAACTTCAGGTAGCTTTTTGTATGTTGAGTTAACATTCCAAATTGTTAGGAATGGACGGAACATCCTGCCAAGTGTTGCATTTATGCTGTAGTAGCTGGAAAAAGTTGCCTTAAATCGAAATATCCTCGGAATTGGGGGTGATGGCCGACTTCGGTTATTATATTTTCAAATATCAATAGCTGTCAAAGGAATTTGGTAATAGCATAAGGAGCTCCTTCATTTCACCGGTGTAACTCACTTTTGATTGTATGTATACAAATATAATAACTGCGATTGCCTCATCCTAAGTCAATATATCGTCATGTATTGGTAATTCTTGCAGAAGATGTATAGTAAATATGAAATAATGATTCGCCTTTTTCTTTTCCTTCATAATTTGGTATTCCCACAATACGATTACGGAGGTGTCAAATGATTGCACTGATGCCATCATTTAACGTAAGCTATTGACGTATCTCTTCGTAACTGGTTGTGAGTGGGGGAGGGAGGGAAGAATGCGCGGAGGGGAGGTTCGTAAGAGGCGAGGAGGGGAGCTGGTCACGTGAGGGGAGGTAAGCGCTCTCCTTTCGTTCTCTGTACCTCATCAAATTTTGTTTGCATCAAATTATCCTGCTTGATTTGCCAAAATAAATAAATAAATAAATTTTCAAAACTATTCCATGTGATTTTTTCATTTTAAAAACCCTCTCCTCGTTGATGCGTTCGCCTGAGATTATTATTAAACGTTTGCTGAGGTATGTACGCATGGGGGAGGGGTTATTGGCAAGGAAATAAGTGGTGCTTCGGGACATAAACCCTCTCCTCTTTGATGTGTGCGTCTGAGATTATTATTTAACGAGTGTTGTGGGGAGCTTCAGCAAACTGGCGATTTTAGGAGCCATCTTTATGCACACGATTGGAGAAGTGTGGTGTTAAAGTCTACGATGTAAATATGTGTATGAAAACAAGTGACTGCACTTATGTGGCGTCTATGAGTGGGGCATGAAACCTTGAAGCTTACCACGTGATAGAGGGTGAACGGTATATGTTTGATGGGATATATGCGTAAGCTTGATGCTGTGACCTTCAAGGACGCTTGCAGTGAAATGTAGTCATATGGGAGAACGAAAAGAAACGAAAAACTAAGCGTTTCTATCGGGATGGGACGAATGTTATAAGGAACTCTAATGTATAGTTTAGTCCTGACGGACGCCTATAATACTATGAGTTCAGATTTGTTCGCTGGCAGTACGCTGGGGCAAAATTGCAAAAACATCCTGGTCGAGGGAGTGGAAATATTACCTATATATCGGTTGCCGGGCAAAAAGAACGACTAAGATGGGCGTGGTATTATTATAAATCTAAACTTCAAATACACAGTTATGTGAGACATGATTGATTAGGGCTGCTAACCAATCATGGCATACATAACTGTCCTTTACATTGATGCTAATTATTTGATTATTATTAAGCAAGATATAATCCATAATGCCTTAAATAAAGAAGAAAATAATGAAACTCGCGTGTAATTTACAACTTTTATGAAGGTGGTTGGTGGGGTTGAGAGGGTTATGTTTGCCAAAAACAAGTCGAATATTGTTGTTAATAAATAAAGAGAAGTTCATGACTAATTTTTAGGATACAGCCTTATTTTGAAGGATTTTATGATGTCCACACCGTTCGATCTTCATTTGTTTCATCGTTAATATAATAAGAAACTAGTTTCGTCTCTCTGAAGAGTGCTTAAACCATGCGAGCCACATACTCTTAATTAAGCATCTCTCTGCATCAACGTTGCGGGATTGACATTAAACATAAAATTGACATTCTTGGTATTGTTTACGGACCACCCCTAATGAAGTTTGTATCTTGTGGACAATTTAATTCTCTACACATAAAAGTAATCAAATCTCAGATCCAACCAACCGTTCAATTAAGATATTTAGCAATAACCGTATACAATACTTATTGTGTAACCGTCTTCTCGGTTGACGTTCTCGGGATTTTTCGCAATTTATATAGCCTCCCTGATTAATATAGGGTAATATCGTTCCTCCCTTGGTATTAATTTTGTCTCCTCAAAGTTTAGATTATGAGTGGGGCCGCTGAGATGGTGTTCGGCTATTGCAGAAATTTGGTAATTATTATTTTTAATTGCCCAATTGATGCACTTGGAGGCATATGCCACTCTCCCCTATGTGTCTCGAGCTACGGAGAAAATCTCCAGAATTCTATTGAAATACAAGGTAGTTAGCAGATATACATGCGTGACGAAGACGGGACGTACTTCTGAAAGCCAAAGACCCGCTTCCCCGGAACCTCTACGGAGGAGTATATGAAGTTTTATACAGCTGTGGACATACATATGTAGGCCAGACATGCAGAGCCTTAAAAATTCTCCCCCAAGAGCATCAACGGACAATTAAAAATAATAATTACCGCATTTCTGCAATAGCCGAACACCATCTCAGCGGCCCCACTCATAATTTCAACTTTGAGGAGACAAAATTAATATCAAGGGAGGTACGATATTACCCATGATTAATTAGGGAGGCTATAGAAACTGTAAAGAGACCCGAGAACGTCAACCGAGAAGACGGTTACACAATAAGTAGAAAGCTCAAACGAATTTTTCCAATTAAAATTCCGGCAACAATGGGAGTCCTCACTTATATCGTCACGTCAACGTCAACCGAGGACGAGCGAGAGTAAAGAATCAGTTCGGTTAAACTGATGAAGCTGGCAGGTGGACCAGCGAAATATTGTTTATTGCAATTTTTAAACATCGCGGAATGAATCCCGAAAAATTTAATAATCAAAACTATATCCGCGGAAGCCTACGAGCTAACTGAGTTTTTAGTTCGGCGTGAACTCCTCAGGTAGAGGCCGAACTAAATTCATGTTTTTCAGATTATTTTTATGTCATTTTAAGTTTCAACTCTAATTTTCATTTCATTATTAACAATTCTTGTAACAAAGTATCAAAATGTATTTATGACAATTAGATTAATGTTATGATGTAATGTTACAAGACCTAAAACCTTGACATTTTCAAATATTTTCAAAATTATTAAAAAACGTATTTCCTCGTAGTTAATGTGTGTAAGCCACCATTTTTACTGGTGAAACTTCCTTTTTCATCGAAGTTAACTGAAACCATTCATTTGTGAAGGAAGGATCAGACAGAAAATTTTGCGACATACTATTTATGATAAATATCAATTCCATCTGTGTTTCCTATTTTCAGAGCTGGCTTAGGCGAGGGTTTTATGAGCCTCAGGGGGATGGTGATTTATAATTGAATGTAAAAGGGGACAACAATATATAAATAGGAAAATGTAAATAACTTCCTGCAAATATTTCCTTGAACGTAGTAAAAATTCATCTTCAGGAAATTAGATTTTTGAGCTTCTTAAATATACATTCTTAATTTAGATATGCCACGCTAAACAGGAACTATTTAAACTTAATAACCTACTTTTTACTCAATACACTAATTTGAACGTGATTGAGGATAAATCTCGAATTGCATGAACACACCTGAGGAAATTGTACCGAAAGATTTAATTTTTAAATTGAAGAAAAAATAAAGGAAAATAGAAGGTACATTTTCCAAGAAATAACAACGAGTTTACTGAGAGAAGGGTACAAGTAATTCGTGAGCTGGGAATCGATAATGACAAGGCTTAGATTACATGCAAAATTTATTGCAGTTATGAGTTAAGGTGGCAAAGACGATGTAATTATAACGCCACACTACACCACTAGAGATGATAGAAGCAACTAAGTCAAGTGAGATTGTCTGTCTTACCAATAAATCCGAAAATTACTTACAAAGTGATCATAAACACACTTCACTGATGAAATCGGCCAGCCTCTTCCCTTAGCGTCGCACAGGAAGCCAGTCTTCTTGAATTTGTTTTACCTAGAATGACTTGCCTTAACTTTAGGTATTTTGTGTTATATTTCGGACGAAACGGTAAATGAACTGCCAATATCGACTCAAACTTAGGAAATTTTCGAGTGCAAAAAGAGTTGTGTTCACTGGTTGTTTCAGTAATGAAAGCACCTAGTAGCTTAGTCTGCATTTATGCGATGCCACTTATTACAAATGCAAACTTGGACAGTTTCATTGTATGGATCGAACTCTATGCTAGATATTGTTTATTGTATTTGTTGGATATCCTTATCCAAGTATTGGTTCAATTGTATTATTACGTACAATGCAATGTAGATAGACTGAAAAATTCTGTTTTTGTATGCAAAGCGATAGATAAAATTATGTTTATGCTAAACAATTAATAATTACGTGGCTTGTAAAGCATATTATATATGTAGAGCATTCCTTTTAAGTGATAGACGCATTGTTGAGACCAGTTAATCTGGTAAAACGTCAAAGCTTGTTGGGTATTCCGTCACAGTTATGCGATAAACAAATATCATTTAGTTTTGCAGAAAGGGAGGAACATAACCTTAAATATCTTCTAGTTATAATGCTTCTTATGTTGACTATTTTTTTAGAGCCACAGTAAAAGCCATATTAAAATTCATTTACATTTTTTAAATATCTAATTCTAAAAATAAGACTTTTGTGCACTTTGAAAAAGTGATTTTTGGTCAGAATTTTCATATTAATGTAATAAAAATATTATTTTCCATATACTTAACTAAGAACTTGTAGGAGCCACGAAAATATGGTAAAACCTGTGCATAATGTTTACAATTTCAAATCCGCATTGAATTTTGGTGTAAATTATTTCCTCTTTTTTCATAGTTTCAGGTATATGGCTGCAGTATGACAGAAGAGAGTCCAAAAATGTGTGAGGATATGGTGAGTGGCTTAATAGATAATAGAAAAAAGAGCATCACAAAGAAGTACGAAAGAAACACCAGCCTTAAAGGTTTACCTTGGGAGAACTCACTGAGGAATGTGAGCACGTTTAGTGATATAAGTGGAGAACGCTTTAAATCGAGTGATTACACCACCAGTGACTTTGATCTCGGTGAGGTGATGCCAACTGAGCAAAGGCATTTGGATTCTCACAAAAAACAGCTCGTTGGATGTATTGAACTCATTTGCGATCATTGCGGGGATAAATATATGGATAAAGCTAAGTTAGTCGTACACGTGAGAGGTCACATTTCGATGAATAGGCCGTCAACGAGTGTAATGCCAGAGGATTCCTGTCTAAAATGCTTTGAATCAAAACCTACTGCAATTCCAAGTTCAAAGCGGTTTAAGTGTGAAATGTGTGCCAAGGAGTTTAAACGGATGTACTATTTAAGAAGACACTTAGCCACTCATAATGATTTGAAACAGTTCAAATGTGAAATTTGTGGAAAGGAGTTTAAAAGTAAAGATAGTTTGGTAGTACACTCAGAAGTACACCACAGTGGTGTGAGACCTTACAAGTGTGACACATGTGGGAAGGGATTTACTCAGAAGTCTGACCTAATCAAACACTCGGTCATACACCGTAGTTTGAGGCCTTTCAAGTGTGACACTTGTGGTAAGGGATTTAATCGAAAGCGTATCTTACTCAAACACTCGGTCATACACAGTGATTTGAGACCTTTCAAGTGTGACGAATGTGGGATGGGGTTTAATCGTAAGGATAGCTTAGTAACGCACTCGTTCATACACAGTGGAATGAGACCTTTCATGTGTGACACATGTGGTAAAGGATATACACGGAAGTCTACCTTAGTCTCACACTCGGCCGTACACAGTGGATTGAGACCGTTCAAGTGTGACACATGTGGGAAGAGATTTACACAGAAGTCTACCTTAGTCTCACACTCGGCCGTACACAGTGGATTGAGGCCTTTCAAGTGTGACACATGTGGGAACAGATTTTCATTTAAGGGTGATTTAGTCAAACACTTGGTCATACACAGTGGATTGAGACCTTACAAGTGTGACACATGTGGGAAGGGATTTACTCAGAAGTCTCACTTAGTCTCACACTCCGTCATACACAGAGGTTTGAGACCTTTTAAGTGTGACAGATGTGGGAAGGGATTTTTTTGGAAGTTTCACTTAGTCAAACACTTGGTCATACACAGTGGTTTGAGACCTTTCAAATGTGACGAATGTGGGATGGGGTTTAATCGTAAGACTAGCTTAGTATCGCACTCGTACATACACAATGGATTGAGACCTTTTATGTGTGACACATGTGGGAAAGGATTTACACGGAAGTCTCATTTAGTCGAACACTCGGCCATACACAGTGAATTGAGACCGTTCAAGTGTGACACATGTGGGAAGATATTTACACGGAAGTCTAACTTAGTCTCACACTCGGCCATACACAGTGGATTGAGGCCTTTCAAGTGTGACACATGTGGGAACGGATTTTCATGCAAAGGTGATTTAGTCAAACACTTGGTCATACACAGTGGATTGAGACCTTACAAGTGTGACACATGTGGGAAGGGATTTACTCACAAGTCTCACTTAGTCTCACACTCGGTCATACACAGTGGTTTGAGACCTTTCAAGTGTGACATATGTGGGAAGGGATTTGCTCGGAAGTTTCACTTAGTCAAACACTCGGTCATACACAGTGGTTTGAGACCCTACAATTGTGACACATGCGGGAAGGGTTTTACTCAGAAGCATAATTTAGTCAAACACTCGGTCGTACACAGTGGTTTGAGACCCTTCAAGTGTGACATATGTGCGAAGGGATTTACTCGAAAGTGTGCCTTAGTGAAACACTCGGTCGTACACAGTGGATTGAGACCTTTCAAGTGTGACATGTGTGCGAAGGGATTTACACAGAAATCTCATTTAGTAAGACACTCGGTCGTACACAGTGGTTCGAGATCTTAAAAGTGTGACACATATAGGAAGGAATTTAGTCAGAAGTCTCAATTTTTCGCTCACTTCATCATGCATAATGTTTTGAGACGTTTCAAGTGTGAGATATGTTGGAAGGAGTATATTTGTTGGAGAGATTTTCGGAGGCACTCCATCTCTCACAGTTGATTAAAAGGAGTTTTTTAGTTTGAGTGGAAAATTACTTTACCAAAAATTTGATGAATTTGGTCTCATTTTATTGGAAAAAACTTTTAAATTTCAATGATTTCAAAGCCAAAACCCATCTCCGAACTTTTCGCCGACGTCGAGCATTTTTTTTCCTTTCTATGGAAGCTTTTTACATTAGAGAGATTATGGTTGTGCGATCCAGAGGGAGAATACTTTAAATATAAGGAACTTCTACTATCTACATTTCCTCAAAAACTTACGGTGTGAAGTTTGCATGTATTCTCAACTATATACAAAAACTGACGTATTACTTACCGAAGTAAGTTTAGCAGAATCAGAAAAAACCTGCTGGAATTTTATTGGAAGAGTACTCACGTAAACGGTCTACCAGTTACTGTTTCCAGATTATTTTTGTGTGTGCCAAAGGTAGGGGTTTAAATAGAAGAGTGCCGTAATAAAACTCGATGAAACTTGAGTCACTAACAGCGGTAGTAAGGGACATTTGAATCGTGTTAGAAAAATTGAAGTTTAGGTATGTTTTTATGTCTTGTTTTCATGTTTCTTTTTCCTTTTAATTTCATATATGTAAATATAAGCTGTAGTTCTGCATCATGATTGTGGAGGAAATCTAATCCTAATTATTTCAATGGATTTCAAGCATTGTTCATATGTCATTATGATGAATCAAATGTTTAAAGTATGGGTTGATGTAAAAAGAACCAAGAATCTGCAGATATTTGTTAATGTAACTGGTTACTGCCTTCTTTTCTCAATAAAATTAATTTTTCTCCTAAATCAACTGGTGGATTTTTAATGTAGTAAAGTGTTTGTTAGTAACTTGTTCATGGTTCTTTTTTAAATGTTCTCCACGGCTGAAACATGTTAAAAGCATGTAATTTGCTTATCTAGGTGAACCATAGTCTTGTTTTGAACCCAAAAATAAAACTGTTGCGGAGAGTAGGTCCTGATGCTGTCAGCAATTTCATTATGTAGACTCGAGTTTGGATTCCGAATAAAAATTGTCTAGGAAGCTTGCATAAAAGTAAGTTGCATTAAACCATTGATAACTTTTTCACTTAAAACAATGCTTTCCAATTTTTTATAGTTCTCGTTCCATTATTGTATCAAGATGAAAACTAAAATGGTATCGATTCTATTACGATTACAAATGGATCGACGTTTTTGAAATTTCATGAAAAAAATCGATCGATACAAAAGTTGTGTACTCATACCGTATACAAATTTTCAAAAACTTTGATCAAAACATTTATCCATCGCTGTGTTAGGGGATTCCACCGGTTCATCATTTATTTTTTAGATATTTCTAAGCATGAAGTTCCACATTCTTCATTTATTCACATTCTTGCTCTTTGCCTTGTCAAAATTTAAGTGTTAATGTAGCGTTTAAAAAATATTAATGATATGTTTCGACTGAGGAGGACATGCTAAGTTTCTCAGTAAAACTAGCTTAGCGCTTGATTTATCATTTGTTTGAGGAGATAGTTGCCGTAAAATGATGCAGACACATAAACTTCAATCGGTTTTGGTTTAAATGGTTTATTAATTAAGTAAAAATAATTTCTCAAAAAGCCTAATATACACTGTTGAATTAAAAATAATTTGACAGTTGAATGATATAATATATTTTTATTCAAGGAGAAATTTATTCAGGAAGGGATTCCCCAATTAGAGCTGGGGAATATTGTATATATTATGTAAATAATATTTCTCAAAATTACGTCACGCAACAAGCAGACATAGGGTAAGATCGCGGTGGATATGGAAGCACCTTTAAAAAAATGCACCAGTTAATGTAAAAAGAGTAATATCTGCAAGTTCTGTCGAAAAGGTGTCAAAAAAGGTATAATATGTAACTCGTGCACCTCCAGAATGCATACCGTATATTCTTTAGCAATAAGTGATATTACTGACGAGACTAAATGGAAATGCACGACGTGTGTTATTGAAGCAAAGGGCGACTCACTAAAAAGCGAACTTACATCGAAAAATAAGGTAACTTCGATGTTCATTATTGATTTGGCTAAACTACGAGAATTAAACAGGATGCTGGAGTTGAAAAAAAAGCTTGAAGACGAACTAAGCGTTGATCAACGTAAATTGACAGCGGTCACAAATCACTTGAAAACTGTTAAAGGAACGATACCCATCGTAAACTCTCCGCCCAAAAGTCTACAGAATATATTTATCAAACTACAAGAAAGTCCTGCTGGGATAGAATCTTATCTGGATGGTTCAAATAATGCCAGAGTGTTAAATAATTTCCGATCAATGGAAATCAGTGGTAAACTAATCAAAAGTAAACAATCAAAATACCAGTGGATTCGTCCCTCTCTCTGTGTTCCCATTCCCAGTGTTTCCCCAAATTGTGAAGTAAACCCCATCGAATTGAGTTCAAGTCCCAATCCTATCGTAGTCCATGTTAACAAAAAAAACTCTTATACTCGGTTACTCGCTAATCAAACACGTTAACGTCAATACAGACGGGGTTACGAAGAAAGTGTTTCTTGGCATCAAGGCTGAGCAACTCAGTGCGAGAAAAGGCGAAATTTAAAACAACGAGTCAAACTCCCCGGCACCATCCTTCACCAAGAGGGACAAATATTATAAAAAATTGGCATGTGACGAAGAAATTATGGGGGAAGTATACGGCCTCTTTAACACAATTTAGAAGGTGTACCCAAGGACATGTGTAATAGTGAACACCATCATTACAAGGAGAGATGTTGACCACAATCTCATTGAAAAGGTAAATAGTAAAATTAGGTGGGCTTGTGAAGTCCTAAGTCCTATTTATTATGATGTGAGTAAAAAATCAATAATATGTGCCCATGCAGAGACGGTCTACATCTGAATCGTCGAGGCTCTCATAAACTCGGCCGTATTATCAGAAATATGATTAAAATAAGCTCAAACTTACGAATAGAAAACTAATTAAGGGACCAGATGGTGAAAAAAGGAACGTGCAATCTAAATTATGATATGCATGATGCTTCATTAAATAATTCCTTGACGCTTTTAACTGCCAACGGAAACACTATGACTGCATCATAACTGCGTGACGAAAATATGAAGTCTTCAAAATTTAACTTCCTTTTCCCAAATATTCAGCGTTTTACTAACAAATTATATATTTTCTAATCACGGGATTCCCCAGATGTCTTGTGTGTAACAGACCATTGGCTCAAAAATAATGTGATCGAGGTGCTGAAAATCAAAAATTAGTTAAAACAAACCATTTCAGTCGCTAAATAGCAAGACATGGTGGTTTTGCTATGTATCTAAAAGAAGTTATGGATTATGAACAATGCAAAGATGTATGTATCAGGGATATTTCGGGGTTTGCACCGGGTAGCTAGGTCCATGGCGGCCAACGTTTCCATGCTCGAGTCGAGCATCGAAACGTTGGCCGCCATGGACCTAGCTACCCGGTGCAAACCTCGAAAGATCCCTGATATAAATCTTCTCCGGGAAATCCTGAAATCCTTCAAAGATATATGATTTAAGTGCTGATAATCACTTCAAACTATCAGTGGTCTCCCAAGTTGATTTTTAAAGAAATATTATATGCTTCCTTTATCTGTCCCCTGTTGGTGACCTGAACATTTTTATTGATCGTTTAGCACAACGACTTCATAGGTTAATTAGTCAAATGTGTTCATTCCTGCTAGGTGGTGTTTTCAATTTTGTCTTTTTAAAAAATACAATTGAATCAACTCGGTTCCAAGATAAGGCTTCAACATATGGTCTCAAACTTCTCATTGAAGCGCCTACTAGAACCCATATGCAGTCGTCCTCTTGCTTAGATAATGTACAGTTCTGTTAAAAAAATAGTACCACTGAAAATTTTCAAGTCCCGTGTTTACGACGATGTGGCAACGTGGACGTACCACGCCCCCCTGAGAGGGGATGCAACAATCTCTAAAAGCAGAATGAGAGCCCTCCCTCCCCGTAGCTTAGGGATTTGAATCACCCACGAGAGGAAACTTTTGTCCTGCGAAAAGGATTATTTCCGGGGGGAGGGGTAGGGTTTCTTTTCTTGTGATGTTTAACAAGAAAAGGGAGATCTGCGAAGTTCAGATGCGCCAAGATCCCTCGCACACGACAGATGCTAGCAGCCACGGAAAACAAAAGCATATCTTAGGTCTCAATCCCCGGCGTTTCTTTTGTTTATTATTCTGGATCGAAACTGGATCACTTAGTTTCGCTCTGAAGTAACCGATAATGTCAGGCTCAAATTTGAGCTCACAACTATCCTTGCAAAGCATCCCGGGAAAACATTTACTATAGGCGATATATTTCTGCGCAAACAACTGTTTACATGAGCTTTGAATTTCACATTTTTTATAAAATAATTTCGTGATAATTGCAAGCTCAGAAAGAAGGGCGTTCAGATTGAAATATGAACCTTTCACACTCATCTCATCCTTCTTGTGAGTTCGGTCGTTTAATTTTCCAATGTAGAACTTCAAATACGTGTATATTATTTGTTCACTAATAACATTATACCGTACGTATATGACTGCCTTGAACTGGCTGATCTTAGATTATTGGTTATATCGGGTTGAAGTGGTCACCGCAATTACTGCGTTTTCGATTCGCCATAGGTCACATTTATTTCACGCGTGACGTACAATCTGCACATCTGCAACAGCACTTTCTACAATGAGTTTTGTGGTTATTTTCTAAAATAATTACCTAAGCAGCTAATATTTTATATTGAAGTAAAGGAAATTGAAACGATGTCCTGTAAAAAGCGGAGAAATAATTATGACTTTTTGAAAGTGATAGGAATTTTGATAACGCAAGGACTCCCAAACGAAGAAAATTTTAATGCTATATATTTAGGATCAACCTATTGAAAGCTTATAACGCTTATTTATACGACTAGGATACTAATAAAAATCGAAACGAGCAAGGGGAATGTAAACCAAAGAAGTGGGCGTTGAGTTTCCACTCTTTCTAGCAGTTGTGAATGACAGATGATCTATTCCCATACTTCCACACATCCACATAATGTGCAGAAACAGCTAGACGGACTACACCTCTGATTTTTCACACCTAGTCGAATAAGAAGCCACTGCCCCCTTCCATTGTCACTTTTTGGCAATTTAGTGCCTTTCCTCGAGCGAGGGTGATGGAAGGAAGGCTTCCTTTGTTCGGAATGTTTATTGCTCCCTCAGAAAAGATTGGAAGGACGATAGGGGTGGTGCCTTTATGCAAAGATCCTCAGTATTAGAGGTAACTCACTTAGTTGATTGAAATAGGCATTTGAGAGACTAGGGATGCGAAATTATTGGAATCAGGTTACTTTTATGGAAACAATGAAATTCAATCCCATGTCTTAGGGAAACAATAATTGAGAACTGGTTTAAGTTCATGATTGAGTGGATAGTTTTTTTCCTACGATTTTTAATATTGGAATAAAGTATCATCGAGCTACTTAATCCGAAGCTATTTGAAGTGAATACGGCTTCCCTTGTATATCGATAAAAAATGTAAAATCAAAGAAGCGCAGTCATAGCGCAGTCAAGCATAGCGAAAGAACATTATATGAAATTGGATACTCTAGAAATCTAACTACTTAAAAATGAAAATATTAATTAGTAATAGTTTGCACACATATATATCACGCCTGAAATTTTCTTTCCCCGTATACTTTGCGTTGATAAGTGTGCGCTAAACTTTGAGCCTGACATTATGGGTAACTACAGAGCAAAATAGAGTGATCCAGTTTTAAATCCCTTATCCAAACTAGTGCTCTATTAGAGTGAATATCGCACATCCTAACATAGTTTAAATGGTCATGATATGAGGTGTTTTCCTCGAAAATATATTAATACTGTTGTCTTCCGACGTAGATTTGGCCTAGAAGAGTATCTGGGATAAAGCTAGCCTAATGAGATATCGATGTCATTGAGCAAAGTGATTTTCTAAAGAATGTAGAAGTTTTGGGTGCGTGGGTGTGAAGGAGAAAGAAAGGCGATATCTTGTTTAGGTGATATCTTGTAGGAGGACACAAAATGGAGCAAGTGGATTCATTTAGTTTCTTAGGTATTACGCTAGAAGAAATAGGACATAGTAGCAAATACATTAGGAGTAGAATAACGTTAGCGAAGGAAGCGTTCAAAAATAGAAGGGAGCTGATGACGGGGACCTTAAGTAAGGATGTAAAAAAAAAGCTGGTGAAGAGCTTGATATGGAGTGTGGCGTTGTATGCGACATAAACGTGGACTTTGAGAAAAGAAGACGAAAATAGGCTGAAGGCGTTCGAGATGTGGGTGCGGAGTAGGATGGAGAAGGTGCGTTGGACGGAGAAGAATAAAAATGAGGGTGTGCCTGACATGGTGGGTGAGGAGAAGAAACTTGTGTATGAGATTAGGGGAAGGCAGGGTAGGAGGCTAGAAGGGGTAATGAGGGGCGATTATTAGCTGAAGGCCGTGATAGAGGGAATGATGTTCGGCAACCAGGGAAAGGGAAGAAAGAGAATGGGTTTAATGGACGGGATGAAGAATGGTAGGACTTACGCTATAATGAAGAAAGAAATAGTACATGTTGATAGAGCACTGCACGCGTAAATATTTTTGGATTTTTTCTGACTTTCATCATAACCTACTTCTAACCGGTAGATTACTCTAATGAATGGATGAATTACAAGTTATTTTTGTGACAAAATTAACATGAAAAGGTGACCATGTGTTGTTTATATCTGGTAGAGGTCAAGTTTTTTCTATAAGCAGCCAGAATATGAGTAAAAAGACATTAAAATTATTTTACGGGGTACCAACATACGCTATTGCATGCGATTTTTTTAGGTGAGATTACGAGGGGTGGGGAAATAATCGAAGGGAGGACTGCATTTAGACAGAAACTACTAACTAATTCAAAGAATCATTATTAGACACTTTTGGCAGAGAAAACTTTTGAATTAGGTACTTAATATGTTGAAACTGAAGTACCTGAGTTGCAAAATGGAGGGCATCACAAATTGCTACTCTTTCTGATTTTCAGTGATTTGCATTTTTGTGTACTCATCGTCTCTATTGGCATTTTGGCCACGTGATAAACAAGTGAAAAGCAAATAAGAATGAATTTAAATTTTTGTCAGGCTTGTTTTCAAAATTTTCTGCTCTTGAAAATGTTGATCTAGTTACCCTACTTTGAAATTTCCTTTTTCCCCTCGCACGCAAGATGGTGAGGGAAGCTAAAGCGCTACTGCCTCTTTATGGGGTCAGTGGTTTGTATCTATAATCTTTGAAGTACCGTGCAAGCCACCAATAGGGTGTGTGGCACGGGATGAATCCATACCAGGCATGGAGCACTTATTTCTCCCAGTTCAAATCACAACGTCGCACGTTCCCCAGGCCACTAAGTACAGACACGTCAGGAGAACAATACGCAGTCGAACAAGAAACTGGGAGAGTGCTACGCAACCGAACTTGCAATTCACTGAAATCTAGTGATTAATTTTATAAAAACTATAAATTTATGAAAGCTACGAGATATTATAGGGAGCGTGGGTGTCTAGTGGGTAGAGCGCTTGGCTACTGATCGAAGGGTCCCTGGTTCAAATCCGGTAGACGCCCTTGAAAAAAAATCCTCGGAGTGCGAGGTGGCCCAGGGAAAGGAACTGGCCCCCCTATCCAGAATGTGTGTAATTCATAAGCCTGTGGATTAGTCCGGGGTGAGCTCTACCCTCAACTATCCTAAAACAAACCTTCTGGTTGAATCACCGAGTGAGAGTGACAAGATACTACTTCATGCAGAAAACAAAATAATTCCGGACATTACCAGCGTGGTGAATAATTAAGTAAATATGTTACGATTTATTCACTGGTGAAAAGTCTACTCAATCTAGTGAGGATGGGGGTTTCATATGATGTATTTTTGGCTACCATTATAATCCCTTATTGTACACGGAAAGACGACACTTTAAAGCTATAGGTTCTGCAGGCTAATCCTCTTATCTTATTCCTGAAATTATTTCTACCGTAATAAGTTGGCTCTAGAAAAATATGTTGAACGTCCAGCAAATAAATGCATGCTTCGAAATTGCGCTAAATGTATAACATATATTTCTCCTCTCAACGTTTTCGAGATTTGTTTCCAGATTCGTTCAACAATTCAGTAACTCTGCTAAGTTTATCGTACAATCGTCCCTTCCGCTGTATTTGAAATATTTAGAGAACTAGTTATACTTCGTAAGTATCCCATTTGCTGGCGGCATACTCCAAGTGAGTTCTCACGAGAGATAAATAACGTTGGACTACAATCTTCTCGTTGTTTTGCTAGTTTTCTCTTAATAAATCCTAATTTGCCATTAGAGTGTACGGAGATTTCCCGAACGTGTTTCCCATCGAAATAGGGTCTTAGTAAGGGTCACAATTAAAAACTCTACTTTTGATAATACCTACTTAAAAAATTTAAACGACATCTTTTCATTCTCAAAGTTGCCCATTGCGCATTTACTATCAGCATCAGCGAAAAATGTGCAGCAGGTATAGCACAGTACGGAGAAAATATTAAAATTTACGATTGCGCATGCACCCGTAGCCCCAACAATTGCAGAGATTCTACATCTACAAAATACACCGCAAGCCTCCTCAAAGGTGTGTGGCAGGGGGAAATGATATCCATTATGGATGGATAAATCCATTGATATTATTGACTTTATTTATCCCCGGTTGAAGGCCTGGACGTAATCACGTAGCCATTTGCCCTTTCCGAAGTGGCCCGCATTTCCAAGAGGAGAAGAGATAAGGTGTTTATTCTTACTTCTTGCGAGCGAGTCCGACGATGGATCGGGAGAGATAAGGATAGTCGGACTTAAAGACGCAGCGGTCTCGAGGCGTCCCGTGCTCACATTGTTATCAATCACTACAGTCCACAGCAAAGCAAAACATTTGATCCGTCTCTTTTGATTTGCGTCTTTGTCTACTCCCAAAGGGTTGGAGGGCTGTATACAGTTGACATGTCTCACCGGTGGAATAAGTGAGAATCAGTGTCATAGACGTGCGCATTGGCAGTGACAGTTGGTCAAATATGGTGGTGCAGTGCTGAGAAATAATTGATTAAATAACCTAGAAATTCTTGAAAAAGATATGATGAATGTTCATAATTTTGCAAGAAGATTATAACTTGCCTACCGCAGTGGCGCGTTCAGCGGATGAGTTCATCATCGCGGAAATTACGAAGAAATACACCCATGTGTATAATTTAAGAGACTACAGAAATAGAAATTTAACAGATAAATCCTTTGCTTTTCCAAAAGTGCACCTCAAGTATTTCAGTTCTTATTTTTCTTAAGTTGTCGATTCTTAGGTTGGTCTGCAGCAGCTTTCCACTCAGATATTCTTTCTGTTTTCCATTTAACTTCTTCATTGGATGTGCTGCAACCCATATCGCTCTTGATTAGCTCTATATTTAGGAGAGTCTTGGTCTCCTTGGACGGTTTTTTCCTTCAATCATCCCTTCTATTATTGTTTGTATTACACGATTACGACGTCGGATGTACCCTATTAATTAGTCTCGTCTTTTTAAAATGATAATCCATATAATTTTCTTCTCTCTTTTAAACACTTCTTTGTTAGTTATTCTATTCTACCTAGTAGACTTTCAGAATCCTACAGTATCTAGCTTCAGGACTCTAATGCTTCCAGGCTTATTTCCTCTTGTTACCCAACAGTCCATGTATCGAATCCATATAAAACAACACTCCTCGCACATGCTTTCACCGATCTCTTACCTGTGTTAAGGTCAGTGCTTCTACTGGTGTCTTTTGATTAGAATGCGAAAGAGGATCAGCTTTTGGTTTGATATCGGTGTCATGCAAAGTTTTGCACCGACGAACGTCTAACTTACGTTCTCAGCTTCTCCTGAAACATCTCGATCACAAAAATCGACCTACTCGTTCCGAAGATACAGCTGAACTGAGCGCGCGCCGTGTCCAAAAAAGTCCAAATTTAAACTTCCATTCGCAGCGCTGTGACGTCAATCAAAAACGCCCACTCCGATTTCAACAAACTATTTCCGGTAGTCGAAAAATTGGGCTATCCAATCATAGATTAAGATTTCCTGTAGCATTTATATTTTTTAACAGAAAACCTTCGAAAGTACACAAATATTGATTAATTTATTATAGATGTACATGTGTCCCGTTTGTGAACTGATTCTCCCTAAGCACTAGTTTCACGATCAACAAACTCCCAATGGAGTGGTGATAAAATCGCATAAAGACGTAGGTGGAGGTCCCTCAGTCTTGTTGCGTTGCAATCAAGAGTTCGTCTCTTATCTTGAATTCGTTCTCTAAGCAAAGCAGAACTTGTCCGTCAGAGGATACGATCCACTTTCTTCGATTTCAGTGGTGACTTGATCTTGGCAAAGGATTGTATAACATCTTCGTCACGGCAATTCAACAGAAAATGGAAACTACAAAGAAGTCTTGCCTTCTCCTTCCGCGACGCTCCAAGTTCACAGACACTGCGATATATCTCCTATCTGTAGTGTAGCATTTTCCCCCCGTTTTTTTTGGTCAATTCCCCTCTTTGGACAGTTTCCCCTCTGCGGACTGTTTATCATCCGAACTTAGCCGAAGGACTTGCCCGAACGACATGCGCGCTAACGACACGTGCACCAACGACGGCCAAAATGCCTACGACTACAAAATGCAGCGACTACTGCCAGCGACTTCTGCCACGACTTCTGCCACACCTTTCGCCGCACCATTCGCCGCACCATTCGCCGCACCATTCGCAGCACCATTCCCTCACCAGGTCCTGCCCCGCTTTTATAGCCAGTAAAGTGAGGAAGGATACCAAAAATGCGGTCATCCTGACCAAGGCTCAAAGGCTGTGATCCTGTATTCTGCGGCCGACGCCAGAAAACAGTTCCTGGCGCTCCAATTAAAAACTGCCACCCTATCTATCACCCATCCCATTATTTCCTCCCCTCCATGGCTACCAATCGCCAACCTCCTGACCTTACCCATTCCACCTTCGTCCATGTCGACAGACCCCCTCCTCAGCTGACTCGGGTCCAAGCTCGCCCTCTATTGCTTCCGAGACGCCGACCGGGTAACACCGTTGTGTGAGCCTGCTGACTTAGTCACTTTTGTACTTAAGAGAGAGGCTCAACCTCTCGTACTTGTTAAACTTAAACTATTTTCCGACTGGAAACTTTCATTACGGTCGCCTGGCACTCGACCTATGGGTAAATTATTGTAATTGGTTTGGTTCTATTTTGTGATTTGTAAAATATATTGATAAGTTAAGTTTATGATTGATAATACTTGTGTTTCGTTCGTTTTCCTCATTTTTCTCACCCGAGCTTGGGAAGAGTTTGTATTTTCAAGAGTGTTATCGGCGAGAAAATCTGCTCCTTCTCCCGATAGCGCTACAAACTGGTAGCAGAGCGTGGTTGTTCATTTCCTGTCTTTCCAACGCAGTTGGTGAGTGTTTTATGAGGATCTTGATCGTCATTATTTCTGGTATTTCATTTTCTTCCTTTACGGAAGTTTTGTCTCTGCCGCTAACGGCAATCTAAATAGGCAAGGATTTTCTTTTTCGTAATTTATTTCGTGTTCCTGGTTTCCAGTTCGAGGTCCTAGAATAGGTCATTGTAATTCCTGTCGGAGTTTAGTGTGTAAATTCTTGTGTGACAAAGTATTTTCGTTTTTCTTCCGACAATTTAAGTGGAGCTTCGTCAGTATGCCTGGTGATTCAGTCGATCAGTACGCAAGGGCTTACTTGACCACGGCCGAGGAAAGGTGTGCTAGATCTAATGGGGGATCTGGGCTTACACTTGAAACTTCTGGTGTTCCGTCGGAATCCACACCCAAAGTGGTTCCCCGAGGCCAGGTAAACGAGCAGATTCCAAACCATGTCGCACCGCCAGTCCCAATGCAACCTGTTCTGCCGCTGTCTGAAGGTCTGGTCATAAAGAAGCAGCTGATCGCTGACTTTCCACCATTCGAGGTTTCCAATACAGAAAATTAGTATAATTTCATGTTGAAACTGACAGAAATTGTCTCTCTTTCGCTAGTTCCTTTGTCTACGTTGTTGTATTTAGTCATTACCAAGCTGCCAGCTAGTTCTCATCAGTTTTGGCTCTCTATGTTAAATCAGAATCTTTCGTGGGCCGAAATTACCAAACGAATTTGGGGAAGAATTGTAAGTGATCGAGAGTTTGACCGTCTTGTTACCACTAAAGTAAAGAGATTTCAGTTCCCCCGTGAAACTCCTGATGATTTCGTATGTTCTGTTCGTAACGCGATTCAAGTGTTGGCGTTAGAGTTCACCGAGTGCCAAACCGTTCGGTTAATTATTCAAGGGTTAAATCCTCTCACGAAATCCGCCATAATGTTTGCTTGCCAGCCCACGACCTTTGAGGAGTTAGACTCTGTCATAACCCAGGCGTCAAAGCAATTGATGGATTGTACCGAGTACGCCAATACATTTCATAGTATTTCTCCTAATGTCTCCCCAGTTGCCGCAAGGCAAATAATTTGTTCGTATTGTCGTAAAATTGGGCATCATGCAAGGGAATGTCGGAAGTAGGCGCGTGAAACACGCCAACCAGCCGTGAGTTTCATGAGCGTACGTCAAAATTGTAACAGTAAGTTGCCCCTTCTTCCGATAAAACTTCAGTCTGTTTCTTGCAATGCCCTCATTGATACTGGTTGTTCCGTTTCTATTTGCGACGAAAAGTTCTTTAAAACTCTTAAAATTCGCGGTGGCAAATCTCAAAAGTCTTCCGACTCTATCGAGCTATTGACAGTTTCTGGTCAACCGTTTCAATTAAGGATGTCAATCCAACTTAAGATGCAAATCGACAAATATTCCTGGCAGCATACATTTTATGTAGCCAATATTCCATTTCCAATTCTTCTAGGCCTTGATTTTATTCGGAAATCCAATATGATTGTTCATCCAAAAGCTGTCTCTTTTGAAACGTCTCCCGCTTCTAAGTTAAATTTTATCGCTTATTCAGTTGACAATTGCGCATCGAGTGCGTATCCCGAAGTGCCAAGCAGCAGTCGGTCGACAGAGTCTTGCAGCACTCCTTTTCTCATTGAAAATAAATCGAAATCTTCGGATAATTTGATAAGTGAGTTAAAATATTTGTTGTCGCAATATCACGATGTCATGACCCACGATTTGGGGACCACATCGCTTATGACTTACGAAATAGAATTAACTGACTGTAACCCGATTCGGAGTCATCCATTCTCTTTATCTCCCGTTAAGGCACAGATCATGAAAAAACATGTGCAGTCGCTGCTTGACAAGGGAATTATTGAGAATTTTAACTCAAGTTGGTCTTCTCCAGCCTTTTTTATTCCCAAGAAGGATGGTACGGAGAGGTTAGTTGTGGATTATCGTAAGCTTAATAAGCAAGTTCAAATAGACGGTTATCCCACTCCGTCAGTGGAACATGCATTTCAGTATTTAGCTGACGCAAAATACTTCACCATACTTGATCTTAATTCTGATTTTCACCAAATTCCTTAGTCTGAAAATTCGAAGAAATATACTGCTTTTGTCACACCGTTCGGGATATATCAATATACTCGTTTGCCATTCGGGTTTGCCAATTCTCCCCAAGTATTAACTCGCTTAATTAACGAGGTACTGGAAGATCTAAAGTAATCTTGTGTGTATCCTTATATCGATGATTTGTGTTTCTATTAAAAAAATTCCAGGGATCATATTAATCACGTCGATGCTGACCTTAAGAGACTTCGTTTGGCTGGAATTACTGTATGTGAGGAGAAGGTTAAACTTGGCACTACGTCTCTCACCTTCCTGGGCCACTTGATATCCCATGGAAAACTTCAAGTTGATCCTGATAGAGTTAAGCCAATCGAAAAATTCCCTGCTCCAAAGAGTTTGAAGGAAGTAGCGAGATTTCAGGGGTTATGTGGTTTCTTTTCCAAGTTCATTCCAAGGTATTCTGAAATTTCTATTCCTTTAAATCGCCTTAAACGTAAGAATGTTCCCTTTCACTGGTCAACGGCAGAGAATGAAGCTTTTATTCAGTTAAATCAAGCTTTAATTAAGCCCCCGGTGCTGTCTTTCCCTCGTTTCGAGGATGAATTTCACTTATTTGTTGATGCTAGTAGCCTCGCATTAGCTGCAGTGTTAAACCATAACGTAAACGGTGATTTCATACCTGTGGCGTTCGCTAGTAAAGCATCATTGGATCATGAAAGAAAGTTTTCGACTTACGAGCTGGAATGTATGGCTATATGCTGGGGTGTCGAGAAATTCAATGTGTACCTTCAAGTAAAACCTTTTCATTTGTATACTGATAATGGAGCATTGACTTGGTTATTTTCACATCCCAAACAGCTGGGAAAGTTGGGTAGAATGGTTCTTAAACTCTCTTATTATAAGTTCACCATCCATCATGTACGGGGAACTGCCAATAATGTAGCTGATTGCCTTTCTCGTGTCGTTCCTGTGTCTAGTGATAATGTTGCTAGTGACATTGATTCATCTAAAGTTGGTGATGATCTATTTTCACCAATGGCTTGTGTATTGAATAATGTTCCTTTATCATTTGTTAATATTACAGACCATCAAAGGTCAGATCTTACTTTGAGGGATATCCTTCAGAAAGTGCCAAAAGATCCTTTGTCTTGTGCAAATTATTTTGTTAAGAACCAGCTGCTATGTTTTGGCAATTCACAAACTCTGAGAGGGAAGGTTGTTTTACCTGTCGTGCTTCGACCAATGATATTCCAATATTTTCATTGCTTTAGTTTTGGGGCACATCTGGGGATGTCCAAAACTTATGAGAAAATTAGCAGGGAATATTGGTGGACAGATATGAAAAGGGAAATTTTTGACATGGTAAGAAATTGCCACTTATGTCAGACATGTAAACCTAGAAATTGTTCTTCGCCTGGCATGTTATCTTCTAACATCCCTTCTGATGTCTGGGAAAGAATATATATTGATTTTGTCGGCCCATTCCCATTCACAAAGGGTAGTAATCAGTATATTTTAACACTGATTGATGGGTTCTCTAAATTTTGTATATTGGAGCCTGTACGAGAGGCTACAGCTGGTGCTGTTGTGTCTGTCCTCACTCAAAGAGTCTTCTCCAAGTTTGGTTTTCCAAAATATCTGGTCTCTGATAATGCTTCAGTTTTTAAGTCACACCTGCTTAACCCTTTCGCGCCGAATGCCGCGCATATGCGGCGGGGATTTTCTTCGCAAACGAACGAAAGCCTCATATATGCGGCGTCAATTTTCCGACGCAAATGAACGAATGCCGCGTATATGCGGCGCGGGGTGGAGGAAAGTGACCGTCGCGGAAACAATAGACCCAGGTAAGTGGTCGCCCCTCGAGACACAACTTAGCCCGAGTCCAGGGCCTTCCTCGGCCGCTCGGATCGACCCTTTCCTAACCTCTCACGCGGTCAACTATAGCTTTTTGCAGTGTTTTATCTAAAAAAATATTTGTTGCTTACTTTCGAAATCTAAAGTTAGAAATGAATTCTTCTTTTTTTGCTTACCACATGGAAATTTTAAACGAAATTCTAGCGTTAATATCAACGGAGTTACAGAACGGCAATCGACCGTCGGCAATCCGTCAATATGAACATTAGAACTCCGTTTAAAATTTCTGCACGCTCAGAAAAAAACAAGGAATTTATTTTTAATCTAAAAAAATCGATGCAAGCAACAAATATATGTTTATATAAAACACAGCATTTTCAGTCAGATGACCGTGGAATCGCGCTGTGAAGGTGTCTTTAATCTTCCTTGGGTCTGGGACAGCAGCCGAGAAAAGGGATGGGCGTCCCGCTGAGTTGGGTCACAAAATGGTAAGGGATCGGACCCCTGCCTTCCATCGACGCAAAAGAGCTTCGTACAGGGGAGTGCAGAAATTTTTCAAGAGGCTCGTAACGTGGAAGAATTTCCCTCCACAAGGCTTCGGCGCGAAAGGGTTAGGGAGATGTGTTTACAACTTGGTATAAAACAAGTTTTCACATCTCCATATTACCCTTGTGCTAACCAAGTCGAAAGACTTCATCGAAATTTAAAATCTGCCTTGACAATTTTATGTAACAATGTTCACTCTACATGGGACCTTTTCCTCTATGATCTAAACTTTGCTTTCAATACTGCTGTACATGGTAGCACTGGCCAATCTCCTGCCAAAATAATGTTTGGTAGACAACTGCCACATCCTCTTACAAATCAGTGGTCAATTCCTATTGAGCTGTTCGAGGATAAAATTAAGGATGATCAGAGGAAAGCCTACTTGCAACAAGTGGTCGCCAATCTCAAAAAGGCAAGGGCTAAACATGGGGCGGCTTTTAACAAACTCCACTTTCCAGTACATTTTTCCCCTGGGGATTTAGTTCTTTGTAAAATTCATCCTATTAGCTCAAAGGCAGACAAGAGAACAGCCAAACTAATGCCTCTTTGGAAAGGTCCTTTCATTATAAAAAAATGTGTGTCTCCTGTAGCAGTTGTTCTTGAGCTATCACATGATAAAGAAAAAATATGTCATGTCTCTCAGTTGAAAATTTATCATGGTGACTCTGTGAATTCTCACTAGCTCAATATGGTGTGACTATTGCATTTTTCAAATCAACTCAATGAAAAACTATGATTCTATTTAAACACACTGTTATTTGTTGCCTTTTAGTTGATCAATATGTACTATTCTATTAATCTATTATTATACCAATACTTAATAATGTGAATACAGTGATCACCATACTTATAATGTTGTCTTCCTCTCAAAGTGTGCAAATTGTGAAATCTGTTGGAGGACGAATGGTCTGATTGGAATGGGATGTGGGGAGAACAGCCAGGAACATTCCCGAGGTGACTCGCTTCAAGATAAGTTGCGGAGGGTCAATGGCTGTTAAGATTCATGTGTGTGACATCGACTGTGCTTATACCATTGTCCTCCCAGGGTGATTAGTGCTTTTTTATGGTGATTAACTGTGTAATTGCAACCATTATCATTTTCTGTCTCTACCTGGCTATCTAATTTCAGTAGTCAGGTTATGTATGTTGAATATTGGGTTGTTAGGTCATGTATCTGGCGTAGAGGGTGCGATCCCATCGCCCGGCAATTATAATGATTGCCGCAAACAGCACCCAGCTCTAGTATTATGCTTAGCTGGTCTGGGGTTTCAACCCCCAACAAATTCTGAATTGAATTATCCATGACGGTGGCCACTAAATTATTTTTTCTATTAATTAGCTTTTTATAACACGTTTGGCTTAACCTGGCCCGAGAACTGATTGAATCTCTCATCTTACCCAAATTAATTTTCCATTTTTTGCTGTTTTTTCATGGAAAACAATTTCTTACATATGGGTAGTGACATTGGAGAGATATCAATCTAATTTGTCATTAAAATGACTCCAATCTTATCCTGAGTCATTTCTATCAACCCAAAATTCCTTCATTGAGTTATCAATGCTTAAGAGTACAACCCAATTGGTTGTGCGATTAGTTTTAAGGTCCATGAAATTGATTGATCTCTCATTCTGAGTCGTTCAATCTACCCAACTTCTTTAATGACTGTGTTTATGCTTAACAGTGCAACCCAAGTGGTTGCATAAAACCATGTAATTACTTTTTAAGGTTCATGAATATGGGGGATCCACTCACAAATTTTGAATTATCATTAATATTGTTAATACTAGGGTGAACTGGAAATACACAATGATATTGTTATACTTGAATTATCAAAAATATTATTAATACTAGGGTGAACTTTGAACATAAAATAATAATGGTATATTTGTATGATTATTATAATTATCTAAAGTATATTTAACTGGTGTAACACAATTGCATACTATTACTTTCAATGAATACAAGTCTACTTTCATTGAACAATTGTATAATCCTGACTTCAACAATATTTGCTTTGTTTTATGCAATAATAATCATTCTAGTTAATTCATTACACCTGACGAGTCAGATGTTTTGTCTGCTGGGTGTTGGTTTCTTGTTCCTTTGAATTATTTCTCATTTTTGTTGGATGTTGCCAGATGGGCATCCAAATTATTTATGATAATTGATATCAAAGATGCTATCATATCATTCTACTGGTCCATGTTTGTGACAGTCAGAATATACTTTAATCATTTGTTTGAAGGCTGTTGAATATTTAAAATCTATTGTTTAATGTGTTTATCTGCAATCTTCACCTGTCGCCTGGAATCACAGCTGTGGTATACTGCTCACATGTTTTCTGTACTTTGGCAACTTTCGAGGAGTGTCTCTCCCTCTATGGTTGGCTATGGCTGTGTGAACCAGTGTCATACTGAAAGATGGTATGAATCTGAAATGTTACTAAACTGGGTTATTAACTTCAAGATGTTTATTAGTGATTATCCTTCTACACTGAATGATCAGCTGTTCCACCTTTGTGGTCCAGAAAGGAAAGGAGGTTCTTGTCTATGGGTGTGTGTGCTCAGATTCTTGGCATTTTGTCCAGTTAATTGCCTCTAAGCCATAAACTGGCTTTGTGAATTCAGTGAAAGTGTCCCTCTTGCAAGAAAACAGGTGTCATTGATTCAATCATCATTCCCCATCCGGGAGTCAATTCTGTGCTGATTTCTCCCAGTGGATTGACATTTTCCCCCCTTTTTTTTTGGTCAATTCCCCTCTTTGGACAGTTTCCCCTCTGCGGACTGTTTATCCTCCGGACTTAGCCGAAGGACTTGCCCGAACGACATGCGCGCTAACGACATGTGCGCCAACGACGGCCAAAATGCCTATGACTACAAAATGCAGCGACTACGGCCACGACTTCTGCCACACAATTCGCCGCACCATTCGCCGCACCATTCCCTCACCAGGTCCTGCCTCGTTTTTATAGCCAGTAAAGTGAGGAAGGATACCAAAAATGCGGTCATCCTGACCAAGGCACAAAGTCTGTGATCCTGTATTTTGCGGCCGACGCCAGAAAACAGTTCCTGGCGCTCCAATTAAAAACTTCCACCCTATCTATCACCCATCCTATTATTTCCTCCCCTTCAAGGCTACCAATCGCCAACCTCCTGACCTTACCCATTCCACCTTCGTCCTTGTCGACAGACCCCCTCCTCAGCTGACTCATGGCCGAGCTCGCTCTCTATTGCTTCCGAGACGCCGACCGGGAACACCGTTGTCTGAGCCTGCTGACTAAGTCACTTTTTTGTACTTGAGAGAGAAGTTCAACCTCTCGTACTTGTTAAACTTAAACTATTTTCCGACTGGAAATTTTCATTACGGTCGCCTGGCACTCGACCTATGGGTAAATTATTGTAATTGGTTTGGTTCTATCTTGTGATTTGTAAAATATATTGATAAGTTAAGTTTATGATTGATAATACTTGTGTTTCGTTCGTTTTTCTCATTTTTCTCACCCGAGCTTGGAAAGAGTTTGTGTTTTCAAGAGTGTTATAGGCGAGAAAATCTGCTCCTTCTCCCGATAGTGCTACTAAATACTTACTTCAAAATTCAAATTATTTATTTCACATAAATTACTTAAACTATTTTTCAAAAGTGTAGCTGGACTCTGGGTATTTTCAGTCAAAATATTCTACTAAACCATTCGAGCGGCATATTTCTTCAGAGTAACCTCTCTGAAGAACCAAGAACAACACAGAAATAATGCATTACCTTTCAAAATAAAAACATTTATACATTGCTCCTTAATTTCATGTATAAAAAGCCACCATACCATTTGAAAAATAACTGATAAAGCAAGAACAGAAGTAATTGCAAAAAATCCTTACTATACCCTGTCAAAGCAGGATCATCGAGGTGAATCTGGGCCTAAGAACAGATCTGTGGAGGGTATACGAGCGAAGCGAGGCCAAAAAGGGCACTTGCTTTGTTCTAGGTATGGACGAGCCCTCTGCAGAGAAGATCTCGGGCCCGGACTTCATTAAATCAGTCGGCCTCCAAAGGACCGACTATAACCTTCTGGGGAAGGCGGAGCTGAAAAGGGACCCAGCTGATGGGTCAAGTAAGCCCGAAGCTGCACCCCAACCAGAAGAAAATAAGCTGCAGGAGGGGAGGACTGATGATGGCGGAGCTGCCCTTCTTACAGATTAATATGCAGCATTGCAGAGCTGCCTCGGGTGTTCTACAGAAGAAACTCTCCGAAGGTGAGTCAAAAAGGCCCTGATTCAGGAACCCTGGGTCCACAAGGGCAAAATTAGAGGACTAGGTATGACAGGAGGCAAACTTTTCTTCTGTGCCTCGGCTGAAACACCTAGGTCTTGCATATATGTGAAAGGGTACAAGTTAGGCTCCTACCCCAATTTTGCTCTAGAGACCTCACTGCCGTTGTGTTATCTCTTAGAGATCAGGAGAGATGGATGGAGGTAGTGGTTTGCGGCGCATACCTCCCATTCGACTCGCCAGAACCTCCACCATCTTTGGAACTGGAGGGACTGGTCAGAGAATATCAATTTAGGAATTGGGAATTGCTGGTTGGATGCGATGCCAACTCCCGTAAAACTACGTGGAGGAGCTCGGATGTCAACTCCAGGGGCAGAACCCTATTGGAATTCCTAATGACCACTGAGCTATTTGTACTCAACAAAGGATTACGACCAACCTTCATGAACAGAGCGAGGAGAGAAGTGATAGACATCAGAATATGCTCCAAAAACTTAGTTCATTGAATTAATAGATGGAGGGTGTCTGACAAGATATCTCTGTCTGATCACCGATTCATCCAATTTACTATCAGGGAAAGTGAAAACCCGACAGCAGCATATAGGAATCCCAGATCAACTACCTGGCAGTCCTATAGAAAAGAACTTGAATGGGCAATCTCAAAGACCCATTCATTCAAGTTTCACAGAAAGGAAAAGATTAAGGCATCCGTGATGTTTGTACAGGATGCCATCATCTCAGCCTACGAAAAAAGGTGCCCCCTTAAATACAGGAAGGGAAAACAGAATCTTCCTTGGTGGGGAGCCAAACCTGAAAGGCTCCGGAAATTAACCAGAAGACTTTTTAATAAATCACAACACACTAAAAAGCCTGAACACTGGGACCTCTACAAGAGGGCCCAGCGCAGGTAAAATATGACAATTAAACGTTCCAAAAGAGAGGCATGAAGGATGTTTTGCAAGAATGTAGAAGGTGTTTCTGAGACCGCAAGATTCCATAAAATCCTCTCCAAGGACCCTGAAGCCAGAGTGGGGACTATTTTGCTTCCCTTGGGAGACTAAGCATCTTCGGACCAGGAAGCATTAAAACTTCTGTTAGAGACACACTACCCTGGCACGAAAGAAGAACATGAGATGCACTCAAGGAGTCCTCCCACTCATTCGGTCAGGATGGACTGGAGACTGGCCTCCAGCATCATTACTTATAAAGTAACTGACTGGGCCATGTCCTGCTTTTCTCCATACAACACTGCAGGGGTGGATGAGGTGAGGTCAAGAGGAAAGACAACAACTACTGTTTCCTCTGCTACGAATATTCCGATCCTGCCTGGCACATGGATATGTCCCAAAAGCATGGCGGCCGACCAAAGTAGTGTTAATTCCTAAACCTGGGAAGACAGACTACACTAAAACTAATTATTTCAGAAGAATTAGCCTATTGTCCTTTTTCTTAAGGACTCTATAGAAGATTATCGACAGATACATCAGAGATGGGCCTCTTAAGGAGCATCCTTTGCATCTAAACCAACACGCTTACCAGAAGGGCAAGTCCGTGGACTCCGCTCTCCATGGTCTGGTTTCCCGTATCGAGAGCGCTCTTGACCATGGGATATGCAGTATGGGAGCATTTCTGGATATAGAGGGGACATTCAACAATACCCCCTTCGATCAGATCTGCTGGGCAGCTGAGAGTCACAGAGTCCACCCTCACATTGTGAGATGGATTAGGTGCATGCTGGCTCAGCGCACTATCACTTCAAGCCTCAGGGGGTGTTCAATGAGGGTGGCAATGTCTAGGCGCTGCCCCCAGGGAGGGGTTCTATCCCCTCTTCTATGGAATTTGGTGGTCAACAGCCTCATTACACAGCTGAACAATGTTGGCTTCTACACATAAGGGTATGCTGATGATCTAGCTATACTCATTAGAAAAGTATCTGGACACTGTCTCCGGACTAATGCAGAAGGCCCTGGACAATACTCAGGACTGGTGCCAGAGCACAGGGCTAACGGTGAATCCGTACAAGACTGTTCTGATACTTTTCACCAAAAAGAGGAAAAGAGAGGGGCTTACCCTTCCCATTTTACATGGAAAGACCCATAGGCTCTCATCGTCAGTGAAATATCTGGGAACATTCTTGGACTCGAAGCTAATCTGCAAAGAACAATTAGATTCAAGAACAAAAGAAGCATGTGCAACCCTTTGGATATGCCCTCGAGCCTTTGGAAATACCTGGGGACTCAAACCCAAAGTGTTACACTGGCTCTATGCAGCAGTAGTCAGACCCAGTCTTACATACTGCTCAATAGTATGGTGGAAGAGAGCCCGGCAATCCGGTGCTATAAATGAACTCAACCATATTCGGAGAATGGCCTGTTTAGGCATCACGGGAGCCATGCGAACTGCTCCAACTCTGGCCCTGGAAACTCTTCTTGAGCTCCCTCCTCTTCAAGTGGTGGTGGAGAGTCAAGCCAGGGCCACAGCTTATCGCCTAAACTAGACAGGCCAATGGAATGGCAAGGGAAATCTCTCTGACCATAAACAGATATGGACTGAGATGAGCAGGTCCAGCCCAACCTTTCAGATGGACGGCGACCACATGTTGGCAAGGTTCACCCGGTGCGATGTCTTACGGGACTTCCGGGTAGCTTGGGCGATACCACGCCAACTAGGAAAGGTTGAGAAAACTAAGTAGGGGCGGAAGCGGCGGAAGAGAGGGTGGGGTGGGGATTCTTAGAATTCGAAACTTGTCAACGTTCCTGGAATTCGACCCAAGCCAGTGGAAAGAAAAAGCACGTTGTGACACTGTGTTTTGTGGATTCGTGCTAGCGTGCAACTTTCTGTAGTAGAAATGAAGGTGTATTGCAGCGTCGCAGGCTGTGGGGCCCATATTTCAGAAGGGAGATTGTTTCAGTAACCGAAAACTGTGGAAAGGTAAGTACAGTTATATGTTTTAATTTGAATATTACAATATTTTCATGCTCGGTTTTTATAGTAGGCATCGTTCTGTTCATCTACAAAGTTGACGCTGTTGACTTTCTTTGAAGTCTTTAGCTCCTCATGTGCATATTTTCTTGATACACTTTAATTTCCTTGAATGCTAGTGTCTGATACTCCTCTATTTTCTTGTTTTCTCACAATCATTAAGCAATTTTACCTTGTAATTCGGTGACGAGGAAGTTTTAAATCTGTTAAAAGATGTGAAACGCTCTAAGCTGCTTGTGACATAGCTCATATAGATGCACAGTGTTGTAGTTTTCTTACGGTTTTCAAAAAAGTTTCAGTGTATCTAAGTGAAACATTCGTAGCTGATTGTGATGTAGCTCCCTTGATATGCACTGTAGTGTAATTATACTTTAGTGTACTGTTTTCGCATACATATTTATAAATACAGTTATTCATTATAAGTTTTAAATTGTTAAAAGATGTGAAACGCTCTAAGCTGCTTGTGATATAGCTCTCATATATGCACAGTGCATTAATTATATTTTAGTTTTCTTACGGTTTTCACAAAAGTTTGTGTATTTAAGTGAAATTTTCGTAGCTGATTGTGATAGCTCTCTTGATATGCACAATAGTGTAATTATATTTTAGTTTTATTACGGTTTTCACAAAAGTTTTTGTATTTAAATGAAACATTCGTAGCTGATTGTGATATTGCTTTCTTGATATGCACAGTAGTGTAATTATATTTTTGTGTACTGTTTTCGCATACATTTATAATTACAGTTATTCTTAATAAGTTTAAAATCTGTTAAAAGATGTGAAACGCTGTAAGCTGCTTGTGATATAGCTCTCATGATATGCACAGTATTATAATTATGTTTTAGTTTACTGTTTTACTCAAGTTTCAGAGTGCATGAAAGTGAAACACTCTTAGCTGTTTGTGATATTGCTCTCTTGATATGCACAGTAGTGTAATTATATTTTTGTTACTGTTTTCGCATACATATTTACAATTACAGTTATTCTTAATAAGTTTAAAATCTGTTAAAAGATGTGAAACGCTGTAAGCTGCTTGTGATATAGCTCTCATGATATGCACAGTATTATAATTATGTTTTAGTTTACTGTTTTACTCAAGTTTCAGAGTGCATGAAAGTGAAACACTCTTAGCTGTTTGTGATATTGCTTTCTTGATATGCACAGCAATATAATTCACTTTTTGTTAACTTTTCAAAACGGGTTTAAGTACTTTCCGTCATATCTAGAAAATGTTATATTGTCTGAATACTTTCACTGTTAAAGATAATTTTGCTCGAATTGAAGATTAATGTATTTTAACTCTAAACTTTTCAGGGCAAAGCTGTGGAGGTCCGAGGTTATGCTGCTTGTGTGATTACCACGGAGTGTCCCTTGTTAATTATGTTATTAGTGTTTTCCAAGCACTTGAAATTGTGTAATGTATTTAACTTCTCACTTTGGAAGCCCTGCTGCTTGCTTTAGAGTCACTGTATGGCACTTGTACTTTAAATAGTTTTTGTGTAGCAGTAGCCATAGTCTTAATGCCTTTTGATTCTCACCTTGGAGGTCCCACCACTAGTGTGATAGCCACAACATGGCCCTTGAATGACCAGTGGTACTTGAAATGTTAATAATATTTGTCTAATGGTTGGAATGCTCTAACACCTTTTGCTTATTTTGTCCGAGGTTATGCTGCTTGTGATTACCACTGAGTGTCCCTTGTTAATAGTGTTTGTCAAGCACTTGAAATTGTGTACTGTATTTAACTTCTCACTTTGGAAGCCCTGCTGCTTGCTTTAGAGTCACTGTATGGCACTTGCACTTTAAATAGTTTTTGTGTAGCAGTAGCAATAATGTAATACCTTTTGATTCTCACCTCTGAGGTCCTGCTACTGGTGTGATAGACACTAAATGGCCCTTTTCTGTAAAGAGTGTATTCCTAATACTACCATCGCCTTTTTTGGTATTACTACTAAAATCTTGTGTTGTAATAAGTTTTTATCCTTAACTTCTGAAAGTAAGTGTACTTAATCCCATGTGGAGTTCTTCCTTATTACTCAATTGCTCCACTTATGCCTAAATGTACCTAAATTTGGAGTAGATAAAAGATAGATACCCACCATTAAATGTGGAGTAGCTTCTTTGGTTGTTATTTTCTGTACTTTTACATCATGAAAATTAAATAAACAAAGTAAAAACTTAATTCTCTGTTATTATTTAAATCAAATACCTTTGAATTTCAGGAGTTGGTTGGAAAGCAGAAGAACAGGGAATTTTGGTACGCGTATTAAACGGTGAACTTTCTCCTTTTAAAAATTACCTTTTATTTTCAAAATTCGGTAAATAATACGAACCGGGAAATATGGTACGTGATTTAAACGGTGCACTATTTCCCGCGAAACCGCTTGTCCTACCATCTAGTGGCGGTTATTCGTACTGTTGGGGCAGCGGTGCTGCTGTCTGACGACGGTCGAGATACTACGTCGCCGAAGCAAAAAGGGGGGGAGGGAAGGTACCTCCGTTTAACATGGGAGATCCCAATCCCTGGCAAGGTTCTACTGTAAGGATCCTCCTTTCAAAACAGTTATCCCCTCAAAGGAACAGTGGGAGAGAGGGGGGAAACATATCCACAGCGGAGCCTCTGTGTGGTATACAGAGGGCTCCAGAAAAGACATTAAAGCAGGGGCAGGCATCTATGGAGGAAGCCCGTCAAGATCGTATCACTTCTCCTTAAGGAAGTACGCCAGTGTTCCAGGCTGAAAACTTTACGATTCTGACCTGTGCCTATATTATAAGAGATTGAGCCCTCAAAAAAGGACCAATCCACATATGCACTGACAGTCAAGCAGCAATTAAGGTGATTAACTCACCTTGCTGTACATCACGCCTGCTACAAGAGTGTCTAGAGACACTATCATAGATAGCCAGGCATTGTAGAATCAAGCTTTTCTGGGTACCAGGACACAAAGGCATACTCGGAAATAAAAAGGCAGACGAGCTCGCCTAACCTGGCGCATGTCACAATCCAACTGGCCCCAAACCAGTTCTACCAATCACCCCTACTATTGGGAGAGCAGAGATCAGAGAATGGACATATGGCAGACACTCAGAGATCTGGAACACCATACAGGGACTAAGACAAGCTATGCTCCACATTGCGGGACCTAAGCCTAGCATGACAAGATAACTTCTATCTCTGGATAGAAGCCAACTTACAATAATAGTTGGACTGTTGACAGGCCACTATCGTTTCAATAGGCACCTCAATCTCCTGGGACTGATTAACTCACCAAGTTGTCGATGGTGCAAAGAAGAAGATGAAATCACATCTCATATTCTCTGCGATTGCCCTGTAATCTCTAGGACTCGCATGCGACACCTGGGGCTGGACACAAGGAACCCAAGGAAATAAGGGACATCCCCATCAGAGATATTTTGGCCTTAAGTAAGGCCATAGGACTCTATGGGTGATGTCAAATCTTGTGGATGGCACAATGGACCGTTAGGTCTAAGAGCCTCAGGACTCCATCTCTAGGGGTCCTGCCACAAATTACATTAAAAAACCAGACGCTCAAAGGCACGCATAAATTCATACAATCATAGGAAATGGAAAGGGATAGAAATACATAAAAGGACGAACACAGGGTTAGGTGGGGAAGATGAAAATGTGTCAAATCAAGACAGAAAACATTTCCCCTTACCCGGGATTCGAACCACTGATCTCCTCACAGATCACGGTATGCTACCAGTTACACCAGCAAGGCTTCTCAACTAACTGCTGAATTTGAAGGGGTTTTATGTCACAACCCATGTTCATCTTTAGCGACCGAGAGTTGGTGCGCAGGAGCTGTGCTACATGTGGATTTGGAGAGTTAAAGAACAGTTTAATAAGATATAATATTGTACCTGGCATAGTGAACTATTACATTTAAAACAGCTGAGGATCTGACGCATGAAAAATACTTGAAAATCTTGCAAGTCTGTGGAGCTCTTGGATGTACATATATGGGCACAATTGAGGCTAGTGAGTAGGTACATACATTATGAGATTTGTAGAGAAGTGTTCTGGCCAAGATGGAACCAAGAGTGAGTGAAGAGTCAGCAAAACAAAAGCAATGAGTCCAAAACCACAGCAAATACAGAATCTCCACAGAGGTGGTAAACATCCCTTCAAGAGGCGTCCCACTCATGGAAGACAGTGCTTCACTTGTGCTGGGGTAAGGACACTTAAGACATTAGTGTCAAGGTAAGAATGCAATATACATGGAAGTGAAAACATAAATGGAGGTACCTTAAAATTCACTGGTATCATTAAGAAAGATGTTAACATGATCAACTGGCACGAAATGATAAAGGCCAATGGAAAATATAAAGTAGAAGCAAAATTACAATTGAGGGCACACAATAATGTTATTTCAGAAAGCAAAATAAGGTATCCAAAAAAAATTTCAATGTATAAATAATGTGGGCATGAAACTAACTGCATGTGTAGTCTCTTGCTTAGCAGTGATTGGTAAGATTGCATTCAGTTTGAATTTTAGCAATAGGCATGAGAAATTATAAAATTTTATAGTTTTTAATAAGAGAGAATTAATTTTAATTTCCAAAGATAGTATAACAACTTTTACTTAGAAATTATTAAAACTTTTCGTTTTCAATAATGTTTTCTAAGCAAACCATTTACAAGCAAAGTACATATTCATTCTTTATTTCTTCATAAATTATTTTCCATTTTTAACACTCATCACAAAATGCAGTGTCATCGTGCACAAATGAATAACCAATTAAATCTCACATGCTTGCTCACCTTTGCCCCATCATCTTCTTCCCTTCTCACAACTGTGACCGACTGGAGGGGATCCTCATCTTCAGACACCACTGGAATTTCCTCTTCCACGAAGACTTCCACTTCATCGCTGTTCTTCCTGCTGGTTCGACTGCTCAGTCTCTTTTGGAAAGCCTCTGTTGTCTCCGGTAATGGCCATGTTGGAGAGCTGGGTACCAAGTTCGACTGCAAAGGAAATGTCATCATCAGGGCGGAGTGATTAATCGAGAAAGTGATCAACAACTAAGTACATAGAATTTTGAACAAGTCATAATTTGCAGTTATGGCTTAACTCAATGGAATCGATTCAAACTTTGAAAGAAATAGAGTGAAACATGCCCGGGTATAAATACACCACTTTTTTCATAGCTCATCTTTAATGCGCAGCCACTAAACGGATTGGTGTCAGACAAGGCTACAAACAATGTCCAATCCATCCTGAATTTCCCGCCATTGTTATGACAATGAAACCTGATGCTTGCCATGAACTCAGAGGGAAATGTTACAACAATGACAAATTAATAATGTTTATTATCCAGGGACCATACATGTTGTTCTAGGGATCATCAGTAATATTATAATTAAAATTATAAAAAATACAATAATACAATGAATCAATCAAAATAATAAAAAATAAAAAAATACAATCAAATATAATACTAGTTACGAACAATTGTAAAAAAAAAACGGTAAATAAGTGACAATAGAGCAGGTTGATATATTCAGAAGATATTAATGAAGTGAGTAGTACAATTTAACATAGAGAAGCTGCTCCACTCTAACATTGAAGATACACATGCTCCTGATGTCTCTTACCTCAACGGGTAACTTGTAACATAAATGCAAACCCAGGGTTTTTGGTACCAAGGAAACTGATTTGCTGCAGTTTTAGCTATGGTCTTAACACAACAAGAAGAATGCAGCAGCATGGCTGAGGCAGGATGTTCAGACTTATGAATATGGGAGGACATGGTGTGTCATGGAGTGCTAGTTAGGTGAGATGGAAAACTTTTTTTGCTGTTTTAATGTTTGTATTGCTGATGAAGATGAACCCCAGAAGATGTTGTTAATAATTATGTGGGAGTAAAACTTGCCATAATATAAAGTACATGAAACCATAATATTAGCCATGAATCTAACGAAACTCACTAGGAGAGTCATATCGCAAAAGACATTCTATGGAATTGTGATATTTTAAACGTAAAAATTTGGAGTTATTTACCAATGCCTTGGCATTCAGATGGATTGTTTTAAAAAATTGTACTGGTGACAGAATGTTAACTAATGATAGGTTTTGATGAAATTATATTATAGGGTCAGGGGGCATGTTATGTCATTGTAATTGGTTAAGCACATGTACTTCAGGCATGCAAATTGAAGCATATATTTACCCAGTCAATGATCCTCTTAGAGCACTTAAAGAAAATGGTGAGCTGTTCACGTAAGTGTTGTTGTATTTGGTTTTCTTATGATCCCAACATTGCGGAATCAACCGTTCTCTTGTCTGCGACAGGCTCAAGTTGGCGCCTATTATGTTTTCGATGTTCTTTTGTTTTCAAGTTGCCGTAACGGTTGTATCAGTCTGTGTGTAAGAAATAAAGTACCTATGCACCTGTCCTGTGTAATCGTGTGTTTGTTAGTTACGCTAAACCAAAAGTAAGTGGTTACCCTGCATAAGAAAGTGAAAAACAATAGGTTACGGGCCCAGGGACACTAGCGAACACTAAAGATTACTAGGAAAGTGAAATTAAGTTACGTGTGAAGCACATTACCGTAATAAGTAAGTAAATTACGGCCCAAGCAAGATGGCGGACCACGACGAAAGAATGGAATTCAGACGCGCTATATCAAAGGCAGACGGTTCAAACTACTATGCATGGAGCAAGAGGATAGAGGCACAAATGATAGACAAAAACTGTTGGACGGCGATAGACCCGGGTTTCGGAGACGCTGTGCACAATAATGTAAATCAGGAAGAAGCGTTGGGGATGCTAAACCAGGAACAATCCAGAATTAATCGCCGGGCCAGAGCCGTGCTTTATAATTCCGTGCATGATTCGATGTTACATGATGTCGGGGAATCAGTTTTTGCCAAGGAGATATGGTCCACACTCGAAGAAATGTGCGGTACGTATAGTATGTTGCACACAGTCGTGCATTTGCGTGAGTTAACCACTACGACGAAAGAACCAGGAATGCCGATGCAAGAGTATGTCAGTAAAATGCAAGAGACTATGCAAAAGGTACGTAAAGGCGGTGTCATATTTAGCGACCAATCTTTCGCGTACTTCCTGCTACTCGGACTCCCCACACCGCAATATGAAGGCCTCATACGATCCCTGGAGGACAGCGAAGATAAGATTACGTCATCCATGGTGAAAGCAAAATTAATGCTTGAAGAAAGGAGGATGGAGAGGAACAGCAGAATGAAGAACGACGATTCGGTTGCCCTGAATGCTTCAAAGGGATCTAAGGAACCGCCGCCGGCACACTGGCACAAGAAAGGAAATAAGTTTAAGGCCAGGGGAAGGGACATAACAAGGGGCACCCCACCCAACTTCAAGTGCTTCTCATGTGATAAACCAGGTCATGCTGCCCGCGACTGCCCTGTATGGACTGAGTTCAAGGAGACCAGGCTGAAGCAACGCCGTGAGTGTGAGTCAAAGACGTATGTTGCATGTAGCGAGGATTCAGACGAAGAGAATGCCACCCTACTGTTATCCGACTCGACACGACACCAGACGCAAGAAGACAAGTGGTACCTGGACTCGGGAGCGACTGACCATATGTGCCATGATGCCAATGCATTCAAACACTTATTGGGGGTGAGGGGAAGAGTGAAAATAGGAAATGGCGTGAAACTACCCATTAAAGGGAAGTGGGCTGTAAACCTGTATGCGAGGATGAAAGATGGAGAAGGCAAGAAATTGTGTTTTCAGAATGTCAAGTATGTACCCGGACTGTATTGCCATCTGATTTCTATCCCCCAGTTAACTGAAAAAGGAGTTGTTGTCACGTTTAGAGATCAAGTTGCTGTAGGCTCACTGAATGGTGAAGTGATCTTCGAAGCCAAGAAAGCTGGAAAGATGTATGAACTCTGTAGCGGTGATCATCCTATGCAAAGGCTGACTAACTCATCTTTGGCTTTGAGTGTAGAGACAACCAAGGAAGTGTGGCATCGATGCCTTGGCCATGTCCATGCCCAAGCATTGGAGAAAATTCCACCACTTGCTGAACTCAAACGAAAAGAAATGGAAGCGTGCGACATATGCGTTCAAGGAAAATTACAAAGGAAGCCATTTATTGCAACAAGTGCCCGTGCATCCAAACCCCTTGAACTTGTTCACACCGATGTCATGGGGAAATTCGACCCACCATCCAAGGGTGGATCACTATATGCAATCGTATTCATTGATGATTTCTCCCGGTATACTGTTGTGAAAACCATGAAAAGCAAGAGTGAGGCTCTCATAAAGTTTAAGGAATATAAGACCATGATGGAACAAATGACCGGTGAGAAGATAATGAAACTAAGGTCGGATAGAGGGGGCGAATACTGTTCTGATGAATTTGAAAGGTACCTGACAGAGAATGGAATAATTCACCAGAAGACTGTACCTCATTCACCACAGCAAAATGGCAGGAGTGAGCGGCAGAACCGGACCCTCATGGAAATGGCAAGATGTATGATCATCGAATCTGGAGCTACCAAAGATATGTGGGCAGAAGCGCTAAATACGGCTGCATACATAAGAAATAGATGCCCATGCCGTACTATTGGGAACGAAATACCCATTGTTCTGATGCGAGGATGCGAGATTGTCATGAAAGACCTGATCAAAACCAAACCATTTGGCTGCAGAGCACAGGCCATTGTGGAAAATCGGAGAAAGCTCGATAGCAAGACTGAGGAATGTATCATGCTCGGCTATGAAGAGGGCACAAAGGGAGGCTACAGACTCTGGAGCATATCAAGGAAGCGTGCCATCGTGAGGCGAGATGTTGTGTTCCATGAAAGCACATACCCACTCAAGGAGATGCAGTCAACCGATCAGGGAAGGCACGAGAATCCATCGAATAACATATTCATGTTCGAAGAAAGTGACGAAGATTTTGCGGATGGACCGGTGGAGAGTGACGGATTGGAAGTTCAGGACCCAACATCTGAACTACCTGACCCTCAACGATTAGACTATGCCCAAAACATCCACCTGCCAGATGATGATGCTGTGCCCATTGCAGTTGAAGAGATAGCTGTCATCCCAAGGCGTTCCGGTAGGTTGCACAAGCCTACCACATGTGGCTGCTCTGAGTGCCACTCAGCCATGGTGACACTGTCAGAAGTAGATGACCCGTACGAGCCCACGTCCGTGGAGGAAGCGATGCTGAGTCACCACCGTGACAGCTGGGTAGCTGCCATGGAGGAGGAGCTCACCAAGTTGGAGGAGATGGGAACCTGGGACATCGTACCTAGACCCATCGACAAGACGGTGATCGGCTCAACGTGGAAATTCCGTGTAAAAACCGGAAATGATGGTAATCCACACAGGTTTAAGGCTAGACTTGTTGCCCAAGGTTTCTCACAGGTACGTGGACTTGACTACTTTGAAACATACAGCCCAGTAGTAAAACGTAAAACCATCAGACTAATGCTTGCTGTATCTGTTGAACAAAATCTTTTGGGGGAACATGTTGATGTGGTATCAGCCTATGTAAACAGCAATTTACCAGAGACTATTTATTTGGAACGACCCAAGGGTCTAAAAGTGAGTGACAGAGGTGACTTTGTGTGTAAATTAAACAAGTGTCTTTATGGTTTGAAACAGTCAGGCAGGGAATGGTATTCCAAAATGAAGGGAATATTCTTGTCAATGGGATTCAACCCCACTTATGGTGATCCTTGCTTATTCCTCAGCTCTAAACGCAAGCTATATGCTGCTTTGTATGTTGATGACATAGCTATATGGTGTGCTGATCAAGCAAATATCAACTGGTTCAAGGAAAATCTGTCTAAGCATGTAGAGATCAGATGCCTTGGGAGCATAAGTAATTTATTGTCCTTAAGAGTCAGAAAAATGAGTTGTAATTCTGTATCCATTGATCAATCGAAACATATAGAGCAAATGTTATGTGAATGTGGAATGTCTGATGCAAAATGTGTATCGTGTCCTCTCAGTGCTAGTGTTACGAAAGGGCTTGATGAGCCTGATGCTGTTGTCAATGAGAGTGATTACAGGAAGGCCATAGGCATGCTCTTGTACATTGCCAATGGCACTCGCCCTGATATATCATTTGCTGTATCATATCTGAGTCAGTTTTGTTCTCATCCAATGAAAACCCACTGGTCAGCTGTAAAACACCTGTTTAGATATGTTAAAGGGACTATTGATTATGCCATTGTTTATCAGAAAAATGACATGCAGGCCCAAATTTTCAGTGATGCTGATTTTGCGGGAAATAAGATTGACCGCAAATCTTTCTCTGGGACTGTTGTAATGCTAGCTAGTGGCCCTATTCACTGGCAATGTAAGAAACAAACTGTAGTTGCAAATTCCACCCAAGAATCTGAATATATTGCCCTTGCTCTGACCACTAGGGAGGCTTTATGGCTGGGTAACATCCTTGAGGAGATGAATCTTAAATTTATGTGTGAGATCCCCTGTGTCAAGGCTGACAATATACCTGATATTACCCTGGCCAAAGATGATTTAATTGATCATAGATCTAAGGCTATTGACATAAGATACCATTATATTAAGGACGTTGTGTTAAAGGGTTTAATTCAGCTTGAGTATGTTCCCTCTCACCTTAATATTGCAGACTTGTTAACTAAAGGACTTAGTGCAAGGAAGACTCAGGAACTGTGTACAATGGTAGGACTAATGTCTATATGATTGTGTCTTGAAAGTATTAAATTATTCTATTGGGCAATTGGACTATGGACTGTGGTTGATGAATGCTCTAAAATCTTTATTGTGACAAGTGAAGTGAAATGTATTATTAAGTGAACTAAGAAAGTTTTTTTTTGGACTGTTGAGGTATTCCCCAATGTGTGGAATCAAGGGGAAGTGTTGTTGTATTTGGTTTTCTTATGATCCCAACATTGCGGAATCAACCGTTCTCTTGTCTGCGACAGGCTCAAGTTGCCGCCTATTATGTTTTCGATGTTCTTTTGTTTTCAAGTTGCTGTAACGGTTGTATCAGTCTGTGTGTAAGAAATAAAGTACCTATGCACCTGTCCTGTGTAATCGTGTGTTCGTTAGTTACGCTAAACCAAAAGTAAGTGGTTACCCTGCACAAGAAAGTGAAAAACAATAGTAAGCTACAAGAAGCGTGCATTAGGTGTGTGCACAGCACTTCACATTTCCTGCCAGGGAGGGCTAGAAACCACAAATGGCAAACAATGGCAAAAGAATTTTGGCTAAAGGGCTTCGAAATAATTCAATTGTGGTTGGAAAGAGGGCCATTAATTATTTAATATTCCAACTTGACAAAAGTTTGAGAGGGTTTTTTGAAACAATTCATGAACGCAAGAGATGCAAAAGAGGTAGGCATTGATAGGGCATCATAGCAAAATAGACAAATAATTGCAGAATATTTAAGATAAGGTCTTTAAGAAAAGTGGGTGGTGCTGGAGAAAAACGTTTCACAAACTAAACCTTTAAAAAAGTTCGTTTATTTATACGTTAATATGAGACTTTTTATTAATGTCATTACATTTTTTTCAATGTTTATGCCCAAACAATTACGTGAAAAATGATAAAAGCTGGTAAGAAACATAAGAACACGACACATATCCCATTTATAAAGGAAGAATTATGGCAATTCATAATATAACATCACAATGCAGTGTCATGTCTATTAATTCATTTTATGACATTATCACAAGGGATGCTTTTGGACTTAAGATGCAAATTGGCAAAATGTATTTAAGAGCAAGGTGAATGGTTCCAGGAAGACAGAAAAGCTAAGAAAGTGGACAGGAATACATAAATTTCAATGTCTTAAATCAGATGAAGGTGAATGTTTGGGTTTGGTGACAACTATCATCAATAGCAATATTATTTGGTTACTTTAACTAACAACTGAAATATAATATTTTTCATATCTCACAATAATATCAGCTCATGTGCTTATGAGTGAAGGACGACTTTGGGTACTTTTTTGTTAAAATGTCGTATTCACCCCTCTAAGAGGCATGTTTATTCAGTGAAACCTTCAAAAAGTACCAAGGGTGACATTTAAATAAAATGAAATCGAGCAGAAACTTATACAACAATCCAAATACATGTATAATAAGCTACCACACCATTTGAAAAAAAATTTTTTTAAGCAAAAACTGAAGGGCCAATATCATTATATCTCTTTTGATATTCCCTTCAAGTTCCATTCAATCATTTACTTGATGAATTACAATCTCTTAACGTTTTTAATTTCTGTACCACAAGATAGGTCTGAAGATATTGTGTTTTTTCAGGTATTTATTTTGAATCAGCTCCGCCAATAGCTCACCAGACAAAAGCTATTGATACTCACCACCAAGATTAGCGATCATTTAGCGATAAGTTAGCGATCATGGTGAGCAAAGAGATCTTTGATTTGATGCATGTCGTCTTAAAATGTTTAAACTCCGTCACTTTGCTGATGCATCCCTCGCAAATAGTCCATGGCAGCCCGTCTTTCTTGGACACCTTTGAAGAAAACAAGAATGGACAAGAAAGAGTTATTCGGGCAGCAAAATACTACGGTTATAATTCAATAAGGTGCATGATCTACCCTTTTCAAATTTAGGAATACCAAAAACAACCAAAAAACATTATACCTCATTGTAGACTCATGAGGGAGGATCTGAATAACATGAAGTGGACAGAGTTCCTTATCAATTCCTTACATAGAAAAGTAATATATTTATTCACCTTCGATGTTACAAGGTATGTCAGTCTAGCATTATGTAGGTACAGCAAAAAAGATCTGTACAAGAAAATTGGTAATACTTTCGAAGTGTCTACAGCAAATAACTCTTGACTAATTTAACAGCTAAACATCATCAACTAAATCTAAGCCTTAAACATTTTCATATTTTGAGCTCAAAACATATTATGACTGCACTAGCTGTATAAAGTCAAAGTATATCAGGAAAGAAACAAATCAAAAGAGAAGTTTATAAGGTAACTACGGTAGTTCTGGCGCTAGATATGACTGAAATCGCACACGTAGGAAGGGATTTCAAAAAACACTTCTCAGATTCATTTTTCAAATGAGATCAAGAGCTCTCTTAAATCTATGTACACTGGATACAGTTTGAGCATAGAGAAAGATGGTAGAGTAGAAAAATGGGTTAATTCATAGAGCACCGATTTATCTCCTTAGATATGAAAACGTCAAGGTCACAATTATTACTTGTATGGTTTACCCATATTAATGTAACATTCCTGACAATCGTACAAACTTACCTCCATCTGCAGGAGTTCCCTAATGATTTCCCATAAGAGGAAACCTTGATAACCTTTAGGGTTGAAAATATGGATCAAATCTTCTTCCTCCTTAAGACACAGTCGACATACTTGCACGCTCTCAAAGTCCGAACTATTTCGAATGTTTTTAAACATACTGGTCCAAGACACACGGCTATTAAAATTTGAGAAGTTAATCGCATCCAAACACAGTTTATTCCCATGAATAGTAAAGTACGGAAGTCTGTACTCAATTCAGTCCGTAATACGGGATAATCTCCGTCGTTTTACTTCATCTTATAAGATTAAAACATTGTCGTTACCTTAGCTTTCGAAGCACATCATACGTCATTACCATCAGTTAAAAATTAAGAAAGACGTCCTGTAGGTAGGATAAATTACTCTGAACCCTTATTATAAAGGCTTTTGAAAAATAAGTATGGTTAATTACATTTTGAAATATATTGTATACAGAAAATGAAGGAAACTGTTAACTTTCTTTACAATAAATTTTAATTTGACATAAAAACTTGTGGCGTTGGTACACAAGTTAACTTTGAATTGTCGGTAGTGACATTTTAACGAAATTTCAGTTTCTGTCAATATCGATGCATAAGACCCAAATAGCTTAAAAAATGTAGCTTTTTGGGATATATGATCATTAGAAATTTTTTAGAAATGATAGCGTCGCGTTAATAGGAATAATTTCCTTATATATTGTTCTATCGATTATTGAAGTTATAGATCGATCTAGACATCGAAGGGTATAGCCAACAAAAGAAAACATAGTATAAAAATAAAAGTTTGTCGTGCTCACTTTTAAGTATTATTTCCGTATTTTTCGGGCAAACGGTGAATGCTCAGATGGGGAAATATGATCTTTGTAACTTTGAACTCCAAAATCTTCCACATGAGGAAGAAATGTCAATTAATTGGAGAAAATGAAAGGGCCTAGTAGATACCCTAAAAAACGGTTTTGTTGGTAGTGGAACTGGAGTGCTTTGAGGGCTAAAATAACGAGAATGTTTAAGTAATGTGAAAGGAGTATAAGGACGAATTTGATGTTATTAAATTTCTATGGACGTCGACTAGAATGTTTAAAAGTGTAGCAAATATTTTGGACAATGACAGTGTACAAGTTTGTCGGCTGTGTCTTTTGGAAAAAGAAGATTTGGTTTATCTTTTCAATCCTAAAGGTTATCAAGGTTTCCGGTTACGGGAAGCAATCGAGGAGCTCCTTCAGGAGGAGGTAAGTTTTGCCGATTATTAGGTATGTGACGTAAATTTTGGTCAACTATACTATTCATTCCTGTGGTGATAACATTACTGGTGGTGGTGAGGAGATAAATCAGTGTACTATGAACTTACAAATTTACTTTTCTCACCTTAATATCGGACTGGGTTCAGGGTACAAAAAATGAAAATAATTTTTCGCATCTCATGTAATATCAATCTGAGATGTGTTTTTGGTTATCCATTCATGTGTTCACTGTTAGTCGTTTAGGGAAAAAGCGCTTTCGTGATCACTTGATAAATATTCCCTATGCTTTGATCATCTGATTATTTATTTTCTACGAGGAAGATGACATCTTAGTGATACTGCATCCACTCTGAGGAGGATATTAATGTGGAAGTTCAAAAGTGTAGGTGTAAACATTTATATTTAAAAGGAATCATATTCTCCAACTTGGGACAAATATTATGAAATATTATGTAGTGAGAGAATATGAAGCATAAATATTAACGTTTCACAATGTATTTTGCACTAATTGAATATCCACAATTAACACATTTTTATGTCCGGTGACCAATGCAAAATAATGCATAATAGTTTTCCAATAGTAAAGGAAAAAAGTTGTAAGTAGGTATCTACTTATAGAGGTTTGGTCAATGTTTAAAACATCAATTTCCTTTCGCCAAAGTTTTGCCATTTAATATAAGCAACATTATCGTAATAAATTCAACTGTTTCAGGCTGGATATGGTGGAATTTCTCGATATTCATAATGAATAAAGACACTTGGTAATCGTCCATTGGTTTATTTATTTGACACGACGCGTTTCACCACACTGCGGCATAATCATGTGCAGGGTTCTTCGCTTTAGGTCAAGCACTCTTGATGGTGAGGGAAAGGAGGGGGGGTCAGAGGGTTTTATATTAGCCATCCCTCTTCTCCCCCCCTCCCTAACGCCTTGGTGGAAAGCTATATATGCTTGACCTAAAGCGAAGAATCCTGCACATGATTATGCCACAGTGTGGTGAAACGCATCTAGTCAAATAAATAAATCTTTGGAAGATTACCAAGTGTCATTCATTATGAACATCATCAGCGCTTAAGGTGAGCATGAGAGCATTGAAGATCTATTTCTTCTTTTGGACATTTGCGAAAGGAAATAGATACATGTATTAATCATTCATAAGCCCTCCATAAATACTTTAAATTAATTAAAAGTGGCCAATTGTAAACTCAAAAAAGGAAATAAGCATATAGTAGAGCTTAAATTAGGTAATTACGATGAAAATTTCATCTTATGATTTTAAGAAGATAACATTTAAAAAATACCATTTTTTTTAGTGATTGGAATCAAATTCCTCATAATCGTTTGCCAAGGTCATTAGCAAAAGAGTTCTTATCTTGGAGTAATTATTGCATTGAAAAAAAGTTGTGTTTTTTTCCTTTAAACACTGATATTTACATTCAGTGTTCGTCATAATATGTTATGGGCTTCTACTATAAAATGGCTTCGTGTATTAAAAGAATTCATGGTGCTTTGGGGTGGATATGTGAGGAGTCCTTTTCATTTGATAATATATTAAACCACTTTTGTCCACAGCTTGATAGAGTATTTCTTTTTTTATTTATCTTAATTAATATATGATTGGCTAAAATGGGCAATATTTAATATACTGCCATTTTTACATTAGACCAGGATAAATTCGTTTCATTTTTACCAAATAATAGTCTCTCAAAGATACCCATGCAATGGCCTCATATTTTGTAAAGTAATGGTTAATTTTATCTTCAACTATTTGGATATGTTTGCAGATTTTTTTGTGTCTAGTAATTTTTCTATGCCTTTCAAGAGTTGGAAACTAACGGTCTCCCAAAGATGCTCGTGTAATTGCTGTTGGAGGAGAACTTTGCCATATGGCCTAATGGCACTGTATAATTCTTCATACTTCCTTGGCGATGATTGTTTGATGATGATGACTTCCGATGATTCTGTAGTTTTTGTTTTCCAAACCACATCTCCTATATATTTTTAAACATGCATTACTCTGTAGTGTGAGAGATGCAATAAATTCGTCCATTTGAATTCCATCTAAAGTGAATGATGAATGAAAAGGAGACTCCTGTAGGTTTGAGCCACAACAGACTATGATCATTTATGTATGTATCATTAATGACCACATATTTTGGAGAGGAATGGTCAATCGCATTGCATTTGGTAAAAATCTTTATGATATTATGGCAGATATTTAAGAGTAAAATTGTGTTAGATTTAGTTTTTATGAGGAGTTTAGTTGAACACTGTCATTTGCACATTAAAATGCCTATTATTAACTTCACATAATGAATAAGATAGATCAGGGTGGTGTTTGAACAATTTCCATGATATTTTGGATCGTAGTTCTGGTACTCATCCTCTCTTGCTTTCTCTAAAGGTGTCCAAGGAAGATGGACTGCCATGGACTGTTTGCGAGGGATGTGTGAGCAAAGTGAAGGAGTTCAAAAATTTCAAGACTGCATGCATCCAATCAAAGATGTCATTCATAACAAAGATGGCCAACAGGGGCTCGGAGGTGAGTGTTTATGTTCCATGTGTAGTGCACAACGGAAAGAGGTTATAAAAATTTTAACCAGGGAAATGAACATAACTTCACACCTACTTTGGGGCAAAAAAATTTGGAACATAAAGAGACTGGTTTTCTTCAAAAGTTGGAAGGATTGTGCATGAAAAATGCAAAGAGATGTTACATTGAATAATGCAAACTTATAAGGCCATTTGTTGTGTAAACTGCAAGGGCTTGAGAACCTGGACAAAGATTTAATCCTCCCAGTGTAAACGAAAGAGACATGTTCCAAATAAAACACAGAAATCAATCGGCGAATATCATATAACTTCTTAGTTTGTGAGTCACGAGAGCCTGAGCTGCTATAAATATTTGAGAAAGTAATTGATACCCTTTTTAGGGTGATATTAGGGTATGGCTTTGACTCTGCATTGGTAATGAGGTATTTATAAGTCCCATTGGTCTTGCACAGGTACATGGCAAGTGAAGAAAAGTAAAGCATTATGTTATGTATATGCCAAGGGATGACATTTTATTCACAAATGTATTTGATATTTTGTAATCCCACTGGTGACACTTAATTACAGAATTGCACAGTACTTATTTTAGAAACATAAGAAAACTCTTAATTCTCCAACTTATCTTTTTGTAATACTGAGGGGTGGGCAAGGGCCTAGCCACATTAAAACACCGTTTCCCATCAGAACACCATAGTTAAGCAATGTTGGGCCCCGACGGTGTTTGCATGGGTGACCCTCCTCCATACCTCGACTTGGCATGGATGAAGAGATGATACTCCCTCCATACCTATACCATGAGGCTGGAGGGAGACCCAGACTGAGCCAGTTGGAGGGAGGACATCATCCAAGCTTGGTACAGGGATGAGGAAGGGGGAGTCCAATCCTCTATACCTCTACCAAGGTGCTTTTGTCCCCTGTCTGCAAGTGGCAGACAGGCATAGTGTTGGCACAATGGATCAAGAAAGATCTAAGTGCCCAGGCTCCTGACGAAGGCCCCATCAACAGCAATATAATCTAATCTAATACTGAGGGGTCATTCCACATCAAATAACCCAAAAAACATACATAATTTCAACCACCCTCTCATATTTTCATGAAATATTTTTCACTTTCTAATGTCATCAATTAAATGCATCGTAAAATGTTTTTATTCTATATGTAGCATAGTTTTCCTTTATATTAGAGTCAAAGTTTTTGAAAATTGCTCATATAGGTCACATCTGAAGTTCCATTTTTAAAGTTCAGTGAATAAGGAAATAATTCATAGCTCATGGACTAATAAGTCTAGCACAGTAAAACTTTTTTCCACGTGTCAGTCAAAGTGCATATATTACAACAAATTAAGTTTCATTAAATTTTTCTTGCTCTATGAGCCACTATGAATGCATTGATTAATAATTAATGAAGTTTTTCAGTATCAAAACCAAACTTCTTTTAATGGTAATTACCTCTCAAAGGCAGATGAATTATGAAAGCCATTTTTTTTCAAATTCAGCCTAATCTTGTACTCCGTGATACTGAGAGAGAAAAATAGTGGAATTGTTATTGCAAATATGACTTTTTTAATTTACAAAAAGTTTTTATGGCCTTAGAGGAAAATTTGAAGGGTCATTCCATGTCAATTCTTCTAGCCCATGACACCCAATGGCTCAGGTCTCTATGAAACTTTTATCACTATCTGCTGCAAGTTAATTATTATTCCTTGCAACATTTTTCATTCCTAAGCCCCATAGTTTCCAAGGTGGTGAAGTCAATGTTATGGAAAATTTCTCATAAACATCACTTCTAAGGTTCTACCGTTCTGAGTACATACTGTGAGTACTTAAGGAATTCATAGTTCATTGACTAATTAGCCAGACAGTGAAATTCTAATCTTAGGACAATCAAAGGATGCAAAGTACATGAAAAAATAAATGTCATTTCTACCTAACCGTTTGAATACCTTTAACTGCATTATAATTTAACAGCAAAAACATAGTGTTCTTCATTACTTGAGTCCTATCTTTCCAATGCAATGAAATTACATTTGATTTTTGGTTAAGACAAAGCATATAAATTTTCAAAGTTGGAAGAAATAGTGTAAATTTGATCTGTTATAATAAAATATTGATTAAAATCTTATTATATTTCTGCTTGGATTATCTTCGTAACATTCTGTTGCATACCATGAATCATAAAGGTGGTAGTGTGATAATATATTTTTGGCTAGTGTTCAATGAAGTATTGTTGACAAATTGATTTTAATTTTATGTAAAAGTGTACTAAAATAGTAAAAATTAAAAAAATAGTATGCCTCATTGACTTGTTGACATCAGAAAGAGACAACATTTTCTTAAAAATCTGAGTTGGAGGGTGACATGGCCAGGGTGAACTGACGTGGAATGACCCTGAAGTATTTACAGTGTCTAATATGGATTTAATGCAAGTAATTCTGTTCTTGCTTTATCAATATTTTTTTCAAAGGGTGCATTAAATGCAAGTAATATACAGTGGAAGTAAGTACTTAGTACATGGGTGTGAGTATTAAGTAGTGAAGTGTCAGTACTACAAAACTCAGCTTTCAATGTTAGTGCTTTACAGTGAATACATGGATCCCTCAATGTAGCACTCCCTGGAGAAGTACTTGCAATATAAGCACTCTGTAGCAGCTTTTGATACCAGTACTTAAATAAGAAGTACTGGTAAATAAAGAAATTATTACTAATCCACTAACACACAACTAATAACCCCAGTTTAAGAACTATAGTACATTAAAACTATCAATTTACTACACCAAGTACTATCATCGGCCTTCGTAAAAGTAGTACATGAGTACTAACACCAGTTCTCGATTTTCAATGCTTCCAGTACTACTTTTTAGTAAGGCTTTGGTCATTCTAAGTGTGATCACCTGACACATTGTGCCGTCACGGCACAGATTTTCAAAACATTTTTCAGTCATGCCCAATTAAATTTAATCAGGTTTTTTAACCAATAATGAATGACATCTGTATAAATTTATGAAAATACAACTTTGATGGCAAAATGCATTTGACCGGAAATTTTGACTGTGATTGTTAAAATGTATTTTATTTGTCTTATTTATGAACCAATGTTGTTAGACTTGGTGTCTTTTAAAAGGTATTGCTTTGTTTTTTTAACATGGTCAGTGAATATGCAAATTGTTGAATGCAAAACTTAAAAAAATTGCATTATAATGCAAATTCCTACTTCTTTCCTTATTTAAGTAAACTCTTTTTATCTAAAAAAAGTTACCACTTTATATATCCTCATAATTTTTTGTTAATGCACAAATATTTTAATCTTACTTTAGAGAAAAATTGTGAAGATATTTATTGTTGTTTTTAAGATATAATATTTATCTAATTTTTTTGAAAATGGAATTTAATTTATTTCATCCAAATAAATACACATACACACATTATAACAAATCAAAAATGGGGGTGAAATTAGTCACCTCAGATAAGATACTATCTTGTTCTGGGGTTGCCATTCCTTGAATAAATTGGCTGTAGTTCCACAGCCATAACATAAATTCTGGCATTTATATAGCATATGTGTTCGGTTATAACAGTTATGGGTTCACAGGATTTACACAATGCAATAAAATATGTACGAATACTATTCAAGAATAACACCATGGTTTTTAGCAAATATTTCACATCATTTTAATTGTATCCACCAATTTTCAACTTTCTGAGAAAAGTAGTATTATTTCTACCTGATGAAATTGCAATTGGATTTTTTTGATAAATTGAAGGGGCATTGAAATCATTTCCACATTGGGTTCAGGTTTAGCATAATAACAGATTTCTTAATCTAATACCCTAAAGACCCGATTAACAATTTAGAACTCCCCAGTCATCAAATATTTGTAACTTTTATACAAATAGAGATGATGAACAGGCAACACTTTCAGTTTTTTATAACAAGAGAATGAGGATTCTCTGGTGCTAGTTCCTGGAATGACATGTTGCATTTTATTTTTTACAATATAAACTGGTTGAATATCTAAGTAGTAGGTGCCCCTCCCCCCAACAATTCAAACCATATACTATTCCAGAATTAACAAGAGCAAATAAATAGATTGCATGACCGATACATATCAATTTCTTTTAGGCATGTTACACTTTCCTAGAGCAGTTAAATAATTCAGTTTTTTGTTACCTAGGGTGGTATTCATAGTCACCAATTGTTTGTCGAATAATCGACAATTCAAAATCTATTATTATTTTCTAATCTCTAATTATTTCGGGCAAGTATTCATAAACATAGAAAAAAGTCATCGATGATTGAGCATCAATGATTGAGGAATCTATGATTACTGCCCTGAGTTTATGATTCATTAACTAAAGATTGAACCTATTAATATTCGAATTTATTATGAGAAATGCAAGGAACCTGTGGTTTTTTGTTCTTAAACAGATTGATTTTGAAGTTGTTATACATTTTAGCTTGTTTTAAAGTTTTAACACTAGAAGGACCAATACCGGTCATTTTGACGGGTAGTAATTATTTTTAATATTTTTTTCGTTTATATGAAAAATTAATTGATAACTTCATTTAATATAACCTTTTTCTTTATTTATAAATACAACTGAGTAATTTTTTTACTAATCATTTTACAATAAAAAATTTAAAACGAACAGCGGTCAATTTTAAAACTGTTATATAATTATTTTAAAGTCGTACTTGCCTTTTTCATTGGAAGAAGTTGCACTTTAACGTATTGTTCATGTATTGAAATTATTTATACATAATCTAGCATGGCAAAAAAGGAAATACATCAATTTTCATCATCCCTGCATCTGATACATAAGTGCTGTGCATTTTTTGCACATGGCACACACACATACTTATTGTAATGTACGCATTTATTCCAGCTCTTATTTTTGCCTATGCATCCTCCTATTTGACACGTCTTGCACACATCACTCTTGTTAGTTGCTTGTAGTTGAATTGGCACTGATCTTCTAGTTTCGACGAATTGAGCCGCTAGTTCCTCTGCTAATGGAAATATAAATTTCCGGCGAGATATTTTTTCCCCATTGACTTCTTGGCACAGTATGTGTTGATAGCGGCAATATCCAATACATTGCAAAATACATGTATTGGCCATCTGCGGCATCCGTATTTTATACATCCTTGTCATTTGGTCAAGAATGTCAACTCCATACTTGGTAGTGTTATCAAATGCTACGGTCTCTAGGAGCTTTTTTGGGCTTTGTGCATCAATAGTCATTATTGATGCAACGTACTGAGAAGACGGACGTTTTTCTCTGCTTTACCCTGATATGAGGTAAGCGTGGTGTCACACGACTGGTAAAGGACCATTGTATATATAACAATACCATGTTTTTTTAGCGGATGGAGGAACCTCACGTCGAATTTTATTCATGGTTCTTACCAAACATGTTCCTTTCCTCTTCAATGTATCCCCATGTTTCTTAGAGGTAAAGAAATTATCACAAGTAACATTTCTTCCTTTTGAATAAAATGGTTGAATAAGACGTGAAACCACGTGCTCCGCAAGTGTTTAGTCCATGAGCCGTGACTCATCTTTACCGAGATACGGATGCCCGTTCTGCATGTACTTTGTCTTTGCATCTGCAGCAGCTTTGCATCATTTATGGCTTTCTCTAATAAAAGATGTCCTTTTTCTCGTGGTAGTGGTTACGTTCTCCAATGACGTCGCTCCTGCTTCCCCTGCTCTGACCTACTACACAGCACTCGGTATGGCAGATATGCTTCTTAGTTCCATTCAAAATGTAATAAGGAATGTTAAATGCATAAATGTGCTAACTAAAACGTCAAAATGACTAGACGTAACATAGTGTAGTGATTTCCTGAATAAAACACGCGTTTCCGTTACAAATAAAATAGAAAAGCCTAACCCGTAATTTTGACGAGTGTTGGTCTATTAAGGTAGACAGGTGGTATAACTCCATTTCTATGTGAAAAAGTTTAATTATATTTTAACAGAATACGTACCAAAAAAATAAAAGTCAGAAAAAATTAAGACGACAAAAAAAATTGTAGGCAATATGATTAAGTAAGTAGAGGTTACCCGTCAAATTGACGGGTCAGGTCCTTCTAGTGTTAAATTATCCTAAAAATACCTCAACAAGGAGTTCCTTTGAAAATAATCCGATATTAATTTCAAATAGCATTTTTACTGTTTGGCACACAACGATTTGTTCATAGTTGTCATTTTTCAACCAATAACCATCGTAATGATGCCCTGGGCTATCGGTGGTATTTTAAAACCGTTTGCGTAGCAAAGTATCTTATTAAAGCATATTAATCGCTTAGATTGTAAGCGGAAAAGAGAATAACTGTAAGACGCTTCACTGCTAAGGATATTGAGATCTTTAAAGTTATTTTAAATGATTTTGTGAACATTTTGGAGAACAAATATATGAATGGATCCAGTTCCGTCACTGTTTTTTTAGGCCTAAATCTCCTATAGAATTATTCTTCTGAATAATGCTCGAAGGGATTAATATAATCACTGATACATCTCTTTGGAAGATGAAGATGTTACATCACAACCAAAATCCATCGCTCTCAAATGTTAAGAATGGTAAACGAAACGTAACTCGGTTCCCAAGTTACTCAAGATAGAAAATCACAACGTTGCAACTAATTTACAATTCATTTGACACTGATTTCATTTATTCGATTATGTTTTACATCTATTTTACCCTTATTTACAGTTTGCAAGCTTGCACCGACTGATGTGAAACTCATATACATATCTTGATTTACAACTGATTTACAATCCAACTTCTGTACAACTGCACTCCAGGACTTTTTCAACACATTTACAATGGGCTTTATTGTAACTGATTTACAGAAGGAGATGCACAACTGATTTTCAGTACCTGAAAGGCACTTCAAATGTGAAAGTGATTTCTAAAAATATATTCACCGATATTAGTTCTGTATATATGTATAACCAAGCTCCACTATTAATTGCCAACGAATTTTAAAAAGCATCTACCCGGTATGTTTATCCCCTGGTTCATCCTTCTACCGAAATTTTGTTAAAAATGTGAAGCTGGCAAACGAATTGGAAAGACTTTAGTTCAGCCAGTAAACACTTCAGGGAGAGCTTTGCGTAATTATAATTTTCGTTATGCACTATATAATTCCTACTTTTCTATTGATGCAGTCAAATATTTTCTCATTTCATAATTTCCGAAAAGTTAGAGCTATGTCTTCATTGAAATGTGAACAAACGTGAGTGAATTGGAAAAAAATCTTGCTTATTCTCAGTTGTATTGCATTTTTATTCATACTTACTGTGTGTCAATATAGGTTGTGAAGTAATTAATTCCAAGTATCTGTTAAGGCGATGTAATGGTATTATCTCAGATTGTCACGGAAATGCCAGTTAAAAATTTGTTTTCGAAGAGACATTAACTCACGGAAGTGGCCATAAACATTTAAGGCTCTCGTGACGCGGGTATTTCGATTTGTGAGTGTATGCACGTAGAACCGTAAGGTAGCTGATCAGGATATAGATAACTACAAAGCCGATAGGTGGATACAGGATAAGATAAAAACATTTGATATAAGGAAGTAATATCGATTTTATGTCATGAGATTTAAATGAGCTATTCTTTGCCGACGTTTCGTAGTGTAATTACTCCGTCTTCAGGGCTTAAAATGCATTCATTTTCAGACCTTCAAAGAAACGTCCGCAAAGAATAGTTAATTTTAATTTCATGACCTAAACTCTATATAACTTGCTGGAACTGGAACTTTGGCGCACAAATACTTCAGTTTAGATCCAATTTTCTGGGCAAAAAGTGTCGACGCCCTATTTTCAAACGCTTCCTCTATTTTTGTCACTTTTCTTTCTTCTTTTTTGCGCTGTTTTCTATGTTTTTTTTGTCATTTTCTAATTAACGGCCCCAATCACTAGTTCCCTGGCTGACCTTTGGTCCAAAAGGAATGGTATTTATTCTTTCTTAACTACTATCTTTGGCTTACAAATGCACTTGGCCAATTTTAGAAGACACTTGCATTGAGCATTATAAAACAGGCTTTCAGCATCTTTCTTAAACTGTTTCAAGTTTCTTTGGAAAATAGGTGACTTTTCCTTCTTTTCTCTCTTCATAATGTATCTACATTTCTTATAATATCTCAAAACTGCAAAGACGATGCCGTGGTTTAAAGGTGGCAGGTACAGACGCGTTGTTCCACACTTGCTCCACTCTGTCGGCGATAACCTGCGTAATCTCTTGTGCTGATGGATCATATCATTCTAACTCTTGCCGCTTTTTCATCTTCGCCTACTTATTTCGCTGCATTTCATAACATCTTCAAATGTGGGCACATTTATTTCAGACAACTCTTGAGGATCATCAAAGAGAAGACTCTCCACTGAGGAGCGTGTCGTTTCTTTCATTGCACTTTATAGTCGCTACTCCGCCAACAAAAAATAATAAAATTCTCTCCGAGACACGATTCTAGCCTCGCCAGACCGTGTGCTAAGCAAAAGACATTCATGGGGAGTCGAGGCATAGAAGCTCTATGAGTCGAGGCACATAAAATGTTCCGCTAGATGGCTCCAAATCTTGCAGTTTTCATTAGTAACATAACATTTTCATGCAAAGGAGAAGTGGGGGATTTTTGAGACCAGAGGAGAGGGGAAGAGGTCATATGCGTACTTTCATAACTATACGAGTGCGGAAAATTACAACATAAGTCATTGATTAAGCAAATTTCTCACGTTTCTTTGCAATTAAATACCAGTTATTATGTAAACACATGATCATCTGATCTTCCAAGCGTACTTGCACAGTTTGTGAGATGACTGGTACTACATCGACTGGAAAAATTCTTGACTCGCGCCTTTTGTAGTGGAAATAGCATAAAAAGTGGGAGTGCGTTGTGGGTGCCTACCTTCAACATAAATTACCTCCGTAGGATGCTATCCTTCCGAAACAAAAAATTTTATCTGTTGCTTGGGTACTACGGGTTACATTTTGCCGCATGTCGAACTTAGGATTTCTAAAAAAGTTGATCCATTACTGTACAGCCATCACAGACTCAAACTTAGCTAATTCTAGGATACACAGAAAATTTTGTTCACCGCTGGATGCCAGATTCCTGTACCAGTAGTGGATAATCTGCAAATTGCTATTCCACGATGGAAGGATAAACTGGGGGAAATTTTTAACCTTGGAATGGTGATAACGCCAGTTAGCTGGGCTTTCTTATGTCTTCTTTGTTGTAGTGTATTATTTTTATTAGTTTAAAATTGTAAATAAGTTACTGGTAAACAAGAAAATATTTCAAATACACTTCTAAATATACACTTTGTATTTTCTAAATAACTTTTGATGTTTTATTATTTTTTGAAGTGATAATTAATGCAATAGAGTAAATCATTGCTACCATGCTCGATATCTATGAAACGTCAATCGAAATATGATAAAGGGCAGTTACCAGATATGATCTGGCATGTAATGTTTAGCTTCTGTCATGTACTCTCACACTGATATTTATTTCAATGTAAATAGTGATTAGAATAACATGAAATTTTAATTGTTATATTTATCCTGATATATCTCATGAAGAATGTGATCGTCTTTATTTGGTCTTAATAAGTGATGCGTTCGACCTTCCAGCTCATTATTAAAGATGAGATGGATGCCGATGAATCGTTGTCTGAAGCAGAGACTCACGATCAGGAGATCCTTCGCAAGGACGTTTCGTTTATGGGAACTTCCAATTACTCATCCTTAGCTGATCCCTTATATCTGGGGAGAGAATTTCAGTCAATGGTATGTATTTTCCAACTTCCTCCATCTTTTGAAACATCTTGACTTTGTTTTTCTTGTCAAATTACACTTTGACTACAAACGGCGTCTAAATATTTATATATTGCCTGATATCAAGAATATGGTAGGGTGTTTTCATAGCCTTAATTAATGGTGTATTCCTTCTTCCAGATTGATATCAAAGAAGATGCTGATGCAGTTGAATCTCGTTCAGTAGTAGATAACTACCATCAAGTGAACCATGAAGAATATGGATCCAAAGACGAACAAGTTTCAAATGTTGTGTGCTTGCCACTTGTAAAGGAAGAACTGGTAAGTTTATGTTGGCCTCCAACATTAATCTTTCAGCATGCCCTGTCAAACGAGACCTTTAAGTTTCTAGCAGCTATATTCAGTTTTATTCCATGAAAAACATTTTCATTTTCCATGAGGTATTTTCTCGTAAAAGGTTCGAATGAGTTTTTCTTTCCTTTCTCTGAGTCTCTTCGTGAAATATCTTTCCTACGTACTTCTGGTTAATTCATGGGTGATTTTTTGTTTTCATTTTGCCCAAGTATTATGTTCTTCCTCCCAAACAGCAAAAACAGCTAATATATTTCTCATCTCTCTGCATTTTTTAAAATTTCTATGATAAATTCATTTTCTTCACTCCAAAGTACATTTGGTTTCAAAATATATCATACATTTGATTTGACCTTTCCTTCCACATACACAATTATATATAAGCTTCTACTGTTACCAGGTAGGGATTAAAGTTTTACCTTCTTTCATTGTAGCGCTATCGGGAGAAGGAGTAGATTTTCTCGCCGATAACACTCTTAAAAACACAAACTCTTTCCAAGCTCTGGAGAGATAAATGAGGAAAACGAACGATACACAAGTATTATCAATCATAAACTTAACTTATCAATATATTTTACAAATCACAAAATAGAACCAAACCAATTACAATAAATTTCCCATAGGTCGAGTGCCAAGCGACCGTAATGAAAATGTCCAGTCGGAAAATAGTTTAAGTTTAACAAGTACGAGAGGTTGAACTTCTCTCATAAGAACAAAAGTGACTTAGTCAGCAGGCTCAGACAACGGTGTTACCCGGTCGGCGTCTCGGCAGCAATAGAGGGCGAACCCCGCCATGAGTCAGCTGAGGAGGGGGTCTGTCGACAAGAACGAAGGTGGAATGGGTAAGGTCAGGAGGTTGGCGATTGGTAGCCTTGGAGGGGAGGAAATAATGGGATGGGTGATAGATAGGGTGGCAGTTTTTAATTGGTGCGCCAGGAACTGTTTTCAGGCTTCGGCCGCAGAATACAGGATCACAGCCTTTGTGCCTTGGTCAGGATGACCGCATTTTTGGTATCCTTCCTCACTTTACTGGCTATATAAACGATGCTGGACCTGGTAAGGGAACGGTGCGGCGAACGGTGTGGTGGACGGTGTGGCAGAAGTCGTGGCAGAAGTCGCTGGCAGTAGTCGCTGCATTTTGTAGTCGTAGGCATTTTGGCCGTCGTTGGCGCACATGTCGTTAGCGCGCATGTCGTTCGGGCAAGTCCTTCGGCTAAGTCCGGAGGATAAACAGTCCGCAGAGGGGAAACTGTCCAAAGAGGGGAATTGACCAAAAAAACGGGGGGGAAAATGCCACATCATGTATGTGCTGTTTATCCATTTCTACTCTAGCCTCAATACTGTATTTTCCCGTCGATAACACGTGCGTTATATATGCAAAAAAGTCCATTCAACAAAAAATCATCGTTGCGCATTATGCAATGGAAAACGAAATTCTTATAATTTGAAAACTTATAAAAAACTTGAAGCATCTAAATCCACAGTAGTTGCAAAGATCTCTAAATATACGAATACATATGAACCCGATGTATTTTAGGTAATTTCATTTATTTATCTAAAACACACGAAAATATAGTTGAAATTAAATATTTATACAAATTATAATAATAAAACCTGACATTTAACACCATTTTTTTCTAGCACAGTTCAATAAAGCCATTCAAAACCATTAAAATCATCATCTGAATCAACTTAAAATGAATCAGTTACATTCATGAAGTCTTCAGATGCATCACTTAATTCATCATTTGAAATTACATCATCTTATATTTCCATAACCGTGAAATCTAGTGGATTGCCTAAAGCTTTCAAAAATCCATTTTTTACACAAGACACTTATAGGATTCCAACTTTCAAAAATCCACCGACTTATTTCTTCATATGACACTCTTTCAATCTTTCCCGATTTACTATCCTCTTTAGTTCCAGTTATTATCCATTTCTCATACTTGGAACCCAACTGAGATTTGAAGGATTTACTGACGGATAAATTCAGTGGCTGAATCTTTTTCATTAAGCCACCCGGGATACCTGCCAATTTAGAATACTTCCTTACTAACACTTTTATATAATCGGTGATATGCACTCAAGAAAGAGTCCATTATTTTGAGGATACCGGGACTAGCCGCGGTAGTTACCTTTACGGAGTCACCCGCAAGTGTCCATTATTAATATGGATATTGGATTGGACTTATTTTCTTTTTCTTCAAATGTTTTCAATCCAGATTTTCATTAATTCTTGATTCACACCCCTCTTATAATCCGCAGCAATTAAAATTTATTTTGGAAAGTTCCACTCAGGTAACATTCTACCCCAAGGGTAGAAGCTTACCCCCATTGGAAGTCACACACAGCGCAATAGTAAAATTAGACCTCTCATGTGCAGTGGTGGCTTCAGAAACTTTTTTGATCTTTTTAAATTAACAGTTCTTTAACCTGGTCGATCAAAGCTAACGGGCACTTCCTCCATGTTACCAAATTTTAAGGATCCACACCACAAACATTCTCCTTTATACAAAGGCTAAATTTATCAACCTTGGCTTCCTATTAACATGCAATTTTTTGGCCAACACTGGTGGATGAACGAATGCTCAAGTTGTTTCTTTTCATAAATCAGAATGCCCACCATGGGTTAGCTCTAACATTTTCTGTTTTCATCTACTCTGCAATCACTTTCGCCTTTAACAAAGCACTGCTTTTTGGAACTATATGCTCTTTCCATCCTTTGAAGAGAACCCATTCTTGAAGTGTTTTTTCGAGCTCTGGACAGAAAGAAGCATCTCATACACGTCATTGCACGTTTTTACGCAAAGACTTTAGGGCCACTTATTCCTTACGCCACTCTTGTACCCTGGACTCTCAAACATTTAATTTCCTAGCTGCCTCACGATTCTCTTTTTCCTTGGCCAAAATAACTACTTCCAGCTTTAACAACTTTGTGTAAGATTTTCTTCGTATATTCACTTTCTCCATATTGGCACATTCTCAACTTTATGAATGAATGTGTTCAAACACTAGAACATTAATTCGAGTAGAGATTCGAGTTGGTCTTTTCCCGATATTTGCATTATATATAAAGTTTTCATAAAAGTACGATTGGTATTTGGATGTCAGTACCTTGACCGAGCGTAAAACGTTTTGAAGTTTTCGTTGTCAATCCAATTTTATAAAATAGCCATTTATAGTTATAGCCTTTTTTATAATATGGCGTGACGTGTTCATTGCAACAGATATTTAAAATAAAACGCAAGCAGGAGTTTTGAAGACGCTGTAACTTAATGCAGAGTTCTGTGTTAAAATCTGAGAAAATAATTTAACGATAATCAAATTATTTATTTATTTATTTCACCACCAAAAACGGCACAAAGGCTTTTACATTGGCTTACCACAATAAATAAATAAAAGCTTAGAGAGAATAACATAAATAAAAAACAAAAATTATCAAACGTGAAAAGGGGATTAAGGGTTAGAGAGCGGTGAATTTTTCAGGTGGCATTTAAGGGAGGATTTGAAATTAGCGGTAGAGGAAAAGAGGTCCAGGGAAGGATATTTTGAGGCCATGGAGTTAAACAAGGAGGGGATTCGGTAGAAAAGGGAGCGTTGGGAGATGGAAAGACGGAATCGGGGAATATGAAGCAGAGGGTTATTACGTAAGGGGCGAGGAGGAACATGAAAACGAAAAAGAGGGAGAACTTCATTGGTCCGGAGAGATCCGCTGAAGATTCTATGCAGGAACATTAAATCAGATAAGACACGGCGGTGAGTTATGTTGGAAATCCCGAGGGAGGAAAGGATAGAGTCACGGGTACAGTTTCTGAGTGTGGGGATTCGATGGCGGGCTACAGCGAGAAAGAAGTTGACAGGGCGTTTGAGCAAGTTTAGAGTAGTGGGGCAGGCGGTAGACCAAATTGGCGAGCAATATTCAAGGATGGGGAGAATACAACCAAAAAACACTGTTTTTAGAGCGGTGGGGTCCTGAAGGTCAGTATGTCGATAGAGCATACCAACTATGGCCATTGCTTTCTTCACAGTCATCTTAATGTGTTCCTGAAAATTTAATTTTTCGTCAAATATCACTCCAAGGTCGCATAGGGAAGTTACAGGAGGGATAGGTTTGTTTAAAAGGGTGTATGAATATTTCTGGGGATTGATTTTTAATGAAAACAAATTAATTATGGGAATAAAAGAGTTTGAACTAACTTCTGGTGGAGTTTAATAGGGATACAATGCATAGAGTGTCTCAACTGGAACAGTACATCAGATATCTTATTCATATAATGTTCAGCGGTTGGCCACGTGCATGTACACTATTTATTTCAAAAGTGTTTTGCAAGTATAAAAATATCCCAGATTATCTTCAGTTATGTATTCCCTCTTTCCTTTTGATACGAATGGAATGTTACAGGTTCATGTAAAAGAAGAAGTTGACACAGATGGAATATTGTCTCATGCAGAAGCTTGCTGTCAAGAGAACTTGTGCAGTCTTCTCTTTTCTTGTTTATTTATTTATTTATCGCCTTTTTTAAAAGAGAGAATGACATAAGACTGTTGTCTCTTAGTGTTAATATGTGTTGCGTTCTATCTTAAGGGTAAATGTGAAAAAAATGTTACCACAAGTGAGTCATCACCAAGCCAGTACTACGTACATTAAATTACTATAACACGTAAAATGGTTATAATCTATCGTAAACTGCGACGAAAAACCATTTGCATCAAACTCACTAGCGCAACTCAAAGACGAACATAATTATGCGATTTATGTGTTACTTACAGAAGTTATGATCTATAGAGTGACTGTTCAGTTGGTACCATAAACCACCCGCGGTGAAGGGTTGGGTCGCCTTCGACGCCGAGGCTCCGACTTCGAGTTCGGGTCCATCACTTTATCATCTGGGATAGTATCGTACCTTCCAGGTCCAGCACTAAACGTAAAGTTCGTTTTCGTATCACATCCCTGCCTGCGACCGACTGTTTGACATGCAAGTACCACAAGTTGTCCTTCGGTTGAAAACTATTATTATTGTAATCCGAGTCATTATACTCTGTGATATGGTTATGCAACTGGCAGTAATGGGCTGTGAGCTCTCATTGGCTGTTGACTGAAAAGGTCTCACTGGCTAACCATACCAGTCGTATTATTTTATATTGACATCCGATATGGTTAGGGCTGTGAACTTTGTGAGGAATAATTTGATTTCTTATTAATTAATCTGCCATAATTAAACTTTAGAACTTATTATGTTCCTGCATTGCCTGATGACCGTTTATTTGCTAGTAATATTTCATTTCTTGGCATTTCCACTTTCATGAAAGATGCCAATGTAATGGCTGCAGCCACTTATGTATTTTAATAATAAAAAGCACTTGTTTGTTATTCCACACTTTATTTAAGGAAACGACCCGGGTTTCAGTATGTCATGCCATCTTCAGGTGATTCCTTCACTTGAAGATGGCATGATATGTTGAAACCTGGGTCGTTTATTTAAACAAAGTGTAGAATAACAAACAAGTGTTTTTTATTATTAAAATGAAGGAGATTAACAGAGTAACGCCGGAGACAGTGTCTTATACTTATGTATTTGACGTACTTTTTTTCCTTTTTTTACCTACAAGCACGAGTTGTACGTTTCACTTTGCAAGCATGGCTCAGGCTCGTACTTAATGATGTATATGCATGGTATTCTAAACTAAGCGTTGATACCCGAATTATACCAAATCCTTGGTCAGCAAAATATTTAATGGTGAGCAATTTCACAGTCCTATGCATTTTCTACGTGGTATTTCCTAAGATGCACAGTATCTTTTGATTGAAAATTATAAATTGGAATTATTATCATAAAATATTTTTTTATTTAGGCTCTGGATAGTCACAATGACACTGAAGGTATAGATTATACAAGATCACCGGTGTTGCAGAATGATGTTGAAGACGTTGAGTATAGACTAATCCTATATAGTCTGCCAGAAGATGAAAATGCAGACAATGGCCAATCGGTGAGTGCAGATGGGCTTTTCTTCATTTATTTTCCTTAGGTAGTTTGAGCGAGATATTAATACCAATGAAATTCAATGAATTTGGCCTGATCTTAATACCAGAAGGCCCGGGTGGGTCATTTTGACCCATTTAAAATTTTCCATTGCTCCTGTTTGGTTTTAATTATTGGAGGAAGAAACGCTTCCGTGACTTTTATTTATTTATGCAGGTGAACATATACCCTAATTATCATTTGTGTTTCTTTTGCAGTTTTTTAAATGTGAGGTTTTTTCCCTAGAATCTCCGAATAGGACGTTTTGACCCACAGAGTCTTTGGAGGCATTTACTTCGGTTGTTTTTCGGCAGCGAGCGGTTTTTCGCTAAAGTTGAGCGAAACAACAATATTAATTATATTTATAATGCTTATCTTTAATTGTTTTCATTCGCCCCAGTATTTGTAACATCAGGTAGTCTTCAGTAAGTTCGTACCTGTTCTGAATTTCGTCCCTATATTATTGAAACAGGAGTGACTCAAGGGGTGAAGTGATAACACCATACGTAAAAGCCGTTCCTGGCTTGACCTGTCAAGCTTTGGTAGTGTGCAGCGCGAAAGAAACGCGAGGGAGCGGAGTGGATACCAATTGTTTTAATTTCCCCACCGGTTCCACAGTGCGTAGGGAGTGGGTTTGAGTACGTCTCTCTTGGTCTCGCGAAAAGTTATCGCTTGGAGCAGTGTCAGAAAGCATTGGCAACAAAAGGTCTGTTGCGAAGTTTTGTACCCTTCAGTGCGGATATTATCATTTGAACATTTGCGATACCTGCTTGAGGCTGAAGTTGAAGCTTTCGTCAACATATCACCGACTTAGTCCGAAGGAAGTGACTCAGATTTGTCTAGCGACGACTCAGGGTACAACGATTTCATTCCTTATCGGGAACAAATATACTCATATTTCACTGAGTCGAAATACTGTGAATATGAAGAGTTCTGCAAAGAATATGAAGTGCCCCTAGCTCATCGCAGGTAGTGCATTCGTCAAAATGGCCAAAATTTCTCGCACGTACACTCTAATATTTAATGCTATATTCATGACCTTTTGCAAAAACTACACATAACCATTCTGCTGGAAAAGCACAATCAGATTGCCTGCTAGGACGAACAAGTGGAAAACGAGGAACCAGTGTGGTTCAGAAATATCCATACTCAGCTGCAGGTGTATCAATCAATATAACTACAGTATTGATTATCACATGAAAGGTTTATTTCACAAGTCCAATGATTCATAATATTTTCGGAGGAAGTGGTAAAATATCCTGACGGCGTTCTTAATTGTAGCCAGACGTTCAGCTTCGTGGTGGCCAGACTGTTTCGTGGCTGGGATTGAGAAGACGTCGAACCGAAGGTGCTCTTCATGTCAATGTTCGTTGGGCGGGTGTTGGTAATCCTGGTGGAAGCAAATGTCTTGACTTTCGTGCAGAAGAGGATATCCCTTATGGAGTGCCTCGGGTGGCATCGCTACATGGAATATTGCAGATGGGCGTGGTAACAATAATGTGCTCCGTGAGACACCGGGACCAACACCTCATGCCAAAAGATCTGTGGAAGATAAATCCCCTCTCATTGCTTGGCACCTTTTTTATTTATATCCAATGCTGAATTTGACGGAAACATTCACCCATACACAAACCCAAAATATCTGGGAGATGATACGTGGTCTGTAAGTTAAGAGGAACTAGAAGATTTCATAGCCATCATTTACGCTTGAGGTGCAGCCTGTGGATGGACTCTGGACCTCAAGGATTTGTTGAATAAGAAATGGGGAGCACATTTTTAAAGCAAACCATGTCAAAGCACAGGTTTTTTCAAATTAATGAATTAATTAAGATTTCATATTCGGGCAAGCAGGGCACAGAAGAAAGCTAATGACAATTTTTTGTCTCTGAGTTTTGGAGAAAGTTTATTATTATTGCATTTCTAGTTACAAGCCCACTTAAAATATGAAAATAAATGAATTGCTATGTCCTTGTTAATCTCGTGCATTCCTACCGTTTATGCACAGTAAGCTAGATAAATACAGAGTAAAGTATTGGCTACTATTTAATGCTGCAGAGGGAACTGGCAGAAACGTAAAGGAAGCAAAGGCAGAATCTGTCACTTCAGCCATTGCCGGTAATTCACGTTGAAATGTTGAGAAACACCTTCACCATGTGAATATCAGCTACTAATCATAGAAAATAAACAAGATAATTTGGAAATTGTTTGGCTGCTCAAAGGAGGAATGTTATATTCTTACGCTGTGAAGCTAACTAGGCCGCCACTTAGTTGTGTAGGTGTATCTACATTACCAGCTTGGATATTTTAAATGTTTAATTATTTTAGATTTTGTGTAATCAATTAATAGCAGTTTCTATTCTTTTATATTTATGCCTCATTTCCATTTCATTACAGAGTAATAATAATGAAGCAGCTTTTTTATGACCAAGTTTTTACATCTTTAATTATTTTCGGGTTAATTGTTGAATTTATTGTTTGTATCCAAAGACAGCTTATAGAGCAGAAACTGTGAGAGTAACTTGGAGTTATCTTCAGTTGACTTCATAGTATAACACTTAAAGAAAAAGCGAAAAACTTACCAGCGTTGAAAAAATTACCTGCAAAATTCCGAAACTATTTAATTTGTCTTCACCATTTTCCTTGCCAACAAAGTCTTATTTATACATGGATGTTACAAGTCACATAAATCAGGGAAATGTCAGGGAATTTGAATCCCGTCAGGGAATCCAGGGAAATGTCAGTGAAAATCGTCGAGCTGTCAGGGAAAAATTGGATAAGGGTGAATTTCGATGAATTGGTCAGTGGCCGACGCACCCCAACTAAACGTTCCTTCGTCTTTGCCGGAGTCGATGTTTCATCTTCTGATTTTGTCCAAGTTTCATAAACTTGTGATTAAATTCGATGAGTATCAGTAACATTGATTTGTTTTCTTAACTCAAATTTTCACTTATATTTTCACTGCTCTCTGAACGTCAAGGAAACGCTTAAGAGAAATGCCAGGGAAAATGACATTTTTTCTCAAGGAATAGTCACGGAAATGTCTGGAGTTCTCTCGCAAGTTAAGTTGTTAACATAAATGTGACATTTTCATGCAACGGTGTGATAAAGATAGGAAGAAACTTTTCTCTTTAAAATCGTCAAGTCTTTGTTAATGTGTTGCTTTGTTTTGTCACGATTGTAAAATTTTCAGAGCTTACAATATGAGTCATTGTAAGCGCTAATAAGCAGGACCACTCTGTATTTCGTCACAGTTGGGATAGAAGCCTTGCCATAAATAAACACTATTTTTTTGCAACTGTCGTGGTTACTTTTAAAAAGGAGACACTCATGTTGTTTTTTTACAGCCAAGTGAAATCTCTCTTGAAAGCAGCAATGGAGAAAATCCTCATATGCAAGTCGCTTGTTATTTAATAAGTCCCGCCGGTGGCCAAATATAGTGAATTCATAATCCTTTTTAGTTATTGCACCTACTCCTTCGTTCTGTGGCGCATCTAGTAATACACTAGAATTTGTATTCACTAACACCAAATGAAAAAGCACATGTTGCTAACTAAATAGACAAGAGAACAGACATGTAGTAACACAGGAACACCACGTCTATTACTGAGTGAGGCCTACTGCAGACTGACAGTTAACAATAAAACACAAAATTGCGGAAGGCGGATAGACGTGCGCGTAGCCACAAAGAAAGTTCGAGTGCACGCCTGTCTCTTCATAGCGGGATTAGTCACTTTTGCTGTAGCTGCACGACCAGTTAGTATTAAGATATGAGGATTATTTTACTCTACTTTTTTTCTATGCACCACTAGGTAACAGGAATATAACTATGGTTTCTCAATTAGATTTGTCATAAAATCGTTGTAAAATGTAAAATTTGAAAATATAATAAAACTGCAAAATTATCTCATATTCCATAGCGATGCTTGACAAAAATATATGATATAAATATAATCTATTTATTTCAAATTCATTTTTAAATACATGTAAAATCGTTTACGCGATATAGGACTGTAGTCATACCACCCTTACATACTCACAAGAAATATTGAATTATGGTTATGAATTATGATGAATATTTATGGTTTTTAACAATTTTTATCGAACTTTAATGGCAATGCGCCATCGGTAGATATATAAATGAATTTTTTTAAATATTATTTTTTCTTTTCTATACCAATGGCAAATTTTGTACGCTATAGCATTCCCAAATAAAATAATTTTTTTGAGCCACCCTAATCATGAGTTGACAACGCTGTCATGAGCATATCACAAACTGCTATATCCATGACATATAATGAGAGACAAGTAAAACGAACAGCATTTAAAAATATTCAGCCTACGCATGTAGGTAACGCCTAAGTAAGTAGCTGTAGGATTATTGGTTCACCTATCTTTGAATTTTTGTATGGCTATGGTCTGTCTAATGGTTATGATCGACTTCGAAGGTGTGAAACACAAATAGCTGAGACGATAGCACATGATATCAGGAATAACCAGGGAGTGTATGGGCCTGCAGATATTATCAAGGACAGATATATTTCTTCGCAATAGATAACGTGGATTTCATGGAGGATACACCAGGTGGGAAGAATACAACACAGGCAAAAGCCCTTGCCATTTATCAACAGAAAGAACCAGATTATACTTCACCGGCTATACATTTGAATAAATCATTAAACAGTAGAGCCCTAACAGAAATTCCAGACAGTGTGACATCATTGAGAGAATGCGTTATGCCAACAAAACCAACCCCAAATTCTCCAACATATACTTATTTTTCCCCAGTGAAAGACAATCTAGCCCTGCTAAAAATGTCTACTGGTTTCAGTAGGATTTTCTACTGAGTCCTACTGAACTCTACTGCACTCTATTGGACTCTACTGGATCCCAACTGTTTTCTACTGTTATGGGTACAGTAGCCTACTGAATTGTACTGGTTTCTATAATCCAACTGAACTCTACTGTTTTCTACTGTTCAGATAGGTAGGGACACATAGGTACAGACAGACATATGTAGGTAGTTAATAAATGGCAATACAAAATTTAATCAATAGAAGGACATAGTACTTTGGTGCATAAACAATAAAATAGGTATACATGATTAGAAATTCAAAAAGACAAACAAATTTACATATTAAAACAAAAATGTTTAAATGGAACTGAGCTTACATACTCATAATTATCAACCTGAATGTGAACTGAGACACATTTAATTGTGGAAAATTGTGCACAAAACTTCCCTCTTCTACCAACTACAATTTTCAGGTTATACCTAGGCCACAGACATTTAATGTGTGAAGCGGCTTGAGAACAACATAAAGTTCCACATGTGCATCCCCCACAGCAACTATATGAACAATTTTACCGAATTATCTCTCAACAAGTTCAACATAGGAGTCATTCTTCTGGCCCAAGTCTCTCCCTGGCGAAAATGTTCCGCTTCCTCGACCGGTCATGAAGGGTACACGAAGCGGTGATTCGCTTAAGGAAGCGAATCAACGTTCGGTGTAGGTACAGTTCTTTGACTGTTGAAGTACCGTGCACAATGTACCCTGCGATATTATTCCACTTACTGCCTTCGTCCACCTATATTACGCCATAATACAAGTTGATTATTGCACATTTGAAACGAGTGTATACAATGTGAAACGAGGTAGTTGATTCGCTTCGTTCAGTTACTAGCTGAAACCATGCAATACGAGATGAAACAACCTATTCCTCTCTAGGTAAGACAAATAGATTCAAGAAGAATCAAGCTGCCCCGAAACGACAGTTACTGGTTGATACCATATATATCGAGGTAATATTACCTCGATTTATGGCCCACAGGCTATGGGTTTGCAAAGTGTGCCCCCTGAGGGTTGTGCCTCTGGCAGCCGCCTGCCTGGCCAGCTCCTAGCTACGACGCTGAAGCTAACGTGCGGGAATTGGAAAAATCTTGTTTATTCGCAGTAATATTGCATTATATTCATACTATGTGGCAACATAGAATAACAGTTATCTGGCATTAATTAATGGCAAATAAATTTTATCAAGATTTTATGGTATTTCCTCAAACCATCACGGAATTTTTATTTAATGATAATAGTTCTCGAAGTCACATTTATCCACGGAAGTTACTAGATATATACGTCTTTCTCAACACCTCTTCATCAGTAATGGGTGCGAGCACAGGTGCGTCGAGTCGAATTGTTAGGGATTGTAGCGTTAGGTAGGAAATACACTGCGACGAAATAAATCATGCCATTGCGCAGTAGTATTAAAGTGAGTAGTGGCTTATTATATTTTTAGTAGTAAAAACAGTAGAAAACAGTAGCAGTACAGAAGAGCTACTGTAAACAGTAGAAAACAGTGGCAGTACAGTAAACCTACTGTAAACAGTAGGAAACAGTAGGATTACAGTAGACTTACTGAAAACAGTAGAGTGTTCCAAAAAGCCTAAAGGCTACTGTAAACAGTAGGAGAAATTTCCAGCAGGGAGGTGTTAAGGAAATTAAGCCATGGCTCATAGCAAAGACATTAAATGACACAACGGAAAATATTTTAAGTCAAGGAGACAATAGTGTCAGTCGTGATTACACATTTATCCGGATTCCTACGTGTTATAAAGAGAATTCTCACATGAGCAATGTACTACCACAAACCAGAGTACATAAACCACTGATTCTCGCACCATCAACAGAGTGGAATACACTGCTTACATTTTTACTTCAGGATCAGTGCATTAATTATGCAGTAATGAGGAATGGAAGAAAAACAGTGATTACATTAGATACGGGTCTGTTTATAACAGAAAAACAGCTACAAATGTGCAAAAGTGACCTTTATCATATTTTGCTCAGATCAGGTGAATTGCGTATAATAATGTCAGCACTGAGGTTTATTGGTAACTTAGCAAAAAATAGTGGATTGGATATGGCATGCATTCAGATTGGCATGTATAGATCTACAAAATCTAGTCCAATTCTTCATGGATAACATGTTAGAAGAGGTAATGAAGTACATTTGATAAGTGTCCAGGCACTCTTTTCACAGCATATGGAAGCATTTTGTGCACAGAACCAAACCTTGAAATATGACATTCCAAGATCATCTACAAACCTACATTACGAATTTTACAGAAATAGTGGAAATAATGAGTGGATAAAGAAGCGATTCGCCATTCTAAGCAATTGGTTTAATCAATAGGTCCATATGCAAAAATGGAAGTGTTCGATGAAAAATTGAAATATATTCCAAATGCGAAGACTATGTTGCTGTATATGGAAATGGTGATAAACTTATGCTCATTTATAAAGTTGTCATATATAGTGATTGACAACGTCATCTATTCTTCCTAAAATTATTTGTTAAGTGCTTCTTTGCAAATAACAAGCATCAGTATGCTCGCATGATTTCACTATATTTGGAAGAATGACAAGCTCTTCCGAACATAGATCCATAATGGTTCCATAAGTTTTAAAAATGCAATTGGTTTGTGAACAGAAACATGGTACCATTTTGTTCTATAGTGGCAGATCATGCTCTAGAACATAACAGCTGTACCATGAAAGTAAGTGGAGGATTAATTCGTTTAACACGAATACCGTCAGCCAGAATGAGATTCATCTTAATTGCACCTGCTATTGCTGTTCTTGCTACAGAATGTAAAGCAATGGTAGGCAGTGTTTCCAAAGAGTTTGGTGGGCATCATGAAGGCACAAAGGCATTTTTAGATCAACATGAACGTTATGTGAATAACCTTGCTAAGGTGCGACAGAACCAAGGCAATATATTTAATGAAATGTCTACAGATCTCACGAAGTTAATGATAAATTATGTCATGAATGACATCATCAAGAAAGGTATTTGTGACAGAAGAGTCATTGGTCAGGGTGCTTATGAAGAGATTTTTGAAACTCGCATACAAAATTATGTTAGCAATATATGGTCTAAAATTACGATGTTGAAGTTTAACATGTTTAACCGTATTGGCTAAAACAGCAAATTTGAAAGTTCGTTCTAAGATATTGCTGATAAAAGATAAAAAGTGCATTGTTTGTGAGGTTGCTATTAGTTGCTAAGTCTAGACCGACTGCGGATCTCAGATGTACTCTATCAAATTATGAGCTTTCAGTATTTCCACGTGCTTTCTCAAATCCTGAAGGTGACCCACTTTTACTAAATAGTAATATTGACCTTCTTGCCATTATTAGAATATCAAATAAGTGACGGAGTACCCGAAGATCCACAGCCGCTCAACCACATGTTTGTTGTTCAATTATATATGGTATGGCATTTATGGAGAGCCTTGATAAGCCTCATTATATCAATACTTGTGAAGATTTTTCTTATCATTTCCTTAAAAGATTACAGATATACTATAACTCCTATGACGAACTTCAAGTTGTTTTTGATAGACATAATATTCCGGTTTCATTAAAAAATGGAACTAGCAAATTATTAAAAGTTCTTGCAGCAAAATCTATAGTAGTCTAATCATTTGTGGGGACATGATCTTCCAGAATTGAGTCAGTGCAGAGAACCTATTGTCCACTGGAGTCATGATCAATGAGGGTTATTTATTTTTTTGTGAATAATGGCTAGTATGGTCTTTTTGAGATTCTTTACCAATGAAGAATTCTGTTTTCCAGTGTGGTGATAAAGAGGATGACCCAAGTGAATCACTGGTGTGGGCAGAGGCTCAGGAAGTAGAGGATCTTGCTGAGGAAGAGTCACTGCTTACATCAGTTGCAAACGTCATATGTGTGCCAACATTGGAGGGAAATGTGGTAAGGGCCAGTTTTCTATGGAATGTTCTACATCTTCCTCCATTTTATGAAGGCCAATCCTTTCTATAAAACTATTCATTAGAACATATTTTGAACAATATTATAGTGATGAAGTTTCCTTTGTGTTTAGCGTCAATTTCCATGTTTTCTAAGTTGATCTCTGTAGGGGATATAGAATCGTTAGAGCCCAGGGATTCTTTAGGGGAAAATATGCCTTTTGAGTCGTAACATCGAAAAAGTATGTAATGCAGCTCTATTTTCCCTGGCTCTTCATACTTTTGTAGAGTTCATGGTAAGATGATAAGAGCTTCCTGAAATGTACGTTTGCATTTAAATCCTTGTCTCAGTTTATGGATAAATTCCTAGTGACTTTTCTTGAATTTCCTTAAATGCGCTAAATAGGCTATCAAGAGATTAAAAGTTAAATAAGGACGTTCGTTTTCATCTGTCTTCACTGAACGCTCATCACTGATCTCTATATTTTCGTTTGCCTGAATCATTTCCGGTAATTCCTCTTTCACCAACTCCTTTTAATGTGATTCCAATAACTCATCCACTTTTTTCTACTGCATGTCATCAAATCCTTCTCCCCGAACAGCTTTTACCTGGTGTACGATTTTGCTGATTTTTTCTTCGACTGAAGAGAATCCGAGCAAATTATCCACCACCTCAGTTTAAAAGACTTAAGGCTTTTTTAAGGCTTTTCCAGGAAGCGTTCAACGTATATTCATTCCATGAATCTAATATGATTTCAATTGCTTCCATAATGTTAAATGAACGCCAGAAATCCATCATTTAGCTTCGTGGTTTATCCTTCAACGCCTGCAGTAGTCTTTGAACGTGCGCCTGGTATAATACGATTTAGAAGGTTTCATTACGACCTGATCCAGTGGTTGTAAAATGGATGTCGTATTCGGAGAAAGGAACAGTACCTCAATATTTTGTCGGCGTTTTTCAGAGTAACTGGATGCCCAGGAGCGTTGTCAAGTGTCAGCAGTGTCTTTAAATCTTAGTTCTTTTTTCTTAGATAGTTTTTGACGTGGGGTAGAAGGCAACATTTTCACCAATCTATAAACAAAGCTGCAGTCACCCACGACTTTTGATTTGTATTGCAATACATAGGTAGTGTCTTTTTGTTTGCTCCCTTTAAAGCGCGGGGATTTTCAGCACGACAAATAAGCATCGGCTTACACATTATTTCACTTGAAGCTTTTGAAAAAAAGCAGAGTAAGGCGATATTTAGCGACCTTAAACTCTGGGTTTGATCGTTCTTCCTTCGAAATGTAAGTTCTCACCGGCATCATTTTCCAGAACAAGGCTCTCTCATTGGCGTTGGAAATTTATTGAGGCAGATTTTGCATCTTATTAATCAGGGCAGAAAACTCCAGGATGCATTTAAGGGCTGCCTGATGATCAGCTAACGCTCTTTTCCCGGTTTATTTTATGTTAAGGTAATTTTAACTACATAAGGTGTTGTATTGAGGAATTGGCGTATTATGTAGTACAGATTAACTGAACGGTTCTTTGATTTTGGTTTTCAATCAACAGGCACAAATATTTTCCCACCGCGCTCAAATTTACATTTATTTTGGACATCCTCTTAATGCTCTTGCCACCAGAAGCTCCTGCACGAACTTCAACTCTTATTTTTCTTTCAGGTTTTAGTATGGTTAGTATTGTTGACTTGTTAACCCCGTATATTCTCCCTAAAGATGAGCATTTTGGACCTGATTTTAGTGTGTCTAAAAGTTCAATTTGGCGGCCCAGTGCAATGGCCGTGCACAGCATTTTTTACTTCTCATCCGAAATGTCTCCACTCTTTCCTTTTGACTCCATCAGTAGTTACTTATTTTCTAAATAAGAGCTGACAGAAACCAAAGACACGTGCCTTTTTGTTTATGCCCGTGAAAACAGTGCTTTTGTTGCGAACGAAAGAAACAGAAGCGATATGGCCGTGCACCAATCTCTTGTGCATCTCTGGTCATCCGAGGGGTCTGAATGTGAGACGCAAGAAACGGACCGCTGGGAGGGAATGAAGAGGGGCCCACTCTTTCCCGATTTGGGACCCTCTCTTTATCGTACTCTATTCTGTGTTGGTGACATATACAACTCGACCACAGCACACAGTTGCTTCACTCCTCTGTAGTCATCGATGGCCTTGAAGACCGTCACTAGGGCCGTTGTGGTAGCGTCACGGAGCGGCTGCGATCACTAAACTAACTTGTTATAGTTATTCAAGACATATATCTGACCAAAATATTAGCAATTTCAGCCGTTTCGCTTCGACAACACTTCCACCACTAATCTCTTCTTCCGCGGAACCCTGAAGGAAAGAGATCCAAGGCTCGCAGAAGATGTACAATGTAACGTCGAATGAATAAAATCGAGATGACGTCACTGATAATAGTGCGCAAAACGTTTTTTAATCATAATGAAATGATAAATGCGTTGTAAATGTCATGGAAAATGAAGTATTTTACTCTCCGTTTTTTAATTCGACATGTTTGCTTCTCCTTAACTATTAATCCTGGAAACATTGTAGTTGAAAATTGATGGGGCGTGACTTCCGAATTCGTTCCGATCGCGACATCTGAGACAGCATTTTACAGAGAAAAACTATCTCGTCATATAAAATCGGGTACATAACCACAACCGCGTCCGAAATCGCATTATGTGGGACTGCGTGATGTGAGGGTTCACTGTAATGTGTATTGTATCATGAATTTCAGAGAAAGTGATTTGCAAAACCAAAGTAAAGCAATCAATTGGCAGATGATCGCATACGTTTATTTATTCTGTGCCTTCACCTGTTATGACCGTGAAATAACTACCTGTAGACTCAAGGAATCAGCAGGACTTAACGATAGGTCATGCTAAATATATCACGTACAGCGGATTTAACACCCCACCCATTAGACTGGTTGCGTCAAGCGAAACTTCGGGGAAATTGCTTGAAATGGCCTGCTGATTACTTCATAAGAGGAAACCTAGGTCTTTAATAAAGTTCATTTGAAAAGTTACAGCTTTTTTTCACTACTCCCATCTATTACATTGCAGAAATGCTCAAGAATTATAATTCAGTGTTAACGTGTACTATATCTCAACACTATCTATCACCTGCAGGAAACATTTCAGGTTTAAGACAGCAATTATCTGTAAGTAAAGCATGTAATACCTAATGTATGAGTGTACGTATCCAAAAACCTTATTGAAATCTGCCTTATCTTGTTGGAGATTGAATTTAAATGCGTAAATTTTAACGAAATAAATAACATAATGAAATGCCGTAGTTTCACTTAATGGTGCAAAATGAGCTTTGCTAAAGTAGATATCAGTTTTAATTTATGAAAAATACATTATTTAAAAAGGCTTATGCTGAAAAAGCTTAGTAATTTTATACCATTGAGACTGTCCTGTCAAATTGTTTACATTTTCGTGACTAATTGCGAACAGACATTCATTATTAAGCCTCCTTAAACTCAATACGGACCCGCTTTAACGATAAATAACCGTGTCCGAATAATCATCAGAAGTCTTCTAAATATAAATCATTCAAAAAATCCTTAATGATATAGGCCTTTTCTTTTCGGAAATTAAAAATATCAAACTCTGGCAGTCCTATGCGTAAAATCGAAGTAAAAACTATAAAAAATGCTGTAATTTCACTTCATGGTGTAGAATAGACTTCGCTTAGTCAGAAATACGTACCCGCTAGTAAGCTCAGTGAACTCAATACGGACCCGCTAGAACGATAAATAACCGTGTCTAAATAACCATCAGAACTCTTCGAAATATAAATCATTGAAATCCAAGTTACTACCTTTTTATAATCCTCAATGCTGCGAAATACTGCTGATCACCCAGAGAAAACGTAGTTTATTACCAGAACGAGTTTATAATAAATATTTAAAAAGCTGTTTAAAACAAGTTATCTTTATTTCCACGATTTTTTGGTAAATATGACAGCAAAAAAGCTTGCCTTGACTTCCCTATTATTTTCTTTGTAAATGCAGTCTTCTCCTACCAAAAGCAATTGATTACCTCCTGGTACCCCCCAGAACGTAATATATGCCTCCAAATGGTTTTCAATGCTGCACAAACAGAGATTGAGTTTGCACACTCCATCTCTTCGTCCACAGAGGCTACTTACATCTCATTGCTAGTCCTTGTACACCCCATTGCACTCCTCAAGTGACGCTTTAATTACCATCATTTCCTGTACACCCACCCAGAACCTGCTGAGGCTCTCTGCCACATCATCTTCAACAATGACGAATTTCAATGAAGCAATTCAGAAAAAAATCAGACATAATCAGTGTCGTCCCATTCTTCCACGCGTATCACATGCGATGCATAGCCTGAAGTACATTTCAATTTAGGATTTTGGCATTTGTGCCACTGTCCACCCTGCACTCTTGCAACTCCACAATCATTCTACAATAAATATTCTTTATGACAGTAATTTACCCTTGGTGAAGAATTTACACCCTGCTAGTGCAATTAGGGGCAATAAAATCACTTATACAATCCTTAGAATAAGCCCTTCCACGTTACGTTCAGTGCAGTTTTCTAGGAATATCATAATTTCCCTATTTTCCCTCCAATGCGTGCATTGACTCTCGCTAACCACTGCCTGAATAAAGCGACAGTCATTCTAGCATTCTTGCTGCTTTGTGTTTTTGAAACAACGGGGCTTGGCGTATTTGCCCACTACCACCGGTGGCAACATCTTGAACTCATCACAATTGGAGAAAAAGAGGACCGTGAAACGCCTCTCACTCATCTTCTCCCCATGGAACACCTCTCCTTTAACATTCTTTGTGTGATGTGGTTACAGGTTATTAAAAAGAAACTGCTTCATCAGCATTAAAAATCATGTCATTTCGGCTGTTGCCCTTGCCGATTAAAAGAGGCAGCTCCTCCCTTCAACTCTTTGCCACATCAGGGCTAAACGCCACCTCCTCCCCAGAGATAGTTAACGTTGTAATGGTGCAACGTTTCTTTAATTTTTGGAGCCATCCATGGGTTGAGACAAAATTTTCCGTGCCCAATTTTATGGCTTGCATTCTCATCAGCCCCAGCTAAATCCGACCTGAATCCGACCTGAATCCGACCTAAATCCGACCTGAAAATCCGAGTTTCACTCGTGACCGAGAGAGCCAGTTGAAGATAGCCTGACCAAGGCCTATGTTTAGATTTCTCCTTAGTCTTTTTCTATCGGGTCCCCTGCAAAGCTGATTTCATGATATCCGACTTCTATGCAAGAATTGTGGATATGGTTGTGGGCTATAGGTCGAATTCTTGGCCAACCTCTCTCTTCTTCATCCCCTGATCCTCCGCCCTGCGGATGGCAATTTTCTCCTCTAGGTAAAAGCTTTGCCCATAACATTAGCCAGATTTGTACTTTAGGAAGGCATTAAACAGTATAATTTGTAATTAAGTGATGAATGTTATGAACTATTTGTAATTCGCATAATGATTAAGATTTATAAAAGCCAAATAAATAAATAAAAAACTTCCCTTTAAAATTAGGAGATGAATAAACAGGGATATATACTGCCGTCCATAGTCACTGCAGGTTTTACAAGAAATGCTTGAAATTAAAAGATTTCGCAAAAATGAACCGCTGCAATACTGCAACACACGGAATAGAACCACGAGAACTCCAATCTAACCACGCTATCAAAAAGCAAATGCAAAAATTGTCACTCTTAAACCGGTAATGTGATGTGCTGAATAACTTTAAGAACAAGCTTTCTGATTGGCCTGTCACATCTCTTATTAGCCCTCTCATCTTTCAAAAACTAATACAGCACAAAAAAAAACAAAATATTACATTTATTCAGAAAAATATCAATCTAAAGGGTCAAATATTATAGGACTGATCCTTTCAATTTGCTAATCGGGAGTTTTTGTTTAGCATGAGTTCGTTCATGAAAGGAATTATAATAATTCAATAAAATTTTACATTTTCAGGAACATTGGTGTTAGTTCTTTTATCAAAGTTTTTTGTTTAGTGTTAATTGGTAATGTAGAACATATATAATAGTAAAACACTACATTTATTTTATTTTTATTTATCGTTAACCCATTTTTATCTTTTGTTGATATGGTTTTTCAAAACTCCAGAGATTAGCAGTCAAAGCACACCATATTGGTGTTTTATAAACAATTATAACTTGTATCTATCTTACATTTGTACTTTGTGTATCTATTTTTACTACGCCTGCATTTGATACATCTTCCTCTTCTTACAGTGGTAATTCTTTATATAATTTCCCGACGGTAGATGTGATAGGACACATTGGTTCAATTTTTAGCCTTAATTCTTGGGGTAGAGAGGAGCACTGTTTCTGGTCTGTAAATAATCCATCGATAATTCTGGGGCGAATAAAATCAAGAATCCACTCCGAATATTTGAGAGAGGAATTACATTGCTACAAAAAATATTTGAGCATTTATTCCAGAAATGTTCATCAAACTTTTTAAAAACCACCATTGGGCTTAATCAGCATTTATGCTATGCCACTAACTCAAACTTGGAGAGTTTAATTATAATTAAGGAGGTCTGTGCTCGTTTTTAATTCTATGTGTTATATATCGTTGTCCAAGTCTTAATTGCATTGTATTACCTGATTGGATTTTATGCAGGATGCAGTGACAGGAATAAAACAGAGCGATTTTATAAACAGAGCGAGATGTACAATTCCATTCATGTTAGGCAATTGATAAAGGCATGCCTTGTAAAGGTAATAATGCTGATTACTTATTTTCTTTAGTCAGAGTAAAGGACATGTTGAAATTCATTTACATTTTCACTATTTCTGCTTCCACAAAAAAAACGTTATTTGCACTGTTTAAAGTGATTTGTGATCTGCATTTCAACAATAATGTTATCAATACATTATTTTTCATATAACTAACTAGAAAGTAGTAGGAGTCTGGAATACATGTAAAAAAAATAAAAATTGTCCAAACACTAATCCTGCATTGGATTTTGTAATAAATAATTTCCTGTTTTCATTTTCTTAATTTCAGGTAGATGGCAGCAGCATGATAGGAGGAAGTCGAAAAATGTGTGAGAAGAATGTGAGTGACTTAAGAGATAATACGAAAAATTACATCACAAAGAAGTTTGAAAGAAACACCAAAATTAATGCTTTACCTGCACAACACTCATTGAGGAATATGAGAAAATTGATTGATATGAAAGGTAAAAGCTTAAAATCTAGTGATTACGTCACGAGTGCCTTCAACTTCAATGACGTGATGCCATCTAGGCTTGGGCATTTGGATTCTCACAAAAAACAGCTCGATACATGTACAGAATTCATTTGCGATTATTGTGATGTAAAATATACGGATAAACAAAAGTTAGTCATACACCTTAGAGGCCACATTTTGAGGAATAGTTTATCAACAAAGATAATGCCAGCGAATTCATCTCTTAAGTGCTTTGAATCAAGTGTTGATGGAATTCAAATTTCAAAACCGTTCAAGTGTGATATATGTGGGAAGGGATTTACTAAGAAGTGTATCTTAGTCGCACATTCGGTCATACACAGTGGTGTGAGACCTTTCAAGTGTGACACATGTGGGAAGGGATTTAATTGTAAAGGTAACTTAGTCAAACACTCGGTCAAACACAGTGGGTTGAGAGCCTTCAAGTGTGACACATGTGGGAAAGAATTTACTGTGAAATCTAGTTTAGTCACACACGCAGTCATGCACAGTGGTTTGAGACCTTTCAAGTGCGACACATGTGGGAAGGGATTTTATTGGAAGTCTAACTTAGTCGCCCACTCGATCACACACTGCGGTTTGAGACCTTTTAAGTGTGACACATGTGGGAAGGGATTTTATTGGAAGTCTAACTTAGTCGCCCACTCGATCACACACTGCGGTTTGAGACCTTTTAAGTGTGACACATGTGGGAAGGAATTTACTCGGAAGGATAACTTAGTCACACACTTGGTCATACACAGTGGTTTGAGACCATTCAAGTGTGGCACATGTGGGAAGGGATTTACGAATAAGTCTCACTTAGTCACACACTCAGTCGTACACAGTGGTTTGAGACCTTTCAAGTGCGACATATGTGGGAAGGGATTTTCTAAGAAGTGTAACTTAGTCGCACACTCGATCATACACAGTGGTTTGAGACCTTTCAAGTGTGACACCTGTGGGAAGGGATTTACTTACAAGGGTAACTTAGTCAAACACTCGGTCATGCATAGTGGTTTGAGACCTTTCAGGTGTGAGACATGCGGGAAAGAGTTTAAGTGGTCGGCACAGTTACGGAAACACTCCATCATTCACAGTCGATTAAAAGGAATTTAAATGTAGACATCTTATGGGGAGTTTTATGAGGTGAGTACTCTCGTTAACTGGTTTATCAGATACAGTTTCGAGAACATTTAACTCACTGTTTCAAGATCGTTTATCTGTGACATTGGAAGGAACTACATACGATGAAATAAGAACTTAGTAGGAGAAATAAATGCCGTAATAAGATGAAAAGTAATGCACAGATATTGTAAAGAATATGTTCATTGTTGTTGAAACAAAGAGAAAAAGGCTTCTTGGTTGTTATACATATTTGTATGTTCCTCTTTCCTTTGAATTTCAAACATCTGAATGACAGCTAAGTTCTGCATCATGATCGTTTAGAAAAATCAATCCTAAATGTTGCAGAGGACCTCTAAAAGTTCATGTTACATTATCATGGATTAGATGTTAAAAGGTGGCCGAAAGAAAATGGGCCAAATCTCTTTGCCGCTAAACGTTATCGTAACAATCAAGTTATTTTCTTTTTAACTCAACAATTCAATTTTTGCTTAATACAACTGGTGGATCAAAATGCACTTAATTATTTGTTTCGGACTTTATCATGGTCTTTTTCAGATATTCTCACCAGTTGAAACACATGAATTGCATATATTTAGCTTATTTACGTGAATCGTAGTTTTTTAACAAAATTATAAATACTCCGGAGAGAATGTACTGATACAGTCAGCGCTATCATTAAGTAGACTTGAGTTTATATTCCGAATTAAAATTGACTAGTAAGCCAACATTAAAGTAAGTTGCATGAAACTATTCATAATAATTTACCAGAAACGGTGCTTACCTTTTATTTCGTTCACATTTAATTTTTTGTCAAGATATAGACCAAAAATGATAGATTCATTTACGCATACAAATGGTGAAATGTTTTTGAAATTTGTTATAGATGAACCTCGACCTCGGATTCATGTAAAAGTTGTGTGCTCATAACGTATACAAATTTTCAAATACTTTGATGAAAAAAATAAACCATCGTTGTCATTGGGCGTTCTGCCAGCTAATTATTTATTTTTTTTAGAAAATTCTCTCATTATGTTCCACGTTCTCCATTATTTCGCATTACATTGCCAAAAATAAAGTGTTCGTGGAGTTTTTAAAAAAATGTTAAGGATATGCTTACACTGTGAAGGATAAGCATAATTTTTAGTAAAACAAGCTGAACATTTTTTTACTATAATGTTATGCTTGATTCATCTATAGTATATTGAGAAGGTTGCAGGGAAATGTTGTAAGCAGATAGAAATAAATGGATTTGAATTTTTATGGGTCGTTATTGAGTAAAAAATATAAATAAGAAAATACTTTACACAATGTTGAAAACATGTATAATTCGACCAATTAAAAAAAACAGAATATCTATAATATTTAACACATTTATTTTCATTATAATACGTAGTTTCGAGTGTTTCATCCTTAATATGTTCCTTCCTTTTTACAAGCACACTTAAATATGCTCTCCAATCACTTGTAGCTTAATACTAGCAAAAGGTTGGCCTTATTTGTGTAATACGTTTGTGTTATCTACAAACACTACAATGTATTTCTGCCAATGATATAGACGATTTTAACATATTTTTGTGTCTACCTCTAACCGAGCACCTGACTGATGACCAATTCCACTACATCCATTTATTACATCAACAACTGATGTTTACCTAAGAATGAGTAAAATTATGACAGATATTCAGAACCATGTTTACCATGAGTGGTAATTGGATTTTAAATGAAAAGATTCGTTTGCTTTTCGTTCTTTTGTCTAGATATCTGATCCTCCCTATCTTCATGTTTAAAGTCTATTCTTACCTTATCGATCATCCTTCCCTCTAAGATTACTCTTGCCCCTTATCACAAACCCTGTTCGTAATTTTCCGCCCCTTCAGTAATTATTCCTTAAGCAGACTCTTCTCTTCACGCATCCAGCATTTCTTCCCCCCTCCATCTATTCTCCCCTCTCATCTGCTCCCACATCCACCCGTGCCTGAAGGTTATTCTCATCCTAATCTTTCGGTGTTCAGGTCTCTCCATACACGCAGAGCTACACTCCATGTAAGACATTGAGAAAGCCTATTTCTTTCACTGTTATTTAAGCTGCTGACCTACCATTGCCTACAATGAACAGATGCTTCTTCAGGTAATGCTACTCTTCCAACATGCAGGCTATGGCCGATCATGGAACAACTTTATTCGAAATTTTAAGTTCGACATACGGCAAAATGTAGCCCGTATTACCCAAGGAACAGAGAAAAAATTTTGTTTCGGTAGGATGACTTCCTACGGTGCCGCCGAGGTACTTTATGCCGAGGGCAGGCAACCCACAATGCACGCCAACTTTTTACGCTATTTTGGCTGAATATGTCGTGGTTAAAACATTTGTTTCAGTCAATGCTGTACCAGTCATGTCAGCAATTGTCGAGGTAAGCCACAGAGGTCGAATGATCTCGTGTTTATACGATAACTGATCTTAAAATGCAAAGAAACGTGAACAACTGTTAAAATTGCAAAATGATTTATTTCATTACCACCGAAAAAAGCACTCGTTGGCCTTTATATCGGGGTATTAACATTCAACAATGGACAAGTAAACAACCATGCCCTGGGAAGTGAAATATCCTCCCCAGGCGGGATTCGATTTTGAGCCATCTAGCGGAACAATTTATGCGCCTCGACTGCCAAAGAATCTCTTTTGCTTAGCGCATAGTCTGGCGAGGCTAGAATCGCGTGTCCGAGTGAATTATTATTTTTTGAGGAGTAGAAATTAAAAAGAGCGATGAAAGTGGTGACACGTTCATCTTTGCAATGCAACAACTTTTTTTGGCCCCCAAAAAAGTTGTCTGGAATAAATCTGCCCACATTTGAAGTTGTTATGAAATACTAAAAATGAGTGGAGATGAAAAATGGTCAAGAGAGAGAAGGATTTGATCCATCGGCTCAGGAGATTACGTAGGTTGTCGCCGACAGTGTGTAGCAAGTGTGGAACGACGCATATTTTACCTGCCATCTGAAATGGCAGTATTTTCACTTCAGTTTTGAGATATCATAAAAAAATCAATAAACATTATGAAGAGAGCAAAGAAGGAAATGTCACCTGTTGTCCAAAAAGAGTTGAAACAGTTTATGAAAGATGCTAAATGTTTATTTGATATTTCTCAATGAATCCCAGCTAGCACAGGGCGAACCGCCTCCCCCGGATTAGCAGACACTCTCCGCAGAAACGAAGGACATCGTCTCCGGGAAGTGGTCTGCGTCTCCCCAAAGAAAAGAAGACGGCGGGGAGACGCGACGACGACCCAGGAGATATTCGCTGAAGAAATGTCCGTTATAGCAAGGAGACCGTCTCTAACTATGAAAAGACGGACCACATAGGCTCGCCAGGAACCAATGAGAAGGCTCGGTGGAAATAAATAAGCCGGCACGCCACTACGCGGCAACACCGCGAACTACGTGAACTGGGGACCGTTAGCGCCATCTACTGGCCTTTGAACGTACTAGGAGTGGCAAGCTACGGACGACCGCTTGAATTAATTCATTAAAGCAAATCACAACCCGTGGCAAATACGAACTAGATAGCACCTAACATGACATTTAAGCATATTACTTACGAACTTGGTAACACGGGACAACTACAAACATTGTCGACAATCGGACTAACTAAAACAATGCAACTAGCAGAGGGATATGCGAAAAAAAATTAGATATTTTCAAATATTGGTTTATTAAACAAGAAATTAGAACAAGCCATATCAGATAATCAAGTCAGTGAAACTACAAATATCTCCTCCCTTCGGGTAGAAGCTGCATTTCCCCAGTACACTGAACATCAAGGAACTGCATCAAAGCCTGAAAAGTAAAAGAATAATACTTGGAGCAAGAAAACTCAAACGACTGCATTAACGCAATGTTAATAATGGTTCGAGACAGTATAACATGCATTCACTCACGTCAGCAAAAGAAAATTATACAACATATAGCTAATACACTTTAATATAGCTTATACATTTTGAAAAAAAAACCATGTTTGATAGAAAATGGACCAGGCTGGGAGTTTTGGAGATAATAATCAAATGAAAAGGAAATTTAATAAAGCTATATAGATTTTGAAAAAAAACCATGTTTGATAGAAAATGGACCAGGCTGGGAGTTTTGGAGATAATAATCAAATGAAAAGGAAATTTAATAACCCACTTTCCACTGCTCACATTCAGCAATTACCTTACACTATACACCATCCCACACTCACCTTACACTCTAAATGGAAATATGCTGGCTGCTATAAACCATGTGGCACAAACCCTCCCAAGAAAGAAAATACAATTGGGTATCCCGTCAAAAAATAATGAACCACTAGCCATGTACTACAGACAAACAAGAAACTTTGACAACTCTGTTAAAATGCTGAAGAACTCCTCCTGCACCATTAAACAGGAGAATTTCAATTGCATAATGAAATACAAATTTTACAAAATACAATCTTAAACCACCTAGCAAAAGCTAACATCCTCAAGTCTGACAACCTGCTGATAAACTTTGAATAAAAATATTTTAAATTAGAATGTCCAACAATACCCATCACCTAACATAACAAGCTTCTTCAGGTCACACAATAGCATGACTAGTACAGTGTAATGGCAGATTAGTAAAGATTCCCAACCAGCATAAAAACCATATAAGTTCCTTTCAACAATACTGAACACACAACACCTAACATTCAGAAACTCGTTAAACAATAGCCACATCACCAAAGTAACCCATCAACACCAGTTTCTTTGAATTGTTGCATCCTCCTGCACAATAGCAAAACTAGTACAAATCTCTTCAGGAGAATCATCCTGGTAGTTTATCGTGCCATCCAGCAAAATAATAAAAAATAGGCTCCACTCCCCAACACTAAATTCACTGCACTTATCAATCGAGAAACAAAAAATTGTGCTAGCACTTCCATACATTAACCTAAGATTAAAGAATGGACAACACTCCAGAGAATAACTTACTTATTAGTTAAATGTCTTCACCCAAATATCAACAGAGGAACTCGTTGCACACCAGGCACATCTGCAAAGTAATCCATCGATAACAATTCCTTTCACCCTTCATTCTGCCACACAACTTCATGTCTAGTAATATGTCTCCAGGAGAATCATCTTGGTAGTGAATATTCCCCACCAGCAAAAGAAACCAAATAGGTTCAATCACACGATTCTGAATGCACAGCACCTATTAATCAAGAAATATAAGAAAATTGTGTCAGCATTCCAAACATTAACCTAAGATTAAAGAATGGACAACACTCCAGAGAAGAACTTACTTATTAGTTAAATGTCTTCACCCAAATATCAACAGAGGAACTCGTTGCACACCAGGCACGTCTGCAAAGTAATCCATCGATAACAATTCCTTTCAACCTTCATTCTGCCACACAACTTCATGTCTGGTAATATGTCTCCAGGAGAATCATCTTGGTAGTGAATATTCCCCACCAGCAAAAGAAACCAAATAGGTTCAATCACACGATTCTGAATGCACAGCACCTATTAATCAAGAAATATAAGAAAATTGTGTCAGCATTCCAAACATTAACCTAAGATTAAAGAATGGACAACACTCCAGAGAAGAACTTACTTATTAGTTAAATGTCTTCACCCAAATATCAACAGAGAAACTCATTGCACTCCAGGCACATCTGCAAAGTAATCCATCGATAACAATTCCTTTCAACCTTCATTCTGCCACACAACTTCATGTCTGGTAATATGTCTCCAGGAGAATCATCTTGGTAGTGAATATTCCCCACCAGCAAAAGAAACCAAATAGGTTCAATCACACGATTCTGAATGCACAGCACCTATTAATCAAGAAATATAAGAAAATTGTGTCAGCATCCCAAACATTAACCTAAGATTAAAGAATGGACAACACTCCAGAGAAGAACTTACTTATTAGTTAAATGTCTTCACCCAAATATCAACAGAGAAACTCATTGCACTCCAGGCACATCTGCAAAGTAATCCATCGATAACAATTCCTTTCAACCTTCATTCTGCCACACAACTTCATGTCTGGTAATATGTCTCCAGGAGAATCATCTTGGTAGTGAATATTCCCCACCAGCAAAAGAAACCAAATAGGTTCAATCACACGATTCTGAATGCACAGCACCTATTAATCAAGAAATATAAGAAAATTGTGTCAGCATCCCAAACATTAACCTAAGATTAAAGAATGGACAACACTCCAGAGAAGAACTTACTTATTAGTTAAATGTCTTCACCCAAATATCAACAGAGGAACTCGTTGCACACCAGGCACGTCTGCAAAGTAATCCATCGATAACAATTCCTTTCACCCTTCAATCTGCCACACAACTTCATGTCTGGTAATATGTCTCCAGGAGAATCATCTTGGTAGTCACTTCACCTAGAATTAGATGAATTTGGCCTCGTTTTAAAGAAAAAAAAACTCATCTTTCCAATATTATCAAAATATCAACCCCTTGCCAAACTACTTGTCGAACAATTGGTCTAAAAATATCGCTTTTTTTTACATGGGATAGATTATGGCTGTGCGCTCCATGGAGAGAATATTAAACAATTTAGGAACTTCTAGCACCTAGATTTTGTCAAAAAACGAACGGTTAATAGATTTAATGTTTTCTCCACTATTTATAAAAATAACCTATTACTCACCACAGTAATTTTTACAGAATCGCAAAAAAAACCTGCTATTTTGAAGGGTTTTCAGCCGTACGGCGGGAATAAACGAGTCAAGTTACAGATTTCTGTATCTTATATTTATTTATTTTATTAATTACTGAGAATTGTGGTCATACATAACTATATTTTTGCGCCATTAATATTACAATATTTATTTTATACTTCTTACAGTCACTGAAATCAATAAGTAAAATTTGAATATGGTCTCCATTATGACTATGAGAACTATCTCGCTCAAACCACCTTAAGTAAATGTACATTCATTGCTTTAAATGTCCCACAATAAATCCGCTGTTCACATTATTTTACTCATTTTCGGGAATTCAACGTTTCTTAATAGTCCACACAGAGTAGGTAATAGCGTCGAAAGGATAATGGCCATTCTTCGTGGACATAATCGACCTGCACTAGCGGAGTTATTTGAGATAAATGCTTAGGCACCATAGGTAACGAATATTATCTTTAAAGAGGTAAATAAGTACCAAATGAAAATACATGTAGACAATCATACGCGAATCGAATTCACTACGGAATAAATGCCAAAATCTAAGTGCTTTGGGACACGTGGAATGTAGCGTACAGGCGAAGGCAAAATGATAACAATAAAGCCCCAAAATTTCGCAGGGATACACCATAAATCAGTACTTACCTTAAACCAGTGAAAATCGATGCAGTTTTACAGGCAATCACAAGAACGGGCAGGCACCACGAGGAGGATAATTGGTGTTTCGAACTTCAGTAGCACAGTCACGAACTCAGCTTCAAGTACTGGCACGAAGTGAAATATTTGGAGCGGATGTAGCAAGGAGGGCTCCCTTCCGGTATCGTCACAGTCAGTGGAATCGCTATATTAATTACTATAAAATTCGTGTAATAGTAAACCGTATTACAACAATTAAATTTGTTAATAATTAAAATGCTTGCTGTGATCAAATTATATTGTCCAAAATCGAAGAAATGAGGAAAATGGTTACCGTCACCCCGGAATCTCTTACCCTTCTGCAAGAGACCGTCTCCCTTGTGCTAGCTGGGATGTATCTTCAAAAACTGGCCAAGTGCATCTGCAAGCCAAACATAATATCTATGAAAGAACAAATACATTAGTTTTGGAACAAAGATCAGCCAGGGAGCTTGTGATTGGTACCGTTGATTGGCAAAAGACAGAAAAAATATTTTGTCAAAAAATAAAGAAAAGTGACAAAAATTAAGGAATTATTTTAGAAGAGAGCGTCAATATCCTTTGCCCAGGAAATTGGACCTAAACTGAAGCCTTTGAGCGATAAATTTCCAGGTGACACACCGAGTAGAATAATACATTATTGTTTCAAAACAGGCCTTGACTAAAATATTGATATACAGTCTTATTAACAATAATATTCGACTGTTATTTGGCATGCATAACTCATCCACTGCCCTCCACCTTTCTACCCCTACGAATCTCCCAAAATGTTCCTACATCCCAATAAATATTGGCTTAATTCATTACAGGCGTTACGAAGTGAAAAATATCTCGCTAAACTATAATCCCTGCGATAAAAAATTAGTATCAATGGAAAGGACAGATTGTAAGCCATAATTTATTAGCTGACCTTATCAATTATATCTGACATAACTGTTTATTTGAGGTTAAGATTCGCAATAATGCCACACTCATCTAGTCGTTTGTTCCTCGTAGTAACCGATATACGTGACATTCACCTATGTAGCCCCATTAGGATACACTCTTAACTTTTGCTTACGCTAAAACCCCCTTTATAATCCTTTTTTATTTTCTCCTATCCAAACCCTCGACTAGGATTTTAAATGCTAAACTCAAGTATACACTTTAGTATAAATACGCTTTTGAACCAAGGTATATTCAGACACACCACCGCCTTAAGGACCACAACCATATTCAGCGGCAACTCTAGTAGACAGTGGTAGAAATTCCACACGGAAAAATCTTAATATGAATTAAGTAATACTCACATAACATCCCGAGCTAGCTATTACGTTTTGAACTAAGTGGGATTTTTTGTCGAGTAACATAAATATCATTTATTTATTCAATTTTTTAAAAAGTTTTATGCATTTATTTTAAAAAAACATTGAAACTCGAAGATAATTTGCGAGATAAAATTTAAGACTAAAAAAAGTTCACGATATGAGACGGGATTGAACCAGGGAGCTCAGAGCCAAAACCTTAACTGCTCTTGCGGTTAAACGACCGCGGCCATGACGACATTTTAATAAAGACGGTATTTTTTATTGATTAGCATAATTATGATTTATTTATTTAAATATATGAAAAGAATCATTACATTAATTTAATTCGAGGATCTCTCACTCATCTGTCACTATGGAGTACATAGAAAAGTATCTTGTCTCCAACCACTTGATGACACGTTTCCAATCGACAATTTGAAACTAAAAGTGAACGTAAAAATTGCAAAAAAATTTATACGCAGGATTATTAGTAAGGGAAGAATTTGGGATCGAAAAAGTGGTGTTTTGATTATCTGGATATAATGATCCAATTTTATTAAAAATTAAAATGGAATATTTCAGTTATTAGACAGCACTTATTCATCCTAATAATAGCTCGAAAATCCAAAAAACCATATTTATATGGTGGGCCATTCCAAGTGAAGGCACTAAATTTCAGAAAAGATTGCTTCCTTTTCTTTTCGGATTAAATTCTTATTATAATCCTACAAATTAGTTCATTAGCTATTCTTAAATTAATTGTTTTTTTAAATTTTTTGATCGAAAATGGTCTCTTTATATGTTTTTTTGAAAAACAAACTTTGCAAACAAAATGCGTACCTCCAATGTTGACATAGATTGATATAATCAACCACAATTTTTAAATTTATAAACTATTTTCTTCACATTTAGTTTACAATGATAGATAATTCTTCATTTCGTCAACCTGTACCATTATTTATTATTATGCACATTGTTGCAAACAAACTTGTATAAATGCCCAGTCAACACACATGAGTCCTACATGATCTCATAAGGAGGTCATTCGAATTTGTAGCAGTCGTACAAGACACTCCTAAAGATCTCACGACGAAGTCCTAAAGAGATCAGATGCAACACTATAGGAGTCTTTTATGAGGTCCTACTAGCTTCATAAAGAGCTACTATACGAGGTCCTACAAGACCCCGCAAGAGATCCTATATGAGGTCCCATCATCGCAGTTTTCCAGATCCGTGGGCGTGGCGCTATCTAGCGTATAATCCACGAACCACGTTAGGATTAATGCAGGTTTGGCAATAAAATAATTTAAGGACATTTCTAGGATAGTACAACCGCTTTATTTCGTGGCACCGGAACATGTGAGGAACAGTACAAAAAACTTAACAAAAGAATAATGGTTTCTGAAACACAAAACAAACGAAAAAGATTTCATATGCAATGCATGAAAAAAATAGCAGTACATATGTCCCAACGCTCGTACAAGTCAAATTTCAAAACAGGCACAGAAACATCGGTAACGAAGATGATGGATAAATGGAGTAGTGCGATTCAAGCAGGGTCAAAATAAATCAACGCACAAAGAAAGTCCAAAGGAGGCAGGGTCAAAGTAAATGGCCAGATAGTCCAAACGGTGCGAGGGTCGAAAACGGGAGAGTGAGGTCCAAAGTACGCGCGAAGTCAGTAAAGGTTCCATCAGTTTAGTCCAATCAGGTGCTGAGGTCAAAACAAGAGAGCAAAGTCCAAACGAAGCAGTGGTCGATAAATATATGAAGCCGAGTCGCAAAAAAACACCGAATCACAAGGAAACACACGCCAACTGACAACTGAATGTGTCGTTTCCGTGGTCTACCACCAGGTGCCTCCGAAACGAATGGTGGAACGTTTACGAATGCACGAACGAAATTAGATTATGTTCTATTTTCTGTTCATACATTCGCACAAGTTGACGTGTGGATGCACGGTGGAATTTCGATGACCTCCTACATTCGAGTCGAAAAGGGATCATACAGCACGAGACATGAAGACCTCTTGAAGACCTCCTAGCGTTGAGTCGAAAAGAGGTTACACAGCACGAGCCGTGAAGACCTCTTTAAGGCCTCCGAGAGTCGAGTCGAAAAGAGGTCTCACGTACGACCCCTTATATGACCTCATCACGACTCCTGTGTTGACTGGGAAGTTACGTCGTTGGATTTACGGCGTCGCTGCGGCGCACAGTGGGGCCGAATTCCGAAAAGATGATCAAAATATGAAGAAAATGTTCAATCATTGCGAAATTCGGTGTGTCTAAGTTTTTTAGGTTGAAGATTACAAATATGAAATCAGAATTGCAAAAAACAAAATGGCTGAACCAATATGGCGGCATTAAAAGTTATAAAGGCTTTAATTGGAACAAAAGTCGGTAATAACACATTCTTGAGATCGCCAAATACGAATTTGAAGTTTATATTGCAGAAAGCAAAATAGATGACTCAATATGGCGGATTTTTTCAAAAGCATAACTATTTCTTTAAATTCTGTGTTTTGGTATGCAACTGTGAAGTTGACGTTGAAATCAGGAAAATGAGCGGAAGAAAAAAATTGAACTTACAAAATTGTCATTTTGTGCATATTAATTCAAATACTATACGTAAAATAAAATAATTATCGATACAAATTATAGGAAATAAGGGAAATTCCCGTAGCTTTTATTTTACGTTTGTCTCCCAATAATTCTCGGTACTAAATATATGAATGTAGGTTAAGCTGAATTCCAGATTTAACATTGCTAAATTCATTAATTGTTAATTGTTGATGCCGTTTTTTCCTTACACCGTGCACTGGTAGAACGGATATTGTCAACAACAATGTTCAATTAAAAATATCGTTTGATTGCTGACGCGTAATAAATATGCAATAATGGAAAGTGCGACATCGTATAATTTAAGATTTACATGCTGGTTATTAATTTAATTTGTCTATTTTGAATACGTGGCACGTGGCGCCACGTAAACAAAAGATAATCATGTGTAGGCTTACCAAATCACCCGGTTTAGCTGGGTACCGCCCGGTTTTAAAGACATTTTTCAGCCCCCGATTAAATCTCCCGGAAAACAGGGAAATCCCCCGGTTTTAAGTATCGTTGCCCAGCTCCGGTAGTAGAATGGTAGAAGCTTTCCTTCCATCGTGTAATATTTAAAAAAATTAGATGATGCCCCTTATCTTTGTACACTAAAATATTATAAAATAAAAGATTGATTGAGGTTTAACTCGAATCTTCGGTTTGTTTAATCTGACGTATCTGTAAATTTTAGCCCGCAATCAGTTTACATTAAACCATCCTTCTTACTATCATAAATATTACATCCATAATAATGTTTTTCGCCGAATTATACCTCACGCCCTGAACGTCTGCTTCATTCAATCAATTCCAAATAATATATGTTTTTATCACTCCGCTTCCAAAAACAATGCTCATTAATTCGTTTCAAGCATGCGGGCTAGTTGTCGGGCCGCCTTCATTGTTTGGGATATACACCAAGTGCTCCCACAAGAATGTAACTTAAAGTCGATATGCTAATAATAAACACCGAAACACGTGCTCTACGCCAAAATACCAATTAAAGGAAATGGACTAATACCTTTAGTGATAATCCCTCGGTTTTTCATTGTAAAATATGGTATCCCCCGTTTTTTTATTTTAAAACATGGCAACCCTAATCATGTATAAGAACCGCCTGCTATAGTCTTCTCAATCATCTGTCAAGAAATAGGTTATAAATATATATTTACTGTGGTAATTTAAAAAATATCATTGCTATACTATATGATTACCTTCGCTTGGATATGCCTCTTCAAAAGTGAAGTTGATTTTTTGCGGTTAACTATGATTTGCGTAGTATTGTATGAACTACCTTAACGAGCTGCTACGTATTGTAACTGTACACTTCTTTTATCAATAACTCGCGTTAGGGAAACCAGGGCAAAGAAATTTAAAAAGAAAAGTTATACCATATTCAAATATGGTAAGGAGACAATGTGGTACAATTTAACTTTTCATAGAGAGAATGCATCGTAAACGTTAAAATGAGCTGCTACGCATTGTACCTGTAAATTTCATTTGTCAATAACTTACGTTAGGGAAACCGGGGCAAAGCAATTTAAAAACAAAAAGATAGGTACGACCTGTAGTTATACCATATTCAAATATGGTAAAGAGACAATATGGTACAATTTAACTTATCATAGAGAGAATGCATCGCAAACGCTAAAATGAGCTGCAACATATTGTATCTACCTGTAAACTTCATTTGTCAATAACTCGCGTAAGGGAAACTGGGGCAAAGCAATTTAAATACAAAATGATAGGTACGACCTGTAGTTATACCATATTCAAATATGGTAATGAGACAATGTGGTACAATTTAACTTTTCATAGAGAGAATGCATCGTAAACGTTAAAATGAGCTGCTACGCATTGTACCTGTAAATTTCATTTGTCAATAACTTACGTTAGGGAAACTGGGGCAAAGCAATTTAAATACAAAATGATAGGTACGACCTGTAGTTATACCATATTCAAATATGGTAATGAGACAATGTGGTACAATTTAACTTTTCATAGAGAGAATGCATCGTAAACGTTAAAATGAGCTGCTACGCATTGTACCTGTAAATTTCATTTGTCAATAACTTACGTTAGGGAAACCGGGACAAAGCAATTTAAAAACAAAAAGATAGGTACGACCTGTAGTTATACCATATTCAAATATGGTAAAGAGACAATATGGTACAATTTAACTTATCATAGAGAGAATGCATCGCAAACGCTAAAATGAGCTGCAACATATTGTATCTACCTGTAAACTTCATTTGTCAATAACTCGCGTAAGGGAAACTGGGGCAAAGCAATTTAAATACAAAATGATAGGTACGACCTGTAGTTATACCATATTCAAATATGGTAATGAGACAATGTGGTACAATTTAACTTTTCATAGAGAGAATGCATCGTAAACGTTAAAATGAGCTGCTACGCATTGTACCTGTAAATTTCATTTGTCAATAACTTACGTTAGGGAAACCGGGGCAAAGCAATTTAAAAACAAAAAGATAGGTACGACCTGTAGTTATACCATATTCAAATATGGTAAAGAGACAATATGGTACAATTTAACTTATCATAGAGAGAATGCATCGCAAACGCTAAAATGAGCTGCAACATATTGTATCTACCTGTAAACTTCATTTGTCAATAACTCGCGTAAGGGAAACTGGGGCAAAGCAATTTAAATACAAAATGATAGGTACGACCTGCAGTTATACCATATTCAAATATGGTAGAGAGACAATGCGGTACAATTTAACTTTACATAGTTTTTCTAATAACTTTTTCTAAGAAATATAATTTATTTCTCAGTGCCCATATGTAACTATATAACACTCAATTTTTGTAATAGCTATATCATATAAAAACTATTTAAAATCTAATTACTATTATGAATAGATTCAATTTTTCAAAATTTAAATCGGATCACTCAGCGATTTATAGTGTGTTTTTTAAAAGTCCATAAAATTGGGTTGATTGTTTTCGTTGCACCGTAGCGGTGCTCAACTGTCACTTTCACACTGAATAATGAGTGCAGTTGCAAACTTACTGGCGTTTATAATGCATTTCCCGGCGGATTAGATATCTGTGTAGGCAACCTACAAAAAGAATCCTGAAAATAAAAAAAACAATTTTCGCCATTTTGAGCGCGTTTTCGGCATTTGGCCCCACTGTGCGGCGCCGAGAGTTTCCTCGTCGCAATGTCGGGGACTGCACTCTCAATACTAATTTAAAAATTGTTAATTTTCGTATGACATGTTATCTTCTGTTTATAATCATAATGTTTTAATGTTTAAACATTATTTTAAAAATTAAATTGTTTAACAAAGGGAAACTTTTACTATGCCAATTTTAATTCGTCTTTTAACTAATAATCATATTTTTTGCCTCTTTAAAATGTTCATTGACAAAACTTCATCTATTTGAAAGAGTAATTCTTAGAAACTCATGGCTAGCCTAAGGGTGTTTTTTCCATGGCCTTCGGCATTACTTTTTTTGTGTACCTTTTCCGCTTCGCGTCCACGTACCTGCTGTGGTGATGGTCACCTTTGGGGCATCCCAGGGTTACTATGTATGGAATTATATGTACCAAGCAGCAATCCAAAGGAAATTTAATCACAATTTATTCTCAGAATTCATACAATAATGCCTGTTTACCTTCGTGTGGAAATTTCCCGGTGAATGAGTAGCAGAAAGCTTCGGAGACGATTCAGAAATTTGCAATAGCGATTTTCAGCAATATTTTGTTTCCGCACTCTCACTCACTGTTGATAAGCAACTGATTGGCTTTCGTGGGCGTTGTCCTTTCCGACAATATATTCCATCAAAAACCGATAAATATGGAGTGAAGATATTTTGGATTTATGATTCGGCAACATGCTATCCAATTTACCTTACCAAGGAAAGGAGAACGTAGTGATAGCAGCGCCTAACCTAGGTGAATGTGTAGTGGTAATGCTCTGTGCCCCATATTTTGGCTCAAATCGGATCGTGACCGGCGATAATTTCTTCACGACCTTGAATATAGCTGTGAATTTTAATAGCAGTGATCTAACCCTCGTGGGAACACTTAGTAAAAACAAGCCCTCTCCACTGTGAGCATATTTGTAGTGTAGTGCATGATTGTGAGTCTTCACCTCGTGACAAGTAATAAAAAGATTTATGCCTGTGCATAATTAGTCGTAGTTACACTAACTTTAATAGGGTATAGTGTAATGAATGTTGGTGAATACTCATTCCCTGCCACACACCCCTGAGGTGGCTTACAGGGTATTTTTAGATGTAGATGAAGCCCTACATTCCATCTTGTTTTACCAAATCGATCTGGACCGGAACTTTCTTTCATATTTGGGTTTGGGATTACAAAAAGCCGAACATTGGTTTCGTATTTCCCCAAAGGAGGAAACTCTGTAATACTGCTGTCATCAATGCATCATGATAGTAGAATTAGCGATTAAACCCACATCAAACCAGAAATCGTGTTGCATTATAATGAACGAAAGGAGGTACAGATTTGGTGGACCAAATGGCGCATTCATATACATGCCAAGGAAAAACTAATCGATGGCCAATTGCCTTCTTTATGAATATTTTAAATTTAAGTGGAATTGCTGGCTTCATTTTATTTACAACCTTATACTCAAACAGGAATAAAAAGAATCGAAAAACTAGAAGAATGTATTTTGACAACTAGCGGAGGAATTAGTTCGTCCGTATGCGTTGAGACGGCTACAGAATGCCAAGAAAAAGAATTTGAAGCGCTGCATGACAGATTTTCAAAAAAGTTCAGTAAAACCGAAAAATGAAAGCAATTCTAAAAAAAAGAAAACGCTGACAGTGAAACTTATGTGTGGTGAAAAACATATTTTACAAATTTTCAGCTCCTGAGAAAAAAATGAATGTAAAAACCATTCAAAATTTCTTTGTAAAGAATGTAAATAAATGCATAGGAAGATATAGTTGTACTAGTTTTATTGGGAAATGAATTGCATGATTTAATCTTCCCAAATACTTGTGCATGATACTGATATATTTCATAATTTCCGCTTATATTTTAATCTTGCAGGAGATATTCGCTCAGTATTTGCATGGTAAAAATCTTTTTATTATGAACAAATACATAAGATGAATTATTACATAGTGAAAATTTGTTAATATATTTCTCGTTTCTTTGTGTACTCAAAATGCACAGAGGTTTTAGTCGTCCAATGTTTACTAACGTGAAGAGGTGAGTGATGAGGAGAAAGGTGGGTAATTCCATGGAGGTTGTTTTGAGGTGAAGGGGTGGAGATACTTGGTGGTGATTCGACTGCCAAGGATCAAGGAATACCGGGATCGTTGGGCCAGGTATGCGTAGAACATCCGTATCTTGAAGAAAGGTTGAGAGTGCAAGGAGGCAATTAGACGTAATAGGCTGCTCTTTCTTCAACCTTCCATCGCTGCGTCTGGGAGAGTGAATCCGCGCCTTATCGCAAAGTGCCCCGGGATGGCCCTCTCTTCATTCCGAGGTCTATCTTGAGTGGGTCGTTGGAGGTGGGAAAAAGTTCAATCAGTTTTCGTGGGGAAGAAAGTAGGCGGAGGATGACGGATAAGGAAGCTTAGTTGGAAAGTACGGATGTTCTCAATGTTTGGGTTAATGCAATGATACGGAAAGAAAAGGTGAGGGGGGTCCTCCCAGCATGAGGATATTTTGGTCACCTAAGAACACTAGCTCCTCTTCCATCAGTCCCTCACGCAGCGCCGAACCGAAGAAAATGGACGCCATCGTATTCCATTTTTTCCATTTCCTGCTCCTTCTTCCAAACTTCTTATAAACCCAACCCACACAACCCAAACTTCTTATAAATAATAATTTTGGCCTTTCCCACCAATCCAGAAGCAAAACCTCATCTGCCGCATTCCCCCGCATCGCTTTTACCCGCCCATCTCTATGGAGACATCCTCAGTGAGGGAATGGGCTCAACTGTAGTCCTAAAATACCGGCTCATCTAGCCCCCCCTCCAATGCGGCGCTGGACTCTTTGACGCGTCGCTGATTGTCTCATATTCTTCATATATCACAACCAATCTGGCTTTAATCCTTTCTTTTTTTAGAAATTGCAGAATATAAGCTGAAAAGAATTTTTATTTGACACGAGAAAATTAATGCTGCATCTAGAGAATATTGTTATTCAACTAATGATTTGTACTTGAAACTTCATTCGTGGTATTAAATGCCACCCGTCATCCACAAACTGCTAATTCATGGATCAGTAATCGCCAAGGAAGCTATTCTCCCCATTGTTCATTTTTCCGAAGAGGCGATGGAGGCTAGGAATAAGGCTATCAGAAGATTCCAGGAACACCACACAATAAAATGTTCCAGGATCGACACAAACGAAGATCTAATTCGAACATTACTTCTTACATCATTTCCTAAATTTTTAGGAGTTGATAAAAGTAAAATTGTGCGAATATCTGCTGAGGTGAGGAGTCTTCTTACTCTAGAGTAATCGATCGAACAGAATGATGATGAGACAGACAAAGATTATCAGACGATGCTTTTGAGTGTGGTTAGTATTTTTCTTGATAATGTATGATACAAATATGGGAAAATAGTTAATTTATTAATTTGATAATTCTAATACCAAACTAAATAGTGCCGAAATTTGAGTAAAATTTTATTTCCAAAACGCTATATGTTCAGAGATTACTTTTCCAAATCTCTCAGCCCCAAATGAGCTTATTGCAATTGAACTTTGACGTAAACCGTGAGTAAAATGAGAGTTGTGCGACATTATTTCATGTAATTCCTATGCTTGCAAAACTATAAACATTAAACCGTCATTGAAAAATATGATAGCAGTAACATCAACCATTAACACAATAATGAAATGACACTAACCATTCTTTCCCTGGATCTGCTATAATTGTAATATCTGCTTTGGATTTCCAACTTTAACTATAGGTGCCCCTGATACACAGGCATTGTTGAATTCCGGTCGTATTTGAAGATTCATTTTCTGTGTGCAGGCGGGGCGAATGTTTCGTCGGTGTTGATCGGCATAGCCACCCGTCTCCGACCTATGAAGGTCTCCCCTAACACGTGCCTTAACTTATTATAGGCCTTGAGCGAGAGAGAAGGTGGGCATTTCCGTCGAGAAGACGTATCAAGAGCCGATAGGAAAAAATAAACAGCAGAGGCGAAGGTAACTCGGAAGAAAACACTTTATCACTTTTAATTGAGTCTTCCCTCGAGCAACAACTCATTCGCACGTACGTTGTGTGTATTTATCTCTTCATCTCTCAGTGAATGCCTCTCCCTCTAACGGGAGGTTTTCAAACGGCGCTCATCCTGTCCGCTGACTCCTTGTTGTTGACAGCGAAATGGACTCATCGAAGGAAAAGAGAGAATTAATCTATTGGTGCGGAAAAACGAATTATTTTTTTATCGAATCGAAACGGCGGAAGGATTAGCTACGAAGGATCGTTTGGCTGATCATAGGAATCCCTTTGCCATTCACTAATTCTCTCGCCGAACGGGCGCAAAACAATTCGCATTCCTTTTCATTTCGGAGGCAGAAGGGCAATAAACTCAACAGATAAGGCAACGCAGTTGAGAGAACGTGACATTTCGGGAAGAGGCACTTTTTGAATTTCGCTCCCTCGCCATCTTTGTTGCCACTGCAGCCATGATTTCCGTTTGAAGCAGCTAAGCTCTTGTGATTCTCATTTCGAAGCAAACGCAACAGCGCTGTTTGCTATGTCCTCCGCTTATCAGACTGCGCAACTTAACGATACAGATCGAGGCATTGTTGATGTGCTCTAAAAATAAAAAATGTAAGTCTGCTCTTGAACAGTGCATTGTTGTTTTCGTATTGTTATTCAGTTGAGATGTTAGTAATGGATAATGTTTTCAAATGCAATTTATGTGGTTATAAGGTTGCGTGGAGCTGCCATTGGTGTTCCTTGCCACGCCACCTCGTGATGCAGCATGTGAGTAATAATTGTCCTTCGGCCGTGGCGAGGTCGGTGTAAATGGCGCCATATTGCCACTGCGATTACGCCATCTACTAGTACTGCTGTTGAGGTAGATTCCCACTCCACGACAGCCACTTCCCCGACTCTCCCTGAAGGTAAGAGAGGTGACTGTTGGAGTGGAGTGGAAAGCAATTTCCCCTTTAATCTCCCACAATTCCTTGCGCTATCTTTTCAAACGGAATTCGTTGCAAATCGGGTCACGAATCGTGTGATTTGAGTGCTCTGTGGTGCTCTACTACACCTCTACGGTATGGCGGTGACCTCCGTGCGACCTCTTTATAGAATATCTTGGGAGATTGTGCCCTTCAATGTGAGTTAGACGAATGAAGGCAATGCAAGCTTTCCCATTTCCCAAGAACAGATGCGTGGCAAGCGACTCTAAATTCCTCATTTTTTTAGCTAATTATTCAATCGACCTTCTCCCCGGGGTAATTCAGCTTATTTATGTTCTCCTTCCGCACATGGATGGGTGCATACATTTGTTGTGCTTATTAATTGTTTATTTCCACTGAGTTTTAACATGATGGATGTGGTTTAAAACCTCCCTTTGCAATAACCATCTCCTTTATAACTCAGTCTCCACTGAAGAGCTCCCCCTGACGGACTCAGCTGGAGTCATGTGCCCTGACTTTCAGTTGCTGGCTCATTGATTGATAGGACTGAGTCGCTGTCCTCCATCGACTCGTATTGTCACATGACTTATTCCGAGGTGTCACCCTATGTCATCATCCCAGGCAGAGTCGGGAATGACATTCGTCAAATCTCACTTTTAAATTCACGCCATGCTTTGATGCGCTCCGAGATATCGTATTTATGCTGGGTAGTCCCTCTGCAGTTAAGCTCCGCCCCTTGTCACACGTGATTCTTATGCTGCAGGGGTTTTCTTCTTACTAAGTTATTTTTTGTTACTCAAGCCTTTTTGTCGGAGGCCGCATCTTTTTACTTCTCTCGCTGGCATATAGGTCGACCGAAAGAGATACTTGAATGCGCAAGTGAATGAGAAGTGTGGAAAGAGTGAAGACTGGAGATGAAGAATAAGAAGATGGAAGGTGAGCAGAGCTGGTCTGAGATCAGATATGATCTGGACTCTGATGCGCCAGACTCTGCACCATCCACCGAGCGACTCCGGAGCGTCGACTTGAGGCTCGACAACTGTGCCATCGGGGATTTTACAGCCGAGCGGGCATACATTGTCCCTACCTTCAAGGATAACACTTGTCATTATTTTAATAAATTAAATACTTATAATATATTTGAGTACAAATCTGACAACAAATTGAGAGTTTAAATATTTATTTCTTGGAAGTGAAAATATAATGGTATTCATATAAATTACCTCATAGAAATGTGGTACCCATTATCACTAGGGAAATGCCTCACTCTATGTTAAGTGACTCGATACTCTAAATATTACCAAGTATTTATACTCCCTATACCGATTGTTATTAGATAAAAATATTAATATTATTACATATTAATATTATGTTTTGCTTCAACTTAAGCCACAGATTTTGGTTCAAAATGTATACCAAACTTGTGAAGAAACATTTGGAGAAAATTATATTTTTACCAAACCAAATTCTGTTTAAACCTACACACCAACCCATTTTTAGTTGTATTTAATGTGAATTTGAGTATCCAGAAGACAGTGATGTATTATCATACCACTGAATATTTACTGATAAAACCGAGCAAACTACTTAAAGATGATGATGGCATTTTTGGAATGCCAGCAAAAGAAAAGGAAATATACTTTGTGATAAAGCAATAAATTTTATTTTATGACCGTATTTTTTTATTTACATATTATACATAAAATATTTTTAAATGAGTAAACGGTATTTTCACCAGCGCCATGTATACAAAAATTATGAATATTTGTTTGACGAGGATAGCCGAAAAGTGAGAAACAAATACGTACTACTCAAAAGTATCGGATACCAAAAGAGGAAATAACAAATAGCACCGATTAACAATAAATAACGACAAAGCACAACACTAGTAGGCGATGCACATGTGGCAACACTGGAACGTGTTGGTAGGGGGACCGCCGCCGCCGTTGGGTGACTTTGGTGGTGAGTGTCGGAGTGAAGAGAAGCTGACCTCTTGGACGCCATGAGCCAGCAGAGGGAGAGGGGGAGGACACGGGGAAACAGCAACTTATATCGGCACCACCTCGCCGCAACAATCGTGTGACGTAATAAAATATGAAAAATCGGCCAATATAAATCGACGTTTGAATACCCGCGTAGCAAAAAGCTTCTACTTGAATACAATTCAAGATATTCTTCTTCGTTCGACTATTATTCCTTTAATCGACACTTACAATCTCATTGATTCATTTTATACATGAAACTAATTGAGGTAAGGTATTAATGTCTTCGCTTATAGTTGAGGATCGAGGTATATTTTAGAAAACAATAATGCTTGATGCATTTAATTTATCCACTTTTCAGATACAAATATGCTAACGATAAATAAAACGTTTTGGAATACCACACCCAATTACTTGCATCAACAGCATGGAGGAGCACATCAATAACGTAATAGGAATTGCTTCTGTACATGCCTTCATCCACATCAACACAATTTTACCGACCAACTTACGCAATACCGCTTCACTAACAAAATATGACTCACAATTTACATGTGACAAAGACAATTGGCATACATTCAATAGCCAACGAACTTAGCAACAGAATCAAAAGTTTATTAGAAAACAAACAACTCACTCAACCAAACATTTCATTTTTACCCAAATGAAGCACGATAATACTAAGATAGCAAAATGAAAACCATGCATATATTACTCGAGCCATTTTCATCAATGGTCAAGCACAATATAGCTTCCGCTAACTATTCCAATTCATACCATTACAATTAACATATTGAGATTATTATTATAAAAACTATAAAATGCAACCAATTAGCACTATTCGCACGATACGCGTCATACCTACATGAAAAGGGCAATTTCCTTTTCTACTGCAAGCGTGAAGGTATCTAAATAATTGGAGAATGATATTTGATTTCAAAGATGGCGCTTGTTACGAAACCGAGTTTACGGCTTTCATCGGATTTAACTATAATTTTTTCTGACATTTCACCATGAATTTACATCGATAAGAGAGTTTACTGGTAACTATATTAAATTATAACTGCTCGGAAGGCTCATACTATATTTATAACTCACAAAGGCTGAGGCCAAGACACTATCGAGAATATTATATAACTTATTTTAAGGAGAGAAGCACAGGATAATGCCAGACAAATTACTTTATAAAGTGAAAGATTTACTTACTTGATACTTGTTTGTAAATGTGGGTGAATTGAAGACAGATATTTAACCTGGATGGCTCCAAAATGAATTCGTATTCAGGCGTTAATGGCGCTTGGCCGACGGACACAAGGAATGAATGCATGTGAAACTATTCCCAATTAGAGTGAAATTCATCAAGTGAACAATTGCCAATTACTAACCTTTCAAAATAAAAACAATATCCACGCCGCGCACCTATTTCTCTGCGAGACTTCCGTTGTTGGGAAAAAATAATAAATTCTTTCTTGGTGAATGCTTAGCGTGAATTCTTATCGGGATTATCACTTGGTTAAATTGACAACAAGTCAGGGTTGTTAAAAAGGCCATTGTTAGAGTTGACGAACTCAAGAGAAGCTCGATAATTTGCAATTAATACAATGACAATATGGGAAGCAAAATAATACCGCATTCAGTAAAGGTAGCAGGCTTCTCGCGCAGTATTGTTTTGATAAATGAAATTAGTTTATTGACTACGTGACCAAGCGAAGAAAAAGTGAATTGTTTGTGGATGCACATCTGTCTTTTATGCAAGAACCACCAATGTCATTATTTCGCGACGCGTTACTTAATAAATCCAGTAAAAACGATTTCGCAATAATTGGAATAACTCTGCGCAATTAATGTCATTATTGTTTAGTTCGGAAACAGCGACTAACACTTCTTTTTGATATTAAGGTTACAATGAAAGTATGTTTAATTCTATTCCGCCAAGGCTTAACATCTTGAAAGTCTGAGATATATTAAGTGCTCATTCCAGGCATATCTAATTCTGTCTGGGATAAACCCATCCCTGTGCTTCCTTGGTCAGCCCTGAAAAGAGAAGATTTCAATAGTAAATAATAATAAAGGATGCATAAAACACTTCATTTAAAACTTTCAATATTTACTTCTATAAGATATCAACCTCTGTTAACTGAACACTAAAATTGTGTGGAATGGCCCTGGATTAACAACCCTTGTGCTTATCACTACCCGCAGCAAATTAAGTAGAAAATGAATGCTTACGTACACTAGTCATCTAAACTAGATACTCAGTAATGACCATTATAAATGAATATTTGATAGGAAACCTACTTCAACTTTCGACTTTCGTAATGTTTGGCACGAATGCCACTCATGTCATATGAGCGGGCTGCAATGTACGCAGGCAGCGACCTTATTTCCTTCTCCGTCTCTGGTGTTTCAACATCTCTTCCATTTCTAGAGAGAAATTTCTTGAATTCATCTGCAAAAGAAACACTTCGTTAGAGAATTCTGTCAGTAAATATAAAAAGTAAACAACCTGTGCCAACACATACCTTTAGCTACAGTGAGAAATGTGATTGGAAGCTTTTCTTTGCCATCTGTGCGTGGGTACAATGCCATATTTTTGGCTCTCTCTTCTCCAAACACACCAACAAGCAGAGCATTTGCCCACACAGTTTTGGTGTTTGTTGATTTCATAACATTAAAAAATGTGGATTCGATCATATAATCAAAGCCCAGTGACACCTAAACAGAAAACCAATTACATTTTCATGACTGAACATAAGTGGTTAATTTCTTGACCCTACCTAAAACGGAAAAAAACTTTGAAATTGGAGAAAAATGGATTAATTCAGAATAGAAAAATCAGGGATGGGATATCGGGTCTTAAATTGTTGTCATTGAAGTTACCCAAAATGAAAACCACTCTAGAAATACAACGCTCACAGATACTATCCCAAGAACATACTCAAATTACTTTCAGTGATTTAAAGCACCTAAAAATATTCAGGAATGGCGATATGTCTTTGTTCTCATTGAAGAATAATGTTAATACGACCGCACGTACTATAGAGAACCGATATCCCACACCAGTTGCACAATTAAGAGGATACTGCTATGTTTCAGTTTGGGAATTAATGTGCCACACAGAAGTAACCATTCCGTGGGCGTGAGGGTGTGGCAGAAGAATTCTTCCCAAAAGTAGAAATCTACAGCCTTTCATTAGTGGTAAGGCTTTGGTTTATGATGACGTAATATTCAACACGAAACTAATTTGAGTTTAATTCAGATCAGGAATTCTAAACGGGAGCAAAATTGCTTCTTGGGGGGAATTAGATTTTTGAGGAAAAAAACATGGGATCAATCATCAGTATTTCCTCAAAACAGAGTGCCAATGCACTTTTAACTGGTGGTATTTAAATTAAATTTGCTAACAAATTTACCAAAGATTGAATAACTAGCTGAGAAACATCAGGAACATGGAATCGTTGGGGAGGGAGTATACAAAGAATATTGTTGTTTACTAGATCATGGGGCCAACTGGAAAAAGATTTTTACTGAAAATATTTTGAGGAGGATTAAAAAAATGAGTAACCCTGATTTTGAGGATATATTGCCATCTGCACCCTATTGAAAATACCTCATTGATTTCCTATAGTTTTTCAGAAAATTCTATAGAAATAATGTCCATTCCTATAGGATTTTACATAGAAAGAGTAACACGCCTTGAGAATGGAAAACAAGTCGTTTTCCGAAAAGTCGGACAATATGAAGCCAATTACCTGGTTCAGAACCCGAGAGCAATACCTAAATATTATTCACCGGGTAAAACTTAAATCGTATATTACTGTCAACTGTTTCACCATTATCGTTTATGTACAAAAGTAACAAATCGGGCCTATTACACTTCCCTGTGGGGCTCCTGATGTGACTTTTACTTCTCTAATAAAACACTTTGCACTCGTATAGTACAACACTTTGCAGGCGAGTGCTTAAGAAATCTCTAATCCAGGAATGTACGTCGTCGTCAAACCCGTAGGATTTTAATTTGAAGAGTAAATTTGTATTGGAAACTCTATCAAATGCCTTTTCAGAATCAAGTAAAGCTGCATCAGCTGAAACGTTATGTTCATTCAAGACTAAAATATCGTGGGCAACAAGTGCTTATTGAGTTTCGCGAGTGTTATTATTGTAGGAGTGTGGCTGGAAGAGAAGATGCCTAAAGAATGGTCGTGCGCAGTCATAGCCCAATCCACCAGAAAGGTACAGAGACAGAATGCGCCAATTTTCGGGGCATGTCACAACTAAATCTCACTTACTAATAACTCACAAAGAGCATAGCACGAAGGCAGGAAACATAGGCAGAATACTTATTAGGATAATATCAATGTGGATTCCGACCGGGAAGATCTGCTACTGATCACATGTTTAACATAAGGAATCTCATGACAAAGTGTTACGAATCCAATATACCAGAGTACCAGCTCTTCATTGACTAAAAACAGGCGTACGACGGCATTGGACGGTCATACCTGTATGATACTCTGCTAACACTTTATATAACGGACTAACGAATTCGCATTGTTAATATGATGCTAACAAGAAAACAGAACAAAATAAAGATGTGGGGAAGATTATCAAGAGAATTTTCTGTTATTAGAGTGCTCAGACAAGGCGACGCCTTGTCATGCACTCTCTACGACCTAACATTGGAAAGAGTTGTTCGGAAGATAGAGATTAATCCTGGTGGCACATTACTAAACCGGACAGTGCAGTAACTGGCATATGCTGATGACGTGGATTTAATCAGCAGGAATAAGCGGGATCTGAGAGAAATCTCCCAGAAAATGAATGATGATTTAGTAAGAGCCTTGTCATAAATGAGGAAAAAAGCGAAGGTTATGGTTAAGAAAAGGACTGGATATGTATCTTCAGCACAGTTCGCGGCAGCATGGTACCAATTTGAGAGTGTCTTCCTTAAAATACATAGATTCATTGGTGTTAGAAAATTACGAGAAGAGCTTGGAAATTAAAGAATGAATATGAGGACTAAGGCTTATTTTGGCCCACAGTGCTTATTTAAGTCACGCTTATTGAGTCAAAGAACGAAGGAAAGTGTACATCGAACTGTTCTTCGACCAGTATTTCTATACGCCAGTGAAACTTGGGTCATGAAAAGCCTTGGGTCATGAGCAGCTGATCAACGCGTGGGAGAGAAAGATCCTGCGAAGAATCTACGGACCCATAATTGAAAACAACATGTGATGCATCCAGATTAATGCCGAGCTATACAAATTGTATGGTAAAGCTAGTCTGGTGTGTGAAGTCAAGTGTGCCAGACTGAGATGGCTCGGTCATCTGGAGAGAATGAATGAAAAAGGGCAGTGCAAAGAACGTTGTATATTACTATGGCTAGAAGTATTTCGTCGACATTTGACAATCGATGTCCAACCTGATGACAGATGTATTAAAAACTGCATAAAGAAACGACAATGCTCATACCTTATCATTATTTCGCTGTGTTTCTGAAGTGGTACGAGAACCAGCCAAACTCATATTGCAAGGGTTCTCCATAGATCCTGAAAGGAATAAATTAATTGAATAGAAGCGATACATTTATGGGTAAACCGCAAACAATCTGATTACAAAATATGAAGAAAGAAATATCACATCTAACTGCAAATATATAATATAATTAACAAAATACGAGTTTCTAACAATGAATAAGCATATTTCATTAGTAAAATTTAACACTGCATGTAATCTATATGTAACTATCCAAAGAATACTAGAAGGCAGTGACAAGTATAAAAGCATCCTTACACTTTAATTCATAAAATAAGTAGAGCTAAGGTAGGGAAGACATTTAATTTTGTTAATAAATAAAGAAACATATATATCCATTGGTACCTACTTTTCAACTCCACCAATTGTGACTGGAGTACTTCCTTCACCGTCGATTGGACAGAGTTCTGAATCTTGACGAGTTCAGTACTCAACATCTCGCCAACGATCTCCCTAACACCACTCCTGAATTCCTCCACAGTTGGAGTGCTCGCCTTCGATTGCTTCCACGGGTCTGCTATTCGTCCCTCACACGCGGCTTTCACCTCTTCAAAGTTTGAGCCACTTGGTATTGGCGTACATGATGCCTCTCTTTGGTATTTGCCACTTGAAGTCATTGCCGTGAGCGCATTACTTTGGAGAAATTTCCCCATTGAATCACCACATGCTATTCGCTTCCGACGTCTCATTTCAATCTAAAAAATACAAGAAATAAGTACAAAGACATGAACATGGCTGGTAAACAGATAGAAAACATAGTGCTAAAGAATAATTCCTGTTGTAGTATATCCATTTATATTTGTTGTTATTTGCTATGGATGGTGTTTGTTTGTATTTTTGTTGCTTAAGTAGTGATGTTACCGTTATAAAGATGTTGCTGAACTACCGAATATATAGATGCCAAGAAAAACCATAATAAGTTATTTAAAGCAACCCCGCAGAAAATACTACAGGTTATTACCCCAAAGTAGAAACGAAAATAACAAAATAGGAATTTCTTAAGGAATCGAAAATTACAGAAGCAACAATGTTGGATTAAGAAAGGTACAAAATTCCGTTATTCGATAGAAGTAATTATGATTATTGGAGATTTAGAACGGACGTATTCTTAGACGAAAAGGACTTATTGAAATGTATTCGGAAAACATTTAAAGATGTCACAAGAGAAATTTTAACTGGAGAAAACGTAAAATCAGAGAGAGAAAATCTCATAATTTATGTCATGAAATGCAAATTGGCTGCACTTGAACGCAGCGCAGACAGCCATTTAGAATAGGTTACGGAAAATGATACATCCGACGATGTATGTAAAACACTGATGGACATTTTAATGAGAAAACGTATGGCAAATAAAAAAGCTATTAACCATTAAGTTTAGGTCTGATATGAAAAAAATGGATGAACAGTTTAGAAAGTTTGATAAAACGGTAGTCGTGTTTTTGTACAACGTGCTTCGACGGCTGAGGCCATTTCGCACATGCTGCCTGCCACGTGCAGACAGGATAAACATCACTCGGACTAATCGGAGGATTACCCCTCCAAACTCGAGCCGAGCCCAACGATTCTTAACTTCGGAGAGTGATCCGGAACCGGTGTCTCCGTCATGGCAGGACGTTGCCCCTTGATAAAACGGCACGAGAGTAAAGACAGCAGGCGCAAACGTGGATGAAAATGACGTCATCGGCCAGCCTCTGCTATCCTTACCGGAAAATAAAAGATGGTCGTCACGGCGTTAGAAACTCTGTCAGCGGTTCAGATGACCCTACCTTCTGTGAAAAACAGGCTTTTAGATGAGGAAACGAGGAGAGGTGGGCAGAAGAGGAGCAAATCAAGGGATGATATTCAGCCGTCATCTCATTTACCTCGCACGTAAGATGGAAAGGGAACACAAAACAGGAGGAGGTAAGTAGAAATGAAGGTATAAAACCTGAATACGCAAAGAAACGTTTATTTAATTATAAATGTCATAATTGGGGAATGGCGGGACACACGAGGAAGGACTGTCCAAAGCCACAGAAACAATGGCGCTCTATTTGAACGTCCGAGGGTCACAAGACAATTCGGCGGAAGTAGCATTCGTAATAATCAAAGTCGAAAATGAAGAACTTTCCCACTGTTTTATGATAGTAACAGCGAAAACAGGATCACCTCTGATCGCAAACAGTAAAGGAAATCTATGATTGAGATCAAAAATAGGTGGGCGTATAATTATGATTTACGATGTCTTGGTAGTTGCGGGCCTGAAAGCTAATCTTCTCTCGGTAAGGACACTGGAAATGAAAGGATATAAATTGGTAATTGGAAACGGAAAAATAAAAATTTGTATGGTAATACAAATTTAGCAACGGGCAACCGGAAGGATAAAACTATATGAGTTGGACATTTCAGAGAACTCTGAGTACACATACATCTGTGGCGTATCAAGAGGTAGCATTGACTAATTACATAGACGGCTGGGGCATATAAGCTACAGTACACTGGAAGAATTGTCAAAGCTTGTGGAAGGGCAGGAGATTAACAATGGGAGAAAGCAAGCAGGCTAAACAAACACATATTCATAGAAGAAAGAGGGCTCAGAAGCCATTGCAAATTATACACAGTGATCTGTTTGGTCTAATTAGCCCTGAATTGTAAGATGGTAAGAAGTACGTGCTTATGTTCATTGATGACTACAACTATATCGCAGTTGCACATCCGCTGAGAACAAAGGGAGAAGCGACAAAATGCTTTAAATTGTATGAAGCTATGGCTACAGTTCACGTATATGTGAAGATCTGTCGTTTCCATAGTGACAATGGAAGAGTACTTGTCATCAGATTTGAATGAATACTTTGAGAAAACGAGAATCCAATTTGAATTCACAATCCCATACACCCCTGAACAAAATGGAGTTGTTGAACGCATGAATAGCACAATACTAGAAAATGCTAGCTAGAAAATACTAGAATGCTTCTAAGCTCAGGGCTACATACATACCTTTGGACAGAAGCAGTATTTACAGCAGTTTATCGATTAAATTTCAGCCAAACTTCTGCACACACTGAGAGAGTTCCTGCAGAAATGTGTTATGGACAAAAAGAAAAATTTAAAGAAATTTAGGGTCTTTGAATCTATAGTCCATCTGCATCTACCCAAGGAAATTATAGAAGGCAAATTCGGTACAAGAATTAAAAAATGCATCATAGTGGATAACATACAAAATGGATATCGTGTCGTGTCCTGAAGAAAGAAGAATTATTGCAGGAAGGGACATAACGTTTGAAGAGACAAGAACTCTCAGGAATTTAAAGGATCACACACTAGAATATAGAATGAAAAATTAAACAGAACTGAATGAAAATACCATAGTTGAGCAAGATACCCAATCAGTTCAAGGAGAATCACCAACCTATGATGAATTGAGTTAGGAGCAAGTTCTCAGGCGGAGCCTAAGAAATACTGAAAGACCGAAATATTTGGAAGATTATGTCATCCCTCCTGTACATCCAGAAGCTTATATTGATGACATGCCAAAAGGTTTTGAAGACATTGCCAGAAGAAATGATGGAAAAATCTGGATTCAAGCAATGAAAGAAGAAGAAGGTCCTTCAAGAAAGCAATGTCAGGACCTTCATGATGGTCTACCCCCTGGGAAGAGAGCAATTGAAAATTAACGAGTCTTAAGGATCGAGATAAATGAGGATGGAGAAGTGGAAAGGTATAAGGCAAGTCTGTTAATGAAAGGATGTGCTCAGAGGAAGGGGTTTGATTATACAGAAGCATAAGCTCCTGTGGCGAGACTGACTACACTTAACACTAGAAGGACCGGGGTTGTATGGCTACCTAGAAGGACCATTACCCGTCATTTTGATGGGTAGTAATTATTTTAAATATTTCTTCGTTTATGTTAAAATTAATTGATAACTTCATTAAATATAACCTTTTTCTTTATTTATCAATACAAAAGAGTAATTTTTTACAAATAATTTCGAGGAAGAAGCACTGCTCCCGTAAGCCTTGCGAAAGCTACTGACGCCACACTCATATATGCGCTGTAAGGCCACCCACACACGATATAACCCTTCTCTGCTATTTCTTTCCCTAACTAAAACATCAAAAACTAAACTATTTTTCTTTAACTAAAACATCAAAAAGGCCAAACCTAATATAGTGAAGTGATTTCCTGGATAAAACACGTGTTACCGTTACAAATAAAATAGAAACACCTAACACGTCATTTTGACGGGTGTTGGTCATTTAAGGTAGACAGGTGGTATTACTCCATTTCTATGTGAAAAAATTAAATTATATTTTGACAGAATACGTACCACACAAAATAAATAAAAGTCGGAAAAAATTAAGACAGAAAAAAAATTGAAGGCAATAAGATTAAGTAAGTAGAGGATACCCGTCAACATGACGGGTCTGGTACTTCTAGTGCTAACTCTTCTGGCTGTAATCAACAAATACCACCTGTGTTCCAAGAGATGGATGTGAAAAATGCCTTTTTACGTGGTCAAGTTGAGGAAGAATTATATATGAAGCAACCACAGGGACTTGGTGCACACAATAAATGTGGTATTTAAGTTTTTAAAAACTTCGTATGGGTTGAAGCAAGCACCCAGAGAGTGTAACTTTAACTTTGCAACATTTTTTAAACAACTTCAGTTTATACAGTCTAACTGAGATAATTTTTTATATATTTTCCCTTGGCAAGAAATGGAAAAATATCTATTCTTGTATTTTGATGATTGTATAATCGCAAGAAATAATTTGCAAACTTTGCAAGACATTGAAAGTGCATTGACGAAAGAATTTAATATGAAAGAATTAGGATATCTAACTTATTTTCTGTGTAAATAAATTACTTCACTAAAATCTGCATGCATTTTTTTCAATGTACATACTGAAAGATTTTATCAATAAGATTTCAGATGGAAGATTGTAAAGCCGTAAAAACTCTTAAAGAAATAAACTAGCAAAGAAGTAATAAATGAATTCTTTCTCATAGAAAAAAACCTTTAGAGAATTGATAGGATGTCTCAAGTACATCAAGATCACTACCCACCCTGACCTGAGTGCTGCTATAAATTTCTTTAGTCATTTTCAGACAAATGCAGCAGAGGCACAGTTCATGGGTTTAAGACGTATCATAAGGTATATTTCAGGTACAACCAACTTAGGTGTATTCTTCTACAAGGAGCGTGCAGTTCCACTAATACGATATGCGCACCCAGATTGAGCCAGTGATACTGATAGAAAGTTAACTACTGGTTTTAACTTGAGGTGTATGGTGCTGTCTCTTGGGCCACAAAGATACAAACAACAATGACTCTCTCATCAACAGAGTCAGAGTATGCAGCCTTGGCCAGTGCTGCAATGGAACTCATTAGGTTGAAGTATTTACTGCAGGACTTAGGAGAAAGTCTCAATGGACCCATCGTTAAAAAGGTAGATAACCATTCGTGCATATATCTTTTGAAAAAATAGGACCATGTACATTTAAACAAATTGACGTAAAATTGAATTTTAAAATAGATTTGTGCAGTGATGGTGTGGTATGTGTGGAATATGTGTCATCTCAGGAACAGAAGGCTGATATACTGACCATAGGACTAAGTATAAAGCCATTTTTCAAGTTGCATAAAGCATTAGGGTTGCTCACAACTGAGAACTAATAAATGCAATAAATCTCGTGCTTATGATAATTAGAAGGGATCAATTTGTACTATTAATATATTGAAGTGGGGTTGTTGTAGAATGTAAATTTATATTTGGTCTTGGTTGCTATGGTGGGTGTTTTGTTTATTTTGTATTTGTTTAAGTAGTGATGTTAGTATTATAAATATGATGCTGAAATTTTGAAAAAATAAGAGCTCAAAAAAACTAAATAAGTTATTTAAAAAAACTCTGCTCCAAATACAAAGACTAACATTCATAAGAGTAAATTATAGGGAGTGTTGAATGCATATCTGAACTTAAATCAAACTGAAATGACGCAGTTTAAAAATGTGATGGAAATTGGATCAAAATGCAGGATTTACAATTAATGACATGAGGATGAGACAGCGACATTACTTCTTGTTTAACATTAGGTCACTTAAACATCTATTCCGTCTAAAAGTGCATTTTCATTGATGAATCTGGTCGGCTTTGAAAATTACACCTTGGGAGGTAATGAGGGCGCAGTGGGCCAAATTCTAAACTTATCATTCTGCAGTTAATATCTATATAATTTTCACCAATGTACATATTTATAATGAAAGAAATCTTCAGCACTTATGAAGTAAAACTTTGTAGAGATACTCAAATTCAGAGGTGAGATTTAGATTTTATTCTGTCGTGGCACATATGCCACCCGTCTCCTGGGTTGGCATCTTTTTTACCTGGATTCGCTCGAATCTCAAATCCATGGATTTTAAAAGATTCAATGAAATCCTAACCAAATCAACAATATTAATGATACCTTCAACAGTTTAAAAATACATCTATATTTACATTTTATTAGCATTTTAGTATGAATTACATCACAAACTTGTCAGTTTGCCTAGCTTGAGCATTCATCTATGATTTATAGCTACCATAGGCACTTCTAATCTTATATTAGAAAAGATTGTGTTGGGAAGATATTTACACATGACATTCATAACACCCTTCACTCTAGCTTAAAAGTGAGACAAATAGTCGATGAATGTTTTGGATTCTAGACTCAAAGAGAGACTTGTTAAATTGTCTCTTCTCAGCAGTAATGAAATATAATTATTTAATGAATGACTGGTTACTCTTTCGAGGAAATGATAAGAGCGAAAAAACCATACATTTTCACTTTTTTACCAATTATCAACTTCCACCTTCACTTACATCAACTTCCTTATTTATTCACAAAACTGAAATTTTGTCATGCATATCATAAGTTCCTAAAATTCAACTATTCTTTCCATTGTGACCACTTGAAATAAAATCATGCTTAGTCCTGCTAACCAAGGCATAGCATGAGCATTAATTGAGAGTAAGATATGAGAAAAAGAATTGGCAACGAAGAAGTGCACAGGCTCAGGGTTCCCAAAGAAGTCCAATCTAAGCAGTGTCACTCTCAATTCACCCATACTAGTTTCTCACAATGACTAATCTTTTCTTTTACATATTGTTCAATGCACAAAATAAATCATTCTGTGCAAAGTCCTCAGAGCTCGCAGGCAATTCGAGATGTGTCCGCAGTAATATTTAAATTTGAAATTTGGGGTCTTGATAAAATAAAATATTCACAATTGAAATTTTGCGTAAATGTGGACACAAAGTGTAATTCCTGTTAAACCAGGGATTCCTGGATTTTAAAATATTTAAGTTTATGCAGATAATGATAATACTTTCATAAAATACATATTTAACATTTTTGACCTCACAAATTCCGTAGCTTTGTGGTTGATGATGGATGTTTTTCTGTAAATCACTGTTTTCCTTCAAAATGCATCAAAGATTCAATTAAAACTTAATCAATATAAAAATATTCAAAACAAATTCCATTAAAAAGTTTTATAGAAAAACAGGCCCTAGTAAAATAAATGAAAATAGAACAATATCTATAGAAAACTTGATCTTACCACATTTCCCACCAATTGTCGTACAGAGATGACACTAGAGACTGATGTTAGTCGTGACTCATCCTCAGCAATGTCCTCCACTCCTTGAGCCTCTTCCCTAGTCAGCGATTCACTTGGGTCATCCTCTTCCTTAACACCACACTGGAAAAAGGAATGTATCATTGGCAAAGACTAAGATAAAGGTCAAACATGCCACTCTACCCAAAACGAATAATAACACATGATACTTATTGATCATGACTCCTAGGGACAATAAATTTTCAGCACCAACAGAAGTCTGAAAGATCAAGTCTCCACAATTGATTAGAATATAATAGGTTTTGATGATTGAACTTTTGATAAATTCATAATACAGTAAAACCCCGCTTTTACGCCCCCGGAATTTACGTTTTCCCGTGATTTACAACATTTTCTCCCGGTCCCAAAAATGTTTGCATCATTATAATGTATTTCCATCCCGCTATTTACACTTTCAAAACCCGCCATTTACGACATTTGAAGGCAAGAAAGATGGCGGCTGGCGCACTTCAACTGGCGACCCTTCGAGCGTGATTAATGTTAAATATGGATAAAATACATGCTTAAACATGATGAATGGATGCTTATTTATTTGGTTTCCTATAAAAACACAATTATTCGTTTGATGGTAGCGCATTACATTGATAGCATTGCTTAAAAGTATTTATTCCGGATATTGTAATGCTTGCGATCGGGATTCTCAAATTGGTACTAAGCCATACCAGCGAATATATTTCTCTTCCCTGGCCGTACTAGCTGTTTAAACAGTACATTTAAATTGTAGCGGATGCCATAAATATATTTAATTAGATGTTATTTGGCCAACTACCGCTGTCATTGTGGCGATAAGTTAAAACGTATGTTAACTCTTGTTCTCATACTTCGCAGCGATCTTTTTCTTTTTTCTCGTAACTCCCGCCCTAATGCCATTCATCTCGTATTTTTTTAGGTTTTTAGTTACTTCACCTTCAGTTTTATTTAATGTGCAATTACTTACGGCAATAATAGAGGAAACGTATTTTAAAATGGCAAACAAGCGTGCGAGACAATCGTTATCATTTGAAGAAAAAATCAACATTTTGCAAAGAGAATTGACTCTAATACGGGCACTCGCGTGTCCCTGACCGAAGAACTTGATATACCAGGTTCAACGTGGAACACAACTGTAAAAACCTGTAAATGTATCGAGAAAAGTGCTAAGGACTGCGGCCGTATTGGAAAAAGACGTAAATACATTAAATACTCCAAGTATGATGAACTTGAAGGAATATTGAAGACATTGTTTCAATCTTCCCCCGAAATAATAAATTTTTAATGTGGACGAGACAGGTCTTTTTTTTAAATAATGCCACACACAAGACCCTATAGACTTCAAAGGGGACCCTTGTCATGGGGCCAAGCTCAGCAAAGGTCGCCTTACTGTTTTATTAGGAGCTAATCCAGATGACAGTGTGAGACTGAAGCCTTTTGTTTTTTAAAAGTCCAAAAATCCACAGTGCTTTAAAAAAATTAAGAAAGACCTTGGCTACAACTTATGCAGCCAACACAAAGGCATGGATGACATAGACTATTGTTGAAGAAAAAATGTATGCCCTTGATGCATAGATAAATATATGTAGGTAGACACCACCTCAAATCAAGTTAAGCCCTATTGAAAATGCCCCACTGGTTTCCTATAGGAATTATGTGAATTCCTATAGGAATTACAGTTTCCTACAGGAACGATGAAGCTTCCTATAGGAAAAATAAATTTCCTATAGGTACAAGAAAGTTTACTATAGGAACGAGAAATTTTCCTATAGGAATGATAAATTTTCCTATAGGACGAATATTTTCCTATAGGAACGAGGAATTTTCCTATAGGAAGAATATTTTCCTATAGGAACAAGAAATTTCCTATAGGAACAAAAAATTTCCTATAGGAATGAGAAATTTTCCTATAGGACGAATATTTTCCTATAGGAACGAGGAATTTTCCTATAGGACGAATATTTTCCTATAGGAACAAGAAATTTCCTATAGGAACAAAAAATTTTCCTATAGGAATGAGAAATTTTCCTATAGGACGAATATTTTCCTATAGGAACGAGAAATTTCCTATAGGAACGAGAAATTTTCCTATAGGACGAATATTTTCCTATAGGAACGAGAAATATTCCTATTGGACGAATATTTTCCTATAGGAACGAGAAATTTCCTATAGCACGACTATTTTCCTATAGGAATGAGAAAATAACCCTCTAGTTATGAGAAATTTTCCTATAGCATGAATATTTGACAATGGAAAAAGGTTTCCTATAGGAATTAGCAATATTTCTATAGAACAAATATTTATTATAGGTACATTAAGAATGTTTCCCATAGTGCGAAAAATTCTAATTAATTCGAAATTAAAAAAAGAAAACATTTCATTTTATCAATGGTTCTGCATTCTCACAAATATAATGCATACATCACCATACAAGACAAGTTTTTACAATATTTCATTTATAATTAAAACATTATTGTCAATAAAAAATTTTTAAGAAAAAGTTAGAAATTCATTAAAAAATGGTTCACCGGTATGGAACTCACATAGACAGTTCCATTCCAATTCCAGTGTAACGCAAACTATATCTGGCATAACACATGAAGTTCTTCTCCCTTTGTCATAGTCCAGCGTTTTACACGGGGCACGTACAATCTGATGTAAGTACGAACGTGCATTTCAAATTGCATGGTGCCGTGTTTACACGATGCTTTACCCGCGCGGGTAGATGCGTGAATACAATCACCATCAAATTTTCACCGTGTAAACACTCCAAATTGCGCAAATGCGTGGACAGAAAATAGCTCGTTCTAATTTGGTGAATGTGTTCACGCATCTGTCCAGCCACGTACTTGCGCGGGTAAATGCATCGTGTAAACACGGTAAGCCATGAATTGCAAGAACGCATGCGTGAATGCATGAACGCGAGGTAGCAAAATAGCTTCTGCTCTAATTCGAAAATGATTGCACGCCCGATTGAGAAAAAATGCAGTTTGATGTTGTGCAATTTCGTGCCCGAGTAAAACGGCCTTATGACTCTGTAGGTGTGCAGCAATCCTCTTTCGAAATTAAAAAAACTCATCCTCTCTCTTCTATCAATCATTAAAATTAGTTGAGAGAGCATTAGTTGAGAAAGGATTAAAAAAATCAATTCTCTCTCAACTAATACCAAAGTTATACTTATGAGATCGCTCACTCCTCAAATCAGTCAGTTGGTGTAGTGGTCAGAGTCGGCGACTCATGAACAGAAGGTCCCCCGATCTAATCCTAGCGGTGGCGTTTTTTTTTAAGGTTATTTATGAGACTATTTTCCAATGGGAAAATTATTTCCTATAGGAAATTTCCAACAGGAAAATTATTTCCTATAGGAAAATTATTTCCTATAGGAAAAAATTTCCTATAGGAAAATTTCGAGTTCCCATTGTCAAATTACTGTGGGAAAAAAAATTCCTATAGGGCATTTTCAATAGGGAGTTAAAATATGAGAATACGTTTATTTTTTGTTAACTTTTGTTTATTAATTAATTTACGTCTATTTGGTGTCCCATCACATTATTAAACATCACCTATTAATTTAAATGAAATTATTTAACATTAGGCTAAGATTTTGCTTCTATTTCCTACAAATTACGATTTCCCTCGATTTACATTTTCCCGTGATTTACACTTTTTTCCTTCATCCCCGTCAAAAGTGTAAAAGAGAGGTTTTACTGTACTATGACATAATTATTCTCAGCGAATGTTTTCCAATTTTTCATAAATTAGATAAAATTCATTACTGAAAATTTGTAAAAATGCCAAGTGATTGCCTAATTTAAACTTGTGAAAACTAAATGTTTAGGGTGCCAGGGCCATAGCCAGTGTGGGGGGGGCAGGGGAGGCGCCACCCCTCCTGAAATTTATTTTACCCGACCTAGCTTTAAGAGTATAATGCCTCCTTTTAGTACTTGGCATCACAGAAACGTGCTTAACATAGCATATTGTAACCTTGAAAATATTGAATAAATTTACAATGTTAATCTCCACAATCTTTTGTTATAACACTATAAAATGTCCACTCCTCCTATAAAATAGGTTGTCCCTCCTAGAAAATTGGTTGCCCCTCCTAAAGACATGACCTGGCTTCGGCCATGTAGGCCACATATTGATAACATTGACTCAAGAGCAAATGTAAAAGGGAATTTGACTTTGTAATTTCACTGATATAACTTGTTACGATCAAATCTAACCCCAGAAAACAATTTCATCTAGGAATGAAAAAGGAAATTATCTTTAACCTAGATATCTTTATCTCCACCATTTACATCTTAAGCTATGAATGGTTTTTTTGTAATTAAGAAATCAGCTAAAATTTTGCAGGAGTTATCCAAGTACACATCATTATAACACCTACAACAAGATTGAACTACATGTAAATATTGTAAACAATAGAAAATATAATTGGAGAATCCCTTGAAAATGGAATAATTTAAGCAAAGGAACCGCTGATTGGTTCATATATGCACAGTTGACAAGGTTAGGGAGGATGAATGTGATAATTCTTTATTCGAAAATAAGAAGCATGGATTACATATGAAGTGCTATTCACAAGAGTAAAAAGTACATCAATACAACACAGATGAAGGGCAGATGATGTCCTTTAAAATTATAGGTAACAATCACAAGCCACTGAGAAATCAAGGCCGGAATAGAATTGAAAGAGCATCATGGGAATGCAAGAAGGTGCAAGAGTCAAATAAGGGACAAGTTAGAACTGCTTACATAACTATAGGAAAATATTTTTAAAAAATATACCACCAAAGGTATTGTAATTTGGGTTGATGAAATTTAAATTCGAACTGAAAAAAAAAGAAAAAGTAGTGTGATGGTCAAAATTTCTGCCATATTTTGCTGTCGATGAGGCAGTATTAGCAGCGATGGAAAATCAAAAATAATGTTGTTAGCATATCTATGGCACATGCCCATGGTAAATTGAATGATTACAGCTAGCACTCAAGATTTAATCGAAGCAAAATAAAAGTGTTATCATCGAAGGATGATGAACATAAAATATAAGAAGAGAATCTCCCATGAAATAGTATTGAGGAGGTTAGGACGAATAATTTATTTCATGAAGGTTCGAAAAGAAGGTTAGACAAACTGTTTCCACACATACTGTGAGACAATAAATTGTTGAGAGCACAGCTGTTAATCAGAGAAGGATACAAACATTGCTACTTGAAACTTTAAGATATTACATGATGGTGTATGCTGAATGATTCATATTAGAAGGTTTATCTACACTTACTGGTTCTCCCATTTCATGTAGTAAGCACTCAACATTTGAAAATCCTACGCCCAAAGTGTCACTTTGTTGAAGGTCATTCTGATTGTAAGTCACTGCTCCTGACCTTGTTCCACCTGGATAGGCATCTTCTTTTACATCACTCTGGAAAAAATAATGCATAACTAATGAAGGCTATGAGAACACCCAGCCACAATCTTTATTATAGGCAATATCTTATTTTTGTAGATATTTTGAGGAAATTTAATATTTTGCAAATAATAAATGAAAGAAGCTGGGAGATGATTAGCGCAATCAGAAATTGCCTCACCAGATATAAGGGATCAGATAAGTTTGCCTCATTGGATACTCCCGTGCATGCAGAAACATCCTTCAAATGCATTTCCAGACCAGAGGTCTCAGCATCTGACAACGATTCATCTGCATTCACCTCTTCCTTTAAATCTATCTGGAAGCCCAAATGTATCAACAATTAAAGCCAAAAGTACAACATCACATACACAAACTACAAGATGAAACAAAGTTTTTTTCAAACACACTTTTTACATTTAAAAAACAGTAGTATGAATATACAGTTAAAGATTAGGTAGATTTAGGTGAGAAATATTATATTACAATTGCACAATTGTACATGACTGAAAATAAATATTATATGTGATACCTCAAGTATTAAGTACCTGTTTTGACAAAATCCTAGGCTTCGTTTGCAACTAAATACTGCACATCGGCTGTGAAAGTCTTAGCGTACATCTACCCTGAGAATAACGGTGAAGTGTATTTAAAGTGAAATTGATGGAGCCTACAGTTTTCCATTTCACTACTAAGAATACTTTGCACTAGTATCCTATTTCACACCATCTTAAAAACGACTCCTGTATTAATCAGGCTGTAACAATAATAGAATGTTTCAATTTGTATTGCTCATTGCAGAATATCCATAATTGTATTTCCCCACACACAAAGATTAATTAGTTCAATAAGTTACTTTCCATGTCAGCTATTAATAATTTTTGCGCCTATCAAGCAATAATGAGCAAAAATATTTTCGCTATTACCATAAAAATATCATCATGAACTCATAGTTTCTCTCATGTACCAGATTTTATTCCTAAATATTATGTTTATATATAAAATGATCTTTGTCGTCCTTTAAATGTTTGTGTATATATGTGTAACGAGTGGATAAATATTCATAAATTAATAAAATTGTGGGTAGAAGAAGGACCTTTACACACCATTAATATGCTATTATTACAGCCATTACACCAATGAGAGGAAATATTGACAAAATCATTAAAAAGTACATACAATCTTGGAACTTTTACAAAGAAGGTTCACAAATTCATAGAGTAATTTTAGAATACTTGGGAAAAGTTTTCCTATTCTTTCATCTGTTACCTCGATTGTTCTCATGAGTTGAAAAATACACCTATTGCCATTTGTTTTACATAAGGTATTCACAGAGGTCCTGCTACCACAACACATCGAAGACAACTTAAATAAACAGAATTTATTGAATTGCGACAGTTAAAATATTAGCTTTTTTTCTATTTTTTGCTTATGGGAATATTTGCAAATATTTTTATAAAAGTGAAATATTTACAAAGCAAAGTCAGACTTTTGAGGGTTGACTTTCCAAAAAAAACATTAATTCAGCCTCAAGTTCCTCCATTAAGTATAATGTTATGTAGAATAAAATAGAAATTTGTTTAATACCCTCAGTCCCTTTTTTAATATGAGACCGTTTCAGCAAATATTCATATGGTCATATATTTTAATAAATTATTACAAGAGTACCAACAATAAAGTAATAGCAGAATATGAGGACACTTGGAAAGACGTTGAAGAACATGCAATGGAGCGATAGTTTGCAAAGGAAGAATAAATCCTAACATTTTGCACAAAAAATGTTATAATAATCATTTTAAATAAAGCATTTGAGAGCACAGATAAAAGGATATAGGAAAAATACTTTATCAGACTGTTTACACAAAATATCATTTTTGAACAATATGAAGATAAAATAAAGGCCAATATCAACAATAAATGCAAAACAATTATTTGCAACATGTCTAACCATATTCATAGGACAGTGTTTAGTGTACTTTATAGCTTGAAATCATGTATCAAACAATAATTAATTCCTCATATTATGTGATGGAAATGAAAAGGATAATCTAAATAATATCTACTGAAAATCTGTGAGGACAAATGAGTGAAACAATTGAAACAGTGGAAAACTAAAAAGAAAAAAACATTATAAAACAAATTGATACATAAAACTATGTACAGGTCAGGTATTACATTATATTTCAATTATAATTGACCATTTAGTCACAAAGACATTCAAAGTCCCCAGACATATATTCTTCTATTGAGTACAGGGGTTTCCTCCATAACCATTTCTGGGCCATGTTTTTAAAATTATTTGAATTTTTTAATTTCGCATCCCTTGGCAATATGTTGTATGCCTTAATAGCCATGTTTTTAAAATTATTTTTGGTCTTTGACAGTCTATAGTATGGTGTATCCAGGTATTCTTTATGCCTGGGTGTGGTGTGTGTGTACATCAGACCTACACGTCAAAGTTGTTAGGTTATCTTTGGCAAATTTTAGTAGCTCATATATATAGAGAGAATACACAGTCATAATTCCTGATTGAAGGAAGAAAGGCTTGCAGTGATCCTTATGCTTTAAATTGAATATTGTCCATATGGCTTTCTTTTGTAACAAGAGCACCTTACTTGCCTTAGGAGCATTGCCCCACAATATAATACCGTAACAGATGTGACTTTGAAAAAATGCATAATACACATTCATCAATACTGTCATTGATACAATAGGCTTTAGTTTTCTGAGAAGATATAAAACTCTACTGATTTTATTACATAGTTTATCAATGTGGCTATCCAAAGACAGCCTCTGGTCTAGGTGAAAACCCAGAACATTGACTAAATCTATTTCGTTATATGTTTCTTTTAGTGCGAAGGTGAATTTTAAGGTCTTGCTCTCATTTAAGAATAGTTCATTGCCTTTGAACCATTCACTAGCACTGCTTAACATATAATTGGCCGTTTGCCATGCAATATTGTAATATTTGTTGGATGTAATTAATGTAGTGTCGTCAGCATATAAAATGGGAGCTGTTCTTAGGTAATTGGGGAGATCGTTTACATAAACTATAAATAAAAACATAACTATCAATGCTAAAATTAAAATGGTTGTACGTAATAACTCAGAAACGAAAACTATATTAAAATATTAGCTTATTTATGGAGCCCAATAAAACTATTTTTTCCAGGCGTTACCGGGTTAAGAGGTGTCCCACTTATGTAAAAGTGTTTCGTATTTTTGGGGAATAGGGCAATTACGTCATGTGTGTCGAGGTAAGAATATAAAATGCATAGAAAGTGAAAATTTTAGTGGATGTAACTTATAACTCACTGGTATCATTAAGAATGATATTCACAAGATAACGTGCCATGAAATGGTTAAGGTCAATGCAAAATAGAAAGTTGAAGAAAATATAAAAATGGGGGCACACTGCAATGTTATTTCAAAAAGCAAAGTTAAAGCTCCAAAATTAATTATCAAAACATAAAAAAGTGGGCATGCATGTGGTGTCTCTCGGTTTAGAAGTGTTTGGAAAGATTGCACTCAGTTGTAAATTCAAAATAAGGTATGACAAATAACTAGATGTTATAGTTAGAAAAAAGAGGGAATGAGTTTAGAGTTCCAAATATAATTGGCTTGCTTTTTGCTTTACATTGATCCTTTTTAATCAAACCATTTACCACACACATACAAAGCATTTTTATGTTTCAAAAATCATTATTTACCATTTTAATCGGTCATTATAAAAAGCAGTACCATTGTGCATGTATGAATAACCAATTAGATCTGACATGCTTGCTCACCATGCCCCCGTGACCTTCTTCCCTGGTCACAACAGTGACCTCCTGGAGAGGATCCTCATCTTCAGACACCACTGGAGTTTCCTCTTTTACAACCACTTCCAATTCAACACTGTCCTTCCTGCGGGTTCGACTATTTGGTCTTTTTTGGAAGGTCTTCGTTGTTTCCTGAAAATATAGAATTGTGAACAAGTCATATCACATACAGTTTTTGGCATACCTTAATAGAATAAATTCATATACTGAAAGAAAAAAAGTGAAAAATGCTCGTGGATTAACACGTCACTTTTGCAATTGCTCATCTATAATGCATAGCCGTTTAACCCATTGGACTCAGACATGGCTGCAAATACTGCGCAATCCCTCCTGAGTCTCCAACTGTTATGATGGGAATGAAACCTCACGCTTGTCTAGCACTCCGAGTGGAATGTTACAACAGTGACAAGGTAATAATATTTATTAACCAGGGACCATACATGTTGGTATACGGATCGTCAGTATTATTACAATTAAAAATATAAAACTACTATAATAGAATCAATCAATCAAAAAAATCAAAAATAAATAACATGTACAATCAACTATGAAACAAGTTTACCAAAGAATGTGAAAAAACAGGTTACTGAGTGACAATTGAGCATAATAACATATCCTGAAGACATTCATCAAGTGAGTACAAATATTTTGCGTAGAGAAGCTGCTTTACTCTAACTTTGAAGGAACTGATGCTTTTGATGTCTCTTACTCCAATGTATAACTTGTTATACAAATGCAAACCCAGGGTTTATGGTCCCAAGGAAGGTGATTTGGTGTGGGTATAGCTAATTTGTAAGGCATGATGGTTCCTAGTAAGTTGATAATGAATATCCCAGTTTCTAAGGAACTCTCCTAAATTTGGCTAATTGAGTAACACAACAGCAAGGATGCAGACGCAAGGAAGATGAAGGATGTCCAGACTTTTGAAAATGGGATGTAATAGTGTGCTATGGAATGCAAATTCTGTGAGACGGGCCACTTCCTTCTGCTGTTTGAATACTATTACTGTTGATGAAGATGAATCCCATGTGATGATATTACAATAACCATGGGAGTTAATCTAGCAATAAAAAGGTACATACAAGCAAGCTCTAAACAGTGAATCTAATGAAACCTAAAAGGAGAGTTATATTGCATGTGATATTGTATGGAAATGAGACCTTCCCGACATAGCTGTTGATGATGGCTTGATGATGCCTGATGATGGCGTTATAGTTAAAACATGTTTATCCTTCCATAAACTTGTGGAATTGTACATTAAAATTCTGTGTTTAACCTTTCCGACATGAAAATATTAAGTAGTAATTTCGATTCTCTTGCCTTAGCATTCAGATGGTTTGTTACAAAAATTGTGCTTGCAAGTGAAAGTAAACAATTGGCAAGTTTTGTCATTATCATTTGTTTAGTATACATGTACTTCAGACATGCAAATTGAAGCATATATTTTCCCAGTTGATGGTCTACATAGAGCACAAAGAAATAATTGTGAGCTGTGCACGTAATATACAGGAAGTATACATTTACTGTGTGCACAGTACTTCACATTTCCTGCACAGCATATATTCAACAGGAAGGACTCGCAAGCACAAATGGCAAACAATGGCGCAAAACCGTTTGCTTAAGGTCTTTGATGTAATTTACCGGTGTTTGGGAAGAGGACCATTATTCTTTTAATATTCGAACTTGAAAAAAGTTAAAGAGGGTGTTTTGAATCAATAAATGAATGCAATACAAGCGAAAGAGTTTAGCTGTGATAGGGTATCATAGCGAAATAGGCAAAGAGTTTCATAAGACTTTAGGCTAAGGCTTTAAAGATAAGTGGATGGTGTTGAAGAAAAACATGTTTCCCAAAATGTATCATGCAAAACAAATTAGTTATTCACAAGTGAAGCTCAGACTTATTATAATTATATTACAATTTGCTAATGTTTATGCATAGGCTTATAAGAAAAAGATTTCACAAGCTAGAAAATAACATAACAACACAACAAATATCCAGTTTCTAAATGAAGGATTAACAGGTTTCACAATTTCGCTATGAAGTATTATGTCTATGTATTCCTTTATGACATTACGACAAAAGATACTGGGACTTCAGACACGAAATGGCAAAAGGTAAATAATTGCAAAAGTCTTTCATCTAATGGCTTTAAGAACAGTGAACTCAGGTAGTGGAAAAGGCATATTACTCTAATACTCCAACATAACATGGTCTTGGAATTTCAAGGTAAAGGTTACTGTTTCCACGAAGACAGAAAAGCAAAGAAAGTGGACATGAATACATAAATATCCAGGTGATCAACCAGATGAAGGGTAAGAGTTGGGTTTGTTCACAATAATTATCAATTATTATTAAATCGTTTATAATTATTTCGTTAGTTTAACTAACAACAGAAATATCATATTTTTCATATCTCTCAATAATAACAGCTCATGTTTGAAGGACAACTTGCGTGGTTTATTTTAAATGTCATCTTCACCCCTCTGAGAGGCATGTTGTGTCAGTGGAACCTTCCAGAAATGCCAAGGGTGACATGTAAATAAAATGTAACCCAGGAGAAAAGTATATTACAAACCGAATGAATGCATAATAAGCTACCAATCCATTTGAAAACAAATTAACTGAGCAATAAAAGAAGTATTTGCAAAAAAAGTCCTACTAAACACCAAAAAATTACATCAAGGTTGCAACTAGCGATATTGGAGAATCAAAAGAAATTTTTTTACTTCTTAAATACTGGGTGTAATAAGGTCATAATTGAGAATACAAAATACCTAATATATCCATATATAAAATAACAATCCAGGTATTATATAACATTACGATGTACTCCACCTCACTTGCTGTAGGTCTATGCAAATAACTAATAAACTCTCCAAATATAGCAACGAAATATTCACAAAATTGGTCGTTTTCAACCTCTACTTTCTCTAAAATCACCTGATCACACAAGTATGCTTCTTACATTTTTTACACTACCCATTACTGTCACAGTAATTTACAACATACACGGTGGTTATCCACAGAAAATGTTTTTCACAGTCGTGTCGGAAGCTCGAATTAACACAAATATGGCCAACATTTCTCAAAAAGCCAAAACCATGCATATTTACTCCCAGTATCTTGTGGATCACAACTATGTCTCTCGAAAATTCATATCCTGTTTGACAAAATGATTGATTGTGGAGTTTCAAGCGGAATATGAGACTCTACTTTGGGAACTAAATCATAAACCTAGGTCTATTACGCTCCCAGTGTACAAAAGAAATGGCCAAAACAGTGTGAGATACTCGAGATAATATCTTTTTCGATATTATATGCAGGTTCCTTTTAACCATATGCTCTATGAATTCCAATCTCTTTATGTTTTAAATTTCTGTACCCCAAGAAGGTTCTGAAGTTGAAGTGTTTCTTTTTAATCAGCGCTGCTCATCGCTTGCTAGACGAAAACTATTGATACTCACCACCAAGCCCCTGTTGGCGATCATGGTGAGGAAAGAGATCTTCGCTTTGATGCATGTCGTCTTAAAATGTTTGAACTCCTTCACTTTGCTGGTGCATCCCTTGCAAATAGTCCATGGCAGGCCGTCTTTCTTCGAGACCTTTAAAGAAGATAAGAGTGGATGAAAAGCTGAATTGCGAGCATGAAAATACTAAGGATATTATTCTAACAGGGGCATGATCTACTTCATTTTCAGTAAGGTTCACCAACAAAAATAAATTCAATTCCTCACATTGACACATCACGAAACAAATCTCAACGATAAAAGTTTCATATTGGGAGCTCAAATCACATTATGACAGAGTACTATACGTATAAAGTCAAAATATGTCAGTACCAACAAAATCAAAACAGAAGTTTATACCGTAACTACGATAGTTCTTGCGCTAGATACGAGAAAATGCCCATGTAGGAAGGGATAACAAAAGGGATCAAGAAATCTCTTAATTCTTTGTAAACAAAACCAGTCTGAGCAGGGGGAAAGATAGTAGAGTATACAAATAGAATCCTAAAGTACCGATTTATCTCCTTACATATGAAAAAAGTCACTACCACAGGTATTAATTGAATGGTTGAGCCATATTTACGTAAGATTCCTGACAATCGTAAAAACTTACCTCCATCTGAAAGAACTCCTCAATTATTTCCCACAAGAGGAAACCTTGAAAACCTTTAGGATTGAAAATATAGATCAAATCTTCTTCCGCAAGACACAGTCGACAAACTTGAACGCTCTCAATGTCCAAAATATTTCTAACGTTTTTAAACATACTGCTCCAAGATACACGTCTGTTAAAAAGAGAAAAGTTAATCACATCATACACAATGAACTGGCATGAATAGCTAGGTTAGGAAGTCTTTACTCATTTCGGTGCCTAAAAATTGTGTAATTCTCTGTCGTTTTACAACCTTTATTTGACAAAACATTTACGGTACCTTAGCCCACAAGACTTCACATCCGCCACAACCAACATCATAGGATTATTATTATTAATTTTTTATGCATACGTCCTGAAGGTACAAATGAGGTATTAATTGGTAGAGAAGGAAGGTATTTATTACTCCGAACCAGTTCAGAATTTATGTATAAATTGCACAAGCTATAGCTCAAAGCCACCACTTTCTTTGCCCCCAAATAATCATATTTAGCGCTGACATCAGGGGCGTGGACTTATTAAGTGCTATATATCTCAAATAGCTTAGGGCCTTATCAAGTCCAATTCCGGTCCTGCTCCGAACACTTAATTCATGATGCCTTTAGTGATTGGCATTATTAAATATATAATTACATATGGGGTACTTCTAAAATAAGAATACCTGTGGACTGTGGACTTTACAACACATACTTCATTTCTATAGTCAAACTTGTGACGTTGGTCATGCAATTTAACTTTGCATTGTGGGTAGTCAAAACAACAAGTCATATATTTTAAAGAAATTAAGTTTCAATAAATATATATAGTTAGAACCCAAATATATAAAAATATAAAGCTTATTGGAAACTTTTTAAACCAAAAATCAAGCAGCCTTAAGACCAATGGTTAATTTCCTTAAATATATTTGTCTAACGAATTTGAGGAAAGACATCGATCGAGACATCGAATGACTTTACCAACACTATAGTAACACACTCTGAATTCAAAATTTGACGTAAACATTTTTATGTACTCTTTACGTGCAATTTTGCACGAAAACTGAATAGTGTAATAGTTATATTTTTAACGCAGTCCATTTTTTCTCAGATTTTTCATGATGATTACATATATGTTTTTTGAACGAAGTTGATGAAAGGACTCTATAGAATATGAATATACGCATTGGTTGGCGAAATTGGTAACACGCTTTGTGGGGCGAGGGTAACGTTCACGAATATAACCTTGGCAACGATATTGATTTTTCGGATGAATGTATTAAGCCGTTTTGAAAGTTATTTAATTTTCGAATATTTATAGACGAGACTAGTAAGTATGTTTAAAAGTGCAGCAAATGTTTTGGACGATGACAGCGTACAAGTTTGTCGACTGTGTCTTGTGGAGGGAAAAGATTTGGTTTATCTTTTCAATCCTAAAGGTTATCAAGGTTTCCGCCTGTGGGAGACAATTCAGGAGCTCCTTCAGGAGGAGGTAAGTTTTCACGATTGTTAGGTATGCTACGTAAATTTGGTCAACCACACAATTGATTATGCGTTGGTATATTTTCTAGTGGTAGTAATCAGTGCACATTGAACCTACGCAGTTACTCTTTTCTCTCTGTTCTCCGACTGGGTTCAATGTACAAGGTAAGAAAGTCTTTCTTGGACTCAAATGCAATATCAATCTGAAATATGTTTTTAAATCCGTACGAAAGTGTTTACTTTCAGGCATTTGAAGAATAAAACGCTTTTGTGATTCCAGTGTAAACTGCCCCATGGTTTCTTTATTTGTTGATATATTATGTACAAGGAATATGACATCTTATTGATAGTGAATTCTCTCTAAAGGGGAATATAAATGTGGAATTCCAGATGTGTAGGTGTAAGCATTTATTTCTAGTAGGGGTAAATATGAATTTACGTCTCCTTGGAATTTCGCAATGTCACTTACTTTTCCTTCAAGGATCCTCACCAAATTCACCTCATTTCTCGTGCACATCTTGCGCATTTATGTTTCATTGTTTCCACTTCATTCAACGAATTTCTCACTACATGGTTATTACTAAAACCCAAGATTTGAAGACTCAGAAAAAAATTCTCCGTTACCTATATTCATATTTACCATCTATTTCTTAGTATGGATATTGGAGAAAGGAAATTGATGTATATTTTCAAGCATTGACCAACCCTCCATAATTACTTACTATTAATTAAAAGTGGCCAAGAACAAAATAAATAAGCATAGTTTAAGTGACCTAAATACGTCGAAATTTTCATTGTATGTTTAAGAATGATGAGATATTTAAAAAAAATTCCATTATGTGAATGTGAGTAAAGATTATTAAAATTCCTCATCACCTGATGCTCAGGTAAGAAGTTATGAGTGCTCACCTCGAAGTAATTACTGCAATGAAAAACGAGTTTTTTTTACTAACACGGATAGTTACATTTAGTGCTCGTCATGATATGTTATAAGCGCCACATATATTTTATGCACAAAATAAATAAATAAATGTTTTTATTTATTGAAGAAAATAAAAATAATACCATATATATTCTTAATTTCCCTAGTTTATGTACTTATATGCCTTACTATATAGTCTTATATGCCATCAAATAAGTTATTTTTTTCTCAAAAAGAATTAGATCACGCCGGTGTTTGAATAATAACGGTAATATATGGGCTCCTTGCAATTCTGGTACTCATCCACTCTTACCTTCTCCAAAGGTGTCTAAGGAAGACGGACTGCCATGGACTATTTGCAAGCTATGTATGACCAAAGTGAAAGAATTCAAGCATTTTAAGAGTACATGCATCCAAGCAAAGATCTCATTCCTAACGTTAATGATCAACAGGGGCTCAGAGGTGAGTGTTTCTATTTTCTGTGTGGTGAGCAATGGAAAGTGGAAATAAAATTCATCACCTGGGGAAAATGAATAACTTCACACCTACTTTAGGGCTAAAACATTTGGAGAAGAGATGGGTGTTTATCCCACAAGGAATTTGAAGAAATGTGTATGAATAATATAAGTATACTTATATTTTTCATACACATTTCATACACATATATATAGATATTACCTTGAATAATTCGCTCTTATTACGCCATTTCTTGTGTACAATGCAAGGTTTTGGGAACCTGGACAGAGTTTAAATCCTATGAATGTAAAGGGAAGTGACATATTCCATTAAAAACTCAGCAATCAATTGACGAATAGCATACCTATAACTTCTTAGTTGTTGTGCCGCAACACACTGGGAGCTAGGCTTTGAATATTTGATAAATTCAAGGATACTTGTTTTGGGAGGATGCTGAGGATATGGTTTTGACCCTGCATTGTTAATTGGTTTATGTATGTGGTCATCCACAGGTTTACGGCAAAAAAAGAGTTAAGCACTATGTTATGTATACACGCACAGGGATGAATAATTATGCACATATGTATTTGACATATTATATACCCAATTGTGACTCTTTATGACTTATAAACAAACAAAAATTTTTAGTTCTTCAACGAAGCTTTTTGGGATACTTAGGTATATGCAGCGTGTATTATGGATTTAAAGGAAGTACATCTGTTCTTGCTCTATCGTTTTTTTTTCAAATGGTGTGGTAGCTGGGCATCTCCAAGTGTTATAATCTAAAACACCATGTTTCATTACTACACGGATTTTCAAAATAATTAAGCTATGCTAAAATTAACATTTTTAGAATTTTTTGACCGGAAAAATGTCTGATAATACTATTTAGCTTGCAAAATTGGTACCTGCAATTTTAGCAGTAATGATTGCTAAAATGCATCACATTTTATTAATGACCTTATGTTGTTAAATTTGGTTTGAAATGAAAGGCAATGCTTTATGTATTGAAAATCATTCAATCAATATGCAAATTATTTTACATAAGGTAGTGAAAATTACAATACACTACAAAGGTTTTTTTTGTTCAAGTTTACTGCTTATATCTTGCAAAGTACAACGGGAAAAGGCCAATACCAAGTTTATTCCAAGAACCGTTGGAAACTTCTCTGTTTATAAGTACTTCTTGTAAATTACACCTTCTAAATTTCATACTCGAAGTACAGTTTTTTTCCTATATACTCAATTTCATTATTCATTCATGGCCAAAACATTACTTCTCAATCTTCACTTATATGCTTCTCTACCGTTAGTAAGTGACTACACATAGTGTAGCAGCATATACTTTCTCAAACCCTTTGGGACTTCCAATATATTATTTTGTAATAATATCCCATAATTAACCTTTTATTAACTTACATATGCATGGTATTACTTTAGAAAGGTGTGTCACTACTCTTATCATTTGGCCAGCCATGATTTATATATGTTGCTAGCATTTTCATTTCCTCGTTATTCTCAGTCGCTCTTTTAAATTGATCCTTATTATCTTACGACATTGAAAGTGTTTTTTTTTCTGTTAGACACAATTGAGTCTCAATTTCCTTTCGAAATTTAGCTTTTCATAACTTGTGTATGTCTAGGTCAAGGCATCTGCTAACAAGAGCCCTTCATTTAATACACATTTTTTTTACCTCAACATCAAATCGTCCTATATTTAGCCTTATTCTTTTGAGTTGGGCACGGCAATGATTTATTGCCTTTTTGAAAAATATCTCCAGTGATTGATGCTTTTTTTCCACAAATACCTTCTTCCCATAAATATACTGATCAGTTTTGATTCAGTCAAATTCTATTACCAATGCTACCTTTTCAATTTGTGCATACCTTATTTCCGTCTCAGCAAGATATTTGCTAGCATATACCACCTGGTCGTTATTTTAATAATAATCCAGCCCCAACACCATGTTTTGAAGCTTCTACACTGAGTGGCAAAGGTTTGTATACATAATGTATAATATTGAAATATAGGAGCCATAGTGAACATTTCTTTTATCTTTGAGAAAACTTGATTAGAAATTTTAAGCAACATTCTTTTTAGTTATGTCTCTTAACACAGCATTTTAAATTAGGAAGGAGTCTAGATACATAATCACTACGTTTACCAATCGATCTCAGATCGATCTGACTGGCTCAGCTCGGTATGGTAAACGGAGAGCGCTGGCCAGATCGATCTGAGAAGCGAGCCGAGTCAGCCCGCTTTCCCTAACCGGTCTGAGATCTCAGATCGATCCGAAGAGGCCGGAGCGTGGCGCTCATCGTCCTTCTTTTGGTTGCCGATGGTAAACAAAATATAATCGATATCATTTACGACGTGACTTGTTGCAAGAAGGGAAAGGAGAGAAGTGTGCGGCTGAAATATGCAAGAAATCTCAAAATAATTCAAACTACTGAAATCGATAGTTCAATATCGATATTTTCAGACCGTGTTGGTAAACCAGGCGATCAGAGTCAGCTCCGTGCTGAACTTTCAGATCGGTCTGAACTCAGACCGATCTGAGATCGATTGGTAAACGTAGTGATTCAGTAATACCTAAGAGTTTATCCAGCTAATGTTTTTTAGGTGCATTCATATCTGTATTAGCTCTAACTTATTCTAAATCCACACCTAAACCATTCTCTGAGAAATGGTGACCCATGTACTTGATCTTATTACAACTAAAATTACATTTTTTAATATAAAATTTGATATTTCTCTCTTTGGCTCATTCTAATGTCTTTTTTAAGTGCATATCCTGCTCTCACTGTTTTTTTTTTCTGTTTACCCTTATATCATTCACATAAACATTTACTCCTATTCTGCCTCCCATTTTAATAAATAAATACCTGGGAGATAACTGAAGCTTTAGACATTTTTTTTGGGTAGGAATATTTGCAACATGAAGTGAATGTATTTCCTCGAATGAATCGTTGAAAGGGCTTCTTAAGTTGAGTATTTGGTTCTCGTTAGACCGTATCTTGAGTGTGCTGCAGAGATCTATGACCCCGGGCCATGATTAAAGCCGTGTTGGAAACGAAGGGCACTTGCCCCCTACGCCCTTCTGTCCCCTACGGAAGGGCACTTCTCAAGCCCCGAATCGACGCTAGAGCCACCATTGGCAAAAAATGTACTTAGAATAATGAAGTCCAAATAAGTTCTTTGCGAAGGAGTTGACTTTTGCATCGATCCATGGATACTATATATTAAATAGTATTCATTAAGTTATTTGCTGTTTAAATATCTTGTAATGCATATAAAAACAGTAGTTAATGATGTTTAACTATGGGAAACTCACTGTTGTCCTTATATTTATTATTTATATTCTAGTATCACTGTGTTACTCAATTATTGAAGTCATTTTGTCTACTATTCTCTCTTGATGTCCAATTTTGCAGCATTAGGCATCTCTTTTAATGACAGCTTTCATGTCATTTGTTTTAATTCCTATACATAGTCAAACACTTTTTTCACGCCGTGCTTAGTATTTTGTGTAGGTATCTGTAGTGATATTTCGTGGAATACCAATTTATCAATGAAAGTTATTTCAACATTTTTAAAGTTTTCTTTTCTCGTCCTATTAGCTTTTTGATGGCTGGTAAACAGATATATTATATGATATACAGAGCAAAATTAAATACAGTAGTTTCTTTAAGTATGTATGTACCTATAGCAAGATTTTCTGGTACCTAAAAGTACTATTTTCAAATAAATAGCGTTAACACAGGCATTGGTAGGTATTATGATTTCACAGTGTCACTATGATGACTAGGTATTTGAGATTTATCTTGTTGAAATTTGTCTAATGAACATTAGGTTGTTAAGTTTACCTGATGAAGTATGGTAGTAGAAGTAATTTATTTAGTTATTCAGACCCGGTTGCTTTATCTCGCTATAAAATAATTATGTTAGTTCATCTCCTTTCAATAAAGCTCCTGTCAACTAAGCAATAGACTTAAATACTGTACAGAATTAAAACTCTTAAGTTAATTTAAATTGAATAGAAAATGAACGTCAACTTGCAGGTAACGTAAACCAGTCCTTATAACACCCTACCTTTGAATTACATGCTTTAAATTGACCTTTTAATAATTCATAAGAATTTATAGCAATATTACTTCATAATTGTGAGTGATAAACATTTCATGTAAAACATTGATATAATATTTATAAAGAAGTAGTACTGAAAAAAAAACATTCAATAGATGCTTATTAATGCGTGATTATATTGTTTGCAACGAGAAGCCAAGTGAAATTTTAAGCAAAATGGATCACCATAGCAATGTTTGTATGAACATGACCAAAGTTATCCCACCGTACTTTGAAGCCCAGCATGAAAGTACCAATAACCCATTACAAAGTAATTGGATACCCAATCACAAAACAAGTCCCATGATTCTCCACCACAATATAAGCGCAGCGAGAAGGGGTCGAAAGTGTGCATGGCTTGCGCCCTTTGATCTGACCCCTTCCCAAGGGCCGTTCAAGCGGCCCCTAACATTTTGGACACCCTTCGCAAGATGGCCGCCTCCATCGAAGTGCCCTCAAAGGGCCCTTAGGTGCCAATTCGAACACGGCTTTAATCCACAAAGTGCAAAGGGCAGTGGAATGCTCCATTAAAAAACTTACCAATGTATCAGAGTTCAATGGAGCTGTTAGATTGACTAAGCTGAGAGCCACAAGAGACTGGGAGGCAAAGTGCTAGGCTGTGATTATTTGAGAAAATCAAACAATGCTTGTTTTGGTGTGACACTGAGAACATGGTTTGATATTGATGACATTTTTAGCCATGCTTATAGTGCACAGACGTTCGGCAAGTGAAAAAGAGTGAACCACACGATGTTAAGTATATTCCCAATGATGACTCATTATGATATTCAGGATTTTGAAAACTAATAAATTATGTAATTCTTCTGTTTGAAGCTATTTGCAATATTGAGGTATTTCGACAACGTTTAATAAGGAATTTTTGCAATAATTTCTATTCTTGATTTATCAATTTACATATTTACACTTTATGTACATTTATTTCATATGTTTTTGAATTTTCGTGACAATTATGGGTGTAATGCATATTTCCTGAAATGTAATGCATTATTCACTTGTTTTGCTTGGTACTACTGAAATGTTCCACTGAAGACTCATACCACTCAGGCGGTTAACCCTTAGACTGCGGTAAACGTACATGTACGTGTGTACCGGGAACTGTGGGAAGAATGTTCTTGTACGTTTGACCCTCTCTCTCTACCTGCTCCCTCAGCCCTTTCATTTTTTTATGACCCAAACTCTCTCTTTCCAGTGGTGGACATTTTGGTAACAGAACTCTTTATTACCACTAAACCACTCCCTTCCCACGCTCTTTAGGGATCGCATACCACCAAAATGAGGTGCGACCCTTTCTTCTGCTTGTTTGCTGACCAGGCTACGGTCATCTCAGATGTTAGTTGTCTTATGCTCGTGACAGGCTCAATTATCAATGGATTTTTTTGTGATTGGTATTAAACTAAACAGAAAGTTACTATAAAAAAATTGTCATACTTGTTTTTAACAATTACGCCTATAAAAAAAAATTTCAAAATTAGTTCTAAGTCCCACTCCTCAACAAGTTCGGGTGCCCATCCCCCTGGGATCCTGAGAAAAGGGTCGGGAGGGGATTACATATGGGGTCATTAGGGTGGCCCAAAAAATACTTTTTTTTGAAAGTTTGTGGGGCGACTGCATTTTATGGTTCAATTTCATGTATAAACGACCCACAAAAAAAATTCGGCTCGATTGCACAACATTTGACCCTGCCGACACGCGTTTAAATATTTTCGGCTCTGATGTAGAAACTTTTGCCTACTTTACAGGTGCTATTTTCGGTTTTCTCCGGTATTTTACTGCAGAAATTGTTGTAAAAAAGAATAAATACTATCCTTGTTGATAAAAGCTATTATTTCAAATGAGTTATTTTATTATTAATTTGTTGAAAATTGTTGTCATAAATTTTACATGTACCTAGACCTTTTCTTTTCCATACTTATCAAACATTTTTCTTTAACAGATAATGTTTGATAAGGGACACACCCCTTTCGGCGGTGTCATTGACGACTTTAATATGTTTTACAACATTAAAGCCCTTCAGGTACCTTTCATCGCAAAGCCAATCTTCAGGGTCTCTTGACAAAAAGCCTTGATCAATGCCCGTAATGTCGAAGAAACGTCGAGAATTAGAGGAAACGAAATCGCTCAATTCCAAATCCTTAATGCCACGATTGGGAGGAAGTTTCGCTTGAGGGCTGCAAACATCCAGCACTTCCTTTAAAAAAGACCTGACCAACTTCCTTTTACAACACAATAAAACATTAGGATCAAACAAAGATAAGCAAATTAATGTTTATGATAAATACCACAAATGTTTGCAAAATATTTTGAATGATGCTTAGTAGTGTTTCTCTTTGCTACTGGCCAAGGTTTTCAGAAGTTCGAGATCACGTGCTGGCACACTAAATGCCACTGGACATGTGTACCAGGACTTAATGTACATGGAAGCTACAAAACAACATATTTGAAACACGTTGTCACTCTCTTTGGTTGACAGGCTCAATTGTTCCTCACATAACACAAGTATTGAATCATTTTTTATTACAAAATTTCAAACCATAAGTATACTTTTCTATCAATAATGTCAATCGAGTTGCTAATAATTGTCTGTGCTTATTTTTATATCGTCCTTTTTTGTCATCATATTGTCCTCAATCGATCTCATGCTAAAAAGAATATGTATTGCCTTGTTGTAATTTCCTGTTTTTATATTTATTCTCGAATTCTTCATTTCAAATGTTTATTATAAATTTGGGTGTAAAATTTCATGCTTTATTATTTTGTGGCTTATTATCGCTCCAATGTGAGCTCTTCACTGACTTTAAAGGTCTCCTCCTATTGTGCTATTTTTTATTGCTGGTTTTAAATCTGATAATTTATTTATGTCGAAGACTATATGAATATTTACATACACGGTCAGATATAATTAAAAATAGAATGTGGGTGAAATCAATTTGTATTTCATTCTTTTTAAAATTATACTCAATGGAGTAGCTGGATGCTTAATTAGGGTTTTGTTGTATACTTAGCCCTAAAATATCCAATTTACTTAGTAAATGGTTCACTTTTATGCAATTTACTTTATCAATACAGGTTAAAGTTCCCATAGGCAAAGTAATACGCAAAAAATGCTAATATATTAACTCATCATTTAAAAAAATATTTTTTTTAAATGTCTTTCTTTGATGTGATGTGGAAACAGAACCTCTGTAAATACTTTAATTAAAGCAATATGAAATGCATCAGGTGTATTTTCCTACTCATTTGAACAATTGAATAAGCCTGGTGGCCAAGTGGGTAGAGTGGGAGGGAGGGTACTACTGTTCGAAGGGTCCTGGGTTCAAATCCGGTTGAAGCCTTTGGACCCTCCCGAAAAAAAAATCTTCTCGGTGGCCCAGAGAAAGGAACTTGCCCCCAAACCCTGAATGTGTGGCTTAGTCCGGGGTGAGCTCTACCCTCAACTATCCAAACTAACCTTCAGGTTGAATCAATGAATGTGAGTGTGTGAACAATTGAGGTACCAGATGAAATAATACGAACAACTTTTTCAAGTATATTCCAATTCCAATGATTTTGTGAATTTGTTTACTACCATTCCAAGAGTTTATTAATTTTTTGATGATCTCATTAATAATTTCTCTCAATATGGTGTAATGAGCGTATTACTGCCATGAAAAAGTTAATTCTGCTACCCGCTGTGGCATTTCCCCCCCCCGTTTTTTTGGTCAATTCCCCTCTTTGGACAGTATCCCCTCTGCGGACTGTTTATCCTCCGGACTTAGCCGAAGGACTTGCCCAAACGACATGCGCGCTAACGACATGTGCGCCAACGACGGCCAAAATGCCTACGACAACAAAATGCAGCGACTACTGCCAGCGACTTCTGCCACGACTTCTGCCACACCATTCGCCGCACCATTCCCTCACCAGGTTCTGTCCCGCCTTTATAGCCAGTAAAGTGAGGAAGGATACCAAAAATGCGGCCATCCTGACCATGGCAAAAAGGCTGTGATCCTGTATTCTGCGGCCGACGCCAGAAAACAGTTCCTGGCGCTCCAATTGAAAACTGCCGCCCTATCTATCACCCATCCCATTATTTCCTCCCCTCCAAGGCTACCAATCGCCCACCTCCTGACCTTACCCATTCCACCTTCGTCCTTGTCGACAGACCCCCTCCTCAGCTGACTCGTGTCTAAGCTCGCCCTCTATTGCTTTCGAGACGCCGACCGGGTAACACCGTTGTGTGAGCCTGCTGACTTAGTCACTTTTGTACTTAAGAGAGAAGTTCAACCTCTCGTACTTGTTAAACTTAAACTATTTTCCGACTGGTAACTTTGATTACGGTCGCCTGGCACTCGACCTATGGGTAAATTATTGTAATTGGTTTGGTTCTATTTTGTGATTTGTAAAATATATTGATAAGTTAAGTTTATGATTGATAATACTCGTGTTTTCCTCATTTTTCTCACCCGAGCTTGGAAAGAGTTTGTGTTTTCAAGAGCGTTATCGGCGAGAAAATCTGCTCCTTCTCCCGATAGCGCTGCACCGCAATTAAATTAGTTTGTGGATATTTATCCACGCATTTGGTGTCAACATATATACATTAGTAAGTACTGCAAATTTGATGTAATATAGTGTTTCAACATGGTTAATATGAAGAAACTTTGTTACATGGGTTGTATAATGAATGTGTTATGATATATTCATACTGTCAAGTTTAAGTCTTTGGTTTCATTAGGGCATGATCAGTGTATGTGCTTCATAGAAACAAAAATGATTAATAACTGGCATGAAAAGTAATTTGTGAGATGAATCAATATCCGACTGTGGGGAAATAAAACTAAGGATATTTATCATTCTTCAATATAAATTAAAACATGCAATGTTTGCTACAGCCAGGTTCATTTAGGAGTAATTACCTTTAGTGAAGAATGCGATGGTGTTCTTTTGGCATTAATTTGTGATGCATTCGGTTTTCCAGATAATATTAAAGGAAGAGGAGGATGTAGGTGAATCGTTGGAAGATGCAGAGACCTGTGGTCATGAGATACATCAGAAGAATGAATCTTCGTGCGCGGGAGATTCAAATGGTGCAGCATTATCTAATAGCGTAGTTCTGGTAAGGCAACTTCAGGCTGTGTTATTCATCCTCCAGCTTCATATGTGTTTTGAGACCTCTAAGTTTGTTGGTAAAATATCATATAACCCCAAAATGCCTGTAAATATAACATATTACTTATCATCGAGAATAATAGCTGAGTGTTCTCATAGTGTTAATTGGTAGTCCATTCCTTTTTCCAGGTTGAAATAAAAGTAGAACCTGACGATGGTGAATCGTGGTCAGAAGTAGATACTGACAATCAGGACGACTTTCAAGAAAATCATACCTTGGACGTAGAAGATGTAAATGTATTCAGCCTGCCACTTGAAATGGAAGAACTGGTAAGGGTAGATCGACTTCCGATATGAGTTATCCAGCATGCACCATCATGTAACATCTTTGAGAGTCTGATGGCAATTTTAATAACCTTCTGGGATTAAAAGCTGCGCTTTCAATAAGCTATTGTCTTACAGATTGTGTGGAATCAGTTTGGTTTTCCTTCTTTTCGAACCTTTGATGAAATTGCTTATGTGTATCAACCTTCTCGATACTATTTCTATGAGGATTCTCTTCTTACTCTTTATATTCATCATTCTTTGATGATATCATGTTTACTTAGATTCTATTTTATTTTGAGTGTTTGGTGTCATCGTTTAAGTTACCTTAGGCATGTGCCATTATTCTTACACTATCCTTTTTGATTTTCCATCACTGTTAATACTGCTTCCCAGCCATCAAAACACAGGTGACAGCTTATTCATCACATTGCTTTTTCTTTGTTTTCAGTGAGAAGTTAATTTTTTTCATTCAGTTCAGCGTTTTATATTTGCTTTTGAGTAAATGTTTTCAGTATACATCCCAAAAAAATAGTTATCATAAATATACATTAAATATAATTTATAAATTTGCTCTAATGGATTCGATAGTAGTTATGAAAACTGAAAGAGCAATTGCCGGTAGGTTTGTATTCATTAAGTCATAGCCGTATGAAATTATCAACAGTTCTAGCAGCAAAATCTATTAAAGTCTAATCAATTGTGAGGACTTGATCTTCCACACTTCTGTTAGTGCAAAGAACCTGTCTAGGCAATATATTGCCTTTAAACAGCAATTAATTATTGCCCCCAAATGATTTATGACTGTATTTTATTTCGATAGATTGAGAGAGAGAGAGAGAACGCCTCAGTATCGCTCCTACCATAGTAGGCCACAGCATTAGTCAACTTGCTCTCCTGTCCTTGTTCCGGCTCTGCCGTCCGTACGCCACGTCCACGCCATTCGCCCTGTTCACTCCTCGATCCCGACTCCTACTGGGGGGTTATTTTGTAATCTCACTTTATTGAGAATACGTCATAAAATGTCACTTTTTCGTTGTTCAACTCCGCCACCCAGGCGGGGTGACCAATTTCGGATCTCAAGCGGTGAACTGCCGGTCATGTGCTGGTCTTTTTGACGATTCATTTGCTCTGATCCGTATCTTTCGACTCTTGATTCGTTTCATTATCTCCACCTGCCATTAGTTCCATCTCATCTGTTATGTAGAACGTGACATGGAGCCACCATCATTTCCACTTTAAGCTTGAGTTGGAAAATAAACAAGGGCGCGAAAGATACAAACGATTTCAAATCGTATTGTTGTAATTTGCTAAACGTAAAGAACTTCAGCATTTTCATTAACTCCAACATATATTGGGTACATGAAGGTATGCTTTGTTTGAAATGTTTATGTTATTATTAGCTTGAATTATCTGTGTATATACATATTTCGTATCAATATTTCCCAAACAATGTTGCTGATACCTTTGTTTTCGTGTGCCTATCCGCCAGTGTATGGAGAATGGAATTCAATTATTTATACCATAATTTCATAACTTTAACAAATATTGCCTTAAAGTCTACGTTCTTGGTAGATATTTCCCATGCTTGTGAATCGAACACTAATTAGATGCATTTTTTTTAATATGGAGTGATCGATTACATGTCGCTTGTAGTTTTGACTGTATTTCGATTTTCATGGTGTGTACAGTGTAAGATATCTTCCGTAAGATGTTGAGCAATCTGGGTTTTCGCTAGTCTCGGCATCTTTTATTTGATATAAGGAAGCTTCGACAATTCACGAACCGTTCGTTAGCCGATCATTAAGAGAGGGAAACAGATCTCCCGCCTTTCCACTATGAGTCACTAAAAAGGTGAGATTACAAAGTAACCCCCCTGGTCTTGTTGCTTGTTAGCGTGATTTTTCGTAGGCCACGACACCTGGCGGCCTCTCTCTCAAATATTATGAAACAGAACCTATTATCCCCTGGTGTCTTGAAAAATGAGGCTAATTGGCCATTAATGTGTTTTGGAGAATATGTATTACCGTTCTTAGAGTCTTAGATTGTTATTGGGGGGCCTTCGTCAAGAGCCCGGGCACTTAGACCTTTCTTGGTCCATTGTGCCAACCCCATGCCTGTCTGCCACTTGCAGACGGGACAAGAGCACCATGGTAGAGGTATGGAGGGTTGGCCTCCCCCTGCCTCACCCCAGTACCAGGTAAGGAGGGTGTCCTCCCTCTAACTCTCCTGGTCTGGGTATATCTCCCTCCGGCTTCCCGGTGGTCTGGAGGGAGTATTGCCTCTCCATCCACGCCTGGCGCAGGTATGGAGGTGGATCACCCCTCCAACCACTGTCCGGGCCCAACGTTGCTTAACTTTGGTGTTCTGATGGGAACCGGTGTTTCAACATGGCTAGGCCCTTGCCCCTTAGAGTTTTAACCAATAAAACATTCACTTTCCAGTGTGAAGATGAGGAAGAGGATGACCCAAGTGAATCCCTGGCTGGGAAAGAGACTCCAAGAGTGGAAAACCTTGATGAGGCACGACTTATATCTGTGCCCCCACCATCGTTGGGAAATGCGGTAAGAGCCAGTGTCCTATGGATAGTCCTATATCTTTCTCCATTTTACTTATGCTTATGATTTCTATAAAACTATTGAATGTATTATTCTTTGAACATTTTTTTATCATTGAAATGCTATTTGAACTTACCAATTACTTTTTAGGAAAACAGTTATTTATAAAAAAAATTCTATGCATTACCATAGGGGTACAACATTAGTGGATCACATATGTTAAAATATACACTTAAAGAAAGTACATATTTCCATTGATCTGTGTTCACCAATGTGTTTTAACATTCAGAAAGCCCTTGCCTAACAAGAATGTATTACACTTTGTGTTCTCATTTAAACAAAATACCAACTGATTATTTTCACATATCAAGATTAAATGTCAAATATAAACATAATTGATGACACACCTTGAATTACCTGCAAGCTCTTTGGACTCTGCGCTAAAAGATTTATTTTGTGAATTGTAAAAAATGTAAAGGAAATGGGTAGTCATTTTGAAAAATTAGTTTGGGTAATCCAAGATTGACAGAGCTGATGAACAGACTATGTAAGGAACCAATGAAGACTCGGAGTCTGTGCACTTTTTTGTCACCAAGTCATTTGATCAGTTCTTTAAGTTGATACTCATGTCATATGTTAGTCAGCGGGACTAAGCATGACTTATTATTTGAAGTGGCCACAATAGAAACATCTGTTGCATATTCGGAACTTATGATATGCATGACAGAATAACACTTGGAGATAAATAAGGAAGTCAAGGAGGAAGTAAATAGTTGGCAAAAAAAATAAGTTGTATGGTTTGTTCCCTCTTATATTTTCAGCGAAAGAGTAAACCATCATTTCTTAAATTATTGCATTGCATTACTGTTGAAAAGAGATAATTGAACAAGTCTCTCTTGAGTCAAGAATCTTGAAACTTAGTCGACTATTTGTTACACTTAAGAGCTAGAGTCAAGGATGTAATTAATATTACGAGTAAATTTCTTCCGAACCCAATATTTTCCACGGGAATATTGCAACTGCCTATGATAGGTAGAAAGCATTGTAAAATGCACAAGCAAGAGACACTTTCTCGATTGAGATGTAATTTCCCAGATAGCATTGATTTCGTCATAACTAATTCGTATGCAGATACCATCCAGTGACAAAGTGGATACTAGTACCCGTTGTATCCTTTCGCTTCAAGATACTGCCTAATGCCAAACTGTATGAACGTGATAATTATTCATCTCTGAATGCTGACTGGTAAATCTTGTCTGAATGCAGGTTTTTGGCTGAACTATGTGTCGATAGAGTTTTTTCTTCAGAAAGTTCACGTGAGCCTCCCTCAGGGATAGTTCAAACAGATCTGATTGTAATACCCTTAATATGCAATGTCTGCGAAATAAACTTATAGAACTTGAAGTACTAGTAAATGAACATAAACCAAATGTAATTTCTCTGAATGAACACTGGCTGAAGTGTGATGAATTAGAATTTATGTGTCTCCAAGGGTATCACATTGCTTCTGCCTACTGTAGAACAAAGATAAAAAATGGCAGAGTGCTCATGAGTCCATTGATATGTATCCTGTAAATGCCCCCCATATGAACGAAGACCAAATCTTTGGGAGTTGTGAGACAGGTGTTACTAAGAATAATAAATATTTTGTAATTGTTTCTATTTATAGATGTTCTCAAAGTGTATTTAGTTTTTTCCTTACAGATTTAACCTTTTTTGAGGTTCTGCATAAAGCACCTGGGCCTATCAGTGTCATAATTGCGGGTGATTATAACTGTAACTTGCTTCAAGATTCAAGGGATCGAACTGACATTCTCAGTTTAATTACCAGTTTCAGTATTAAGTAACCAATTCCAAACCAATAGGGATAACTCAACCATCACAAACACTTACGTCCTCACAAATGTTGATCTCAATGTCATAAAATCTAGTGTAGTAAAAACTGACATCTCCAACCATTTTCCCATTCTCACTACAGTTTCAATCAAAACTCCATCTACACACAAAGTGATCAATAAGAGAAATTTCAGTGATCAAAATATTGCATACATTCGATAAAGTCCTCAATCTCAGGATATGTCTGAGGTATTTTATGCTAGTTTCTTTAAAAAAAGCTTTCATACCTTTTACTCTACCTTTAAATATCACTGCGATGTGGCTTTTCCGCAAGAAACCAAAAAGAATCCAGATTTGCTATAAGCGTAAATCTTGGGTCACCAATGATATTCGTTTTTACTCCCGAGTCCTTAAGAACCTTGCAATTGAATTGAAATCATCAGGTAATGATGAATGTAAATCCACATTAAATAGAAATAAAAATCTGGTATAGAACATTAAGTCCTTAAGAACCTTGCAATTGAATTGAAATCATCAGGTATTGATGAATGTAAATGCACATTAAAAAGAAATAAAAATCTGGTATAGAACATTACTTGTTACTGCAAAAAGGACATTTAATGACAAAGTATTATTTAATGCAAACAACAAAACAAAAACTGCTTGGAAAATTATAAATACTGCCACAGGAAATAACAAAAATCACTCTGTACCTAGCATAAAGGATCCTACAAAAGGCTCCCAAATAAATTACACTGCCTTAGCTGATCTTTTCAATCAACATTTTTCCAAAACCCCTAGCTTACCCTCATCCAATATCCCTTACAGGCCGTCATTCTACAAGCCTATGTCATTCTTTTCTAGTCCTTGCAGAGAACCTTATCTTAAGTCAATCAATACCAGACTTAGTCGCAAAGAATGTAATGGGCCAGATTGAATTACTTGGAAAGTGATATTATCTTGTTTTCATATTTTTAAATTAACACTAATACACTAAGTGAATGAATCACCACAACTTGGTATTTTCCCAACACCACTAAAAAGGTCAAGAATAATACCACTCTACAAAATTAGAAGTAGCACTTATGACCTGAATAATTATAGGCTGGTATCACAACAGAATACATTTTCCAAAGTTTTTGAATGAATCATGTATACACAATTAATATCCTACATGGAAAAGTTTAAACTCTTTTCTCAAGGCAAGTATGGTTTTCTTCAAGAGAGGTCCGCCGTGTCTGCCATTTATCAAGCAAATGACAATGTATTACTCTCCATGGATAACAAACATGAAACCTTGGGGTTATTCTTCGACTTATCCTGGGCATTTGACTGGGGAATCATTGCTCAAACTAGATAGTATGGGCATAAAAGGCACCCTTCTCAACTGGATAGCATCTTACCTTCGCAATGTATCTCAGACGGTAAACCTTTTTATAGGTTGTACTAAACATGCCTCTAACATTAGTTTATCCTCAGAGGGTGTCCCACAGGGGGCCTATTGTTGGATATTTTCTATTCTTGATGTATATCAATGATTTACCTGCAGTTTTATCCTATAGAAATAATATTACACCAATCAGATGCAGATGATACAAATGTGATTATTTCCTCTACTTTACAAGTCTGCCTAACTGAAAAAGCTAGGCAAGTTACAGACATACTTGGTAAGTGGGCCATTGAAAACCATTTAATTGTAATCACTGAAAAACGCAAATTGATTCATTTCTCCAGTACTAAAAATCCCACATGAAGCTCACGTATAAAAAGTATTCAATATTCAATTGATCAAGTGTCTTCTATTCAGTTTCTGGGCGTATGTTTGAGTTAAAATTTTTCTTGGACACAACAACTTGATCTACTAGGACATAAAATAAGTATAACATGTTACTTACTGAGACAACTTAGTGGTACAGTAAGATAGGACACACTCCTTAGTCTGTACTATTGGGAATTTTATTCTCATATCCTAAAGAGCATCATTTTTTGGGGTTCCTCTCATCTTAACTCATTGCGCATTTTCTGACTTCAAAAAAAGGCTGTCACAATCATAGCACTAAACCCTACAGACATTCATGCAGACCGTTATTCAAGGAGCTGAGCCATCTACCACTTCCTTGCATTTTCATAATGATCGCAGTGTTGAACATCAAATCGAATATTGGCAGCTTGCTCCTTAATAGTGACCATCACTCTCACCAAACGAAATGCAAACACGATATACACTACACAAATATAAGATCGAACCTCAACAAATTTGGCACTAAGGAAATGGGGATGCGACTGTTAAACAAACTTCCTTCTAAAATAAAAAATATTAAAAATTATATTACCTTTTAATGTACATTTAAAAAGGTTACTTCTACAATGGTCCTATTATTCTTTTGAGGAATCCGTATGTGAGTAAAGTAAATAATTTTAAGTGTATTCCCAAAGTCCTTGGTATTTTCCACTTGGTATTTGCGGTTCTGTATCTTCCAAAGGACAATTATATATTGGAATTACTGCTATCATTAAATATTATTTATCATTTAGGCTCTAATTGATACTGAAGATATAGAGTCTACTAGGTCACTGGAGTTGCAGGACGATGAGGAAGATTATGACTATAGACTAATCCTCGATAGTTCGTCAGAAGATGAGAATGCAGATAATGTCCAATCGGTGAGTACAGCTAGGCTTTCGTCCATTTATTTTCCTTCTAAGGTGGTTTGAATGAATTTGGCCTGATCTTAAATCTCTTTTTGGTCTCAAGCATACTAAAATATCAGCCTCTTTCCTCATTTATTCCTTATCAGTTATTTGTTAATTTTTGTACCAACCATTTTCCATAGACTTTGGCATGGCTATGAACTCTGAGGAGACTTTATTTTTAAAAATAATGAGAGTCCAGTGCATCAAAGTCGTCACCAATATAACAATGTGAACTTTGTATGTTTTTTATGTATTGAGTTTAATCAGTAAAATAAAAAACCAATGAGAAATTGTAATGGGTTGCTTTAATCCTTAAAAATATAAAAAGGGGTAACATGACTCTAATGCTTGCCTTGGATTCACTTTTATATTTCCTCCTGAGTAAATGCTATGAGTATACACGAAAAATAATTAGTTACCATTAACAAAAATAAGAAAAACACTGATACATTTGCTGTTATTGAATTGATCACTGGCATGAACACTTGGAAAGCAATGCTGGTATTAATTTTTTCATTGTCTTATGAATTTATCAAATGTTATAGTAGCAACATCTATTGTAGTCTAATTAATTGTGGTGGCTATATCTTCCATAATTCTGCTTGTACAGAGAGCCTATTGTCCATTGGAGTCTTGATTAATGAGGGACGTAGACCAATTATTCTTTGGTGGGGAATGGCTTGTGTGGATTTCTTGGGGTATTTACCAACGATGCATTCCATTTCCCAGTGTGGAGCTAAGGAAGAAGATGTCTCAGGAAGTGAATCACTGACTAGGGAAGAGACTCATGGAATGGAGGACCTTCCTGAGCATGAGTCACCACTTACATCAGTCGCTAGCCTCTTATCTGTGCAATCATCGGTGGGAAATGTGGTAAGGGCCGTTTTTCTATGGATAATTCTGTATCTTCCTCCATTTTATTAAAATTTAAGCTTTTTTAAAACTATTTAACCCTTTCAACGCGGCACCATTTTTTGGCTTACCTATCCGGTGGCTGAAATTTTATTTACTTATTTTCCGATAGATTTTAACTCTAAAAGTCGTTATTCAACGTTTAAAAAAATTTAATGTTAAAATTGTAATTAATAAAAAATTTTTAATTAATGACGGGAATCCCCGTCACGAGTCACCGGCATGAACCTGTAGTGCGTGTTGCATAGATATCTACCGTTCCCTTCTGGCGTATTTTTTACTTTAGGTCTCTGTATTATGTAATATTCCCATATTATTTCATTAGGCTTATATGTTCAGTCAAATAATGAATTAGAGCAAAGTTTAATGTGGAAACTGATAAAAGGGACATGTTTTTGTAGTCGTGGCTTTTCCTTTCACATCCATAAAACTGCTAACCTTTGTGTATAAGGGAGAACTTATTCCTACATTTTGGAATAATGAGGTGCAATTTCCACAAAAAATAACTTTTAATGCAACCGGGCTTTCAATGTTGATACATCATCGTCAGGGTACAAATGGTGTTAGGTGTAGCCAATATGTACATCTTTTGGAAGAGGTGGGGGAGAGAGGAGAGGTGATAAGTAGAAAAACCGGAGGAGGTGAATGGGGATGGGGAGGAGTGGAGAGTTGGGAATTGGTGGGTTTTTTCAGGGTTAACAAACTTAGACAACACACCATTCAGTGACAAACAATAATCGGTGGTGGTCTTCTTCTCTTCTTTCGGATCAGGTCAAAATTTTCGGGGTGCTGCTTCCCCCCTTCTTTCCATTGAGTTGCAATTGTGTGCTCCCAAAACCAGTTTCCACCCCCCTCTCCCCACCTCTTCCTCCATTCGAAGTGTTTAGGCGTCTTACTGGGAACCCCCCCCCCACCCGCCCGTTCTCAGACGAACCCTGCCTCGAGTGGGCCACGCCCGATCCGCGCGGCTGCCTGTGCCTGCCCAGGGACACTCTCCCTCCACCACCACTCACCAAGGGCCTTTGGAAGCAACACCACGAAATTTTTGACCTGAGCCGAAAGAAGGGAAGAAGACCGCCACCAATTATTATTTGCCACTGATTTGTGTTGTCTAAGTATGTTAACTCCAAAAACACCCACCATTTCCCCGCTCTCCACTCCTCCCCATCCCCTTTCACCTCCTTCTTCGGTTTTTCCACTCATCACCTCTCCTCTCTCCCCTACCTCTTCCAAAAGATGTATATATGGGCTACACCTAACACCATTTGTACCTTGACGATGATGTATCAATATTGAAAGCCGGGTCGCATTAAAAGTTATTTTTTATGGAAGATTGCACATGATTTTTCCAGTATGGACAAATTCCACTCCATCTCGAATGAATCCTCGGATTTTAAATAATTCTTACATCTTGACACACCTTCGTTAATAGGTGCTTATGTACCTGCTTAAAAATGTCTAAATCGAAGTACAGCGCGATAGTCTTCTAATTACCTATATTTGTAGAATATGTGTAGTTTACGTATTCAACAAAAGAATTAAATCAATGAGAAATATAAATTTAACGCATTTTACATTAATTTTTATATAAGAGGCAAAGACACTTTTACATTTCAACTGGTTTACACTAAAACTGGAAACAGCACATGCATTACAAAAGTATAACTAACATCAAATATATATATTTCCATATATTTTCCGCAACCAAGTTTTCAATATTAGAAGATGAATGATCTATTCAAAGAAGCAACATGTATTTTTGATGCGTATTATGTAGGAAATTATTTTTAAAATCACAATTACTTTTTTCTGAATCAATATTTTATTTACGTTTCCACATTTACATATACACATTTATTTATACACATCTTTTGTCTTTATACACAATTAATTTAAATACATCTTTTATCTTTATGATAATCCACAAAACACGGAATGAGACATAAGGGAGGGCAGCCATCGCACTCCGGACAATATAAACTTGTCTCCTTCCTTTGTCCCTTTCTATAGCACCCCCGGCACTCCTATTTTTTTGCTCATTTGAGCTAAGCATGGCTGGGAAATGTTTCGATAAGCCCATGATCCTTAGAGTTGGAGAAGGTCGAGGAGTAGATGTGGAAGAAGAAGGTTGGAGTAGAGATTTTATTACGGAGAGTCGGAAAGAATAGAGAGATACCCTGGGGTGGGATTTTAGGAATGAAATAACTGTTCACTAGGAGGAGGTGGAAAATATGGATGCCCAACTTCCGATACCATTTAAGTGTCTTCATCTCTATTGGGTAGTAGGACATCATTTGATCCAAATTATCAATGCCACCCATTGACTTGTTTTATTCAGCAACAGCCTCCGGTAGGGAAGTGGAGCCACCTCCTCGCCGGCAAGGGACATCGACCATTTGACTCCCATATTGTGAGCTGATCATCAGCACATCTCTCCTGTCTCTCCACTTAAGAACACAAGCAAAATATGTACATTTATGTTTATATATATATTGGGAAAAGTCACCACTTAACACTAGTTCTAATATTATTAATGCCAAGTTCTCCGATATTTACTTACGTGACTGCGCTATTGCGTTGCCTTCCCTCAAGGAAAATAAACTTGACTCTAAGGGTTTGAGGCGTAACTTTATGGAACTCCTTCATGATTGAAAAGAAAAAACTTTGTTTATTTCCACATAAAATAATTTTAATGACGACCTAGGTTTCGTCGCTGAGTGACATCATCAGGGAAACTTGACTCGATGAAACCTAGAAAAATTGAAATATTAATAGCATCCGAATTCATTGCCTCACAGCAGTAAGTGTAATAATTATTCTAGGGAAAACTCTACTTACGTCAAATTCTTTTTGCATTGAACTCTCCAAAACTTCCTTCAATGTCCTGCTCTTAATAGAGCCTGGAAAAATAAATAAACTTTAATTGAAGCAAAATGACAAAATATGATGGTTGATTTCAGATATAGTTATTTTGAAAGATAACTTTGCACTTGGGTCTAACTGCTACGATAAAAAAAGACAGCATGCTCACAAAACCATCGTAAGTAACGACAACACAGCGGCGTAAACTTGTCGTACTTTATTACTTTAAGAGTATAATTTGAAAGAAAAATCGAACTAAACCTTGTAACACAAAAATAAATGCAAATTATTTTAGGAAATCAAAAAAAATCGTAGGTTCTAATTCATCATATATGCTCCAAGTTTATAAGTTGAAAAAAGAGAAACTAAATACATAAATGCGTTGAGTTATATAATAATTTTTACATGATATGTTACGGAACACATGCGTTGAAATATAATACGTCTATAACAACGGAATGTACGCCTAACGTTATTATATCAGGAAATCTAGAACTGTTTCCTTATATAGAACGTATAAATGTACAAATAAAGAGATAAACAAATATGTGTAACGGAAGACGATAAGACGTCATACATTCTACTCCTTTCCAAAGGCATATGCTTATCTGTAATTATAAAATGGTTAATATAATTGAATAAAGATAGCAATAAAAATGAGTTGTCTCAAAAAACGTTGGAAAAAATTAAAAAAGAAATTAGTTTTTTATACCCCTAGAAAGTAGGCAAAATGCAATAACAAGCGATTAACAAACAATAAGAAATAAGTAAAAAAATATTTCTTTCGTTTGAATATTATCGCTGATCTAAAAACTGTTCCAATATGGAAATAATGAATGGAAAAACACGAAAGACAATAATAACTATATTCGAAAAAAGAAAGGCTAAGTAGCAGTACTCACCAATAAAACGATGTGTAGTCTTCGAAAAAAAAGCTCCCGGAACCAAAACTGACCGCACTCCCTCAAAGTAGGGTTCAATCAGATGACTGCAGCGCGACGACAGAGCGCTTGCGCGTGACTGAGAGCAGCAGGAGCTGTTAGAAAGACGCTTGTACCGGTGACGGGAACTCCCGGCATGAGTCACCGGATAGAACCTAGAATACGGGAATTCCCGTCATGCCGCGTTGAACGGGTTAATGCAACATCCTTTGAAAATTTTTATATTATTACCATTTTATTTGAGCTAACGACTTACTTTGTATGATAAGAGTTATTTGCTGACAAATTTCTTTCTTTTACCAAAGGGTTACATATTTTGCGAATCAAAGATGTTAAAAAAATTCTTTAAAAAAAGTATTTTCATTGATCTACCTAAACTGAATTTTATTAACATTCAGGTATCCCTTGCTTAACAGCAATTCGTTATAAGTTGTATCCACTTTTCAACAAAATACTAACTATGAATCTTTTCATATATCAAGACCAAAGTTCGAATTTAAACATGAAAGAGGTCACACCTTGAAACACCTGCAAACTCTGAGGACTCTTCACTTTTTCATTAGTTTCCTAAGTTGATTATCATAAAATAAACAATTGAACCTATCTAATGGCCCTCCAAACTTCATTATATCATCAATAATATGGATTAATCTGTGAACATTTTTTTACAAGGGAACCTTTCCCGTACAGATCAGACATACTCTTGACTTATGAAATCAAAAGGTCCTCAGTTTAACTGCAGTACATGGTAGCCATATCTGATAAACAAAGTATTCTGACAGCAACATAAAGTATTAGAAAATGCTGACATAAATTTGTTGGCAACATTTTTAACAAGGCAACTGATCCTGTGTGCAATAAAAATGTCCGAAATTTGGTTTATTTCCACCGATCCATTTTTTCTAGTCCCTTTGGATTTCTTTTGAATTCATAAGGCATTGAGGTGGCCGTAGAGCGTAGCCTCTTGGATATGGCAATTTGTTCCCTTAATCCTATTCTTACTGAAATACTACCCTAAGTCCAATAGTTTAACAGCCTTCGGGTAACCCCCTAGCAGACTAAATGCATATAATGAAGAGGAAACTTGTACACAAGCCCAAGTGACTCAATTTTAGTGACAGAGGAAGCCTTCACATGGTGGTTTTCGTTTAAATGATTAGTTAGAGAATCATCAGTTCTTTTTCAGTGCTAAACTCTGGAAATACCATTTTATATTTCACCAACTCTCCTTTCTGATAGCATCTCTCACATCCAAAATACCCTGAATGACATTTATTGCATTAAAAAAATGCCCTTGCAGGAGCATCACAAATAATACAGTAGATACTAACATCATGCACTAACGCCGCAAAGGTTACTACGGTAACTATTCCTGGTTTCCTCAAAGTTAATCATGCACTACTTTATCGTGTCATTCCCTGCCTCAAAAGCAACTGGAGTTCTTTCACAAAATCATTTAAGAAGGACTCTGCAGCAGTTGGTTTAGAATGACCAAAAATATAGCCACAACAATGGGATAAAAGTTAAAACCATGAACTTTACACAGAATCGGCCAAAACTGGACCCGGGAACTTTAAAATATAGGCAGCCAATATTTATTAAATAACAGCTTGAAAAAAATTTTCACCTTAAACTTTACAGAATTGGCCTTAAACATATTACTCAAACCAATCCGTAAACCATAATAATGGAAACCACCCGTGCCCCAGATATTTTCCTTAATACTCATATTTAAGAGTCAACTGGATGTGGTTTTATGTAAGGGTATTGCATCCCGTGGCATTTGAGTTTTTAAATATCCATTGCAAGGAGGTATTTTAAAGGTGGATGGTTTATATTGTGACTAATTGCCCAAGATGCCAAATGGTCCAACTCATTCTTGTCATTTGATTATTTGATAGAAAAGACATCACTGGTGCCACAACCTTCACTGTTGGATGACTTAGGCAAATTATTAGTGTGGACTCAAACTTGATCCACTGCAGCCAAAGTTGTGATAAAATCATGGGATAGGGTCACGTGATTCTATTGATGAAACACCTGCAACTTCCATTTCAGAATCACTGCCAACTGATAAAAACGGTCCTTGAACTTTTGGATTCTCAGACATGAAATTCTTCTAGGCTCTTTTAATTGCTCTGCATTTTGCCACTCTTTTGTAAGAAGTCATTTCAACCTGCGTGGGAAATTAAATCATTTGCATTTGCTTTTCTAATCAAACATTGACCTTGAATATCTATGTATATCTACCCAACATGAACCGAAATTATGAATTAATCTAAATACAAACTAATGTACTGGGTACCGAGCCGCATGAATTGTTGGGAGTATATAGTATTGGTAAATTTGGGACCTTAAATTCAGTGGTGACTCAAATTTGAAAACCTTAAATTAATTTCGAAAAAGCCTAGGAAAGGCCTTTTTTTAAATTCACCTCTCTGGGCAACTGGACTCATGACCAAAAATGCTTGTTATTGTAACTGAAAAGTAAGGGAAATAGGATGTTTTCCACTTAATGCAAATATATTTTCACTCAATTTTATATACATTAAACAACACTTCTCAATACATTTTCTGTTCTTCTTAAGTAATTTTCATGTTTCTTAGGCTCTATAACTTCACGTATATATCGTATTGTCGCTTCGTATCTGAAAGTTTGGACCTAAACTACTTCAAAGAAAGAGAGCCTAACCGAAGACAAATTTATAACAATTGACTTATCAATCTAATATTCTAGTAAATGTACAACCAATTGATGCTCTCGGAAAGGCCTCTAGAAGTTTTCCAATTCATATAAAATATATTCTACTACCTTACACCTACATTATATTTCAGAGGGTTTGTCACATTTATCACAAGGAGTTTGAGAATCCATCATGGCGTTTCTGTTTCACAGAATCGAGTGAGGGTTTGTTTATGTAAAAATTATCACGGATGAAGGCCACATGGCTTACGTTCATAACACATGTGTCCTGCCAGCAATAATATAATCATAATACAGTCACTATATATTTACCGATTGTTTGGATTTCCCAGATCTTCGTACTGTTCAAACAGCACAAGCCAGCCAAATCGGAGTTAAAAGTACGGGTTGGTACAGGTTTCTTCTTCGCAACACTTCACACAGCACGTCTCACGGGGACGTCATCGATGACGTCCTCGCCTGTCATTGGCTTAGCTAGCGCCGGCTCACAAGTATGGCCCGATAAAACCTGCCATTGTGAATTCGAACGTTCACTGTGGCACCAAATATTGGCTGAACAGAGGTAATACCAGCGGTGTTACCGATGTTCGAACGACGGTAGCGCGGCATCAGCCCACGTTCAATGCGGCTTGGATTCTGATTGTCTTGTTACTACCAAAACTGTATTTGGCCCTCCACACTTTCAAAAATTCTTTTGTCGTGCATAATATAAAAAATAACATTTCTTCTGCAAAATGTCATTCTGAAGGGGACAAATATTATAGGACAGTCACACATGAAAAAATACTTCGTTCTTTTCCACACTATTTAGTACGATACGACTATTACATTTAGTTTAACAGAAAGAGGAAAACTTAACCTTGAATATTTTCTGGTTATCATATTCCTTATGTTGACTACTTATTTTCTTGAATCAGAGCAAAGGCCACGTTGTGATTGATTTAATTTTTTTCCTTTTTCTGGGTCTAAAAATAAGACCTTTCTATACTATGAAAACGTTATTTTTGTCTGCATTTCAAACGTAATGTAATTGCAATATTGATTTACATTTTACTAGCTAGGAATAAGTAAGAGTGGAGGTTAAATTGCAAAACTGGGTAAGAAATTTTTAATCATTACTCTCGCATTGAATTTTGCAATAAATAATTTCGTGTTTTTAATTTTCATACTTTCAGGCAAATGGCTGCAGCATGAATGGAGGGAGTCCAGAAATGTGCGAGGATATAGTGAGTGACCTAAGAGATTATAGGAAAAATATCACTAAGAGGTTTGAAAGAAACACCAGCCTTTGTGGTTTACCTGGAGAACACTCAATGAGGAATATGAAAAAGCTAAGTGCTGAGAAACGAGAAACCTTAAAATCTGGTGATTACCTCACGAGTTCCTTCAAATTCAATGACATAATGCCATCTGAGCTGAGGCATTTGGATTCTCACAAAAAGCAGCTCGCGGGAAGTACAGTATTCATTTGCGATTACTGTGGAGTCAAATATACGAAGAAAAATAAGTTAGTCATACACGTAAGAGGTCACCTTTTTAGGAAAAGGGCATCAACTAGTTATACGTCAGAGGATTCATCCCTTAAGGACTTTGAATCAAGAATTACTGGAATTCAAGGTTCAAAATCATTTAAGTGTGAAATATGTGGGAAAGAGTTTAAATTGAAGAGAATTTTAAGAAGACACTCTGTCTTACACAAGAATTTGAAGTCATTGAAATTGAAAACTTGTGGAAATGAGTTCAACATGAAAAATACTTTACATGAACATTCTAAAACGCATTTTGATTTTAAACTATTGAAATATGACACTTTTTGGAATATGTGTAGAAGGAACAATATTATTCTAGAACACTCATACTCAAAAATCCACATTGATTTGAAGTCATTCCAATGTGGAACATGTGGCAAGGGGTACAAATGGAAGAGTGATTTAACAAGGCACTTATTCGAACACAGTGGTTTGAGACCTTTCAAGTGTGACACATGTGGAAAGGAATTCACTCATAAGGCTCAATTAGGCGCACACTCGGTGATGTATTGTGGTTTGAGACCTTTCACGTGTAAGACATGTGGGAAGGAGTATACGCGCCGGGCAAATTTATGGAAACACTCCATCATACACAGTTGATTAAAAGGAATTTAAATGAAGACATCTGTTGAGGAGTTTTCTGAGGAGAATACTCACGTACAACATTCTTCCAGGCAGAGTGTCCAGAACATTTCACACACAGTTTCAAGATAATTTGTATGAAATCGGAAAGAGTCTAATGAGGAGAGTGTCCTTATAAGATTAAAATCTGTGCACAGTGGTTCTAAGGAATAATACGTTATTCATGTTTGAAACAAAAGTTTTGTTTTGTTTTTATGTTTTATGTTCAGGTCCCTCTTTCTTTTGAGTTACAAAAATCTGAATGACAGCTGTAGTTCTGCATCATGATTATCGAGAAAATTTTAATTCTGGAAATGAAAATGGAATTATAGCTGTGTCCATATGTCATTAATATGAATCAGAATTTTAAAGTACGGATAAAATTAAATTTGGCCATGACTCTTTGCAGCTAAACGTAAACGAAACAAATAAGTTTGCGTCATATTTTTCTTAGTCCATCCAGTGGATCGAAATACAAAAAAGTAATACTTTGGGACTTCATCATGGTCTTCATTAATATATTCTCCGCAGTTAAAACATATTAAAAGCATATGTTTAGCGTAACCAGGTTATTAATAGTCTTGGTTTTAACCAATATTAATATATGTTGAAGATTAAAACATTTTTCCCGGTGGTTGGTGATGCTAGCGGATATTAGGGTTTCCGACCGGGTCTCTCTCTCCATTCCTGCCGATGTATCGGAGAACGAGTCGCTGTCCGTCAAGCTAGCGTCGAGTTCCGCGTTAAATCGCTTCCCTTCGTTCCGAGAGGTAGGGGGACTGGTACTGAGCACATAGTGTCCATTGGCGTACATTAATTTTCAAAGTATTTATTTACAAAAGAAGAGTTAGCCGCTGTTTCTGAACCAATAAATTAATGTATTAATTGCGCAGAGTTATTTGATGTATGGCGATATCTTTTGTAGTGGAGTAATTAACTAACGCATCGCGAAGCAATGACTTTGGTGGTTCTTGCATGAAAGATAGATGCGTGAATCCACAATCAAACCACTTTTTCTTCGCTACCTAGGTCACGTAGTCAGTAAACTAATTTCATTTTCCAAAACTAAATTTTAAACAAAGAGCCTGCTACCTCTAAATAATGCTGTAATATTTTGCTTCCCACATTTAGTTAACTTTTTGCGAAGTATCTAGCTCCTCAAGAGTTCCTAAACCCTTACAATCGCCTTTTTTAAAACCCAGATTTTTGCAAATTTTACCCGATAGTAATGCCGACAAAAACTCACGCAAAGCATTTGCTGGGAAAGAATTACTTCTTTTTCTAACAATGGAAGTACCGCAGAGAAAAAATGCGTGGCGTGGATTTTGCTTTCATTTTGAAAGGTAAGTAATTGGCAATTGTTGACTTGATAGCGTTCACTCAGGGAATAGTTTCACTTGCATTTACTCATGGTGTCCGTCGGCCAAGCGCCATTTGTGCCTGAACACGAGCGCATTTTGGAGCCATCCAGGTCAAATATGTCTTGAATTCCCCAAAATTTACAAACCAATATCAAGTTTGTGAATTTTCCACTTTATAAAGTCATTTGTCTGGCATTATGCTGTGTTACTCTCCTGAAAATAAGTTATATAATATTCTCCATAGTGTCTCGGCCTCAGCATCTGTGAGTGAGAGTTATTACATGTGCTTTCCTAACAAGTATAGTTACATATAGGTAAAGGTGAACTCGCTCATGGATTTGAATTCATAGTGATACGTAGGAGAAATTTTTAAATTAATCCGATGAGAGCTGTAAACTCCGTTTTATAGCAAGTGCCCTTCTTGGAAACCAAACGTCCTCCTCCAATTATTTTGATACAGAAACGCTTGAAGCAGAAAAGGAAATAAGTATTTTCAAGTAGGTATAACGCGAATAGTGTGAATTGTTTTCAATGTGTATGATAATAATAATCTCAATATGTAAACTGTAATGGTTTGAATTTTAATAGCTACCGGAAGCTCTATCGTGCTTCAGCTGTTATGAAAATGGCTCAAATTATGTATGCATGGGTTTAATTTTGCTGTCTTCAGAAATAACGTGCTCCATTCTGGTTATTATAACTAAACAATGGTTTAGTGAGTGTGATGTTTGCTTTCTTATCAACTCTTCATTTCGTTGAATAAGTTCTTTGGCTCATGAATTCATGCCAATTTCTTTGTTACATAAAACTTTCGAGTCTTAGTTTGTTAGCGAAGAAGTATTGCGTAAGTTCATTAGCAAATTTGAGTTGATGTGAATGATGATCTATACAGAAACAATAAATATTACTTTATCGATGTGCTCTTGCATGCTATTGATGCAACTGATTGGGATTTGTATTTGATAATCCAACATTTTTTCGTTGGCATATTTGTATATGAAAAGTGGGCAAAACAAATGTTTCATATATTATTGTTTTCTTTAATTTGCCTCTATCCTCAAGTATCAGAGAATACATTAATACCTACTTCAATTAGTTTCATATTTAAAATGTATGCATGGGATTGTGAGCGGTGAATAAAGGAAAAATAGTCGAACAAAGAAAATCCTGAATAGGATTCAACAAGGAGTTTTCTGCTACGCAGGTAATCAAAGTCAATGCCTATTGACTCGGTTTATGTTATTTATATTTCATTACGTAATATGATTGTGGCGGCTAGGTGGTGCCGATATAAGTTACTATCCTCCCCCCCCCCTTGCCTTCAGGGTGCTCACCGTGCAGGCACAGCGTCCGAGAAGTCCTCATCCGCTTAACATCACCCCGACAGTCACCGCCAAGGTCACTAGACGGTGGCGGTCGTGCCCCTATTAACACGTGCTAGTGTTGCCACATGTGCGTTGCCTACTATTGATTAGCTTTGTCGTTACTTATTGTTAATTGGTGCTTGTTGTTCTTTTCTCTTCTGGTAAACGTTCCTTTTGAGAAGTTACTAGGTGTTCGTTTCTTTCTGTGGCTAGCTGCGTGAAACTGATATAAATATTTTTCAATAGAGTTGGTGCGAGTGAAAATTCCGCTGGAACATCCTTCTTCCTCAAAAGCGTTCATTCCAAAAAATATTTTGCGAACTTTCGGACTTATATGCATTACCAATGAAATTTTTTTTCAAATTAAGCTAAGGAAAAGAGATTAAATTGTTCCTGTGGTAATTCAAGTGAATTCTTAAAGATGGAATTATGTACGTTGAACGTAAATACCGTCAAAATGCGAAAATTAATTTTATTTTTCTCTTTGAAGCAGGAACCATCGCTACATTTCACTTTTGATGGAAAAACGTTTCAATTTGCTTATGTAGATAATTGTAGACTAATTAAATAACATCCTAAAATATTCTTAAACTGAAAAATTAATTTTGAAATGCAGAGTTGAGTTCACTATACTATAAACCTCGCATTCCACTGCCGGTGGTACAACATTAATCATCCTTTTTTTATTTCAGGCTGTCCACTTTGATCATGACCATTCACGACTTATTTGCACAATTAGCTGTGGACTATGCAGCCTATTTCAAATAGAGCACTTAAGTTCTGAATCATACGATAAATTAATTAACAAATTTCGTACAAATACTTAGTGCGTACCCCACATTGAATTGCAGCCATATGAATGTTACTAAATGGATGTATTTCGACATTATCACTACCACTTGTCACAATTCGTTATGACGCTCAAGCAAGAGTGTACCCAGGATCTGAACTAGGGAGGGCAGGCTATGTCAGATTGGGTGGGGAGGAGTTACGTTTATAGGTGTCATGGGGATGGATGGTTATTATAATGCATTGGAGACCACCAAATTCAACCAACGTTTAAATTTACAACACAATTTAATGTACCGTAAGCATGTACGCTAAATTACATATGCACGTGCCTCTTGGTAGTGTAGCTGGGGTGGGGCACGAATGGAACTCGTGTAATAGCTACATCCTCGAGGTGAGTTCTGGGTAATTTCTACACGAAACTGGCGAAGAGCTACTTAGCTAAGAACTAGGTGATCAAACTGTATTCACATGTTACGTTAATGAACTTAATGTTTTTTAATTGTAATAAATCATTTATACTTTATATACTTTATAAACACTTTATAATTTTGTAAGTTTTTTCCATGGATTACACTATGCGAAATGGTGACTAAAACATCTGTAGAGGAATAAACTTTGAAAAAGTAGGAAAATTATGGCAATTATGGCTTCCATTGGGAAAAATGTGAAGTGTACCAGAAGTTTTCGTTGGTTTGCGGATTGCCTATTATCAAAATATGTTTACAATTCCCACTTTTTACCACTGTTACGTGTGTACTGGCTTGGGCTCCCGGAGCATACTCCTCGCTAGTCTTTTTATTGATTGATATTTTTATTTATTGTCAAAATAACAAGCGTAAATAACACACGGCTATGCCTGGAGAAGTGACATCTGACATATGACACGTAAGTGGTCGGCAAAAGGTGGTGCCGTGTAGAGATACGTCACGCGCATTTTACCTTAATAGGTACCTCTAAGACGTTCACGCGGAGTTCAGCCACCGTCGAATTTACGAACTGAAGACGAACGTGAACCACCCTAGCCACCACAGTTGATAAGACACAATATTCAGAAATAATCGAAAATCTGTAAAATTAATCGGATGCGCATAATCGATCAGCTGTTTCATTACCTGATTCCAAATTTTCGCTTAATTGACAAAAATATTCGATTATTTGATTAATCGACATCATAATCGCCCATCCCTAATATTCCTCTCATGAGTCATATATTTTCCGTGAAAATTATTTTTTCTCGGAGATTTCCCTCGTAAGTTATAACATATGATTCATCCTCCCAGAAGATGACGAAAAAACCCCAAAAAGTGTAAATATCACAAACTGGCTTTTATTTCGGAGAATAAAAGTACTCATCTCTTATGCAAATGCTCGAATGTCGGCTCCAGCCGAAGATAAAAATTGATAAATTCCGGTGTTCAAAACCAGGTACGTATAACATGCTAGTATTTACCATAAACTAATTTATTGGTGATGAACCATGTAGTATTTAGATGTACAAGCCATGGTGTGACATGGTTCTGATCAGAATCGCAGCTAGTTTAGTGGGCCTCTTGCTGTTGTTTGCTGCAAAAATGGTTTTTGGCTGAATTGTCTTGTTTTCCCACTGTTTCGGTTGCTAAACTGTCGTGTTATTTTGACTCCAAGGCTCATAAATTTCAAAAATACATCATGAAATATGTATTTGTTCTAAATTTTACACAAACTGTTTAGATACATGTATTTAAACAAACATTTGACGCAAATATATTTTTTCTATTTACTTTCACTAAAACTTTCGTTAGTTTTTCATTGATTTATCAATACAATAGCGACAATATTTGAATGAAAATGAATGCATGCAACATTCTAAAGAACTGTAAAATATTGAATAAAGTAATATAATTACTTAAAAACATGGATTTGTGAAAATGTACTTAAAAGTAGAAATTTAATTTGAAAGATGTCGCAACTGACCTTCAACAAGCAATACTTAATTATTTGTGACTAAAACTAAGCTATGCAACTTACATCTGTGATTCAAAAGACTTCATCAGAAACACCCCTAAGTCCTAGTCGAAACCTATGATTTCAAAGACAATAGTCAACAAATTGCTGCATGGATCGCTGTGCAGATAATTTATTGTCTTGATCAAAACTTGGAACACTTTTAAACTATTCAACAAACAAAACCACCCGGCTTGATGCATGGCATTTTTAGAAGAGTTCATGATTGAATCAACTAATTTATAGGTATAGAAAAAAAAATTGTTAACATTTCTCACAAAATTCACGAGATCCGCAGTCCAGGGGTGTACTTCTATGCATGCTACCGACGCATATCAAATAAAAACTAATTAAAAAGTTATATAGTAATGGTTGATAACTCCTGATTTTGAACCAAACACGGAATGCCAAAGACTTTATACCACGTTCAGACAGCTCAAGTGCAATGCTTCCTTCTTAGGGTGGGAAGAACAGCAATAACAAACAAAATTTATACAAGTAACAGTTTTCTATAATATCTCCAAAATGATCCAGATGCTTGGTGCAAATGAGATTAGGGTGCCATTCTGATGTGCGCCAATATATTGCAAGTGAACTTCCATGAACGTTCTCAAGTGACTCTTTTTTAAAAACACACATTTTTAAAATTCATAAAGTGAATAATTTGAACTAACTGCCTAGGATATTTTAAATAATTGTTTGGAAATGTCAACCGTTATGTTATTTTTTTATCGTCGAATATATTTATTTTCAACTTTATCAATACTTACATGATAAATTTCATTCATTTTTTACTTAAAATAAAAATGTATTTACCTAGAAAATAAAGAATTACTCATTTTTTGTAAAACCAATATTAAATTAGCAAAACATTGTGAAAGGAAAAATTAAGTGTGAAGTAAATTCAAAAGGAAAAGCCAAAGGAACAATGTTAACTAATATTCGTCAAATTCAAAGTCAAATGTATTGCATTTTCACGTACATTATTTTCTCAGAAATGTTTTTAAAATATGGAATAAAATAAAAAATTTGACAATTTTTGGTTGATTTAAAATGGTAAATTTATCAAATAGTAAAATTTAAAGAATAACATCCACTAACACCATACACAATAAACATTTTGCCATTGGCATTACATGACTAAGTATTCAAATACTCATTGAAATCACATTTAAAATTACTAGTTCAGGACATATTTACATATGTATATAAAACAATATTTCAATCATTAAAAAGAAATGTTTGTTACATAAAACTTTCACTGAGCTATTCTATTATCTTACTAATTATAATTCTCAATTTAGCAAAGTATATTAATATTTTATAAGGTCACAATAACTTCTGTTCCAAAAAAGGAAATCTATACTTAAAGGAAAAGATTATTTAAACCACTTTAAGACAAATACAATAAATATTACAGATTTCAAAATAAAAATATAGAACATGTGTGACCATGCTATTCTCTCATGACAACATGATGGTTGTATGATAAGGAGCTGAGTTCATTTGCGTTCTGTCATTCTCGTCGACTTCCAGCCAGTTGCTTCTTCTTCAGCAACAATGCCAGTGTTTTCAAACACATGGCATAAACACGTTTGTCCTTTCATAAGATATTCTTCAAGCAATATCGAATAGTCTTATAAGAGTTTAAAAAATGACAGTATATGCTCGGTAATTTAAAAAGAAACTGCTGGAAGTGGAAACATCAAAGCTCCAGTTTGGACGGGAGGCAAACCCATAGACATCAATATTTGAAGTGAATACAATTCTATTCCGTAATCAATGTAGGTTTTTCGGTCAAACCGATGATGATTACTTATAATACGGGCTAATAATAATCCTTGATCGTAGACAAAGTAAGTTACCTGCACCGCACGAGGAAACGTGTTTTTCAGATTATCCGAAGATTCATTCCACAAATAATGATCCCCTTGAAACTAATCCACGTAAGTAATCCGCGATTCAAACTTTTACCTTTTTTTAGAATAATCCGATGATAATTACATAAACTCGATGGTTTCAGGCTTCACTTTGTGAAAATCCATTCTAAAGAATTCAAAAAAGATATGGTACTTTTTTCACAGATTTTTATTTAAAGTCGACCGGTTTCGTCGCATAGGCGACATCATCAGGTGGCCTGATGATGTCGCCTATGCGACGAAACCGGTCGACTTTAAATAAAAATCTGTGAAAAAAGTACCATATCTTTTTTGAATTCTTTACGATGATAATTACGCCTATTACAAGCCCTATGTAGGAAGTCAAAAAATAGTACACGCACTGCACGAGTTAACGTTTTTTTCGAACATTCTCTTATTAATTATTAGAAATACGGGAACCTTTAAAAAGTAGGCAAAGTAAGTCACCCACGCTGTGTGAGTAAACGTATTGTTGCGGATATTCCTATTATAAATTCCTTAAATTCAGGCTCCTTGAAACTTGGCTATTTTTGTAACCCACATAAATTCATAATTTAATGGTTTTTTATCATAATTTGATGTCGATTATTTCAAACATGGGCCCCTTGTACGTAGGAAATCCGCGTAAGTGATCCGCGCTGCACGATTAAATGTGTTTTTCAGATAATCCAATGAATAATACTACAAATACAGGCCTCTTGAAACTAGGCAATGTAAGTACCATGCAAAGCACAATTTTACGTGTTTTTAGTGTAATCCGTTGACGATTTCTTCAACTACGGGCCTTTGTACGTAGGAAAAGTAAGTTAAATGCACTGTACGAGTTGACGTATTTTTCGAACATTCCAATACTAATACTACAGATATGGGACCAAAGGCACAAAAAGTTAACCACACTGCACGAGTTAAACTGTCCTTTCGGATAATCCGATGATTGATTCTTTTGCTACTACAAGAACCCATTTATTAGTCATCTGTTAACTTCTAGACACACTGCACTCGAAGCTGAGTTGCGGTTTAAATCTGTGATTTGTTTGTTTTGAAACTGTTGCAGGAGGCTGCTGCGTTTTTCAGACAATGCATGTCTGCCCACTGTTTGCAGACAAAATTAGAACTATGAAGTACCTACCTTCATTAAGCCTAATGAAACTCTTTCTTAATTCAAGTAAAACATTTAATATTCATACCAAGATAGATATTCTTTTTTGTTAGATATATTCTTACCACGGAGTATTCAGATGTACTAGCCATGGTGTCACATGGTTCTGACCAGAATCGAAGCTTGTTAAGTGGGCCTTTTGCTGTTGTTTGCTGTAACAAGGGTTTTTGGCGGTTAGGTGTCGATTTGAAAGTGTTCTGGTTGCTAAACTGTCGTGTTATTTTGACGCCAACGCTTACAAAGTTCAAAAAGACACCATGATATATGTAAATGGTCCAATTCCTACTAAGATTATATAAATACAAGTATTAAAACATTTTTATGACTTAAAATATATATTTCCATTCTTTTTCATTAAAAATTTACTTTTAATTTTCAAAAGATTTATCCCTAAAATATCGATAATATTTGAATTAAAAATGTACACAACATTATCAGAAACTATAAAATATAGAATAAAGTATTAAAAAAACATGGTTTATTGTAAAAACTGTACAAAAAATGAGAAATTAAATTTTGAGAGATGTCGCTAAAGACCTTCAAAAAGCAAAACGTGATTATTTGTGACTAAAACTAAGGTATGGAACCAACATCTGTGATGCAACAGACTCAACATCAGAAACACCCTAGTCTTAACTCCTAACCTGTGATTTCAAAGACAATAGTCAACAAATTGCTGTACATTTCGAGGCAAGGTTCGATCTGCAGATTAATTCTGGTCTTGATCGAAACTTGGAACACTTTTAAACTTTTCTACAAACCCAACAACCCGACTCGATGCATGGCGTTTTTAGAATAGCTCATAATTGCATTAACTAATTCGTAAATAATTTTATGCCACTTTACCTATAAATTAATGGTAAAGCCTTTTGCTTCATACATGTTGGCTGTTTGGATTTATTTTTAGTCACAATTAATCGCGTTCTGCCATTTTTGGGCCAGTTTTCAAAGTTCTTAACATGAGTTTCTAATATACACTTCATTTTTTTATAAAACCATTTTATTTTATAGGTCATCATTTACTTCATTATTCATCAACATTACAAAAGGCCAAGCGTACGTACGTATGATTAAATGCCGTTGTGCATTTAAAAGACAATGCAGTTTTATTCTTTCAGACAGCTAAACTAAAATGCATTTCATCTATAGTATGTAACTATAACAATAACAAACCATTTTTTTTACAAGTAATAGCTGTTTCTAATATCTCCAAAATGATCCAGTTGCTAGGGACAATGAGAATAGAATGCCATTCTGATATTCCGCAATAGATTGCAAGTGAGCTTCCACTATCGTTCTCAAGTGCCTCTTTTTCAAAACACACGCATCATTTTTAAAATTAATAAACTTTATATAATTTGTACTAACTGCGGTGGAGAATTTTAACTTATTTTTTAAGTACTGTCAAGCCTTAAATAATTGTTTCCCGTCGAATATATTTATTTTAAAATGATGAATATTAGCATTCATTGTTTTACCTAAAATGAAAATATGTTTTACTAGAAATAGAAAATGCTCATTTTTGGTAGAATCAATACTTTATTAGCAAAAATTATGAAAGGAAAAGTAATTGGGAAATATGTTTGAAAGTTAAAGTCAAAGGAACAATATCAAATCATACTCATCAAATTCAAAGTCAAATGTATTGCATATTTACGTACATTGTTTTGTCAGGAATGTATTAAATCTATTGAACAAAATTAGACAGTTAAGGGTTCAATTTAAAATGGAATATTCATCAAACAGTAAAAAATATAGAATAAGACACTCCAACACCATACACATAAAATATTTTGTCATTTATATTACACAAATTAAAGTATTCAAATAAAAATTGAAATCACATTTAACATAACCAGTTAAGGACATATTTATAATGGTACATCAAACAATATATCAAACTTTCAATGTAGCAACAAATATTTCTTTGAAAAACTTCTTAAATGTTTTTTATATCAAACTCTCACTGAGTTATTTTATTACCCTACAAATTATAATTCTTAAGTTAGTAAAGTATATGGCAATTGTATAAGGACACAATAACTTCTGTTCCAAAAAAGGAAACCAATATATTATAGGAAAATATTATTATTTTAACCATTTTAAGAAGAATACAATAAAAATTACAGATTTCAAAATAAGAACATAGAACATGTGTGACAATGTTATTCTCTCATGACAACGTGATGGTTGTATTTTAAGGAGCTGAATTCTTTTTCGTTCTGTCATTCTCGTCGAATTCCAGTCAGTTGCTTCTCCTTCAGCAACAATGCCGTTGTTTTCAAACACATGGTGCACATATATGCTGCTATCCCCTTGCACTTTCAAAGATCTTCTGCAATCAATGTAAAAAAGAGTCATATTAGACTTCAAAAGATGATAGTATATTTTCCGTAATTTAAAAAGAATCTGCCAGTGGAAACATCAATGCTCCACTCTGAACGGGAGGAAAATCTATAGGCATCAATATTTGAAGTGATTAAAATTCTACTCCGTAGTCAATGCAGACTTGTACCTTTAACATTGTTATAGCCATAATTAAAAAACAGCGACAACAGTGATTGTTGATTTTTCGCGTACATGGAAGACCAATGTTTGATATAAGTGAGCTGAAAATCCTCATTTTGGAATCTAGCGTTCGCAACGTGCTTTGGAATATTATCAAAAAAAATCTTAAAAATCTTAGATTCTTAACAAGTTTGATTTATTTTTATATAAAACATAATCACTTCATGATTAAGTTACTCCATTGAAATCAAAAAGTGACTCTTCATCTACATAATACAAAAATTGCAAGTCTCCATCTTTACCGGCAATAACGTTACTGCGTTAGAGGGGAACGTCTGCAACAATTTTCTTATCCTCAGTATGGAGCCGTCTTAATAGTTGTGCCATAGTTAACATTTAAGTTCCACTTGTGAATTTTTCCTTCGTGACGTCATTCAAAATTTTTATTTAAAATTTGAATCACGAACTGAGAGTAAAAATGTTTTTCATAAAAAATACAAATGAAACTCATAAATCAAGAAATTCGATTGTTATGCGAACTGCAGACACACACTGCCGTGCACTTTGACGAATGGACAAGATTGAATAACGGCGTCTCACTTGAATGTGTTGTTGAAAATGTTCCATTCGCCGTCGTTCGTCAATAAAATGTTTTAATAATTCACCAGAAATTAAAATAGAGTGGAATTGAATTTAAGAAATAAGAATTTATTGTTCACGTACCTTGGTCTCCTTGCCCACCACGTGTTGATCGTAGTATTCGAGGAGCGACGGGAGTTGTGCACTCAGCTTAGACCATCCGTCCGAAGATCCATAATAGGCGATCATCGTAGGAACGACCGATGTCAAATATATCTCAATGCCATGTTGAGTCTGATAAACCAGGGCATATTTAATCCAATTATCCAGTTCCACTCCGTCTCTCTCCTTCCTCTCCGCCTCCTCGAGGATTCTCTTGAATCGCTGTTCTCCGTCGCCCTCTCCCGAATATGGAAACCCTCTGTTATTAAACGCCAAATACACCGACAGCTGCGACAATGCATTGGCGAGTACAGCAATAGCATATCTCTCATCATCCCATCTCCCACCCACGTACGCCTTTCTCTCTTCAAAGTCGGCGAATGAACGAAAGCCACCCCCACTCTCTTCTATCCCGTCGTGGTCTCTAAGTGTCGGTTTCATTCTTCCGATGTCATAAGATTCGAAATCGACGAAAACTTTGACGCTCGACTGGAATCGAAGGAATTCGAGAATGCAAGACGTAATGCGATCCTCGTCGTACATCATTTCGTACCGTCTCTTCATTTCCGAAATGTTGTCTTCGTTCGAGGGCTTCAACTCCGTCTTCCGCATCATTGCCTCGACGTACGCCTCTCTGTTGGGTTTGTACTCTGGCGTTGGTGTTACTGGTGGCGTTGAAGGTCCTGGTGGCACTTCAACCGGCTTCGGCGTTTCTTCTATTGGCGGGCTGGGTTTCGGAATCTGCGATCCTATATTTTTACAATTCTTAAATTTAGCAACAATCTCTTTCATCTGTGTTTCCATGGATTCCTTGATAGAAGAGTGTTCCGTGGTCAACAGTGATTGCAGAGTGTACACTCTAGCAACGGTGCTACCCTGTTGTTTTTTTACTTCCGCCAAAGATTCTCCCAGCGTGGTTACCATGGAATTCACGCCCTTTATTTCGTTTCCCAAATCAGCCACGGAGTGCTTTAAACTGTTAACAATTGAGGAACCATTTTCTTGATCTCTGCTAATTTTCGCCAATGCCTCTTTTTGCGTGGTTACAATGGAATTTACGCCCTTTATTCCATTTCCCAAATCAGCCACGGATTGCTTTAAACTGTTAACAATTGAGGAACCATTTTCTTGCTCCCTGCTAATTTTCGCCAATGCCTCCTTTTGCGTGGTTACCATGGAAACTAACTTTGCCTGTTCATTATTCGCGCTATCGCATACCTGATGTAAAAAGTACACCTTGGAAACGGTGTTGCCAAGTTCTTTCTTTACTTCATCAAAAGACTTTGATACGGTGTTGCCAAGTTCTTTCTTTTCAAGAAGTTTGAATATATCCTCTCGCTCCTTGTTCCCTGGGTGATTGAAGACCATGGTTTTCGCAATTTTCAGTGCGCTGTGACCATACCTGTCGACTATCAAAGGATCAGCCCCCGCTTCCAGGATCTCCTTAACCCAGTCCAGCTTCCCTAACATCACCGCCTGATGGAGCAGCGTCCTCTCGCCCACGTTCTTCGCATTAATATATGGCAAATGTTGCAAAATATGAACGAACCCCTCCACGGGATATTTTGGCATCAACTCGAATAAAAGCGCCCCCATTTCGACCTCAAGAGAGATATGAACCACGTTCCTTTCTGAGCCGATTGAAATTCTATTGCGATCTTGCTTAACAATTGGGAGGAATGGAGATTTTGCCTACAATATGCCTGGAGATATATCTCTTGCAGAGTCGGCTGTCGAGATCACGGAGTTGTACTGCCGATGGATTACCCCTGTGGATGGATCTGACAATATTCAGATTTAGAACACAATACTGTTTGTTTTCTTTCAAATGTGTTATAAGGAATTAAACAACAGTTTAGTTAGTAGTTATGTCAGTTAAAATGACTGTCGTTGACTGTCAAGAGGGTAATTAATTATTGATCAGAGTCAATGTTCTCAAAGAAAAATTAGATTTATTTATTGATAGTAAACTTTAATATTCAAATAAATTGCACAGCTGGTACATTTTAAACCCTGAGTATAATCAATGCAAAAATAAACTGACCATATCAAAATGTCTTGATTAGTAAAATAAATTATTAAAAATACATAACTGTAATTAATTAATTTAAGTATTTATCAGGTTATTTGTCTAGGAGTTGAAATGGGATAAAAATTCTCAAAATTCAAATTCTCGTTCCTGTTAAAAGTGATATATACGAATATTTCTTTCAATCGAACCGTAGCTGAGCCTGAATCTTGGTTCTCACCAACGTCAAAGGCAATACTCGTCAGTGAAAATGGTCATGCCTTATGAGTGAGGATCGTCTCCGTAAGAGCGTTGATCTGATGAGAATAAACTACACAACAAAGAGTCGTCTGATGTTCTGTAGTGGAAATGGCTGACTAGTCAGTGCCTCTCTCTCTTACTGATCCTACTAAGTGCTTGAGCTGAGTTGATGATGTGAATGCTTTGCTTCTCAAACGCCGCCTTTTTATGTCAGCCGACGAGCAGGTAACGAAGCAGGAGGAAGATGAATTTTTTTCACTCGAATAGTGCGCGGCAATAGAAATCGCCAAGAGGGTCGCAGTGGAGTGAGTTGGGCGAGAATACTGCGAACAAAAAGACATTTCTGGAATTGTATTATAAATGGAATGACTTAGTTTCGGAAGATGACGAAATCTATTCCAGGAGCTTCTACTCCGCGAAGTATATCCTTGTTACTCCCTGCAAGGCCACCGGCCAGGCGACTGTCATATGTTACGAGAGATTATTATTAGCGACACACTTTTCAAGAAAAGGAAAAACTTCCTCGTACTGCGATATCAGCTTAGCTGACGAGAGCGAAGGGAGTTCGAGTTATCTGTCTCTTGCGGTCGGATATTTTTATTCGAGAAAAGCACTGCCTTTCCTCCACGACTTTCACAAAAACACATTATGGAAATAAATTTCCTCATTTCGTAATAATTTCAATTCCGTTTTATCGTTCATATGGATTCGGCACTTCTCAAAACAAAAATTTAATACAATATAAGAATCCACAAGTATAGCAAAATAACAATTAGGAGCCACGAGTGGTATCAATTATTGCCAATTATACTGTCAAATGGTCAGTACTGATCGAAGTATGTATTACGACATAGTCTAGGCATTCTTTAAGCATCAGGGAATTAAATAAATTCGTGTTGAATAAGTATGGTCTATTACTAACATGAAGTCAGGGATGGGTCTAACAAATGCGAAATAATACTGTGGTTAAGTAGGGGTAAATGCTTACCTCAAATAAGGGATAGCATAACCAAATAACTAACAGTACTGAGGTAAAGTACAGGCCAATACTAACGTGAATTCAGGGGTGGCTTTGCCAAATGCTACACGGTACTGCGGAAAAGTACGTGCTTGGACTAACATGAAGTTAAGGGTGGCATTTCAATATGACAAACAATACTGCGGTAATGTACTGGTCGGTATTGACGTAAAGTAAGGGGTGGCATTACCAAATGTCTAACACTACTGTCGTAAACAATGGGCCGATACTATCGTCAAGTCAGGGGCGGCATAGCCAAATGCCAAAGAGTACTGCGCTAAAGTATTGGCCGGTAATAAAGTTAAGTCAGAGATGCGTTACCAAATGCCAAACGGTACAACGGTAAAATTACGGGATTATACTAACCTGAAGTCAGGGGTGGCATTGACTAATGCTAAACAATACTGTCGTAATGTATGGGCCAGTACTAACGTGAAGTCAGGGGTGGCATTACCAAATGCCATAGGGTACTGCGGTAAAGTTACGGGCTTGTACTGACGTGAAGTCAGGATTAGCATTGTCAAATGCGAAACAATACTGCGGTAATGTACTGGTCGGTATTGACGTGAAGTAAGGGGTGTCATTGCCAAATGCCAAACAGTACTGTTGAAAACAATGGGCCGGTACTATCGTGAAGTCAGGGGTGGAATAGCCAAATGCCAAAGAGTACTGCGCTTAAGTATTGGCCGGTAATAAAGTTAAGTCAGGGGTGCGTAGCCAAATGCCAAACGGTACAGCGGTAAAATTCCTGACTTATACTAACGTGACATTACCAAATGACAAACGGTACTGCGGTAAAATTACGGGATTATACTAACCTGAAGTCAGGGGTAGCATTGACTAATGCTAAACAGTACTGTCGTAATGCATGGTCCAGTACTAAAGTGAAGCCAGGGGTGGCATTACCAAATGCCAAAGGGTACTGTGGTAAAGTTACGGGCTTGTACTGACGTGAAGTAAGGGTTAGCATTGCCAAATGCCATGCAGTACTCTCGTAAAGTATGCACCGGTACCAACGTGAAGTCAGGGGTGGCTTTGCTAAACGCCAAAGAGTACTGCGCTAAAGTACGGGCTTGTACTAACGTAAAGTCAGGGATGGCATTGCCTACTGAAAAAGAGTACTGTCTTAATGTACGAACCGGTACTAACGTAAAGTCAGGGGGGGCATTGCCAAATGGAAAACAATACTGCGGTAATGTACTGGCCGGTACCTACGTGAAGTCAGAGGTGGCATTATCAAATGCCAAAGAGTACTGCGGTAGAGTACGGGCTTGTACTAATGTGAAGTCAGTGGTGGCATTGCCTAATATCAATAAGTTCTTTCGTAAAGTATGGGTTGGTACTAACGTGAAGTCTGGGGTGGTATTGCCTACTGCCAAACAGTACTGTCTAAATGTATGGGCCGGTACTAACGTGAAGTCATGGGTGGCATTGAAAATGCCAAACGGTACTGCTTTACATTACTGGCTTGTAATAGCGTAAAGTCAGTGGTTTCATTGCCTACTGACAAACAGTAATGTCTTAATGTATAGATCGGTACTAACATAAAGTAAGGGGTGGCTTTGACAAATGCCAAAAAGCACTGTCGTAAAGTACAGGCTGGTACTAAAGTGAATTCCGGGGTTGCATTTAAAAATGCCAAACGGTATTGCTGTAAAATACGGGCTTGTAGTAACGTGAATTCAGGTCTAGCATTGTCTTATGCCAAAAAATATTGCGGTAATGTAAAGGCCGACACTATGGTAAAGTCATGGGTTGCATTGCTAGATGACAAACAGTACTGCGCTAAAGTACAGGCCAGTACAAACGTGAAGTCAGGGGTGGAATTGCAAAATGCCATACAATACTGCTGTTATGTACGTGCCGGTGCCAATGAGATGTCAGGGGTGGCATAATCAATTAAATAACTACTGTGGTAAAGAATGCTATAGTGCCAACGTAAATTAGGGGTGGCTATGCAATATGCCAAACAGTACTGCGCTTAAGTACTTGTTTGTAATAACTAGAAGTCAGGGGTGGCATTGCCAAATGCCGTACACTACTTTGCTAATGTACTTGCCGGTACTAACGAGAAGTCAAGTGTGGCATAACCATATAACTTACAATACAGTGGTAAACTATGTGCCGGTACTAACGTGAAGTCAGGGGTGGCTTTGCCGTATGTCAAACAGTACTGCGCTTAAGTACTGCTTGTACTAACGAGAATTCAGGGGTGGCATTTTCAATTGCCGAATGGTACGGCGGAAACGTTCGGGCTTATACTAATGTAAAGTCAGGGGAGGCATTGCGAAATTCCCAAAAATACTGCGGTACTGTACGGGCCGGTACTAACGTGAAGTCAGTGGTGTAGAAGAGTACTATGGTAAAGCATAGGCTGGTAATAACGTACAAACAGGGGTGGAAGTGCCAAATGGAAAACAGCACTGCGAATATTTTCTGGCCACTACTTTCTTGAATTCAGAGGTGGCTTTACCAAATGCCAAACAATACTGTGGTGTTTTACAGGCCAGTAATAACGTGAAGTTAGGGGTGGCATTGCTAGATGCCAAACAGTAATATCGTAGGATATGGACCGGTTCCAACCTTGAAGACAGGGGCGGAATTACTAATGCCATGGAGTACTGCGCCAAAGTACAAGCTTGTACTCACGAAAAGACAAGAGTGGCGTTGCCAATTGCCAAGGAATACTGCGGTAGAGTATGGGACTGTACTATCATGAACACAGGAATTGCATTGCCAAAACCAAACAGTACTGTCGTAAAGTATGGGCTTTTACTAACGTGTTTTCCGGTGTGGCTCAGCCAAATGCCAAGCTATACTGCGGTAAAGTACTGGTTGGTACTAACGTGAAGTCAGAGGAATTGCATTGCCAAATGCTAAACAGTACTCTCGTAAAGTATGGGCCGGTACTAACTTGAAATCAGGGGTGGCATTGCTTAATGCAAAACAGTAACACGCTAAATTACGGGCTTGTACTAACGTGAAGTCTAGGGTTCCATTGCCAAATCCCAAACAATACTGTCGTAAAGTACGAGCATGTACTAACGTTAAGTCAGGGGAGGCATTACAAAATGCCAAAAAGCAATGTCGTAAAGTATGGGCCAATACTAATGTAAATTCAGGGGTGGAATTGCCAAATGCCAAACAAAACTTCGCTAAAGTACGTGCTTGTAATAACGTGAAGTCAGGGGTTGCATTGCTAATTGCCCAACAAGACTACGGAAGATTACGGGCTTGTACTAACTTGAAGACAGGGGTTTCATTGCCAAATTTAAAATAGTACTGTCGTCAAGTACGGGCTTGTATTAACGTGAAGTCAGGGGTGGCAATGCCAAATGCCTATTAGTACTGCTGTAAAGAACGGGGTGGTACTAACGTTTTGTCAGGGGTGGCATTACCAAATGGTAACAGTACTATGGTAACGTACGCGCCAGTAATAATGTAATGCCAGGATGCTGGCATTACCAAATGGCAAACAGTACTGCGACAATGTACGGGCCGGTACATAATTATCAAACCTGCTTCTTCCAGTCCGGAAATTAGAAAGGTATTGCAGAAATATAGCTTTTAACAATATAACTTATTTTCCATAGTAGGGAAAACATGAATCTCATAAGTTAAAACAATTAGGCTGCTGTAATTCTCCAGAAATAAGTTCCAGAATGGAATAAATATCACATTTAATATATTTGTATCCGACGCTATATTCAAATGACAATTATTTTGAGAACAATATTATTAAATTTTCAGATTATTACATGACCTAATAATTATTATATAGCAAGACACATCACATATCAAAAATCAAATTTATGAATATGCATTCCTATTGCTATTGTGAGATGCTATTGCTTCCTTATTATCCACTAATATGATATGATTCCGATATCATTTATAGTTCATAAAACGTATTTTGAAAGGTGTGTAAAAAATAACGTGGGCAACTATTTTTACGTAATACTTTTTGAGGTGACGATTTTATTTCATAAATGAATTAAATACCAATTATGTCGTCAAAATAGAAGCATGTGTGATCTATTAAATATGAGTAGAAAATGCCAATTTATCCTTAACGTGAATGCCAATGTATTTTTCCGAAAGAAAACAATAGGGTTGTATTCATAGTCACATATAATCTCAGATTTAATTCAATTTTCGAATATATATCTCTGATGAATTAAAATTTGCAATACATAGTGGTCCAAAATCCCTATTTTGCTAATCTCTGTTTCATCAATCTTTGATATTTTAGCATATATAGTCGACAAATATAATTGATTTTTCTGTAAGAATCCTTAGTAAAATAATAACTGATTATTTGGCTGAATAATCATTTTTTCATTAACAACAGTTGGAAATGACATTAATTTATATTTTGATGACGTATTCTACATGCAGTCTTCGGAGCACGTCATAGGCTTTTTGATTTGCTACTCGTATACGCTGTTTGGCAGTCACAATTTGTTGGCTGTTCGACTCTTATGACTCAAACAGCCTACATATAGAAGCCTACAAAATATAGAAAAATGGACGAAAAAAATTCTATCGATGAATGGGCTCTCGCATCCCGCCATATATATAACTTTATAACCTCTGCCAACCTGTCTTAAGTATTGCATAACGTCATAAATTTCAAGGGCAATGACGAAAGGAGAATGCAGGCATGCGCTTGAAGGGTTATAACTTTTATATTAACTACAATAGCGCAGGAATATGTTACGTAAAAATAAATCCCCCATTAAAGTATGTATATCGAAAAAAAAAATGTAAAAGGCGGAGAAATAACGGAGAAACGACGCCATGAAAAACTATGATTTTTAAAAATTTTAATTAAAAATTTTCTCAATGGAGGCGATATAAATTTTGTTTAAAATTATACTTTTGTTTTTAACTCAATTTTCTCCATCAAATGGTACGTGGAAGGATTGTGCCTTCTTTATTATCACGTGAATAAATCGTCAATGTAAAGCCTGCAGCAGTAGAAAGAAATTTAGATAAAAATTAGAATTCCTCGTATATAAAAAATACTTGTTTTCAATAAACGAATAAACAAAAAACATGCAAAGAAACAGCGGTTTTTATAGAAATATTTTTGAAAAATATAAAAAAAATAAAAAATAGGGAAAAAAGAAATAACAATTTCCAATAATTTAACAACGAATATCTCAAAAACCGGTCAGTGGATTTGGTTAAATATTCTTACGTAAAGCAAATGAACCTTTTTAAACAATACAACATTGTACATTCAATGTTACTTCCTTGTAAACAGAGACATGGTACATATTTGAATACGCTGCAAGTGAGGCTGCGCCCCCCGATGGGTGTATTATTTTGTTGATAGAGAATATTGATACAAAAAATTCGTCCTGCTTTAGATGACGGAAGCAATTCCATTTCCAAGTCTGAAAATTGAAAGATATACTTGAAAAACATTGACCTTATTTACAACACATGAGGATAAACAATTAAAAGTTAATGAACAGATTTCTCGAAACTCGGAAGGTAAATGTCCTTCAAATTTTGCTAAATGAAAGTCCACACGTCTTTCTCTAAGATTATTGCAGCAGCTGAACTAATGTATAAAACTTGTAAACGACGCTATAAACATTTGTTTTATTAAACATTAGCGCGATTTCACTCTCCGCCGCGTGGCGCTCACGGATCTACGGAGTAATGGAAAATAATTTTTATCTAAAAATCTTTGAAATCAATTTTATTTAAACTCGCTAGAAAGAAGAAACTTAATTAATATTAACAATAGACACTATATATTTCAATGTGCTCTCGTCGTTAGCGTTAACAATGCTTGTCAAAAAACTACGATCCCGCGACCACGCAGTCCGCCCATGCCCCATAAAAACACTATGTTCAACATTTAATTTTATTCTACGTTTGCTAACCAAGAGGCAATTTTTTACGCAGATACCTAGTGGAAACCAATCTAAATAAGGAAATTTAAAAAATATTTTTCATAAAATTTACCGATCTGTCACAAGAGGCCATCACAAATTTCAGTACACGCTAGGCGAATAAAACATTTTCCTCATTTCGAGCGCATTTTATGAAAATATATACATTAATACATACAAACACTTTACAGTTTAATGTGCCGTCTTCGTGATTATCAGCAATGCTCGTCCAAAAACCACGAAACCGCGGCCATGTAGTCCGTCCACGTCAATCAATCAATTTTTAGACAATGTTTTTTATGCAGACACCTAGAACAAACCATTGCAAATGAGGAAATTAGTAAACATTTTCCACAAAATGTATCGTTTAGCCGCAATTGGCCATCCCAAATTTCATTACACGCTAGGCGTAAAATACATTTTCATTATTCCAAGCGGATTTTATAAAGATTTATACCAGGTCTAACAGGATTGCAACAAAGTCGTACTGTCTGATATAATTGCAAAACTGCTTTTCCTCCTTGTTTAAGAACAACAATCGCAAAAGTTACAGTTTTTGGCCTTCGATCGAGTATTAACAATTAAATATTTATTAATAGTTTTCTCAAGAACCGGGAGATAGATATTCCTTAAAATTCGCTATATGAAAGACAATCCTCTAACTCTAACGTGTATATTAACGTTGAGATATACATTTGTGTATTTGAACTTCAGCGTGATCACACTATCCGCCAGGTGGCGCTGAACGATTGACGGAATAAAGGAATACTTTTTAACTAAAAAACCGAGACAATAATTTCATTCCAACTCTGTTGGATGACGTAACGCAATAATTAATTCTCCAAGGGACACATGATGCAATTCAATGTGCCCTCTTCGTAAGCGTCGTCAAAGCTCGTCAAAAAATCACGAAACCGCGGCCATGTATTCCGTCCACGTACCGTAAAAACACTACATTCATCATTTTTTTCTTCGGTGTTTATCAAAGTTTAGACATATCTCATATTCACACGTAGACATAAATATGCAAGCTAGGAAATTGGAATGTTTATTTCATCAAGTTAACCTTTTGGCCACAATAGGCATCCCAAATTTAATTACACGCCAAACAAATATGTTAAAACAATAAATAACAAATACTTTCGTTCCGAGCACATTTCAGAAATGTTGTAAAGAGTGTCTTACTGTCTCTGTTGATGACAACAATGCCTTTCCTATGGGAAGTTGAAAACAAAAGTTCGAGAAAGTATATACATTGACTTACAAATGAGGATAAACAAATGTTTATGAACAATTTTCTCGAAAACCGGGAGATAGATATTCTTCAAACTTCGCAAAATGAAAGAACACACAACATTCTCTAACGCGCACACATTCACACCAATATGCAAACCTTCTGAACGACGATATAAACATTTGCATTGTCGAATTTAAGCGCAATGTTACACTACGCCACGTTGTGCTTCACGTTTTAGGGAGTAATGGAAATTAATTTTTATCTAAAAAATTAAAAATTGAACTCGGTAGGAAGACGAATCAGAAATTGCATTACGAGGTGGCAATCTACATTTCAATGTGTTTTGCATGAGCGTCACCAAAGGCTGTCAAAGAACGACGTTCCCACGGCCACGCAGTCCGCCCACGCCCCGTAAAAACACTATACTCAACATTATTTTTCTTCAACGTTTATAATTATTGAGACATGTTTTTTTGTTTAAACCTAGAGTAAATTTTTTCCGGCAATGTGGTTTAGGAGGCGTATGACAAGGGCCTTCTTCAAGGGAATAAATGAAAAGCCCTTGAAGAGCACTTTTTGTTGTCTCTCGAACCCCACCATGCCCGTTCAAAATAGTTCGGCCACTAATTCACCCCCCTTGACGTTCTCATTTACATATACAAAATACCCTTCAAGCCACCTCATGTAAGATGTCTACAACATGCATTAAAATTTACCCTAAAGTTAGTGTAACCACGACTAATTATGTATTTGCATAAATCGCTTATGCTTTTATGAGGAGAAGCCTCGGAAGCATGCACTACACTACAGATATGATCCCAGTGTTCGAGGGACCGTTAGTATATACCAAAACTCTACTTTCCTACTACATAAACGGACAGAGACTCGAGTTAAACAGAGGACATGCACCATGTGCTGTTAGTATTAGGTAGCAGATAATGTTAAAAGTATAAGGGAGTACTAGTACTACTACGACCTACACTACCTGTCGAAAAAACCTAATTGAAAGTCACATTGGCAGCAGTTATGGTCCTTTATCGTTCACGGGAAAAATGACATTTTAAATCTGTCCATTCTGCAGTCCATTTCCATAAATTTATTTTCATGATCTGATCTACCATAGTATGCTGGATTTCGTAAAATATTATTAAAGTTATCAGATAATTAATCGGATTCGAACTTACATAATAGATTGACTCTAAATATCAATCGACAGTCTGAAAGCGTTTCAAATCCCAGTTGCAGCAAAAGGTCAGTAACACTAATCAGATTATCATAAGGGAATTTATAATATCTGGCCGATCTTCGCTGCATGCGTTTAAACTCAGTTTTCAAGCATACCTCATAAGGATCCCAAATACTTTCAGCATATTCCAGTTAAGGTCTAGCAAGGGAGAAGTAGCTGATTTCCCCAACTGTATCGTCACACTTGCCAAGCACTCTTTTAACAAATCCCAATAATCAATTAGCTTGTCCGGTATTTTCCCGAATATGTTTATTCCCCGATCGATTATTAGTCAGTTTGACTCCATGGTATTTAACCGTTCTATATTCCCTAATTTGTTATTATATATGAAATAGATCTAAACGGAAGAAAGTTTTTGTTTCCAAAAATTCATAACAACGTATTTTCTCATGTTTTATTCAGGCTGCCACCAATCGCAACACTCCTGTATTGCCTCGAGGCCCTTAGTTAGCGCCTAATTGATTATCATTAAGGCTACGCATTTCTCTATACACCACTGCGTCATCTGCAAATAATCTAAGCCTACTGTCAACTGTTTCACCGATATCGTTTATAAGTACAAAAGGTACAGAAGTGGGCCTATGACACTTCCATGTAGGGCACCTGATGTAATTTTTACTTCATTAAAGATACCGCCGTCTAATACTTTCGGATGGTGCTGTTCTTCTTACATTCTTATTTTTCCACCAGTGCAATGCTAAATGAAGGTTTTTTTTGCGCGTAAAATGTTCCTACGCAGCATATAGCACGCAACAGTGAGGCATATTAAAAATATAACGCGTGAAAACTGCACATGTGCACTTCCCTTAATTAATCCTAGATTGTTCTTCCTTTTTTAATGTGAAGTACCAAGGACGAATTGCTTGCCGCGATGCAATGATAACCTTGGGAGGGATCATCTGCGTACCTTACGTGCGCCACGTAGGAAATTGTACATTATCCAGCGTACATGCAATTGTTGATATTTACTTCTCCATTTTCTCGAGAAAGATGTGTCAGCGATGAAAGTAAATTCCTAGGAATTTAGCCCATAATGTAAGATATGTTTGATAGGTCCATTGAAATGAAGTCAGATACCAACCTGTTATTAGACGATAACTAGGGCATCATGGAGTACATCTTGCGAAACGCAGATAAAATAAGGACCTTATGAAATAAAAAAGCTCGTATTGTCATTATTTTCTGTTAATACGCATTTAGAATCAAACTAGATGGTGAATCAAGGCTACGATCGGTGATTTAAATGAAGAGTCGCGAGGTATTTTTCTTAGAATATGTCCTAAAATGTTAAAATGTGACTAATTTCAAACATGCTTCCAAAAAATAATGAAATGAGTGTTCTTTTTAAAGAAATGTGTTAACTATATGTGAAATCCACTTCGAGTCTGAATTTCATCAAAAATTAATTAATTTGTTTCCGCGCTCTCCTCATCTCTTATAGTCGTTATCCATTCCTAGAAATATATTAGTGTGCTTTCTCCGCGCAAAATATACCCTAGTATTAACCATCCGCGGCTCTCATTAACCTGTACTTGTCGTAAACCATCCCCCTGAACCGTTCGAACATGAAAAAATTTTGGGAATTAGACACTTTTTTGTAGACACTCCAGAAAAGATATCAAAATTGCAGTTTAAGTGAAAAAATACAAATTTTGTCTCTTGTAACAGCGATTTTGAATATCCAGCATCGGTTTCATATTTACAGTTCAGTGAATATTTATCGAAAAGGCTTGCATATTACTTCAAGTAGATGGAATTTTAGCCATACCAAAAAAATGGGAAATGGGTAAACCAAGTTAACCAAGCCGGTATTGACCAAGTTATTGGATAAAATACACAAAATTCAGTTGATGAATTTTAAGCTATTTGGTATGACAATTTCGATAATTGGCTATTTGAAATTTTGAAAAACATCGTAATACATTTGTTAGATTATATTTAAAATATTCACGATGTATTGCATTGAAAAAGACTTCTTCCCCTTTAACTTTTTTTTAATGACCACCATTTCTTACACAGTTCAGTATGACAGGATTATTCCGAGCACTTGTTTTTACAGAGAAATTTCTCTTCATTTTCTTAAGTAACTAAGAAACAGTAATGCGGCTATCTCTATTACAAAAAAACAAGCAAGCAGTCTTATTAATAATGCTATTTGTGATTGAAAAAACCTTCCCCTATCAAGTTGCACAAGTAGTAAATGTGGCCTTTCCTCGCTTACTCCTCAGAAATATTTACCTGGATAAAAACGAAGAACCTCAAGAATTTCACTGGCATACTGTTTAAGCAATCTTGCACGCCCTTGTTTTTTATTAAAAAATTATAAATTAACTTATATATACTTCTATAGGCTTCAATAGTGATTGTCTCCAACATAATTCCACGACCTTCTTAACTTTCCATTAGATGGAAAAACATCGCATCCGAAAACATCTTGCTCATTTACTTTGACAACAGCAGTGCTGCTCACCCATTACAAAAACTAATAAAACTTCGTCATCCTGTGTCATCATGGAAAAGGTATTGGATTATCAGTTAAGTAGAATTTCTTAGCAACTAGTAATGGAAACAATGCATGTGATGGTATAGTTGGTTGAGTCAAGTGACTAGCAAGTAGAGCTTAATTATTGTGAACCCGTCAAAAACTAGATTTTATGACCACTGGGTTTGTATAAACTAGCATCAGAAAATACTAAGGAATTTGGGATATGGAGTGTGTCATGCAGAGACAAAGGATAATGTGAGCTATTCTTGGAAGAACTATATTCCAGTGCAAAAAATATAGGAACAAGAGAGAATCATTATTTTAAACATTCGAAGCAGTTTTAACTCCTAGTAAAACAAGTATCATCCTCAACAAGTACTTTCATTTGGTGTGTTTGGAGTAAGAAGAAGTAACACCATCAACGACTGAGGTCTGAAGTATGATTCATATTAATTCCTAAATTAATAGTGCTTTTATCATAATTAATGATAAAAATTTCATTGTGCTCTAATGGATAAATGTATGGTAATGTCAATAGAAAAAGTGCAATAACTCAACCTTGTAATTCTAAGTCAATATTTTGATAGACCTTGATTCTAGTTTAAAAGACTATGCAGAACTATTAATTTTGTTTATTACGCTGAACTACTTCGTATATTTATAAACATGATATTTTAAGTGAAATTAACTAATAACTCAACCATCCTATTTATCCGGAGTCAATTTATGTGCAATATATCTCCTGTGCGGTGAAAAATTGAACGGTGTATAGGAACGACCTTGCCAATGTAATTTTGGAGCTACGTTCACAGCATCGAAAGAGTTAAAAAAATATGTCGATAACAGTCCAATGTCTTGTTTTGAATAATTAACGTATTAACTGCCCAACCCTACTTAATGAAACAATTAACTTTGAAAAATACTAACAATTGAGAGTTTTGTTCGCCATGTGCATTGGTTTTTACTAGGGAAAATTTATCTTGGTTTGTAAAAAATGAGTGCTACCATAAACACAATACAAGACATATAACTGATCTACATTTTATTCAGCAACATTTAAAGGTCTCTTCGTCTGGCTCTCCCAGACTTATGTGTATTAAATTGTACAATGCCCTTCCGGTGCATTTAAAAAGAACTCCAACAATGTCTGCATTCAAATGTCAGCTAAGGAAGTTCCTGATGTTAAAGTGTTTTTATAGTGTGGAAGAGTACTTTTTGTAGTGTTAATCTGTTTGTGCCTTTGCAAAATCATCAAATATACATCCCTTGCAAATACTCCATGGCAGTCTGTCTTCCTTCGACACCTTTGGAAAAGGAAGGAGTGGATGAGTACCAGAATTACGAGGAGCCCATATACGAGGGTGAGGTGAAAAGTTCTCGGCCTTACACAGAGATGGTGAAAGTACCAATGAAATTTTGATTTTTTTATATTTGTACACCTTTCCCAACAATGTAATTCAAATTTCAAGTTGAGCTGCCACATTGTATTGTTGTAACGGCTTTTTGAAGTAGACGTGTTGTGTGTTTTTCGTTCACATGGATAAACTGGAGTATCGTGCTGTCATAAAACTATCCATTTTGGACGGTTAATGGCCAACAGAAATTCATCCGAAGTTGGTGAAGGTTTATAAGGACTCTGCTCCTTCATTATCGACAGTTTAGAAATGGGTGGCAGAATTAAAACGTGGCCGAAATTCTCTTGAAGATGAGCCATGTGAAGGACGTCCCAAAACTGTAACAACAAATGAAAACATCGAAAAAGTGCACAATATGGTTTTGGACGATAGGCGATTAAATGTGTATGAAATACCTGATGACATAGGCATATCAGAGGAAAGAGTACGATACATTTTTCATGAATAATTAAATATGAAAAAGCTTTGTGCATGTTGAGTGCCGCATTTGTTAAATGCTGACCGAAACCAAGTGCGTAAACAAATTTCTCAGCAATGTTTGGACCGTTTTCAAAATAATAGAACTGATTTTGTGCGCTGATTTGTTACTGTCAATGAGACGTAGGTCCACCACTAAACGCCAGAAACTAAATAGCCATCGAAGCAGTGGATGGAAGCCGGCGGACCTGCCCCAAAAAAGGCGAAGTCGATTTCATCAGCCGGAAAGGTGATGGCCAGTGATTTCTGGGATGCAAAAGGGATTCTTCTAATTAATTACCTTGAAAATGGTAAAACTATAAATGGTGAATACTACGCAAGTCTTCTGGACCAACTGGATGAGAAAATACGTGAAAAGAGGCTTGGGTTGCAAAAAAATAAAATCATCTTTCACCAGGACAATGCCTCTGCCCACAAAGATGCTTTGGCACTGGGAAAACAGGGATTTGAACTAAAAATAATTGGAAAATTCATCCTATTCACAAGATTTGGTACCATCTGACTTCCAACTATTCCCACATTTAAAAACATTTGTAGATAGAAAACGTTTTGAGTCCAATTAAGACGTTATGGCAGCCGCAGATGGTTATTTTGCAGATCTACCAGAATCGCACTTCCGTCACGGAATCTACTCATTTGAAAAACGTTGGACAGAGTCAATAGAAATAAAGGGGGACGATGTGGAAAAATAATAGCATTTTTGACATAAAAATCACAGTCTTTCATTGCCAGGCCGAGAACTTTTCACCTTGCCCTCGTATTATGGTAATTATTCCAACACTGGCAATTCATTTTGCGAAAATATTAATTGGTGTTTCCATGTGCACATAACAGCTTACCTCTACAATCTTCATATATAAAAAAATTCTCACTTAATTCGACCGTAAAAAACCTGCCATAAAATCAATAAGGTTTTCCAAATGAGATGCTATTGACCGTACTTCACCAAAATATGTGGTAATTGATAAGAGATGGTAATGTGGTAATTGATAAGAGAGATACTTAGTCTGTTGTGGCTCCTATCTAGAAGAGTCCCCCTTTGATTCATTATTCATTTTAGATAGAATTCAAAATGATAGATCTATTACATCTCTCTCAAAACAGAGTGATACATGTTTTAACAATATAGAAAATGTTCTTTGAAAATAAAACAGCAGAATCATAAGGGGTCATCGACATCAAACAATCACCACCACGGGAGTATGAAAATTCATACAGTGCCATCATAGGAAATTTTTCATCCATCAGCCATTGTACGGGTTTCTTTAAGAGTTAATTAGTTTTATACTTGTGAAAGGCATAGCATATTTACTAGGTACCCAACAAAATCTGCAAAAATATCCCAAAGTTTGTAGATTAAAGCGACCTTTTCTCTCCAAAATATAAAGGCCATTGCATGAGAATATTTGAGAGACCAACATTTGGCAAAATAAAATAAATTACAATTGGTGAAATAAAATAATGGTATATTACATATTGCCCATTTTAGCAAATCATATGTTTATAAGAGGATTTGTATTCAAGTGGATTTGCAAATTATGAGATGAATAGGATGCCTCCTCCAACCCACACATCTCCATTTTCATGTGTGAAGCTTAAAACATAAGGGCTGCCCATAAATGATGTCACACGATTTTAGACCAAACTAGACCCTCCCCCCGTCACCTAAAGTATCAAATAGTGTTACTAATGAAGTCACAAAAATAAAAAAATCTTCTAACCCCCCCCCCCCCCCCCCATCCTCAGTTTGAGTCAAAATAAGACATATTATACAGTAGAAGTGTGGATGTCACATGAAGCATATATCCCCCCTGACACACATTGTCACAAGGTGGTGACAACCCCTCCCTCCATAATTGTGTTAACATCATTTATGGACAGCCCCATATCATGACGAGCACAAAATGTAAACATCCATGTTCACATACATAGAACAGAAAACAACATACTTTTCAGGGCTGTCATTTCATCATGATCAAAACTCTTGAACTGCTTACCCGGGCATGAGGTTATGAGGAATTTGAATTCTCATGGCTGAAAAAATTGGTATTTTTTAACATATCTCATCACTCATTAAGTACACAATGAAAATTTCACCGTAAATAGCTAATTTCAACAATAATATTCCTCCTCAGAGAGAATGCACCAACAACAAAATTTCATCTTCCTCTCACAAAATATGTAGACAAATGAACAAACCATAGGGAAAATGTATGTTGTGATCACGAAAGCGCTTGTTCTCCAAACGACTGAAGGTGAACACTTACGATCGGATAACAAAAAACGCATCTCAGGTTGATATTGCATGTGAGGTCAAGAATGATTTTTATACTTTGTACTATGAACCCAGAGAATAAAGTGAGAAGTGTAAATGTGTAAGCTGTTAGAGATTTATTTATCTCCTTACCACTATCAGAAAAGTTACCACCAACGGAATCAATTGTACGACTGATCCAAATTTTCGTAACATACCTGAAAATTATAAAAACTTACCTCCTCCTGAAGGAGATCCTCAACAATTTCCGATAGCTGGAAAGCTTGATAACCTTTAGGATTGAAAAGATAAGCCTAATCTTCTTATTCCAAAAGACACAGTCGACAAACCTGTACGCTGTCATTGTCCAAAATATATGCTGCACGTATAAACAAAGTTACTACTCCATGCCTATAAAAGTTTGGAAATGAAATAACATCCAAACAGTCCTAATACTTCTTCTGCAAATATAAACAATCTCGTTACCTTAGCTCGTCGAAGCTCTCATAAGACGTTACCAACATTTGAAATAGTTTTTCAGCGCCTCGAGGCTTATTATTTACTCCAATAAAGGGACTTATATCCGACACCTGGAAGAAATCGGTGTCTGAGAGGAAACTTATTGTTTGGCCATTTAATCCTTTCAGCGTTCGTCCAGAATGGAACGATGAGAATACTTAAAATTACGAACGAAAAAATACGAATAGAGAGTGTAGGCTAAAATGTATACGTGTTGGCAACATCATTCGATTTGTCGAATGATCTCAGATGGAAAATCGATTTTTTGAGGAAACAAACCATTTGAGTATAGGCAGATATACCATATGAGTAGAAATGCTCTCAACGCTTAAATTTTTTAGATATTTGGCTCTAACACATCGAAACTGGCAACAGTATTTCTGAAATATATATAATATGTTGCTCTGACTACCCATAATTCAATGTGGACGTATATGACCAACATCACAATATTGCTCGTCGAATAAAAAATCTTACTTTAGTAATGTTCACAGGCCTTCTTATTTTCGTTGTACACTATGCCTTAATAATGTACTTAAGCATGTTCTTCAATAAAGTACCCAAGAATTAGCAGTTCGGGGTAACTTTTATGACCTATAGGACATTTTTATAATACTGCAGGTGATTGTCATACCGTCAGAAATGCTTTGCGGGCTAAGATAACGACAATGTTATTTTTAAAAGAGAGCCAGTAGAACGACGAAGAATGTACCATGCATTACGGACTGAATTGAGTAAAGTCTTACTTACCTAGCTATTCATGCGTTGAACCTTGTTTGGAAGTGATTAACTTCTCACATTTTCATGTACCAGTATGTTTAAAAACGTTCGAAATATTTTGGACAATGAGAGCGAGCAAGTGTGTCGACTGTGTCTTGCGGAAGAAGAAGATTTGATCTCTATTTTCAATCCTGAAGGTTATCAAGGTTTCCGCTTATGGGAAATTTTGGAGGAACTCTTTCAGATGGAGGTGTGTTTGTACGATTGTCAGGAATGCTTCATAAATATTGGTCAACCATAGAATTAATACCTGTGGAAGTGACTTTTTCATATCTAAGGAGTTTTACCGGAACTCTATGAACCAATTTTTCTACTCTACCATCTTTCTCCCTGCTCAGACTGGGTTCAGTGTACAAATAATTAAAGATTTCTTGATCCCACTTGCAAAATTAGTCTGAGATATGTTTCTTGGTATCCCTTCCTATGTGTGGGCTTATAGTCGTATCTTACTGAAGAATTATGGTATTTATGGTATAAATTTCCCTTTTGAGTTATTTAGTTGCTAATAATATTTCATTATATACATTAAGTACCTACACTTCCATCATTTTTTGTGACATCCCTATATAAAACTTTTTATTGTTGTGATTTTGTTGTTGATGCTTCAATGTAAAAATTTATAATGCGCCCTTTTCATCTCATATTATGCATATTCGCATGAGTGTACAATGTGATATAATTTTTTTGTGATTGTCTTTAGAACAGTATGAGATTGGCTACGATGGGAAACAATAGTTTTTTTTGTTGCTAGTAAACCTGGCCATCAATTAGGCAGATCACAGCCCTATTTGTATTCTAGCATTTTGCTGTTCGAAAGTCTGTTTTTCATTAACTCATGTCTTCTTCAAAGGTATCCAAGAAAGACGGGTTACCATGGACTATTTGCGAGGGATGCTTTGGCAAAGTGAAGGAGTTTAAATGTTTTAAAACGACATGCATCAAAGCGAAGATTACTTACCTCACCATGATCGCCAACAGGGGTTTGGTGGTGAGTATCAATAGATTACTTCTAGTGAACGATGGGCAGAGCTGGTTAAAAAGAAATTCCTGGGAAAACATTGTATTGAAAAATGTAGAGGAAATTGTACAGAATAGCGAAAAATATATTATATCGAGTATGTCGCACAATGTTGTCGATTTCATGTGTACGGTGGGAGCGTTTGCGACCCAGGACAATGATTTAGTCTACAAAGTACAAAGGAGAGTCTCATGTTCCATTACAAACTCAACAATGACTCATGGTGTAACACAGTTTATGGATTGTAGAGACACTTGGCTGTATGCCGCAAGAGATTGGGAGGCAATATGATTGGCTATTATTATTACCTATTTGAGAAATTAGGCCATAATTGGAATAATTCAAGCTTCCGTCACACCAGTGAAAAATAATTTTGCGGGTAACCCCCGTAAATGGCGAAAATTACTGTGACAACAAGGGGTGGCGTAAAGAATGTGGCTTTGTAAATTTTAACAATCACACTTGTTTCATTATGTAGTTTTAGAGATAATAGAGGTTCAAATAGACCAATTTTGTGATATTTTCGTAAGACTTTATAGCCATATTTGTAGTTTTTAATTATTTATACAAAGTTACATAATATAATAATATAATTTAAGGTATACAAAAATTTTTTATGATTCATCATTTTTTATTGAAAACTTGATGTATTCTCAGTGTGTAATATGAATTTTTTTGCAAACACTTAAGTTCTGGCTCAATTATGTTGTTTTGAAATTGTGTGGTAGCTTAATATACTTGTACATGTCACCTTTGGCACTTGTGGAAGGTTCCACTAAAGAAACATGCCTCTCAGAGGGGTGAATAAGTAATTTTTACAAAAATAATACCCAGAGTCGTTCTTCGCACATGAGCAGTTATTATTGTGACAAATGAAAAATATAACATTTGAGTTGTTGGTTAAAATAACCAACTGATTGACAATAGATTGATGACAATTGTCAACTTACCCAACTCTTCACGTTCATCTGGTTGAACACTTGGACATTAATGTGTTTGTATCCACGTTTTTTGATTTTCTGTCTTCCTGGAACCATTCTCCTCACTCTTGACATTTGGAGGCCATGGTATGCTGGAGTAATAGAGTAATATGCCTTTTCCACTATTGAAGTTCACCTCTCTGACAGCCATTAGATGAAATTATTTGCCTTTTGCAATTTTGTGCAGAAAATTAAAATGCATCTCTTGCTCTATAGTGGTGAACTAATACATATACATGATACTGCTTTGTGAAATTATGAAACATCGCAATCCTTCCTTTAGAATCAGGATATTTGTCGTTTTGTTATTTTTTTCTGGCTTGTAAAATCTTTCACTTCATTGTCCATACGTAAACATTGAAAAAAATGTAATTTATTTAATGCCCCTCTTGTATTATCTTTTGTTATATAAGGTCTCAGCTTCTCTTGTGAATGAACGAATTTTGTAAAATGATATAGTTTGTGAAACACATTTTTCTTAAACACCGTCCAAATATTTTAAAAAGACGTTATCCTTCAGAGATTATTTGCCTACTTTGCAATGATTCCCTATCCTAGCTTATCCTCTTTTGCTAATATTTCATTCTTGCATTGCTTCAAAACACCATTCTAAACTCATATGACAAGTTGGAATAATAAATGAGTTATGGTCCTCTTCCCAATCACAGGTGACTTACATTAAAGCCCTTAAAGGAAAGGTCTTCAGCCATTGTTTTCCGTTTGTGCTTGTGAGTCCTCCCGGTTGAACATATCCTGTGCAGGAAACATGAAGGACTGTGCTCACACTTCATGCATGCTTCTTTTAGGACCATCGACTGGGAAAATGTGGTATATTCTCGTATACAACGTGCATTTTATTCCCTTCTTTATCAGCATCAAACAGTTGGGGGTGTGTCATACATTAAGATTTCTATTTGCAATGGTATTAATACATACCCATCCAAAGAAACATGACGGCCAAAAATGTGATTAATAGTTTGCTACAAATTCATGTAATTTTAATTAAAGTTAAGAATCTGTCATTGTTAATACCAGATAATACGAACATATTCAGAGACCCTGAGGATCCACCAACATTCGGGCCTAAGTTAAATACATTAATACAAATACATGGAATCAGAAAGTTCTTGGCCAAGATCATTTTATAGCTTTTCCATTGCTCGGCTCACCTGATTAATTTCCGAGATGCATATTCTGTTCCACGTACGGAGTTGTTCTTCAGTATGTCCAATTAGCAAGGTTCCCAAGGTAGTTGACTTAGTTTGTGACCATCAATTCATACAGTGAATTCATTGCTTCTTTAGTTAAATATTATCAAACTGAATAGTGGTAAAAGACTTTGTGCATTCAGTGTTTCTGAGAAACAAAAAGTTATAATGTCAGTGGAAGAAATTGGCAACCGTGCCAAAAATTAAAATTTAGAATCAAATGTTGTTTTTTTAGTTTGAAATCAATATAAATATCATCTTTAGTTGTATATATGATTATATTTTTGATTGATTGCGTTCATTATTGTTGTTTTCATGTTGAATCGTAATATTACTGATGATCCCTTTACCAACATGTATGGTCCTTGGATAATAAACATTATTACATTCTCACTGTTGTAACATTTTCCCATTTGTCCAAGGCAAACCGGTTTCATTACCGTTATAATAGCTGGAGACTCAGGTGGGATTGGGCAATATTCACAATCACGTCCCATGCCCGTCGGATAAGTAGCTACATGTAGTTATCATTATTGTTATTATTCCGATCATTTTAATTGCATAAGTGATGTCATACTCAGTGTCGTGGACAGGTGCAAAGAAATATGCCAAAGACTGAAATTCGCCATGAAAAAATTATTTGACTCGACCGGGATAAAAAAAGTCAAATTCTTTTTTCATGGTGAATTTCACCATCTTTGATGAACATTATTAATATTATTTAATATATTTTTATGTCATCTGAAGGAAGAATTAAAATGAAGGTGGTCCACGAAAAAAGTGACTTGTTAATCCACGGGCATTGGGTTTTATTTTTTTCTTTCAAAATATGAATCGATTCCATAATATTTGCCCATAACTGCAAATTATATGACTTAATGTCTATTCTACATCCTCAGTTGTTGATCACTTCCGTTTCAGGAACCAACGAATGCCTTCCGGAAGAGACATAGCGGTGGAACCAGCGGGAAGGACATTGATAAAGAGGATGTGGTCATGAAAGAGGAAAATCCAGTGGTGTCCACAGATGAAGATCCTCTCCGGGAGGTCACAGTTATGAGAAGGGAAGAAGGTCACGGGGGGAAGGTGAGCAAGCACCTCAGATCTATTTTGCTGTTCCTATGTGCTGGATGATACTGCTTTGTGTGATGAGTGGTAAAAATGGAAAATATTATGATGAATTGTAGAAACATTTCGTATGTTTTCGGTAAATGGTTTGATTAGAAAGGATCAGTTGAGAGATAAAACCAAGCCTATTATATTCAGTTCTTGAAATGTATTCCCTCTTATGGCCAAGTATAAAATATAATAATTTCTCATTTCTATAAACAATACTTATTAATATAATATAATAACTTAATTTTCCAAAGATTATATGACAAAGTGGGTTCACAAATACATAGATATAAGACACGCCAGAAAAAATTAATTAAACAAAGAGTTACATGTTTCAATGTATACAAAGGATATGGTAAACAGCATTAGTAGCAATGAAAATGGCCAGTTGAGATGATACAATAACTGTACAATACAACACTCAAACTTTGATATAAAAGTCTTGTAGGCTGTAGTAACACTTTTTAACAAGATTTTTTAGTTCTGCTTTAAAGTTATTTTCAGGTGTATGTCTTACACCGGTATCTTGAATGTGAGGGGATTAGATTGAACATTTTGAGCCCCCTGAACAATGGGGGGATTTTTTGGGCTTTTTTATGTTTGTGGAGAGTGAAATGCACATAAGAGTGTGATCTTGTCAAGTGATTATGGGTTTCGCTTTTAAACTTTCATTTTTGAAGATTAAGCTTAAATAAAACAGAATTTATAAATGTGTTGGCATGACACTGTGAGTAGATCTAATTCGATAAATCATGAGTGTGTTTTGATTTCCCCAAAATTTTTCTTACTGCCCTTTTTGTTAAAGAAATACTTCGTTAACACATTCAATGTGGAGAATGTCAATGGACGTGCTCCTGGCAACTCCGACTGTTGGAGCACATCGATTGACGTGTTCGTTCCCTTCCGAAGCGCTTTCACTTTTTTTCGAGCAGATTTTGATGACTTTCATGAAAATCGGGCCCACATTGAATGTGTTAAGGGTAGTTATAGCTGATCCCCAGATTTCAATTACATAATCTGCAAAAGATAGACTGTTCTTATTTAGGGTTAATTGATCAAAACTCAGTAAAGTATCATGATTAAATAATAATATGTGTGTTTGTGTAGAATTCATTTGCTATTTCTTTTGCACTATTTCCGTGCAGAGTTTAATACTTCCCGACTGATGTGATATAGATCTGTCACATTATCAACAGAAATTATAAAGGTAGCATCATCTGCATACATTGTGGGTTTAATCTTATTGACATTGATGAATGATGGTTAACCTTTATCTTATGAGGTTTTTCGCCGGCTGTATATCTAGACTACCAAGGTTTTTTAAACTTTCTGCCACTAAAATGTAGTTTTTAGAAAAAAATTATTACAAGAAAAGTAATTGTTGCATAAGAATAAAATAAAAAGTGCTTTAGAGAGTTTTTATAGCACTTTCATGTGATTTGATTTTATAGGAATAGTAAATGTTACAATATTTAAAATCTTTATGTAAATTTTTTTCGAGGGTGAAGGCTTTTTTTCCAAAGAACGAGCGATTCCTCTACAAAAATGGTGTAACACAACGCCATTAGTGCAAATTAAAGTTTTTGAGTAATGGAATGGTAAATAACCATAAAAAATGGAAATAATTCAAAGTATGACAACTGCCTTTTTTCGAGATTCATCATTTTTCTCTTTCAAACACTGTGAAAGACAAATTTTTCACCATAATACTTAATTTTTTTTGCATATAAGGTACTTTATTTGAATTGATTAATTAATTTTCTCTGCTGTATTTGTTTGATTCCTTCCTTTTAGATAATATTTTACCGTATATTCGATGCAATTACGTTCAAACTCATGTTGGGTAGTAATGTTATTTTCGTGTTCCGAAAGTCTAAGAAAATTTCAGCATAGAAAGAAAATTGTTGTGTCCACTTTATGGATATAAATCTTACACAAAGTAACCAAGCAATAGATGCAACATAAATTGATTGTTTTTAGCCATTGATGGACCACTTTTATCTCACTTAAGCGGACCGTTCCAATTATGACATAAGTGAAAAACCACAGTCAGTGTTGTGTGCTGAGCGGTGCTGTAGTAGCTTATGCTGTAGTAACTTACTCTCTTTCTTATTAGAGACAATGTCTCCAAAATGAAAGGGTTAGGTTGAGGGAATATATTCTTGATAAAGAAAGGGGATCATGATTAAATAATAATATGTGTGTTTGTGTAGAATTCATTTGCTATTTCTTTTGCACTATTTCCGTGCAGAGTTTAATACTTCCCGACTGATGTGATATAGATCTGTCACATTATCAACAGAAATTATAAAGGTAGCATCATCTGCATACATTGTGGGTTTAATCTTATTGACATTGATGAATGATGGTTAACCTTTATCTTATGAGGTTTTTCCCCGGCTGTATATCTAGACTACCGAGGTTTTTTAAACTTTCTGCCACTAAAATGTAGTTTTTAGAAAAAAATTATTACAAGAAAAGTAATTGTTGCATAAGAATAAAATAAAAAGTGCTTTAGAGAGTTTTTATAGCACTTTCATGTGATTTGATTTTATAGGAATAGTAAATGTTACAATATTTAAAATCTTTATGTAAATTTTTTTCGAGGGTGAAGGCTTTTTTTCCAAAGAACGAGCGATTCCTCTACAAAAATGGTGTAACACAACGCCATTAGTGCAAATTAAAGTTTTTGAGTAATGGAATGGTAAATAACCATAAAAAATGGAAATAATTCAAAGTATGACAACTGCCTTTTTTCGAGATTCATCATTTTTCTCTTTCAAACACTGTGAAAGACAAATTTTTCACCATAATACTTAATTTTTTTTGCATATAAGGTACTTTATTTGAATTGATTAATTAATTTTCTCTGCTGTAGGATATGTGGAGGATGGGAGGGGGAGGTAGCGGTAATTGAGAGATATGTAGAAGTGAGACTGAGGGAGAGAGATGGAGGCTCAAGGTACTGCTGAGGGTTGATGATAAAACCTACTACATACATCAATGTTTTTTTATATTTCTGATATGAAAACATGAGGGCACCTTGTATACAGAAAATTACTATAGTTAAAAAACTTAAATAGCAACTTCTGCAATAAAACCCATAAAATCAATGGTCTGCAAGTTCACTTCGTGGAATGAATACATCTTAGGCAAAAAGAAAACTTGGTTATATTCCACACAAATTAAATTGTTTTAACAAATCTATGTTTGCTACTCATCTAATTGAAAATGACATCAACTCTGATTTTATACCTAAACTTTGACATGTTTGTGACAAGGGGAAGAAGCTTGATTTTGAGAATTTTGAAATTTTAGCATATTTTAATAGATATAAGAATGATGTATTAAATGACCTAGTCCCTTCCAACTCCTCCCCCTTCTACTCAGTACCAGTCCCCACCACCCCCATAATCAGATATGCTGTCATTGTGCCACCAGTTAGTTCTTTGCTGGCCCACCTTCCTTTCTTGACCTTCCCTTCCCCTACCCCCAGATTTCCATAGCCTTCTAATCACTACTGCCTTTTAAGTTCCTCCCCCCCCGTTCAACCATCATGAAACCAACACACACACACACGCATATATATATATATATATATATATATATCGCCCTGTTTGTTTTCAAATATTGTAACACTTGAGAATGACCTGAAAAGCTCGAAACCGGTCGTGTTCTTAATAACTTTGTGTGCAATATAACCAAGTTTTCTTTTTGCCTAAAAAAACCCATATTTATGAGAAGTCATGTAAATTTCGTAAATACCTGCACATTTCCCTTCAAGCTGAATATTATCATAGTGATGCCAGGTGCCAGCTACACATTTCATATATTAATATTTGTGCGTTAGATCATGAAAAAGAGGTCTACACACAGCCCAACTTCACATTCTGTGCACAAAAGTCTTGTTTCTTAGAAATATACTAATGAAAAATGCCTCGTCTTTTAAACGACACAATCACCTCATTCCAAAATAACTTTGTTTCCAAAAAATAACTTGACAACATCGAGGAGACTATTCTCTATCGTGAGTGAAGGAATTGAATTGAATTGAATTGAACTGACGAAGGACCAACTGGTTCAAAATGTTCCTGTAAGAACGAAGTCTTTTTCTCTTTCTCCTACCTCCTGTAAGTTTGAATTTGTATTTTTGTGGCCAATTGGCGAAAACTTCCAAAGATTATATTTATATATATATATATATATATATACACAATATGCCAAGAGGGTGGCCGATAAAAATATAAATAAAAGGTGGAGCTAATATCTTCACCGAAATATCGGAAGTTTTTATTTGTAAGTGTTTTTTTTTTCTGTGTGTGTATATTTTTATCGGCCACCCTCTTGGCATATTGTATATTTATCACCCGAGTGATTCTCCTGGAAGTTTTATGTATATATATATATATATATACACGAGTTTGTGGAAAATCACGCACGCGATAATTTAAATAAAAGTAAACTTTGCCACAGGTGGGGTGGAATTAAATATAGAAACACAAAAAAGAAGAACACTCACACTATACGTTCTGATATTTCGGCACCGAAAGTTGCCTTTCTCACAGAAGGAAGGATACAGAATGATGGAATGGCAGGGGACAAGGGGTAGAGTGAGGTAGGAGGAGAGGAAGGAGAAAGGGGTGAAGAGGGGGGGTGGGAGGAGGTCAGAAGAGGAGAGCGGGTTGAGGGGGGGGGGGGAGAGGAGGGGAAGAGGCGGGAGAGGGTCGGAGAAGGAGGAAGGGATGTGGGAGAGAGGAAAGGGGAGGGGCGGGAGGGGATAAAAGGAGGAGAAAGGGGAGAGGAGGAGAAGGGGCGGGAGGGGTCAGTGAGCCCATATATAATCCGGGGGGTTAATAGGCAGAATAAAGCCAGATACAAGCCAATTCTAATGTACGAAATTGAAGTGGAGAGGCAGAGGGAGGGAGGGAAGACAATATGCCTGCTTGGAAACATTTGTCAAAACTGACATTGTGGGAGGAAGCATGGATCGGGACGGGGAAGGAGGCATTGGGCGAGGACGGCTTACAACTGGCTCGGTGACCGGTCAATCTAACACTTAGGGCATTAGTGGTGAGACCAATGTAATAGGAATCGCAAAGGTTGCAAAGGAGGATGTACACATTGTTGTGGGAAGTGCATGACCGAGAGGGGACGGAAGGAAGTGGGTGGGAGAGGAATTTAGCGGGGAGGGATCGGTAGTAAGAATAGGGCACGTTTTGCATCTCGCACGATGGCAGGGGTTGGGTGGGGTTTTAGAGCTATTTGCTTGCTATTATGGTCTTAAGTCCAGGATAATGTTAGGGGCCGTCACAATATACATGCATAAATAAAACTGATACACTAAAAAAACACAGAAAGACGTAAAAAGGACACTTACAAAAGAAAACATGGCGTTTCGACGGTCAAGCAGTCATCAACGGCGTTAGAAGAATGAAGAATCTGCTCTGTTCCCTTGGGGAGGAAAGGATAGAGAGGAAGGAGGGGGGTAAGTGCGAAAGGATAGTGGTGGGGAGAGAGAGGTGGCTATTGGGCTATCATTTTCAATGGGCTAGGTTCAGCCCGGGCTTTTGAATGCCCTTTTTACCCAAATATGGGTGTACTCACGAATTTTCACATCAAAATTACCGGTGGATTCGGGATGGGCTTCTATGATTTCTAGTGAGAAACATTCGTCAAAATTTTGGGAGTGGGAGGCGGTATGTTTAGAGATGGGATCAAGAAAAGGTTGAGATTTAGTGGCATGGCAGTGATTGTTCATGCGAATTTTGAGAGGGGTGGTACATTTTCCCACTCGTTCGTCTCCCACCGTGTAGGAGACGAACACAAGTGGAAGAGGGAAGGCAAAGAGGAATGCAGGCATACAACAAATACAGAGGTGAACAGTGCGTTTAATAATTCGATGAAAATTCAAACGTGTGTACAGATTTTTTAATATAAACAAAAACAAGTTACTTTATCGTGTATTTTTCACATTTACTTTTGTGAAGAAAATGTTGGTGTTCTTGTGGCCTTAATAGGTGATGAATTCGGTCTTCCAGATAAATTTAAAGGAAGAGGTTGATGCAAATGAATCCATCTCAGATGCAGATACTTGTGGTCAGGATATCCATTGGAAGGATGGATCTGCGTGCACGGGAGTTTCCAATGATGCATCTTTGGCTGATCCCTTAGCTATGGTGAGGCAATTTCATAATGTGCTATTCATCTTCCAGCTTCCTTCATGTCTTGAGACCTCTGAGTTTGTTTACAAAATATTTTAATCCATTGAATGTCTTTGAATATTAAATGTTGCTTATCATCAGGAATTATGGTTGGTAATTTCATAGCTTTCATTAGTGATGCGTTCCTTTTAAAGATTGATATAAAAGAAGATGCTGGTGCAGGTGAATCGTGGTCAGAAGCAGTGACTTACAATCAGAGCGACCTTCAAGAAAATGACACCTTGGACACAGGTGCATCAAATGTCGTGTGCTTACCAATTGTGATTGGAAAACTGGTAAGTGTAGATCCGAATCCGATATGAATCAGTCAGCAGTCACCAACAATTAAGGCTTTTATGTTTCTGGTAGCAATTGTTATTAAGTTCCATGACTTACAGCTGCACATTCAAGAATCTATTCTTTCACAATATGTTTTAAATCAGTTTTTATTTTCTTATTTTCGAATATTTCATGAAATGGATTACATATCTCAACCTCTTCGATACTATTTCTTCTGTGATTTACTTCTTACATTTTACGTTCATCATTCTTTGATGGAACCACATTTATTTTGCCTCGATTCTACTTTGAGTGCTTGCTGTAATCATTCAACTTAGGCATGTTCGATTATGCTAAGAATATTCTTTTTGATTTTCCATCACTGCTAATACTGCCTCCTATAAGCAAAAAACAGCAACCATCTTAACCATCACATTGCTCTTTCTTTGATTTCAGAGAGGAGTTCTTTTTCTTCAAACCACATTACATTACATTTGGTGGGATATTTTTTAAAAATAACTTCGTATAGTTATGTAAACAGCTTTCACTTTTGCCTTACCTGTCTCACACCTTTTTATATTCCAATGTTTCTGTTGGAATTCTTCTCTGGCCTTGATTTCTCAGTGGCTTATTATATTACGTATCATATCAAAAGTACACTGTATGTACTTCTATTGACAGACTTTCTACTCTTGCTACAGGGTATCTCCTATTTAATCCGTGCTTCTACGCTTAGATTAAACAACTATCACATTTATCTTCGTTAACCTTGTCCACACTGAATATGTGAGGCAATCGTTGGTCTGATTGCTTCAATAATTCCTTTCGTCAGAGATTTTCTATTGATATTTTCAATTGTTTAAAACATTTACATGCAGTTCAATCTTTTCTTAGGTGTTATAATGATGTTTACTTGGATATTTCTTGCAGCACACCATCTGATTACCTTACTACTAAAGATGTATAACTTCAGAGGCTAATGGTGGAAGTAAAGTTATCCAGGTTCAAGCCAATTTCCTTTTTCATTACTGGTCCTAATTCTGGATAATTCTTTTATAGAGTTAGTTTTTATCGTATCAAGTTAAATCAGTGAAATAACAAGGCAGTAAGAATTTGTAATGGGTTACTTAAATCCACAAAAAAATAAAAAAGGTGACATGACTATATTATTGTCTGTCTTGGATTCACCTTTATATTTGATTTTGAGTCAATGCTATTAACAAACACCGCCATCAAATTAGATATCATAATTATAAATTAGGCAAGCAGTTATACATTTGCTCTTGTGGATTTCATCATAGTTAAGAAAAATTTTAATGAATTTGCAGGTATTAATTACATCATAGCATTATGATATTATCGAAAGATCTAGCAGAAAAATTTATTGTAGTTTAATCAATTGTGGGGAATTGATCTTCCAAACATTCGTTAGTGCAGATAATCTATTGTCCCTTGGAGTCATGATCAAAGAGGGTCGTTAGCCATTTATTCGTTTTGTGGAGAATGGAATGTATGGCATTTCTTAAGACTCTTAACGAACAATGTATTCCTTTTCCCAGTGTGGTGTTAAGGAAGAGGATGACTCAAGTGAATCACTTGCTGCTGAAGAGACTCAGGGATTGGAGGACCTTGCTGAGGATGAGTCACGACTTACATCAGTCGCTAGCGTCATATCTGTGCCACCATCTGCGGGAAATGAGGTAAGGGCCAGTTTCCGATTAATAGTCCACCAATTTATTTTATTTAGGCCTTTGCTTTCTATAAAACTATTCTAAGCACCTTTTTTAATTATAATATTGATTAAGTGTAAAATGAACTTAGAGTTACTCTGTAGGAAATCAGTAGTTTACAGAAAAAAGTCATACTACTACCATTAGGCTATAGAATTTGTGAATCAAAGATTTTTAAATATAAAGTTAATAAAAGTATTATTGTTTATCTGCCTAAACTGAAATTTTTAAATAAGTAACGAATAACATGCTTAACATGAATTCATTAAACTTTGTATCAACTTTTATACAAAATACCAACTGTGAATATTTTCTTCAAGTAAGACCAAATTCCAAATTTTTACATGATTGAAGACACATCTTGAATTTCCAGCTAGTTTTGAAGACTCTGGGCAGAGAAATTCATTTTTTTAATTAAAAAAAATATATAAAGGAAAAGAGTGGTCTTCGTGAGAAACTAGTTGGGATGAACTGAGAGTGACACAGCTGATGAATTGGCTGTGTTTGGAACAAATAAAGACTCAAAGCCTCCGCCCTTCTCTGTCGCCGTTTCATCTTCTCACATCTTTAAATTGATGCTCATATTATGCTTAAGTCAGCGGGATAAAACATGATTTCATTAAAGGTGGTCGAAATGTAAATATCTGTTGCATTTTAGGAACTTGTGATATGCATGACCAAGTAGGTAAGTAGGTTTAGGGTTGGTCGAAAGCTATGGTCATTTTGCACCATGCACAATCTAGTTTATAGAAAAAATATGAATAAATATATAAATTAAGACAAAAGGTAGCATTAAAATCCCAAATATACAAACATATAAATATAAAAATAATAATAAAATATTAGATTTTACTTATTAAATTAGTTTCCTTTAAAAAGGTAGTGCATGGTTTAGGCGATCGGCATCGTTGCCTAGAACTTGTTCTAGGTCGCCACTGATGCCTAGCCTGTTTCGTGTATCCCGATATTTGTCACACCCCAGGATATGTCGCACACTGAGAGGACAGTCACAGTCATCACATCGAGGAGGAATTTTCTCTTCTGTAAAGAGGAACGAGTGGGTCAGGGCGCAATGCCCGATTCTTAAACGTGTGATGACGACTTTCTCTCTGCGATTACCCCTGATGGAAGTGGGCCACCCTGACGTTACCGGTTTAATTGCCCGTAACTTATTGTTTGGGACATCACTCCAAAGTTCACTCCACTGCTCTAGGACTACTTTACGTAAAGTAGCTTGCAGGTCCTGGTAGGGTACCAGCATCGTCGTCGGCTCAGGGATATTAAGAGATTCTTTTGCAGCTGTATCCGCCTTCTCATTCTCGGCAATTCCCACATGTCCAGGGACCCAGAGGAACATAATTGCAATTCCTCTTCTAGTAAGGCATAGGAGGATGTCCAAATATCAGTGCATGTGCATGACAAAATATCAGTTTTGGAGATTAATAAGGAAGTAATAAGGAAGGTTGTTTGGGTTGCATATGTGCCATGACGTGATAAACTGTCAATCGCTGTGAAATCTCACCTCAGAGTTTTAGTATCTCGACCACGTTTTACTTCAAAAGTGCTGAAAGTTCAACGTGTCATAATTTGTAGTTTAGTAAAGACTTTATACGTCTTAATCGCCGAAAGTTGAGTTTGAAATTCGGCACACGGTGCCCTCATTACCTCGCAATGCGTAATTTGAAAGCAGACGAGGGACCCGCAGACTGTTATGTCTGCTGGTGTTACTACATGTACGAGTACTTTTCTTTTTCTACTTGACAGATGAAGTTTTGAGCTGAAGGCTTGTACACACCTAATGTAGAACATGCCTTCTCAGTCGTCACTTCTCTTACGCCGCAGAAGTTGCGAAACTTTCAACATACTGTTAGTATAGCTCCATCGTGTCGTGGCTCCGCGCCAACAAATATAAGACTACGCATTTAAATCAGAGTATTGCATCGTGACTTCATAATACAATTAAGACTGGTCCTTTTTTAGGATTATTAGAGTACAAAATTTTAAACAAATAGTTAGGTCATTGTTTAATTATCACATTATTGCATTCGAAATCCTGGCTTTCGATGGAATTGGAGTCACATTTTTAAACTGCGGCGTTCCATTTAGCTTTTAGTTCCGTTATGCATTCAAATCACCATATAATTTATATGAACGAGTTTTAGAGCTAATTAATTATTAATGTAGGAGCTAATATTTTAATTTTCCCTTGTGCTAAGAGTGCCAAACAAGTACTCATGTAAGGCTATTTTTGTGGATTCGCCCAAAATTAGTGAAATTATGTTGTTACTTTTCGCGGAGTAATACCGGCGAAAAGAATTAACTTTTTTCTCGCGGAAATATTATATTTCTCGAGATGGCATATTTTAAGTCACTAATGCACTCTGTAAGCACGTTAATAAATATCAGTCCCAGTTTGTGAAGCAGCAAAAATCCTGAAATTTAAGCGAAGAGTAATCGTGGAAAGGTTTTGAAACGCCTTCTACAAAAAGATTTTTGTATTGAAGAAATTGCGTTGAGATCCAATTGCACCTGTACTAGGAATAGAACCACGGACATATGACTTGCTGAGCCAATGCACATACCACCACGCTACCCACCAGACTTTCTAAGTTTCATGGCAACTATTATTTGTAAGTATTTTCATCGCAGGTGACTTCGGTAGCATTGAAATATCTTTATAATTTGGACTGCTCTGGCATCATTAATGTTTAAAAGAGTCCAGTAATTTGGTTAGCAATAGAAGAAACATATTTTATAGCTACAAAATACCCTGCAAGGCACCTCATGGGTGTGTGGCAGGGGGTAGTCATCAACATGATTAATAGCAAACCCTCAAGTTAGTGTAACTACTACTAAACAATTAGCATAAATCGTTGAAAATTTAAGTTGTGACAGAATAAGAATGCTCCATTTCATAAGCAAAGAATTACAAATTACTCGTCTTCATTTAGCTTTCTTTAGAATTCTCAAATTAAGGGTTAACAAATGTAATTTTGAAAAACATTGCTGCTCAATTTTATTTCTTCTACAAAGCTATTCATTATTCCATTGGTGTTTGAGAGAAAAACGAATGCTACTAGGGTTCATCAATTTACAAAAAATTTAAATAGACAAGGATTTATTTTATACGATTTAATATTTATTATGAAATGGAACCAGAATTAATAATTTTCTGACAGCAGAATTTGTGATTTTGTGTTCTAGAATCAACGTTAAAAAGGAGATTGAGATTCGATCAATTATTGATTCGTTCTATCACTAATAGATATGTTCTCCGATGTTAGCCTTTATTGACTTGAACACACTTATGAAAACTTCAAATTAAATTGCAGATATAGTCAAATTCTTAATAAACGAAACTCGCGAGACAGAAATTTTGACTGTTCGTTGGTTGGGTGTTTGTTGTTCGGAGGATATATGCGCAATGCGTCACTCTAGGGGAAAACGATATAATCTTGCACTTTGTATTGTATCGTGATTTTCAGGGAAAGCCATTCGCAAAGCCAAGGTAAATCTAACACTTTCACAGATTTTCACGTACGTTTGTTCATTTTGTGCCCGCACCTGATAATGCCGTGAAAAAAACTACCTATGAACTCAAAGAATCGTCGGGACTGAACGGTAAATTGTGCTATTCATACTATGCACAGTGGCTTTTAACTTCCCGCACATTATCCTTCCCGCCCATAAAAGTGCTAATGATAGACCTTCATTCGGCGTTTACGTGAGCTTTACGACCTGTACGATGTATTTCAGGTTTTTGACAGCAAAACTTCATAAATAAAGCATGAAGTACCTAATTGATGTGTGCGCGCATCCAAAAATCTTTATTGAAATCTTCTTTTCTCCTCGGAGATAAAAATAATATCAAACGCTTGCGGTCCTCTAATTTTTTTTTTAATTTAAACAAAAAATACCATAGTGAAATGCATTACTTTAATTCCACTGTGAAAAATGAAGTTTGCCGAAGGAGGCGTCAGTTAAAATGCATGGCAAATGTGTTATTTAAGAAAGCACATGCTGAGAAACTCAATCATGTTACACCATTTAGGAGATTCCTTTCAAGTTTTATGCATTTTCTTGTACAATTGTTTACTGATATGCATTATTTAGCCCCGGTGTACTCAATAAGGACCCGCTAGAAGAATTAATTACCGTGTGCGAATTACCGTAAAATTTATTCGAAATATAAATCATGGACTAAGAAATAACTACCCTTTTACTGGCCTCTCTGCTATGAAATGTTGCTGATCAGCTATAGAAAATATAGTTTTTTTACCGGGATAAGCTTGAAATAAGTATAAAAAACGCCTTTTGCAAAGCTTTTATCTTTATTTCACTATATAATATCCGAAACTTCAGCAAAGAAGTTTGGCTTGACTTCCCTCTAATTTACTTCACAGTTGCAGTCTCCACTTTCAACAAGAAACTGATTACCTCCTGGTAGCCAGTAGAACAAAAAACATGCCTCTCAATGCTGTCCACTGCTGTACTAAATGAGACAGTGTTTGGACACTCCATCTCTTCCTCCTCAGAGGATACTTGCATTTCATTTTCAGACTCTCTCACATAGTATTCAACCGTAACAGTTTCTAAGTCATCGTCTAGCTACACGTACTCTTCAAATGACGCATTACTTCCCATCATCTCCCGTAGATACTTTAAGAACTCCCTAGGGCTCTCTACCACATCGTCACCAGCACTGAAAATAGTGAATCTGGCCCTTCAGAAACAATCCGAAATCGTCAGTGGCGTCACATATTCCAAGCCTCACGCAGGCGATGCATAGCCTAAACTATATTCCACTATAGGAGTTTGTAATTCGTGCAACTGTTTACCCTCCATTCTTAAGAACTGTACGAACAATCTGAAATTATGAGTAGTGAGCGTTTGTTACTTCTGAAACACTTAATATGCAGGAATGCTGACTTTGCGACACCACTCCGACCGATCAATCTCCACCTCAATATCCAGCCTTTGAGGCCGCATGCTCTTTTCCACCTGTCCACCCACCCAAGGATACCCACCCCGAGGTTAATTCCGCATAGCAACTCTGATGAAACGCAACTCAAAACAATAGCTTATATTTCGCGCTATTTTTCTTTATTTGCGGTCTTATTAATAACAATATTCGACTGTGGTTTGGTGTATATGTCCCACCCGCCCCCCTCCCCCCACCCACCTCAAAAGATGTAACAAAATATGGATGGTTCCTATAAAATTTGGCTTTTTACCAAATAATAGCTTTTTTTCGCTTAATAACAATGCCTGCGATAAATAATTAACAGCGATGGAAAGAGGAGTAGATTTACGTAAAACGATGCCTATAACATTCTTTCCATCCCGATAGAAACGCTTAGTTTTTCGTTTCTTTTTCGTTGTCCCATATGAATTCTTCAGCTTATTCTCGCGAGAGAGGTATTCATAGAGTCATGCGACCGACCTTCAAGTACTTGCTCGCACTTCCTGCTTCAACCCCCCTCTTTCTCCGCTTCTCTCTATCAGCTTCTCTCTCCCACGCGTACGAAGGAAGGTGGGGAGGGAGTAGGAGGGAGTATTTCCTCGCTCTTTGACTTCGAAGTAGACCTCTGGTTATTGCTAAATATCTTAATTGAACGGTTGGTTGGATCTGAGATTTGATTACTTTTATGTGTAGAGAATTAAATTGTCCACAAGATACAAACTTCATTAGGGGTGGTCCGTAAACAATACCAAGAATGTCAATTTTATGTTTAATGTCAATCCCGCAACGTTGATGCAGAGAGATGCTTAATTAAGAGTATGTGGCTCGCATGGTTTAAGCACTCTTCAGAGAGACGAAACTAGTTTCTTATTATATTAACGATGAAACAAATGAAGATCGAACGGTGTGGACATCATAAAATCCTTCAAAATAAGGCTGTATCCTAAAAATTAGTCATGAACTTCTCTTTATTTATTAACAACAATATTCGACTTGTTTTTGGCAAACATAACCCTCTCAACCCCACCAACCACCTTCATAAAAGTTGTAAATTACACGCGAGTTTCATTATTTTCTTCTTTATTTAAGGCATTATGGATTATATCTTGCTTAATAATAATCAAATAATTAGCATCAATGTAAAGGACAGTTATGTATGCCATGATTGGTTAGCAGCCCTAATCAATCATGTCTCACATAACTGTGTATTTGAAGTTTAGATTTATAATAATACCACGCCCATCTTAGTCGTTCTTTTTGCCCGGCAACCGATATATAGGTAATATTTCCACTCCCTCGACCAGGATGTTTTTGCAATTTTGCCCCAGCGTACTGCCAGCGAACAAATCTGAACTCATAGTATTATAGGCGTCCGTCAGGACTAAACTATACATTAGAGTTCCTTATAACATTCGTCCCATCCCGATAGAAACGCTTAGTTTTTCGTTTCTTTTCGTTCTCCCATATGACTACATTTCACTGCAAGCGTCCTTGAAGGTCACAGCATCAAGCTTACGCATATATCCCATCAAACATATACCGTTCACCCTCTATCACGTGGTAAGCTTCAAGGTTTCATGCCCCACTCATAGACGCCACATAAGTGCAGTCACTTGTTTTCATACACATATTTACATCGTAGACTTTAACACCACACTTCTCCAATCGTGTGCATAAAGATGGCTCCTAAAATCGCCAGTTTGCTGAAGCTCCCCACAACACTCGTTAAATAATAATCTCAGACGCACACATCAAAGAGGAGAGGGTTTATGTCCCGAAGCACCACTTATTTCCTTGCCAATAACCCCTCCCCCATGCGTACATACCTCAGCAAACGTTTAATAATAATCTCAGGCGAACGCATCAACGAGGAGAGGGTTTTTAAAATGAAAAAATCACATGGAATAGTTTTGAAAATTTATTTATTTATTTATTTTGGCAAATCAAGCAGGATAATTTGATGCAAACAAAATTTGATGAGGTACAGAGAACGAAAGGAGAGCGCTTACCTCCCCTCACGTGACCAGCTCCCCTCCTCGCCTCTTACGAACCTCCCCTCCGCGCATTCTTCCCTCCCTCCCCCACTCACAACCAGTTACGAAGAGATACGTCAATAGCTTACGTTAAATGATGGCATCAGTGCAATCATTTGACACCTCCGTAATCGTATTGTGGGAATACCAAATTATGAAGGAAAAGAAAAAGGCGAATCATTATTTCATATTTACTATACATCTTCTGCAAGAATTACCAATACATGACGATATATTGACTTAGGATGAGGCAATCGCAGTTATTATATTTGTATACATACAATCAAAAGTGAGTTACACCGGTGAAATGAAGGAGCTCCTTATGCTATTACCAAATTCCTTTGACAGCTATTGATATTTGAAAATATAATAACCGAAGTCGGCCATCACCCCCAATTCCGAGGATATTTCGATTTAAGGCAACTTTTTCCAGCTACTACAGCATAAATGCAACACTTGGCAGGATGTTCCGTCCATTCCTAACAATTTGGAATGTTAACTCAACATACAAAAAGCTACCTGAAGTTGCGCATTCACCAACATTTCTTCGACGAATAAAAACGTAGTGTCTCATCTCGTTGCTGAGTTATTTCTTTTCTTAAGCACACAAAATATTACCAAGTTTTTATTTTTATGCACCATGAAATCAAATCGCCGTAGTCAAGCCATGTCTAATCTACTCATATATATTTTATTTTGACAATGCCGATAGTATACGCTATTCACAAGCCTGTTAAATATGTTATGAAATATATGTCATGAAAAGAATTTCTGCTACTAATTAAGAAACAAAAACATATTTACGTTACGGCCCATGAAATTCGCTTGAAATTTGTCGGTAAGTGATCACAGAGTAGAGCAAGTAAGTGAAAAACACACGGAAATCAATAGAGACTATTTAAAATCCCAGTTCAACCGTTATGTACTCTACATCAAAAAATCGTCATCATGGTTGAAAAAAATACACCTTATCACTCATGGCAACACTAAATAATACCTAAAATACTGTATTCCGATGAAATATACTGCTCTGGTCCAGAAAGTTATGAAAAGCAGCCAATGTTTCCACGATGTAAACATATGTCAACGTCTTGCACTCTTCGGGTACACTATTCGCTTCTCCAGCCGGCATTGTTCACGTTTACTGACGGTTACCTGCGCTATTATCTTGGTCAGGGTCTAATATCTCTATTTTCTATTTTAATTACATAGGTGATGACTGATTTTCTGCACTAATGACTAAAATCTTGGGCAACCTTGTTGTATGACTCTTTTGAGATCATTTTAGTGAGAAATATCTGCATGTCTCAAGTTGATTGATGGCTCTATTTTTTTCTGATGTTATCTAGTATCACGTTCAGACTCTGAAATGGAATGGTTTGATGATCGTAGTTTGGATATGTTGTTTCCCCCTAGGTTCATACTGTAGGTTTTTTTAGCAAGTAAGTTGATTAAAGGTGGATGTGATATCCTGGTTAAGGTAGTTTTTAATGAAAGAACGAATACCTATACTACTCTTTTACAGCCGCCAGCCCTTAATTCCTTACGCCTCCCCTTCCACGATGACCCAAATTCCTCCCCTCTATCACGACCTTAAGCATTCTCTCATACATACTTGTTCCAACCACCTATTCTACCTCTTTCGAGCAGTTCCCTCTCCTCATCCATCACACCGACAACTTACTCCCTCATCTTACTTCCCGTCCATCGAACTCTCCATTTCTATCCACACCCAATTCTTTTGCTAATATCGTTATATTAATGCTCATTCTCTTCCAACGTATTACCTGACCGTTAAATTGTTCTATTTTTTTACAGTTTTGCTCTCCTACTTTTAAGGTCAGTCTCGCTTTCCTCGTTCTGGAAAAAGCGCATGGCGTTACACAAAGGAAACGGTTGATGACTTTAATTTTCTTATGATTAGTCCTCATTCCATATTTGCCGAACTGATTTTCTAATGCATCTAATGTTGCATGTGCAATCCTCTGGATGAATGGTCAACTAAGGTCTAATCCTCGGCGATTGTAACCGACTTTATCATCTTTCCAGCTGTACCCCATCAGTAAATACTTGAATATTGCTAATACAAGTATTTTAATATCTTGAGTAGAACACCGCATTCCTCTAAAACTCTGTCACTGTTATAACTTAATTCCAATATTAATGTTTTTCGCTAGTTTTCTTATGCCTGTATTGGTTTTCCCTCAATATCCATTTTCAATCCCTGCTCTGGAGTGAGCTATCAAGCCATTTACCACGAGGAAAAAATATCCACAGATGCTGAGTGGACTATCTTGCCCTGGTTCCTGCTTTTCGTCCCATCTAGCATGTATGACCCAAACATGAGCTTTAATTGCCCTTGCTAATTTCCACTACAGCTAAACAAGGCATGGCATATTCATTAATATTAACAGTTGATTAATATTCATAAATTGACTAAATGATTATTAGAAAATAAATGACTCTATCAATGGTTGCCAATCCCTTAGGCTCCTATTATCAGTGAAATAAATAATAATTATATGTAACAGCATGCAGCATTAAAGACCAAATCCGTTGTGCACAAGATGCTTGAAAGAATAGTGAAAAATGTTTGATTTCCATTTCGTTTATTACACATCCATTATCTCATTCATGCTATAAAAAGGGTGATGTCAAGATTACGTGTGCATCCTCGAATTAAATTATGGTTCTACAGTGTAATATAGTGTATCAATTTACCTAAATACAGTATTCAATGTTTGTTACATGCTATATTAAAGCAAATTACTACTAGTAACAATCAAAGAGTCAGAGAAACTCAATGAAGCTCTCACATTTTATTACTTTGCATTGGGGCTAGCAGCAATATCATCTAGAAGAAGAACGAATGTAGTGGGTTTGAAATTAGCGCTATTAATGTCAAACCATTTAAAAAAGATTCATCACATCATGCAATCAGTGTTTTAAATCACTACACATACACATCTTTTTTTTCATATTTTTATGAATTAGGCATTTCCTATATATTAGAAACAATATACGCTAACATTTGCAAGACCTTCCGCGAAGAGGATACGAACAATTTAACAGCGGAAACCCATCCCACACTTAAGGAATAGTCTTTGTCACAAGTGCCTACGATAACATGCACAGATTTTGTTTCATACATTGCAGATAAATTATTCCCATTAACGGCTCTTCAGCTCCGATAACAGGATTTGAAAATCATTATTTTTCAGTCTCAAATTACAATGTCCTTATGGCGGAATGGTGACACGCTTCGGTTTTATATTTTATTTCTTGATATTTACCACAAAAAGGCTTTCTCACAAACTAATATGTTTCAACTAAACCATTGCAGTATATTATTTTTTCAAGGTGCCTTATCAATCACACTAGACTGACATAATTATGATTGAAAAGGGATGAGCAGACGCAACAAATGTCTATGTTTCGTAAATTTTACTTAATTGTTTATTCAATCATTGTGCAGTTTTGTTTTTATTCCATGGAAAATTTCGATGATTATCAGAGACATACGTCAATGTAAACCCCATTAGTCCTCATAATCAAACCGCTGAATAAGAACATTTGGAAGGAAAACCTTGTATCGTCAAGGCATGTTCAATAATAGGTAATAGGCATGTTCTTAATTAATATCATAATCATTTTCAGTTATACATTCTCATTACGGCCGACTTTATTGGCTCCATGAATCTGGTGTTTCGAAGCGCAGGTTCTATCTTAAAAGATCCCGAAGAGATATGAAATCAAAAGCATTTTAATATGAATTGACGGCGGTAAATTCAATGGACTATAGTATGAGCCTAGACTGCTCCACGAACAAAATCCTACCTAGATTTATAAACTTATTGACTCAACATACGCGATGGAATCTTGGCAGACTGATTTGAAACCTAAGTATTTCGGATCTGTTGACGAGCTATTTACTCTTTTGAACTTAAGTAGAAATTATTAATTAAGTAGCACTAGACGTCCGAAAAGTGATAGTTGAACGATGGAAACAGTCTCCAAGGGAATTAGGCTAGCCATCACAACTAAAATTCAAATAAATGAGCTAAAATTCACGGCGGGGATGGATTTACATCAATTAGTTATCTTTATTTGAACTAAATTTAGCTTTTAGCGACGCTGTAGCTCAGATTAATAAAGATATATCATGGCACGTTTCTAAAATCTGATATTTTACCACGTTCACCACCGAGTAGTCATTTTTCCCATTTGAGAAGTAAACATGAAGAGCAGCCATTCACAAATATATCTTGAGGCGTACTAAAATCCTCTGATCGAATGAGTTGTAGCTATGAATTAATTTTAGGTATAATTTAATCTAAGGAGTTATCGTTATGAGTAAGCAAGAATGTGAAGAGAGAGCATGAACTTTCACAGGGTAGAGGTGTGGTGAAGGAATTTCTCCATTCATTTGATTGATTTTTGAAAGAAACGAGTGCTAACCGCACCGGAACGAGCATTTACCATTTGGCTAGTGTGACAGGGAGATATTCTTCTGTCTAATCACTTAGGCTATATAACCAGTAAAAATTCAGAACCTATTGGAGCTCATCCTAGACATTTCCAAAAAACGCTGTCAAAATTTAAGGATATTTAACCATTAAAAATTTTCTGAATCACTCCAGCCAATAGAAATGCAAACTGAAAAAGTTTCTTAAACGTTTTTTTTTACCTGTAGCAACACCTTTCTTGGCCTTGTGACCTGAGTAAATTCAAAGTTCTCAAAGAGAAAGGAAAATGACCGGCGTTTAACACCCCAACGATCTGAAAACACAAATTCCGGTGTAGCACCCACCCCCTTTGTGACGCATGAAATCCATATTTCGAGTGAGTCCTTCTCGTGTATGCGTCGCACTGGTCATGAATATAAATTCGTGCAGTCTTTATTCAATAAAAAAAGATTTGGACTCTTGGACTAGGTATATTTGTATTACTCTGACTATATTTGACAGTTGGGAGACGGGACAAGGATAGAAAGGTGTCATTTAATATGCTTGAGACTCAAACATTTTTGAAGACTTACTTTGAAAATGCATTCGTAGTGTCAAGAATATTTTAATGTCAGCATCAGCATGCAAGTCTATTGTTCACCTCTGCCCACAGAAGAGCTCCAGTTTCAATAGGACCTTAAATTGGGGTGTTTTAGTAGACAGGCATAAAGAGATGACCTCCAATGTCAATGCCCATGGAAGGAAACTGGTTTTCTTCCAAATAGCTCTCTATCTATTGGGGATCAGGTCAGTCTGGCTGCTAAGAGCACTGGCTTCCCATCCTGAGGGCATGGGTTCAAACTCCAGCAGGGTTGGAGAGTTCACAATTAAATCTCAACCTCTAATTGGGTGTCCTGTGGAGAGCACATCCAAAATGTAGTACCTTCACTGTCCATCGAATGGGACGTTTAACTGTGGACCCTTTGGTGCCTTTCGTTAAAAGCAGGCCCACGCTGGGTTTCGCTCCACCCTCACCCTCCTCCCTACTTATACTTTAAATTCCATTAACTTGTATTAATTTAAAAATCGCATTCCAAACCCAACCTCCAACAAAGTTAAACTCTATAGACAAGTTCAAACTCGTTTAAACCGTCGAATTATACCAGGCGCACATGCTCGCATAGGAGGTGGCAGCATTTTTTGTATTACAAAAATACTACCACCTCGCCTGGCCGTCAAATATTGCCGTCAAGTAATATTTGACGATTTTTGGTATTGATTTTATTTGAATTTTAGTTGTGATGGCTAGCCTAATTCCCTTGGAGACTGTTTCCATCGTTCAACTATCACTTTTCGGACGTCTAGTGCTACTTAATTAATAATTTCTACTTAAGTTCAAAAGAGTAAATAGCTCGTCAACAGATCCGAAATACTTAGGTTTCAAATCAGTCTGCCAAGATTCCATCGCGTATGTTGAGTCAATAAGTTTATAAATCTAGGTAGGATTTTGTTCGTGGAGCAGTCTAGGCTCATACTATAGTCCATTGAATTTACCGCCGTCAATTCATATTAAAATGCTTTTGATTTCATATCTCTTCGGGATCTTTTAAGATAGAACCTGCGCTTCGAAACACCAGATTCATGGAGCCAATAAAGTCGGCCGTAATGAGAATGTATAACTGAAAATGATTATGATATTAATTAAGAACATGCCTATTACCTATTATTGAACATGCCTTGACGATACAAGGTTTTCCTTCCAAATGTTCTTATTCAGCGGTTTGATTATGAGGACTAATGGGGTTTACATTGACGTATGTCTCTGATAATCATCGAAATTTTCCATGGAATAAAAACAAAACTGCACAATGATTGAATAAACAATTAAGTAAAATTTACGAAACATAGACATTTGTTGCGTCTGCTCATCCCTTTTCAATCATAATTATGTCAGTCTAGTGTGATTGATAAGGCACCTTGAAAAAATAATATACTGCAATGGTTTAGTTGAAACATATTAGTTTGTGAGAAAGCCTTTTTGTGGTAAATATCAAGAAATAAAATATAAAACCGAAGCGTGTCACCATTCCGCCATAAGGACATTGTAATTTGAGACTGAAAAATAATGATTTTCAAATCCTGTTATCGGAGCTGAAGAGCCGTTAATGGGAATAATTTATCTGCAATGTATGAAACAAAATCTGTGCATGTTATCGTAGGCACTTGTGACAAAGACTATTCCTTAAGTGTGGGATGGGTTTCCGCTGTTAAATTGTTCGTATCCTCTTCGCGGAAGGTCTTGCAAATGTTAGCGTATATTGTTTCTAATATATAGGAAATGCCTAATTCATAAAAATATGAAAAAAAAGATGTGTATGTGTAGTGATTTAAAACACTGATTGCATGATGTGATGAATCTTTTTTAAATGGTTTGACATTAATAGCGCTAATTTCAAACCCACTACATTCGTTCTTCTTCTAGATGATATTGCTGCTAGCCCCAATGCAAAGTAATAAAATGTGAGAGCTTCATTGAGTTTCTCTGACTCTTTGATTGTTACTAGTAGTAATTTGCTTTAATATAGCATGTAACAAACATTGAATACTGTATTTAGGTAAATTGATACACTATATTACACTGTAGAACCATAATTTAATTCGAGGATGCACACGTAATCTTGACATCACCCTTTTTATAGCATGAATGAGATAATGGATGTGTAACAAACGAAATGGAAATCAAACATTTTTCACTATTCTTTCAAGCATCTTGTGCACAACGGATTTGGTCTTTAATGCTGCATGCTGTTACATATAATTATTATTTATTTCACTGATAATAGGAGCCTAAGGGATTGGCAACCATTGATAGAGTCATTTATTTTCTAATAATCATTTAGTCAATTTATGAATATTAATCAACTGTTAATATTAATGAATATGCCATGCCTTGTTTAGCTGTAGTGGAAATTAGCAAGGGCAATTAAAGCTCATGTTTGGGTCATACATGCTAGATGGGACGAAAAGCAGGAACCAGGGCAAGATAGTCCACTCAGCATCTGTGGATATTTTTTCCTCGTGGTAAATGGCTTGATAGCTCACTCCAGAGCAGGGATTGAAAATGGATATTGAGGGAAAACCAATACAGGCATAAGAAAACTAGCGAAAAACATTAATATTGGAATTAAGTTATAACAGTGACAGAGTTTTAGAGGAATGCGGTGTTCTACTCAAGATATTAAAATACTTGTATTAGCAATATTCAAGTATTTACTGATGGGGTACAGCTGGAAAGATGATAAAGTCGGTTACAATCGCCGAGGATTAGACCTTAGTTGACCATTCATCCAGAGGATTGCACATGCAACATTAGATGCATTAGAAAATCAGTTCGGCAAATATGGAATGAGGACTAATCATAAGAAAATTAAAGTCATCAACCGTTTCCTTTGTGTAACGCCATGCGCTTTTTCCAGAACGAGGAAAGCGAGACTGACCTTAAAAGTAGGAGAGCAAAACTGTAAAAAAATAGAACAATTTAACGGTCAGGTAATACGTTGGAAGAGAATGAGCATTAATATAACGATATTAGCAAAAGAATTGGGTGTGGATAGAAATGGAGAGTTCGATGGACGGGAAGTAAGATGAGGGAGTAAGTTGTCGGTGTGATGGATGAGGAGAGGGAACTGCTCGAAAGAGGTAGAATAGGTGGTTGGAACAAGTATGTATGAGAGAATGCTTAAGGTCGTGATAGAGGGGAGGAATTTGGGTCATCGTGGAAGGGGAGGCGTAAGGAATTAAGGGCTGGCGGCTGTAAAAGAGTAGTATAGGTATTCGTTCTTTCATTAAAAACTACCTTAACCAGGAGATCACATCCACCTTTAATCAACTTACTTGCTAAAAAAAACCTACAGTATGAACCTAGGGGGAAACAACATATCCAAACTACGATCATCAAACCATTCCATTTCAGAGTCTGAACGTGATACTAGATAACATCAGAAAAAAATAGAGCCATCAATCAACTTGAGACATGCAGATATTTCTCACTAAAATGATCTCAAAAGAGTCATACAACAAGGTTGCCCAAGATTTTAGTCATTAGTGCAGAAAATCAGTCATCACCTATGTAATTAAAATAGAAAATAGAGATATTAGACCCTGACCAAGATAATAGCGCAGGTAACCGTCAGTAAACGTGAACAATGCCGGCTGGAGAAGCGAATAGTGTACCCGAAGAGTGCAAGACGTTGACATATGTTTACATCGTGGAAACATTGGCTGCTTTTCATAACTTTCTGGACCAGAGCAGTATATTTCATCGGAATACAGTATTTTAGGTATTATTTAGTGTTGCCATGAGTGATAAGGTGTATTTTTTTCAACCATGATGACGATTTTTTGATGTAGAGTACATAACGGTTGAACTGGGATTTTAAATAGTCTCTATTGATTTCCGTGTGTTTTTCACTTACTTGCTCTACTCTGTGATCACTTACCGACAAATTTCAAGCGAATTTCATGGGCCGTAACGTAAATATGTTTTTGTTTCTTAATTAGTAGCAGAAATTCTTTTCATGACATATATTTCATAACATATTTAACAGGCTTGTGAATAGCGTATACTATCGGCATTGTCAAAATAAAATATATATGAGTAGATTAGACATGGCTTGACTACGGCGATTTGATTTCATGGTGCATAAAAATAAAAACTTGGTAATATTTTGTGTGCTTAAGAAAAGAAATAACTCAGCAACGAGATGAGACACTACGTTTTTATTCGTCGAAGAAATGTTGGTGAATGCGCAACTTCAGGTAGCTTTTTGTATGTTGAGTTAACATTCCAAATTGTTAGGAATGGACGGAACATCCTGCCAAGTGTTGCATTTATGCTGTAGTAGCTGGAAAAAGTTGCCTTAAATCGAAATATCCTCGGAATTGGGGGTGATGGCCGACTTCGGTTATTATATTTTCAAATATCAATAGCTGTCAAAGGAATTTGGTAATAGCATAAGGAGCTCCTTCATTTCACCGGTGTAACTCACTTTTGATTGTATGTATACAAATATAATAACTGCGATTGCCTCATCCTAAGTCAATATATCGTCATGTATTGGTAATTCTTGCAGAAGATGTATAGTAAATATGAAATAATGATTCGCCTTTTTCTTTTCCTTCATAATTTGGTATTCCCACAATACGATTACGGAGGTGTCAAATGATTGCACTGATGCCATCATTTAACGTAAGCTATTGACGTATCTCTTCGTAACTGGTTGTGAGTGGGGGAGGGAGGGAAGAATGCGCGGAGGGGAGGTTCGTAAGAGGCGAGGAGGGGAGCTGGTCACGTGAGGGGAGGTAAGCGCTCTCCTTTCGTTCTCTGTACCTCATCAAATTTTGTTTGCATCAAATTATCCTGCTTGATTTGCCAAAATAAATAAATAAATAAATTTTCAAAACTATTCCATGTGATTTTTTCATTTTAAAAACCCTCTCCTCGTTGATGCGTTCGCCTGAGATTATTATTAAACGTTTGCTGAGGTATGTACGCATGGGGGAGGGGTTATTGGCAAGGAAATAAGTGGTGCTTCGGGACATAAACCCTCTCCTCTTTGATGTGTGCGTCTGAGATTATTATTTAACGAGTGTTGTGGGGAGCTTCAGCAAACTGGCGATTTTAGGAGCCATCTTTATGCACACGATTGGAGAAGTGTGGTGTTAAAGTCTACGATGTAAATATGTGTATGAAAACAAGTGACTGCACTTATGTGGCGTCTATGAGTGGGGCATGAAACCTTGAAGCTTACCACGTGATAGAGGGTGAACGGTATATGTTTGATGGGATATATGCGTAAGCTTGATGCTGTGACCTTCAAGGACGCTTGCAGTGAAATGTAGTCATATGGGAGAACGAAAAGAAACGAAAAACTAAGCGTTTCTATCGGGATGGGACGAATGTTATAAGGAACTCTAATGTATAGTTTAGTCCTGACGGACGCCTATAATACTATGAGTTCAGATTTGTTCGCTGGCAGTACGCTGGGGCAAAATTGCAAAAACATCCTGGTCGAGGGAGTGGAAATATTACCTATATATCGGTTGCCGGGCAAAAAGAACGACTAAGATGGGCGTGGTATTATTATAAATCTAAACTTCAAATACACAGTTATGTGAGACATGATTGATTAGGGCTGCTAACCAATCATGGCATACATAACTGTCCTTTACATTGATGCTAATTATTTGATTATTATTAAGCAAGATATAATCCATAATGCCTTAAATAAAGAAGAAAATAATGAAACTCGCGTGTAATTTACAACTTTTATGAAGGTGGTTGGTGGGGTTGAGAGGGTTATGTTTGCCAAAAACAAGTCGAATATTGTTGTTAATAAATAAAGAGAAGTTCATGACTAATTTTTAGGATACAGCCTTATTTTGAAGGATTTTATGATGTCCACACCGTTCGATCTTCATTTGTTTCATCGTTAATATAATAAGAAACTAGTTTCGTCTCTCTGAAGAGTGCTTAAACCATGCGAGCCACATACTCTTAATTAAGCATCTCTCTGCATCAACGTTGCGGGATTGACATTAAACATAAAATTGACATTCTTGGTATTGTTTACGGACCACCCCTAATGAAGTTTGTATCTTGTGGACAATTTAATTCTCTACACATAAAAGTAATCAAATCTCAGATCCAACCAACCGTTCAATTAAGATATTTAGCAATAACCGTATACAATACTTATTGTGTAACCGTCTTCTCGGTTGACGTTCTCGGGATTTTTCGCAATTTATATAGCCTCCCTGATTAATATAGGGTAATATCGTTCCTCCCTTGGTATTAATTTTGTCTCCTCAAAGTTTAGATTATGAGTGGGGCCGCTGAGATGGTGTTCGGCTATTGCAGAAATTTGGTAATTATTATTTTTAATTGCCCAATTGATGCACTTGGAGGCATATGCCACTCTCCCCTATGTGTCTCGAGCTACGGAGAAAATCTCCAGAATTCTATTGAAATACAAGGTAGTTAGCAGATATACATGCGTGACGAAGACGGGACGTACTTCTGAAAGCCAAAGACCCGCTTCCCCGGAACCTCTACGGAGGAGTATATGAAGTTTTATACAGCTGTGGACATACATATGTAGGCCAGACATGCAGAGCCTTAAAAATTCTCCCCCAAGAGCATCAACGGACAATTAAAAATAATAATTACCGCATTTCTGCAATAGCCGAACACCATCTCAGCGGCCCCACTCATAATTTCAACTTTGAGGAGACAAAATTAATATCAAGGGAGGTACGATATTACCCATGATTAATTAGGGAGGCTATAGAAACTGTAAAGAGACCCGAGAACGTCAACCGAGAAGACGGTTACACAATAAGTAGAAAGCTCAAACGAATTTTTCCAATTAAAATTCCGGCAACAATGGGAGTCCTCACTTATATCGTCACGTCAACGTCAACCGAGGACGAGCGAGAGTAAAGAATCAGTTCGGTTAAACTGATGAAGCTGGCAGGTGGACCAGCGAAATATTGTTTATTGCAATTTTTAAACATCGCGGAATGAATCCCGAAAAATTTAATAATCAAAACTATATCCGCGGAAGCCTACGAGCTAACTGAGTTTTTAGTTCGGCGTGAACTCCTCAGGTAGAGGCCGAACTAAATTCATGTTTTTCAGATTATTTTTATGTCATTTTAAGTTTCAACTCTAATTTTCATTTCATTATTAACAATTCTTGTAACAAAGTATCAAAATGTATTTATGACAATTAGATTAATGTTATGATGTAATGTTACAAGACCTAAAACCTTGACATTTTCAAATATTTTCAAAATTATTAAAAAACGTATTTCCTCGTAGTTAATGTGTGTAAGCCACCATTTTTACTGGTGAAACTTCCTTTTTCATCGAAGTTAACTGAAACCATTCATTTGTGAAGGAAGGATCAGACAGAAAATTTTGCGACATACTATTTATGATAAATATCAATTCCATCTGTGTTTCCTATTTTCAGAGCTGGCTTAGGCGAGGGTTTTATGAGCCTCAGGGGGATGGTGATTTATAATTGAATGTAAAAGGGGACAACAATATATAAATAGGAAAATGTAAATAACTTCCTGCAAATATTTCCTTGAACGTAGTAAAAATTCATCTTCAGGAAATTAGATTTTTGAGCTTCTTAAATATACATTCTTAATTTAGATATGCCACGCTAAACAGGAACTATTTAAACTTAATAACCTACTTTTTACTCAATACACTAATTTGAACGTGATTGAGGATAAATCTCGAATTGCATGAACACACCTGAGGAAATTGTACCGAAAGATTTAATTTTTAAATTGAAGAAAAAATAAAGGAAAATAGAAGGTACATTTTCCAAGAAATAACAACGAGTTTACTGAGAGAAGGGTACAAGTAATTCGTGAGCTGGGAATCGATAATGACAAGGCTTAGATTACATGCAAAATTTATTGCAGTTATGAGTTAAGGTGGCAAAGACGATGTAATTATAACGCCACACTACACCACTAGAGATGATAGAAGCAACTAAGTCAAGTGAGATTGTCTGTCTTACCAATAAATCCGAAAATTACTTACAAAGTGATCATAAACACACTTCACTGATGAAATCGGCCAGCCTCTTCCCTTAGCGTCGCACAGGAAGCCAGTCTTCTTGAATTTGTTTTACCTAGAATGACTTGCCTTAACTTTAGGTATTTTGTGTTATATTTCGGACGAAACGGTAAATGAACTGCCAATATCGACTCAAACTTAGGAAATTTTCGAGTGCAAAAAGAGTTGTGTTCACTGGTTGTTTCAGTAATGAAAGCACCTAGTAGCTTAGTCTGCATTTATGCGATGCCACTTATTACAAATGCAAACTTGGACAGTTTCATTGTATGGATCGAACTCTATGCTAGATATTGTTTATTGTATTTGTTGGATATCCTTATCCAAGTATTGGTTCAATTGTATTATTACGTACAATGCAATGTAGATAGACTGAAAAATTCTGTTTTTGTATGCAAAGCGATAGATAAAATTATGTTTATGCTAAACAATTAATAATTACGTGGCTTGTAAAGCATATTATATATGTAGAGCATTCCTTTTAAGTGATAGACGCATTGTTGAGACCAGTTAATCTGGTAAAACGTCAAAGCTTGTTGGGTATTCCGTCACAGTTATGCGATAAACAAATATCATTTAGTTTTGCAGAAAGGGAGGAACATAACCTTAAATATCTTCTAGTTATAATGCTTCTTATGTTGACTATTTTTTTAGAGCCACAGTAAAAGCCATATTAAAATTCATTTACATTTTTTAAATATCTAATTCTAAAAATAAGACTTTTGTGCACTTTGAAAAAGTGATTTTTGGTCAGAATTTTCATATTAATGTAATAAAAATATTATTTTCCATATACTTAACTAAGAACTTGTAGGAGCCACGAAAATATGGTAAAACCTGTGCATAATGTTTACAATTTCAAATCCGCATTGAATTTTGGTGTAAATTATTTCCTCTTTTTTCATAGTTTCAGGTATATGGCTGCAGTATGACAGAAGAGAGTCCAAAAATGTGTGAGGATATGGTGAGTGGCTTAATAGATAATAGAAAAAAGAGCATCACAAAGAAGTACGAAAGAAACACCAGCCTTAAAGGTTTACCTTGGGAGAACTCACTGAGGAATGTGAGCACGTTTAGTGATATAAGTGGAGAACGCTTTAAATCGAGTGATTACACCACCAGTGACTTTGATCTCGGTGAGGTGATGCCAACTGAGCAAAGGCATTTGGATTCTCACAAAAAACAGCTCGTTGGATGTATTGAACTCATTTGCGATCATTGCGGGGATAAATATATGGATAAAGCTAAGTTAGTCGTACACGTGAGAGGTCACATTTCGATGAATAGGCCGTCAACGAGTGTAATGCCAGAGGATTCCTGTCTAAAATGCTTTGAATCAAAACCTACTGCAATTCCAAGTTCAAAGCGGTTTAAGTGTGAAATGTGTGCCAAGGAGTTTAAACGGATGTACTATTTAAGAAGACACTTAGCCACTCATAATGATTTGAAACAGTTCAAATGTGAAATTTGTGGAAAGGAGTTTAAAAGTAAAGATAGTTTGGTAGTACACTCAGAAGTACACCACAGTGGTGTGAGACCTTACAAGTGTGACACATGTGGGAAGGGATTTACTCAGAAGTCTGACCTAATCAAACACTCGGTCATACACCGTAGTTTGAGGCCTTTCAAGTGTGACACTTGTGGTAAGGGATTTAATCGAAAGCGTATCTTACTCAAACACTCGGTCATACACAGTGATTTGAGACCTTTCAAGTGTGACGAATGTGGGATGGGGTTTAATCGTAAGGATAGCTTAGTAACGCACTCGTTCATACACAGTGGAATGAGACCTTTCATGTGTGACACATGTGGTAAAGGATATACACGGAAGTCTACCTTAGTCTCACACTCGGCCGTACACAGTGGATTGAGACCGTTCAAGTGTGACACATGTGGGAAGAGATTTACACAGAAGTCTACCTTAGTCTCACACTCGGCCGTACACAGTGGATTGAGGCCTTTCAAGTGTGACACATGTGGGAACAGATTTTCATTTAAGGGTGATTTAGTCAAACACTTGGTCATACACAGTGGATTGAGACCTTACAAGTGTGACACATGTGGGAAGGGATTTACTCAGAAGTCTCACTTAGTCTCACACTCCGTCATACACAGAGGTTTGAGACCTTTTAAGTGTGACAGATGTGGGAAGGGATTTTTTTGGAAGTTTCACTTAGTCAAACACTTGGTCATACACAGTGGTTTGAGACCTTTCAAATGTGACGAATGTGGGATGGGGTTTAATCGTAAGACTAGCTTAGTATCGCACTCGTACATACACAATGGATTGAGACCTTTTATGTGTGACACATGTGGGAAAGGATTTACACGGAAGTCTCATTTAGTCGAACACTCGGCCATACACAGTGAATTGAGACCGTTCAAGTGTGACACATGTGGGAAGATATTTACACGGAAGTCTAACTTAGTCTCACACTCGGCCATACACAGTGGATTGAGGCCTTTCAAGTGTGACACATGTGGGAACGGATTTTCATGCAAAGGTGATTTAGTCAAACACTTGGTCATACACAGTGGATTGAGACCTTACAAGTGTGACACATGTGGGAAGGGATTTACTCACAAGTCTCACTTAGTCTCACACTCGGTCATACACAGTGGTTTGAGACCTTTCAAGTGTGACATATGTGGGAAGGGATTTGCTCGGAAGTTTCACTTAGTCAAACACTCGGTCATACACAGTGGTTTGAGACCCTACAATTGTGACACATGCGGGAAGGGTTTTACTCAGAAGCATAATTTAGTCAAACACTCGGTCGTACACAGTGGTTTGAGACCCTTCAAGTGTGACATATGTGCGAAGGGATTTACTCGAAAGTGTGCCTTAGTGAAACACTCGGTCGTACACAGTGGATTGAGACCTTTCAAGTGTGACATGTGTGCGAAGGGATTTACACAGAAATCTCATTTAGTAAGACACTCGGTCGTACACAGTGGTTCGAGATCTTAAAAGTGTGACACATATAGGAAGGAATTTAGTCAGAAGTCTCAATTTTTCGCTCACTTCATCATGCATAATGTTTTGAGACGTTTCAAGTGTGAGATATGTTGGAAGGAGTATATTTGTTGGAGAGATTTTCGGAGGCACTCCATCTCTCACAGTTGATTAAAAGGAGTTTTTTAGTTTGAGTGGAAAATTACTTTACCAAAAATTTGATGAATTTTGTCTCATTTTATTGGAAAAAACTTTTAAATTTCAATGATTTCAAAGCCAAAACCCATCTCCGAACTTTTCGCCGACGTCGAGCATTTTTTTTCCTTTCTATGGAAGCTTTTTACATTAGAGAGATTATGGTTGTGCGATCCAGAGGGAGAATACTTTAAATATAAGGAACTTCTACTATCTACATTTCCTCAAAAACTTACGGTGTGAAGTTTGCATGTATTCTCAACTATATACAAAAACTGACGTATTACTTACCGAAGTAAGTTTAGCAGAATCAGAAAAAACCTGCTGGAATTTTATTGGAAGAGTACTCACGTAAACGGTCTACCAGTTACTGTTTCCAGATTATTTTTGTGTGTGCCAAAGGTAGGGGTTTAAATAGAAGAGTGCCGTAATAAAACTCGATGAAACTTGAGTCACTAACAGCGGTAGTAAGGGACATTTGAATCGTGTTAGAAAAATTGAAGTTTAGGTATGTTTTTATGTCTTGTTTTCATGTTTCTTTTTCCTTTTAATTTCATATATGTAAATATAAGCTGTAGTTCTGCATCATGATTGTGGAGGAAATCTAATCCTAATTATTTCAATGGATTTCAAGCATTGTTCATATGTCATTATGATGAATCAAATGTTTAAAGTATGGGTTGATGTAAAAAGAACCAAGAATCTGCAGATATTTGTTAATGTAACTGGTTACTGCCTTCTTTTCTCAATAAAATTAATTTTTCTCCTAAATCAACTGGTGGATTTTTAATGTAGTAAAGTGTTTGTTAGTAACTTGTTCATGGTTCTTTTTTAAATGTTCTCCACGGCTGAAACATGTTAAAAGCATGTAATTTGCTTATCTAGGTGAACCATAGTCTTGTTTTGAACCCAAAAATAAAACTGTTGCGGAGAGTAGGTCCTGATGCTGTCAGCAATTTCATTATGTAGACTCGAGTTTGGATTCCGAATAAAAATTGTCTAGGAAGCTTGCATAAAAGTAAGTTGCATTAAACCATTGATAACTTTTTCACTTAAAACAATGCTTTCCAATTTTTTATAGTTCTCGTTCCATTATTGTATCAAGATGAAAACTAAAATGGTATCGATTCTATTACGATTACAAATGGATCGACGTTTTTGAAATTTCATGAAAAAAATCGATCGATACAAAAGTTGTGTACTCATACCGTATACAAATTTTCAAAAACTTTGATCAAAACATTTATCCATCGCTGTGTTAGGGGATTCCACCGGTTCATCATTTATTTTTTAGATATTTCTAAGCATGAAGTTCCACATTCTTCATTTATTCACATTCTTGCTCTTTGCCTTGTCAAAATTTAAGTGTTAATGTAGCGTTTAAAAAATATTAATGATATGTTTCGACTGAGGAGGACATGCTAAGTTTCTCAGTAAAACTAGCTTAGCGCTTGATTTATCATTTGTTTGAGGAGATAGTTGCCGTAAAATGATGCAGACACATAAACTTCAATCGGTTTTGGTTTAAATGGTTTATTAATTAAGTAAAAATAATTTCTCAAAAAGCCTAATATACACTGTTGAATTAAAAATAATTTGACAGTTGAATGATATAATATATTTTTATTCAAGGAGAAATTTATTCAGGAAGGGATTCCCCAATTAGAGCTGGGGAATATTGTATATATTATGTAAATAATATTTCTCAAAATTACGTCACGCAACAAGCAGACATAGGGTAAGATCGCGGTGGATATGGAAGCACCTTTAAAAAAATGCACCAGTTAATGTAAAAAGAGTAATATCAGCAAGTTCTGTCGAAAAGGTGTCAAAAAAGGTATAATATGTAACTCGTGCACCTCCAGAATGCATACCGTATATTCTTTAGCAATAAGTGATATTACTGACGAGACTAAATGGAAATGCACGACGTGTGTTATTGAAGCAAAGGGCGACTCACTAAAAAGCGAACTTACATCGAAAAATAAGGTAACTTCGATGTTCATTATTGATTTGGCTAAACTACGAGAATTAAACAGGATGCTGGAGTTGAAAAAAAAGCTTGAAGACGAACTAAGCGTTGATCAACGTAAATTGACAGCGGTCACAAATCACTTGAAAACTGTTAAAGGAACGATACCCATCGTAAACTCTCCGCCCAAAAGTCTACAGAATATATTTATCAAACTACAAGAAAGTCCTGCTGGGATAGAATCTTATCTGGATGGTTCAAATAATGCCAGAGTGTTAAATAATTTCCGATCAATGGAAATCAGTGGTAAACTAATCAAAAGTAAACAATCAAAATACCAGTGGATTCGTCCCTCTCTCTGTGTTCCCATTCCCAGTGTTTCCCCAAATTGTGAAGTAAACCCCATCGAATTGAGTTCAAGTCCCAATCCTATCGTAGTCCATGTTAACAAAAAAAACTCTTATACTCGGTTACTCGCTAATCAAACACGTTAACGTCAATACAGACGGGGTTACGAAGAAAGTGTTTCTTGGCATCAAGGCTGAGCAACTCAGTGCGAGAAAAGGCGAAATTTAAAACAACGAGTCAAACTCCCCGGCACCATCCTTCACCAAGAGGGACAAATATTATAAAAAATTGGCATGTGACGAAGAAATTATGGGGGAAGTATACGGCCTCTTTAACACAATTTAGAAGGTGTACCCAAGGACATGTGTAATAGTGAACACCATCATTACAAGGAGAGATGTTGACCACAATCTCATTGAAAAGGTAAATAGTAAAATTAGGTGGGCTTGTGAAGTCCTAAGTCCTATTTATTATGATGTGAGTAAAAAATCAATAATATGTGCCCATGCAGAGACGGTCTACATCTGAATCGTCGAGGCTCTCATAAACTCGGCCGTATTATCAGAAATATGATTAAAATAAGCTCAAACTTACGAATAGAAAACTAATTAAGGGACCAGATGGTGAAAAAAGGAACGTGCAATCTAAATTATGATATGCATGATGCTTCATTAAATAATTCCTTGACGCTTTTAACTGCCAACGGAAACACTATGACTGCATCATAACTGCGTGACGAAAATATGAAGTCTTCAAAATTTAACTTCCTTTTCCCAAATATTCAGCGTTTTACTAACAAATTATATATTTTCTAATCACGGGATTCCCCAGATGTCTTGTGTGTAACAGACCATTGGCTCAAAAATAATGTGATCGAGGTGCTGAAAATCAAAAATTAGTTAAAACAAACCATTTCAGTCGCTAAATAGCAAGACATGGTGGTTTTGCTATGTATCTAAAAGAAGTTATGGATTATGAACAATGCAAAGATGTATGTATCAGGGATATTTCGGGGTTTGCACCGGGTAGCTAGGTCCATGGCGGCCAACGTTTCCATGCTCGAGTCGAGCATCGAAACGTTGGCCGCCATGGACCTAGCTACCCGGTGCAAACCTCGAAAGATCCCTGATATAAATCTTCTCCGGGAAATCCTGAAATCCTTCAAAGATATATGATTTAAGTGCTGATAATCACTTCAAACTATCAGTGGTCTCCCAAGTTGATTTTTAAAGAAATATTATATGCTTCCTTTATCTGTCCCCTGTTGGTGACCTGAACATTTTTATTGATCGTTTAGCACAACGACTTCATAGGTTAATTAGTCAAATGTGTTCATTCCTGCTAGGTGGTGTTTTCAATTTTGTCTTTTTAAAAAATACAATTGAATCAACTCGGTTCCAAGATAAGGCTTCAACATATGGTCTCAAACTTCTCATTGAAGCGCCTACTAGAACCCATATGCAGTCGTCCTCTTGCTTAGATAATGTACAGTTCTGTTAAAAAAATAGTACCACTGAAAATTTTCAAGTCCCGTGTTTACGACGATGTGGCAACGTGGACGTACCACGCCCCCCTGAGAGGGGATGCAACAATCTCTAAAAGCAGAATGAGAGCCCTCCCTCCCCGTAGCTTAGGGATTTGAATCACCCACGAGAGGAAACTTTTGTCCTGCGAAAAGGATTATTTCCGGGGGGAGGGGTAGGGTTTCTTTTCTTGTGATGTTTAACAAGAAAAGGGAGATCTGCGAAGTTCAGATGCGCCAAGATCCCTCGCACACGACAGATGCTAGCAGCCACGGAAAACAAAAGCATATCTTAGGTCTCAATCCCCGGCGTTTCTTTTGTTTATTATTCTGGATCGAAACTGGATCACTTAGTTTCGCTCTGAAGTAACCGATAATGTCAGGCTCAAATTTGAGCTCACAACTATCCTTGCAAAGCATCCCGGGAAAACATTTACTATAGGCGATATATTTCTGCGCAAACAACTGTTTACATGAGCTTTGAATTTCACATTTTTTATAAAATAATTTCGTGATAATTGCAAGCTCAGAAAGAAGGGCGTTCAGATTGAAATATGAACCTTTCACACTCATCTCATCCTTCTTGTGAGTTCGGTCGTTTAATTTTCCAATGTAGAACTTCAAATACGTGTATATTATTTGTTCACTAATAACATTATACCGTACGTATATGACTGCCTTGAACTGGCTGATCTTAGATTATTGGTTATATCGGGTTGAAGTGGTCACCGCAATTACTGCGTTTTCGATTCGCCATAGGTCACATTTATTTCACGCGTGACGTACAATCTGCACATCTGCAACAGCACTTTCTACAATGAGTTTTGTGGTTATTTTCTAAAATAATTACCTAAGCAGCTAATATTTTATATTGAAGTAAAGGAAATTGAAACGATGTCCTGTAAAAAGCGGAGAAATAATTATGACTTTTTGAAAGTGATAGGAATTTTGATAACGCAAGGACTCCCAAACGAAGAAAATTTTAATGCTATATATTTAGGATCAACCTATTGAAAGCTTATAACGCTTATTTATACGACTAGGATACTAATAAAAATCGAAACGAGCAAGGGGAATGTAAACCAAAGAAGTGGGCGTTGAGTTTCCACTCTTTCTAGCAGTTGTGAATGACAGATGATCTATTCCCATACTTCCACACATCCACATAATGTGCAGAAACAGCTAGACGGACTACACCTCTGATTTTTCACACCTAGTCGAATAAGAAGCCACTGCCCCCTTCCATTGTCACTTTTTGGCAATTTAGTGCCTTTCCTCGAGCGAGGGTGATGGAAGGAAGGCTTCCTTTGTTCGGAATGTTTATTGCTCCCTCAGAAAAGATTGGAAGGACGATAGGGGTGGTGCCTTTATGCAAAGATCCTCAGTATTAGAGGTAACTCACTTAGTTGATTGAAATAGGCATTTGAGAGACTAGGGATGCGAAATTATTGGAATCAGGTTACTTTTATGGAAACAATGAAATTCAATCCCATGTCTTAGGGAAACAATAATTGAGAACTGGTTTAAGTTCATGATTGAGTGGATAGTTTTTTTCCTACGATTTTTAATATTGGAATAAAGTATCATCGAGCTACTTAATCCGAAGCTATTTGAAGTGAATACGGCTTCCCTTGTATATCGATAAAAAATGTAAAATCAAAGAAGCGCAGTCATAGCGCAGTCAAGCATAGCGAAAGAACATTATATGAAATTGGATACTCTAGAAATCTAACTACTTAAAAATGAAAATATTAATTAGTAATAGTTTGCACACATATATATCACGCCTGAAATTTTCTTTCCCCGTATACTTTGCGTTGATAAGTGTGCGCTAAACTTTGAGCCTGACATTATGGGTAACTACAGAGCAAAATAGAGTGATCCAGTTTTAAATCCCTTATCCAAACTAGTGCTCTATTAGAGTGAATATCGCACATCCTAACATAGTTTAAATGGTCATGATATGAGGTGTTTTCCTCGAAAATATATTAATACTGTTGTCTTCCGACGTAGATTTGGCCTAGAAGAGTATCTGGGATAAAGCTAGCCTAATGAGATATCGATGTCATTGAGCAAAGTGATTTTCTAAAGAATGTAGAAGTTTTGGGTGCGTGGGTGTGAAGGAGAAAGAAAGGCGATATCTTGTTTAGGTGATATCTTGTAGGAGGACACAAAATGGAGCAAGTGGATTCATTTAGTTTCTTAGGTATTACGCTAGAAGAAATAGGACATAGTAGCAAATACATTAGGAGTAGAATAACGTTAGCGAAGGAAGCGTTCAAAAATAGAAGGGAGCTGATGACGGGGACCTTAAGTAAGGATGTAAAAAAAAAGCTGGTGAAGAGCTTGATATGGAGTGTGGCGTTGTATGCGACATAAACGTGGACTTTGAGAAAAGAAGACGAAAATAGGCTGAAGGCGTTCGAGATGTGGGTGCGGAGTAGGATGGAGAAGGTGCGTTGGACGGAGAAGAATAAAAATGAGGGTGTGCCTGACATGGTGGGTGAGGAGAAGAAACTTGTGTATGAGATTAGGGGAAGGCAGGGTAGGAGGCTAGAAGGGGTAATGAGGGGCGATTATTAGCTGAAGGCCGTGATAGAGGGAATGATGTTCGGCAACCAGGGAAAGGGAAGAAAGAGAATGGGTTTAATGGACGGGATGAAGAATGGTAGGACTTACGCTATAATGAAGAAAGAAATAGTACATGTTGATAGAGCACTGCACGCGTAAATATTTTTGGATTTTTTCTGACTTTCATCATAACCTACTTCTAACCGGTAGATTACTCTAATGAATGGATGAATTACAAGTTATTTTTGTGACAAAATTAACATGAAAAGGTGACCATGTGTTGTTTATATCTGGTAGAGGTCAAGTTTTTTCTATAAGCAGCCAGAATATGAGTAAAAAGACATTAAAATTATTTTACGGGGTACCAACATACGCTATTGCATGCGATTTTTTTAGGTGAGATTACGAGGGGTGGGGAAATAATCGAAGGGAGGACTGCATTTAGACAGAAACTACTAACTAATTCAAAGAATCATTATTAGACACTTTTGGCAGAGAAAACTTTTGAATTAGGTACTTAATATGTTGAAACTGAAGTACCTGAGTTGCAAAATGGAGGGCATCACAAATTGCTACTCTTTCTGATTTTCAGTGATTTGCATTTTTGTGTACTCATCGTCTCTATTGGCATTTTGGCCACGTGATAAACAAGTGAAAAGCAAATAAGAATGAATTTAAATTTTTGTCAGGCTTGTTTTCAAAATTTTCTGCTCTTGAAAATGTTGATCTAGTTACCCTACTTTGAAATTTCCTTTTTCCCCTCGCACGCAAGATGGTGAGGGAAGCTAAAGCGCTACTGCCTCTTTATGGGGTCAGTGGTTTGTATCTATAATCTTTGAAGTACCGTGCAAGCCACCAATAGGGTGTGTGGCACGGGATGAATCCATACCAGGCATGGAGCACTTATTTCTCCCAGTTCAAATCACAACGTCGCACGTTCCCCAGGCCACTAAGTACAGACACGTCAGGAGAACAATACGCAGTCGAACAAGAAACTGGGAGAGTGCTACGCAACCGAACTTGCAATTCACTGAAATCTAGTGATTAATTTTATAAAAACTATAAATTTATGAAAGCTACGAGATATTATAGGGAGCGTGGGTGTCTAGTGGGTAGAGCGCTTGGCTACTGATCGAAGGGTCCCTGGTTCAAATCCGGTAGACGCCCTTGAAAAAAAATCCTCGGAGTGCGAGGTGGCCCAGGGAAAGGAACTGGCCCCCCTATCCAGAATGTGTGTAATTCATAAGCCTGTGGATTAGTCCGGGGTGAGCTCTACCCTCAACTATCCTAAAACAAACCTTCTGGTTGAATCACCGAGTGAGAGTGACAAGATACTACTTCATGCAGAAAACAAAATAATTCCGGACATTACCAGCGTGGTGAATAATTAAGTAAATATGTTACGATTTATTCACTGGTGAAAAGTCTACTCAATCTAGTGAGGATGGGGGTTTCATATGATGTATTTTTGGCTACCATTATAATCCCTTATTGTACACGGAAAGACGACACTTTAAAGCTATAGGTTCTGCAGGCTAATCCTCTTATCTTATTCCTGAAATTATTTCTACCGTAATAAGTTGGCTCTAGAAAAATATGTTGAACGTCCAGCAAATAAATGCATGCTTCGAAATTGCGCTAAATGTATAACATATATTTCTCCTCTCAACGTTTTCGAGATTTGTTTCCAGATTCGTTCAACAATTCAGTAACTCTGCTAAGTTTATCGTACAATCGTCCCTTCCGCTGTATTTGAAATATTTAGAGAACTAGTTATACTTCGTAAGTATCCCATTTGCTGGCGGCATACTCCAAGTGAGTTCTCACGAGAGATAAATAACGTTGGACTACAATCTTCTCGTTGTTTTGCTAGTTTTCTCTTAATAAATCCTAATTTGCCATTAGAGTGTACGGAGATTTCCCGAACGTGTTTCCCATCGAAATAGGGTCTTAGTAAGGGTCACAATTAAAAACTCTACTTTTGATAATACCTACTTAAAAAATTTAAACGACATCTTTTCATTCTCAAAGTTGCCCATTGCGCATTTACTATCAGCATCAGCGAAAAATGTGCAGCAGGTATAGCACAGTACGGAGAAAATATTAAAATTTACGATTGCGCATGCACCCGTAGCCCCAACAATTGCAGAGATTCTACATCTACAAAATACACCGCAAGCCTCCTCAAAGGTGTGTGGCAGGGGGAAATGATATCCATTATGGATGGATAAATCCATTGATATTATTGACTTTATTTATCCCCGGTTGAAGGCCTGGACGTAATCACGTAGCCATTTGCCCTTTCCGAAGTGGCCCGCATTTCCAAGAGGAGAAGAGATAAGGTGTTTATTCTTACTTCTTGCGAGCGAGTCCGACGATGGATCGGGAGAGATAAGGATAGTCGGACTTAAAGACGCAGCGGTCTCGAGGCGTCCCGTGCTCACATTGTTATCAATCACTACAGTCCACAGCAAAGCAAAACATTTGATCCGTCTCTTTTGATTTGCGTCTTTGTCTACTCCCAAAGGGTTGGAGGGCTGTATACAGTTGACATGTCTCACCGGTGGAATAAGTGAGAATCAGTGTCATAGACGTGCGCATTGGCAGTGACAGTTGGTCAAATATGGTGGTGCAGTGCTGAGAAATAATTGATTAAATAACCTAGAAATTCTTGAAAAAGATATGATGAATGTTCATAATTTTGCAAGAAGATTATAACTTGCCTACCGCAGTGGCGCGTTCAGCGGATGAGTTCATCATCGCGGAAATTACGAAGAAATACACCCATGTGTATAATTTAAGAGACTACAGAAATAGAAATTTAACAGATAAATCCTTTGCTTTTCCAAAAGTGCACCTCAAGTATTTCAGTTCTTATTTTTCTTAAGTTGTCGATTCTTAGGTTGGTCTGCAGCAGCTTTCCACTCAGATATTCTTTCTGTTTTCCATTTAACTTCTTCATTGGATGTGCTGCAACCCATATCGCTCTTGATTAGCTCTATATTTAGGAGAGTCTTGGTCTCCTTGGACGGTTTTTTCCTTCAATCATCCCTTCTATTATTGTTTGTATTACACGATTACGACGTCGGATGTACCCTATTAATTAGTCTCGTCTTTTTAAAATGATAATCCATATAATTTTCTTCTCTCTTTTAAACACTTCTTTGTTAGTTATTCTATTCTACCTAGTAGACTTTCAGAATCCTACAGTATCTAGCTTCAGGACTCTAATGCTTCCAGGCTTATTTCCTCTTGTTACCCAACAGTCCATGTATCGAATCCATATAAAACAACACTCCTCGCACATGCTTTCACCGATCTCTTACCTGTGTTAAGGTCAGTGCTTCTACTGGTGTCTTTTGATTAGAATGCGAAAGAGGATCAGCTTTTGGTTTGATATCGGTGTCATGCAAAGTTTTGCACCGACGAACGTCTAACTTACGTTCTCAGCTTCTCCTGAAACATCTCGATCACAAAAATCGACCTACTCGTTCCGAAGATACAGCTGAACTGAGCGCGCGCCGTGTCCAAAAAAGTCCAAATTTAAACTTCCATTCGCAGCGCTGTGACGTCAATCAAAAACGCCCACTCCGATTTCAACAAACTATTTCCGGTAGTCGAAAAATTGGGCTATCCAATCATAGATTAAGATTTCCTGTAGCATTTATATTTTTTAACACAAAACCTTCGAAAGTACACAAATATTGATTAATTTATTATAGATGTACATGTGTCCCGTTTGTGAACTGATTCTCCCAAAGCACTAGTTTCACGATCAACAAACTCCCAATGGAGTGGTGATAAAATCGCATAAAGACGTAGGTGGAGGTCCCTCAGTCTTGTTGCGTTGCAATCAAGAGTTCGTCTCTTATCTTGAATTCGTTCTCTAAGCAAAGCAGAACTTGTCCGTCAGAGGATACGATCCACTTTCTTCGATTTCAGTGGTGACTTGATCTTGGCAAAGGATTGTATAACATCTTCGTCACGGCAATTCAACAGAAAATGGAAACTACAAAGAAGTCTTGCCTTCTCCTTCCGCGACGCTCCAAGTTCACAGACACTGCGATATATCTCCTATCTGTAGTGTAGCATTTTCCCCCCGTTTTTTTTGGTCAATTCCCCTCTTTGGACAGTTTCCCCTCTGCGGACTGTTTATCATCCGGACTTAGCCGAAGGACTTGCCCGAACGACATGCGCGCTAACGACACGTGCACCAACGACGGCCAAAATGCCTACGACTACAAAATGCAGCGACTACTGCCAGCGACTTCTGCCACGACTTCTGCCACACCTTTCGCCGCACCATTCGCCGCACCATTCGCCGCACCATTCGCAGCACCATTCCCTCACCAGGTCCTGCCCCGCTTTTATAGCCAGTAAAGTGAGGAAGGATACCAAAAATGCGGTCATCCTGACCAAGGCTCAAAGGCTGTGATCCTGTATTCTGCGGCCGACGCCAGAAAACAGTTCCTGGCGCTCCAATTAAAAACTGCCACCCTATCTATCACCCATCCCATTATTTCCTCCCCTCCATGGCTACCAATCGCCAACCTCCTGACCTTACCCATTCCACCTTCGTCCATGTCGACAGACCCCCTCCTCAGCTGACTCGGGTCCAAGCTCGCCCTCTATTGCTTCCGAGACGCCGACCGGGTAACACCGTTGTGTGAGCCTGCTGACTTAGTCACTTTTGTACTTAAGAGAGAGGCTCAACCTCTCGTACTTGTTAAACTTAAACTATTTTCCGACTGGAAACTTTCATTACGGTCGCCTGGCACTCGACCTATGGGTAAATTATTGTAATTGGTTTGGTTCTATTTTGTGATTTGTAAAATATATTGATAAGTTAAGTTTATGATTGATAATACTTGTGTTTCGTTCGTTTTCCTCATTTTTCTCACCCGAGCTTGGGAAGAGTTTGTATTTTCAAGAGTGTTATCGGCGAGAAAATCTGCTCCTTCTCCCGATAGCGCTACAAACTGGTAGCAGAGCGTGGTTGTTCATTTCCTGTCTTTCCAACGCAGTTGGTGAGTGTTTTATGAGGATCTTGATCGTCATTATTTCTGGTATTTCATTTTCTTCCTTTACGGAAGTTTTGTCTCTGCCGCTAACGGCAATCTAAATAGGCAAGGATTTTCTTTTTCGTAATTTATTTCGTGTTCCTGGTTTCCAGTTCGAGGTCCTAGAATAGGTCATTGTAATTCCTGTCGGAGTTTAGTGTGTAAATTCTTGTGTGACAAAGTATTTTCGTTTTTCTTCCGACAATTTAAGTGGAGCTTCGTCAGTATGCCTGGTGATTCAGTCGATCAGTACGCAAGGGCTTACTTGACCACGGCCGAGGAAAGGTGTGCTAGATCTAATGGGGGATCTGGGCTTACACTTGAAACTTCTGGTGTTCCGTCGGAATCCACACCCAAAGTGGTTCCCCGAGGCCAGGTAAACGAGCAGATTCCAAACCATGTCGCACCGCCAGTCCCAATGCAACCTGTTCTGCCGCTGTCTGAAGGTCTGGTCATAAAGAAGCAGCTGATCGCTGACTTTCCACCATTCGAGGTTTCCAATACAGAAAATTAGTATAATTTCATGTTGAAACTGACAGAAATTGTCTCTCTTTCGCTAGTTCCTTTGTCTACGTTGTTGTATTTAGTCATTACCAAGCTGCCAGCTAGTTCTCATCAGTTTTGGCTCTCTATGTTAAATCAGAATCTTTCGTGGGCCGAAATTACCAAACGAATTTGGGGAAGAATTGTAAGTGATCGAGAGTTTGACCGTCTTGTTACCACTAAAGTAAAGAGATTTCAGTTCCCCCGTGAAACTCCTGATGATTTCGTATGTTCTGTTCGTAACGCGATTCAAGTGTTGGCGTTAGAGTTCACCGAGTGCCAAACCGTTCGGTTAATTATTCAAGGGTTAAATCCTCTCACGAAATCCGCCATAATGTTTGCTTGCCAGCCCACGACCTTTGAGGAGTTAGACTCTGTCATAACCCAGGCGTCAAAGCAATTGATGGATTGTACCGAGTACGCCAATACATTTCATAGTATTTCTCCTAATGTCTCCCCAGTTGCCGCAAGGCAAATAATTTGTTCGTATTGTCGTAAAATTGGGCATCATGCAAGGGAATGTCGGAAGTAGGCGCGTGAAACACGCCAACCAGCCGTGAGTTTCATGAGCGTACGTCAAAATTGTAACAGTAAGTTGCCCCTTCTTCCGATAAAACTTCAGTCTGTTTCTTGCAATGCCCTCATTGATACTGGTTGTTCCGTTTCTATTTGCGACGAAAAGTTCTTTAAAACTCTTAAAATTCGCGGTGGCAAATCTCAAAAGTCTTCCGACTCTATCGAGCTATTGACAGTTTCTGGTCAACCGTTTCAATTAAGGATGTCAATCCAACTTAAGATGCAAATCGACAAATATTCCTGGCAGCATACATTTTATGTAGCCAATATTCCATTTCCAATTCTTCTAGGCCTTGATTTTATTCGGAAATCCAATATGATTGTTCATCCAAAAGCTGTCTCTTTTGAAACGTCTCCCGCTTCTAAGTTAAATTTTATCGCTTATTCAGTTGACAATTGCGCATCGAGTGCGTATCCCGAAGTGCCAAGCAGCAGTCGGTCGACAGAGTCTTGCAGCACTCCTTTTCTCATTGAAAATAAATCGAAATCTTCGGATAATTTGATAAGTGAGTTAAAATATTTGTTGTCGCAATATCACGATGTCATGACCCACGATTTGGGGACCACATCGCTTATGACTTACGAAATAGAATTAACTGACTGTAACCCGATTCGGAGTCATCCATTCTCTTTATCTCCCGTTAAGGCACAGATCATGAAAAAACATGTGCAGTCGCTGCTTGACAAGGGAATTATTGAGAATTTTAACTCAAGTTGGTCTTCTCCAGCCTTTTTTATTCCCAAGAAGGATGGTACGGAGAGGTTAGTTGTGGATTATCGTAAGCTTAATAAGCAAGTTCAAATAGACGGTTATCCCACTCCGTCAGTGGAACATGCATTTCAGTATTTAGCTGACGCAAAATACTTCACCATACTTGATCTTAATTCTGATTTTCACCAAATTCCTTAGTCTGAAAATTCGAAGAAATATACTGCTTTTGTCACACCGTTCGGGATATATCAATATACTCGTTTGCCATTCGGGTTTGCCAATTCTCCCCAAGTATTAACTCGCTTAATTAACGAGGTACTGGAAGATCTAAAGTAATCTTGTGTGTATCCTTATATCGATGATTTGTGTTTCTATTAAAAAAATTCCAGGGATCATATTAATCACGTCGATGCTGACCTTAAGAGACTTCGTTTGGCTGGAATTACTGTATGTGAGGAGAAGGTTAAACTTGGCACTACGTCTCTCACCTTCCTGGGCCACTTGATATCCCATGGAAAACTTCAAGTTGATCCTGATAGAGTTAAGCCAATCGAAAAATTCCCTGCTCCAAAGAGTTTGAAGGAAGTAGCGAGATTTCAGGGGTTATGTGGTTTCTTTTCCAAGTTCATTCCAAGGTATTCTGAAATTTCTATTCCTTTAAATCGCCTTAAACGTAAGAATGTTCCCTTTCACTGGTCAACGGCAGAGAATGAAGCTTTTATTCAGTTAAATCAAGCTTTAATTAAGCCCCCGGTGCTGTCTTTCCCTCGTTTCGAGGATGAATTTCACTTATTTGTTTATGCTAGTAGCCTCGCATTAGCTGCAGTGTTAAACCATAACGTAAACGGTGATTTCATACCTGTGGCGTTCGCTAGTAAAGCATCATTGGATCATGAAAGAAAGTTTTCGACTTACGAGCTGGAATGTATGGCTATATGCTGGGGTGTCGAGAAATTCAATGTGTACCTTCAAGTAAAACCTTTTCATTTGTATACTGATAATGGAGCATTGACTTGGTTATTTTCACATCCCAAACAGCTGGGAAAGTTGGGTAGAATGGTTCTTAAACTCTCTTATTATAAGTTCACCATCCATCATGTACGGGGAACTGCCAATAATGTAGCTGATTGCCTTTCTCGTGTCGTTCCTGTGTCTAGTGATAATGTTGCTAGTGACATTGATTCATCTAAAGTTGGTGATGATCTATTTTCACCAATGGCTTGTGTATTGAATAATGTTCCTTTATCATTTGTTAATATTACAGACCATCAAAGGTCAGATCTTACTTTGAGGGATATCCTTCAGAAAGTGCCAAAAGATCCTTTGTCTTGTGCAAATTATTTTGTTAAGAACCAGCTGCTATGTTTTGGCAATTCACAAACTCTGAGAGGGAAGGTTGTTTTACCTGTCGTGCTTCGACCAATGATATTCCAATATTTTCATTGCTTTAGTTTTGGGGCACATCTGGGGATGTCCAAAACTTATGAGAAAATTAGCAGGGAATATTGGTGGACAGATATGAAAAGGGAAATTTTTGACATGGTAAGAAATTGCCACTTATGTCAGACATGTAAACCTAGAAATTGTTCTTCGCCTGGCATGTTATCTTCTAACATCCCTTCTGATGTCTGGGAAAGAATATATATTGATTTTGTCGGCCCATTCCCATTCACAAAGGGTAGTAATCAGTATATTTTAACACTGATTGATGGGTTCTCTAAATTTTGTATATTGGAGCCTGTACGAGAGGCTACAGCTGGTGCTGTTGTGTCTGTCCTCACTCAAAGAGTCTTCTCCAAGTTTGGTTTTCCAAAATATCTGGTCTCTGATAATGCTTCAGTTTTTAAGTCACACCTGCTTAACCCTTTCGCGCCGAATGCCGCGCATATGCGGCGGGGATTTTCTTCGCAAACGAACGAAAGCCTCATATATGCGGCGTCAATTTTCCGACGCAAATGAACGAATGCCGCGTATATGCGGCGCGGGGTGGAGGAAAGTGACCGTCGCGGAAACAATAGACCCAGGTAAGTGGTCGCCCCTCGAGACACAACTTAGCCCGAGTCCAGGGCCTTCCTCGGCCGCTCGGATCGACCCTTTCCTAACCTCTCACGCGGTCAACTATAGCTTTTTGCAGTGTTTTATCTAAAAAAATATTTGTTGCTTACTTTCGAAATCTAAAGTTAGAAATGAATTCTTCTTTTTTTGCTTACCACATGGAAATTTTAAACGAAATTCTAGCGTTAATATCAACGGAGTTACAGAACGGCAATCGACCGTCGGCAATCCGTCAATATGAACATTAGAACTCCGTTTAAAATTTCTGCACGCTCAGAAAAAAACAAGGAATTTATTTTTAATCTAAAAAAATCGATGCAAGCAACAAATATATGTTTATATAAAACACAGCATTTTCAGTCAGATGACCGTGGAATCGCGCTGTGAAGGTGTCTTTAATCTTCCTTGGGTCTGGGACAGCAGCCGAGAAAAGGGATGGGCGTCCCGCTGAGTTGGGTCACAAAATGGTAAGGGATCGGACCCCTGCCTTCCATCGACGCAAAAGAGCTTCGTACAGGGGAGTGCAGAAATTTTTCAAGAGGCTCGTAACGTGGAAGAATTTCCCTCCACAAGGCTTCGGCGCGAAAGGGTTAGGGAGATGTGTTTACAACTTGGTATAAAACAAGTTTTCACATCTCCATATTACCCTTGTGCTAACCAAGTCGAAAGACTTCATCGAAATTTAAAATCTGCCTTGACAATTTTATGTAACAATGTTCACTCTACATGGGACCTTTTCCTCTATGATCTAAACTTTGCTTTCAATACTGCTGTACATGGTAGCACTGGCCAATCTCCTGCCAAAATAATGTTTGGTAGACAACTGCCACATCCTCTTACAAATCAGTGGTCAATTCCTATTGAGCTGTTCGAGGATAAAATTAAGGATGATCAGAGGAAAGCCTACTTGCAACAAGTGGTCGCCAATCTCAAAAAGGCAAGGGCTAAACATGGGGCGGCTTTTAACAAACTCCACTTTCCAGTACATTTTTCCCCTGGGGATTTAGTTCTTTGTAAAATTCATCCTATTAGCTCAAAGGCAGACAAGAGAACAGCCAAACTAATGCCTCTTTGGAAAGGTCCTTTCATTATAAAAAAATGTGTGTCTCCTGTAGCAGTTGTTCTTGAGCTATCACATGATAAAGAAAAAATATGTCATGTCTCTCAGTTGAAAATTTATCATGGTGACTCTGTGAATTCTCACTAGCTCAATATGGTGTGACTATTGCATTTTTCAAATCAACTCAATGAAAAACTATGATTCTATTTAAACACACTGTTATTTGTTGCCTTTTAGTTGATCAATATGTACTATTCTATTAATCTATTATTATACCAATACTTAATAATGTGAATACAGTGATCACCATACTTATAATGTTGTCTTCCTCTCAAAGTGTGCAAATTGTGAAATCTGTTGGAGGACGAATGGTCTGATTGGAATGGGATGTGGGGAGAACAGCCAGGAACATTCCCGAGGTGACTCGCTTCAAGATAAGTTGCGGAGGGTCAATGGCTGTTAAGATTCATGTGTGTGACATCGACTGTGCTTATACCATTGTCCTCCCAGGGTGATTAGTGCTTTTTTATGGTGATTAACTGTGTAATTGCAACCATTATCATTTTCTGTCTCTACCTGGCTATCTAATTTCAGTAGTCAGGTTATGTATGTTGAATATTGGGTTGTTAGGTCATGTATCTGGCGTAGAGGGTGCGATCCCATCGCCCGGCAATTATAATGATTGCCGCAAACAGCACCCAGCTCTAGTATTATGCTTAGCTGGTCTGGGGTTTCAACCCCCAACAAATTCTGAATTGAATTATCCATGACGGTGGCCACTAAATTATTTTTTCTATTAATTAGCTTTTTATAACACGTTTGGCTTAACCTGGCCCGAGAACTGATTGAATCCCTCATCTTACCCAAATTAATTTTCCATTTTTTGCTGTTTTTTCATGGAAAACAATTTCTTACATATGGGTAGTGACATTGGAGAGATATCAATCTAATTTGTCATTAAAATGACTCCAATCTTATCCTGAGTCATTTCTATCAACCCAAAATTCCTTCATTGAGTTATCAATGCTTAAGAGTACAACCCAATTGGTTGTGCGATTAGTTTTAAGGTCCATGAAATTGATTGATCTCTCATTCTGAGTCGTTCAATCTACCCAACTTCTTTAATGACTGTGTTTATGCTTAACAGTGCAACCCAAGTGGTTGCATAAAACCATGTAATTACTTTTTAAGGTTCATGAATATGGGGGATCCACTCACAAATTTTGAATTATCATTAATATTGTTAATACTAGGGTGAACTGGAAATACACAATGATATTGTTATACTTGAATTATCAAAAATATTATTAATACTAGGGTGAACTTTGAACATAAAATAATAATGGTATATTTGTATGATTATTATAATTATCTAAAGTATATTTAACTGGTGTAACACAATTGCATACTATTACTTTCAATGAATACAAGTCTACTTTCATTGAACAATTGTATAATCCTGACTTCAACAATATTTGCTTTGTTTTATGCAATAATAATCATTCTAGTTAATTCATTACACCTGACGAGTCAGATGTTTTGTCTGCTGGGTGTTGGTTTCTTGTTCCTTTGAATTATTTCTCATTTTTGTTGGATGTTGCCAGATGGGCATCCAAATTATTTATGATAATTGATATCAAAGATGCTATCATATCATTCTACTGGTCCATGTTTGTGACAGTCAGAATATACTTTAATCATTTGTTTGAAGGCTGTTGAATATTTAAAATCTATTGTTTAATGTGTTTATCTGCAATCTTCACCTGTCGCCTGGAATCACAGCTGTGGTATACTGCTCACATGTTTTCTGTACTTTGGCAACTTTCGAGGAGTGTCTCTCCCTCTATGGTTGGCTATGGCTGTGTGAACCAGTGTCATACTGAAAGATGGTATGAATCTGAAATGTTACTAAACTGGGTTATTAACTTCAAGATGTTTATTAGTGATTATCCTTCTACACTGAATGATCAGCTGTTCCACCTTTGTGGTCCAGAAAGGAAAGGAGGTTCTTGTCTATGGGTGTGTGTGCTCAGATTCTTGGCATTTTGTCCAGTTAATTGCCTCTAAGCCATAAACTGGCTTTGTGAATTCAGTGAAAGTGTCCCTCTTGCAAGAAAACAGGTGTCATTGATTCAATCATCATTCCCCATCCGGGAGTCAATTCTGTGCTGATTTCTCCCAGTGGATTGACATTTTCCCCCCTTTTTTTTTGGTCAATTCCCCTCTTTGGACAGTTTCCCCTCTGCGGACTGTTTATCCTCCGGACTTAGCCGAAGGACTTGCCCGAACGACATGCGCGCTAACGACATGTGCGCCAACGACGGCCAAAATGCCTATGACTACAAAATGCAGCGACTACGGCCACGACTTCTGCCACACAATTCGCCGCACCATTCGCCGCACCATTCCCTCACCAGGTCCTGCCTCGTTTTTATAGCCAGTAAAGTGAGGAAGGATACCAAAAATGCGGTCATCCTGACCAAGGCACAAAGTCTGTGATCCTGTATTTTGCGGCCGACGCCAGAAAACAGTTCCTGGCGCTCCAATTAAAAACTTCCACCCTATCTATCACCCATCCTATTATTTCCTCCCCTTCAAGGCTACCAATCGCCAACCTCCTGACCTTACCCATTCCACCTTCGTCCTTGTCGACAGACCCCCTCCTCAGCTGACTCATGGCCGAGCTCGCTCTCTATTGCTTCCGAGACGCCGACCGGGAACACCGTTGTCTGAGCCTGCTGACTAAGTCACTTTTTTGTACTTGAGAGAGAAGTTCAACCTCTCGTACTTGTTAAACTTAAACTATTTTCCGACTGGAAATTTTCATTACGGTCGCCTGGCACTCGACCTATGGGTAAATTATTGTAATTGGTTTGGTTCTATCTTGTGATTTGTAAAATATATTGATAAGTTAAGTTTATGATTGATAATACTTGTGTTTCGTTCGTTTTTCTCATTTTTCTCACCCGAGCTTGGAAAGAGTTTGTGTTTTCAAGAGTGTTATAGGCGAGAAAATCTGCTCCTTCTCCCGATAGTGCTACTAAATACTTACTTCAAAATTCAAATTATTTATTTCACATAAATTACTTAAACTATTTTTCAAAAGTGTAGCTGGACTCTGGGTATTTTCAGTCAAAATATTCTACTAAACCATTCGAGCGGCATATTTCTTCAGAGTAACCTCTCTGAAGAACCAAGAACAACACAGAAATAATGCATTACCTTTCAAAATAAAAACATTTATACATTGCTCCTTAATTTCATGTATAAAAAGCCACCATACCATTTGAAAAATAACTGATAAAGCAAGAACAGAAGTAATTGCAAAAAATCCTTACTATACCCTGTCAAAGCAGGATCATCGAGGTGAATCTGGGCCTAAGAACAGATCTGTGGAGGGTATACGAGCGAAGCGAGGCCAAAAAGGGCACTTGCTTTGTTCTAGGTATGGACGAGCCCTCTGCAGAGAAGATCTCGGGCCCGGACTTCATTAAATCAGTCGGCCTCCAAAGGACCGACTATAACCTTCTGGGGAAGGCGGAGCTGAAAAGGGACCCAGCTGATGGGTCAAGTAAGCCCGAAGCTGCACCCCAACCAGAAGAAAATAAGCTGCAGGAGGGGAGGACTGATGATGGCGGAGCTGCCCTTCTTACAGATTAATATGCAGCATTGCAGAGCTGCCTCGGGTGTTCTACAGAAGAAACTCTCCGAAGGTGAGTCAAAAAGGCCCTGATTCAGGAACCCTGGGTCCACAAGGGCAAAATTAGAGGACTAGGTATGACAGGAGGCAAACTTTTCTTCTGTGCCTCGGCTGAAACACCTAGGTCTTGCATATATGTGAAAGGGTACAAGTTAGGCTCCTACCCCAATTTTGCTCTAGAGACCTCACTGCCGTTGTGTTATCTCTTAGAGATCAGGAGAGATGGATGGAGGTAGTGGTTTGCGGCGCATACCTCCCATTCGACTCGCCAGAACCTCCACCATCTTTGGAACTGGAGGGACTGGTCAGAGAATATCAATTTAGGAATTGGGAATTGCTGGTTGGATGCGATGCCAACTCCCGTAAAACTACGTGGAGGAGCTCGGATGTCAACTCCAGGGGCAGAACCCTATTGGAATTCCTAATGACCACTGAGCTATTTGTACTCAACAAAGGATTACGACCAACCTTCATGAACAGAGCGAGGAGAGAAGTGATAGACATCAGAATATGCTCCAAAAACTTAGTTCATTGAATTAATAGATGGAGGGTGTCTGACAAGATATCTCTGTCTGATCACCGATTCATCCAATTTACTATCAGGGAAAGTGAAAACCCGACAGCAGCATATAGGAATCCCAGATCAACTACCTGGCAGTCCTATAGAAAAGAACTTGAATGGGCAATCTCAAAGACCCATTCATTCAAGTTTCACAGAAAGGAAAAGATTAAGGCATCCGTGATGTTTGTACAGGATGCCATCATCTCAGCCTACGAAAAAAGGTGCCCCCTTAAATACAGGAAGGGAAAACAGAATCTTCCTTGGTGGGGAGCCAAACCTGAAAGGCTCCGGAAATTAACCAGAAGACTTTTTAATAAATCACAACACACTAAAAAGCCTGAACACTGGGACCTCTACAAGAGGGCCCAGCGCAGGTAAAATATGACAATTAAACGTTCCAAAAGAGAGGCATGAAGGATGTTTTGCAAGAATGTAGAAGGTGTTTCTGAGACCGCAAGATTCCATAAAATCCTCTCCAAGGACCCTGAAGCCAGAGTGGGGACTATTTTGCTTCCCTTGGGAGACTAAGCATCTTCGGACCAGGAAGCATTAAAACTTCTGTTAGAGACACACTACCCTGGCACGAAAGAAGAACATGAGATGCACTCAAGGAGTCCTCCCACTCATTCGGTCAGGATGGACTGGAGACTGGCCTCCAGCATCATTACTTATAAAGTAACTGACTGGGCCATGTCCTGCTTTTCTCCATACAACACTGCAGGGGTGGATGAGGTGAGGTCAAGAGGAAAGACAACAACTACTGTTTCCTCTGCTACGAATATTCCGATCCTGCCTGGCACATGGATATGTCCCAAAAGCATGGCGGCCGACCAAAGTAGTGTTAATTCCTAAACCTGGGAAGACAGACTACACTAAAACTAATTATTTCAGAAGAATTAGCCTATTGTCCTTTTTCTTAAGGACTCTATAGAAGATTATCGACAGATACATCAGAGATGGGCCTCTTAAGGAGCATCCTTTGCATCTAAACCAACACGCTTACCAGAAGGGCAAGTCCGTGGACTCCGCTCTCCATGGTCTGGTTTCCCGTATCGAGAGCGCTCTTGACCATGGGATATGCAGTATGGGAGCATTTCTGGATATAGAGGGGACATTCAACAATACCCCCTTCGATCAGATCTGCTGGGCAGCTGAGAGTCACAGAGTCCACCCTCACATTGTGAGATGGATTAGGTGCATGCTGGCTCAGCGCACTATCACTTCAAGCCTCAGGGGGTGTTCAATGAGGGTGGCAATGTCTAGGCGCTGCCCCCAGGGAGGGGTTCTATCCCCTCTTCTATGGAATTTGGTGGTCAACAGCCTCATTACACAGCTGAACAATGTTGGCTTCTACACATAAGGGTATGCTGATGATCTAGCTATACTCATTAGAAAAGTATCTGGACACTGTCTCCGGACTAATGCAGAAGGCCCTGGACAATACTCAGGACTGGTGCCAGAGCACAGGGCTAACGGTGAATCCGTACAAGACTGTTCTGATACTTTTCACCAAAAAGAGGAAAAGAGAGGGGCTTACCCTTCCCATTTTACATGGAAAGACCCATAGGCTCTCATCGTCAGTGAAATATCTGGGAACATTCTTGGACTCGAAGCTAATCTGCAAAGAACAATTAGATTCAAGAACAAAAGAAGCATGTGCAACCCTTTGGATATGCCCTCGAGCCTTTGGAAATACCTGGGGACTCAAACCCAAAGTGTTACACTGGCTCTATGCAGCAGTAGTCAGACCCAGTCTTACATACTGCTCAATAGTATGGTGGAAGAGAGCCCGGCAATCCGGTGCTATAAATGAACTCAACCATATTCGGAGAATGGCCTGTTTAGGCATCACGGGAGCCATGCGAACTGCTCCAACTCTGGCCCTGGAAACTCTTCTTGAGCTCCCTCCTCTTCAAGTGGTGGTGGAGAGTCAAGCCAGGGCCACAGCTTATCGCCTAAACTAGACAGGCCAATGGAATGGCAAGGGAAATCTCTCTGACCATAAACAGATATGGACTGAGATGAGCAGGTCCAGCCCAACCTTTCAGATGGACGGCGACCACATGTTGGCAAGGTTCACCCGGTGCGATGTCTTACGGGACTTCCGGGTAGCTTGGGCGATACCACGCCAACTAGGAAAGGTTGAGAAAACTAAGTAGGGGCGGAAGCGGCGGAAGAGAGGGTGGGGTGGGGATTCTTAGAATTCGAAACTTGTCAACGTTCCTGGAATTCGACCCAAGCCAGTGGAAAGAAAAAGCACGTTGTGACACTGTGTTTTGTGGATTCGTGCTAGCGTGCAACTTTCTGTAGTAGAAATGAAGGTGTATTGCAGCGTCGCAGGCTGTGGGGCCCATATTTCAGAAGGGAGATTGTTTCAGTAACCGAAAACTGTGGAAAGGTAAGTACAGTTATATGTTTTAATTTGAATATTACAATATTTTCATGCTCGGTTTTTATAGTAGGCATCGTTCTGTTCATCTACAAAGTTGACGCTGTTGACTTTCTTTGAAGTCTTTAGCTCCTCATGTGCATATTTTCTTGATACACTTTAATTTCCTTGAATGCTAGTGTCTGATACTCCTCTATTTTCTTGTTTTCTCACAATCATTAAGCAATTTTACCTTGTAATTCGGTGACGAGGAAGTTTTAAATCTGTTAAAAGATGTGAAACGCTCTAAGCTGCTTGTGACATAGCTCATATAGATGCACAGTGTTGTAGTTTTCTTACGGTTTTCAAAAAAGTTTCAGTGTATCTAAGTGAAACATTCGTAGCTGATTGTGATGTAGCTCCCTTGATATGCACTGTAGTGTAATTATACTTTAGTGTACTGTTTTCGCATACATATTTATAAATACAGTTATTCATTATAAGTTTTAAATTGTTAAAAGATGTGAAACGCTCTAAGCTGCTTGTGATATAGCTCTCATATATGCACAGTGCATTAATTATATTTTAGTTTTCTTACGGTTTTCACAAAAGTTTGTGTATTTAAGTGAAATTTTCGTAGCTGATTGTGATAGCTCTCTTGATATGCACAATAGTGTAATTATATTTTAGTTTTATTACGGTTTTCACAAAAGTTTTTGTATTTAAATGAAACATTCGTAGCTGATTGTGATATTGCTTTCTTGATATGCACAGTAGTGTAATTATATTTTTGTGTACTGTTTTCGCATACATTTATAATTACAGTTATTCTTAATAAGTTTAAAATCTGTTAAAAGATGTGAAACGCTGTAAGCTGCTTGTGATATAGCTCTCATGATATGCACAGTATTATAATTATGTTTTAGTTTACTGTTTTACTCAAGTTTCAGAGTGCATGAAAGTGAAACACTCTTAGCTGTTTGTGATATTGCTCTCTTGATATGCACAGTAGTGTAATTATATTTTTGTTACTGTTTTCGCATACATATTTACAATTACAGTTATTCTTAATAAGTTTAAAATCTGTTAAAAGATGTGAAACGCTGTAAGCTGCTTGTGATATAGCTCTCATGATATGCACAGTATTATAATTATGTTTTAGTTTACTGTTTTACTCAAGTTTCAGAGTGCATGAAAGTGAAACACTCTTAGCTGTTTGTGATATTGCTTTCTTGATATGCACAGCAATATAATTCACTTTTTGTTAACTTTTCAAAACGGGTTTAAGTACTTTCCGTCATATCTAGAAAATGTTATATTGTCTGAATACTTTCACTGTTAAAGATAATTTTGCTCGAATTGAAGATTAATGTATTTTAACTCTAAACTTTTCAGGGCAAAGCTGTGGAGGTCCGAGGTTATGCTGCTTGTGTGATTACCACGGAGTGTCCCTTGTTAATTATGTTATTAGTGTTTTCCAAGCACTTGAAATTGTGTAATGTATTTAACTTCTCACTTTGGAAGCCCTGCTGCTTGCTTTAGAGTCACTGTATGGCACTTGTACTTTAAATAGTTTTTGTGTAGCAGTAGCCATAGTCTTAATGCCTTTTGATTCTCACCTTGGAGGTCCCACCACTAGTGTGATAGCCACAACATGGCCCTTGAATGACCAGTGGTACTTGAAATGTTAATAATATTTGTCTAATGGTTGGAATGCTCTAACACCTTTTGCTTATTTTGTCCGAGGTTATGCTGCTTGTGATTACCACTGAGTGTCCCTTGTTAATAGTGTTTGTCAAGCACTTGAAATTGTGTACTGTATTTAACTTCTCACTTTGGAAGCCCTGCTGCTTGCTTTAGAGTCACTGTATGGCACTTGCACTTTAAATAGTTTTTGTGTAGCAGTAGCAATAATGTAATACCTTTTGATTCTCACCTCTGAGGTCCTGCTACTGGTGTGATAGACACTAAATGGCCCTTTTCTGTAAAGAGTGTATTCCTAATACTACCATCGCCTTTTTTGGTATTACTACTAAAATCTTGTGTTGTAATAAGTTTTTATCCTTAACTTCTGAAAGTAAGTGTACTTAATCCCATGTGGAGTTCTTCCTTATTACTCAATTGCTCCACTTATGCCTAAATGTACCTAAATTTGGAGTAGATAAAAGATAGATACCCACCATTAAATGTGGAGTAGCTTCTTTGGTTGTTATTTTCTGTACTTTTACATCATGAAAATTAAATAAACAAAGTAAAAACTTAATTCTCTGTTATTATTTAAATCAAATACCTTTGAATTTCAGGAGTTGGTTGGAAAGCAGAAGAACAGGGAATTTTGGTACGCGTATTAAACGGTGAACTTTCTCCTTTTAAAAATTACCTTTTATTTTCAAAATTCGGTAAATAATACGAACCGGGAAATATGGTACGTGATTTAAACGGTGCACTATTTCCCGCGAAACCGCTTGTCCTACCATCTAGTGGCGGTTATTCGTACTGTTGGGGCAGCGGTGCTGCTGTCTGACGACGGTCGAGATACTACGTCGCCGAAGCAAAAAGGGGGGGAGGGAAGGTACCTCCGTTTAACATGGGAGATCCCAATCCCTGGCAAGGTTCTACTGTAAGGATCCTCCTTTCAAAACAGTTATCCCCTCAAAGGAACAGTGGGAGAGAGGGGGGAAACATATCCACAGCGGAGCCTCTGTGTGGTATACAGAGGGCTCCAGAAAAGACATTAAAGCAGGGGCAGGCATCTATGGAGGAAGCCCGTCAAGATCGTATCACTTCTCCTTAAGGAAGTACGCCAGTGTTCCAGGCTGAAAACTTTACGATTCTGACCTGTGCCTATATTATAAGAGATTGAGCCCTCAAAAAAGGACCAATCCACATATGCACTGACAGTCAAGCAGCAATTAAGGTGATTAACTCACCTTGCTGTACATCACGCCTGCTACAAGAGTGTCTAGAGACACTATCATAGATAGCCAGGCATTGTAGAATCAAGCTTTTCTGGGTACCAGGACACAAAGGCATACTCGGAAATAAAAAGGCAGACGAGCTCGCCTAACCTGGCGCATGTCACAATCCAACTGGCCCCAAACCAGTTCTACCAATCACCCCTACTATTGGGAGAGCAGAGATCAGAGAATGGACATATGGCAGACACTCAGAGATCTGGAACACCATACAGGGACTAAGACAAGCTATGCTCCACATTGCGGGACCTAAGCCTAGCATGACAAGATAACTTCTATCTCTGGATAGAAGCCAACTTACAATAATAGTTGGACTGTTGACAGGCCACTATCGTTTCAATAGGCACCTCAATCTCCTGGGACTGATTAACTCACCAAGTTGTCGATGGTGCAAAGAAGAAGATGAAATCACATCTCATATTCTCTGCGATTGCCCTGTAATCTCTAGGACTCGCATGCGACACCTGGGGCTGGACACAAGGAACCCAAGGAAATAAGGGACATCCCCATCAGAGATATTTTGGCCTTAAGTAAGGCCATAGGACTCTATGGGTGATGTCAAATCTTGTGGATGGCACAATGGACCGTTAGGTCTAAGAGCCTCAGGACTCCATCTCTAGGGGTCCTGCCACAAATTACATTAAAAAACCAGACGCTCAAAGGCACGCATAAATTCATACAATCATAGGAAATGGAAAGGGATAGAAATACATAAAAGGACGAACACAGGGTTAGGTGGGGAAGATGAAAATGTGTCAAATCAAGACAGAAAACATTTCCCCTTACCCGGGATTCGAACCACTGATCTCCTCACAGATCACGGTATGCTACCAGTTACACCAGCAAGGCTTCTCAACTAACTGCTGAATTTGAAGGGGTTTTATGTCACAACCCATGTTCATCTTTAGCGACCGAGAGTTGGTGCGCAGGAGCTGTGCTACATGTGGATTTGGAGAGTTAAAGAACAGTTTAATAAGATATAATATTGTACCTGGCATAGTGAACTATTACATTTAAAACAGCTGAGGATCTGACGCATGAAAAATACTTGAAAATCTTGCAAGTCTGTGGAGCTCTTGGATGTACATATATGGGCACAATTGAGGCTAGTGAGTAGGTACATACATTATGAGATTTGTAGAGAAGTGTTCTGGCCAAGATGGAACCAAGAGTGAGTGAAGAGTCAGCAAAACAAAAGCAATGAGTCCAAAACCACAGCAAATACAGAATCTCCACAGAGGTGGTAAACATCCCTTCAAGAGGCGTCCCACTCATGGAAGACAGTGCTTCACTTGTGCTGGGGTAAGGACACTTAAGACATTAGTGTCAAGGTAAGAATGCAATATACATGGAAGTGAAAACATAAATGGAGGTACCTTAAAATTCACTGGTATCATTAAGAAAGATGTTAACATGATCAACTGGCACGAAATGATAAAGGCCAATGGAAAATATAAAGTAGAAGCAAAATTACAATTGAGGGCACACAATAATGTTATTTCAGAAAGCAAAATAAGGTATCCAAAAAAAATTTCAATGTATAAATAATGTGGGCATGAAACTAACTGCATGTGTAGTCTCTTGCTTAGCAGTGATTGGTAAGATTGCATTCAGTTTGAATTTTAGCAATAGGCATGAGAAATTATAAAATTTTATAGTTTTTAATAAGAGAGAATTAATTTTAATTTCCAAAGATAGTATAACAACTTTTACTTAGCAATTATTAAAACTTTTCGTTTTCAATAATGTTTTCTAAGCAAACCATTTACAAGCAAAGTACATATTCATTCTTTATTTCTTCATAAATTATTTTCCATTTTTAACACTCATCACAAAATGCAGTGTCATCGTGCACAAATGAATAACCAATTAAATCTCACATGCTTGCTCACCTTTGCCCCATCATCTTCTTCCCTTCTCACAACTGTGACCGACTGGAGGGGATCCTCATCTTCAGACACCACTGGAATTTCCTCTTCCACGAAGACTTCCACTTCATCGCTGTTCTTCCTGCTGGTTCGACTGCTCAGTCTCTTTTGGAAAGCCTCTGTTGTCTCCGGTAATGGCCATGTTGGAGAGCTGGGTACCAAGTTCGACTGCAAAGGAAATGTCATCATCAGGGCGGAGTGATTAATCGAGAAAGTGATCAACAACTAAGTACATAGAATTTTGAACAAGTCATAATTTGCAGTTATGGCTTAACTCAATGGAATCGATTCAAACTTTGAAAGAAATAGAGTGAAACATGCCCGGGTATAAATACACCACTTTTTTCATAGCTCATCTTTAATGCGCAGCCACTAAACGGATTGGTGTCAGACAAGGCTACAAACAATGTCCAATCCATCCTGAATTTCCCGCCATTGTTATGACAATGAAACCTGATGCTTGCCATGAACTCAGAGGGAAATGTTACAACAATGACAAATTAATAATGTTTATTATCCAGGGACCATACATGTTGTTCTAGGGATCATCAGTAATATTATAATTAAAATTATAAAAAATACAATAATACAATGAATCAATCAAAATAATAAAAAATAAAAAAATACAATCAAATATAATACTAGTTACGAACAATTGTAAAAAAAAAACGGTAAATAAGTGACAATAGAGCAGGTTGATATATTCAGAAGATATTAATGAAGTGAGTAGTACAATTTAACATAGAGAAGCTGCTCCACTCTAACATTGAAGATACACATGCTCCTGATGTCTCTTACCTCAACGGGTAACTTGTAACATAAATGCAAACCCAGGGTTTTTGGTACCAAGGAAACTGATTTGCTGCAGTTTTAGCTATGGTCTTAACACAACAAGAAGAATGCAGCAGCATGGCTGAGGCAGGATGTTCAGACTTATGAATATGGGAGGACATGGTGTGTCATGGAGTGCTAGTTAGGTGAGATGGAAAACTTTTTTTGCTGTTTTAATGTTTGTATTGCTGATGAAGATGAACCCCAGAAGATGTTGTTAATAATTATGTGGGAGTAAAACTTGCCATAATATAAAGTACATGAAACCATAATATTAGCCATGAATCTAACGAAACTCACTAGGAGAGTCATATCGCAAAAGACATTCTATGGAATTGTGATATTTTAAACGTAAAAATTTGGAGTTATTTACCAATGCCTTGGCATTCAGATGGATTGTTTTAAAAAATTGTACTGGTGACAGAATGTTAACTAATGATAGGTTTTGATGAAATTATATTATAGGGTCAGGGGGCATGTTATGTCATTGTAATTGGTTAAGCACATGTACTTCAGGCATGCAAATTGAAGCATATATTTACCCAGTCAATGATCCTCTTAGAGCACTTAAAGAAAATGGTGAGCTGTTCACGTAAGTGTTGTTGTATTTGGTTTTCTTATGATCCCAACATTGCGGAATCAACCGTTCTCTTGTCTGCGACAGGCTCAAGTTGGCGCCTATTATGTTTTCGATGTTCTTTTGTTTTCAAGTTGCCGTAACGGTTGTATCAGTCTGTGTGTAAGAAATAAAGTACCTATGCACCTGTCCTGTGTAATCGTGTGTTTGTTAGTTACGCTAAACCAAAAGTAAGTGGTTACCCTGCATAAGAAAGTGAAAAACAATAGGTTACGGGCCCAGGGACACTAGCGAACACTAAAGATTACTAGGAAAGTGAAATTAAGTTACGTGTGAAGCACATTACCGTAATAAGTAAGTAAATTACGGCCCAAGCAAGATGGCGGACCACGACGAAAGAATGGAATTCAGACGCGCTATATCAAAGGCAGACGGTTCAAACTACTATGCATGGAGCAAGAGGATAGAGGCACAAATGATAGACAAAAACTGTTGGACGGCGATAGACCCGGGTTTCGGAGACGCTGTGCACAATAATGTAAATCAGGAAGAAGCGTTGGGGATGCTAAACCAGGAACAATCCAGAATTAATCGCCGGGCCAGAGCCGTGCTTTATAATTCCGTGCATGATTCGATGTTACATGATGTCGGGGAATCAGTTTTTGCCAAGGAGATATGGTCCACACTCGAAGAAATGTGCGGTACGTATAGTATGTTGCACACAGTCGTGCATTTGCGTGAGTTAACCACTACGACGAAAGAACCAGGAATGCCGATGCAAGAGTATGTCAGTAAAATGCAAGAGACTATGCAAAAGGTACGTAAAGGCGGTGTCATATTTAGCGACCAATCTTTCGCGTACTTCCTGCTACTCGGACTCCCCACACCGCAATATGAAGGCCTCATACGATCCCTGGAGGACAGCGAAGATAAGATTACGTCATCCATGGTGAAAGCAAAATTAATGCTTGAAGAAAGGAGGATGGAGAGGAACAGCAGAATGAAGAACGACGATTCGGTTGCCCTGAATGCTTCAAAGGGATCTAAGGAACCGCCGCCGGCACACTGGCACAAGAAAGGAAATAAGTTTAAGGCCAGGGGAAGGGACATAACAAGGGGCACCCCACCCAACTTCAAGTGCTTCTCATGTGATAAACCAGGTCATGCTGCCCGCGACTGCCCTGTATGGACTGAGTTCAAGGAGACCAGGCTGAAGCAACGCCGTGAGTGTGAGTCAAAGACGTATGTTGCATGTAGCGAGGATTCAGACGAAGAGAATGCCACCCTACTGTTATCCGACTCGACACGACACCAGACGCAAGAAGACAAGTGGTACCTGGACTCGGGAGCGACTGACCATATGTGCCATGATGCCAATGCATTCAAACACTTATTGGGGGTGAGGGGAAGAGTGAAAATAGGAAATGGCGTGAAACTACCCATTAAAGGGAAGTGGGCTGTAAACCTGTATGCGAGGATGAAAGATGGAGAAGGCAAGAAATTGTGTTTTCAGAATGTCAAGTATGTACCCGGACTGTATTGCCATCTGATTTCTATCCCCCAGTTAACTGAAAAAGGAGTTGTTGTCACGTTTAGAGATCAAGTTGCTGTAGGCTCACTGAATGGTGAAGTGATCTTCGAAGCCAAGAAAGCTGGAAAGATGTATGAACTCTGTAGCGGTGATCATCCTATGCAAAGGCTGACTAACTCATCTTTGGCTTTGAGTGTAGAGACAACCAAGGAAGTGTGGCATCGATGCCTTGGCCATGTCCATGCCCAAGCATTGGAGAAAATTCCACCACTTGCTGAACTCAAACGAAAAGAAATGGAAGCGTGCGACATATGCGTTCAAGGAAAATTACAAAGGAAGCCATTTATTGCAACAAGTGCCCGTGCATCCAAACCCCTTGAACTTGTTCACACCGATGTCATGGGGAAATTCGACCCACCATCCAAGGGTGGATCACTATATGCAATCGTATTCATTGATGATTTCTCCCGGTATACTGTTGTGAAAACCATGAAAAGCAAGAGTGAGGCTCTCATAAAGTTTAAGGAATATAAGACCATGATGGAACAAATGACCGGTGAGAAGATAATGAAACTAAGGTCGGATAGAGGGGGCGAATACTGTTCTGATGAATTTGAAAGGTACCTGACAGAGAATGGAATAATTCACCAGAAGACTGTACCTCATTCACCACAGCAAAATGGCAGGAGTGAGCGGCAGAACCGGACCCTCATGGAAATGGCAAGATGTATGATCATCGAATCTGGAGCTACCAAAGATATGTGGGCAGAAGCGCTAAATACGGCTGCATACATAAGAAATAGATGCCCATGCCGTACTATTGGGAACGAAATACCCATTGTTCTGATGCGAGGATGCGAGATTGTCATGAAAGACCTGATCAAAACCAAACCATTTGGCTGCAGAGCACAGGCCATTGTGGAAAATCGGAGAAAGCTCGATAGCAAGACTGAGGAATGTATCATGCTCGGCTATGAAGAGGGCACAAAGGGAGGCTACAGACTCTGGAGCATATCAAGGAAGCGTGCCATCGTGAGGCGAGATGTTGTGTTCCATGAAAGCACATACCCACTCAAGGAGATGCAGTCAACCGATCAGGGAAGGCACGAGAATCCATCGAATAACATATTCATGTTCGAAGAAAGTGACGAAGATTTTGCGGATGGACCGGTGGAGAGTGACGGATTGGAAGTTCAGGACCCAACATCTGAACTACCTGACCCTCAACGATTAGACTATGCCCAAAACATCCACCTGCCAGATGATGATGCTGTGCCCATTGCAGTTGAAGAGATAGCTGTCATCCCAAGGCGTTCCGGTAGGTTGCACAAGCCTACCACATGTGGCTGCTCTGAGTGCCACTCAGCCATGGTGACACTGTCAGAAGTAGATGACCCGTACGAGCCCACGTCCGTGGAGGAAGCGATGCTGAGTCACCACCGTGACAGCTGGGTAGCTGCCATGGAGGAGGAGCTCACCAAGTTGGAGGAGATGGGAACCTGGGACATCGTACCTAGACCCATCGACAAGACGGTGATCGGCTCAACGTGGAAATTCCGTGTAAAAACCGGAAATGATGGTAATCCACACAGGTTTAAGGCTAGACTTGTTGCCCAAGGTTTCTCACAGGTACGTGGACTTGACTACTTTGAAACATACAGCCCAGTAGTAAAACGTAAAACCATCAGACTAATGCTTGCTGTATCTGTTGAACAAAATCTTTTGGGGGAACATGTTGATGTGGTATCAGCCTATGTAAACAGCAATTTACCAGAGACTATTTATTTGGAACGACCCAAGGGTCTAAAAGTGAGTGACAGAGGTGACTTTGTGTGTAAATTAAACAAGTGTCTTTATGGTTTGAAACAGTCAGGCAGGGAATGGTATTCCAAAATGAAGGGAATATTCTTGTCAATGGGATTCAACCCCACTTATGGTGATCCTTGCTTATTCCTCAGCTCTAAACGCAAGCTATATGCTGCTTTGTATGTTGATGACATAGCTATATGGTGTGCTGATCAAGCAAATATCAACTGGTTCAAGGAAAATCTGTCTAAGCATGTAGAGATCAGATGCCTTGGGAGCATAAGTAATTTATTGTCCTTAAGAGTCAGAAAAATGAGTTGTAATTCTGTATCCATTGATCAATCGAAACATATAGAGCAAATGTTATGTGAATGTGGAATGTCTGATGCAAAATGTGTATCGTGTCCTCTCAGTGCTAGTGTTACGAAAGGGCTTGATGAGCCTGATGCTGTTGTCAATGAGAGTGATTACAGGAAGGCCATAGGCATGCTCTTGTACATTGCCAATGGCACTCGCCCTGATATATCATTTGCTGTATCATATCTGAGTCAGTTTTGTTCTCATCCAATGAAAACCCACTGGTCAGCTGTAAAACACCTGTTTAGATATGTTAAAGGGACTATTGATTATGCCATTGTTTATCAGAAAAATGACATGCAGGCCCAAATTTTCAGTGATGCTGATTTTGCGGGAAATAAGATTGACCGCAAATCTTTCTCTGGGACTGTTGTAATGCTAGCTAGTGGCCCTATTCACTGGCAATGTAAGAAACAAACTGTAGTTGCAAATTCCACCCAAGAATCTGAATATATTGCCCTTGCTCTGACCACTAGGGAGGCTTTATGGCTGGGTAACATCCTTGAGGAGATGAATCTTAAATTTATGTGTGAGATCCCCTGTGTCAAGGCTGACAATATACCTGATATTACCCTGGCCAAAGATGATTTAATTGATCATAGATCTAAGGCTATTGACATAAGATACCATTATATTAAGGACGTTGTGTTAAAGGGTTTAATTCAGCTTGAGTATGTTCCCTCTCACCTTAATATTGCAGACTTGTTAACTAAAGGACTTAGTGCAAGGAAGACTCAGGAACTGTGTACAATGGTAGGACTAATGTCTATATGATTGTGTCTTGAAAGTATTAAATTATTCTATTGGGCAATTGGACTATGGACTGTGGTTGATGAATGCTCTAAAATCTTTATTGTGACAAGTGAAGTGAAATGTATTATTAAGTGAACTAAGAAAGTTTTTTTTTGGACTGTTGAGGTATTCCCCAATGTGTGGAATCAAGGGGAAGTGTTGTTGTATTTGGTTTTCTTATGATCCCAACATTGCGGAATCAACCGTTCTCTTGTCTGCGACAGGCTCAAGTTGCCGCCTATTATGTTTTCGATGTTCTTTTGTTTTCAAGTTGCTGTAACGGTTGTATCAGTCTGTGTGTAAGAAATAAAGTACCTATGCACCTGTCCTGTGTAATCGTGTGTTCGTTAGTTACGCTAAACCAAAAGTAAGTGGTTACCCTGCACAAGAAAGTGAAAAACAATAGTAAGCTACAAGAAGCGTGCATTAGGTGTGTGCACAGCACTTCACATTTCCTGCCAGGGAGGGCTAGAAACCACAAATGGCAAACAATGGCAAAAGAATTTTGGCTAAAGGGCTTCGAAATAATTCAATTGTGGTTGGAAAGAGGGCCATTAATTATTTAATATTCCAACTTGACAAAAGTTTGAGAGGGTTTTTTGAAACAATTCATGAACGCAAGAGATGCAAAAGAGGTAGGCATTGATAGGGCATCATAGCAAAATAGACAAATAATTGCAGAATATTTAAGATAAGGTCTTTAAGAAAAGTGGGTGGTGCTGGAGAAAAACGTTTCACAAACTAAACCTTTAAAAAAGTTCGTTTATTTATACGTTAATATGAGACTTTTTATTAATGTCATTACATTTTTTTCAATGTTTATGCCCAAACAATTACGTGAAAAATGATAAAAGCTGGTAAGAAACATAAGAACACGACACATATCCCATTTATAAAGGAAGAATTATGGCAATTCATAATATAACATCACAATGCAGTGTCATGTCTATTAATTCATTTTATGACATTATCACAAGGGATGCTTTTGGACTTAAGATGCAAATTGGCAAAATGTATTTAAGAGCAAGGTGAATGGTTCCAGGAAGACAGAAAAGCTAAGAAAGTGGACAGGAATACATAAATTTCAATGTCTTAAATCAGATGAAGGTGAATGTTTGGGTTTGGTGACAACTATCATCAATAGCAATATTATTTGGTTACTTTAACTAACAACTGAAATATAATATTTTTCATATCTCACAATAATATCAGCTCATGTGCTTATGAGTGAAGGACGACTTTGGGTACTTTTTTGTTAAAATGTCGTATTCACCCCTCTAAGAGGCATGTTTATTCAGTGAAACCTTCAAAAAGTACCAAGGGTGACATTTAAATAAAATGAAATCGAGCAGAAACTTATACAACAATCCAAATACATGTATAATAAGCTACCACACCATTTGAAAAAAAATTTTTTTAAGCAAAAACTGAAGGGCCAATATCATTATATCTCTTTTGATATTCCCTTCAAGTTCCATTCAATCATTTACTTGATGAATTACAATCTCTTAACGTTTTTAATTTCTGTACCACAAGATAGGTCTGAAGATATTGTGTTTTTTCAGGTATTTATTTTGAATCAGCTCCGCCAATAGCTCACCAGACAAAAGCTATTGATACTCACCACCAAGATTAGCGATCATTTAGCGATAAGTTAGCGATCATGGTGAGCAAAGAGATCTTTGATTTGATGCATGTCGTCTTAAAATGTTTAAACTCCGTCACTTTGCTGATGCATCCCTCGCAAATAGTCCATGGCAGCCCGTCTTTCTTGGACACCTTTGAAGAAAACAAGAATGGACAAGAAAGAGTTATTCGGGCAGCAAAATACTACGGTTATAATTCAATAAGGTGCATGATCTACCCTTTTCAAATTTAGGAATACCAAAAACAACCAAAAAACATTATACCTCATTGTAGACTCATGAGGGAGGATCTGAATAACATGAAGTGGACAGAGTTCCTTATCAATTCCTTACATAGAAAAGTAATATATTTATTCACCTTCGATGTTACAAGGTATGTCAGTCTAGCATTATGTAGGTACAGCAAAAAAGATCTGTACAAGAAAATTGGTAATACTTTCGAAGTGTCTACAGCAAATAACTCTTGACTAATTTAACAGCTAAACATCATCAACTAAATCTAAGCCTTAAACATTTTCATATTTTGAGCTCAAAACATATTATGACTGCACTAGCTGTATAAAGTCAAAGTATATCAGGAAAGAAACAAATCAAAAGAGAAGTTTATAAGGTAACTACGGTAGTTCTGGCGCTAGATATGACTGAAATCGCACACGTAGGAAGGGATTTCAAAAAACACTTCTCAGATTCATTTTTCAAATGAGATCAAGAGCTCTCTTAAATCTATGTACACTGGATACAGTTTGAGCATAGAGAAAGATGGTAGAGTAGAAAAATGGGTTAATTCATAGAGCACCGATTTATCTCCTTAGATATGAAAACGTCAAGGTCACAATTATTACTTGTATGGTTTACCCATATTAATGTAACATTCCTGACAATCGTACAAACTTACCTCCATCTGCAGGAGTTCCCTAATGATTTCCCATAAGAGGAAACCTTGATAACCTTTAGGGTTGAAAATATGGATCAAATCTTCTTCCTCCTTAAGACACAGTCGACATACTTGCACGCTCTCAAAGTCCGAACTATTTCGAATGTTTTTAAACATACTGGTCCAAGACACACGGCTATTAAAATTTGAGAAGTTAATCGCATCCAAACACAGTTTATTCCCATGAATAGTAAAGTACGGAAGTCTGTACTCAATTCAGTCCGTAATACGGGATAATCTCCGTCGTTTTACTTCATCTTATAAGATTAAAACATTGTCGTTACCTTAGCTTTCGAAGCACATCATACGTCATTACCATCAGTTAAAAATTAAGAAAGACGTCCTGTAGGTAGGATAAATTACTCTGAACCCTTATTATAAAGGCTTTTGAAAAATAAGTATGGTTAATTACATTTTGAAATATATTTTATACAGAAAATGAAGGAAACTGTTAACTTTCTTTACAATAAATTTTAATTTGACATAAAAACTTGTGGCGTTGGTACACAAGTTAACTTTGAATTGTCGGTAGTGACATTTTAACGAAATTTCAGTTTCTGTCAATATCGATGCATAAGACCCAAATAGCTTAAAAAATGTAGCTTTTTGGGATATATGATCATTAGAAATTTTTTAGAAATGATAGCGTCGCGTTAATAGGAATAATTTCCTTATATATTGTTCTATCGATTATTGAAGTTATAGATCGATCTAGACATCGAAGGGTATAGCCAACAAAAGAAAGCATAGTATAAAAATAAAAGTTTGTCGTGCTCACTTTTAAGTATTATTTCCGTATTTTTCGGGCAAACGGTGAATGCTCAGATGGGGAAATATGATCTTTGTAACTTTGAACTCCAAAATCTTCCACATGAGGAAGAAATGTCAATTAATTGGAGAAAATGAAAGGGCCTAGTAGATACCCTAAAAAACGGTTTTGTTGGTAGTGGAACTGGAGTGCTTTGAGGGCTAAAATAACGAGAATGTTTAAGTAATGTGAAAGGAGTATAAGGACGAATTTGATGTTATTAAATTTCTATGGACGTCGACTAGAATGTTTAAAAGTGTAGCAAATATTTTGGACAATGACAGTGTACAAGTTTGTCGGCTGTGTCTTTTGGAAAAAGAAGATTTGGTTTATCTTTTCAATCCTAAAGGTTATCAAGGTTTCCGGTTACGGGAAGCAATCGAGGAGCTCCTTCAGGAGGAGGTAAGTTTTGCCGATTATTAGGTATGTGACGTAAATTTTGGTCAACTATACTATTCATTCCTGTGGTGATAACATTACTGGTGGTGGTGAGGAGATAAATCAGTGTACTATGAACTTACAAATTTACTTTTCTCACCTTAATATCGGACTGGGTTCAGGGTACAAAAAATGAAAATAATTTTTCGCATCTCATGTAATATCAATCTGAGATGTGTTTTTGGTTATCCATTCATGTGTTCACTGTTAGTCGTTTAGGGAAAAAGCGCTTTCGTGATCACTTGATAAATATTCCCTATGCTTTGATCATCTGATTATTTATTTTCTACGAGGAAGATGACATCTTAGTGATACTGCATCCACTCTGAGGAGGATATTAATGTGGAAGTTCAAAAGTGTAGGTGTAAACATTTATATTTAAAAGGAATCATATTCTCCAACTTGGGACAAATATTATGAAATATTATGTAGTGAGAGAATATGAAGCATAAATATTAACGTTTCACAATGTATTTTGCACTAATTGAATATCCACAATTAACACATTTTTATGTCCGGTGACCAATGCAAAATAATGCATAATAGTTTTCCAATAGTAAAGGAAAAAAGTTGTAAGTAGGTATCTACTTATAGAGGTTTGGTCAATGTTTAAAACATCAATTTCCTTTCGCCAAAGTTTTGCCATTTAATATAAGCAACATTATCGTAATAAATTCAACTGTTTCAGGCTGGATATGGTGGAATTTCTCGATATTCATAATGAATAAAGACACTTGGTAATCGTCCATTGGTTTATTTATTTGACACGACGCGTTTCACCACACTGCGGCATAATCATGTGCAGGGTTCTTCGCTTTAGGTCAAGCACTCTTGATGGTGAGGGAAAGGAGGGGGGGTCAGAGGGTTTTATATTAGCCATCCCTCTTCTCCCCCCCTCCCTAACGCCTTGGTGGAAAGCTATATATGCTTGACCTAAAGCGAAGAATCCTGCACATGATTATGCCACAGTGTGGTGAAACGCATCTAGTCAAATAAATAAATCTTTGGAAGATTACCAAGTGTCATTCATTATGAACATCATCAGCGCTTAAGGTGAGCATGAGAGCATTGAAGATCTATTTCTTCTTTTGGACATTTGCGAAAGGAAATAGATACATGTATTAATCATTCATAAGCCCTCCATAAATACTTTAAATTAATTAAAAGTGGCCAATTGTAAACTCAAAAAAGGAAATAAGCATATAGTAGAGCTTAAATTAGGTAATTACGATGAAAATTTCATCTTATGATTTTAAGAAGATAACATTTAAAAAATACCATTTTTTTTAGTGATTGGAATCAAATTCCTCATAATCGTTTGCCAAGGTCATTAGCAAAAGAGTTCTTATCTTGGAGTAATTATTGCATTGAAAAAAAGTTGTGTTTTTTTCCTTTAAACACTGATATTTACATTCAGTGTTCGTCATAATATGTTATGGGCTTCTACTATAAAATGGCTTCGTGTATTAAAAGAATTCATGGTGCTTTGGGGTGGATATGTGAGGAGTCCTTTTCATTTGATAATATATTAAACCACTTTTGTCCACAGCTTGATAGAGTATTTCTTTTTTTATTTATCTTAATTAATATATGATTGGCTAAAATGGGCAATATTTAATATACTGCCATTTTTACATTAGACCAGGATAAATTCGTTTCATTTTTACCAAATAATAGTCTCTCAAAGATACCCATGCAATGGCCTCATATTTTGTAAAGTAATGGTTAATTTTATCTTCAACTATTTGGATATGTTTGCAGATTTTTTTGTGTCTAGTAATTTTTCTATGCCTTTCAAGAGTTGGAAACTAACGGTCTCCCAAAGATGCTCGTGTAATTGCTGTTGGAGGAGAACTTTGCCATATGGCCTAATGGCACTGTATAATTCTTCATACTTCCTTGGCGATGATTGTTTGATGATGATGACTTCCGATGATTCTGTAGTTTTTGTTTTCCAAACCACATCTCCTATATATTTTTAAACATGCATTACTCTGTAGTGTGAGAGATGCAATAAATTCGTCCATTTGAATTCCATCTAAAGTGAATGATGAATGAAAAGGAGACTCCTGTAGGTTTGAGCCACAACAGACTATGATCATTTATGTATGTATCATTAATGACCACATATTTTGGAGAGGAATGGTCAATCGCATTGCATTTGGTAAAAATCTTTATGATATTATGGCAGATATTTAAGAGTAAAATTGTGTTAGATTTAGTTTTTATGAGGAGTTTAGTTGAACACTGTCATTTGCACATTAAAATGCCTATTATTAACTTCACATAATGAATAAGATAGATCAGGGTGGTGTTTGAACAATTTCCATGATATTTTGGATCGTAGTTCTGGTACTCATCCTCTCTTGCTTTCTCTAAAGGTGTCCAAGGAAGATGGACTGCCATGGACTGTTTGCGAGGGATGTGTGAGCAAAGTGAAGGAGTTCAAAAATTTCAAGACTGCATGCATCCAATCAAAGATGTCATTCATAACAAAGATGGCCAACAGGGGCTCGGAGGTGAGTGTTTATGTTCCATGTGTAGTGCACAACGGAAAGAGGTTATAAAAATTTTAACCAGGGAAATGAACATAACTTCACACCTACTTTGGGGCAAAAAAATTTGGAACATAAAGAGACTGGTTTTCTTCAAAAGTTGGAAGGATTGTGCATGAAAAATGCAAAGAGATGTTACATTGAATAATGCAAACTTATAAGGCCATTTGTTGTGTAAACTGCAAGGGCTTGAGAACCTGGACAAAGATTTAATCCTCCCAGTGTAAACGAAAGAGACATGTTCCAAATAAAACACAGAAATCAATCGGCGAATATCATATAACTTCTTAGTTTGTGAGTCACGAGAGCCTGAGCTGCTATAAATATTTGAGAAAGTAATTGATACCCTTTTTAGGGTGATATTAGGGTATGGCTTTGACTCTGCATTGGTAATGAGGTATTTATAAGTCCCATTGGTCTTGCACAGGTACATGGCAAGTGAAGAAAAGTAAAGCATTATGTTATGTATATGCCAAGGGATGACATTTTATTCACAAATGTATTTGATATTTTGTAATCCCACTGGTGACACTTAATTACAGAATTGCACAGTACTTATTTTAGAAACATAAGAAAACTCTTAATTCTCCAACTTATCTTTTTGTAATACTGAGGGGTGGGCAAGGGCCTAGCCACATTAAAACACCGTTTCCCATCAGAACACCATAGTTAAGCAATGTTGGGCCCCGACGGTGTTTGCATGGGTGACCCTCCTCCATACCTCGACTTGGCATGGATGAAGAGATGATACTCCCTCCATACCTATACCATGAGGCTGGAGGGAGACCCAGACTGAGCCAGTTGGAGGGAGGACATCATCCAAGCTTGGTACAGGGATGAGGAAGGGGGAGTCCAATCCTCTATACCTCTACCAAGGTGCTTTTGTCCCCTGTCTGCAAGTGGCAGACAGGCATAGTGTTGGCACAATGGATCAAGAAAGATCTAAGTGCCCAGGCTCCTGACGAAGGCCCCATCAACAGCAATATAATCTAATCTAATACTGAGGGGTCATTCCACATCAAATAACCCAAAAAACATACATAATTTCAACCACCCTCTCATATTTTCATGAAATATTTTTCACTTTCTAATGTCATCAATTAAATGCATCGTAAAATGTTTTTATTCTATATGTAGCATAGTTTTCCTTTATATTAGAGTCAAAGTTTTTGAAAATTGCTCATATAGGTCACATCTGAAGTTCCATTTTTAAAGTTCAGTGAATAAGGAAATAATTCATAGCTCATGGACTAATAAGTCTAGCACAGTAAAACTTTTTTCCACGTGTCAGTCAAAGTGCATATATTACAACAAATTAAGTTTCATTAAATTTTTCTTGCTCTATGAGCCACTATGAATGCATTGATTAATAATTAATGAAGTTTTTCAGTATCAAAACCAAACTTCTTTTAATGGTAATTACCTCTCAAAGGCAGATGAATTATGAAAGCCATTTTTTTTCAAATTCAGCCTAATCTTGTACTCCGTGATACTGAGAGAGAAAAATAGTGGAATTGTTATTGCAAATATGACTTTTTTAATTTACAAAAAGTTTTTATGGCCTTAGAGGAAAATTTGAAGGGTCATTCCATGTCAATTCTTCTAGCCCATGACACCCAATGGCTCAGGTCTCTATGAAACTTTTATCACTATCTGCTGCAAGTTAATTATTATTCCTTGCAACATTTTTCATTCCTAAGCCCCATAGTTTCCAAGGTGGTGAAGTCAATGTTATGGAAAATTTCTCATAAACATCACTTCTAAGGTTCTACCGTTCTGAGTACATACTGTGAGTACTTAAGGAATTCATAGTTCATTGACTAATTAGCCAGACAGTGAAATTCTAATCTTAGGACAATCAAAGGATGCAAAGTACATGAAAAAATAAATGTCATTTCTACCTAACCGTTTGAATACCTTTAACTGCATTATAATTTAACAGCAAAAACATAGTGTTCTTCATTACTTGAGTCCTATCTTTCCAATGCAATGAAATTACATTTGATTTTTGGTTAAGACAAAGCATATAAATTTTCAAAGTTGGAAGAAATAGTGTAAATTTGATCTGTTATAATAAAATATTGATTAAAATCTTATTATATTTCTGCTTGGATTATCTTCGTAACATTCTGTTGCATACCATGAATCATAAAGGTGGTAGTGTGATAATATATTTTTGGCTAGTGTTCAATGAAGTATTGTTGACAAATTGATTTTAATTTTATGTAAAAGTGTACTAAAATAGTAAAAATTAAAAAAATAGTATGCCTCATTGACTTGTTGACATCAGAAAGAGACAACATTTTCTTAAAAATCTGAGTTGGAGGGTGACATGGCCAGGGTGAACTGACGTGGAATGACCCTGAAGTATTTACAGTGTCTAATATGGATTTAATGCAAGTAATTCTGTTCTTGCTTTATCAATATTTTTTTCAAAGGGTGCATTAAATGCAAGTAATATACAGTGGAAGTAAGTACTTAGTACATGGGTGTGAGTATTAAGTAGTGAAGTGTCAGTACTACAAAACTCAGCTTTCAATGTTAGTGCTTTACAGTGAATACATGGATCCCTCAATGTAGCACTCCCTGGAGAAGTACTTGCAATATAAGCACTCTGTAGCAGCTTTTGATACCAGTACTTAAATAAGAAGTACTGGTAAATAAAGAAATTATTACTAATCCACTAACACACAACTAATAACCCCAGTTTAAGAACTATAGTACATTAAAACTATCAATTTACTACACCAAGTACTATCATCGGCCTTCGTAAAAGTAGTACATGAGTACTAACACCAGTTCTCGATTTTCAATGCTTCCAGTACTACTTTTTAGTAAGGCTTTGGTCATTCTAAGTGTGATCACCTGACACATTGTGCCGTCACGGCACAGATTTTCAAAACATTTTTCAGTCATGCCCAATTAAATTTAATCAGGTTTTTTAACCAATAATGAATGACATCTGTATAAATTTATGAAAATACAACTTTGATGGCAAAATGCATTTGACCGGAAATTTTGACTGTGATTGTTAAAATGTATTTTATTTGTCTTATTTATGAACCAATGTTGTTAGACTTGGTGTCTTTTAAAAGGTATTGCTTTGTTTTTTTAACATGGTCAGTGAATATGCAAATTGTTGAATGCAAAACTTAAAAAAATTGCATTATAATGCAAATTCCTACTTCTTTCCTTATTTAAGTAAACTCTTTTTATCTAAAAAAAGTTACCACTTTATATATCCTCATAATTTTTTGTTAATGCACAAATATTTTAATCTTACTTTAGAGAAAAATTGTGAAGATATTTATTGTTGTTTTTAAGATATAATATTTATCTAATTTTTTTGAAAATGGAATTTAATTTATTTCATCCAAATAAATACACATACACACATTATAACAAATCAAAAATGGGGGTGAAATTAGTCACCTCAGATAAGATACTATCTTGTTCTGGGGTTGCCATTCCTTGAATAAATTGGCTGTAGTTCCACAGCCATAACATAAATTCTGGCATTTATATAGCATATGTGTTCGGTTATAACAGTTATGGGTTCACAGGATTTACACAATGCAATAAAATATGTACGAATACTATTCAAGAATAACACCATGGTTTTAAGCAAATATTTCACATCATTTTAATTGTATCCACCAATTTTCAACTTTCTGAGAAAAGTAGTATTATTTCTACCTGATGAAATTTCAATTGGATTTTTTTGATAAATTGAAGGGGCATTGAAATCATTTCCACATTGGGTTCAGGTTTAGCATAATAACAGATTTCTTAATCTAATACCCTAAAGACCCGATTAACAATTTAGAACTCCCCAGTCATCAAATATTTGTAACTTTTATACAAATAGAGATGATGAACAGGCAACACTTTCAGTTTTTTATAACAAGAGAATGAGGATTCTCTGGTGCTAGTTCCTGGAATGACATGTTGCATTTTATTTTTTACAATATAAACTGGTTGAATATCTAAGTAGTAGGTGCCCCTCCCCCCAACAATTCAAACCATATACTATTCCAGAATTAACAAGAGCAAATAAATAGATTGCATGACCGATACATATCAATTTCTTTTAGGCATGTTACACTTTCCTAGAGCAGTTAAATAATTCAGTTTTTTGTTTCCTAGGGTAGTATTCATAGTCACCAATTGTTTGTCGAATAATCGACAATTCAAAATCTTTGATTATTTTCTAATCTCTAATTATTTCGGGCAAGTATTCATAAACATAAAAAAAGTCATCGATGATTGAGCATCAATGATTGAGGAATCTATGATTACTGCCCTGAGTTTATGATTCATTAACTAAAGATTGAACCTATTAATATTCGAATTTATTATGAGAAATGCAAGGAACCTGTGGTTTTTTGTTCTTAAACAGATTGATTTTGAAGTTGTTATACATTTTAGCTTGTTTTTAAGTTTTAACACTAGAAGGACCGGGGTTGTATAGCTACCTAGAAGGACCAATACCGGTCATTTTGACGGGTAGTAATTATTTTTAATATTTTTTTCGTTTATATTAAAATTAATTGATAACTTCATTTAATATAACCTTTTTCTTTATTTATAAATACAACTGAGTCATTTTTTTACTAATCATTTTACAATAAAAAATTTAAAACGAACAGCGGTCAATTTTAAAACTGTTATATAATTATTTTAAAGTCGTACTTGCCTTTTTCATTGGAAGAAGTTTCACTTTAACGTATTGTTCATGTATTGAAATTATTTATACATAATCTAGCATGGCGAAAAAGGAAATACATCAATTTTCATCATCCCTGCATCTGATACATAAGTGCTGTGCGTTTTTTGCACATGGCACACACACATACTTATTGTAATGTACGCATTTATTCCAGCTCTTATTTTTGCCTATGCATCCTCCTATTTGACACGTCTTGCACACATCACTCTTGTTAGTTGCTTGTAGTTGAATTGGCACTGATTTTCTAGTTTCGACGAATTGAGCCGCTAGTTCCTCTGCTAATGGAAATATAAATTTCCGGCGTGATATTTTTTCCCCATTGACTTCTTGGCACAGTATGTGTTGATAGCGGCAATATCCAATACATTGCAAAATACATGTATTGGCCATCTGCGGCATCCGTATTTTATACATCCTTGTCATTTGGTCAAGAATGTCAACTCCATACTTGGTAGTGTTATCAAATGCTACGGTCTCTAGGAGCTTTTTTGGGCTTTGTGCATCAATAGTCATTATTGATGCAACGTACTGAGAAGACGGACGTTTTTCTCTGCTTTACCCTGATATGAGGTAAGCGTGGTGTCACACGACTGGTAAAGGACCATTGTATATATAACAATACCATGTTTTTTTAGCGGATGGAGGAACCTCACGTCGAATTTTATTCATGGTTCTTACCAAACATGTTCCTTTCCTCTTCAATGTATCCCCATGTTTCTTAGAGGTAAAGAAATTATCACAAGTAACATTTCTTCCTTTTGAATAAAATGGTTGAATAAGACGTGAAACCACGTGCTCCGCAAGTGTTTAGTCCATGAGCCGTGACTCATCTTTACCGAGATACGGATGCCCGTTCTGCATGTACTTTGTCTTTGCATCTGCAGCAGCTTTGCATCATTTATGGCTTTCTCTAATAAAAGATGTCCTTTTTCTCGTGGTAGTGGTTACGTTCTCCAATGACGTCGCTCCTGCTTCCCCTGCTCTGACCTACTACACAGCACTCGGTATGGCAGATATGCTTCTTAGTTCCATTCAAAATGTAATAAGGAATGTTAAATGCATAAATGTGCTAACTAAAACGTCAAAATGACTAGACGTAACATAGTGTAGTGATTTCCTGAATAAAACACGCGTTTCCGTTACAAATAAAATAGAAAAGCCTAACCCGTAATTTTGACGAGTGTTGGTCTATTAAGGTAGACAGGTGGTATAACTCCATTTCTATGTGAAAAAGTTTAATTATATTTTAACAGAATACGTACCAAAAAAATAAAAGTCAGAAAAAATTAAGACGACAAAAAAAATTGTAGGCAATATGATTAAGTAAGTAGAGGTTACCCGTCAAATTGACGGGTCAGGTCCTTCTAGTGTTAAATTATCCTAAAAATACCTCAACAAGGAGTTCCTTTGAAAATAATCCGATATTAATTTCAAATAGCATTTTTACTGTTTGGCACACAACGATTTGTTCATAGTTGTCATTTTTCAACCAATAACCATCGTAATGATGCCCTGGGCTATCGGTGGTATTTTAAAACCGTTTGCGTAGCAAAGTATCTTATTAAAGCATATTAATCGCTTAGATTGTAAGCGGAAAAGAGAATTACTGTAAGACGCTTCACTGCTAAGGATATTGAGATCTTTAAAGTTATTTTAAATGATTTTGTGAACATTTTGGAGAACAGGTATATGAATGGATCCAGTTCCGTCACTGTTTTTTTAGGCCTAAATCTCCTATAGAATTATTCTTCTGAATAATGCTCGAAGGGATTAATATAATCACTGATACATCTCTTTGGAAGATGAAGATGTTACATCACAACCAAAATCCATCGCTCTCAAATGTTAAGAATGGTAAACGAAACGTAACTCGGTTCCCAAGTTACTCAAGATAGAAAATCACAACGTTGCAACTAATTTACAATTCATTTGACACTGATTTCATTTATTCGATTATGTTTTACATCTATTTTACGCTTATATACAGTTTGCAAGCTTGCACCGACTGATGTGAAACTCATATACATATCTTTATTTACAACTGATTTACAATCCAACTTCTGTACAACTGCACTCCAGGACTTTTTCAACACATTTACAATGGGCTTTATTGTAACTGATTTACAGAAGGAGATGCACAACTGATTATCAGTACCTGAAAGGCACTTCAAATGTGAAAGTGATTTCTAAAAATATATTCACCGATATTAGTTCTGTATATATGTATAACCAAGCTCCACTATTAATTGCCAACGAATTTTAAAAAGCATCTACCCGGTATGTTTATCCCCTGGTTCATCCTTCTACCGAAATTTTGTTAAAAATGTGAAGCTGGCAAACGAATTGGAAAGACTTTAGTTCAGCCAGTAAACACTTCAGGGAGAGCTTTGCGTAATTATAATTTTCGTTATGCACTATATAATTCCTACTTTTCTATTGATGCAGTCAAATATTTTCTCATTTCATAATTTCCGAAAAGTTAGAGCTATGTCTTCATTGAAATGTGAACAAACGTGAGTGAATTGGAAAAAAATCTTGCTTATTCTCAGTAGTATTGCATTTTTTTTCATACTTACTGTGTGTCAATATAGGTTGTGAAGTAATTAATTCCAAGTATCTGTTAAGGCGATGTAATGGTATTATCTCAGATTGTCACGGAAATGCCAGTTAAAAATTTGTTTTCGAAGAGACATTAACTCACGGAAGTGGCCATAAACATTTAAGGCTCTCGTGACGCGGGTATTTCGATTTGTGAGTGTATGCACGTAGAACCGTAAGGTAGCTGATCAGGATATAGATAACTACAAAGCCGATAGGTGGATACAGGATAAGATAAAAACATTTGATATAAGGAAGTAATATCGATTTTATGTCATGAGATTTAAATGAGCTATTCTTTGCCGACGTTTCGTAGTGTAATTACTCCGTCTTCAGGGCTTAAAATGCATTCATTTTAGACCTTCAAAGAAACGTCCGCAAAGAATAGTTAATTTTAATTTCATGACCTAAACTCTATATAACTTGCTGGAACTGGAACTTTGGCGCACAAATACTTCAGTTTATATCCAATTTTCTGGGCAAAAAATGTCGACGCCCTATTTTCAAACGCTTCCTCTATTTTTGTCACTTTTCTTTCTTCTTTTTTGCGCTGTTTTCTATGTTTTTTTTGTCATTTTCTAATTAACGGCCCCAATCACTAGTTCCCTGGCTGACCTTTGGTCCAAAAGGAATGGTATTTATTCTTTCTTAACTACTATCTTTGGCTTACAAATGCACTTGGCCAATTTTGGAAGACACTTGCATTGAGCATTATAAAACAGGCTTTCAGCATCTTTCTTAAACTGTTTCAAGTTTCTTTGGAAAATAGGTGACCTTTCCTTCTTTTCTCTCTTCATAATGTATCTACATTTCTTATAATATCTCAAAACTGCAAAGACGATGCCGTGGTTTGAGGTGGCAGGTACAGACGCGTTGTTCCACACTTGCTCCACTCTGTCGGCGATAACCTGCGTAATCTCTTGTGCTGATGGATCATATCATTCTAACTCTTGCCGCTTTTTCATCTTCGCCTACTTATTTCGCTGCATTTCTTAACATCTTCAAATGTGGGCACATTTATTTCAGACAACTCTTGAGGATCATCAAAGAGAAGACTCTCCACTGAGGAGCGTGTCGTCTCTTTCATTGCACTTTATAGTTGCTACTCCGCCAACAAAAAATAATAAAATTCTCTCCGAGACACGATTCTAGTCTCGCCAGACCGTGTGCTAAGCAAAAGACATTCATGGGGAGTCGAGGCATAGAAGCTCTATGAGTCGAGGCACATAAAATGTTCCGCTAGATGGCTCCAAATCTTGCAGTTTTCATTGGTAACATAACATTTTCATGCAAAGGAGAAGTGGGGGATTTTTGAGACCAGAGGAGAGGGGAAGAGGTCATATGCGTACTTTCATAACTATACGAGTGCGGAAAATTACAACATAAGTCATTGATTAAGCAAATTTCACAATTTCTCACGTTTCTTTGCAATTTAATACCAGTTATTATGTAAACACATGATCATCTGATCTTCCAAGCGTACTTGCACAGTTTGTGAGATGACTGGTACTACATCGACTGGAAAAATTCTTGACTCGCGCCTTTTGTAGTGGAAATAGCATAAAAAGTGGGAGTGCGTTGTGGGTGCCTACCTTCAACATAAATTACCTCCGTAGGATGCTATCCTTCCGAAACAAAAAATGTTATCTGTTCCTTGGGTACTACGGGTTACATTTTGCCGCATGTCGAACTTAGGATTTCTAAAAAAGTTGATCCATTACTGTACAGCCATCTCAGACTCAAACTTAGCTAATTCTAGGATACACAGAAAATTTTGTTCACCGCTGGATGCCAGATTCCTGTACCAGTAGTGGATAATCTGCAAATTGCTATTCCACGATGGAAGGATAAACTGGGGGAAATTTTTAACCTTGGAATGGTGATAACGCCAGTGAGCTGGGCTTTCTTATGTCTTCTTTGTTGTAGTGTATTATTTTTATTAGTTTAAAATTGTAAATAAGTTACTGGTAAACAAGAAAATATTTCAAATACACTTCTAAATATACACTTTGTATTTTCTAAATAACTTTTGATGTTTTATTATTTTTTGAAGTGATAATTAATGCAATAGAGTAAATCATTGCTACCATGCTCGATATCTATGAAACGTCAATCGAAATATGATAAAGGGCAGTTACTAGATATGATATGGCATGTAATGTTTAGCTTCTGTCATGTACTCTCACACTGATATTTATTTCAATGTAAATAGTGATTAGAATAACATGAAATTTTAATTGTTATATTTATCCTGATATATCTCATGAAGAATGTGATCGTCTTTATTTGGTCTTAATAAGTGATGCGTTCGACCTTCCAGCTCATTATTAAAGATGAGATGGATGCCGATGAATCGTTGTCTGAAGCAGAGACTCACGATCAGGAGATCCTTCGCAAGGACGTTTCGTTTATGGGAACTTCCAATTACTCATCCTTAGCTGATCCCTTATATCTGGGGAGAGAATTTCAGTCAATGGTATGTATTTTCCAACTTCCTCCATCTTTTGAAACATCTTGACTTTGTTTTTCTTGTCAAATTACACTTTGACTACAAACGGCGTCTAAATATTTGTATATTGCCTGATATCAAGAATATGGTAGGGTGTTTTCATAGCCTTAATTAATGGTGTATTCCTTCTTCCAGATTGATATCAAAGAAGATGCTGATGCAGTTGAATCTCGTTCAGTAGTAGATAACTACCATCAAGTGAACCATGAAGAATATGGATTCAAAGACGAACAAGTTTCAAATGTTGTGTGCTTGCCACTTGTAAAGGAAGAACTGGTAATTTTATGTTGGCCTCCAACATTAATCTTTCAGCATGCCCTGTCAAACGAGACCTTTAAGTTTCTAGCAGCTATATTCAGTTTTATTCCATGAAAAACATTTTCATTTTCCATGAGGTATTTTCTCGTAAAAGGGTCGAATGAGTTTTTCTTTCCTTTCTCTGAGTCTCTTCGTTAAATATCTTTCCTACGTACTTCTGGTTAATTCATGGGTGATTTTTTGTTTTCATTTTGCCCAAGTATTATGTTCTTCCTCCCAAACAGCAAAAACAGCTAATATATTTCTCATCTCTCTGCATTTTTTAAAATTTCTATGATAAATTCATTTTCTTCACTCCAAAGTACATTTGGTTTCAAAATATATCATACATTTGATTTGACCTTTCCTTCCACATACACAATTATATATAAGCTTCTACTGTTACCAGGTAGGGATTAAAGTTTTACCTTCTTTCATTGTAGCGCTATCGGGAGAAGGAGTAGATTTTCTCGCCGATAACACTCTTAAAAACACAAACTCTTTCCAAGCTCTGGAGAGATAAATGAGGAAAACGAACGAAACACAAGTATTATCAATCATAAACTTAACTTATCAATATATTTTACAAATCACAAAATAGAACCAAACCAATTACAATAAATTTCCCATAGGTCGAGTGCCAAGCGACCGTAATGAAAATTTCCAGTCGGAAAATAGTTTAAGTTTAACAAGTACGAGAGGTTGAACTTCTCTCATAAGAACAAAAGTGACTTAGTCAGCAGGCTCAGACAACGGTGTTACCCGGTCGGCGTCTCGGCAGCAATAGAGGGCGAACCCCGCCATGAGTCAGCTGAGGAGGGGGTCTGTCGACAAGAACGAAGGTGGAATGGGTAAGGTCAGGAGGTTGGCGATTGGTAGCCTTGGAGGGGAGGAAATAATGGGATGGGTGATAGATAGGGTGGCAGTTTTTAATTGGTGCGCCAGGAACTGTTTTCAGGCTTCGGCCGCAGAATACAGGATCACAGCCTTTGTGCCTTGGTCAGGATGACCGCATTTTTGGTATCCTTCCTCACTTTACTGGCTATATAAACGATGCTGGACCTGGTGAGGGAACGGTGCGGCGAACGGTGTGGTGGACGGTGTGGCAGAAGTCGTGGCAGAAGTCTCTGGCAGTAGTCGCTGCATTTTGTAGTCGTAGGCATTTTGGCCGTCGTTGGCGCACATGTCGTTAGCGCACATGTCGTTCGGGCAAGTCCTTCGGCTAAGTCCGGAGGATAAACAGTCCGCAGAGGGGAAACTGTCCAAAGAGGGGAATTGACCAAAAAAACGGGGGGGAAAATGCCACATCATGTATGTGCCGTTTATCCATTTCTACTCTAGCCTCAATACTGTATTTTCCCGTCGATAACACGTGCGTTATATATGCAAAAAAGTCCATTCAACAAAAAATCATCGTTGCGCATTATGCAATGGAAAACGAAATTCTTATAATTTGAAAACTTATAAAAAAACTTGAAGCATCTAAATCCACAGTAGTTGCAAAGATCTCTAAATATACGAATACATATGAACCCGATGTATTTTAGGTAATTTCATTTATTTATCTAAAACACACGAAAATATAGTTGAAATTAAATATTTATACAAATTATAATAATAAAACCTGACATTTAACACCATTTTTTTCTAGCACAGTTCAATAAAGCCATTCAAAACCATTAAAATCATCATCTGAATCAACTTAAAATGAATCAGTTACATTCATGAAGTCTTCAGATGCATCACTTAATTCATCATTTGAAATTACATCATCTTATATTTCCATAACCGTGGAATCTAGTGGATTGCCTAAAGCTTTCAAAAATCCATTTTTTACACAAGACACTTATAGGATTCCAACTTTCAAAAATCCACCGACTTATTTCTTCATATGACACTCTTTCAATCTTTCCCGATTTACTATCCTCTTTAGTTCCAGTTATTATCCATTTCTCATACTTGGAACCCAACTGAGATTTGAAAGATTTACTGACGGATAAATTCAGTGGCTGAATCTTTTTCATTAAGCCACCCGGGATACCTGCCAATTTAGAATACTTCCTTACTAACACTTTTATATAATCGGTGATATGCACTCAAGAAAGAGTCCATTATTTTGAGGATACCGGGACTAGCCGCGGTAGTTACCTTTACGGAGTCACCCGCAAGTGTCCATTATTAATATGGATATTGGATTGGACTTATTTTCTTTTTCTTCAAATGTTTTCAATCCAGATTTTCATTAATTCTTGATTCACACCCCTCTTATAATCCGCAGCAATTAAAATTTATTTTGGAAAGTTCCACTCAGGTAACATTCCACCCCAAGGGTAGAAGCTTACCCCCATTGGAAGTCACACACAGCGCAATAGTAAAATTAGACCTCTCATGTGCAGTGGTGGCTTCAGAAACTTTTTTGATCTTTTTAAATTAACAGTTCTTTAACCTGGTCGATCAAAGCTAACGGGCACTTCCTCCATGTTACCAAATTTTAAGGATCCACACCACAAACATTCTCCTTTATACAAAGGCTAAATTTATCAACCTTGGCTTCCTATTAACATGCAATTTTTTGGCCAACACTGGTGGATGAACGAATGCTCAAGTTGTTTCTTTTCATAAATCAGAATGCCCACCATGGGTTAGCTCTAACATTTTCTGTTTTCATCTACTCTGCAATCACTATCGCCTTTAACAAAGCACTGCTTTTTGGAACTATATGCTCTTTCCATCCTTTGAAGAGAACCCATTCTTGAAGTGTTTTTTCGAGCTCTGTATAGAAAGAAGCATCTCATACACGTCATTGCACGTTTTTACGCAAAGACTTTAGGGCCACTTATTCCTTACGCCACTCTTGTACCCTGGACTCTCAAACATTTAATTTCCTAGCTGCCTCACGATTCTCTTTTTCCTTGGCCAAAATAACTACTTCCAGCTTTAACAACTTTGTGTAAGATTTTCTTCGTATATTCACTTTCTCCATATTGGCACATTCTCAACTTTATGAATGAATGTGTTCAAACACTAGAACATTAATTCGAGTAGAGATTCGAGTTGGTCTTTTCCCGATATTTGCATTATATATAAAGTTTTCATAAAAGTACGATTGGTATTTGGATGTCAGTACCTTGACCGAGCGTAAAACGTTTTGAAGTTTTCGTTGTCAATCCAATTTTATAAAATAGCCATTTATAGCTATAGCCTTTTTTATAATATGGCGTGACGTGTTCATTGCAACAGATATTTAAAATAAAACGCAAGCAGGAGTTTTGAAGACGCTGTAACTTAATGCAGAGTTCTGTGTTAAAATCTGAGAAAATAATTTAACGATAATCAAATTATTTATTTATTTATTAATTTATTTCACCACCAAAAACGGCACAAAGGCTTTTACATTGGCTTACCACAATAAATAAATAAAAGCTTAGAGAGAATAACATAAATAAAAAACAAAAATGATCAAAAGTAAGAAAGGGGATTAAGGGTTAGAGAGCGGTGAATTTTTCAGGTGGCATTAAAGGGAGGATTTGAAATTAGCGGTAGAGGAAAAGAGGTCCAGGGAAGGATATTTTGAGGCCATGGAGTTAAACAAGGAGGGGATTCGGTAGAAAAGGGAGCGTTGGGAGATGGAAGGACGGAATCGGGGAATATGAAGCAGAGGGTTATTACGTAAGGGGCGAGGAGGAACATGAAAACGAAAAAGAGGGAGAACTTCATTGGTCCGGAGAGATCCGCTGAAGATTCTATGCAGGAACATTAAATCAGATAAGACACGTCGGTGAGTTATGTTGGAAATCCCGAGGGAGGAAAGGATAGAGTCACGGGTACAGTTTCTGAGTGTGGGGATTCGATGGCGGGCTACAGCGAGAAAGAAGTTGACAGGGCGTTTGAGCAAGTTTAGAGTAGTGGGGCAGGCGGTAGACCAAATTGGCGAGCAATATTCAAGGATGGGGAGAATACAACCAAAAAACACTGTTTTTAGAGCGGTGGGGTCCTGAAGGTCAGTATGTCGATAGAGCATACCAACTATGGCCATTGCTATCTTCACAGTCATCTTAATGTGTTCCTGAAAATTTAATTTTTCGTCGAATATCACTCCAAGGTCGCATAGGGAAGTTACAGGAGGGATAGGTTTGTTTAAAAGGGTGTATGAATATTTCTGGGGATTGATTTTTAATGAAAACAAATTAATTATGGGAATAAAAGAGTTTGAACTAACTTCTGGTGGAGTTTAATAGGGATAGAATGCATGAAGTGTCTCAACTGGAACAGTACATCAGATATCTTATTCATATAATGTTCAGCGGTTGGCCACGTGCATGTACACTATTTATTTCAAAAGTGTTTTGCAAGTATAAAAATATCCCTGATTATCTTCAGTTATGTATTCCCTCTTTCCTTTTGATAAGAATGGAATGTTACAGGTTCATGTAAAAGAAGAAGTTGACACAGATGGAATATTGTCTCATGCAGAAGCTTGCTGTCAAGAGAACTTGTGCAGTCTTCTCTTTTCTTGTTTATTTATTTATTTATCGCCTTTTTTAAAAGAGAGAATGACATAAGACTGTTGTCTCTTAGTGTTAATATGTGTTGCGTTCTATCTTAAGGGTAAATGTTAAAAAAATGTTACCACAAGTGAGTCATCACCAAGCCAGTACTACGTACATTAAATTACTATAACACGTAAAATGGTTATAATCTATCGTAAACTGCGACGAAAAACCATTTGCATCAAACTCACTAGCGCAACTCAAAGACGAACATAATTATGCGATTTATGTGTAACTTATAGAAGTTATGATCTATAGAGTGACTGTTCAGTTGGTACCATAAACCACCCGCGGTGAAGGGTTGGGTCGCCTTCGACGCCGAGGCTCCGACTTCGAGTTCGGGTCCATCACTTTATCATCTGGGATAGTATCGTACCTTCCAGGTCCAGCACTAAACGTAAAGTTCCTTTTCGGATCACATCCCTGCCTGCGACCGACTGTTTGACATGCAAGTACCACAAGTTGTCCTTCGGTTGAGAACTATTATTATTGTAATCCGAGTCATTATACTCTGTGATATGGTTATGCAACTGGCAGTAATGGGCTGTGAGCTCTCATTGGCTGTTGACTGAAAAGGTCTCACTGGCTAACCATACCAGTCGTATTATTTTATATTGACATCCGATATGTTTAGGGCTGTGAACTTTGTGAGGAATAATTTGATTTCTTATTAATTAATCTGCCATAATTAAACTTTAGAACTTATTATGTTCCTGCATTGCCTGATGACCGTTTATTTGCTAGTAATATTTCATTTCTTGGCATTTCCACTTTCATGAAAGATGCCAATGTAATGGCTGCAGCCACTTATGTATTTTAATAATAAAAAGCACTTGTTTGTTATTCCACACTTTATTTAAGGAAACGACCCGGGTTTCAGTATGTCATGCCATCTTCAGGTGATTCCTTCACTTGAAGATGGCATGATATGTTGAAACCTGGGTCGTTTATTTAAACAAAGTGTAGAATAACAAACAAGTGTTTTTTATTATTAAAATGAAGGAGATTAACAGAGTAACGCCGGAGACAGTGTCTTATACTTATGTATTTGACGTACTTTTTTCCTTTTTTTACCTACAAGCACGAGTTGTACGTTTCACTTTGCAAGCATGGCTCAGGCTCGTACTTAATGATGTATATGCATGGTATTCTAAACTAAGCGTTAATACCCGAATTATACCAAATCCTTGGTCAGCAAAATATTTAATGGTGAGCAATTTCACAGTCCTATGCATTTTCTACGTGGTATTTCCTAAGATGCACAGTATCTTTTGATTGAAAATTATAAATTGGAATTATTATCATAAAATATTTTTTTATTTAGGCTCTGGATAGTCACAATGACACTGAAGGTATAGATTATACAAGATCACCGGTGTTGCAGAATGATGTTGAAGACGTTGAGTATAGACTAATCCTATATAGTCTGCCAGAAGATGAAAATGCAGACAATGGCCAATCGGTGAGTGCAGATGGGCTTTTCTTCATTTATTTTCCTTCTTAGGTAGTTTGAGCGAGATATTAATACCAATGAAATTCAATGAATTTGGCCTGATCTTAATACCAGAAGGCCCGGGTGGGTCATTTTGACCCATTTAAAATTTTCCATTGCTCCTGTTTGGTTTTAATTATTGGAGGAAGAAACGCTTCCGTGACTTTTATTTATTTATGCAGGTGAACATATACCCTAATTATCATTTGTGTTTCTTTTGCAGTTTTTTAAATGTGAGGTTTTTTCCCTAGAATCTCCGAATAGGACGTTTTGACCCACAGAGTCTTTGGAGGCATTTACTTCGGTTGTTTTTCGGCAGCGAGCGGTTTTTCGCTAAAGTTGAGCGAAACAACAATATTAATTATATTTATAATGCTTATCTTTAATTGTTTTCATTCGCCCCAGTATTTGTAACATCAGGTAGTCTTCAGTAAGTTCGTACCTGTTCTGAATTTCGTCCCTATATTATTGAAACAGGAGTGACTCAAGGGGTGAAGTGATAACACCATACGTAAAAGCCGTTCCTGGCTTGACCTGTCAAGCTTTGGTAGTGTGCAGCGCGAAAGAAACGCGAGGGAGCGGAGTGGATACCAATTGTTTTAATTTCCCCACCGGTTCCACAGTGCGTAGGGAGTGGGTTTGAGTACGTCTCTCTTGGTCTCGCGAAAAGTTATCGCTTGGAGCAGTGTCAGAAAGCATTGGCAACAAAAGGTCTGTTGCGAAGTTTTGTACCCTTCAGTGCGGATATTATCATTTGAACATTTGCGATACCTGCTTGAGGCTGAAGTTGAAGCTTTCGTCAACATATCACCGACTTAGTCCGAAGGAAGTGACTCAGATTTGTCTAGCGACGACTCAGGGTACAACGATTTCATTCCTTATCGGGAACAAATATACTCATATTTCACTGAGTCGAAATACTGTGAATATGAAGAGTTCTGCAAAGAATATGAAGTGCCCCTAGCTCATCGCAGGTAGTGCATTCGTCAAAATGGCCAAAATTTCTCGCACGTACACTCTAATATTTAATGCTATATTCATGACCTTTTGCAAAAACTACACATAACCATTCTGCTGGAAAAGCACAATCAGATTGCCTGCTAGGACGAACAAGTGGAAAACGAGGAACCAGTGTGGTTCAGAAATATCCATACTCAGCTGCAGGTGTATCAATCAATATAACTACAGTATTGATTATCACATGAAAGGTTTATTTCACAAGTCCAATGATTCATAATATTTTCGGAGGAAGTGGTAAAATATCCTGACGGCGTTCTTAATTGTAGCCAGACCTTCAGCTTCGTGGTGGCCAGACTGTTTCGTGGCTGGGATTGAGAAGACGTCGAACCGAAGGTGCTCTTCATGTCAATGTTCGTTGGGCGGGTGTTGGTAATCCTGGTGGAAGCAAATGTCTTGACTTTCGTGCAGAAGAGGATATCCCTTATGGAGTGCCTCGGGTGGCATCGCTACATGGAATATTGCAGATGGGCGTGGTAACAATAATGTGCTCCGTGAGACACCGGGACCAACACCTCATGCCAAAAGATCTGTGGAAGATAAATCCCCTCTCATTGCTTGGCACCTTTTTTATTTATATCCAATGCTGAATTTGACGGAAACATTCACCCATACACAAACCCAAAATATCTGGGAGATGATACGTGGTCTGTAAGTTAAGAGGAACTAGAAGATTTCATAGCCATCATTTACGCTTGAGGTGCAGCCTGTGGATGGACTCTGGACCTCAAGGATTTGTTGAATAAGAAATGGGGAGCACATTTTTAAAGCAAACCATGTCAAAGCACAGGTTTTTTCAAATTAATGAATTAATTAAGATTTCATATTCGGGCAAGCAGGGCACAGAAGAAAGCTAATGACAATTTTTTGTCTCTGAGTTTTGGAGAAAGTTTATTATAATTGCATTTCTAGTTACAAGCCCACTTAAAATATGAAAATAAATGAATTGCTATGTCCTTGTTAATCTCGTGCATTCCTACCGTTTATGCACAGTAAGCTAGATAAATACAGAGTAAAGTATTGGCTACTATTTAATGCTGCAGAGGGAACTGGCAGAAACGTAAAGGAAGCAAAGGCAGAATCTGTCACTTCAGCCATTGCCGGTAATTCACGTTGAAATGTTGAGAAACACCTTCACCATGTGAATATCAGCTACTAATCACAGAAAATAAACAGGATAACATGTAATTGTTTGGCTGCTCAAAGGAGGAATGTTATATTCTTACGCTGTGAAGCTAACTAGGCCGCCACTTAGTTGTGTAGGTGTATCTACATTACCAGCTTGGATATTTTAAATGTTTAATTATTTTAGATTTTGTGTAATCAATTAATAGCAGTTTCTATTCTTTTATATTTATGTCTCATTTCCATTTCATTACAGAGTAATAATAATGAAGCAGCTTTTTTATGACCAAGTTTTTACATCTTTAATTATTTTCGGGTTAATTGTTGGATTTATTGTTTGTATCCAAAGACAGTTTATAGAGCAGAAACTGTGAGAGTAACTTGGAGTTATCTCCAGTTGACTTCATAGTATAACACTTAAAGAAAAAGCGAAAAACTTACCTGCAAAATTCCGAAACTATTTAATTTGTCTTCACCATTTTCCTTGCCAACAAAGTCTTATTTATACATGGATGTTACAAGTCACATAAATCAGCGAAATGTCAGGGAATTTGAATCCCGTCAGGGAATCCAGGGAAATGTCAGTGAAAATCGTCGAGCTGTCAGGGAAAAATTGGATAAGGGTGAATTTCGATGAATTGGTCAGTGGCCGACGCACCCCAACTAAACGTTCCTTCGTCTTTGCCGGAGTCGATGTTTCATCTTCTGATTTTTTCCAAGTTTCATAAACATGTGATTAAATTCGATGAGTATCAGTAACATTGATTTGTTTTCTTAACTCAAATTTGCACTTATATTTTCACTGCTCTCTGAACGTCAAGGAAACGCTTAAGAGAAATGCCAGGGAAAATGACATTTTTTCTCAAGGAATAGTCACGGAAATGTCTGGAGTTCTCTCGCAAGTTAAGTTGTTAACATAAATGTGACATTTTCATGCAACGGTGTGAAAAAGATAGGAAGAAACTTTTCTCTTTAAAATCGTCAAGTCTTTGTTAATATGTTGCTTTGTTTTGTCACGATTGTAAAATTTTCAGAGCTTACAATATGAGTCATTGTAAGCGCTAATAAGCAGGACCACTCTGTATTTCGTCACAGTTGGGATAGAAGCCTTGCCATAAATAAACACTATTTTTTTGCAACTGTCGTGGTTACTTTTAAAAAGGAGACACTCATGTTGTTTTTTTACAGCCAAGTGAAATCTCTCTTGAAAGCAGCAATGGAGAAAATCCTCATATGCAAGTCGCTTGTTATTTAATAAGTCCCGCCGGTGGCCAAATATAGTGAATTCATAATCATTTTTAGTTATTACACCTACTCCTTCGTTCTGTGGCGCATCTAGTAATACACTAGAATTTGTATTCACTAACACCAAATGAAAAAGCACATGTTGCTAACTAAATAGACAAGAGAACAGATATGTAGTAGCACAGGAACACCACGTCTATTACTGAGTGAGGCCTACTGCAGACTGACAGTTAACAATAAAACACAAAATTGCGGAAGGCGGATAGACGTGCGCGTAGCCACAAAGAAAGTTCGAGTGCACGCCTGTCTCTTCATACCGGGATTAGTCACTTTTGCTGTAGCTGCACGACCAGTTAGTATTAAGATATAAGGATTATTTTACTCTACTTTTTTTCTAAGCACCACTAGGTAACAGGAATATAACTATTGTTTCTCAATTAGATTTGGCATAAAATCGTAATAAAATGTAAAATTTGAAAATATACTAAAACTGCAAAATTATCTCATATTCCATAGCGATGCTTGACAAAAATATATGATATAAATATAATCTATATATTTCAAATTCATTTTTAAATACATGTAAAATCGTTTACGCGATATAGGACTGTAGTCATACCACCCTTACATACTCACAAGAAATATTGAATTATGGTTATGAATTATGATGAATATTTATGGTTTTTAACAATTTTTATCGAACTTTAATGGCAATGCGCGATCGGTAGATATATAAATGAATTTTTTTAAATATTATTTTTTCTTTTCTATACCAATGGCAAATTTTGTACGCTATAGCATTCCCAAATAAAATAATTTTTTTGAGCCACCCTAATCATGAGTTGACAACGCTGTCATGAGCATATCACAAACTGCTATATCCATGACATATAATGAGAGACAAGTAAAACGAACAGCATTTAAAAATATTCAGCCTACGCATGTAGGTAACGCCTAAGTAAGTAGCTGTAGGATTATTGGTTCACCTATCTTTGAACTTTTGTATGGCTATGGTCTGTCTAATGGTTATGATCGACTTCGAAGGTGTGAAACACAAATAGCTGAGACGATAGCACATGATATCAGGAATAACCAGGGAGTGTATGGGCCTGCAGATATTACCAAGGACAGATATATTTCTTCGCAATAGATAACGTGGATTTCATGGAGGATACACCAGGTGGGAAGAATACAACACAGGCAAAAGCCCTTGCCATTTATCAACAGAAAGAACCAGATTATACTTCACCGGCTATACATTTGAATAAATCATTAAACAGTAGAGCCCTAACAGAAATTCCAGACAGTGTGACATCATTGAGAGAATGCGTTATGCCAACAAAACCAACCCCAAATTCTCCAACATATACTTATTTTTCCCCAGTGAAAGACAATCTAGGTGTTAAGGAAATTAAGCCATGGCTCATAGCAAAGACATTAAATGATACAACAGAAAATATTTTAAGTCAAGGAGACAATAGTGTCAGTCGTGATTACACATTTATCCGGATTCCTACGTGTTATAAAGAGAATTCTCACATGAGCAATGTACTACCACAAACCAGAGTACATAAACCACTGATTCTCGCACCATCAACAGAGTGGAATACACTGCTTACATTTTTACTTCAGGATCAGTGCATTAATTATGCAGTAATGAGGAATGGAAGAAAAACAGTGATTACATTAGATACGGGTCTGTTTATAACAGAAAAACAGCTACAAATGTGCAAAAGTGACCTTTATCATATTTTGCTCAGATCAGGTGAATTGCGTATAATAATGTCAGCACTGAGGTTTATTGGTAACTTAGCAAAAAATAGTGGATTGGATATGGCATGCATTCAGATTGGCATGTATAGATCTACAAAATCTAGTCCAATTCTTCATGGATAACATGTTAGAAGAGGTAATGAAGTACATTTGATAAGTGTCCAGGCACTCTTTTCACAGCATATGGAAGCATTTTGTGCACAGAACCAAACCCTTAAATATGACATTCCAAGATCATCTACAAACCTACATTACGAATTTTACAGAAATAGTGGAAATAATGAGTGGATAAAGAAGCGATTCGCCATTCTAAGCAATTGGTTTAATCAATAGGTCCATATGCAAAAATGGAAGTGTTCGATGAAAAATTGAAATATATTCCAAATGCGAAGACTATGTTGCTGTATATGGAAATGGTGATAAACTTATGCTCATTTATAAAGTTGTCAGATATAGTGATTGACAACGTCATCTATTCTTCCTAAAATTATTTGTTAAGTGCTTCTTTGCAAATAACAAGCATCAGTATGCTCGCATGATTTCACTATATTTGGAAGAATGACAAGCTCTTCCGAACATAGATCCATAATGGTTCCATAAGTTTTAAAAATGCAATTGGTTTGTGAACAGAAACATGGTACCATTTTGTTCTATAGTGGCAGATCATGCTCTAGAACATAACAGCTGTACCATGAAAGTAAGTGGAGGATTAATTCGTTTAACACGAATACCGTCAGCCAGAATGAGATTCATCTTAATTGCACCTGCTATTGCTGTTCTTGCTACAGAATGTAAAGCAATGGTAGGCAGTGTTTCCAAAGAGTTTGGTGGGCATCATGAAGGCACAAAGGCATTTTTAGATCAACATGAACGTTATGTGAATAACCTTGCTAAGGTGCGACAGAACCAAGGCAATATATTTAATGAAATGTCTACAGATCTCACGAAGTTAATGATAAATTATGTCATGAATGACATCATCAAGAAAGGTATTTGTGACAGAAGAGTCATTGGTCAGGGTGCTTATGAAGAGATTTTTGAAACTCGCATACAAAATTATGTTAGCAATATATGGTCTAAAATTACGATGTTGAAGTTTAACATGTTTAACCGTATTGGCTAAAACAGCAAATTTGAAAGTTCGTTCTAAGATATTGCTGATAAAAGATAAAAAGTGCATTGTTTGTGAGGTTGCTATTAGTTGCTAAGTCTAGACCGACTGCGGATCTCAGATGTACTCTATCAAATTATGAGTTTTCAGTATTTCCACGTGCTTTCTCAAATCCTGAAGGTGACCCACTTTTACTAAATAGTAATATTGACCTTCTTGCCATTATTAGAATATCAAATAAGTGACGGAGTACCCGAAGATCCACAGCCGCTCAACCACATGTTTGTTGTTCAATTATATATGGTATGGCATTTATGGAGAGCCTTGATAAGCCTCATTATATCAATACTTGTGAAGATTTTTCTTATCATTTCCTTAAAAGATTACAGATATACTATAACTCCTATGACGAACTTCAAGTTGTTTTTGATAGACATAATATTCCGGTTTCATTAAAAAATGGAACTAGCAAATTATTAAAAGTTCTTGCAGCAAAATCTATAGTAGTCTAATCATATGTGGGGACATGATCTTCCAGAATTGAGTCAGTGCAGAGAACCTATTGTCCACTGGAGTCATGATCAATGAGGGTTATTTATTTTTTTGTGAATAATGGCTAGTATGGTCTTTTTGAGATTCTTTACCAATGAAGAATTCTGTTTTCCAGTGTGGTGATAAAGAGGATGACCCAAGTGAATCACTGGTGTGGGCAGAGGCTCAGGAAGTAGAGGATCTTGCTGAGGAAGAGTCACTGCTTACATCAGTTGCAAACGTCATATGTGTGCCAACATTGGAGGGAAATGTGGTAAGGGCCAGTTTTCTATGGAATGTTCTACATCTTCCTCCATTTTATGAAGGCCAATCCTTTCTATAAAACTATTCATTAGAACATATTTTGAACAATATTATAGTGATGAAGTTTCCTTTGAGTTTAGCGTCAATTTCCATGTTTTCTAAGTTGATCTCTGTAGGGGATATAGAATCGTTAGAGCCCAGGGATTCTTTAGGGGAAAATATGCCTTTTGAGTCGTAACATCGAAAAAGTATGTAATGCAGCTCTATTTTCCCTGGCTCTTCATACTTTTGTAGAGTTCATGGTAAGATGATAAGAGCTTCCTGAAATGTACGTTTGCATTTAAATCCTTGTCTCAGTTTATGGATAAATTCCTAGTTTATAGTAGATAATTTTTTGAATTTCCTTAAATGCGCTAAATAGGCTATCAAGAGATTAAAAGTTAAATAAGGACGTTCGTTTTCATCTGTCTTCACTGAACGCTCATCACTGATCTCTATATTTTCGTTTGCCTGAATCATTTCCGGTAATTCCTCTTTCACCAACTCCTTTTAATGTGATTCCAATAACTCATCCACTTTTTTCTACTGCATGTCATCAAATCCTTCTCCCCGAACAGCTTTTACCTGGTGTACGATTTTGCTGATTTTTTCTTCGACTGAAGAGAATCCGAGCAAATTATCCACCACCTCAGTTTAAAGACTTAAGGCTTTTTTAAGGCTTTTCCAGGAAGCGTTCAACGTATATTCATTCCATGAATCTAATATGATTTCAATTGCTTCCATAATGTTAAATGAACGCCAGAAATCCATCATTTAGCTTCGTGGTTTATCCTTCAACGCCTGCAGTAGTCTTTGAACGTGCGCCTGGTATAATACGATTTAGAAGTTTTCATTACTACCTGATCCAGTGGTTGTAAAATGGATGTCGTATTCGGAGAAAGGAACAGTACCTCAATATTTTGTCGGCGTTTTTCAGAGTAACTGGATGCCCAGGAGCGTTGTCAAGTGTCAGCAGTGTCTTTAAATCTTAGTTCTTTTTTCTTAGATAGTTTTTGACGTGGGGTAGAAGGCAACATTTTCACCAATCTATAAACAAAGCTGCAGTCACCCACGACTTTTTATTTGTATTACAATACATAGGTAGGTTCACTTTGTTTTTTGATCCCTTTAAAGCGCGGGGATTTTCAGCACGACAATTAAGCATCGGTTTACACATTATTTCACTTGAAGCATTTGAACAGAAAAGCAGAGTAAGGCGATATTTAGTGACCTTAAACTCTGGGTTTGATCGTTCTTCCTTCGAAATGTAAGTTCTCACCGGCATCATTTTCCAGAACAAGGCTCTCTCGTAGGCGTTGCAAATTTATTGAGGCAGATGTCCTATTTTATTAATCAGGGCAGAAAAGTCCAGGATGCATTTAAGGGCTGCCTGATGATCAGCTTACGCTCTTTCCCCGGTTTATTTTATGATAAGGTAATTGTAACGATTTTTAACCACTCAAACCGAACATAGCTCGCAGTGAAAGTTGGACTGGTAGACGACTACGGATTATTTTTTCTACATAAGGTGTTGTATTGAGCCATTGACGTATTATGTAGTACAGATTGACTAAACGGTTCTTTGATTTTGGTTTTCAATCCACAGGCACAAATATTTTCCCACCGCACTCAAATTTACATTTATTTTGGACATCCTCTTAATGCTCTTGCCACCAGAAGCTCCTGCACGAACTTCAACTCTTATTTTTCTTTCAGGTTTTAGTATGGTCAGTATTGTTGACTTGTTAACCCCGTATATTCTCCCTAAAGATGAGCATTTTGGACCTGATTTTAGTGTGTCTAAAATTTCAATTTGGCGGCCCAGTGCAATGGCCGTGCGCAGCATTTTTTACTTCTCATCCGAAATGTCTCCACTCTTTCCTTTTGACTCCATCAGTAGTTACTTATTTTCTAAATAAGAGCTGTGTTTCTTGCAGGAATAATCAAAGATTCCTGGCTTATTTATGCTTGTTACAAAACAGTTTATTGTAAGGAATAATTCAAACAATAATGATCATATGAAAATGGTTGAAATCCTTGGACGACTTCCTCGGAGCATGTATGCCCTTCACGGAGTTGAGCCGGAGAGGACTGCAAGTAGGCGGCTGCCAGGCGAAGCGCAAGGGACGACAGACGGGAGCAGAGAGAGCGCGAGAAAGCAGTCTGTGCGGCGAGGCCGGCGAAAAACAGGTGTTTGCCGCGCATGCGCGGTGGGCCGCAGCAGACGACGCAAAGGTTCGCCGCGCGCTCCGACATACCGCCGCCCTTGAAAGGTCCTGCTTTCGACAAAATACAAGAAATAAACAGAGAAAAAGAAATCAGAAAATAAATATGATTCAATGATCAATAGGTAAAATACACAGTTTGTTCATTGATCTTTTAAGAAGCCCTCTGGATGTCTTCACGGTGGCGACTCTGCATAATCCATCCTGTCCCGGATGAAGTTCTACCACTCTTCCTGTTTTCCACTGGAGCGGGGGCTGATTCTCCTCGTAGAGCAGCACTAAAGTTCCCACTTCCAGGTTTCTGGACTTGACTCTCCACTTAGTCCGCTGTTGAAGGGTGGACAAATACTCCGAAGACCATCTCTTCCAAAAGGCCTGGAAGAGCTGCTGCACATGCTGCCACCGCGACAGTCTGTTGACCTGGAGATAAATCAAATCTGGCTCCGGCATTAACCCTTTCGCGCCGGACGTCGGCCATAGCCGACGAGCATTTTCATACGCAAACGACCTAACGTCGGCTATAGCTGGCGTGGGTTTTTCAGCGCAAACGAACGGACGTCGGCTATAGCTGTCGCGGGGGATGGGAAGTGACCGCTGAGGTAGCAATGGTCGGAGGCATCCAGGCCCTGCCTGAGACCCAGCTTAGCGAGACCTTAGAGCTAATCCTCGACCATTAGGCCCGACCCTCCTACTCATTTACGATTCTCATAATAGCAGGAATCCGTGTTGAAGTGGTTGAATTGTCAATGATTTTTGCAAAGAAAAATGTATTGCAAACTCCAATTTTTTATACCTTGAAATGAATTCTTCGTTTTTTTCTGTGCATAAGCAATTTTTAAACGAAATTTTAGTGTTATTATTAACGGACTTGTGTGAAAGCCTTGTGTGTTCATATGCGATGAAAAATACGCAAAAAGATAAATGTTGTCGTTTTATTGTCTATATCGTACGTGTTTGTTACAATCTGAATGCCTATTTACACTATATGTCCTCTATTTTCCGATTCCTTCATTGATCCCCTTAGTAATTACTCATATTCCGGTTTTTTAGGTAATGTATATTGTAAAAACATACTTTTAACTTCGCCTACGTTGGTCCAAAGCCCGAATGACAAAAAGAAGGATGGGAAGTATTATTTGGAGGTTTATTCAAAGAAAATTTCGAGACGTCCTAACTAGCTGTAAAAATGGAAAAGTCCTAACTTTGTTATTATTAACGCTAGAAATCCGTTTAAAATTCTACAATGCTTAAAAAATGTAAGTAATTCCTATATAAGTGTAAACTGTTAAAAATCATAGACAATATTTAATTTTAAAAAACACTACTAATGCAATGAGTTGACCGTGGACTCCCGCTAAGAAAGGGTTGGAGGGTCGAGTCCAGTGGCCGGGGTAACAGCCGGGCGCCCCGTTAAGTAGGGTCCCAAATCGGAGGGACGAGAGTACCTGGGCCACTCCACCCCAAAAAAGTGCTTCGCAGAGCTAGGTTTAAAATTTTCGCAAGCTACCCGTAGCACGGAAAACATTTTCCTTTCGTAGTCGCCGGCAGGAAAGGGTTAAGGTTAAGGGCTGGCCGATTAAGAAGTGGCCGGGAGTGAGAGGCATCAGGTCATTAGGATCGTCAGACATTGGGGTGATACGGCGTGAGTTGATGCAAGCTTCAATTTGTGTAATTAGCGTATTTAATTCTTCATAAGTAAGGATAGCAGTACCAATTACTTGTAAAAGATGGCGTTTTGCTGATTTGACGCCTGATTCCCAGAGACCTCCGAAATGCTGAGATCTGGGGGGTATGAAATGCTATGTAACCTTGTATTCTGACATTATTCGAGAGACCTCGGTTTGATGCTGTTGGGACAGGAACAATCTGCGTAGTTCGGCCAACTCGTTTCTAGCTCCCACAAAGTTAGTGGCGTTGTCACTGTAAAAGTGATGCGGTCTCCCACGGCGTGCCATAAAGCGCCTCAAAGCCGCCAGGAAGGCAGCAGTGGTTAGATCGGTGACGAGCTCCAGGTGGATGGCCTTTGTGGAAAGGCATACGAAAAGGGAAACGTAGCCCTTAACGGGGGAACTGCGCCTCTGCTGCACGCGTCGATACCACACAGGGCCAAAATAATCGATGCCAGCGTTGTCAAAGGCTCTGCTGGGGATCACTCTTGGCGGTGGTAGTTGTCCCATGAGTTGTTTAGAAACGGTAGGGTTCACTTTAACCCATTTAAGCCCAGAACTGTGCAATCGGTAATACCTCCGAATGCCCAGAATTCCAAAATTGTTTTTTTGGCGTACAGGAAGTTAATTATGTATTTAAATGTTGTACAAGTGACACATAAACTCTGAACATTTTAAATTTTAACCGTAAAATGATTTTTTCTGGTGAGGTCGAAAACGACCACTTGGGATAATGGGGCATAAAATGACACGTCAACTCCCACTTTTCCCCAATATCTTTTTTTGTCATATACATAAGAAAACTCATTATAAAATTACCTTTGCTAACTTAGGGCTTTATTTATTTCATCCAATGTTTAAATAAAAATAAATATTTACTCTACTTTATACTTTACTTCATAATACTCTACTTTTTGTCTAGAGCAGTGACTTTTCGCTTTGTACCATAGGTTTTGCAGAGTGAATAAACAACCTGGTGTAAAAACTCTAGCTTATCCCACCTACTCACATACGACCTACTGACGAGCTATGCATTGTTTACACAAACATCTATGGTCCAAAAGAAAATAGGCATATACCATTTTTTACCGCGTATACCTATCTGATTATTGGAAATATGATATCCATTTGATCCACTCCACCCATATATCTGTTGTACATTTTAATTATTTTCGTTTTTATTTCAAGGAATATCACGTTGCTCTTGATTAAGGCTCTATGCCAAATATGTTTGAGAGAAGTAAAACTGTATTGCTATCTTTCCATTCCACTGCGATAATATTTATTTCTTTTTCAACGCATTTCAACGCATTCCATTTTCTTCATGTCCTTTTCTGATATGATGGCACATTTTTCCGTTCGATTTTCACGAACAGTACCAGTTGCACATACTCCTCTTTCTGAGAGTTGTGGTATTACTTTAGAGATGGTAAAAAATTGTCAAACAACAATGAAAATTAAAATCCTGGGTATGATTTCTTTAGTAAATCTACAAAACTGAAAAGAACACAACCTCCAAAGCCAAATTCATTCTTATTCTTGTCATTGGAAGACTCTTTTCCTGATATTACATAAATGTCAGACAGTACCCTGATTTTAATGCCAACAACCAAGATTTACAACCAAAACGTACCGGCTTTTCCTTCAATAACTGCTTGTACGAATGCTTTCCGAAATATTTTATCATCATGGATTCATCAATTGATGCAAAACGCTACAATGGAGTTAATCGTATGATAAATTCATTAATGTCTAATTTGAAGTTATCGCAAGCGTGAAAATTGCGAAATAGTTCATCAAACTGATTCCGTCTCATGGTGTATTTCACAAGCATATTTTCGATGTCGGCTCTATTTTCCCAATGCATTCTTCGGCGAGGGCATGAATTGTAGCCCGATAAAAGTAAAATCCCTCTGAACGCATACATATCATCACTAGTCACATGGAGGATATTGTTTTTTAGAGGAATACATTGATGTGTATTACACAAAATCCTCGAATACTTCTCGATTGAGAAATAATTTCACGAAGTCGATTGTCTCGGAATATTCCGAAATTGTTAGAGGAGGAAGGAAATATTAATCTCCAGGCACTGGTATAGGATGCACATCACCGATATCTCCCTTGACTCATTCACTTACTTTCAGCTTCTTAAGAAGTTTTGCACTTTCTACATAAGGAATGCTTTCACACTTATCATAAAAGTTAACCAAAAGACACTTCCGCCGGAGCCATCAACTGAATACGAATCAATCTTTACGGATCAAAACGTCCTCCTCTCCAGAGTCATCATCAGTCTCACCTGAAGTTTCGATTGGAGGCAATGCATAAATGGAATCGGGAATATCATCGTCACTCAATGGTTCACATTCCTCAATTTTCGAAGTTTTATCATTGTTTCGCGGCGGTGAGACATTTCCCTCTAAACAAAATAGAAAACACGTGCATAGTTGTGGGTATATGAGCATAAGGACATAAAAATAATAGGCTGTTCGGCAATCAAACTATGTAACAAAGGGTTTAGAGAATTTTAATCTTTCAGAGCGATGGGTAGTCTCAAACCCACGGCGAAAACAATGGGCCGACAAATCTTTCACCTCGCGATTCGCTACGATAAATGAGCAAGTATAGCATGTATTATCCCAAGTGGTCGAAAACGACCACTTAGCAGTAATTAAGCTGTAGGCTGGATAGGACTCTAGATAAATACGTAATTCAAGCTTGTATAGTTAAACAGACCATTTTTATTATAAAAATAAGTTATTTGATATTTAACAAATGAAAAAAACAAGACTTACCGAGGCGTTTTTCCTGACATGTCAATGAAGAAAACGCTTCCCGAAATTCACGAGTCAGAAATCTCTACTACACTGACTTATTTGCGGGATCTCATTCCCACATCGTTCCCAGATATCTACAGTTACATGAAAGTAGTATTATAGGTACATTGGGAGATTGCCGGCGTGTGGAGCAAAGAAATTCCACCAAGGTCGTTTTCGACCACTTGGGATAAAATGGTACCCTGGTCGTTTTCGACCGCTTGGGTTTAAATGGGTTAAAGCAATTTAAACACTTACTGACTACTTTACGGGCCAGTTTTTTGCCATGGACAGGCCAGAAGTATTGTCGAACCTCACATAAGAGAGCTTGAGGTCCGGAATGCAATGATAGGATATGAAATTCAGAAATTATCAATTCAGTTAAATGCTCGTTCTTGGGCAGAACAATCGGATGCTTTCGGTCATAATTCAACTGGGAATTTTTCAGTTTGCCACCCACCCTAATGATACCCTTGTCGTCCAGAAAGGGATTCAAGGATCTCAGGCTGCTACTAGGTGGAACCTCCTTTTGCTTCCCCATCGCCCCTACTTCAGCTCCAAAATACTGAAATTGAATAACTTTAATCAAATGAGTAAGAGCGTTTTGAATTTCGTCAAGGGTTAATACTCCAGTTTGACGTTTACAAGGAGGTAACCTACTGTTGTTTACAAATCGGAGGCAATATGCAGTGACTCTCTTCAATTTGGAAAATGAGGAAAATTTCTTAAAGAAGTCGCTGCTAAGTTCAACAGCTGCATGGCTCTGGATGAAATCAGATTCCCTCTCAATCTGCGAGGAGGGATAATCTTCTGCATCTTCTTCAGTTGGAGGGGTTGAATTGAAATCACTCATCCACTTCGGACCGGACCACCAGGAGTTGGATTGAAGTAGCTGCAGTGGAAAAGATCCTCGGGATAATATATCCGCAGGGTTTTCAGAAGAAGAAACATGGCCCCACTCCATATTGTCAGTGAGCTCCTGAATTTCTGCGACCCTGTTAGCAATAAATATTTTACAAGTGTTAGAGCGAGATGAAAGCCAATCCTACACAATTTTTGAATCAGTCCACAAAAGATACCGCTGAAAATTGAGATGACTGGATGCCTTTGAAACTAATTGCGCTAATAATAATGCGGCGCAAAGTTCCAATCGAGGAATAGTTATTTTCTTCAAGGGAGCGACTCGGGATTTGGCGCACAATAATGTAACCTTGATTCTTCCTTCGTCATTAGTAGAACGTACGTAAATGCAGGCACCGTACGCAGCTTCGGAAGCATCACAGAACCCATACAGCTGCAATTCGGTGGAGTTTTCATCTTGAATGCTTCTTCGTATTTTTACCCTCTGGATTTCCCCCAGTTGGCTTCGAAATTCCACCCATTCCGTATGAATATCCACAGGAATGGATTCGTCCCAGTCTAACTTGAGTTGCCAAAGTTTCTGCATTATTACTTTGGCCTTAACGATTATTGGTCCTAAAAGCCCCAATGGATCGAATAGTCTGGATATATCAGACAAAATGGTGCGTTTTGAGAAATGACTTTGGTTAGCGGAGGGGGGAACAATGAAGCAAAAATGATCCATCACTGGTTGCTACATCATCCCTAGAGTCTTGACGGTATTTCCAGATTCATTCGGAAGTTCGTACGATGCTTCTCGATCTTCAATCTGGATCTTTTTTAGGAGAGTAGGATGGTTGGTGCACCATTTGTGAAGTTTCAATTTAGCCGATTCGAGCAATCCCATTAATTCCTTTTGCAATTCTATTGTCTCTTCAAGTGTATTAGCCCCGGACATGATGTCGTCCATGTAGCAGTTATTTTCAAAGGCTGCTGCTGCCAGAGGATAACTTGCTCCTTCATCGATGGCTAGTTGCAAGAGGCATCGAGTGGCTAAAAAGGAAGAGGCAGATAACCCATAAGTAACAGTGTGTAAGCGATAGGTCTTCAACTCCTCCTCCGGCGAATCTCTCCAAAATACCAGTTGCATGTCGGTGTCAGGTGGCTGCAGTTTGATTTGACGATACATTTGTCGGATGTCTGTGGTGAAAACAAAGGCGTATGACCTCAATGAGAGGAGAATTGAGAACAAATCCTTCTGGACGACTGGACCGACCATCAGAATGTCGTTTAAGGAAATGCCAGTTGAGCTTTTCGCTGAACCATCGAATACCACTCGAAGTTTGGTAGTGCGACTGCTTTGCTTTATGACTGGATGATGAGGCAAATAAAAAATTGACCTAGATGCATTGATCTCATCTTCACCTAACAATTCCATGTGATCCAATTCTAAATATTCATTTATAAAGTTTTTGTATTTATCTTTCAGTTGTTGATCTGCAGTAAATCGCCTTTCTAATTTTTTAAATCTAAGGAGTGCATTGGTTTAAGAGTTGCCTAAGAGGCTTGGATCATGACGAAATGGAAGTCTAACTAAGTATCTTCCTCCTAAGCTACGACGAAAATGAAGTTTAAAATGTTCTTCGCAAACCTTTTCTTCTTCCGAGAGAAGAGCTGTTCCTTTACTTGTTTCTTCTATTTCCCAAAATCTTTCCATTGTATCTTCTAAGCAGTTCCCTTGAGTGCTGAGGTTACAATGCGTTGGTAGAGTGGCGTGGAGTGAGTAGTCCTTGGTTGGAGTTTTTCCTGATACTACCCATCCTAGAATAGTCTTCTGAAGGACAGGTAAATTATTAGAATTACGGATTTGGCCAATACACATAAGACGCCAAAATAGCTCGGCACCAAGGAGCACATCTATTTTTCCCGGGCGATAGTAGCAGGGATCCGCGAGCTGAATGTTTTTCGGTAAACGAAATGCCTAACGATCTACTGTTGCTGATGGTAAATCCTCGCTAATTCTGGGCAAAACGACGAAGTCGAGTTCTGACATGAAAGCATTTATTCTTGACTTGATTTTCGTTTGAACAAAATAAGAGGCTCGGCAAACATTTTGATTGATACCCAGAATAGGTTTGCAAGTTTTTATCCTTTTAAGACCCAGTGATCTCGAAAGTGAATCCGTAATGAAACTCGATTGGGAACCGGAGTCCAATAATGCCCTGCATTGATACAAGTGGCCTCCTGAATCCGCTATGTCGATGATGGTCGTTGCCAAAATAATTTGTTGAGATGCGTTAGTATTGTGCAGGCAAAACTCGTTACTTGATTGAGGTAGTATAGCAGATGAAGCGGATGGTTCATGAATAGGTTGCTCCAAATGCAATAATGTGTTATGCCTTTTACCGCACTTCTTGCATGAAGACGCTTTAGAACTGATTGTAATGTGGTCTTTACGCAGGCAGTTCATGCATAGCTTGAATTGTTTGCATTTACTTATTTTCTCGGAAGTAGTTAATTTATTGAAAGAGCTGCACTGAAAGAGTTTATGTGCCCTCTCACATAATGGGCACGAAGCCGGCCGCGTAACAGTATGAACATTAGACTTGCGAGAATATTCCCCCTGCGGGCGATAATGAATCGTAGGTTTGCCCGGGAATACGGATGCTTGGACCTAATGATGAGTGCACTGATCACTTTCTGATGCTTCTAAAATTTTGCAGCGCTGAGACAAAAATGATATTAAGTCTTCGAAAACAGGAAGTTCGCTCGAATTCAACGTTAATTCCCACGCTCTTTTTGTCGTAGAGTCCAATTTATGGGAAACTATGTGGATTAACAAGGTATCCCAGTGTTCTGTGGGTTGACTTAACGCCTTCAAGGATCTAACATGTTTTAAAATTGCGTCCAAAAGACGTCTTAGCGCCAACACAGACTCTTTGGTTATCGGAGGTGAATTTAAAATTTCTTGTACATGCTTGCTTATAATGATCCTCTTGTTCTCATAGTGGTCCTTTAACAACTGCCAAGCGACTTCATAATTAGCAGACGAAATTTCTAAACTGTCCAGAAGATGAGAAGTTTCTCTCTTTAACGACGATTTTAGGTAATGATGTTTTTGAATGGGGGAGAGCGAGGAATTATTATGAATAAGAGAATGAAAGGTGTCGTGAAACGGGACCCATTCCTCATATGCACCACTGAAAGAGGGTAAATTTAACGCAGGCAACTGGATTCCGGCGAAAGAAGCATTCTCGTTTGAACCTGGGTTCGTGGCTGTTGAAATTCCGGTTTTGATAAGGGCTAAGAACTGGGCCTCCAAATCAAAATATATCTGCTCGAAAGTTTCCCTTTCGGCTAAAGCTTCACTTAGGGATTTCGAATCTACCTGTGCCAATTCGATTTCCATTTGGATGGAATCAAACTCCGACCAACACTCTTTTAACCTAGGTAATCGGCTTTACAATTGAAATTCCGAGATGTCTTGGTCCTGGTCGTCTAAGTACGCCTTAAATCTAGTGAGGCGCGATTTAATAAGGCCTCGTTTATGAACTAGTTTCTTAATATCCTCACTCATGTTAGTTTAAATTTGAAGCAAGCGATAGGAGAAAATCGGTCTAGGACAGGTGATAAAGGAAAGCCGAAACAAAAAATGATTGCATTCACCAATAATGTTAACTGACGGCAAGAGGTGTTGAACCGGCAACCAGCGATGATGCGTCGACTTCAAGCGTGGTGATGACTCGGTCATGTCGTGGCGATGACTCAAGGCTTCTCTTTGCGTAGATCACGTCGGGGTCACCAAAATGTTTCTTGCAGGAATAATCAAAGATTCCTGGCTTAGTTATGCTTGTTACAAAACAGTTTATTGTAAGGAATAATTCAAACAATAATGATCATATGAAAATGGTTGAAATCCTTGGACGACTTCCTCGTAGCATGTATGCCCTTCACGGAGTTGAGCCGGAGAGGAGTGCAAGTAGGCGGCTGCCAGGCGAAGCGCAAGGGACGACAGACGGGAGCAGAGAGAGCGCGAGCAAGCAGTCTGTGCGGCGAGGCCGGCGAAAAACAGGTGTTTGCCGCGCATGCGCGGTGGGCCGCAGCAGACGACGCAAAGGTTCGCCGCGCGCTCCGACAAGCTGACAGAAACCGAAGACACGTGCCTTTTATTTTATGACCGGGAAAACAGTGCTTTTGTTGCGAACGAAAGAAACAGAAGCGATATGGCCGCGCACCAATCTCTTGTGCATCTCTGGTCATCCGACGGGTCTGAATGTGAGACGCAACAATTGTCGAGGACTGCTGGGAGGAAATGAAGGGGGGACCACTCTTTCCCGATTTGGGACCCTCTCTTTATCGTACCCTATTCTGTGTTGGTGCCATATACAACTCGACCACAGCACACAGTTGCTCCACTCCTCCACTGTAGGCATCAATGGCTTTGTAGACCGTCACGAGGGCCGTTGTGGTAGCGTCACGGCGCGGCTGCGATCACTAAACTAACTAACTTGTTGTTTGCAATAGTTATTCAAGACATATCTGACCGAAATAGTAGCAGTTGCAGCCGTTTCGCTTTGACAACACTTCTACCACTAATCTCTCCTACCGCGAAACCCTGAAGGAATGTGATCTAAGGCTCGCAGAAGATGTACAATGTAACATCGAATGCATACAATCGAGATCACGTCATGGCTAATAGTATGCAAAACGTTAATTAATCATAATGAAATGATGAGTGCGTTGTAAATGTCATGGACAATGAAGTTCTTTACTCGCAGTTTTTTTTAATTCGACATGTTTGCTTCTCCTTAACTATTAATCCTTGAAACAATACAGTTGAAAAATGATGGGGCGTGACTCCAGAGTTTGTTTTGATCGCGACATCTGAAACAGCATTTGACTGAGGAGAACTATCGCGTCATGTAAAATCGGGTACATAACCACAACCGCGTCCGAAATCGCGTTATGTGGGACCGCGTGATGTGAGGGTTCACCGTAATGTGTATTGTATCATGAATTTCAGGGAAAGTGATTTGCAAAACCAAAGTAAAGGCAAGAAATTGGCAGATGATCGCATACGTTTATTTATTCTGTGCCTTCACCTGTTATGACCGTGAAATAACTACCTGTAGACTCAAGGAATCAGCAGGACTTAACGGTAGGTCATGCTAAATATATCGCGTAGAGCGGCTTTAACTCCCCACCCATTAGACTGGTTGCGTCAAGCGAAACATTGGGAAACTTGCTGGTAAAGGCCTGCTGACTACTTCATAAGAGGAAACCTAGTTCTTTAATAAAGTTCATTTGAAAATACTAAGTTACAGCTTTTTTCACTACACCCATCCATTGCATCGCAGAAATGTTCAACAATTATAATTCAGCGTTAACGTGTGCTATATCTCAATACTATCAACTGCAGGAAACATTTCAGGTTTAAGACAGCATTGCTCTGTAAGTAAAGCATGTAATACCTATTGTATGTGTGCATGTATCGAAAAACCTTATTAAAATCTGCCTTTTCTTCTCGGAGATTAAAAATATCAAGCGCTTGCGGTCCCATGCGTAAATTTTAACGAAATAAATAACATAATGAAATGCCGTAGTTTCACTTATTGGTGCAAAATGAGCTTTGCTAAAATAGATATCAGTTTTAATTTACGAACAATAAATTATTTTAAAGGCTTATGCTAAACATACATAGTAATTGTATGCCATTGAGACTGTCCTGTCGAATTGTATACATTTTCGTGACAAATTGCGAACAGACATTCATTATTAGGCCTCCTGAAACTCAATACGGACCCGCTTTAACGATAAATAACCTAGTCTGAATAATCATCAGAAGTCATCGAAGATATATAATTCATTCAAAAAATCCTTAATGATATAAGCCTTTTCTTCTCGGAAATTAAAAATATCAAACTCTTGCGGTGGTATGCGTACAATTTAACGAAGGAAAAACTATAAAAAAACATTCATGGTGCAAAATAAACCTCGCTAAATCAGACAGACGTACCCGCTAGTTAGCTCAGTAAACTCAATACGGACCCGCTAGAATGATAAATAACCGTTTATAAATAACCATCAGAACTCTTCGAAATATAAATAATTTAAATCGAAGTTACTATCTTTTTACAAGCCTCACTGCTGCGAAATACTGCTGATCACCCAGAGAAAATGTAGTTTATTGCCAGGATAAGTTTCAAATAAATATTTAAAAGCTGTTTAAAATAAGTTATCGTTATTTCCACGATTTTTTGGTAAAATACGGCAACAAAAATGTTTGCCTTGACTTTCCTTTCATTTTCTTTATAAATGCAGTCTTCACCTACCAAAAGGAACTGATTACCTCCTGGGTCCCCCCAGGAACGTAATATGTGCCTCAAAATGGTTTTCAATGCTGCAAAAACAGAAATTGAGTTTGGAAACTCCATCTTTTCCTCCACAGAGGCAACTTGCATCTCATTGTTAGTCACTTTACGCCCCCTTGTACTCCTCAAGTGACACTTTAATTCCCATAATTTCCATTAAACTCACCCAGAACTTGCTGATGCTCTCTGCTACATCATGTTCAACAATGACGAATTTAAATCCAGAAACTCTGAAAAAAACAGACGTAATCAGTGGCGTCCCATTCTTCCACAAGTAACACAAGCGATGCATTGCCTGAAGTACATTTCAATTTAGGATTTTGGCATTTGTGCCACTGTCTACCCTGCACTCTTACAACTCCACGAGCATTCTACAATAAATATTCTTTATGGCAGACATTTACCCTTGGTGAAGTAGTTACAGCCAGCTAGTGCAATTAGGGGCTATAAAATCACATTTACAATCCTTAGAATAAGCCCTTCCACATTACGTTCAGTGAAGTTTTCTAGGAATATCACAATTTCCATATTTTCCCTCCAATGCGGGCATCGACTCTCGCTAACCACAGCCTGAATAAAGCGACAGTCATTCTAACATTCTTGCTGCATTGCGTTTTTGAAACAACGGGGCTTGGCATATTTGCCCACTACCACCGGTGGCAACTTCTCGAACCCTTCACAATTGGAGTAAAAGAAGACCGTGAAACGGCTCTCAATCATCTTCTCCCCATGGAAGACCTCTCCTCTAACATTCTTTGTGTGATGTGGTAACAGTTCACTAAAAAGAACCTGCTTCATCAGCATTAAAAATCATGTCATTTCGGCTGTTGCCTTTGCCGATTAAAAGAGGCAGCTCTTCCCTTCAACTCTTTGCCACATCAGGGCTAACCGCCACCTCCTCCCCAGAGATAGTTAACGTTGTAATGGTCCAACGTTTCTTTAATTTTTGGAACCATCCATGGGATGAGATAAAGTTTGCCGTGCCCAATTTTAGGGCTTGCATTCTCATCTGCTCCAGCTAAATCCGACCTGAATTAATATGAAAGAGTGAAATTGCTGTTAGTTTGAGAGTTGAACTGCAAATAATATTGAAAAAACGATAAAATAAAATACTTTAATTATCATCTTAGCTTTTGTATTCACTTTGGAACAAGGCATTGCAACACACACAACATCACGACACAACCTCAAACCACGACTGCAGGAGCTCTACTGGCGGCCACTGCAATTTTGAACCGTCCAGTAATGGACGCCAGTAGATCACGTGACCTGCTACTGGCCGCTTCACTGACCACAAAACTCAAACATGTTTACTTAAGTTCCCGCCAGTTATAATGGATGTAGAAGACGCCAGTACCCTCATACACGTGGCCAGTAGGAGGGCAATTGGTGGCGGCCATTACTGGCCAGTTCTGGTTGCCCCGTGAACAAGAGCTTTAACGAGAGAAGGAATGGATTTTCTTGCCGATAACGGCCGTTTAGATCAAACTTTTTCCAAGCTTGGGTGAGACAAATGAGGAATTTCAACATTAAACAAGTAATATGAATGAATAACTAAACCATGAGATACATCTATAAAAAGCAGCCAAACTGCAAACCAACAAGTTGAGGGCCAGGCGACCGTTTTGCGAGCTTCCACATATAAATGACAACACCATATAACTGCAAGAGGTTTATCTCTCTCTATGTAAATTGACTGCATGCCGCAGGTTCACATATATGTCTCTTGCTTTCCGTCTCGACTGGAACAGAGCGCGTTCTCAGTGGTGAATCAGGGGGAGGAGGAGGGGGTTTGTCGGCAAGGTTGAGGTGGAATAGGTGAGCTCAAGATATAGGTGATTGACAGCCTTGGAGGGGAGGAAACAATGGGTTGGATGAATGTATGGGGTGGAAGATTTCAATTGGATTAACATGAATATTTTTCTGACTCCGGCCGCAGAAAACAGGATCCCAACTTTTGTGCCTTGCTCAGTGCCTTTGAAGCAGCAAAATGCCTGACATTAGAACGAAAAATACTCAATGAAATCCTTTGTATCTCCTTCTTGAAAAACAACTTTGGACTGTAGAAATAGCCATGATAATTAATGCAATTGTACCGGAAATAGAACCATGGACCTTTGGCTTCCTGGGCCAACGTGCATACCACGACGCTACTCATAAGGCTTCCTTATCCAAACGGCAACTATTATTTGTTCGTTATTTCATCACTACTGATTTCGGTAGCAGTATAGTAACTTCATACTTTTGGAATGTTCGGGCATCATTATTATTTGAGAGTGTCCAGCAGTTTGGTTAACAATTAAATAAACTTATTAAATCGTGACAGAATAAGAATGTTGCATCTCATAAGCAAAAATTCACAAGTTACTCGTGTTCACTTAGCTTTTTTAACAGTCTCAATTAAAAGATCAATAAATGTCATGGTTGTACACATTGCTGCTCAATTTCATTTCTTTTAATTTTGAAATATTCGATTTTTGTTGTAGTGTAAAAGTAGAACTATATATAGGTTCGTACATTAAAAAAAATAAATAATGGATCAGGTTTCGTTTTATACGGGTGTGTATTTCTAATGAAAAGGAACCGAAATAAATAATTTACCGAAAGCAGGAATTGATTTGGTGTTTTAGAGTTCGATAAAAAAAGGAAGTTGAGGTTCGATAAATTTTACATTCGACCCATCATTAATTGATATGTACTCAGAAGTTAGCTGTTATGGACTTGATAACACTTATGAAAACTTAAATTAAATTGCAGATACAGTGAAATCTGAAATTAACGAAATCCACGGGACCGAAATTTTTCCTGTCGTTGATTGGGAGTTTGTTGTTCGAAGGTTATTTATGCATTGCATCACTCGAGGGGCAAAATATATAATCCTGTATTGTGTGCTTTGTCGTGAATTTCAGGGAAAGTGATTTGAAAAACCAAAGTAAAGGTATATCGTTTCACAGATAACCGCATACGATTACTCATTCTGTGCCCTCACCTGATAAGACTGTGAAATAACACCCTCTTTACTCAAGGAATCAGCAGGACATAACGGTAGGTCGTGCTAATAGTACAAAGCACAGCGGCTTTTAACTTCCCGCCCATTAAATGGGAGAAATTTTCTATAATTATCATTCGGCATTTACGTAAGCTTTATCTCAATACGATCACCTGTACGACATATTTTAGGTTTGAGACAGCAAAGCTCTGTAAATAAAGTATGTAATACCTAATTGATGTGTGCAGGTATCCATTAGTATTTATTGAAATCGGCCTTTTATCTTTGGAGATAAAAATCATTAAATGCTTGCTGTCCTCTGCGTGAATTTTAGCGAAGAAAATATCATGGTGAAATGTTTATTATCTTATTTTCACTTTATGGTGCAAATTGAACTTTGCTGAAGCAGATATATGTTAAATTTCATTTGTAGGGATGTCGCGTGGCCAATGAAAAATACTTTTCTTAATGAATAACATTGTCTGTAATTAGTATTGCACAAAAAGAAGAACATACAACAGGGACCACGATACGCACACGCGTCCACTGTAAGGATTCCATTACAACTCTCTGCTTGCTACTCCTGTCGCTAGAGGGCTCCCAATGCCAATTCCTGCTAACTAGTGGTGGTAGCAAGAAATAATGCTACACATTACACATGGGTTATTTATGAAAAAGCATGATATAAAACTCAGGCATATTTGACATTGAGGCGAACACTTTTAACATTTTTACATTGCTGTGAGAGATTACATCAAGAGAAGCATTACTAAGCCACAATAAACTAAATATGGAGTCGCTAGGTCGATAAATAATCGTGTCCCAATGATCATCAGAGCTCTTCGAAATATATAAATCATATGTTAGAACTTTCTATCCAATTACATATCACACTGCTGCGAAATACTGCCGAGCACCAATAAAAAATTAGTTTATTACCAGGATCAACTTGACTTATATCAAATGCCCTATGAAACAAAATAAATTTTATCCCACTATTTTTTTTTAAATACGAGGGCAAATAATTATGCTTTGACTTCCCTCTCATTTCCTTCAAAATCGCATTCTCCACTTTTCACAAGTAACTCATTTACTTCTGGTTCCCTCTAAAACGTAAAATATACCTCTCAATGCTGCACTAACAGAGATATAGTTCGGACACTCCATATCTTTCTCCACAGAGGCTACTTGCATCTCATTGTCAGACGCACTCACAGAGTCTTCCACGACAATAATTTCCAAGTGTTTGATCACCCATACTTACTCCTAAAATGACTAATTAATTCCCATTGTCCCGTGTAAACCCACCTAGAGCACACTATGGTTTTCTGCCGCATCGTCACCGACGCTGATGAATGTAAACCCTGTCCTACATTAAACAATTCCAAAACAATCAGTGGCGTCACGTTCTTCCAAGCCTCACATAGGCCATGGGTAGTTTGAAGAACATGCCACTTTAGAAGTTTGGAATTCGTGCAACTGTCCACACTCCAATTATAAACTCCGCGAGCATTTTGCAATAATGCCTCTTGACGGCAGAAATCACACCTTGTGTCGAGAGGCTGCTGCCTACTGGTGCAGTAAGGGGTAAGTAAATAACCTTTAGATTCCTTAGAATAAACGCCTACACAATATTGGTAGTGCATGTGGAGATGGGTAAGTGAGAAGGTCTCCACGTATAACGAATAAATTTATTAGAGCTTTCATACGATGCACCTTACAATCTCAGTCCATGGCTTAGTAACATTAACATAAATAAATCAGCAAGACCTCCTTCGCAACAATATAAAAGATGATGGCACCATTTACAGTCGCCACATGAACTTGTCTAGGAGTAAATCAGTTTTCCAATTTTCCCTCCCATTCGGGTATTCACTCCCGCTAACCACTGATGGAGTAGAGCGGCAGTCATCCACGCGTTCTTGCTGATTACATATGGGAAAGACATATGCATCACGTTTTTCAAACAACGGGGCTTGGCATATTTATCCGACTAACAATGGTGACCTCTTCTCGGACCCATCACAATTGGAGCAAAAGAGGACCTTGAAACGCCCCTTACTCCACTTCCCCCATGGCAGGCCTCTGCGGTCTGGAAGCAGGTGATGTAAAAGAACCATCTTTAGGATCCTAGTTGTCTTTTGGGTTGATGTCCTCGACGGTTAAAAAGCAGCTCTATCCTCCCGCTCTCCACCACATCAGAGCTAACCGCAGCCTCATCCCCAGAGATAGTTAACGTTGTGAGTTTCTAACTTTCCTTGAAGATTTGGAGCCATCCATTGGATGCCACGAAGTGTTCCATGCCTATGTTCATGGCTTTCATTCGCGATTGACCCTGTAGGATCCGATCTGAATTAATTGGTATCAGCTTCGTCCGTGACCGAGACAGCCAGTTGAAGACAGCCTGATCAAGGTCCTCATTTACGTTGTTCCGAAGTGGTTTTCTATCGGGACCAGGCGAAGCTGATTTCATTATTTCCGACCGCTGCGCAAGAATGATGGATATGGTTGTCGGGCGTTGATCGAATTCTTAGCCAAACTCTCCCTTCTTCATCCCCTGGTTCACCTTCTTGATAATGACCATTTTCTCCTTCAAGGAAAATCTTGGCCCATAAAATTAACCAGAGATGAACTTAATGAAGGCATTAAATAATAAAATTTGTGATTAAATAAATTGTTACGTGCCATTTTTAGTCTGCATGAATATGAAGTTTTGCAAAAGCCTAGTGAATAAAGAAGAAATATACATTGAAAAGAAGCAGATAAATAACCAGGGATAAAATTTGCCCTCAATAGTCACGAGCAGGTTTTCCTTAAAATACCGGAAATTAAAGGCTTTCGCAAAATTGAACCACTGTTAAGCTTCACGGAACAGACTAGAAACACGATCACCATCAATATAACTAAGCTGTCAAAAATCAAATGCAACATTTATGCCTTTTAAACCGGTAATTTGATGTGCTGAATAACTCCAAGAGTGATCTTTCTTATTGTCTTGTAACTGCCCTAACTCTATGATTGCCCCTACCAACTTTCAAAAACTCTAAAACCGCACAAAATAAAAAAAATAATATTTCTACAGCAAAATTTCCTGCTAAAGAGGCGAATATTTATTGGGCAGAAGTTTTCGCTCTGCTAATTGGAAAAATTTGTTAAGCATGAGTTCGTTCAAGAGAGAAATTTAATAATTTATTTAAAGGGGAAGTTGGCGGGACCAATGTTATCGGTTCTTTTTCTGAGTTTTTCATAAAGTAGGAATTGGCAAAGTAGAGGATTTATAGTACTCATTACTTTAGATCCTTAACATAAGATTCCAGTTTAAACTTTCATAGAATTTTGTCAATTTTTTAACATATAACTAAGATTTATGTATGACCATTACATGAATATTTCTTGCTTTTTCCACTGTTATCATGAAAGTTGGACATTTACAAACAATGTTGAAATTATTTTATTTTGTGTATTAACTTATATTTGCTGTGTGTAAGCCGTCAATTTTACAATAAAGCTTCGTTTTTCATCGAAAGTGACGAGTTTTTAATTGTTGATGGGAGGTTTACATAGAAGACCGCGAAACCTGTTCTACCTAGGACACAATCCCAATTCAATCTGTTTTTCTTATATCCAGAGCTGGTCCAAGCCATAGGCAACGTGTGTATGGGCTTCAGGTGGCTGGCCCCGTATGCGGCCAGGCTTCCATTTATAATTGAATTTCAAAGTGGGCAGACATATTTAAATAGGAAAATGTAACTAGCTTCCTGCATATTTTTCCGTGAAAGTAGTAAAAATACATCAAAACTAATTTATGATATTAAGTAGCTTGAATATATATTTTTAATAAAGGAATGATTTGCTCAGCAGGAACCTATTTTATAGAATAACCTACTTTTTACAAAACAACAATTTAAATCAAGGCCTGATTTTCCATTTGTACCTGATTGAGGATACAACTCGAATTACCTGCATACACTGAAGACCCTGTGCGTTAAGATTTTTTTTTAAATGAAAATGTAAAGGAAAGACTAGGAACATATTCTAGGAAATGGAAATGAGTTAACGGAGAGTTGGACTCAACTGAGGAACGAATTATTCTGGGAAACAATAAGGACTATTATTATATTGCATGACTTATTTAGAGTAGTCAAGTTTCTTGTTGTCAAAGAGGATGTTATTTTGACCCCATACTACAGTTCTGAAGCTGATAGAAGCAACAAAGTCAAGAGAGGTACTCTGGCCTGCCAATCGTTGCATAAAATACTTACTTAGATATGACAAACACACTCAACTGATGGACCCGGCCAGTCTCTTCCCTTTGCGTTGCACAGGAAGCCAGTGTTCTTGAATTTGTTTTACTTAGTATGAATTTTCTTCATTGTAGGTATTTAAGTGTGATATGTCATACGATACCTTCCATGTACATACACAATCAACTAAAGTTTTTGAAATTATTGGCTGCAAAAAGATTTATGTTCACTGTTGATCACCATGTTTTAATACAATAACCACCTTATGGCTGTCAGCATTTTCAGCACTAATAACTAATGCAAACTAGGAGAGTTTAATTTTATGTATGATCGTATGTATTATTGTATTGCTATTTTATTGTATATGTCACATATCATTGTCCAAGTCTATATTGTATTGTGTTTTCTCTTTGGATAATATGTAGAGTGACTGGAATATTTCCTGTAGTTTTATGCAGAGCGGTAGATACGAGTCTATTATTGCTTAGCAATTAATAATATCAAGGATTTTCAAGCAAATTATGTGTGTAGCATTTGTTGAAATTGATTGATTTATTGTTGAGGTCATTTTCTTTCCCAAAACTTCAAACTTTGTTGAGCATTCGGTCATATTTATGCCAAGAACAATAATAATTAGTTAAACAGAATGAAATGAACATAAACTCAAATATCTTCTGATTTTTTATGCTTATGTTGAATACGTATTTGCTTGAATTAGAGTCAAGGCCATGTTGAAATTAAATACAAGTTTTCTAATATCTGGCTCTAAAAATAAAATATTTTTACGCTATGAAAATGTGAGTTGTGGTCTGCCTTTCATCGTAAACGAATTTAGAATATAACCATTCATGTTACTTACTCTAAAGCATAAGGAGTCTGGAATACACAATGTTAACCTCTGTAAGTATTTTCCAATTGCTAATCCTGCATCGAGTTTTGCTATAAATCATTTCCTGATTTTAATTTTTATAATTTCAGGTAAAAGGCTGCAGCATTGAAGGAGGGAGTAAAAAAATGTGCGAGGAGATAGTGAGTGAGCTAAGAGATGGTATAAATAAAGACATCACAAAGAAGTTTCAAGGAAACACCAGCCTTGTCGCTTCACCTGGAGGACACTCACTTAGGACTGTGAAAATGTTTAGTGCTAATAAAGGAGAAAGCTTAAAATCGGGTGATTGCATCACGAATGCCCTCAAATTTAATGACATGATGCCATCTGAGCGAAGGCATTTGGATTCTCGCAAAAAAGAGGTCACTGGGTGCAGGACATTCAAATGCGATCATTGTGGGATAAAATATACCGATAAAAAAAAGTTATTCGTACACGTTGGAGGTCACATTTCAAGGAATAGGCCATCGATAAGAGTATTGCCATCTCTGAAGTGCATTCAATCAAGAGTTACTGGGATTCAAAGTTCAAAACAGTTCAAGTGTGAAATGTGTGGGAAGGAGTTTAAATTTAAGAGCTTTTTAACAAGACACTATGTCGTACACAGTAATTTGAAGCCATTTAAATGTGAAACTTGTGGAAAAATGTTTAAAACGAAAGGAACTTTACATGGACATTCAAAAATTCACCTTGATCCTAAACTATTTAAATGCGACTGTTGTAGAAAGGGGTTCTCATCGATGAGTGCTTTAGCGAAACATTTAGTCACACACAGTGGCTTCAGACCTTTCAGGTGTGACACATGCGGGAAGGGATTTAGTGAAAAGCGTAACTTAGACGCGCACTCGGTCGTGCACAGTGGTATTAGACCATTCAAGTGTGACACATGTGGGAAAGATTTTAAACGGAAGAAGGATTTATGTCAACACTTAGTCATACACAGTGGCTGGAGAACTTTCAGGTGCAACACAAGTGGAAGGGTATTCAATCGAAAGCGTGACTTAGACGCGCACTCGGTCATGCATAGTAGTTTGAGACCTTTCAAGTGTGAGACATGCGGAAGGGGATTTGCTCGTAAGTATAATTTAATCTCCCATTCGGTCGTACACAGTGGTTTGAAACCTTTCAAGTGTGGCACATGCGGGAAGGGGTTTACTCGAAAGTTTCACTTAGCCGCGCACTTGGTCATACACAGTGGTTTGAGACCTTTTAAATGTGAAACATGCGGGATAGAATTTAAGTGGAGGACAGAGTTACGGAGGCACTCCATCATACACGGTTGATTAAGGGAATTTAAATTGAGACATTTTGTGAGACGTTTTATGAGATGAATGCTCCTGGAAAATAGTCAGTCAGACACAGTTTTAAGAACATTTCACTCACAGTTTCATCTTTATTTGTTTGTGACATGAAAAGGAGTTTTTTGAGAAGAGTGTTCTTATATGATGAAAATTCATTTACAGCGATTGTTTGGAATATTTGAATGACGCTCGAAGCATAGAAGTGAGGTTTGTATTATTTATTTATTTTCATGTTCCTGTTTCCTTGAATTTCATACATCTGAATGTCAGATATAGTTCTGCATTATAATTGTCGAAAAAAATAATACTGAATATTTCAATGGATATGATTATTCGTCATTAACCCTCACCACATGTTTCTAAAAAAACTACATTCTACCTACTTGGGATCTTTTTTGACCCCATCGTGAATATTATTTTTTTAAGAAATAATAGTTTTCCAATGACTTATATTTATGCGTTTTTTATTTAAATACATTTCACATAAATTAACAGAAAAATACCACCGCATAATATGCATTGTCCTTATTAAAAAAATATTATTACAATTTATTTGATGGCATTCGAGAATAAAATTATGTGTGAGATTAGAGAATAACATTTAGCTTTGAATAATGAGGTTAAAATTACCCAACTATGTATTTAAGTATGTAGTTTAATTAGCTTAATACAATGTTACATAAAATATTTAAACATTTGCAACATAATGTCAAAACTTTATCAGAGGAACACAAATATTGCAATTCACCAAAATAAATTTTAAAAGAATATACATCTGCTGGAAATAATAATTTTCAAACAAATCGCAGTAAAAATAGAATCTTTTACAAACTTTCATGACTCAAAAGAAATGTGCTAAATTTTAATATGAATCTTCATCTCCACAATCATTACTGTTGCATTGCATACAGACGCTTCTTTGTCGAACATAATCACCGCAAACTCATCTGGTGCAAGCATAACAATGAAACTCTTACGAGGGCAAATGGAACATCTACCACGCTTATTCTTCGACACTATTTTTCTGCAATTTACCGGTAGAATCCTGCCAATCCCAGCATGTTTGATCGCAGTCCGAATTCTAATTTTTTGGCATCCGGATTATCCTACTCCATGATGAATTTCAGGTGTTATCAATTATTTTGCTGATTCTAAAAGGAACTGGTGCATACAATATTTTCCGCTGAAATAGGGATATTTTCTTAAATACATTTGGTATGCATTAATAACTGTAGATATAAAAAAGCCAAATGCCATCTTTTAGCCTTTCTTTTTACAGAATACTGTCGGGCCATTTTATCTAAAGTATCCACACCGGATGTCGTAAAGTTGTCGTACAGAATATCTTATGGTTTATTCTTTTCAGAGAAACAAATATCAAATGCCGTATGTTGAGTAGGTAATTAAACCACTGTTTTTCTTATGCTGCAGCCATTTGAGATTAAAAGAGTGTTGTTGTAAAATGAAAAATTTGAGGAACTAATCTTCCGGTTTTTATGGAAGATTGTTAATGGCAATTCTCTGTGATTTTTCTGCTTAGTACCAACGAGTGAAAGCTATAATTTTAATAAATCTTGGCCAAGATCCTTGTTGTATTTCAGGCATTTCTTCATGTTTACCTGCGTCGATTTGCAAATTTATAATGAGCATATTTTCGCAATCCACAGCCATCCAAATTTTAACGCCGTATTTTCCTGGTTTTGAGGGAATATATACTTTAAAAGCACAACTTCCTCTAAAAGTACATAAATGTTCATCAACAGTGATGTTGGGACATGAAATGAATGAACTTTTTCATGCACAAGAAAATAAGTTAATTCTTTTCGATACAACCTCTGCCTTGTTTTTTTATTCCCTTTTACGTGCTTCCCTTGTTTTTTATCATCAAATCTTAAACAGATCAGAATATTTTCAAAGTGAATGAATTCTTGACATGGTTTCTTTAAAAATCGGAAATCCGAATCCATCCGACAAAAATTCGTGCAAGGTTTCCCTCGCCCTTTTTGAGCACCGTAAGTAACAGGACAAGAAAAATTCGATGGAATTGAGACTCTTCCATTTTCCTAAGCTATTTTTATCCTTAATTTGATTTACCCGTTGATTTGTGTATTGATAAAAAATATTTTCTACCATTAAATCAGTAACAAAGAATCGAAATAACTCAGCTTTTTCCACACACTGAAAATTTCTGGGAGATCTGCGTCCACCCTGATGATATTCCTGGATAATATTTTTCCAGTCGTAGGTATTTGGTTCCATAGCATCCCATTTTATTTTTCCATCCTTACTTATCGTGCACCGTGAATCTCCTTCTTTGATACATACGCCTTGGAATTCCTATGATACTCGTCCTCCACCTGCTACTCTATTTCAAACTCTATGTTGTCTTCCTCTGCTTCACATCCACTTTCAATTTTAAATGTATGCTTCATCTAAGACAAATAAATCGTTTAGGGGTTCGTTCTACCTGTACCCAGGAGCACATTTGACTCTTAAAGCTGCCATAGTTAGGAATAATTCTTGTAAGACCTGTGCACGCATTAGACAAGAGGATATATGCATAGAAATACACCCGAATCAGTAAGAGTTGCAATAATATCACACTTTCCAAATAAAAAAATTCTAACCATTCAAAAAATACATATGGCGGTGACACACAACTTTGCTTTTTACAAAAATATTCTACGCAACTTTTTCAAATGTTAAATAGAAGAATTGGTAATTGAACTTGACTCTTTTTTTAGTAAAAGTCATTTACAGAAATAAGTCATCCTTGAACCTTGAGGCTATAGAATTTGTGGATCAAAGATGTTAAAATATATTCTTAAAGATAGATTTATCGTCGATCTGCCTAAAATGAAAAATTTTTAAATTCACGAATCCCTTGCTTAACTAGAATACATTGCACTTTGTATCCAATTTCATACAAAATTTATGCTTTACTAGCGAATGCCACAGGTATGAAATCACCGTTTACTTTATGGTTTAACACCGCAGCTAATGCGAGGCTACTAGCATCGACAAATAGGTGAAATTCATCCTCAAAACGAGGGAAATACAGCACCGGGGGCTTAATCAAAGCTTGCTTTAACTGAATAAAAGCTTCATTCTCTGCCGTTGACCAGTGAAAGGGAACATTCTTACGTTTAAGGCGATTTAAAGGAATAGAAATTTCAGAATACCTTGGAATGAACTTGAAATAGAAACCACATAACCCCAGAAATCTCGCCACTTCCTTCAAAGTCCTTGGAACAGGGAATTTTTCGATTGGCTTAAGGTGGTTTGAGCGAAAAATCACTTCACCTAGAATTTGACGAATTTGATCTCATTTTAAAGAAATAAATTCCATCTATCCAATGATATAAAAATATATACCCCTAGCCACACTAATTTTCGAGCAATTTGCCTTAGAATATGAGTAATTTAACATGGGATAGATTACGGCCATGCGCTTCAGAGGAAGAAAATAAATTAAAAATTGTATTTGGAACACCTAGATTTAGTCAAAAAACTAACGGTGTGTAGTTTATGTGATTTATTAATTATTCCAACAAATACATGTACTACTCACCATAATGATAATGATAAAATCGCAGAAAAACTTTCTGTTGTGAAGGAATTTTGTGCAGACGACCGGAAATCACTCGATTCAGTTTGGCAACGTAGCACGGAATTATTTGTAAACAAACCGTCTGATCACAAGTAAAATTTTGCATCTCTAAGGAGATATTATATAATGTAAAGGTTTAGCATTGCTGACGTTAATTTTTTCCTATGTAAATACTAAGTACACAGAACACACTGTAATGTAAGAGCGGACGACGATCATAAATAAATGGGATTCGCAGCAACTTTACTGCTAAGTTTGTCTAGGTCGCTCTGGACGTCGACTGCTAGGTTTTTGGTTGGATTTGCCTAAATATGAACACACATGCTGTTATTTAAAGGCAGCAGCCTTAAAACGATTTCAAAAATATCCTATTTCTTTTTAAAAACATGCTTCCGTAATATCCTTGCAATCGGAAATGAATATACACGCAGCTATATTCCCACTTTCCTTCAAAGTAGTGAATAAAACCCGTAGGATATCGTCACTGTCTTTCAAAACTATTACTTTAAATATATTGCAATGCTAGTTACGCCCAAAATTAACATGAATTAATGGCCGTATTGTATGGAAAGGTACGTATAATAACGAACTATCCACAGCAACCTCGGAGTACGAAATCGTTGCCCTTGCCTTTAATCATAAGTTTAGAATGTATAAATGCCATAATTAATTTCCTTCTAGGCGATTTCAGATAACTTATCTTCCCATATTATTGTGGAACTAAATCTATTACATTTTCACCCAAGTACATTAAAGCTGCCAAAAATCTCGTTACCCATTCCAGCATCTCAGAAACATACGAACTGCAATTTAAAAATGATGGAACAAGTTTGTCAGTTTAAAAAAAATGTGCTCCACTGCAAATTCATATACCCTACCCTTATAGTATCATGTAACTGCATCTCATAAGCTAAAATTCACACAAGTGCTGTACTTCCCATATGAATAATAATCCAACCTTACCTCAAGTAACTAAATACCTTTTGTCAAATATTCTTGATTACATTAACCAATCCTGTCACTCAGTAATCTAATTATAATTTCAACTGAGTAATAGTAAATCACATTACTAGTATAGCTATTGTACTTATTTTATTAATCATTCAATCTTTCCCCAAGTAGCTATCTTCCATCAAATTTGCTTTATCTTGTCAACCATCCCAGGAACTCATTAATTTACCACAATTTCCATAGTCCAATTACCAACCCAAGAAAATTACCACTGTTGCCAGGTGAAGTGCCTCAGGTACAGATTTTTTAATGTTGAAAATATGTTAAAATATTGTTCCCTGGATTGTGTATTCCTTACAGTTTGGTGTATTGTCTTTTCAATTCAAGGATATCGCACCAAAAGTTTGCAATAAGTACAAAAATTATTACGCAAATGTGAAATAATTACTTGTGAAATTACGGTTGGTGATATCAATAACAAGTCAAGTTAAAGCCTAAAATACGTTCGTTTAGTTAATTACTGAAGTTTTTAAAGATAAAAACAAACAATTTGTGTCATAAATATTCACAAAAACACTAAATGTCTCTTACAACTGCTTTTCTTTTAAATTGATATTCAAATATAGACTTTAACTCTATCAGGATCAACTTGAAGTTTTCCATTGGATATCTAGTGGCCCAGGAAAGTGAGAGACGTAGTGCCTAGTTAAATCTTCTCCTCACATACATTAAGTCCAGCCAAACGAAGTCTCTTAAGGACAGCATCGACGTGATTAATATGATCCCTGGAATTTTTTGAATAGATACACAAATCATCTATGTACGGATACACACATGAATACTTTAGATCTCCCAGTACCAAATACCAATTGTATACAATGTACAAATTTTATACGGGCTATGCAAATGTACACAAAATGTGTACATTGTACACATCCCGTATGGAAATTGTGTACATTGTATACAATGTACACATTTTATACGGGCTATACAAATTTGTATAAAATGTGTACATTTTACACATCCTGTATAGAAATTGTGTACATTGTATACAATGTACTCTTTTTATACGGGCTATACAACTGTATACAAATGTGTACAAAATGTGTACATTGTACACATCCTGTATAGAAATTGTGTACATTGTATACAATGTACACATTTTATACGGGCTATACAAATTTGTATAAAATGTGTACATTTTACACATCCTGTATAGAAATTGTGTACATTGTATACAATGTACTCTTTTTATACGGGCTATACAACTGTATACAAATTTGTACAAAATGTGTACATTGTACACATCCTGCATAGAAATTGTGTACAAATTTTTCATTGGGGTAACTAAAGAGTTGCTATTGATTGGAATCACATCTATCTAATCTATTATTCAAATAATGATAAAATGAAATACTTACAATGCACTTTGCTGCAAACATCACTTGACTGAAATGACCTCTTTCCTTGGTCAATTTCCTTTGAGGTAGTTCTCCCAGTATATGAAAAGTTCATTGCCAATTCGTCAGTCAACAGCCGTCTCATTATGTTCAAAACAGTGCCACGCAAATCATTTCCACCTACACTTACAAGTATCTTCACCTGCAAGGCAAGAATTACTCTAATTAGTACATATCTGCATGAAAGACTGTAACAGAAAATGAACATATACAAATTGGTACTAGTAGTAACATTAAGTTGAGGTCCTATAAGCCCATTTAGTCATATTAGATCTCTTCAAAAGAAAATGAATGTAGGCTTCCCTAGGTTGGCTTCCCTACTTTAATTTTTGGTATTGCATCTTATCTGATTTTATGCACTAATCTGGGCTAACCAATGATAATAGCTTGCATTTTATGAGAAGGGAAGCAAATAGAGCACTGAACCCTTACTGTGATTTGCATTTCAGGGTAATTGAATCATGCAATGAGAAGGATTCTTGTTCTTTGTATGCTTCCAGCATGAGGAAGCCCCCCACAGTTTCCTATGTTTAATCGAGCTAGTAAAATTGCAATTATTCAAGATTATTTCATAAATTATTTTTTGCAAAATGAACCCCCCAAAACATTTGGTACTTACAAATTTCTTGGCAAAATTTTCCTCTCTCAATTTCTCATTGAAAAGATCAAAATTCTCATGACAATTTAGGGGGAGCAAACCAAAGAGGGGCAATTCACTGTCACAGTCAGTGATTGGTTCTTGGCAACTACCTTGGTTTGCCAAAAGCATGTCAACTTTTTTGTCAAGCGCTTCAATGCGCTCTGTAAGGTTTGCAAGTGTGGCTTGCAGCTGGCCAAGAATTAATTTATCACCTCCTGAAACAACAGAGTAAAATAATTTTAGCCTTGAAACATTTAAACACAAGAATATGGCCCCCTTGTCTTATTATCAAATGTATATAAAATATTCAATTTATATTTAATTTCATTATTAATATTATTAGAACAATTATTATACCTGATAAGGATGAATGTGAGACTTTCACAAAACTGGTGGAAGCTAGGTTTTGGTTTGCATCCTTAAGTATTCCAACAGTAGAGGGGTTACTGGAAAGGGATCTTTCAGAATGTAAGGGAGCACCAGAATTAATTAACTCTTCTACCAACTGTGAACCCGAACATTGGGTTCCATGGTATTGCACACTGTTCTTTGCCGTCACAAATGTTTGCAAGGATAGATAGGATGGTGTGCTTTCCTTCCTACCTCCCTTGACAATTTTGGGTAGCTTTTGAGCTCGGGATGATTCCGACTCATCACCTTCTTCTCCAGGAAGTGAAATTACTTTCATTTTCTGCTTTCTTTTCATCTGCACCTCATCTTCATCACTCGACAAATGCGATGTGTCTTCAGCACGCCATAAATTTTTCCTAGCTTCAGAATAGGTTTCTGAAACGAAGGAACAATGTGCTTCAAATTTCTTCAGCAAAATTGAGAAGAAAAAATAAAAGAATGCATGTGCATTTACTTTGATCTTCTGAGAATTTTTTATCAAAATTATCAGAATAGCAAATATTGCTGCCCAAGAAAAGAAAACAACGGAATTGTATGAGTTGAAATTATTGAAAATGTAGTAAGGCTACACTTACCATATTTATGCATAATTTTTATTGGATAAATGATCCAATCATCTGCCGGTTCTGCCTACACTCGGAGAAGCTTATCCCTTTTTTCATTAGTGGTAACATTCGGGAATGAACAGTATTTTCCATTACTCGATACCCACTTCATAGCTACAACTCCCAATGCATCATCCTCTTGAGGAAATTTTACTATGGCAAAATTTAATGCCATTGCAGGTAGCTAGAAAGATCCTGTGAAGATAAATACAAAAATTCTATTGTAGTAGTGCTAACAGTGATGGAAAAGTACTGGAAAAATGTAATCAGGCTCAATAACAATTACACCAAGGAAATTATAGCTAATTACAATTCCCTTTTTAAAAATCAGTAAAATTACTTTTCATTTTGCTCACCAGAATAATTAAAATGTCCAAATTGTCGCTCATTTTTGCTTTAATATCTTTTATGCTCATCAGAGGGTTTAGAATGGTTGACTTTTGACAATCCCCAACTAATTTTCAAATTCTTTACCTAAAAATTTTAATTTTCTAACAGATCCACTGATAATGACACCTGTGGGCTTATTTTCCTGAACTTCGGAAAATCTGGTATTTCTCAAGGGGCGTGGTTATTACGTAATTTTACAAACATCAATACAAATTTTATCTAATAACAATGTTGGCAAGTACTGTCAATAAAATCAAATGATTCCAGCTTGAGGTAGTGGAAGGTATCCATATGCAAATGAAATTAAATTACACTTTTCTACAAGAAACACTAAATTTTCACATCTAATCGCAATGTAGTAGAAACAGGACAACATGGTTCCCATTAGTATTTAAAGGCAGCATAACAAGTTTCTCTGAAATTTCAGAGACTGGTATCATTTTTACATCTGAAAATTTACTGACCTCATATATACCTAGAGAAGAGCTCTGACATAAAGGGTAACCATAAAAGTTTTCTACTTTCGTAAACTGCTTGCATAGGATCATCATACAATCTAAAGTTGAAGATAACACTACATTCAAAATTATTACAATGCCCCCATCTCTTAAAAAGCAGCAAGAATTTGGAGAGGAAGTAGTCAATTTAAAAGTCTTAAACTGTATACCCTTATACTGTTCGGAAGGAACACACCCTTCTAATTGTTATAGGTATCAATCAATCAATTATGATTATGCAGAAATGCACTATGCTTAACCACTGAGAGTTTACTTTCAGATGAAAGCACTTTCCCTAGTTGTGACAATAAGGATAGTGCGTGGCAAATGTAGTATGTGGAATATGAGTCATTATGTATACCAAACGCATGAACTACGTGGAACACACATAAAGCAATCAAGCCATATCAATGCTGCGATGATTTTATATAATTCCCGTTTACATACAAAGTGGTGATATGCCTGCTATTTTTCAGGAAAACAGTGGCCGTAGACTTAGGAGGAATTAGCCAGTCCACGGTTTCCAGAATAGTAAAAAACATTTCTACGTGCATTGCAAGATTGTTCCCTCGGTATGTCGCCCTGCCCGACGCAGTATAAGGTGCACGCAATAACGATGTGGCATTTTATTCGAAGGCAAGATTTCCAGGAGTGTTAGGCTGTATCGATGGAACTCACATCCCGATAATGGGTCCGGGTGGGGAATACGGGGAAGTATTCCGCAACAGAAAAGGAATTTTCTCTTTTAATTGCCAGGTAAGTGGCATGTTGGCGCTTTCAAGCAATTAATAAATTTTTCTTCCTCTGCTTCCGTGATATTTAAATTGGGTTCCCTCTAGAAGGTGGTGTTTATATATGTGTATAATGCTCGACTGTAATATGCGTTTTTCATATCCGGGAGTTAAAAACAATTACCCCGGCTACATAAATGGTAGTGGTATGTTTATGATTTTTCTCAAGCAATTCTGACATTTAAAAGTAAACAACATTCACTATTCATCGTAATTGGAGGAAGAAAATACCTTTCAGGCATACATCAAGGGTAGTGGTGTTTATAATACTTCTCAAACATTTCTAACATCACAAAGTAAACAACATAAACTCTTCTTCTTAACTGGAGGAAGAGATAACTAGTGATGGGCAAAGTCGGTCTTTTGAGAGATTTCGGTCGCGTCGGTCACTCCCGCTTGTGATTCGATCTTCGATCGTCGATCAGAGAGACCGATTTTCCAGCTAGTGAGCAGTCCAAGTTGCCTACGATCAATGATCTCTCAGGAAAATCGTGATAGATAAAAAATCTGGTCGTTCGTGAGTTTCATACTGTAAGCATGACCGAGGTGTACAGCTTTGCTCTTGATAGCACAGAGCAGGCACAGAGTTTCAGTGCAGCTACCTCGTTCAGTGCCGGTTTCCGTGGAGTTGTGGGTAATTCTTTGAAAACAATTGAAGGCACAATTGTGCAATCGTGCCATAGAGCTAGCATAGTAAGCTCTATGAATCGTGCGAAGGTTTGTTTTGTTTTTACACAATGCTCTTGGTTTGTGATTTTAAGTATAGTTATACGAAGAATATTAGGAATATCCCACTTGATTACAAAACTATTGAAGAGTGACATATTTTATCGACCACAAATTATTAACAACTCATTATAGAAACCAATGATTAATACTAATTTAGTAGCGAAATTTTATTTTGGTATGTAGTTCGAAACGATCAACGTTTTCTTTTGGCTGTAAGAATTTAAAGCAAATTATCCGACTGTAGCACTAAAATTCAATTTTCAATTACAGTCTGTTTCACTTGTTCACGAGACGTAGTATTTGTCGAGAATATTGAAACGATGGTTTATCGTGTATTTAAGTGACAATGCAATTATGGAAATTCAGTGATTACAAATGTTATACAGTGTGTCCTCGTTTAACGTTGTCCCGTTTAACGTTGTTTCGCGATAACGTTGTCTAACAATTAAAACCCTAAATCGTTCAACGTCGTCAGTGCTTCGCGATAACGTTGTTCAAATTTTGCGCAACCAAAATAAATTGAATAACGAATAGGAATTTGGCGCATCTGATGCTTAATTTCCATTCGGCGGAAAAGATTGACGTTAACTCCTCATAGCGTGTGTCAAAATTTCACCTGAGTGAATAATTATTACGTTATTTTGTTTCATAACTATATGTTTGCTTATTATTTACCACGCTGTTATTAGGGGCAATGCATCGGGTGATTTAAAACTCAAACCAACGTTAGTGTACCATCTTGAATCGCATGGTATTAATAATACCATGTCCGAATGGTAGATCCAGGGGCAGATATCTACGGGAAAAAATACCTGAAAATCCCATGCCGCCATAAGGTAGATTTACTGCTGTTTGAGGTGTATCTAAAACGTCTTTTTCGTGTTGAATTAGTGTGTAAGAGGAAGTATTCTAAACCCTCCATGATGCAGTAAATCGTCGAGGGTGATACTGTTCCTAAAACTTTGTTACGAAATAACAAAAATTTTGTACACAGCACCGAGTTTCCCTAGTTCACTTACTATTTTAATTGATATCCTACGTCTTCGCGATCGCAGCAAGCGAAATCTTTGCCCTTCACTGCATTCGCATGCGCACGCTCCCGCAGTGAAGAACAAAAATTTCTTTTTCTCCGAGGGAAGCCGGGGCTAACAGCACTAAATATCAGAAATATAGGAGGGAAACCTGGTGCTTATTCTTTTAAAAATGCCTTTTCAGTTTGTTTCATCTAAGATATGAAGATCTCTGACTAGTGAAATCATCTGTTCGACTGTCCGCGTAATTAAAATACGCCGTGGTATTTGTATCATAGCGTCCAGTCTGGGAGAAAATTAATTTCACCTGCTTCCCGATCACCTTATACCATCTATTTCACTTATATTGCTACGCTACATATGCGCATTTACCTTTCGTTTGCTTCATAAATCCTTTTTCTTTCGTAAACTATTCACTTAAACCTGTGATGTAAATCTACTTCTGGACGCCATATTGGAAATACTGACCTTTCATTCCTAGTTCCCCCAGATGGCGCAGCGGTCGAGCAGTGTCTTCATTTTCTATACCCACCGCCCATGACTTTTCCCGCCTTCAACTTAAAAGTATTCCCGATTTTCGACGTCTTTATTACACTCAGGAGGGACGGGTAACCTCTCGGAGCTACCCTATAATCTTTGGAGGTACATCATTCCACTGCCTCCATACGGAACTTTCATCACCAACTCGCCTCTCGCCGTAATTTTACGCAAACCAATCACCATTGGGGTGGGTTGGTTTAAAAGGGTATTAGTGAAAATAAATCGTAACTATCCGCCAAATAACCTATTTTTCCGTAAAGAAATGGCCTTCTCGACGCCGCGTACTGTCCCACCTTAGCACCCCTGTTTCACTCCACAGACACGCAACGTTGTTGGGGGGGGTTGGGTTAGGCCATATTTCAGACGTGAATTAGTCCGTATCCCTCTACGGGGACTTCCAAAAATCTCGCAATATGGCGTCAAAATATCACAAAAAATACGCGACTTTGGTCATTTTCAAACTTTATTTTCACAAAAACTAAGAACCTCACGCCTTTTTTTATTACATTTAATAAATGCGCATTCCTTTCACTTTCCTTTACCATTCATCATCATACCCCTTACTTTTCTACTTTTCTCACACAAGAAATCGTTATTGTTATGAAATGAAGAATTGGTGAGTTTGGAACCGATTTTAATTTTTTACATTGTTTCTTATGGAAAATACTGCTTCGTTTAACGTTGTTTCGCTTAACGTCTACTTTTTCAGGAACGAATTAACAACGTTAAACGAGGACATACTGCATGTGTAGTGATGTATTGCGTGTGTTCTTGTGGTGATATTTTGATATTTAAAGGTTATTTGTATTAGGTAGACTTACGCTCCTAATGGATGTGTTATGACAGGAAATACACCATGGAGGTTATAAAAGTTTCTGTGCTTCTGAAATGGCATAATATTGCGTTGTGTTTCTGGACGTGAGTTACACGAAGAAAGTGTATGTTCAACTAATGCTAAAGTTATTGTTTATGTCGTAAATTTACCAAGAGTTAGTGCTTCAAAAATAGCCTATATAGTGAAGTTAATGGTGGGTTTTACTTTGTTTACGTCGTAGATTTTTAAGTTACAGTACCCCCTGAAATAATCTCATAGTTTGCTGCTGTGTTTGTAGAGTGAATTGCATGTAAAAAAGCGAACGTTCAACTTTAGTAAAGGTTTGTTTACATAGTACTATATATCTAAAATTTAGTTACTGTGCTTCTGAAATACTGTCTCGTGATCGTCGAGTGCTTACAATATTAATAAATGCCAAAATCGAAGATTTGTTCATAGCTATGAAGGTTAGGTTAGGTTATAACCTAGGATAACGTAATATTCGTCGTTTATTGTTTACATCGTAAATATAAAGCATAAATTCAGAGTAATAGTGCAAATACAGGAGTCCAAGTCATTCGCTGTGTATATATATATCTGGGTGCGTACCACTTAAGGCCACCAACACTCACGCCACTAACGTTGCGATCGGCCGTTCCACTTGAGAAATCGTGGTCGTGATCGTTATGAGCGCAGGAGTGTAGTGGAACGGCTATAGGAGACTCAAGCCAAGGACGACGCCAACTAGCGGAGAAATTCCGAAACTCTCAGTTGAGGATAGCAGTTGACTGGCGAGTGTGTGACCACGTTGAAATTTGCAGGCGATATTCTGATTTTAGTAGCTTTTTTGTAGATTTCTTATTTTATATAGCTTTTTGGTAGATTTCTTATTTTATATAGCTTTTTGGTAGATTTCTTATTTTATATTCAGTCTTAATTCGTAGTTTTATCATTCATTAGTGTTAAGGGTAGTTTAATTTTTAGCAGTTTCAAGTTTTTTATCATTTAGGTTAAAGCATACCCATACGGTTAGAATTTTGTACGCTGTAATTTTCTCTTTTTATTCTCGATAGTTTTGTTTTGATATCTTTTAATTCTAGTATTTGTATTGTTCGACTTAAATATTTTAGTTTGATAGTTTTGGTGTTAAACCTTAGATACTTAGGCTGTAGCTTATCATTCATTCGTAGTCGTTTTCTTGTGTATTGGTTTAGATTATTTTCGTAGTTTTCCATAGCGGTCTAGTTTTTGTTTTGATTTTAGAATTCGTAGTTAACTGTATGCAGTAATTATTCTAGTTTAGCTTTTGCTGATAGGTTATTTTCATAAATAATTTCTCTTGTGTTTGCTCGCGTGAACTAGTTCCATTGCGCGTACGAGGTTGTGATCTTTACAACTCTCCCTTCAAATTTCAACTGTTCCTTCATTCGTGCGAGTCCTTGTACGACATTCGGAATGGCCGATCTTGTTTGTGTCATAAGTGCTCTAAGAAGATACGAATCCTCCGATAGTGAGGCAAGCTCCGATGAAGAATGGGAATTCGGCGTACTATTAAGGGAGAAACGCACATTGCGATCGCGTGTCGCAAACTACCAGGACGTCGTCGCAGGATATTTGGACCATGAATTCAGGAGTCATTTCAGGTTGGTCTAATGTAATTAATTACCGTAATCCTTATTTTTACTTAATGAGTAGAGTATTTTATGTTAAAGGGCAGTTCAAATTCTGATGCCCGTCTCATCCGTTTCTAACTTGAGCATCCCAGTCTATAGAAAATCAGTGGACGCTGTTTGTAACAAACATTGCAATATATTAAGTTTACTTACCAAGAATGAAAATTTTATTCCATACTTTTTACTGTTGAACTTCTAAATTATTAACTTCTGATAGTCCTGTGCTGAAATTTGTTACCCTTTACTTTGGATTTAGGATGTCTCGGGCCACTTTTGACTTCCTCTTGGGAATTGTTGGCCCCAAAATAACGAGGAAAGTAAAAGGCTGCCCAACAATCCCTTCACGCGAGCAACTCATGATTACCCTATGGAAAATGGCAACCATGGACTCATACAGGTTCGGTTTCTGGAGTGGCAATTTATTAATTATACTTTGTGTAGTGCGTGTTCTCATACTGTTAATATCTCTAGGTCTGTTTGTGACCGCTTTAATGTCGGGAAGGCTGCAGGGTTGAGATCCGTGAGGAGAGTGACGAGGGCTTTATTCCTTGAAGCCCCACGGTTCATACAGTGGGCCACTGCCGACAAAGCAGTGTCAACCATTCGAGGTTTTCAGGAAGCGAGTGGCTTTCCAAAAACAATTGGTGCCATTGATGGTACCCACATAAGAATTGCTGCTCGCTGCAAAGAACGCTGTGGATTATGTAAACCGAAAAGGTTTCCATTCCATTCAATTACAAGTTAGTATTGCACTTCTTTCTCTATCTTTAATTTTATGTCTGAGTTACAATGACAACATGTTCTCATAGTTCTAAATGCATTATGCACGCAGGTGGTGTGTGATCACAAAATGCTGATAACCCATTGCCATTGTGGCAATCCTGGGTCGGTGCACGACCAACGAGTTTTCAGGAATTCAGAGGTGGCTGAGTTCCTGAAAGATGAAGAAAAATTCCCAGCAGATAGCCACTTGGTGGGAGATGCCGCCTATGAGCTGCACCATCACCTCTTGGTGCCCTTCAAGGACAATGGCCACATGACTGCTAGGCAGAAAAATTTTAATTTTATGCAGTCATCTGCAAGAATTGCAGTGGAAAGGTGTTTTGGCCTATTGAAGGGGAGGATGCGGAGTTTGCTGCACTGCTTGCCGATGACAAGAGTGGACCTCATGCCAGAATATGTTGTGGCATGTTGTGTAATCCACAATATTTGTTTAATGAAGAGGGATGACATTGCAGTTATTTCTGTTCAAACACCCTGTGAGGAAAATGTGCTTCCAAGGGAAATAGGTGATCGAAACAGAGCCCTTGGTGTTCAGAAAAGGAATACTGTAATGGAATCCCTTTTGATTAGAGATGGGCCACTCTGAAAATTACCCACTATAATATATTTCCATTTATTATAAAAAATATATGAATTCCTCTGGGATTAATCAATTAGATAAAAAAAAACATTTTATTGTAGTATCTTTTACGGTACTTTTCCCATCACTACTTTTGATGTAATAAAAGCTTTATTTATCATATTGCATATGCTTTTAAGCTTCGTTATTTGTATACCCTTACAATTGTAAATTTTTGGCATGGGACTATGGGGTTTTGATAGAATCAAAAACAAACTTTGTAAATTTTAAAATCAAATTTATTCACTACGACCGGTTTCGACGCATAGGCGACATCTTCAGGTAAATTTCATATCAAGCACTTGTATATATACTTGAACTGGGGAGGTATGGGGGGGGGAGGGAAGGGAGGTATTGACAGGAGGGAAAGGAAAGACAGTGGGAGAGGGTTTTGGTAGGAGGAAAGGTGGAGTATGTTTTGGAGGTTGGCGGGAGGGCGGATAAGGGAAGGGTTAGGGGGGGGGAGAAGGAGCTGCATGGATGGACTTTGGGTAAGCAGTGTGACTCACTGCAGGTGGGGGGGGGGAAAGAGGTGGGAAGGGTTGGTAATATGGAGAGGTAGACTAACAATAAGATGGGAGGGGTTGCTTTAAGGGTCTAGGTAAGGAAAGTGTGACATCTAAGAGGGGTGAATAATTTTCAAAAATATTCTCGTTTAGGAGGTGCTCTTCTTTCAGGAGTTTTCTTATTTCCATCTGCTGCAGTGAGTCCATCCTGTGTCCTTTTCTTTCCAGATGAAGAATCTCTGGCACGAAGTCACTTTTGTGGTCACATTCCCACAGGTGTTTTGCGAAATGTGATCTTTCGATCTGTCCATTCCGCCAATGTCTCTTATGTTCCTCCGTTCTCACTCTGAATGATCTCCCTGTCTGCCCTACATACACTGCCTTGCATTCACTGCACCTCAGTCTGTAAATTCCACTCCACCTTTCCTCCTACCAAAACCCTCTCCCACTGTCTTTCCTTTCCCTCCCCTCCTGTCAATACCTTCCTTCCCTTTCCCCCCCCATACCTCCCCAGTTCAAGTATTTATACTCTGTGCTTGATATACAAACAATAAACATACCACTGCTACTGAAGGATACCCCAGAATTTTACCTGCATCAATGTTGACTGAGCCAAATTTGTTCCGAAATGCAGAGAAATTATAATGACTTCTTAAAAGGTAAGGGTAGGTAAAGTTTAAAAAAATTAACCGATTTATATCAAAGGAATTTATTTTTCCGCAATTTTTTTCAATACATCTAGGAACTTCTCCTCCATGACCATTCTCTCCTCGTGCCTTCTTTTCCTGCTGGCCTCATGCTCCTCCTTCTGCCTCAACCTTTTTTGCAGCAAAAATCCTACGTTTGGGCGTGGAGAGGTAGGATCTGTAATAAGGAAACATTTAGTGCACTAATCCTTTGGGAATGAGACATTTAGGTGATAATTTTCTCAACTTACTGCTTTTGGAAGCACAGACTTCGCTGCTTCCGTTACTCTGATCATCCTTAGTAATGCCACTCGAAGAGGCAGTGGCCACTGGCGAACACCAAGCCCTCTTAGCAAAAATGCTATCCATTATCTGCAAGACAAATGTACGTGAGACAAATGATGCAAAATTGCAAAGAAATATCAATTTCATTAGCTGCCCATATGGATTGACCCATGTAGCATGACTCTCATTGCCTGTTTTTGACTCCTCATGATCCTCAATAGACATATCATCAAACAGACATACAAACTAACTGCAGTAACGCATAACCTCAGTAATACCTCCAAATATTGCCAGGTGCGCCTGTCATTTCCGGACTTTGAATTATGGTCTTTTATTGCCTTGTAAGTTTTTTTCAGGCTCCTCAACTTCGAAGAGCACTGTGCCCCAGTCACCGTATGGCCCTTCCGGCTGATAACCCCCGCTATTTCTTCCCACAGCCTTTTCTGGCTGCACTTGCCAGACTCCAATCTTCCTTCATACTCTCTGTAAGTCTCCAGTAGGAGGAGGATGCAGCTCCCGCTCCATCGAATTAATGTGCCTGTAAATTCAAGGTTCATGAAAGACTTAATTGATAGGGGTAGATAGACATATTGTTATTATTAAAAAGAAAAATATGAGTGTGCCATTGGCATGTAACAGTCTAGAAACCAAAACGTAAATAAGTTGTTAGGGCATTATTGTAAGTAAGTAACTGAAATAAAGATGTACGAGGGTGTACTGAAGAACTAGTTTCTTACATTTAAAAGAAGAATTCAACACATATAAACAAAGAAAATCATAAAGAGTGCATACCTTCGTCCGGCGACGCGTCTTTGGGCATATCCACCTCGGAACTTCCGGGGTTTCGCCTCTTCCTCGCCTCCTCGAGGAGCATGGTGGCGAAAACCATGTCTGGAAATTTTAAAACATAAGTACACATATCAACAAGCTAACCTACACAACAGCGGTTCACAACAATGAATGCTCACTCAATGCGGTATCACAGACCTCGTCATGAATCGTCAACATTACGTCTCCCTGAATTGCACAAACCAATATATTATTTTTATTGGTTACCAATACTTAAATAAGAAAAACCAAAGAATAATTAACGTTTCTCACAATGATGTACACACATTTACATAGAAAAAATTGTGAAAAAAGAACACCCGTAACAAAAATTGAAATCACAGAACTTTTGACTGATTTCTTTGGAAATGAGTCGCAGAGTAAGCGAGGAATTTTTGAATTAATATCTTATTATAAGGTAATACATTTAGGAGCATTCAGAAGCGAGTGAAATATACAAAACAGCATTTTAATAATGCCGAAGCACGGTGGTTTCTAGACGGCTTCTATGACTGTGAGACCGCAATTCTGTGGCTAACGTATGAAATTATCTATTTACCTGACTGCGTACGACGTGCATCTTCTTGGGAGACACACAGGTCGAACATCTCGTCAGCCTCCTGGTCATATAATGCTATGTTCTCCATAGTTATTTTAAATACTTGACACTTTCGTCCGTCACGTTCGCTAGATGAGATCCAACTGTCCCGCGTGGACCGGCGAAAACGTTTAGGGGGGGGGTAATGTATTAGTGATTTAATATTTTAAAGATATTAAATTTGGACATTATAACCACATATACAGCATAAAATATTATTAATATATTTTAAAATATGAAATTATGGTCAAAGTGTTACATTATTTTTCACTGAAATATTCCTTTGACTCTTTTTGAAAAACACTTGAACGGATACGCGCGAGGAAATAAGAAACGCTCACGGAGACCCACCTACCGACCGCGGGCGTCGTGGGCTTCGTGAGCGCTCTATCCGTGACGTCAGATATGACGGCAGAGCGCTCACGGTGGACGATTGCGGCCTTTAGTGGAACGGCTTGGTGGACGATCACGGCGTTGCGAGCCTTTAGTGGTACGCGCCCTCTGTGATTCTAATAATAACAATCAGTCCTACGATGAATACTTTTTTGTGAAGTTGCTTCTGTCGTGATGTTGTTTTCTTCTCGTGAAGCACTTCTTGTGCCAAAGTGAACTGAATAGGACTTCACGTTTACTATTCTCAATATTTGTTGAAATACATGAATTTTTTCAGCCACTTGAGTGATTTATATCTAATGTAAAACGTTCCTTACAAAACATGCTTCGTTTGTTGCCATCGATTAAAATCGTTGGGGTTTCACCATGCACTTCGTCACTTAGATAACTAATCAAACTAGTCAATTATATTGATGTTCAGTAAATATGTTTTTCGCAATGCCACATAGATTCTAAATGTTTAAAAAGCATATTATTAAATGATGGTTTGTATATGTACCTGCGTACCTTTCAATAAAATGTACATTCAGTAAAAATGCACTTTGTTATAGTATTGAATCTTTAGTGCTATATTAATTCTCCCTCACAAAATGCTTTTGCCAGTACATTGGAGATGTTAATTGGTTACGAAAACGATTTGATTATTATAGTTATGTCTTACAGGGTATTCAACAGTTATACATATCAAATTCTTATCAGTAAGTGTTAACATATATTGCTTCTAAGCTACCTATAAGAAATGCCTAATACACACAAAATATTTGTTATTATGATGTGTATGAGTAGGGATTTAAAAAGTGATTGCAGGATGTGATGAATCTTCTTAAATTGTTTGGCACTGACAGTGCTAATTTTAAACCCACTACATTCGTTCTTCCTCTAGATGATATTGTTGCTATCATTAAGAAGCACCAATGCAATGCAATAAAATATGTAAGCGTCAGTGAGTTTCTCTGCTATCTGATTTCTACTCTAGTTGCCATTTATTAGACTATATCATGTAACAGGTAGGGAATACTATATCTAGGCAAAATTATAACTAGTTTACTCTGTAGATTTTATGAAATGCATGGAATAATCAGGTTATAAGAATGTTTACTAAATATCTGACCTCAATATATATGTTTATTATCTTTGCAAGGAATAGCCTCTGATCAATTATTAATTTACACAATGGTTTAGTGCTTATCAATGATTATAGCCATCAATAACTTCAGACCAATATCCACTCTGCCAGTTCTCTCTATATTATAGAACTGTAATCAGAAAACAGTAGTGTTTACATATCATATGAGTGATAACAGTTGTATGTCATACCTAGTTTTGATTCAAAGAAATAAATCAGCTGTGCATACTGTGACAAATGTTTATTTCCCCCATGCAATCATTGAATTTGCTATAACAATATACATACCATCTTGGATTATTAAGAGTAAATATTCTGAGTGTATTTCATGTTGATTTTTGCTTGATATACTTACTGGATACTTATGGGAACTAAAGCTAATATCTTTTTATTAATTTTCTTTTGACATTTTGAAAATATCTCTTCCTCCAAGCTACCGTAATGGATTTTATGAAAGGATTATTCTCTGTGGGTTTGGCAATGTTTAAATAATAGATTAGAGTTGAGTATTGGAACAGGATTGTGATTGAGGAGTGAATAGCGTAAGAGGAAGATGGAAAAAATTGTGGGTTCATGATGTGGTGGAAGAGACATTAAAGGAGGAAGATTAGGAGTCTTAAGAATAGGAGAGAGTGTGAATGAAGTAATGTATGAATGCAATAGAGGCAAAGGATATATGCCAATATAGGGTATTATGGAGTAAATTATTATAAGAGAGCCAGTTTCCAAATCCAAACAGACATCACTAACAGCAGAGAGCAAACAATATCATGTGATAAGTTGTGTGCCTCAAGTTATCCAGGTACTCAATTACTTAGCAGTCAACTTAAGTGTACAGATGTCGTTCCTGTGTGACTTAAAGTCAACTTGATCAGAATAAAATTATTTTTTATGCCCTCATTTAAATTAAATGTCTGTCATAATTTAAGTCAAGTATGCACTCATAGTTTTGGTAACACCCTTTTATAAATTGAAGAAGTTAATGGAGAAGAGGGTCATGAATGGATAATAAAGCAATGGTAGGTAATCAATGATTTTTCACTTATAACAAAATTTTAGTGTAAAATGGATTTGGTCTATAATGCTTCATGCTTAATGAATGCTGTTACATATTATTAATATTATTTATTTCACTGATATGAGGAACCTAAGAAGCTTTCTCGGGTTTCCAACAGGGTGATGGTCTCCATGTAGGCTGACGTTTCGATGTCTGACTCAGTCATTGTCATCAGGGGTGATGAAAACTAAGGGTTGTGCAACCATTCATAGATCCATTTTTTTTTAATAATCAATAAGTGAAATAAATGTTGGTGTAGGTTTTTTACAATTACTACTTGGCTTATTTTGAATATGTTCCTTGAAACCCCAATATGATTAAGTCTTAAGTCGACTCCTATTGTCATGATCTTTGGTAAATTTATGAATATTAATCAACTGTTATCAAAGGACATGCTATGATGTATTGTTTACCTGTAGTAGAAATTAACAAGGGTAATTATAGCTGTTAGGCTCACACATGCCAGATTGGACGAAGAGCAGGAACGAAGGGAACATAGTCCACTCAGCATCTGTGGATATTTTTCCTCATGGTAAGTGGCTTGCCATCTCACTCCAGAGTATAGATTGAGAATGGTCATTGATTAGAAACCATTAGAGGCTTAAGAAAAATAGCAAAAAACAAATAGTGGAATGAAGTTGTAACTGGGGCAGAATTTTAGTGGAACGAGGTGTCCTACTCAAGATATTAAATGTCTTGTATCAGCAATATTCAAGAATTATGGGGGATATGTAATGCCTCAAGTCCTGATATAGGATGTAAACAAAAGGTTGGTTTGGAAGCATTAGCCAACAACATTAGCCGAAGTCCACAACCCTTAAACCATTGGCTAATGTTGAGAGGGTGAGATTAGACTAAAGTTATATGAGGAGTGGCTCTCGAGAAGGATAATGAAAGTAAGATAGAAGAGAAGTTAAGAGATACTTGACTAGGCATTGAAGTTACATATAACAGTGAAGGAAATTTAGGAGTCCACTTTATGTCAGATAGTAGGTAATTAAGAGGAAATGAGGTCCTGAAAGGCACTTTTGAAGGGAAAGGTTTGCTTCATTGGGAGAGGTAGGAAAAATATAGGCAATTGAAATGAATGGATGAGATGCGCAGAACTAAATTGAAACATTTTAAGGAAAGAAATTTTTGAAGCAGGAAGGGTGGAGTGGTAACTGCAGTTACCACTCCACCCTTCCTGCTGGTCATGACCACTGAAATATATATGTCTGTTAAGCTATCTGTATACCATTATAATGGTGGTAAAATGTCATGGTCAGGCAAATATAAGAATTAAAGTGAATGTGGAATGAATAGACGTTGATAACAGTCCAATGCTATAATTGCATTACTCCACCAATGTTTAAGATAGGCATCAGTTTTTAAACCAAAATAAGATTTTCTTTGCCACTATAGGTTTCTGATTATCCTCATGAATGTTCTGCTAACTTCCTGCAGGTTCCTTCTAAATTTTCCTGCTAAATATTTACCAGGGATTTTGGATGTACAATGAGTAATTAGTACTATCAGAAATTTTAATTTGTCTTTTCCAAGGAATTAAATTTTAAATGAATATGGTCTAATTGTAAGCTCCTGTGTACAAGCCATGTTCGAATACACACTTTGATGGATGATACGATGATTATAAATTTCCAGCACTATTTTACAGTATATGATGCTCTATTGCACGCAGAAATACAGTCTTTATTTATTTAATTGCTCACATACAGCATTTCTGCCAATTTAAAGTGACACAGTATCGGTGGTATGAAGTCATATATTGCCTTACTAAACATGTTAGTACATTTTGATTGAAATAACTCCTTGCCCATTTCAATGGGATGCCTAAGGCTGATGTAATGGCCCACTCATGTAATTCATTTTTGCTTACAACCAATTACAGTATTACGATATTTACATTGTACCGTTTATTGAAGCTACACTCAGCGCAAATGCAAATGAAATTCCGGAAACTCATACTGATATTTACTGATCAAGCCTTTGTACATTTTTTTAACTTACTATTCACTACAAAAGTATAATGATGAAAGTATGAATCAAATTACCTGTGGGTAATCATAATTTGCAGTTATCATGTCTCGAACGGTGTTTGGATCTAACCTATATTAACTGGAATCACGCTATTATTCCCTGAATCAAGTTCTTCAAATACCATTCCTCTAAATGAAAAGGAGAGTTATTGGCACATACGAAATTTTATTCTCCGAAAAAAGGATTCGCTGATGAGATTGCAGTTAAAAATATTTGAAATAACACCAAAAGCAAACTGCATTCCAAAAACAAACAATTCTGGATGAATTCACCGGTGATTTTAACACGCCGGTACTTTGGAAGACATATGGGAAGAAAATTCAGACGAAGGGAAAGCCAACGGACATCCAATGAAGCACTGGAAACATTCTTGATTGACAGCAACACCATCAAAGTCTAGAAAAAGTGATTGAAGAGAGAGGAGCGGAGTTGAATTTTTAAAATGCATTGGCAATATGAATCACAGTTGTTTATATAAACGGCCGGTATATATATAATACAGCGGCATGGGTATCAGGTTTGATTTCTAAGCGATCACGTCATAGACTCAGATATTTAATTATTACACAATTTACGACTCGTCGCGGCAAAGGAAAACAATTCATAGGGATATAGTATTGTACTATACTACTTACAAGTGACGATTAACCTATTGCACGTAATAAATAACGGCACTACATAGCCAACGCAGTAACAAATAAAGCATTGCTTGGCGAATTAACAAACGGATAAGTACCTGGATCATGTTTAATTTCCATTGCATTCCTTTTGAATCTTAACCCAGCTGTCTCTTTGCCGACAGTGTAACGGATTCGGTCTTCATTTTTAATGATGTTATTATTCTACTAAAAAGCGAGCCAGCAAAACTGGTAAAACTCTCTCGATGCAAGATATTTATGTCGTGATGTAAATTGTTGACTGTTATTACGCTGCGTCTTTGTTAGCGCAACCGAGCGGAGCATCGAATAACTGCCTACATCTCACGAAAGAGCGAGTAACTCTGGAATCTCTCGTTATAAAACTCACTCAAGATTTTTTTGGTCGGTCTCAAGTCTCGTGATCGATATTTGATGTCATGCAATCATTCCTGTCGCGATCGGTGAAGATCGCCTCGGTCATTGGAGAGAAGTCGTTCATCGATCTTTCTTTTAAGAGAACTTGCTCTCGGAATTCGATCTCTCACGACCGACCCATCACTAGAAAAGAGTAACTGCGTAGGTTCAATGTGCACTGATTAATACCACTAGAAAAGATACCAACGCATAATCAATTGTATGGTTGACCCAAATTTACGTAGCATACCTAACAATCGTGAAAACTTACCTCCTCCTGAAGGAGCTCCTGAATTGTCTCCCACAGCCGGAAACCTTGAAAACCTTTAGGATTGAAAAGATAAACCAAATCTTTTCCCTCCACAAGGCACAGTCGACAAACTTGTACGCTGTCATCGTCCAAAACATTTGCTGCACTTTTAAACATACTTACTAGTCACGTCTATAAATATTCGAAAATTAAATAACTTTCAAAACGGCTTAATACATTCATCCGAAAAATCAATAACGTTGCCAAGATAATATTCGTGATCGTTACCCTCGCCCCACAAAGCGCATTACCAGGTTCACCAACGACTGCGTGTTTTCATATTCTTTGGAGTCCTTTTATCAACTTCGATCAACAAACATATATCGAATCATCATAAAAAATCTGAGAAAAAATGCACTACGTTAAAAATATAACTATTACACCATTCTGTTTTCGTCCGGAATTGCACGTAAAGAGTACTTAAAAATGTGTACGGCAAATTTTGAATTCAGACTGTATTACTATAGTGTTTGCAAAGTCATTCGATCTCTCGATCGATGTCTTTCCTCAATATCGTTAGAAAAATATATTTAAGGAAATTAACCATTGGTCTTAAGGCTGCTTGATTATTGGTTTAAAAAGTTTCCAATAAGCTTTATATTTTTATATATTTGGGTTCTAACTATATAAATTTATTGAAACTTCATTTCTGTACAATATATGACTTGTTGTTTTGACTACCCACAATGCAAAGTTAAATTGCATGACCAACGTCACAAGTTTGACTATATGAAGTATGTGTCGTAAAGTCCACAGGTATTCTTATTTTAGAAGTACTCCATATGTAGTTATATATTTAATAATGCCAATCACTAAAGGCATCATGAATTAAGTGTTCGGAGCATGACCGGAATTGGACTTGATAAGGCCCTAAGCTATTTGAGATATAGAGCACTTTATAAGTCCAGTTAGTGTATGTCAGCGCTAAATATGATTATTTAGGGGAAAAGAAAGCGGTGGCTTTGAGCTATAGCTTGTGCAGCTTATACATAAGTTCTGAACAGGTTCGGAGTAATAAATACCTTCCTTCTCTACCAATTAATACCTCATTTGTAACTTCAGGACGTATACATAAAAAATTAATAAATATATGATGTTGGTTGTGGCTGATGTGAAGTCTTGCGGGCTAAAGTAACGTGAATGTTTTTATTCGAATAAAGGTTGTAAAACGACAGTGAATTACACCATTTTTAGGCACCGAAATGAGAAAAGATTTCATAACCTAGCTATTCATGCCAGTTCATTGTGTATGATGTGATTAACTTTTCTCTTTTTAACAGACGTGTATCTTGGACCAGTATGTTTAAAAACGTTAGAAATATTTTGGACATTGAGAGCGTTCAAGTTTGTCGACTGTGTCTTGCGGAAGAAGATTTGATCTATATTTTCAATCCTAAAGGTTATGAAGGTTTCCTCTTGTGGGAAATAATTGAGGAGTTCTTTCAGATGGAGGTAAGTTTTTACGATTGTCAGGAATCTTACGTAAATATGGCTCAACCATTCAATTAATACCTGTGGTAGTGACTTTTTTCATATCTAAGGAGATAAATCGGTACTTTAGGATTCTATTTGTATACTCTACTATATTTCCCCCTGCTCAGACTGGTTTTGTTCACAAAGAATTAAGAGATTTCTTGATCCCTTTTGTTATCCCTTCCTACATGTGCGTTTTCTCGTATCTAGCGCAAGAACTATCGTAGTTACGGTATAAAATTCTCTTTCGATTTTGTTGGTACTGATATATTTTAACTTTATACGTATAGTACTCTGTCATAATGATTCTGTGATTTGAGCTCCCAATATGAAACTTTTTATCGTTGAGATTTGTTTCGTGGTGTGTCAATGTGAGGAATTGAATTTATTTTTGTTGGTGAACCTTACTGAAAATTGAGTAGATCATGCCCCTTTTTGAATAATAACCTTAGTATTTTCATGCTCGCAATTCAGCTTTTCGTCCACTCTTGTCTTCTTTAAAGGTTTCGAAGAAAGACGGCCTGCCATGGACTATTTGCAAGGGATGCACCAGCAAAGTGAAGGAGTTCAAACATTTTAAGACGACATGCATCAAAGCGAAGATCTCTTTCCTCACCATGATCGCCAACAGGGGCTTGGTGGTGAGTATCAATAGTTTTCGTCTAGCAAGCGATGAGCAGCGCTGGTTAAAAAGAAACACTTCAACTTCAGAACCTTCTTGGGGAAGAGAAATTTAAAACATAAAGAAATTGGAATTCATAGAGCATATGGTTAAAAGGAACCTGCATTGAATATCGAAAAAGATATTATCTCGAGTATCTCACACTGTTTAGGCCATTTCTTATGTACACTGGGAGCGTAATAGACCTAGGTTTATGATTTAGTCCACAAAGTAGAGTCTCATATTCCGCTTGAAACTCCACAATCAATCATTTTGTCAAACAGGATGTGAATTTTATAGAGACTTAGTTGTGATGCACAAGATACTGGGTGTAAATATGCATGGTTTTGTCTTTTTGAGAAATGTTGGCCATATTTGTGTTCATTCGAACTTCCGAAACGACTGTGAAAAACATTTTCTGTGGGTAACCACCGTGTATGTTGTAAATTACTGTGACACTAATGGGTAGTGTAAAAAATGTAAGAATCATACTTGTGTGATCAGGTGATTTTAGAGAAAGTAGAGGTTGAAAACGACCAATTTTGTAAATATTTTGTAGCTATATTTGGAGATTTTATTAGATCTACAGCAAGTGAGGTGGAGTACATCGTAATGTTGTATATTAATTACCTGGATTGATATTTTATATATGGATATATTAGGTATACTGTATTCTCAATTATGACCTTATTACACCCAGTATTTGAGAAGTAAAAAATTTTCTTTTGATTCTCCAATATCGCTAGTTGCAACCTTGATTTAATATTTTGGTGTTTAGTAGGACTTTTTTGCAAACACTTCTTTTATTGCTCAGTTATTTGTTTTCAAATGGATTGGTAGCTTATTATCCATTCATTTGGTTTGTAATATACTTTTCTCCTGGGTTACATTTTATTTACATGTCACCCTTGGCATTTCTGGAAGGTTCCACTGACACAACATGCCTCTCAGAGGGGTGAAGTTGACATTAAAAAATAACACGCAGAGTTTTCCTTCAAACATGAGCTGTTATTATTGAGAGATATGAAAAATATTATATTTGAGTTGTTAGTTAAACTAACGAAATAATTATAAACGATTTAATAATAATTGATAATTATTGTGAACAAACCCAACTCTACTTCATCTGGTTGATCACCTGGATATTTATGTATTTCTGTTAAATTTCTTTGCTTTTCTGTCTTCGTGGAAACAGTATAACCTTTACCTTGAAATTTGAAGATCGTGTTATGTTGGAGTATTAGAGTAATATGCCTTTTCCACTACCAGAGATCACTTTTCTTAAAGCCATTATTTAAAAGACTTATGCAATTATTTACTTTTTGCCATTTCGTGTCTGAAGTCCCAGTATCTTTTGTCGTAATGTCATAAACGGATACATAGACATAATACTTTATAGCGAAATTGTGAAACCTGTTAATCCTTCTTTTAGAAATTGGATATTTGTCGTGTTGTTATGTTATTTTCTAGCCTGTGAAATCTTTTTCTTAATAGCCTATGCATAAACATTAGCAAATTGTAATATAATTATGATAAGCCTGAGCTTCACTTGTGAATAACTAATTTGTTTCGCATGATACATTTTGGGAAACATGTTTTTCTTCAACACCATCCACTTATCTTTAATGCCTTAGCTAAAAGTCTTATGAAACTCTTTGCCTATTTCGCTATGATACCCTATCACAGCTTAACTCTTTTGCTTTTATTGCCTTCATTCATTGCTTCAAAACACCCTCTTAAACTTTTTTCAAGTTCGAATACTAAAAGAATAATGGTCCTCTTCCCAAACACAGGAAAATTACATCAAAGATGAACTCTTCTCGGGCTCTACACCGGGTGAGTGATTTAAATGTTGCCGACGTTTCGGGTAGCGACTCGTTACCCATCTTCAAGGCAAATGTAATGGGTAACGAGTCGCTACCCGAAACGTCGGCAACATTTAAATCACTCACCCGGTGTAGAGCCCGAGAAGAGTTCATCGCTGCAATTCGCCGGGAAAGCTTTAAATCTTACTTTACATCATAGACCTTAAGCAAATGGTTTTGCGCCATTGTTTACCATTTGTGCTTGCGAGTCCTTCCTGTTGAATATATGCTGTGCAGGAAATGTGAAGTACTGTGCACACACTAAATGTATACTTCCCGTATATTACGTGCACAGCTCACAATTCTTTCTTTGTGCTCTATGTGGACCATCAACTGGGAAAATATATGCTTCAATTTGCATGTCTGAAGTACATGTATACTAAACCAATTATAATAAAAAAACTTGCCAATTGTTTACTTTCAGTTGCAAGCACAATTTTTGTAACAAACCATCTGAATGCTAACCCAGTGGGCACAGAAAATGCGGCCAAACTGTGGCCAAGCTATGGCTTAGCATTGTGGCCATAGTGTGTGGCCATTATGGGCCCATAATGGTTTTGACCCCTTGGCCAAAGTGTGGCCACTACCAATGTGGCCACACTTGGAATTTCATTAGCTGGCCATAATTGTGCTGAAATGAATTGTGCTACGAATATTAGAAGAAATTATGGAATTTCTATAAGCTAGGAAGCTCTTCTATCCATAAATTTGGGGTTACTAATTCTCAAATGATAATTCTACATTGCCAGCAAAATAAGATTGTTTTAAACTATTTTCATCAAATAGTGAAGTTCACACAACAGGCAGTTCATGCAATTCCTTCAGGCTGATTTCTTTAAAACAGATACCTATGTGAAGCAGAACACTATTTCCTAAATGTAATACCCCAGGCAGAGCCAATGGACATTAAATGTGCATTAAATGCACATTAATTTTAGCATTTAATGCACATTTCAAATGTAATTTGAAAGCACATTTTGTCCATGCCTTTAACTCTTTCCTTCCTAACCCGCCCGAAACCGGCCGCAGAAAATTCTCCGCCACGCACGAAATTTAAATACCCTTCTGCCCCAGAGTTAGACCTATTTTTCAGCGCGATGAGATTCTTATGAACGTCGGTCCATTAAATCTAAAATAACTCGCCATTCAATCAAGTATTTTATTTTTAAATATGTTAATGTATTTGTCATGCATCGATTTATAGAAATCATATTACCTTGCCTCAGTGGGTTTTTAATTTCCTACGTCCACTCCGTTTTCTTGGTGATACCGGATAAAACAATCCAATTTGCACATTGGTAAGTCGCAGCTACGGCACTTCCATGATGTTTCAATGCTCCGTCCAGCTGAGGTTCTTCTTTTCTTTGAGCTGCAGTAGGCGCACACTTTTTTTCTTCCTTCGATCTTTGCAAGAATATGTTGCTGTCTATGTGAAAAATTTGCCACAGGAAGGCTTCTTTTACGCCCTAATATTTTGCGGGAGGAGAACTTCCCTATCATTTGTTTATACAGAGCCAAACGGAAATTTTTCTGTGTCACGCCGTGTCTTGTACTTGGAGGTGAATTACTTTCCTTGTACAGAATAAAACTGTTTACAATGGCCGTATTAAAAACAAAGGCAAATAAATACTTCCACCATTTCTTTGTTTTTCTTCCGACACCGTAATAGCACCTACTCTGATCAGCTCTATCAACCCCGCCCATGTATTTTGTATAAGATGCAATTGACTGCTCAGGACACGATACCATAATTTTTTTGTTTCCTTTCCCTATTTTTCTTGGGACCTCTACGTTCTTGTTGGGATCAACATTTGTTTGAAGGACACAAATATCCCGATTATCGTGCCAAACTGTAGCTGTGACATTCCCACTCTGCAAACTTCTACTTTGACCTCTTAGGAGCTTTAGTTTCTTTGGAAATTTTAGTTCTACGGGCCATTCTCTTCGAGTAGGTCTTGTAGTAGCACATGCATAAGTGTTTTTCGTAAGTAACAATTTCATTAATCCCACACTTGAAAAAAAAGCTATCAAAATACACGTGATGATGTTTTCCAAAATAGTGATCGAGTAAGTTCATCACCACCTGAGTCCCAAGAAACATTTCACGGTTCCTTCTTTCTTTTTTCCCTAAGTACACATTCCCCTGAAGAACGTAACCATGATAAGTTGCTAATACCCATACTTTAAATCCCCACTTCGTTGGCTTTCCTTGAATATACTGTTTTATGTAATGACGTCCTTTAAAAGCAACCATTGCTTCGTCAACGCTTAACTCTCGACCTGGTTTATACTTTTTGTGGAAAGAGTCCATAATATGAAGAACTGGTCTTATTTTTTGCAACAGATCAAAACCCTCATCTCCTTGCTTTTTTTCCTGAGTTATATCACTTATATGGAAATATTTAGAAATTTTTGTGAATCTACCAAAGGTCATACAATTTCGGACTATTGTGCAGTCAATATCTTGACTATGCCAGTAATCCCTGCTTTCTGGCAAATCAAATATTCCCATGTACACAAGTATTCCGATATAGGCCACCATTTCGTCGTATGTAACGTTTACCCACTCTCTGTCAACCTTTCCTGTGGAACGTTGGAGATGTTCTGCGTACCTATTCGTATTCTCGACAATTCTAAAAATAAGACCTTCTCCACCTAACATGTATTTCAGAAAAGAAAACTCATCACTGCCAACAGCCAAATCATAAGTAGGCCCCATTTCTTCTTTGAAACCACAAGGCTCTTTAAAAATTAAATTATCTCTCCAATCGTCTTGTAACTGAACCGTAGCTTGGGTATCACTCGCGTTCGGGGCAACTTCACCTCCCGATCCATATTCACTTGAATCGTCACTATCACTGAACTCTCCCGAACTTAAAGAACTTGAACTATCTGAATCACTTGAAAAATCAACTCTGTTCACCTCCTCTGCAATAGCATCCTCTCTCAAAGAAGTCATGGTCAAAACTGAGGGTCTTTGGGAAGATATTTTTTCTTTGGGCGGTGCTCTATCTCCTTGCCATTAGGGATAAGAAAGGCCGAGGGAGGATGTGGTGGAGACCACCGAAGGAAAAATATTCTCACTATGGATGAGAGCTACTCCTTGGCCAGCCAGAGGAGGTCTGTATCTTTATCTTTCATTTGTGACCCATGAACGATACCCATTCATTCAGTCGAGAATACATCGTTCACCGCTTCTCTTCAAACTGGGCCCCAAAACAATAACGACTTCTTGGATGACTCGAGAATCTTCTCTAATAACCTCCCCGGAGATAATAAGTGAGCCAGGAGACGCTTGGGTGCAATTTGAAAGATATATGGGGTTTTCCTTTGCTTTATTATGGACCTTCGGCACATGAGAGTATGGTGACAGATATAACGAGGCTTCGTCTCTGAGGATCGGGCGATAAGAAGGATGCTTGAGTTGGCAAAGATAAACAAGTGGAAGAGGAAGCAGATGCTTATAAGGCGTAGAAGATCGCCCTTAGCATTGCACGACAGGTCGGCCGGTTTCGGGCGGGTTATGCAGGAGTGCTTTAACCCTTAGGCTGCGGGAAACGTGCATGTACGTGTGTACTGGGAACTGCGGAGAGAACGTTCTTGTACGTTTGACCCTCTCTGTCTACCTGCTCCCTCAGCCCTTTCATATTTTTATGACCCAAACTCATTCTTTCCAGCGGTGGACATTTGGAAATCCACCCTTTTTACCCGAACTGCTCCCTTCCCACGCTCTTTAGGGATCGCATACCACCGAAATGAGGTGCGACCCTTCCGATTGTTCACTCAAGAGGCTACGGTTGTCTCAAAAATTAGTTGTCTTATGCTCGCGCCCGGCTCAATTATCAACGGATTTTTTTGGTGTTTGGTATCAAACTAAACAGAAAGTTGCTAGAAAAAATATTTTCATATTTGTTTTCAACAATTTTGCCAATAAACAAATTTTCAAAATTAGTTCCACGTCCCAAGTTCCGGTGCCCACCCCCTGGGATACCGAGAAAAGGGTCGGGAGGGGATTACATGGGTCATATAACTGCCCGGCCTCGGCCCGTGGGAAGGATAGACAGGCTCCGTCCGAATAGATATTTGCCGCACAGGGTGGACGAAATGCGCTCTAGCTGCAGCAGCTTAAGGGTTAAAAACCAGCGGCCGGTTTCGGGCGGGTTAGGAAGGAGTGCTGATCGAGGTATTTAAACTTCGGTAGGGAGAGGGTTAATGTGCGTTAAATGCACATTCTTCCTGCATATACAGTGCATTGCGGATGCACCTCTATAAGGCACTAAGGGTACCTATATTTTAACTGTGGAGCACCTCACTTCGCACACCTCACTCACGCACCTTCACTAAGTAAGACATAAACTAGAAAAGGAAGAGCATAATGGAAATATATATTACATATGTACACTTCTGCCATGGATTACAACTAAAGGGAATGATTAAATGCTCCGAAGAAGATAAAACTCTCTTTATTCGAGTATGGTGACATTTATTAAAATTCATTTGGTACAATTTTTTTCAACCAAAGTAGAAACACATCAAATACTTAAGTAAAAGGTGAGACTTCAATGCAATTTTGCTAAGTTCTCAATATTCGTCCCTCATCGTTTTATATAGCTCATTCACAAGAATTATTTAAGCACCGACAAGAACATTGGTTAAGGTGAGCTTTCGTCTTGCCAGATAAAACGCAATTTTCACCCACTTGTAACAGATCGGTTCACAGTAAAATTCACTTCACTTATCATTCAAACCTTGCGCATTTATGGAATACTTTTAGGGTAAACACTTACTTTCATGAGCACAACAATAGCCACAAAAGCCATCACGTTTTCGAGATTTAATGGTACTTCATCCTTCTTACATCAGCGTGGAACAACTACTATGATATTATCACCACCTAAAGCCAAATTTTTCGTTTATCACTGCACTCACAATGAATCAAAGCATAATAATCACTGAACACAATTTAAAAAGAACATTTGCTTGACCCTAAATCACCGACAACTAATGTTTACATCGGTCTTTATCACGCTTTCGACATTTAATGGTACTTTATCCTTCGTACAATAGCGTTGATAACAACTATGATATTACCATACCGTAAAGCCAAATTTCTCCTAAATCACTGCAGTCACAGCCCACACATGAATATACATATATATTCATGTGTGGTACAAATGTATATTCATGATCCCACTCACGGATACTACATATTTAAATAAATAAATTTATACACTCCCTGAACATACATGTGAATCGTAAACAAATGTAAACGGAAGCCAAGGTGACTATACTACTCAATGGTGCAACATCGATGAATATTTTTGTGTATTTTTAATAGTTGTTTTACTCTAAAATAATTGATCAATAAAATATATTATATTTCAGGTATTTATGCGTATGTATAACCAATTATAATTATCATCCATATCTTATTGTGGTATGCATTTGAGGCACATAGTATACCCATTACGGCCAACCTCGTAACGCGCAATTGTGGCCGTACCTCGGAGGTACTTCGGCCACCTGCATTATGGCACGCCGGACATGGGCCACAACAGGGCCACAATGCGGCGAGCCATGGCCATAATTGCCACAGGCGAACCAAACCTTGGCCAAATACTGGCCGTATTTTTTGTGCCGACTGGGAAGGCAAGAGAATCGAAATTACTACTTAACATTCTCGTGTCGGAAAGGTTAAACACAGACTTTGAAAGCACAATTCCACAAGTTTATGGAAGGATAAAACACGTTTTAACTGTAACGCCATCATCAGGCATTATAAAGCCATCATCAACAGCTATGTCGGGAAGGTCTCATTTCCATAAAATATCACATGCAATATAACTCTCCTTTTAGGTTTCATTAGATTCACTGTTTAAAGTTTGATTGTATGTACCTTTTTATGGCTAGATTAACTCCCATGTTAATTGTAATATCATCACCTGGGATTCATCTTCATCAAAAATAATAGTATTCAAACAGCAGAAGAAAGTGGCCCGTCTCACGGAATTTGCATTCCATAGCACACTATTACATCCCATTTCAAAAGTCTGGACATCCTTCATCTTCCTTGCGTCTGCATCCGTGCTGTTGTGTTACTCAATTAGCCAAATTTAGGAGAGTTCCTTAGAAACTGGAATATTCATTATCAACTTACTATGAACCATCATGCCTTACAAATTAGCTATACCCACACCAAATCAGCTTCCTTGGGACCATAAACCCTGGGTTTGCATTTGTATAACAAGTTATACATTGGAGTGAGATACATCAAAAGCATCAGTTCCTTCAAAGTTAGTGTAAAGCAGCTTCTCTACTCAACATATTTGTACTCACTTGATGAATGTCTTCAGGATATGTTATTATGCTCCATTGTCACTCAGTGACCTGTTTTTTTTCACATTCGTTGATAAACATGTTTTATAGTTGATTGTACATGTTATTTTTTTTTGATTTTTTTGATTGATTGATTCTATTATAGTAGTTTTGTCTTTTTAATTGTAATAATACTGACGATCCGTATACCAACAAGTATGGTCCCTGGTTAATAAATATTATTACCTTTCCACTGTTGTAACATTCCACTCGGAGTGCAAGACAAGCATCAAGTTTCATTCCCATCATAACAGTTGGAGACTCAGGAGGGATTGCGCAGTATTTGCAGCCATGTCTGAGTCCAATGGGTTAAACGGCTATGCATTAAAGATGAGCAATTGCAAAAGTGACGTGTAAGGTCCGTATCCAGAAACCTCACTACTTCTGGATACGTCATCAGATGGTGACGTAGCTGCTATAGCGGCCGAGCTCCGCTACAATCACCCGCTGCAAAGTCTAGTGAGGTCCATGCCATGCTACTCGCTACAAGTGCCGCTAACTAACATGGCCGCCGGATTTCGTCTGCTTATCGTCTCGCATTTATAATTAATAATTATTGACGTTTAAAGGGCTATAAGCTCATCATAATCATTTCTTATTATGAAAAAATATAGTATGAATGCTTCAACAACGGACTTTGATGCTGATGAATTAATATTTTACTTAACATAACTATTTATAACTTCTGTCAACAATACCGTGATGAAACCTCTTCGGCTTCACCGTTTTAATTGCTATTACCTTCCGAACGGGTCCTGTCATGCCTTGAAAACCATTTATAATTAAATAAAAACAAATTATGTACATATTTAATGTCTTGCCTTGATGCTCGTGACATACTTTTTTACGTAAAATAACTACTGTCAACACAACTATGCTGAAACCTCTTCGGCTTTGCCGTTATAATAGGTATTAACTTTGGTATGGACCGTGGCTTGCCTTGTAAACCATTTATATTTTTATATAAGTGTCCAAAGAAAGTTGAAATCACCGCTTTGTGTCTGTGAAATTTACAGTTTGCGTAAAATACTCAAAACAAGAAAGCCGTCTTCCAGCCAGCTCTATCCATACTCAGTTACTGCTAGTAAAAGTAATGAGAGTTCCAAGCCATGGAAAACCATGTACAATTGCGTTTATGTGTACCTAAAATGTGCAATTTTGATACTGAAATGATGAGTAAAAGTTTATGGGAATGTCTCAGAAATAGATGGAAATGGCATAGTGCTTCTACGTCCGTTGACAATATCTCGTTATATTCATCTCATAATGAATGTCACGTACATCTTTGGGCGTTATAATGCAATGCATATTTGAATATCCCACTACACAAATGCGATCGACAGTTGTACGTGTATATTTGCCACCCACCATGACGAGGGATGTTGGTGAGGCGAAGGATTATTCAGCAATAGCTACCTTCAAAAGAAATGAGAGCGCAAACTTTTCATAATTAACGTCTAGATTTAACAACATTTTATTTAAAAAATCACCAATAAAGTTGGTTCCGACACTTCGTGAGCAAAACTTGATGGGGTATTGCTTTCCCACCCAACTTGGCGCCTGGTACACCGGCCGGCTTGCCCCGGCGCGCCGGCAACTACCGGCCCCGGCCGGCCCAGGCACTACCGCCGGGGCGGTAGTGCCGGGGCCAGACGGTAATCATCGGCGATCGGCAGTATACTATAGTCGAGACGCATGGTACCTAGGTACTTGTCTAGAGTTTCCCGAACGCGCAGATCGTCATCATGTATCGGCAGGTACTCGATGATAATTTTGCCAATTTTTTGAGGCATTTAGTACATAATGAAGGCCATCAGATTCCGAGAAGAAACATGAGGGACCGGGAGAATCCCATGGAAATACTAACGCATCCGTTTTCTTGGACTCCAATACAGCTTTCCTCGCGACAACTAAATTTACTATTAAGTTCTTCTCCTCCGTGGAAATCCTGCTCCCTTCCCCTGTCTCCATTTTGTTTACTAACAAAGTCACGTTGAGAATTCGTTATTCAATTATCGCCCTTAGTTCCTCCCGATGCCCGCATCTAGGGGAACATAAATGTCACTACATTCGTCTACGTCATCAATGTAGCCCAAAATAAATGTGGCAACACTGCCCCCACCAATTTTGAGCGATTTGGAGTAGCGGGGTTTCTGGATATAGCATGCAGCAGCAGGCTCCGCTGCAAGTTCAGCACTGTTTCTGGATGCGGCCCTTAATCCACGAGCATTTTTCACTTTTTTTCTTTCAGCATATGAATCGATTCCATTAAGGTATGCCAAAAACTGTACATGATATGACTTGTTCACAATTCTATATTTTTAGGAAACAACGAAGGCCTTCCTAAAAAGACCAAATTTTCGAACCAGCAGGAAGGACAGTGTTGAATTGGAGGTGGTTGTAAAAGAGGAAACTCCAGTGTTGTCTGAAGATGAGGATCCTCTCCAGGAGGTCACTGTTGTGACCAGGGAAGAAGGTCACGGTAGGATGGTGAGCAAGCATGTCAGATCTAATTGGTTATTCATACATGGACGATGGTACTGCTTTTTATAATGACTGGTAAAAATGGAAAATAATGATTTTTGAAATGTAAAAATGCTTTGTATGTGTGTGGTAAATGGTTTGATTAAAAAGGATCAATGTAAAGCAAAAAGCAAGCCAATTATAGTTGGAACTCTAAACTCATTCCCTCTTTTTTCTAACTATAACATCTAGTTATTTGTCATACCTTATTTTGAATTTACAACTGAGTGCAATCTTTCCAAACACTTCTAAACCGAGAGACACCACATGCATGTCCACTTTTTTATGTATTGATAATTAATTTTGGAGCTTTAACTTTGCTTTTTGTAATAACATTGCAGTGTGCCCCCATTTTTATATTTTCTTCAACTTTCTATTTCGCATTGACCTTACCCATTTCATGGCACGTTAACTTGTGGATATCATTCTTAATGATACCAGTGAGTTATAAGTTACCTTCACTAAAATTTTCACTTTCTATGCATTTTATATTCTTACCTCGTCACACATGGCTTAATTGCCCTAACCCCCAAAAATACGAAACATTTTAACATAAGTGGGACACCTCTTAACGCCTGGAAAAAATAGTTTTATTGGGCTCCATTAATAAGCTAATATTATAATATAGTTTATGTTTCTGAGTTATTACGTCCAACCATTTTAATTTTAACATTGATAGTTTTGTTTTTATTTAAAGTTTATGTAAACGATCTCCCCAATTACCTAAGAACAGCTTCCATTTCATACGCTGATGACACTACATTAATTACATCCAACAAATATTACAATATTGCATGGAAAATGGCCAATAATATGTAAAGCAGGGCTAGTGAATGGTTCAAAGGCAACGAACTATTTTTAAATGAGAGCAAGACCTTAAAATTCACCTTCGCACTAAAAGAAACATATAACGAAATAGATTTAGTCAATGTTCTGGGTTTTCACCTAGACCGGAGGCTGTCTTTGGATAGCCACATTGATAAACTATGTTATAAAATCAGTAGAGTTTTATATCTTCTCAGAAAACTAAAGCCTATTGTATCAATGACAGCATTGATGAATGTGTATTATGCATTTTTTCAAAGTCACATCTGTTACGGTATTATATTGTGGGGCAATGCTCCTAAGGCAAGTAAGGTGCTCTTGTTACAAAAGAAAGCCATACGGACAATATTCAATTTAAAGCATAAGGATCACTGCAAGCCTTTCTTCCTTCAATCAGGAATGATGACTGTGTATTCTCTGTATATATGTGAGCTACTAAAATTTGCCAAAGATAACCTAACAACTTTGACGTGTAGGTCTGATGTACACACACACCACACCAGGCATAAAGAATACCTGGATACACCATCCCTAGTAGCAGAGGAAGTTGTCACAACGTTGTGACAACGTTACAATGGGAAAAGGTACAAGTGCACACAACGTTGACGTTGGTTGTTGTAACGTTGCATGCACGTTGCCTCAACATCCAAATTTCCCGAAAAACCACGTTGCTGCAACGTTATCAATGCAACATCGATGCAACGTTATCAGTGAAACATTTTAAGGCAGCGTTAAAACATTTCCCTAGCTTTAGCCATCAATGAAATTATCCCATAATTAACATTAATGTTAATAATTTGTCAACAGACAATTCTCTCTTAGTTACTCAGGTAAAACTTTCTCCCTCTAAACTCCCTTGCCCTCTCCACTGGCTCTTCCCTGCCCTCTCAAAATAAAAAAGGGAATCTACGTCTTTAATACTATGCATGTTGTTATCGCGCGATGAAAGAAGAATTTACATTGTCTTATCCTACCTATTATCTACCTGAATACTTTGTACATATCGAATTACGGTAAGTCCTACGTGTCCTACGGCTCTAAGCGCACATCCTTGACCCGAAGTTATACAGTCATCGTCTTGAAAGTCGTATATATATCGCTACTCCCGCGGATTAATGTGACTTCGAGAACTAATTTTTAAATTTCTATTACAAGATTGTAGTTAGAGGAAATACCATCCAATCACGATGACAGTTATCAGGCATTAATTAATTTCAACCGATATTGCCACGTGGTATGAATGTAAATGCAATATTACTGAGAATAAACAAGAATTTATCCGATTCCCACATGTTTCTTCAAATTCACGTTCACAAGCAGACAACTAACTAGTAGAATACATTATTCAAAATGAAATACATATATATTTATACGTTAAGACAATATGTTCACGTGCGCGAATTCAAGGTGCCGCAGTTTGCCAACCCCTGTGGTATAAGTACAGGTAAAGTATAATATAAATCATAGCTGACGTCAACGTTGCATGCACGTTGATTCAACGTCGACTGGTAACGTTGTGCTTGGACGTTGATGCAACGTTGTGGCAACGTGCTGGTTGTCATGTAACCTTGTGCACGTTGATGCAACGTTGTGACAACCTCCTCTGCTACTAGGGATACTATAGACTGTCAAAGACAAAAAATAATTTTAAAAACATGGCTATTAAGGCATACAACATACTGACAAGGGATGCGAAATTAAAAAATTCAAATAATTTTAAAATCATTGCCCAGAAATGGTTATGCAGGAAACCCCAGTACTCAATAGAAGAATACATGTCTGGGGCATTTGAAGGTCTTTGTGACTAAATGGTCAATTATAATTGCAATATAATGTAATGCCTGACCTGTACATAGTTTTATGTATCAATTTGTTTTATAATGTTTTTTTTTCCTTTTTAGTTTTCCACGGTTTCAATTGTTTCACTCATTTGTCCTCACAGATTTTCAGTAGATATTATTTGGATTATCCTTTACATTTCCATCACATAATATGAGGAATTAATTATTGTTTGATACATGATTTCAAGCTATACAGTACACTTAACACTGTCCTATTAATATGGTTAGACATGTTGCAAATAATTGTTTTGCATTTATTGTTGATATTGGCCTTTATTTTATCTTCATATTGTTCAAAAATGATATTTTGTGTAAACAGTCTGATATTGTCGTTTTCCTATATCCTTTTATCTGTGCTCTCAAATGCTTTATTTAAAATGATTATTGTAACATTTTGAGTGCAAAATGTTAGGATTTATTCTTCCTTTGTAAACTATCGCTCCATTGCATGTTCTTCAACGTCTTTCCAAGTTTCCTCATATTCTGCTATTATTTTATTGTTGATACTCTTGTAATAATTTATTAATATATAAGACCATATGAATATTTGCTGAAACTGTCTCATATTAAAAAAGGGACTGAGGTTATGAAACAAATTTCTATTTTATTCTACATAACATTATACTCAATGGAGGAACATGAGGCTGAATTATTTTTTTTTTGGAAAGTCAACCCTCAAAAGTCTGACTTTGCTTTGTAAATATTTCACTTTTATAAAAATATTTGCAAATATTCCCATAAGCAAAAAAAAGAAAAAATAGCTAATATTTTAACTGTTGCAATTCAATAAATTCTGTTTATTTAAGTCTGTCTTCGATGTGTGTTGGTAGCAGAACCTCTGTGAATACCTTATGTAAAACAAATGGCAAGAGGTGTATTTTTCAACTCATGAGAACAATCGAGGTAACAGATGAAAGAATAGGAAAACTTTTCCCAAGTATTCAAAAATTACTCTATGAATTTGTGAACCTTCTTTGTAAAAGTTCCAAGATTATATGTACTTTTTAATGATTTTGTCAAATATTTCCTCTCATTGGTGTAATGGCTGTAATAATAGCATATTAATGGTGTGTAAAGGTCCTTCTTCTACCCACAATTTTATTAATTTATGAATATTTATCCACTCGTTATACATATATCAACATACATTTAAAGGACGACAAAGATCATTTTAATTATAAACATAATATTTACGAATAACATCTGGTGCATGAGAAAAACTATGAGTGTATGATGATATTTTTATGGTAATAAGTGAAAATATTTTTGCTCATTATTGCTTGATAGGGGCAAAAATTATTAATAGCTGACATGGAAATTGAAATTGAAACATTCTATTATTGTTACAGCCTAATTAATACAGGAGTCGTTTTTAAGATGGTGTGAAATAGGATACTAGTGCAAAGTATTCTTAGTAGTGAAATGGAAAACTGTAGGCTCCATCAATTTCACTTTAAATACACTTCACCGTTATTCTCAGGGTAGATGTACGCTAAGACTTTTACAGCCGATGTGCAGTATTTAGTTGCAAATGAAGCCTAGGATTTTGTCAAAACAGCTACTTAATACATGAGGTATCACATAAAATATTTATTTTCAGTCATGTACAATTGTGCAATTGTAATGTAATATTTCTCACCTAAATTTACCTAATATTTAACTGTATATTCATGCTACTGTTTTTTAAATTTAAAAAGTGTGTTTGAAAAAATCTTTGTTTCATCGTGTAGTTTGTGTATGTGATGTTGTACTTTTTGCTTTAATTGTTGATACATTTGGGCTTCCAGATAGATTTAAAGGAAGAGATGGATGCAGATGAATCATTGTCAGATGCTGAGACCTCTGGTCTGGAAATGCATTTAAAGGATGTTTCTGCATGCACGGGAGTATCCAATGAGGCAAACTTATCTGATCCCTTATATCTGGTGAGGCAATTTCTGATTGCGCTATTCATCTCCCAGCTTCTTTTATGTATTATTTGCAAAATATTAAATTTCCCCAAAATATCTACAAAAATACGATATTGCCTATAGTAAAGATTATGGCTGGGTGTTCTCATAGCCCTCATTAGTTATGCGTTATTTTTTCCAGAGTGATATAAAAGAAGATGCCTATCCAGGTGGAACAAGGTCAGGAGCAGTGACTTACAATCAGAATGACCTTCAACAAAGTGACACTTTGGGCGTAGGATTTTCAAATGTTGAGTGCTTACTACATGAAATGGGAGAACCATTAAGTGTAGATAGACCTTCTAATATGAATCATTCAGCATACACCATCATGTAATATCTTTAAGTTTCAAGTAGCAATTGTTGTAACTTTCTCTGATTAACAGCTGTGATCTCAACAAGCTATTGCCTCACAGTATGTGTGGAAACAGTTTATCTTACCTTCTTTTCGAACCTTCATGAAATAAATTATTCGTCCTAACCTCCTCGATACTATTTCATGGGAGATTCTCTTCTTATATTTTATGTCCATCATCCTTCGATGATAACACTTTTATTTTGCTTCGATTAAATCTTGAGTGCTAGGTGTACTCATTCAATTTACCATGGGCATGTGCCGTAAATATGCTATCAACATTATTTTTTATTTTCCATCGCTGCTAGTACTGCCTCACAGACAGCAAAATATGGCAGAAATTTTGATCATCACACTACTTTTTCTTTTTTTTCAGTTCGAATTCAAATTTCATCAACCCAAATTACAATACCTTTGGTGGTATATTTTTTTAAATATTTTCCTATAGTTATGTAAGCAGCTCTAACTTTTCCCTTATTTGACTATTGCACCTTCTTGCATTCCCATGATGCCCTTTCAATTCTATTCCGGCCTTGATTTGTCAGTGGCTTGTGATTGTTACCTATAATTTTAAAAGGACATCATCTGCCCTTCTTCTGTGTTGTATTGACGTACTTTTTACTCTTTTGAATAGCACTTCCTATGTAATCCATGCTTCTTACTTTCGAATAAAGAATTATCACATTCATCCTTCCTAACCTTGTGAACTGTGCATATATGAACCAATCTGCTGTTCCCTTGCTTAAATATTTCCATTTTCAAGGGATTCTCCAATGATATTTTCTATTGTTTACAATATTTACATGTAGTTCAATCTTGTCGTAGGTGTTATTATGATGTGTACTTGGATAACTCCTGCAAAATTTTAGCTAATTTCTTAATTACAAAAAAAACATTCATCTCTTAATATGTAAATGGTGGAGATCAAGATGTCTAGGTTAAAGATATTTTTCCTTTTTATTACTGGACGAAATTGTTTTCAGGGGTTATATTTGATTGTATCAAGTTATATCAGTGAAATCACAAAGTCAAATTCCCTTTTACATTTGCTCTTGAGTCAATGTTATCAATATGCAGCCTACATGGCCGAAGCCAGGTCATGTCTTTAGGAGGGGCAACCAATTTCCTAGGAGGGACAACCTATTTTATAGGAGGAGTGGACATTTTATAGTTTTGTAACAAAAGATTGTGGAGATTAACATTGTAAATTTTTTCAATATTTTCAAGGTTACTATTTGTTATGTTTCGCACGTTTCTGTGATGCCGAGTACTAAAAGGAGGCATTATACTCTAAAAACTAGGTCGGGTAAAATAAATTTCAGGAGAGGTGGCGCCTCCCCTGCCCCCCCCACACTGGCTATGGCCCTGGCACCCTAAACATTTAGTTTTCACAAGTTTAAATTAGGCAATCACTTGGCATTTTCACAAATTTGCAGTAATGAATTTTATCTAATTTATAAAAAATTGGAAAACATTCGCTGAGAATAATTATGTCATAGTATTATGAATTTATCAAAAGTTCAATCATCAAAACCTATTATATTCTAATCAATTGTGGAGACTTGATCTTTCAGACTTCTGTTGGTGCTGAGAATTTATTTTCCCTAGGAGTCATGATCAATAAGTATCATGTTTCATTATTCGTTTTGGGTAGAGTGGCATGTTTGACCTTTATCTTAGTCTTTGCCAATGATACATTCCATTTTTTTAGTGTGAAGATGAGGAAGAGGATTACCCAAGTGAATCACTGACCAGGGAAGAGGCTCAGGGATTGGAGGATGTTGCTGAGGATGAGTCACGACTAACATCAGTCTCTAGTGTCATATCTGTGCGACCATTGGTGGGAAATGTGGTAAGATCAAGTTTCCTATAGATTGTGTTCTATGTTCCTTCATTTTACTATGGCCTGTTTTTCTATAAAACTTTTTAATGAAATTTGTTTTGAATATTTATATATTGATGAAGTTTTAATTGAATCTTGACGCATTTTGAAGGAAAACAGTGATTTACAGAAAAACATCCATCATCAACCATAAAGCTACAGAATTTGTGAGGTCAAAAATGTTAAATATGTATTTTATGAAAGTATTATCATTATCTGCATAAACTTAAATATTTTAAAATTCAGGAATCCCTTCTTTAACAGGAATTATTTACACTTTGTGTCCACATTTACGCAAAATTTAAATTGTGAATATATTATTTTATCAAGACCCCAAATTTCAAATTTAAATATAACTGCGGACACACCTCGAATTGCCTGCAAGGTCTGAGTACTCTGCACGTAATGATTTATTTTGTGCATTGAACAATATGTAAAAGAAAAGATTAGTCACTGTGAGAAACTAGTATGGGTAAATTGAGAGTGACACTGCTTAGATTGGACTTCTTTGGGAACCCTGAGCCTGTGCACTTCTTCGTTGCCAATTCTTTTTCTCATATCTTGCTCTCAATTCTCAATTGATGCTCATGCTATGCCTTGGTTAGCAGGTCTAAGCATGATTTTATTTGAAATGGTCACAATGGAAAGGTTAGTTGCACTTTAGGAACTTATGATATGCATGACAAAATTTTAGTTTTTGTGAATAAATGAGGAAGTTGATGGAAGTAAATGTGGAAGTTAATAATTGGTGAAAAAATGAAAATATATGGTTTGTTCGCTCTTATCATTTCCTCGAAAGAGTAACCTGTCATTCATTAAATAATTATATTGCATAACTGCTGAGAAGAGACAACTTAACATGTCTCTCTTTGAGTCTAGAATCCAAAACATTTGTCGACTATTTGTCACACTTTAAAGCTAGAGTGAAGGTTGTAATAATGGATGTCATGAGTTAATATCTTCCGAACACAATATTTGCTATGAGAGAATTAGATGTGTCTATGGTAGGTACAAATCATATACAAATACTCAAGCTAGGGAAACTGACTAGTTATTGATGTATTTCATACTAAAATGCTAATTACAATGAAAATAAATACAAATTTTTTAACTGTGAAAGGTATCATTTATATTGTTGATGTAGTTAGGATGCGATTGAATCTTATGTAATTCATAGATTAGAGATTTGAGCTAATCATTGCAAAAATGATGCGAACCCAGAATGTGCATGGGGCGTATGTGCCTCGACGCAATAAACTCTGAATCTCACCTCAGAATGTTATTACCTCGATGAATTTTTACTTCTAAAGTGCTGAATATTTCGTTCATTATAAATAGGTACTTTGGTGAAAATTATATGGACTTTAATCGCAGAATTATGAGTTTAGAATTTGGCCCACGGCGCCCTCATTAACTCCGAAGGCGTAATTTTCAAGGCTAACGAGGCGGCCCAATGAAAATGCACTTTCAGACTGAAAAGATGTTTAAGTGACCTAATGTTAAACAAGAAGTAATGTCGCTGGCTCTTCCTCATGTCATTAATTGTAAATTCTGCCTTTCGATCGAATTGCGGTCACATTTTTAAACTGCCTTTCTGCATTTTGATTTAGGTTCAGATGTACATTCAACAGTCACTATCATTTAGTATTACGAAAATTAGTCTTTGTATTAGGAGCAGAGTTTCTTTAAATAACTTATTATAATTTTTCTGGGCTCTTATGCTTTCAAAAGTTCAGCAACATCTCTATAATGTTAACACCACTACTTAAATAAATGACAAGTAAATGAAACGCCATTCATAGCAACCAAGTCCAAGTATAAATTTACATTTTACAAGAACCCCACTTCAATTTATCAATAGTACAAATTGATCCCTTCAAATTATCATAAGCACGGGATTCATTGTATTTAATAATTCTCAGTTGTGAGCAACTCCATTGCTTTATGCAACTGAAAAATGGCTTTATACTTAGTCCTTTGGTCAATATATCAGCTTTCTATTCCTGAGATGACACTAATTCCACGCGGTTCACACCATCGCTCCACAAATCTATTTTAAAATTCAATTTTACGTCAATGTGTTTTAAATGTACATGCTCCTATTTTTTCAAAAGATGTATGCAGGAATAATTATCTTCCTTTATAATGATGGGTCCATTAAGACTTGCTCCTAAGTCCTGCATCAAACGCTTCAACCTAATGAGTTCCATTGCAGCACTGGCCGAGACAGAATACTCAGCCTCTGTTGATGAGAAAGTTGCTGTTGCTTGTATATTTGTGGCCCAAGAGACAGTAGCACCATACACCTCATAATGAAACCACTCGTTGACTTTCTATCAGTATCACCGGCTCAATCTGGGTGTGCATATCGTATAAATGGAACTGCATGCTCTTTGTAGAAGAATACACCTAAGTCGGTTGTACCTGAAATATACCTTAAGACACGTCTTAAGCCCGTCAAATGTGCCTCTGCTGCATTTGTCTGAAAATTTCTAAAGAAATTTATAGCAGCACTCAGGTCAGAGCGGGTAGTGAGCATGATGTACTTGAGACATCCTATTGACTCTCTTAAGGTTTTTTTCTATCAGAGAAAATTCATTTTTTACTTCTCTGCTATTTTTTTTTCTTTAATATTTTTTTCGGCTTTACAATCTTCCATCTGAAATCTTATTAATAAAATCTTTCAGTGTGTACATTGACACAAATGCATGCAGTTTTTAGTGCAGTAAATTTTTTTACCCAGAAAGTAAGTTAGATATCCTAATTCTTTTGTATTAAATTCTTACATCAATGAACTTTCAATATCCTGCAAAGTTTACAAATTATTTCTAGCGATTATACAGTCATCAAAATGAAGAGTGTAAATATGTTTACATTTTTTCCTAAGAAAAAATGTATAAACATTTCTCCCAGACTCTAAGCTGGAATTGTTTAATAAAATAACAAATTTAAAGTTTCACTATCTGGATGCTTGCTTCAACCCATACAAAGTTTAAAAAACTTTAATACCAGATTTTTTGTGCACTAAGTCCCTGTGGTTGCTTCATATATAAATCTCTCTCTACCTGGCCATATAAATTGGCATTTTTCGCATCCATCTGTTTGGCATACAGGTCGTCTTTGTTGATTGCAGCCAGATGAGTCCCAGGTTTAATTAGTCTAACCACAGGAGCTTATGTTTATTTATAATCAAACCCTTTCGGAGCACATCCTTTCACTAACAGCCTTGCCTTATACCTTTCCAATTCTCCATCCTCATTTCCCTCGATCCTGAAGACCCGTTAATTTTTCATTGCTCTCTTCCCAGGAGGTAGACGATCTTGAAGTTTCTGGGATTGCTTTCTTGAAGGGCCTTCTTCTTTAATTGCTTGAATCAAGCTTTCTCCATCATCTCTGCTGGCAATGTCTTCAAAACCTTTTGGCATGTCTTCAATATAAGCTTCTGCATGTAGAGGAAGGATGGCATAATCTTCCAAATATTTCGGTCTGTCAGTATTCCTTAGGCTCAGCTTTTTAACTTGCTTCTCATTCACTTTCCATATGTTGGTGATTCACCTTGAACTGAATGGGTACCTATCTTGCTCATCTAAGGTATTATCATTCAGATCTGTTTCATTTTCCATTCTATATTCATGTATGTACTATTTTAAAATTCTGATAGTTCTTGACTCTTCAAGCATTATCTCCCTTCCTGCAATAATTCTTCTTTCTTCAGGACACCACAGTTGATATCCATTTTGGATGTAACCCACCATGATGCATTTTTTCGTTCTTGTGCTGAATTAGTCTTCTGAATTTTTCCTTGGGTAGGTGCTGATAGACTACAGTTCCAAAACCCTTAATTTCTTCAATTTTTTTTCCATACCACATTTCTGCAGGAATTCCTTCAGTTAGTGCAAAAGTTGGGCTGTGATTTATTTGATAAACTGCAGTTAATACTGGTTCTGTTCAAAAATATTTATGTAACCCTGAGCTTAGAAGCATACATCTTGGCCATTTTCGAACCTGCCAAACGCATAGTTAACTGCCATTCAAGCTATCTAGATCCCTGAGCAGACCGAGTGGAATCTTTGCTAGACACTTTCGGAGCCGTTCAACAATGGAAAAGATATCTTGCGGCCACCATATCGTTAAACGTACGAAAAGCAACATCCACAATCATAACATTGGTGGACAATTAAATTTGTGTTGAAACGCACAAAAGGTTCACAAGACTTAAAAACCTCAAGTCCTACTTCGCCAAGCACCTAATAGAATCTGGACACAAGTGAAATTTTAATCCCAATATCTTACATATTCAGGGTAAAGGTTTTAAACTGGATGTCCTAGAAAGTTAAGAAATCACCAAATGTTGTCTCTCATCTGATTGTACAATTCTTAATGATTTAACAGATTTCAAATGCTCCTCACTTTTGTCTACCATTTGATAATCTGACTTCTTTGTTGCTAACCCACCCATCCCTTGTCTTTCACCTTCACCTGTCCTAAATTTCGCTACCTCCCTCACGTAACTCAGTTTTCTCTCCCAACCGTCAAAACTGACCCCCCCTCCTTCCTCTTTCGTCTGAAGGGTACGACTTTAAATGCTTTGATTGTAACATTTTAATGCTCCTCCTCGTTGTCGACCATTTATATCCTGTGGTTCTACCGTTGATAAATATGATTAATTTGTTACCAACCCACTCCTTTCACTTACCACCACCAACCTTACTCCCGACCTCGCCCCGACATAACTTAGTCTACCCCCAATCCGTCTTCCTTCCAACCAACCTTCAATTCCTGACCTCCACTCATTTCTCCATGTTCCCAACCCTCCTTTCTTTATTATATAAGGCTAGAAATAGCAATTTTACCTTCTGCCGTAAATAACGCTTTAAGCGACATCAATAAAATAAATAACGCTTTAAGTGACAGCAATAAAATAATTAGTGGAAATTTGTAGTGTTTTTGTGACAATGATATCTATCTTCAATGTCCACAAAGTATCGCCACAATCGATTAATTTAAATTCAGCTACATATCTCAATTCCTTCTCATTCTAATAAGACAATTTAGAGAGCAACATTATTTACAAAATCCTTCTGAAAAAGAATAAAATAATTTATCAATATCATAATATGACGAGTAAATGATTGTTCTAATTGCAACGGACTACTAAAGTGAAAACATGTAGATCCTCACTGTCTTCCACCACAGAATTATAGCCTACGAAATCTTTATACATAAAAAAGGCAATTGGCAAAAACATGCAACGGATATACTAACGTAAAAAAAGTGAAAAAAATGTATAAAAATTGTATACAATGTATAGAGCCAGTTTGTATACAACTTGTGCACAATTTGTATACATTCTGTACAAATTTTTTTGTGTACAAATTGTACACAATATGTTTACATTGTACACAAAATGTATACAGTTGTATACAATGTAAACAGTGTATACAATTTGTACACGACCTGGCAAAAATATTGTAGAGGGAAGCGGATACGAATCGTCGACGAAGCAGAGATTTAACCGTACATGAAGCGAATCGGAATGTGAGCGAACCGTTACTAAACTGTCTCGGAAGTAAAATGAAACATAAGGCGAAAACGTTCATGAGCCGGAATATCATATATCCTCACCACTGACTTCGCTGCTCTCTCAAAATAAAAAAAAGATAATGTGCCATTAATCATTATGAATTTGCTATTGCGTAATGACATGATATAATATGCAGCATTTTACTCCATCGTGTCTACCTAACCTTATACCTTATCGTATGATTAACTATCCAAAGACTCAACGCACCTATTCTCGCACCCAATAATGAAGTATCAGTGTTAAGAAAGACGTGTATATGTAGTCACTTCCGTGGATTAAAGTGACTTTGAGAACTATAATCATTAAATGAGAATTCCATGAAGTTTGAGGAAATGCCATAAAATCTTGATAAAAGTTATTTGCCATAAATTAATGCAAGATAACTGTTATCCTATGTTGCCACAAAATATGAAAATAAATGCAATATGCACATGTTGTATAAAATGTATATAAGCATGCCTTTTGTATACAGTGAATACCTTGAAAACATTGAATGCATATCCTATATACTGTGTATATTTTACACAATTTGTATAAACTGTATACAATGTATACATTTTGTGTAAAAATTTTATACAGAATGTACACATTGTATACAGGGTATACAATCCATACAACTGTATACACCCTATACAATGTACACAAAATGTTTACACTGTATAGACCCTGTATAAAAATTGTATACATTTTTTTCACTGGGGATTGCACTGTGAACGAACAACCTACGATTTCTCACCTGTTGACTGTTCAATTACATGCTCAAGGACATTTTTATATTGAAATATTTTACATTAAAGATAAATTTTTCAGTCCATATCCAATAACTTCTACCAAGCCCAAAGGTATAAACAAATCTAGTGTTCAGAAACCCGAGGTCGTAACAAAGCTTTTTTGTAACATGTATTTTTGGGAAATTGCTTTTTACTCTTCAACCGTATCATGTTGAAATTCTACGCCACATCGCCTGAATCTTCCGAATGATTATTAGTTGCAACTGTCGTTGCCGATGAAATTATGCCGGCCTATGAGTATTTTTCATTGCACCAAGATTCTTTTAACGATAGTGTAATTTCCTTCCATTGCATTATGAAAAATAAATGGAATATCTACCATATCTCTCTTATACACATAACTCAGCTAACAATCATTTCAACACACGGATATTGGAAAATTTTCTATACTTCATGGCTTGAACAGTATATTAACTCTTGAAAACCCTCTAAAATAACGGGTGTTCGTCATTATTTCTACCAAATATTTTCAAATATCAAATATATGTATTTAGAATAAAGAAATACATGCTTAAAAGTTAATTTGCTTCGATTTTCCATAAATGCCCATATAATCACACCCAAACCTTCTAACTTAATGTACAGTGAGCATAAGAAGACTCCTTTATCTTTCACTCGGTCTGTTCACTCTGCATGTAGAGAATATTCACACTGCCGGCATAAGTGGCCCTACCCTTTTCTAGTGTTGTCCTATTCATGCATTCAACAACTCCATTTTGTTCAGGGGTGTATCACATTGTGAATTCAAATTGGATGCTTAGTTTCTCAAAGTATTTCTTTAGATCTGATGACAAGTACTCTCTCCCATTGTCACATTGGAAACGACAGATCTCCATACCTAAGTGAACTGTAGCCATAGCTTCATACAATTTAAAGCATTTTGTCGCTTCTCCCTTTGTTCTCAGCGGATGTGCAACTGCGATATAGTTGTAGTCATCAATAAACATAAGCACGTATTTCTTCCAATCTCGAGATTATGGGCTTATTGGACAGAACAGATCACTGTGGATAATTTGCAATTGCTTCTGAGCTATCTATCATCTATGATCATCTGTTTGTTTAGTCTGTTTACCTTCAACGCATGATTCACAATTTCCAGGCCATCTCCCATTTTTATCTCCATCCCTTCCACAGGCTTTGACAAATCTTCCAGTCTACCGTAGCTTATATGCTCCATCCATCTATGCCATAAGTCAATGCTATACCACTAGATACGTCACAGATGTGTGTACACTCACAATTATCTGAAATGCCCAACTCATATAGTTTTATCCTTTCGGTAGCCCGTTGCTAAATTGGTATTACCATACCAATTTTTCCTTTTCCGTTTTAAATTACAATTTTATATCCTTTCATTTCCAGTCTCCTTACCGAGAGAAGATTAGCTTCCAGGCCCACAACAACCATTAGACATCGTAAACCATAATTATATGCCCACCTATTTTTATCTCAACCTTAGATTTCCTATATTGTTTGCGATCAGAGGTGATACTGTTTTCTCAATTTTGGTTTTGTGGGTCCTTTTGGATTGGGAACGCTTTCACGCTCCATTATATCGGCGCTCACAATGCAGTCAGTTTCTTCGAGGTCCATCTTATCTCCCCTTTCTTTCAATTTGCTGTTACTATCATAAAACAGTAGGAACGTTCTTCATTTTCGTCTTTGAGTATTACGAATGCTACTTCCGCCGAATTTTCTTGTGACCATTGGACGTTTAAATAGAGCGCCATTGTTTCTGTGGCTTTGGGCAGTCCTTCCTCTTGTGTCCCGTCATTCCCCAATCGTGACATTAATAATTAAAAAAGGTTCCTTTACGTATTCAGGTTTTATACCTTCATTTCTACTTACCTACTCCTGTCGTGTGTTCCCTATCCAGCTTACATGCGAGGTAAATGGAGATGACGGCTGAATATCATCCCTTGATTTGCTCCTCTTCTGCCCACTTTCCTTCGTTTCCTCATCTAAAAGCCTGTTTTTCACAGAAGGTAGAGCCGTCTGTTCCGCTGACAAAGTTTATAACGCAGTGACTGCCATCTCGTATTTTCCGGTAAGGATAGCAGAGGCTGGCCGATGACGTCATTTTATTTCACGTTTGCGTCTTTAATCTCGTGCTGTTTCATCCAGGGACAACGTCCTGCCATGACGGAAACACCGGTTCCCGGTCACTCAACGAAGTTAAGCATGGTTGGGCTCGGCTCGAGTTTGGAGAGGTAATCCTCCAATTAGTCCGAGTGATGTTGATCCTGTCTGCGTGCACGTGGCAGACAGCATGTACGAAATGGCCTCAACCGTCGAAGCACGTTGTACAAAAACACTACTACCGTTTTATCAAACTTTTTAAACTGTTCATCCATTTTTTCCCATATCAGACCTAAGCTTAATGGTTAATAGCTTTTTTCATATTAGTTTTTGATTTGCCATACGCTTTCTTATTAATATGTCCATCAGTGTTTTACATACATCGTCGGCTGTATCATATTCCTTAACCTATTCTAATTGGCTGTCTGCGCTGCGTTAAATTGCAGCCAATAGGCACTTTTTGGCATCAATTATCAGATTTTCCCTCTCTGATTTAAGCTTTCGTTCTCTCCAATTGGAATTTCTCTTATGGCATCTCCAAATGTTTGCCGAGTTCATTACAATAAGTCATTTTTGTCTAAGAATACGTCCGTTCTAAATCTCAAATAATCATAATTACTTCTAACGAATGACGGAGTTTTGTACCTTTCTTCATCCACCATTGTTGCTTCTGTAATTTTCGATTCCTTAAGAAATTCCTATTTTGTTATTTTCGTTTTAATTTTGCTTCCATCTTTTTTACTTCCAGCTGTACTCAGGGCTAATAACATGTAGTATTTTCTTCAGAGTTGCTTTAAATAACTAACTATAGTTTTTCTTGGCACTTATATACTCGGTAGTTCAGCAACATCTTTATAACGGTAACATCACTACTTAAGCTACTAAAATATAAGCAAACACCATCTATAGGAAGGAAGACCAAATATAAATGGACATACTACAACAAAGACGATCCTTTAGCACGATGTTTTCTATCTGTTTACCAGCCGTTTTCATGTCTTTGTACTTATTTCCTGTTTTTTTTAGGTTGAAATGAGGCGTCGAAAGCGAAAAGCATGTGGCGAAACCATGGGGAAATTTCTCCAAAGTAATGCGCTCACAGCAATTACTTCAAGTGGCAAATACCGAAGAAAGGCCTCATTTACGCCATTGCCAAGTGGTTCAAACTTTGAAGAGGTGAAAGCCGCGTGTGAGGGACGAATAGTAGACCCGTGGAAGCAATTGAAGGCGAGCACTCCAACTGTGGAGGAATTCAGGAGTGGTGTTAGGGAGATCGTTGACGAGATGTTGAGTACTGAACTCGCCAAGATTCAGAACTCTGTTCAATCGACGGTGAAGGAAGTACTCCAGTCACAATTGGAGGAGTTGAAAAGTATGTGCCAATATAGATATATATATTTCTTTATTTTTAATATGCAAATTAAATGTCTTCCCTACCTTAGCTCCACTTATTTCGTGAGTTAAAGTGTAAGGATGCTTTTATAATTGTCACTGCCTTCTAGTATTCTTTGGATAGTTATGTAGAGATTACATATAGTGTTAAATTTTACCAATGAAATATGCTTATTAATTGTTAGAAACTCGTATTTTGTTAATTCTATTTTTATTTGTAGTTAGATATACTATTTCTTTCTTCATATTTTGGAATCAGATTGTTTGCGGTTTGTCTATAAATGTATCGCTTCTATTCCATTACTGTATTCCTTTCAGGATCCATGAAGAACCCTTGCAATAGGAGTTTGGCTGGTTCTAGTACCACTTCAGAAACACGGCAAAATAATGATAAGGTATGAGCATTATCGTTTCTTTACGCAGTTTCTCATACATCTGTCATCTGGTTGGACATCGATTGTCAAATGTCGACGAAATACTTCTAGCCATAATTATATACACCTTACCTCACCCAGTGGCGTTACGGCCCTAGAATTGCTCGTGCCTTCTCAATAAATCCTCTCCAGTTCTCTCGCTCCAACGCACCAAGTCGCCACCTCCTCACACCAATTTACCAATGGTTTCCCTCCACATCCTCCAGCCACCTTTTGCGTGGTGGCCCCGGGAGTCTTTGACCCTCTGGACTCTGGCTGAACGTTCTTCGCACTGCCCTTTTTTCATTCGATCTTTCCAGATGACCGAGCCACCTCAGTCTGGCACACTTGACTTCACACACCAGACTAGCTTTACCATACAATTTGTATAGCTCGGCATTAATCTGGATGCATCACATGTTGTTTTCAATTATGGGTCCGTAGATTCTTCGCAGGATCTTTCTCTCCCACGCGTTGATCAGCTGATCATCCCGGCTTTTTATGACCCAGGTTTCACTGTCGTATAGAACTACGGGTTGAAGAACAGTTTTATATACACTTTCCTTCGTTATTCGACTCAATAAGCGTTACTTAAATAGGCGCTGTAGGCCAAAATAAGCCTTATTCCCCACATTCATTCATTCTTTAATTTCCAAGCTCTTCCTGTTATTTTCTAACGCGAATTAATCTAAATATTTGAAGGAATAAACACTCTCAAATTGGTATCATGCTGCCGTGAACTGTACAGGAGATTTGTTTCCATTCCTTTTCATAACCTTAACCTTCGTATTTTCCTCATTTATGACAAGGCTCTTACTGAATTCTTATCCATTTGCTGAAAGGCTTTTCTCAGATCCCACTAATACCTGCTGATTGAATCTATGTCATCAGCATATGCCAGTTGCTGTACTGCCCTGTTTAATAATGTTCCGCCAAGATATATCTGTATCTTCCGAACAACTCTTTCCAATGTCAGGTCGTAAAGAGTGCGTGACAAGGCGTCGCCTTGTCTGAGCACTCTAATTACAGAAAATGCTCGTGATAATTTTCCCCACTTCTTTATTTTGTTCCGTTTCTTTGTTAGCATCATATTAACTATGCGAATGTGTTAGTCCGGTATCCCCAGTGTAAGCAGAGTATTATACAGGTATGACCGTCCAATGCCGTCGTACGCCTGTTTTTAGTCAATGAAGAGCTGGTAATCTGGTATATTGAATTCGTAACACTTTTTCATGAGATTCCTTATGTTAAACATGTGATCAGTAGTAGATCTTCCCGGTCGGAATCCACATTGATATTATCCTAATAAGTATTCTGCCTATGTTTCCTGCCTTCGTGCTATGCTCTTTGTGAGTTATTAGTAAGTGAGATTTAGTTGTGACATGCCCCGAAAATTGGCGCATTCTGTCTTTGTACATTTCTTGTGGATTGGGCTTTGACTGCGCACGACCATTCTTTAGGCATCTTCTCTTCCAGCCACACTCTTACAATAATAACACTCGCGAAACTCAATAAGCACTTGTTGCCCACGATATTTTAGTCTTGAATGAACATAACGTTTCAGCTAATGCAGTTTTACTTGATTCTGGAAAGGCATTTGATAAAGTTTCCAATACAAAGTTACTCTAAAAATTAAAATTCTACGGGTTTGACGACGACGTACATTCCTGAATTAGAGATTTCTTAAGCACTCGCGTGCAAAGTGTTGTATTAGACGAGAGCAAAGTGTTTTATTAGAGAAGTAAAAGTCACATCAGGAGCCCCACAGGGAAGTGTAATAGGCCCCATTTGTTACTTTTGTACATACACGATAATGGTGAAACAGTTGACAGTAATATACAATTTAAGTTTTACCCGGTGAATAATATTTAGGTATTGCTCTCGGGTTCTGAACCAGGTAATTGACTTCATATTGTCCGACTTTTCGAAAAACGACTTGTTTTCCATTCTCAAGGCGTGTTACTCTTTCTATGTAAAATCCTATAGGAATGGACATTATTCCTATAGAATTTTCTGAAAAACTATAGGAAATCAATGAGGTATTTTTAATAGGGTGAAGATGGCAATATATCCTCAAAATCAGGGTTACTCATTTTTTTAATCCTCCTCAAAATATTTTCAGTAAAAATCTTTTTCCAATTTGCCCCATGATCTAGTAAACAACAATATTCTCTGTATACTCCCTCCCCAACGATTCCATGTTCCTGATGATTCTCAGCTAGTTATTCAATCTTTGGTAAATTTGTTAGCAAATTTAATTTAAATACCACCAGTTAAAAGTGCATTGGCACTCTGTTTTGAGGAAATACTGATGATTGATCCCATGTGTTTTTCCTCAAAAATCTAATTCCCCCCAAGAAGCAATTTTGCTCCCGTTTTGAATTCCTGATCTGAATTAAACTCAAAATTGTTTCGTTGTGAATATTACGTCATCATAAACCAAAGCCTTACCACTAATGAAAGGCTGTATATTTCTACTTTTGGGAATAATTCTTCGGCCACACCCTCACGCCCACGGAATGGTTACTTCTGTGTGGCACATTAATTCCCAAACTGAAACATAGCAGTATCCTCTAAATTGTGCAACTGGTTTGGGATATCGGTTCTTCATAGTACGTGCGGTCGTGTTGACATTATTCTTCAATGAGAACAAAGACATGTCGCCATTCCTAAATATTTTTAGGTGCTTTAAATCCCTGGGAGTAATTTGAGGTTGTTCTTAGGATAGTAACTGTGAGCGTTGCCTTTCTGCAATGGTTTTTATTTTGGGTAACTATAAAGACAACACTTTAAGAACCGAGATCCAGTCCCTGATTTTTATATTTTGACTTCATCCATTATTCTCCAAATTGAATTTTTTTTTCCGTTTTAGGTAGTGTCAGGAAATTAACCACTTATGTTCAGTCATGAAAATATAATTGTTTTTCTATTTTAGGTGTCACTGGGCTTTGATTATATGATCGAATCTACATGTTTTAATGTTATGAAATCAACAAACACCAAAACTGTGTGGGCAAATGCTCTGCTTGTTGGTGTGTTTGGAGAAGAGAGAGCCAAAAATATGGCATTGTACCCACGCACAGATGGCAAAGAAAAGCTTCCAATTACATTTCTCACTGTAGCTAAAGGTATGTGTTGGCACAGGTTGTTTACTTTTTATATTTACTGACAGAATTCTCTAACGAAGTATTTCTTTTGCAGATGAATTCAAGAAATTTCTCTCTAGAAATGGAAGAGATGTTGAAACATCAGAGTCGGAGAAGGAAATAAGGTCGCTGCCTGCGTACATTGCAGCCCGCTCATATGACATGAGTGGCATTCGTGCCAAACATTACGAAAGTCGAAAGTTGAAGTAGGTTTCCTATCAAATATTCATTTATAATGGTCATTAGTGAGTATCTAGTTTAGATGACTAGTGTACGTAAGCATTCATTTTCTACTTGGTTTGCTGCGGGTAGTGATAAGCACAAGGGTTGTTAACCCAGGGCCATTCCACACAATTTTAGTGTTCAGTTAACAGAGGTTGATATCTTATGGAAGTCAATATTGAAAGTTTTAAATGAAGTGTTTTATGCATCCTTTATTATTATTTACTATTGAAATCTTCTCTTTTCAGGGCTGACAAAGGAAGCACAGGGATGGATATTTCCCAGGCAGAATTAGAGATGCCTGGGATGAGCACTTAATATATCCCAGACTTTCAAGATGTTAAGCCTTGGCGGAATAGAATTAAACATACTTTCATTGTAACCTTAATATCCAAAAGAAGTGTTAGTCGCTGTTTCCGAACTAAACAATAATGACATTAATTGCGCAGAGTTATTCCAATTATTGAGAAATCGTTTTTACTGGATTTATTGAATAACGCATCGCGAAATAATGACATTGGTGGTTCTAGCATATAAGACAGATGTGCATCCACAAACAATTCACTTTTTCTTCGCTTGGTCACGTAGTCAATAAACTAATTTCATTTATCAAAACAATACTGCGCGGGAAGCCTGCTACCTTTACTGAGTGCGGTATTATTTTGCTTCCCATATTGTCATTGTATTAATTGCAAATTATCGAGCTTCTCTTGAGTTCGTCAACTCTAACAATGGCCTTTATAACAACCCTGACTTGTTGTCAATTTAACCAAGTGATAATCCCGATAAAAATTCACGCTAAGCATTCACCAAGAAAGAATTTATTATTTTTTCCCAACAACGGAAGTCTCGCAGAGAAATAGGTGCGCGGCGTGGATGTTGTTTTTATTTTGAAAGGTTAACAATTGGCAATTGTTCACTTGATGAATTTCACTCTAATTGGGAATAGTTTCACTTGCATTCATTACTTGTGTCCGTCGGCCAAGCGCCATTAACGCCTGAATACGAATTCATTTTGGAGCCATCCAGGATAAATATCTGTCTTCAATTCACCCACATTTACAAACAAGTATCAAGTAAGTAAATCTTTCACTTTATAAAGTAATTTGTCTGGCATTGTGCTGTGCTTCTCTCATTAAAATAAGTTATATAATATTCTCGATAGTGTCTTGGCCTCAGCCTTTGTGAGTTATAAATATAGTATGAGCCTTCCGAGCAGTTATAATTACATATAGTTAACAGTAAACTCTCTTATCGATGTAAATTCATAGTGAAATGTAAGAAAAAATTATAGTTAAATCCGATGAAAGCCGTAAACTCGGTTCCGTAACAAGCGCCATCTTTGAAATCAAATATCATTCTCCAATTATTTAGATACCTTCACGCTTGCAGCAGAAAAGGAAATTGCCCTTTTCATGTAGGAATGACGCGTATCGCGCGAATAGTGCTAATTGGTTGCATTTTATAGTTTTTATAATTATAATCTCAATATGTTAATTGTAATGGTATGAATTGGAATAGTTACCGGAAGCTATATTGTGCTTGACCATTGATGAAAATGGCTCGAATAATATATGCATGGTTTTCATTTTGCTATCTATAGTATTATCGTGCTTCATTTTGGTAAAAAAGTAAATGTTTGGGTGAGTGAGTTGTTTGTTTTCTAATCAACTCTGGATTCTGTTGCTAAGTTCGTTGGCTATTGAATGTATGCCAATTGTCTTTGTCACATGTAAATTGTGAGTCATATTTTGTCAGTGAAGCGGTATTGCGTAAGTTGGTCGGTAAAATTGTGTTGATGTGGATGAAGGTATCTACAGAAGCAATTCATATTACGTTATTGATGTGCTCCTCCATGCTGTTGATGCAAGTGATTGGGCTTGGTATTCCAAAACGTTTTATTTATCGTTAGCATATTTGTATCTGAAAAGTGGATAAAATAAATGCATCAATCATTATTGTTTTCTAAAATATACCTCGATCCTCAACTATAAGCGAAGACATTAATACCTTACCTCATCGCCAAATCGGGCCAAATTTTATTAGCAAACTTGTAATCGCCATCGCTTACTGATTCTCCACTAATATGACTAAAAATCGTTCTTCGGAGGTAAACATTTATCCTCTAACTTCTCCCAATTGTCAACGTATTCGTCAGGAAAAATGCCTTTTCTCGTAACAAGGTCTACTTTATCCCGAAAAATCCGTTTCGTATGAACGAATTTCTCTCGGGGAAGATTTTCGGCTAATTTTGACAAAGTTGATGCCATAAATCGATAGGTATCCACAAATCGAATGCTGAAATTATTACCTATACTTTTGCTTAAAGATATATATGTTTCCTCAAAATTTGGAATACAATGAATATTCATTTGATCGTAATCTAATGCCAACACAATGAAGAGAGCATCGTATCCGCTAAGATTGTGAAAAAACACCGCGAGAAAATTAGGCATTTTATAACTTAAATTACATCGTGAATGTAAAGCAAATCGGAACTCACCTCTCAAATGACAATGATCTCGTACACGATCAGTTCCCAATTCTTGTCCACAAAGAGCACAATAGGTAGCGGTTTCGAATGCCTCTTTTTCTGTCGGTGTCAAATCAATCATCGGTGTTTCATGTCGATTCTTTTTTCTACCCGTTCAGCAACTTCCTTGATCTAACTATTGAACAACTTCGCAGCATCTTTCCCACGATAAGGAATTGGTTCGAATTTTTAATCATTCGTACAAATTAGTAAAAAGCAGAATGACATTATTTCATGCTTTTGAGTAGGACACATATACACACATGTTCGCTACTTGGTAGGCAATATTCCACCTTCAAGAGAATCGCCTCAAAGTCAGCCACAACTATTGCTGGGACACGCATTGCACGACCAAAGTTTTCAAATTTCAACCATTTTTCATCCTCATTCGGCATGATTATTTTACACGGTGCATTCATCACGCAATCCAAACTATGAATATTTAAGTTTTTCTATTTTAGAAAATGGGAGAGACAGCGTTTGCAAACGTAAAAAGCTGCCTTATGCTTCGTTATTTGCGATCGAACCAATTTATCAAAGTTTTTAATCCAACAGTAATGAGATTTACCATCATCAACTAGGTAGAGTAAATATCGATGATCAGATAATTCCTCATCCACTACCTTTAAGGGATACACGTTATTTTTCTCATCAACTCCGAAAACATTGATTGAAATATTATTCTTTCTTTCAAATTTTGGTATATCCGACAAAAGGACTGGATAATTAATACAATTCCAATCGTACTTGTTTCCAAAATTTTTATCATTTATATACATCGCAACTCTAGACGCTTTTTTGTCAATAAATTTGGAATAGATGGAATATTTAAAGCAAAATGTATCATTTTTTTTCACATTAATCACTGCTTTCTTATTAAAATTTTCATCGAAAGTCCGAGAAAAGTTGATCCTCCCAAAGGACGATATTTATTAATTCGTAATTCTAATCCTTAAATTTCAGACAAACTCCATCCCGATCTTTTTCTTAATGTTCGGATTTCTCTTTATAGTATTTTCGCAAAAAAAGCAAAAAAATCATCAATATCATCCGTCTCAAATATTCAAACATTTTCCGTCTTAAACCATCTTTCATCGAAGTTATCACCTTTCGAAATTTGCACTTGACCAAATTTTAGTTTTAAGAGGAGAATATTCTAACTCCGTCTTAATTTTTTCTAGTATTAGTGGTTTTAATATTGTTTAGAAAAGTCACCAAATCACTACCCTCATCTAAACCACTAACCCAGTACGTTTTTAATCTATCTTTGGCAGCCGATTGTATTTCGACTATTCCTCTCGTATCACCACCGAATTATCGTAAAATATGTCTTCGATGGACTTCACTAGCTTCATGAGAAACTACGTAAAATACCTATTTCGAAAATACGTATAGCAAATATCACAAAGGGTCTCCATTGCAGTCAGAGTTGCCGAGGAAAATGCTACGAATGATTTCTAGAGCATGTATATATCATCAACCCCACTGTATATATCTCACTTCTCCTTTTCACTACCTAATTTTCTTATTCTATGTTATAAAAATACACCTCTTTATCAACCTCCAATCCAGCAGCTGGATTTCATCAAGATAAATTTTTTTTTCTAATATTCACTTAAGAAAAACTACAAGGCTCCTTGAATATTTTTTTTATTTCATTTTAATTTACAAAAGAAGAATTTTTTAATTATTCATTTCCTTTTTGCTATTTTGGAGTAATCTGCAAGAAGAAGAAAAAAATATGCATAAAGTACATTACACAATAACAAAAGTAATATTAAAAATTAAAATTATGATACTTACTTTTAGTCGACGACGGTGAGCCTCTCACCATCCCAAATTAGAAAGAGGGGGTCCCCAACCCCCTCATTCACCATTCCTATTTCTTCCACACGGAAGAAATTTTTATATCGTTTGGGGAGAAAAATCTTCCCCTTCGTCTCTCCACCTTCTATCATCGCCGCCAATGCCTCTCCGTATTTGGTGTTAACCACCGAAATGTTTTTAATTCTATTTTAAATTTATAGTTAAATTTTTTTTCTTCAAAAAAGAAGGAAGTGCTTCATTAAAAATTTTCAACTTGTTTCGCAAATATTCCATCTGAAAAAAACAAAGTTAACGTAAATATATATACATCTTACATATTAAAAAGCCAAGAAAAATATAACATAAGCCTCACTTACTTTTGCGGGGAGAGAAGGTTGTGTGTGCTGCTGGTGTTGTCAATATCAAACTGGTGAATGCTGCAAAAGATGACTGGTCTTTAATACTAAAAGGAGGGGTAGTGCTTTCATCACAGGGGAAACATTTAGAAGGAATGGAGGTGCACGTGAGATTTGTCCTTCATCATCGTCTCAACCCAATGCGGCAGAGGTGACCATCAAGATGGAAAAAGTAAGCGCATGGCGAAGCAAATGAATAGTTTCCTCAGACACGTGTAAGGATGATGAAAAGTTGAGATCATGCAACACTATGTGCGTAATTCCTACGCCGCACTTGGAAATAGAGACTCACTCACTTGTCCGGATGACGTAAAAGACCCACACCACGAAAGGAAGATGCACGAAGTTTCGCAGAGAAGTCGTTTCATCACCGTCCCCACCCACAGCAGCAGAGGTGACATTCAAGATGGAAAAAATACGCGCAGGCAGAAGCACATGAATAGTTTCATCACTCACTCGTCCGGCTGACGCAAAAACACTCACGCCATGCAAGGAGGATGAGAGAAGCTTTGCAGAGAAATCCTTTCATCACCTCCCAAGATCGTTCGCCAGAACTCGCTCGGACGGTCATTGCAGTCACGCGCTGGTGACGGCTCATGAAGGTGTTCAGTAACAGCGTCTCCCCATCCCACTCCCCTCTCACGGTGACGTCTCTCGCTTAACTTGGAAGTCCTTTGCGGTGCTATCAAGCCGATATGAGAAGGAGGAGGAAAGCTAGCAAAGGCTTTACATTCGTTTGGTGGAAGCAGAATAAGGATACAGACGTTTCCATTTTCTTACAATCCTACGCATTAAACATTAACAAAAAATGAATAAATTGAATCATAACACACTTCGATACAAGAAAGTAACTGAAAATGCTTATGATTGATATAAAGGATCTAAATATGCAGGTGGGTTTGATCTGAGAAGTGCATACGACTACACTACTCTACCAAGAAGTCGAGAATTAGTGAAAACAGATCTACAGATTGAAGTACCCAGAGGATGCTATGGAATGGTGGCGCCGAGATTTGGATTGGCTTTAAAGTACGAAATCGATGTTGAAGGTGGTGTAGTTGATGCCGATTACCGCGGGAACGTTGGAAATATTATATTTAACAATGGTTGCAATGAGTTTTACATTAAGAAAGGTGATCGGGTCGCACAGCTTATTTGTGAAGTGATTGTCTATCCTACGGTAGAAACAGTGAAAAATATGACTGAAACTGAAAGAGGTTCGAATGGATTTGGATCAAGTGCAATGAGTTAAATTGAAAAATTAATAAAATCAATCCAATAAAAAAGAGGAAAAAACAAATTCCTATCTATAAAACCATTATAAAAATATGTATATTAAACGTAATACTACATATGCTAAATGTAATCTTATACATCATATGATTAAAATGAAATAACAGTTGCTAGCCCAAAATAAATTTTTATTACCAACTCCCTATTTACACACATACACACGTTATCATATGATTAAAATTAAATAACAGTTGATAGCCCAAAATAAATTTTGATAACCAAACTCCCTATTTACACACATACACACGCAAAAAATTTAAAAATAAATCGGTTGGTAATTCGGGTAACAAATCACTGACACACCAAAACCGAACGCCTGCGCCGCAGCCATATACAAAGCCACTGCACTAATCATATCATTGCATTTAGACACTACCGCCCACGACCATCCTATGCGACGCATCATAAAATGCGTCATATATACGACGCATCATAAAATGCGCTCGCAGGAAAACCAACTAACTCACTAGTTTGTAACTCTTCATCGAGAGTCATGGGCGGCATATCTTCCGATACAAATTATATGAGAAGTAGTGTATTCACTAAAATATTCTGCAACTCCTTCCTGCGATTCCTCCTCCTCATGTCTCCATCAGCAAGTCTACGTCGATTCTGTCCAAAATCTCGTCCAAATACTCCAAAAACTCCTGAAAAGCCTCGGGATCCTCGAATCTGGAATCTGAAATCTCCACGGGAATCCTAGAAAAAAACCCAGAGGAGCCATTTAAGAATCTTAGGAGGATATATGAAGAAGATAAAAGGAAGGGTTCCGACGAGGCGTCTTCACTCGAGAGATAGATTCGGGAAAATGAGGATCGTCGTGTCTGCGGTGTTCAGCAAAACGGGTGTGGTGGAAGTTGCAGCTGTTGATGTCGACAACAACAGATTCTTCAGGGGGAGCTTTCAAAGGCACGCGAAGCTCACGGCTGGAGGAAAGAAACTCCAATTTCGCAATCCACTCACATGCGACGTGACAACATTCGAGCATGGCTTCATCTCCCATGTGGAAATGCTGCCAGCATTGGAGGCTGTCCTTAAGGTAGCTACAGCTCTGTACGCATATGGCGAAGTAGAATGTGATTTCTTGTCTGAATTGACTAAACGCACATTCATTACTCTGAAAAAAGAACTTCATTGTCCTGCTCCACAAAATTGCTATTTCCAATAGTTTTCGTGTTTAAACCCATGTCATAAATTACGTAATAGCACTTGTGCTTTAAGAGAAGCTCATTATCTCGCTCAATGGATGCAATATAATCTCTTGAAAGCTGACGTCGAGCCTTGTCATTCCAATGACTGTTCACCCATCCCACCTCCTACTTCCTCCTAAAGAGGAATGATGTAAGAGGAAAGAAAGGAGGAGGAGGAATGGTCTCTACATATAATGCACCGGCTCCCTTCATCTCCTCATTCAATCAACTCAGCAGAAGTGTACTTTACGCAGAATGGATAATCTCCAGACGCTGTGCCTTCGAAAAATAAGAAAGTTTAACGGCACCGAGAATCGTAAAGAATTATTTCGAGTCGCTGAGATATTAAAGGAGTTTGTTCCGCATCTATACGAGCAGTTGATAATAATGGGTCCAGAATTGATTAACCCAGAAGCAATCACTGATTTCGCATATTTAATTGCAAGGGGAAAGACGCATACGAGAGTGCTCTTTCGAAAACCTTTCAGCTACAGTGAATATTTCAATTTACGAGATCTTTCGATGTACGATGGAAAAGTTGTTTCGACGATACGAGGTATGTACCCTTTTCATTTCCAGTTTCGATATATATTGCGAAGAAGATCCGATGGACGGTTCGAAAGATGCCCGTTTTGTTTCTATTAGATATTAGATGAATGTAAAAATGTACAAGGGTATTATTCAAAGTATAATAATACTAATTTTTTCGACTATAGAGCAAAGTGTGTTGAAAAAAACGTAGAGGAAAATGTTTCTAGCAGATACAACTGGTGTGCTAAATGCTTAACAAACACTCTTATTGCGAACATCCACCTTGTTGAATATTGTTCGACTTTTTGCAATATGCGACTTGAAAAAGATGTTTTAACTAGCGAAGAAGATAAAATAATTTGTTCAAAAAGTTCAGAAAGTTTTAATTACGATTATTATTTTAAATCTAAATTGCCTTTAAAATGAAAGTGGGACTATTATGACAGTGACGAAGATTGATTTTTTTAAATAATTTTTTTGTGATTAAGTTACAAAGTGATTTTTTTATATAAATTTAAGGACTGTTGAAAGTGTGAATTCTAAACTGGAGTTTAGTGAAAAAAATAGTTTATTAGTGATAAATATCAAAAGTGAGCGATAAAGTGTACTTTTAACCTTGAATTTAAAAAAATAATTTTTTAAATGTGATTTTCTTATAGAGATGTTCATTAGAATCATAAAAATACGAACTTTATGTATTGAAGTGTAAATATTTGTAAATTGTTTGAATGTGATTTTGAATGGTGACAAGGATCAAGAAAATTTAAGGACTCATAAAAATGTAATCATGAACTGAAGTGTAAATACCTGTATTCTTATTTAATTTCGAGAATCTATTAAATGAAATTTATTAGCAATATAAAGTGTTTTATCGTTATATGCACATACAAGAGAAAAGAACATAGTTGAACACCCTGTGACTGATTGTTTGTTAATCATTCCACCGTTATAATCATTTTAAATAAAATTCTATCGAATATAAATAATGATGATATGATTGTAGAAAATTTTAAATTCTATATAATCCATAGAAATCTATAGAAATGGTTTGAAACAGGACGATAAAGTATATGAACAAGTTAATCAGATTGTTTTCTTTTGATAGAAGTCTCAACTGTTGACAGAAACTTCACCAGTGAATTCATTATTAATAATAAAAGGTTGGCGCATTAACTTTATGCAATGGCCGCCAAGATGTGACAAATTATCATAAAAATAATAGTTATTCATTCTTTTGTAGTTCTAGACTCCTGTTAAGCATTTTAATGCAGTTCGCTTATTACTTTTTCCGTGAAATACAACAACATAACTCTCAACACGATAAAGTAGCACTACAATCACCTAATGCCATTTAAGTTTTCCTTAATTACATTCCATCAAAACCGGGGGTATCAGGCGAATGCATTTCATTCACCGATGTTTAAAATTATGTTTTATTTATAAACTATTAATTCCATAAATAGGTTTCGTTTTCAATTTCATTTGGTTTACAACGTACTGAGTAAAATGAATGCTGCAGGTTCAATCAAAGAGATTCCCCCGTCGCTAATTAATTTAAAGATTTTTAGGTTAATTTAAAGATTTTTAGGTTAATTTAATGCTATTATGAATCATGCACTTTTATGTAATATAACGTGAATTGCCATAAACTATGATTGTATTTCAAGAATGTTTAATCGTGCTGCATTTAGCGGGTTTTCCAAGGATGAGGGAAAATATTTTCAACACAACCAAAAGAATGATCGATTATGGAAAATGCCTGCATTTTAAAACCATTGCCAGCTTATTTTTCTATTTATATCTGTGTGAATAAATGCCTATGTGCAGAGGAACCAAACTAGGACTTTCTTAATTAAAATAAGTACACATACATATGCATTTACGTGATATTCATTATAAATGGCGCAGCCATTGTTCCAGCGAATTGTTCTGGCCCAATGTGTCCCAAATGACCGGAATCTACTCTGCTTTGAAGCATGCCAATGGCAAACTCTCCTTTTCCAGCGAGTCGCTTTGAGTCAACACGCGTCAGTTACTCCCAGCGACACAGAACAATTGGAAAGCAGAAAAGTCTCTCAGAGTCGACTCACGTCGACTTGCGTCGTTAATTGGAAAGCACCCATAATAGGCAGATAAAAATTATGTTACATTAACCCTTATCCGGGCAAGATGGGTCCAACGGGTCCTATTGACTTTATTTCAGGTTATAACATTAGAATAAAATATTCCTCCGTTGTGAACTTACATGACTTTGTTCATGCAAAAAATAAATAAATAAATAAATAAATGGCATAATAAAAATAAAAATAATTTTTTTTAAAATACTGCTTCATTGTTTATGGTAAATTTTAACTTTTCCTTCCGTAAACAGGCAAGCTGGGTCCGATGGACCCTTAACATACGCGATCAGTTGCACATCATTAGAAGGTTAATATAAATAGTAAAATATGGTCATTTTACAGTATTATTTTGGACTATTCAAATATACATCTACATAACCCCTTGTGAGCTAACGAAATTGTGTATGGCAGGAGGTGAGTGTTCACCAGCATGAAACACGCTGCACTTGGATGCTGACGTGCACATACATGCAGTTTGTGTGAGCTTCAATCAAGCCGTTTATTTTAGATATCAAGGCTGGAAAATATAATTATTGTAAATTAAATAACTAGATTCTGTACGCAGAATGTCATTCTAGGTAATATGGGTGGTAAGATGGGGGCTGATACCGGGGGAAGGTGAAAAGGGAATACAGGGAAGGGTGGACAATAGACAGTCACCGATGCATTGTGGTTGGAAAATCCTGGTGAAGGAAAGTGAGGTGGGTGAGGAATGAACAATACGGAACAAACATCATTATCTGCATCCATAAACGAAGGGTGGGGACGGTTTTTCATTCTTTCGCCTATTTCTAATGTCCCGCGGTGGTCGCCGAAAGGCATATGCAAAGAGAACTTTTCCCTCAGTCGGGTTGAGTCACCGGGAAACCCATAGAGAATGGTCACTGAAAACTAGCCAGGTGTTTCCTAAAAACTCATTGACCCTCGGAATTTCTTTGCAGCGTCCACCCAAGGATATTAGGAATCAAGGAAAGCATATCTCCTGACATCCAGAAAGCATGCAAATAATGACGCTTTGAATTTGAACGTTCCTGTTCATTATCACCCACCTAAAAATCCTCCATCGGTATTTTCCAACCATAACGCACTGATGACTGTCCATCCTTCCCTGTTTTCTCCTTCTCCTGCACCCCCCTGCCCATCTTACCACCCCCTATCACCTATACATCCCTCCGTCCTCCTTCCCCATATAAACTATGGCATACATGACAACAAAGTAGAGTGCTGGCAAAGTGTTACTGAGTACCATACGTGAAGGCATATAAGCTGTTGCACATTACTGATTCCGAAAAAATTGGTTTCTATACGGATCTACCGCCTCAATGTGTTATTCTCATTGCGTAAAAGTAACACGACCATCGGAGTGACGGCAAATATTTACAAGTTTCCTTCACGAACCTGAAGACATCATATGCACAGGTAAGTTCCAATGGTAGAAAGTACTAAGGAAGTAATTCGTAGTTTTAGAGAAGTTCTATGAACTAAAATATTTTTTTTATTTCTTAGATCATGGCTAGACAAAAGCTTTTATCTCAAGATGACATACAAAAACTGCTGAACATAGGAGAAACGGGTGACGATGATTTGGATTACCAGCCAACCGAAGAGGAGAGTTCCAATGAAGATGACAATGAAAGTGCTGCATCTGAAGTGAGTGATTATGATTCTGAAAATTTCTCGGACGCTGAAGCCACGGCAGAATCTAAAAGACCGGTTTCATTTCTCGGTAAGGATGGCACTGTATGGAATTCTCAGCCATTTCCAGTGGGGCGAGCTAGAGCTCACAACATAATGAAGGGCCAAACACACGAAGTAGTCTTACCACCAGGGAAAATTTTGGTGAGCCCGATACTCTTTTTCACTTTTTGTTGATGATTTATTATTACTATATTACGCTTCCATACTTCTTCCTTTAGCGTAAGCGAAGCGGAAGGAAGCGACACCTTCCGCTTCCGCTCTTCTCCTCTTCGAATACGCTTCCGTGCTTCTTCCTATAGCGAAAACGAAGCGGAAGGAAGCGAAACCTTCCGGTTTCTCTCCCCTCCGCTTCAAATACCACTCCTTGCTTTCTTCCTTTAACGTAAAAGAAGCGGAAGTAAGCGACACCTTCCCATTCCTCTCCCCTCTGCTTCAAAAACTGCTCCTTGCTTTCTTCCTTTATTGTGAACGAAGCGGAAGTAAGCGACACCTTTCGCTTCTCTCCCCTTCGCTTCAAATGCCGCTCCTTCCCAGGCGAAAATATCCCGTTTCCCGGAGCTTAACCCGAATAAAAATAAAGCGTAAGTCCGCTTTAGGAAGCGGATATTCGCTACGTGTACGCTTCCTTGCCTCTACCATTGGTGTAAACGATGCGGAAGGGAGCAGCACCTTCCGCTTACTCTCCCCTCCACTTGGTCTAAACATTTATTCTTCTTCTTTTAGCGTAAACGAAGCGGAAGGAAGTGACACCTTCCGCTTCCGCTCCCCTCCGCTTCGAATACGCCTCCATACTTCTTTTTTTAGCGTAAGCAAAGCGGAAGGGGGCGACTCCTCCGCTTCCTTGCCTCTCCGCTTCGTTTAAGGAAGCGTAACTTTCTGCTTCCTTAAACGGAAAAATTGTAGTAATTAGAAAAAATCTTGTTTATTGTTATAAATATAAACTTTAAATTCATTCTTTCTGGCAACATAGGTTTAAATTAATTAATGCCTAATAACTGTTATTGTGATTGAATGGTATTACCTCAAACTATCACGGGATTGACATTTTTTAAAGTTAGTTCTCGCAGTTACTTACACGGACGGGAATGACCTGGATGCATTCCATTTCTTGATTCGTAACTGTTAGTTGCAAATATAAATGACGTAGGTATGCATTATATAGGAAGTTATGAGAAATAGGTTGTTCTGTTTGGTCGGGTAGGTAGTTGGTAGGAAGTAGGTGATCGTCCATGAGTGTACTCTGTAAGATGCAGAATGCATTTTCATTTTTATCATGGTCGTAGCAAAAACACCTTACGCTTCGTTTTCCGCTTCATGCATTTCTCCACACAGTCCTTTTTCCGCTTAGTGAGAGCTCCAATTCGGTAAATTTTCCGCTACCATACGGTTCATTCTCCGCTTCCTTACGGTTCATTCTCCGCTTCCATACGCACCATTCTCCGCTTCCTCACGGTTCATTCTCCGTTTCAATACGGTTCGTTCTCTGCTTCCTTACGGCTCCTTTCTTCCGCTTCTTTGTCTCAATTTACGGTTTTTTCCGTTCCCTCTGCGCTCCCTTTTCGCTTCGCTACCGCTTTCCTTCCGCTTCACTGGCTGTTCCGTCCGCTCAGTAATCCGCTTTGTTGACGCTTCCATTTTCACCAGGGCTATGTTTAGGGCTACCATGGGACTGAAAAGATTCAAATTCTTGCTAGCATTTATCCGTTTTGAAGACAAAGCAACGAGATCAGTATGGCGTCAGGAAGATAAATTCGCCCCAATTCGAAAAGTCTGGGAAAGGCTAAATTCAAATTTTAAAAAATATTACCTGCCAGGATCAAATATCACTGTTGATTAGCAGCTCATTCCTTACAGAGGTAAATGTCCATGTAAACAATACATGTCTTCGCAGCCAGATAAATATGGCATGAAAGTTTGGTGGCCCTGTGACTCAGAAACGTTTTACCCTCTAAACTCCATGCCTTATCTGGGTGAAGAGAGAGGGGAAAGAGCATTGCCTGGTTTGAGTCGAATAGTTGTACAGTACCTAACTGAGCCATACCAAAAAACGAACAGAAATGTAAAGTTTTGACAGTTATTTCACTGATATGGAGGTCGCACAGAGCCTTCTGAGTAATAGCCTCACTCTTGTTGGAACTGTATGAAAAAATAAACGATTTATTCCAGGCAATTTTCAAGCCAATAAAAATCGTGAAGTTGGTTCTTCATCGTTTGGTTTCACCGAAAATAGTACGTTAGCATCATATGTACCCAAAATGAGAAGGTCGGTAGATCTTCTATCAACCATGCACCATACTAATAAAATTATGGAGCACGTCAACGCTAAACCTGAAATTATCAGTCACTACAATTGCACCAAAGGTGGAGTCGATTCCCTTGATCAGTTGTTACATGCGTACATGTAAAAAAGGCGCACAAATCGTTGGCTTTTTGCGTTCTTCATGAATGGCTTGGATGTGAGGGGAGTAGCAGCGAATGTGGTGTCGATGAATACTCATCCAAATTGGAATGCTGATAAACATTATTCAAGATTATTTATTCAAAGTGTATCCGAGGGCCTGGTTCAGGTCCACATTGAAAGACGATCCAACTTGGGTTTGTCTAGGAGCATTATTATGGCTAAGGACATTTTTGATGGGGAAACTTCTTAGCCAGCTCACTCATCAAGTTCTAATATAACAAAAAAGAGATTTTATTCTAAACATCGTAAACAAAAACAAATATGCAACAATTGTGAACAATCGGTATGCAATGAACATAGTGTCGTAAAACGTGTGTGTAAAAAATGCAAAAAGTATTGATGTATAGCCTACTCTGGGCTTGTTGATGAAATTTTGTTTATTTCCCTAATAATAAGTTTTGATGTTGTTACAGTAACTCGTATGGCAAGTATGTATTAATACATTGTATCTCTTACGTTAATTGATTCTGAATTTAAATTACTTCCATCAGAGATCATTTTAATGAAAAATGAATCATTATTATTTCAGATTACAATTTTTTGTAATTAAATTACATGCAAATTTTTCATTTATGACCATTAAAAATTATTTCAAAAACATTGATTAGTATAAATTGTACAGGAAGCCTAAGATGCCAGTAAGACTTTGTGGACTTTTATGCAAGTTTTTTCTTTGTTTATGCATTCCACATTTTACCCCTGTATGCCAATGAATGGAATCTATGTTAAACCAGCACAAAATCTCTGTACAGGCTGTATACAATCTTGTATACAGCCTGTATAAAACTTGCATACAGCCTGTATAAAACTTGTATACAGCCTGTATAAAACTGGTATACAGCCTGTATAAAACTTCTATACAGTTTCTATACAATTTTTATACAGTTTCTATATAAGTCTTATACAGTTTCTATACAAGTCTTATACAGCCTGTATAAAATTGTTTACATCCTGTATATAATTTGTATAAAATGTATACTTATATACAGTCATTTTTGTATGTAACTTGTATACAACCTGTATACAATTTTATACGGAATGTATACAAAATTTTATACGGGTTTTATACGGTATTTTATACAATTTTTCATGGGGGAATGGGGTCCCATAAGAAAAAATACTGGTGAAATCCATGAGTTACTGGTCAAATTTCACCAGTTACTGGTGAACACTCTTTAGTGACTGGTAAAGTCCATCAGCTACAGTAAAGTCTATCAGTACACGTGTAACGTGAACTACAAAGTTTTATTTCTTAAGGGAAGAATCACTCCGATCTAATACATTTGCATTCATCAATATGAAATATTAGCACTGCCATGTCCTTGAAACCTTGTGATAATGGAAAAGAGGCAAGAATTTCCTAAAAGTGTATGGCTAGCAAGGTCATCACTTGCAACATATCGATAGGGCGATGGGAATTTCTAAATTCTCAGCATCCGTCGCTGATGTGGTCTGAGTGTGATGAGTACAATTATTTACAGTGACCTATACAAACCTAATTCGTTAGACACGATAGTTAAAGTGATTGAACACTTTGAATGCAAAAATAGGCATTGCAGACATAAACAAGACAATTGTAGCAGAGTGAGACAACTATTCAAGGATGCCTTATCTTCTATAAAAAGTTGAATTTTCAGAGAGCAATACATCCACAACTAACGCCAAAGAGTAGTCATAGGATGCCACTACGCACGAGCACATTCATCCTACAAAGCCCTGCTTAGCTATTGCGCTCATCAATTGCTTATTAATCTCCACTTACCAATTACCAGCACTTTCTTGGCTGAATGCATTTAAAGTATGTCTTGGGTATGTCTGGAAGAGCATAAGTTTAGGCTTACTGCAGTGGGAAACGGGGCACAGTAGAAATGTCAGCAGTGAAAGCAGAAGGGGTGAGGTTAGGAATGAATTAAAAGAATGCAGTTTGGGTGGTGGACATGAGTGACATAAGCATGCTTTGGCCATTTTTAATGATAATGGATGGTAATGGAATGCGGAAAAGAGTTTGTAATGTAAAGAGTGGAGTTAGAGGATGGGGTACACTGATAAATTCATGACTGAATTAAAAGAAGAAAGCCTTAAGATGCGGAACATTAGGAATCTTGAAAATAAATGTAAGAAGTATTTCATGAGTGTTAAGATAAACGGATTAGGAATCCAAGTGTAAGGTGTTTTAAAGGGAATGGAGTAAATACTAGAGAAATGTTAGCCGTAAGTATTAGGTAAGGCAGGGTTGTCCAAAAAAAGTCGAAAGTCTTATTAATTCTTACTTTTTCCCCAATCTGATTCCAAACGACTAGAAAGCACCTTGTGCAAAATATTAGTTTTCAATGTCAACAAGCGGCATTACCTCACGGATTTTTATCTTAGGCAAGGGAGCCCCCACAATGGTAGGCAGCACAAGGTACGACCCTCGGTTTTTGCATCTTCCAAGGATCCCCATATGGGTTGGGATACTGCATGGCACTTGCGATGACCCTTATATTGAGCACTTGCCACAGCGATATGAGTCATTGCTAAGATATATTTAAGGAATAATAATAAGAAAATACCGTTTAAATAGGCACATGTAAGGTCAGGAATAGAAGGAGTGCTGAGAGATCAACTCTTACAGCCAGATGATGGAGTGAAAAAACACCAAAACGCATGTAGTCATAGTGAATTAAAGTGGAGAGTACTACACCTGTTCATTTCCAATCCACAAGGCTGTTACCATAGTGAAAAAGAATCTGGGGAAAAATAAACTGCACATGACCTCCAGACTTCACATTGGTAAACTTTAGATAAGACACTTGGTAGAAACACATAATGTGAACAAACGCTGCAGAAGAAGCTCTTTTAAGAAGGGAGAGAAACTTTTGCATGAAAGTCGACCCTAGGAATTACCTAAAGGGAATAATGTACAACTTAGTTAAAATAAATCAATTACGTAGAGTAGTACACACTCAAACCAGTAAAACTTAGTTTGCTATGTAGTTCATGGTGACCGATATATTATTTTGCAAACATTTTAGCAAACCTTATGAGCTAAGAATGGATCTTGAGCCAAGCATAGATGTTTCAAACTCATTATATTGCTATTTTATAAAGAGATATATTCTGCATACAGGTACTTCCACATCAAATTACCCAGTTCCATGAAAGATTCGTGCCCTCACCACAAAGGTTTCCTTCATTTTTTTTTCGCATACGTGCGCATGAGTTTGGTGGAATTTTTTTTTCAGATTTTTTCATACAAAAAATTATCCCAGTAATAAAAATATTAATTTGCTCACAAAATGCGTGCCTCAATATTAGCCAGCGATTGTTACTATGTATCAATGTTTCTTATTTATAAACCAATGTTGTTCAATTTGGTGTCAAATTGAAGGCATTGCTATGTTATTTCACTATTATTTAATTAACACACTCAATGTGGATGCCTTGAATACAAGGCATCCTGTGCAAGCCAGAGGCACGGATGCCTTGAATTCAAGGCATCGGTCCAGTTACTTTTCTCGGTTTTCCCTAGTTCCCAAGCATCGGCGCTGACACTTGCAACTTCCTCCAGCGTCTTAGTCTTGCTATAGGCACATTTGGATGAGTTTCATTTTTGCTGGATGTGTTTTCGTTATATATAAATTAACGAAAAAAACCCTTCAGTGTAGGAATAAATTTCATGTCAACAAGTCAGCATTGAATGGGTTAATATGCAACGTGTTGAATATAAAGCAGTAAATTTGTATTTTACTACAAAATATTACTATTTTGTTGTTCAAGTTAACTGCTAATATGTTAAAAAGTAGAAATTTATATGTTTCAATATTTTTTTGTAAATACTTATCAATTATAGATTTACTCAGATGGAAAACTTGTGAGAAGTTGTTTTGAAAGAAATGATTTTAAGTTCTTGAAAATTTTCACCAGACTCAAAAAAACTTATGAATCAAATCATGAGTAAATTGTCAATTGTGGAGAAGAGGAAAACGGTAGGGTTTTATATGATTATTTAATGTATAGGGCTAGCGCCATGATGGTGAAGTTGAGGTGTGAAGCTTTCCAAGAAAAAATCAGAGACAAATGGAAATTTTGGCCAACAAATCTCTCAATTGTCGATATTGCAAATAAAATTTGATGAGGGAAGAGAAGGTTGTTGTTGTATTATTCCAACTTTGACACATCTCGATATAAATAGATATGGTTATTAAAAACCTTGTTATAAATAATGTGTAATAACCAGGTATGAAACCTGCAAATCAATCAATACGTGTCCATGTGGATGTGTACCATCTTTTTTATAAATTTTATTGGACACAGACTCAGAAAATGTTATAGTTATGTTGACATTAATGTTTTGTTGAAACTTCATGTTTAGAAATGTCAGAAGGAGCTCAATTTTACACCAAAACTTAATTACCATACAGGAAAATGAATTTTTCCCATACAAAAATAAAGTAAAGCAATACAATTGGTGAGTAAGCCATGAAAATGCCAGAGAATTCTTTTCTGATGCTGAAGTAAATTGACTTTCATTGTATGAAAGCTATTGTTAATCGGTAACCAGTTTTCATGAAAAAAAGATAAAAACTATAAGATTATAGTTCACAATTTGAAAGATGTTTATATTTTGTTCAAAGAGCTAAATCTGCATGAGAGAATTGGTTTTAGTAATTATTTGGAATGTGTAACTGCAAAAAACCATGGTTTAACTCAGTTTTTATGCACAAACCTCTGATTTGTAAGGCTCATCAAGCAAAGGATATTTCTGAAGGCGCCAAATCAAGAGCCGAGTAGTAGTCGAGTTTTTGAACCTGATAAGTGATTTGAAATGTCAGAATTGGAATTGAGGCAACTTCCTCCTATTGAAGACAACCGTAAGACTTATGAAGAAGACGTCGATGAAAATGATCTAAGAGACTCCTGCTGACAAGTGTGGGAAAATCAACATCAAATAACGGTATGGGAATGAGGATTGGACCATATTTTTAATTCATACACTCATGAGTAAGAAAAATAATTGAACGAACGAATCATGTAATTCAACCATAATTTGGAAGAAGATAGTTTCGATGAGAGATTCCAAATGAGCCCTTGCCAGGGTAAGACTATCATCAGGAGAAGTGGGTTGCCATGGTTCCAATTCAACTGTTTATGATGTATTTTCCACAGGAGTATTTGGGTAATTTTTCAGTTATTTTCTCTCTTTACACTCAACAAAAAGGTACTTCCTTTGATGTTACATGGGAAGAGATTGGTTAGTTTTTTGTATCCATTTGTTTGCTGGTTATCACAATGTGCCCCAGGAAAATCTGTACTGGTGTTTTGCGGAAGATATGTTAAAAGATCTTAGACTTTCCCAGCGAATAATATTAGTAAAATCTTCTCGGGTTTGCCACCAGGTAAGGCCTTTAAAACCCTTGCGAGGTGGTAAACCCAGCAAGATATGATGATTCCCGCAATTCCTTAAGTGATGCTGAGGAATGTTTTCTAAGTGATAAAACAATATTTTCACTTGTCCAACAACAACTAGTTGCGGAGGAGTGATAAATTAAGAAATGTTTCACCTTTGTATAGAAAATTAGGGAAACAGCTCATGCAATTTGGGATCGTTTATAAAGAATCTAGACTTGAGGAGTCTATGGCTCTCTACTTCGGCCATCATTCATGTAAAATGTTTATCAAAGGGAAACTAATTCATTTTGGAAATAAAATTGAGATGCTACGCAAATCATCAAGATACCTATATGCGATGTAGATATATGCTGGTACGGATAACCATTCCACTGGTCCTCTGGGGAATAGGGTAGCATCTGTTCCTTTGGCAATCATGGAGCATCCTAGGAAAATTGAGGTATATTTGATTATTTATTTTCTTCGTAATCCTAGCTGGCAGACAAGAGCATAAAAACAACATGTACTATTCAAGAAGGAAATATAATGAAATTATAGCTAAAACAATTCTGAGGAATTTGCAAAATCTGACCAATCGGAGATTAAGAATTTAGATGGAATGAAAATGGTATTTATGTGCCAATGGCATAATAATTCGGTGACGACATTAGCATTATACTACTACCCTCATGAGTAAATATGTACTATACAGAGGTTTTCTAGAAGGTACGGGAAGAGGATTGGAGTTATGTAACCACTTTTGGTAAAAATAATATAATATGGGACTGAGGGGGTTGATATATTGGACAGACATATATGTAGCTACAGGTCAAAACTTGGAATCAAGAAATAGAGGTCGAATCTTTTTCCTTTTGCCATAAATATGAGTGTCATCTGAGCATGGCTTGTGCATAGAGAAATCCATGGGAAGGTGGCAAAAACTCACTTAGAAATTGCATGTTATGTAACGTTGAGTCTTAAGAAGTTATCTTAATTAGATGTTAAATTATTATGAAAAGCGAAAAATAATTAAAATCGGTTAAGAAATGAATTCAGTATGTAAACGGTCACTAGACAAAACTATAACATTTTTATCTTCTAAGCTATTAACAACCTTCTGAATAGTTGCTTTCTTAATACTTCCAAAGCACAGTTTTTTAGCTCATAGAAACAGAGTATAGTGCATTTTTTCAAGATTTTTAAACAAATATTTATTCTAAAAAAACAATGAATCCATCATAATTTTTCTCTTGAGTAAGCTTATAATAATTATGTATTCAAAAATTATTACCATAAAAAAGTTGTACTTGTTAATATATTAGCAGTTCACCTGAACAGCATAAAAGTAAAATGTTGAAAGGAATTGCCTTTTTTACAGCTTTGTGTACAACAATTTTGGAATTCATTGAAAAATGTTTTTAAAATAGCATAGCCTTCCATATGACACCAACTATAAGAATATTGCTTTATAAGAAAGGAAATTTGATCCATTTTAGGAATTAAAGTCAGAATTGCAGGTAAAAAATATGCAAACAAAGGTGTTTTTTCATAAATCTTTACAGAAGTCATTGTTATTGGTCAAAAAATCTGAACAATCTCATTTAAGCATAACTCAAAAATTTCAAGAGCATCAGTGTGGTGTGGCTACTTAGTGACCGGTTATCTGACCGGGAACGACTCAGCTTTTAATAAATCATTCGACAAAGCAAGAACAGAAGTACATGCCTTTAATCCATATTACATGCAGTAAACACCTCAGTATTAATAAACGCTAAGCCAAAGATAAAAATTTTTGTTTATCTCTGAAATAATGAGTGTGGAGTAATAACTATAGCGTCATCTTTGGGAGAACAATATATCAAATATCTTTACTTAAAATGACATCCCAGAGCATATACATAACATAGTTTTCAACTTTTTTTCACCTTCCATGTACCTGTGGAAGACCAACAGGGCTTTTAAGATCTCATAAACAATGCAGGTTCAAACCTTAACCTTAGTATCACCCTGTGACAAGTTACCTTAAATTTCTCGAATTTTCACATACTAGTAATGTTCCTCCCAGTCTCTCATGGCTCAAAACCTGAAAAACTATAGCTGTGTCATGCGATGATTGAGTTTTAAATGGAACGTGTCCTTCCTTTACACTACAGGGATTGAATCTAAGTCCAAGTTCCCGAACCATTCAGTGTGCACAAGAAATGGTTTTAAAGAGTGAATGTTCAATATAATACCTCTTTACATTTTTCATACAAGTTACTTACACCTATTACTTTGATGAACACCAATCTCTTCTGCTCCAAATAGTTTTGCCCCAAAGTAGGTGTGAATCTATGTTAATTTCCCAGGTGTTGAATTTAATACCTCTTCCCATTGCTAACTACTCAGAAAATATAAACACTCACCTCCGAGCCACTTTTGGCAATCTTCGTAAGGAGGAAGAGCTTTGATTCGATGCATGCACTCTTGAAATGTTTGAACTCCTTCACTTTGTTCACACATCCCTTGCAAATAGTCCATGGCAGTCCATCTTCCTTCGACACCTTTGGAGAAGGGAGGAGTGGATGCGTACCAGAATTACAATGAGCCCAAATATTATGGTAATTATTCCAACACCGGCAAGATCTAACTAATTCATTTTGCGAAAATGTTAATTGGTGCTTCAATTCTCACATAACCGCTTACCTCTACACTCATTTTTATTAAAAAAATCTTACTTAATTTGAACCTAAAAAACCTGCCATAATATCATTAAGGTTTGCCAAATGAGATGCTATTGACAGTACTTCACCAAAATATGTGGTAATTGATAAGAGATGAATTGATCTTAGTCTGTTGTGGCTCCTATGAAGAGAGTCTCCCATTGATTCATTATTAATTTCAGATAAAATTAAAATGACAGACATATTATATCTCTCACAAAACAGAGTGATACATGTTTTAACAATATAGAAAATGTTCTTTGAAAATAAAACAGCAGAATCATCAGGGGTCATCGACGTCAAACAATCACCACCACAGGAGTATGAAAATTCATACAGTGACATCATGGGAAATTTTTCATCCAACATCCATTGCACGGGTTTGTTTAGAAGTACATTAGTTTCACACTTGTGAAAAGCATAGCATATAATTACTAGGCACACCACAAAATCTGCAAAAATATCCCAAAGTTTGTAGCTTAAAGCGACCTTTTCTCTCCAAAATATGAGGCCATTGCATGAGAATCTTTGAGAGACCATTATTTGGTAAAAAATAATTAATTACATTTGGTGAAATAAAATAATGGCATATTACATATTGCCCATTTTAGCTAATCACATATTTTTAAATGGATTTCTATTCCAGTGAATTTGCGAATTACGAGATGAAAAGAATGCCTTCTCCAACCCACACATCTCAATTTTTAAGTGTGAAGTTTATAACATAAGGGCACTCCATAAATGATGTCACAATTTTAGACCAAACTAGACCACATTCCCCCCGTCACCGATAGTATCAAATAGTGTTATCCCCCCTTTAATGATGTCACAAAAATTAAGAAAAACTTCTAACCCCCCCCCCCCCCCCCTCAACAGTTTGAGTCAAAATAAGACATAATATGCAGTGGAAGTGTGGATGTCACATGAAGCATATATCCCCCCTGACACACATTGTCACAAGGTGGTGACAACCCCTCCCCCAAATCGTGTGAACATCATTTATGGACAGCCCCATATCATAACGAGCACAAAATGTAAACATCCGTGTTCACATACATCAAACAGAAAACAACATACTTTTCAGGGCTGTCATTACATCATGATCAAAACTCTTGAACTGCTAACATAGGCGTGAGGTTATGAGGAATTTGAATTCTGATGACGAAAAAAATTGACATCTTTTAACATATCTCATCACTCTTAAAGCACAAAACGAAAATTACAACGTAAATAGGTAATTTAAACTATAAGATTACTCCTCAGAGTGAATGCACCATCAATACAATGTCATCTTCCTCGCACAAAATATATCAACAAATGAAAAAACCATAGGACAAATAAATGCTTTGATAACGAAAGAGCTTGTTCTCTAAACGACTGAAAGTGAACACTTACGGATAACAGTAAGCACATCTCAGATTGATATTTCGGGTGAGATCAATAAAGATTTTCTTAGTTTGTACTATGAACCCAGAGAATAGAGAGAGAAGAGTAAATTTGTAAGCTCATAGAGATTAATTTATATCCCTACCACCACCGGAATCAATTCTACGGCTGACCCAAATTTACGTAACATACATGAAAATCATATAAACTTACCTCCTCCTGAAGACGATCCTCAACAATTTCCGATAAACGGAAACCTTGATAACCTTTAGGATTAAAAAGATAAACCAAATCTTCTCCTTCCACATGGCAAAGTCGACAAACTTGTACGCTGTCATTGTCTAAAATATTTGATGCACTTTTAAACATAGTTACTACTCCATGTCTATAAAAGTTTTAAAATTTAATAATACGCAAACAGTTCTAATCCTTCTTCTCCAGACATAAACAATCTCGTTACCTTAGCTCGTCGAAGTTACACTATAGCACTACCAACATTTGAAATCATTTTTGAGTATCTCGAGTCTTTTTATTTACTCCAATAAACGGACTTATATACGATATCTGGAAGAAATTGGAGTATGAAAGGAAACCAATCGTTTGGCCGAATATACCTTTTAGCGTTCGTCCAAAATGGCACGATGAGAAATGAAAAAAATTCGAATACAGAGTTTTGGTTATTACGAGTACGTGTTGGCAACGTCATTCGATGTCTCGAATGAGCAATCTACTAAATCAGATGGAAAAACCGATTTTTAAGGAAACAAATCATCTGTGTATAGGAAGATATACCATAAAAGCAGAAATGCTCTAAAACGCTTAAAATATTTATATATATTGGTCTAACGCATCGAAACTGGCAACAGTATTTCTGAAAAATATATTATGTTGCTCTAACTACCCACAATTCAATGTCAACGTCTATGACCAACATCACAGTGTTGCTCGTCAAATAAAAAATCTGACTTTAGTAAAGTTCACAGGCCTTCTTATTTTCGTTGCCACTATGCCTTAATAATGTACTTTAGCATGTGCTTCAATAAATGGCCCAAGGGGTTTGGGGTAACTTTTATGACTTATAGGGCATCCATATAAACTTGCTTGTGCTTGTTATTCCGTCAGAAAAACTTTTCGGGCTAAGGTAACCTCAATGGCTAAGGTAACGACAATGTTTTTAATATTAGAAAGCAAGTAGAATGACGGAGAATTTGCCATGCATTACGGACTGAATTGAGTAAAGTCTTACGTACATAGCTATTCATGCGTACACACTGTGTTTGGAAGTGATTAACTTCTCACATTTTCATGGACCAATATGTTAAAAAACGTTCGAAATATTTTGGACAATGAGAGCGAGCAAGTGTGTCGACTGTGTCTTGCGGAAGAAGAAGATTTGATCTATATTTTCAATCCTGAAGGTTATCAAGGTTTCCGCTTATGGGAAATTATGGAGGAACTCCTACGGATGGAGGTATGTTTGTGCGATTGTCAGGAATGCTTCATAAATATTGGTCAACCATAGAATGAATACTTGTGGAAGTGACTTTTTCATATCTAAGGAGATTTACCGGAACTCTATGAACCAATTTTTCTGCTCTACCATCTTTCTCCCTGCTCAGACTGGGTTCAGTGTACAAATAATTAAGAGATTTCTTTATCCCACTTGCAAAATTAGTCTGAGATATGTTTCTTGGTATCCCTTCCTACGTGTCGTATCTTGCTCAAGAATTATGGTATTTATGGTATAAGTTCCCATTTTGAGTTATGAAGTTGCTAATATTCCTTGATTATATACAGTGAACACCTACTCTGCCGTTATATATTTTTTGAGCTCCCTAATTAAAACTTTTTATTGTTTTCATTTAGTTGTTGATGCTCAATGTAAGAATTTATAATGCGCCCTTTTCATATCATAGTTTGCATATCCAAAAAGGTCTACAATGTGATTTTATTTTTTGTTATTGTCTTCAAAACAGTATGAGAATGGCTACGATGGGAAACATTCGTTTTTTTTAAGTTGCTGGTAAAACTGACCATCAATTAGGCAGATCACAACCCTATTTGGATTCTAGCATTTTGCTGTTCGAAAGTCTGTTTCTCATTAACTCTTGTCTTCTTTAAAGGTGTCCAAGAAAGATGGGTTGCCATGGAATATTTGCGAAGGATGCGTTGGCAAAGTGAAGGAGTTTAAATGTTTTAAAACGACATGCATCAAAGCGAAGATTACATACCACACCATGATCGCGAACAGGGGTTTAGTGGTGAGTATCAATAGATTACTTCTAGTGAACGATGGGCAAAGCTGATTAAAAAGAAATACCTGGGAAAACATTTTATTGAAAAGTGTATAGGAAATTGTATTGAATAGCGAAAAAGATCTTATATCGAGTATCTCACACAATTTTGGCCATTTCTTGTGTACGGTGGGAGCGTTTGCGACCCAGGACAATGATTTAGTCCACAAAGTACAAAGGAGAGTCTCTAGTTCCATTACAAACTCATCAATGACTCATGGTGTAACACAGTTTATGGATTGTGGAGACACTTGGTTGTAAGCCGCAAGAGACTGGGAGGCGATATGCTTAGCTATTGTAATTAGTATTTGAGGAATATTGGCCATATTTGGGTTAATTCGAATTTCTGTCACACCAGTAAAAAATAATTTTTACGGGTTACCACCGTAAATGGCGAAAATTACTGTGATGACAAGGGGTGGTATAACGAATGTGGATTTGTAAAATGTAATAAGCATACTTGTGTTATTATGTAGTTTTAGAGAAAATAGAGGTTGAAATTGACCAATTTTTTGAAATTTTCGTGAGACTTCCTAGCCATATTTGTTGTTTTTAAATAGTTTTACAAAGTAATATAATTTATTAAAATAATATAATAAATAAAAATTATATAATTTAAGGTATACAAACATTTTTGATGCTTCAGAATTGCTTATTGAAAACTTGATGTACTTTCACAGTGCATAATATGATTTTTTTGCAAACACTTAAGATCTGCCTCAATTACTTTGTTTTGAAATGGTGTGGTAGCTTAATATACTTGTACATGTCACTGTTGGCACATCTGGAAGGTTCGACTGAAGAAACATGCCTCTTAGATGGGTGAATAAGTAATGTTTACCAAAAAAATACCCAGAGTCGTCCTTCGCACATGAGCTGTTTTTATTGTGACATGAAAAATATGACATTTGAGTTGTTGGTTAAAATAACCAACTGATTGACACTAGATTGATGACAATTGTCAACTAACCCAACTCTTCACGTTCATCTGGTTGAACACCTTTTTGCTTTTCTGTCTTCCTGGAACCATTCTCCTCGCTCTTGATATTCGGAGACCATGGTATGCTGGAGTATTAGAGTAATATGCCTTTTCCACTATCGAAGTTCACCTCTCTGACAGCCATTAGCAGAAGTTATATGCCTTTTGCAATTGTGTGCTTTAAATTAAAATGCATCTCTTGCTCTTAAGTGGTGAACGAATACATAGACATGATACTGCTTTGTGAAATTACAAAACATGGCCATCCTTCCTTTAGAATAAGGATATTAGTCTTGTTGGGTTTTTTTCCTGGCTTGTAAAATCTTTCACTTAATTGTCCATGCATAAACATTGGAGACATTTAATGTAATTATTGCCCCCCTTGTGTTATGTTTTGTAATGTAAGGTCTCAGCTTCTCTTGTGAATGAACCATTTTTTATGACACAGATTGTGAAAGACGTTTTTCTCAAACACCATACACAGTTTTTAAAAAGACGTTATGTTGCTGAGATTTGTTGTCTACTACACTATGATGCCCTATTCTAGCTTACCTGCTTTTGCTTATATTGCAGTCTTGCATTGCTTCAAAACACCATCTGAAACTTATAGTACAAGTTGGAATATTAAATGAGTAATGTCCTCTTCCCAATCACAGGTCACTTACATTAAAGCCCTTAAAGGAAAGGTCTTCAGCCATTCTTTGCCATTTGTGCTTGTGAGTCCTCCCTGGTGAACATATCCTGTGCAGGAAACGTGAAGGACTGTGCTCACACTTCATGCACGCTTATCGTACCTTACATGCACGGCTCACAATTTTTTCTAAGTGCTCTTTGAGGACCATTTAGTGGGAAAATGTTGTATATTCTCGTGTACGACGTGCACTTTATTCCCCTCTTTATCAGCATCAAAAAATTGTGGGCGTGTCTTACATTAAGAATTCCATTTGCAATGGTGTTAATACATACCTATCCAAAGAAACATGATGACCAAAAATGTGATTAATACTTTGCTACAAAATCGTGTCATTTTAATGAAAATTGAGAATCTGTCATTGTCAATACCAGATAATACAAACATATTCATAGAACCTGAGCATCCACCAAGATTTGGACCAAAGTTAAATACATTAATATAAAAATATGGAATCAGCAAGCTCTCGGCCAAGATCATTTTCTTGCCTTTCCATTGTTAGGCCCTCCTGATTAATTTCCGAGATGCATATTCTGTTCCATGTACAGAGTTATCCTTCAGTTCACCCAATGTGCATGGTTTGTATGGTAGTTTCTTTATGTTGTGACCATCAATGCATACAGTGAATTCATTGCTTCTTTAGTAAATATTATCGAACTGAACAGTGGTAAAAGACCTTGTGCATTCAGTGTTTTTGAGAAACTAAAAATTATAAAGTTAGCGGAAGAGATCGGCAATCTAGCCAAACATTAAAAGTTAGAAACAAATGTTCTTTGTTTTAGTTTAAAATCGATATAATTAGCATCCTTAGCAGGTGTATTTTCAAGATGATCATTTATGTTCTTTACTGTTAATGGCGGCCATAATCATGACAAAGAATATTGACGCTAGTGCATCAAAATTTAAATAAAATCTATTGTTGTACTCATTTTCTGTAAAAAAATAACAGAAAAATGTTCTAGTGTGTTCATAATAAGTTGTTACTATTCTCATGAAGATAATATAATAATTTTTTCTGATTTTTTTTTAAATTATTTTTTTCCCATTATTCATTGCTAAAAGACAAGGTGCTCGTCTTACACGGGGGCACGTGGTACACGAGAATAATTGGCATATGCTTCAATTTGGCATAAGGCATACCAGAAGTACATGTATTGTATGCACTTAACTCAATTACGATCAAAAAACATGCCTTCTGACCTAATGATATAACCTCATCAAAACCTACCAATTGTTAACATTCTGCCACAAGCCTAATTTTCCCTACAATCCATCTGAATACTAAGATTAGAGATAACATATCACCCCCATACATTCCTGTGTGAAAAAGGTCACAATTCCATAAAATGCCATATGCAATTGTGATGTAGGCTGTCATAGGATATCATGTGCAAAATAACCCTCATACTTTTCATTACATTTAATACAGTATGCTTTTATGTCCTTTATATTCTGGACAGTTTTACTCCCATATAATAATTATTATAATCTTCTGGGGTTCATCTTCATCAGCAATAATAGTATTTAAATAGCAGAAGAAAGCAATCCATCTCACAGAATATGCTCTCCATAACATACCATGTCGTCCCATATTTAAAAGTATACTTACTTTTCCATATGTTAGCGTCCTTTTTGTTATGTTACTTGTCAAGTCAAATTTAAGAGAGTTCCTGAAAAACATTGCTATTCACTATCTCTTGAATAGGAGCCATAATGCATTATACCATTGCTATAACCACACCAAATCAGCTTCCCCAGGTCCACAAACCCCGGGCTTGCATTTGTATAACAAGTTGCCAATTAACCTTTATCTTACGAGATTTTTCGCCGGCTGTATATCTAGACTACCGAGGTTTTTTAAACTTTCTGCCACTAAAACGTAGTGTTTTAGAAACAAAATTATTACAAGAAAAGTATTTGTTGTATCACAATAAAATAAAAAGTGCCCTATAGAGTTTTTACAGGGCTTTCATGAGATTTAATTTTATAGGGATAATAAATATAACAATATTTTAAATCATAGTTTAATTTTTGTTTATGTAAAAAAATTTAAATTATTTTCGACTGTGAAGGGTATTTTGGCAAAATAACGAGCAATCCCTCTACAAAAATGATGTAGCAAAACGCCCTTAGTTCAATTTAAAGTTTTCAAGTAATTGAATGGTATATAACCATAAAAAAATGGAAAGTATCCAAAGTATGACAACTGCCTTTTTCCGAGAGTCTCCGTTTTTCTCTTCCAAACACTATGAAAGACAAATTTTTCACCCTAATACTTATGTGTTTTTTTCATTATAAATACTTTATTTGAATTGATTAATTAATTTTCCGTCTGCTGTGCGTGTTTTATTCCTTCCTTTTAGACAATATTTTACCGGATTATCGATGTAATTACGTTCAAACTCATATTGCGTAGTAAAGTTATTTTCGTGTTCCGAAAGTCTAAGAAAATTTCAACATAGAAAAAAATGTTTGTATCTACATTATGGATATAACTCCTACGCGCAGTAACCAAGCAATAGATGCGACATAAATTGATTGTTTTTAGCCATTGATGGACCACTTGTAGCTCACTTTAGCGGTCCGTTCCAATTGCGTCAGAAGTGAAAAACCGCAGTCGGTGTTTTGTGCTGAGCGGTGCTGTAGTAGCTGATGCTGTAGTAACTCACTCTAACCCTTTATTTTTAGAGACGATGTCTCCAAAAAGAAAGGGTTAGAGTGAGGGAAAATATTCTTGATAAAGAAGGGGGAAGAGATAGGTGGAGGATGGGAGGGGGAGGTAGGGGTAATTGAGAGATATGAAGAAGTGAGACGGAGGGAGAGAGATGGAGGCTCAAGGTACTGCGGAGGGTTGATGATAAAACCTAGTACGTACGGCAATATTTTTTATATTTATGATACGAAAACATGAGTGCACCTTGCATAAGGAAAATTACTGTAGTTCAAAAACGTAAATAGCAACTTTGGCAATAAAACCCATATTTATGAGATGTCATGTAAATTTCGTAAATACCTGCACATTTTATTTCGAACTGAATATTATCATAGTGATGTCGGCCAGCTACGCATTTCATATACTGAAAATTGTGCGATAGATCATGAAAAAGAGGTCTACACACAGCCCAACTTCACATTCCGGGCACCAAAGTCGTGTTTCTTAGAAATATACTAATGAAAAATGACTCGTCCTTTGAACAACACTATCACCTCGCTCCCAAATAATTTTGTTTCCAAAAAATAATTTAACAAAATTGAGGAGACTATTCTCTATCGTGAGTGGTGCTTGATTTTTATCTAATCCATCCGGTGAGCGCATGCTCTGCTTGAAATTCCGTAACGGTAAACACCAGGAGGGCTCTACATCCGTGTCAGTGTCTCCATCACAACTGCTCTCTGTCAGAATTTCTATATCTTCCTCTTATTCCAGAAGTTTACTTGCAAATGCCATATTGCTAGAACTACGATATTACTAATAATATTGTCTCAAAAATACTCATGCCACAGCCTACAACACGCTTGAACGATAAGTTTCAGGAGAGACTTCTCACCGAGCCAGTCCGCGATGATATAAAAATGTTAGTCAACAAATTTTCAGACGGGTAGGACTTCGAAGTGTGTATGCAGAAAGGCTCGTATGCTATCAAAGGCATCATTCAACATCCTGTTATCTTGATTTGTGCTCACGTAAAGATTCCCTTTCCTCCTTACCAGCGAGATAAGCAAACTCGAACAAAGAGGATGAGTCATTCACAGGACAGATGGTCCAGCGGAACCTAGTACGCGTATGGAGATAAGGAAAAAACCTCTCATGGAAGTAAGATGCTCCTATCGTTGAGTGCTTTCTGAGAAGATAAGGATATAATTGGGCTATATATCCTCTGCTGTCATGGCAAAAGGATGAAGTTTCCTGGTCTCACACCAAGTAAACAAACCTTGAGTAAGGAGATGTATCATTTAGGCGAAAGATGGTCAAATAAAATCACATTATCTTGTCATAACAAAGAAAAAATTCTCAGATAGGAGGACCTTCTACATTCTGAATGCTTCTCTTATAGAAATATATATCTTTGTGTGGGCTATAACTTCATTTGTACTGAGGAAAGTATTCGGTTCCCTTCTCATACAAACAGCAAGCAAACCTTGTTTACGGGAGTTGGATTCGTCATGTTATATTACGTCAAACATCATATAATACCGTGAGATATCAAAGAAAAAAATTCAGATGGAAGAAAGATGTATTCTTAGTCAAATGACGCAAAAAAAATATGACTTTCTATCATTGGACAGTCCCGGGGCCCTTGAGAGTGAAAGGAGGACGCAGTGTGCCATATGAACACGCTCGGCAGTCTAGTGATATATTTTTTGTGCCGGAGAGTCACGCTCGGTAGATAAAGGTTAAGGTAAGAGACAACAAAAGCCTTAGTTCCTTCAAAGTTAGGCCGAAGAAGCTTCTCTATGCTAAATTGCGCTACTCACTTGATGAATATCTCAAGGATATGTCAACCTGCTCTATCGTCCGTCATTTTCCTGTTCTTTTATATTTGTCTGTAATTTAGTTTTATATATGATTGTATTTATGATTGATTGATTTTATTATTTTTGTTTATAATTTAAATTGTAATATAACTGACAATCCCTTTTCCAACATGTATAAATCCTGGATAATTAACATTATTACGTTGTCACTGTTGTAACATTTCCCGCTGAGTCCAAGGCAAACATCAGGTTTCATTGCCATCATAATGGCAAGAGAGTCAGGAGGGATTGGACAATATTCACAGTCACTTTTGATGGCCATCGTATAAGTAACTACACGTAATTATCTTTATTATAATTTTTCCAATAATTTTATTTGCATAAATATTGTCCTACACAGTGCCAAGGACAGGTGCAAAGATATACACCAAAGACTGAAAATTACCGAGGAAAAAATCATTTGACGCGACCAGGATTAATTAAGTCATATTCTTTTTTCATGGTGAATTTCACCATCTTTGGTGAACATTATTAATAATATTTAATATATTTTTATGTCATCTGAAGGAAGAATTAAAATTTAGGTGGGCTACGAAAAAAGTGACATTTTAATCCATGGGCACTGGGTTTTATTTTTTTCTTTCAAAATATTAATCGATTCCATAAAGTTTTCCCATAACTGCAAATTATATGACTTAATCTCAAATCTACATCTTTAGTTGTTGATCACTTCCATTTCAGGAACCAACGATTGCCTTCCGGAAGAGACGTAGCAGTGGAACCAGTGGGAAAGACAATGATGGAGAGGAAGTGGTCATGAAAGAGGAAACTCAAGTGGTGTCCACAGATGATGATCCTCTCCAGGAGGTCACTGTTATGAGAAGGGAAGAAGGTCACGGGGGGAAGGTGAGCAAGCATGTGAAATCTTTTTTGCTGTACATTTTTGCTGGATGATACTGCTTTGTGTGATGAGTGGTAAAAATGGAAAATTTTATTGTGAAGTAAAAGATGATTTCGTATGTTTTTGGTAAATGGTTTCCTTAGAAAGGATCAGTTGAGAGTTAAAATGAAGCGTTAATATTCGGTTCTTGAAATTCATTTCCTCTTATCGCCAAGTATAAAATATAATTATTTCTCAAACCTATAAATAATATTATTTAATATAATGTAATAATTTAATTTTCCATATATCATAAGACAGAGTTGGTACACAATGCATAGATATAAGACGCGCTAGAAAAAATTAATTAAACAAAGAGTTAAATGTTTCCATGTATACAAATGATATAGTAAACAGCATTAATTGCAATGAAAATGGACAGTTGAGATGATACAATAACTGTACAATACAACACTCAAACTTTGTTGTAAAAGTCGTGTAGGCTGTGGTTACACTTTTTTACAAGATTTTTTTATGTTCTGCTTTTAAGTTATTTGCAGGTTTATGTCTTACACAGATATCTTAAATGTGAGGGGATTAAATTGAACATTTTGAGCCCGCTGAAGGATGGGTATTTTTGAGGCTATTTTATGTTTGTGAAGAGTGATATGCACATAAGAGTCTGATCTTGTCAATTGATAATGGATACAACTGTTAACCTTTAACTTTTTTATGTTAACCTTAAATACAACACAGAATTTACAAATGTGTAGGCATGGCACTGTAATCAGCCCTGATTCCACAAACCATGGTCTAAATGAGTGTATTTTTGATTTCCCCAAAAAATTTTTACTGCACTTTTTGTTAAAGAAATAATTTGTTAAGGGTAGTTATAGCTGATCCCCAGAATTCTATTACATAATTGACTTTGTTCACAAAGTTACAGTGATATAGGGTCAATAACCCATTATGAGATAATTTATCCCGTAGAAATATCATTTCATACAAGGTTACAGATAACTTTGCCGTTAAATCGGAGACATCCATCGACTAGTTCCATGAATTTTCGATAATGAAACCTAAGGATAAACTGTTATCTGCTAGACTGAAACTGTTGTTATTTAGGCATAATTAATTAAAACTCAGTGAAGTATCATTATTAAATAATAATATTAGTGTTTTTGTTGTTATTATTTGTTAGCGATTCACCATTTCCATGCTGAGTTTTAAACTTCCCGACTGATTCGATATTGATCTGTCACATTATCAGCAGAAATGAAAAATTCAGGGTGATCGGCATACATTATGGGTTTAACCTTATTGACATTGATGAAAGAGGGGAAATCATTAATGAATATAAGAAAGAAAAGAGGGCAAATAATACTTCTTTGGGGAATGCCTATGTTCATCACAGAAGGATCAGATTAACCCTTTGTATTATGCGATAGAATATCTACACAATGTGTTCTGTTGCTTGGATATAATCCTAACCATGAAAATGCTACATCTCTTATTTCATAATTTCAACATTTGTAAAGAAGAATTTGATAGTCAACCATGTCTAAAACCCTTGAGAAATCTATTAGAAGAGCTAAGAAACTCACCGTTGTCTAGTGACACCTATTGTTAAATTTACTACTGAGTGCATTACATATTAACAATCACTGCTAATCGAGATCCTCCACATGCACTTTATTTCATGTCCACTTTTTTATACATGCATAATAATTGATTTTTAATGCTCTTACTTTGCTTTCTGAAATAACACTACAGTGTGCCTCGTGTCTACTTATGCTTCTGCTTTATATTTTCCATTGACTATTATCATTACATGCCAATCTATCTTGTTATCACTATTTTTTATGATGCCGTTAAAATCAAGTTTTCTTCATTAATATTTTCACATTCTATGGATTTAATATTCTTACCTTGATACACATGGCTTGAGTTCCCAACCCCATTGCAAGTGAAACTTTTGCTTTTGTCTTGATGTCTCTCACCGCTCACTCTTGGTCCCATCTTGGCCCATGCACTTCTCTGCCTCTCTTGTACTGTTATGTATCTTCTCACTTGCGTGGATGGTGCTCCTGTGTACATCCTCCAGCTTCACAGACTGGCAGATTTTAAGTGTCAGATCATCTTCTCTTAACAGCAGTTGTTTAATATCAGTATTCACTATCCCACAGACAAGCCTATCTCTTATTTTACTGTCTTTCAGCTCTCCAAATCCATGAGTAGCACTTTTTTTCTATAGTTCTGCTACATAAATACTGAATAGTTCTTCGAACACTTTTTTGGTCTTTCGTAAAGAAGTGTGTGACTCCCTATTGTTTAATTCATTAAGTATCCAAAATTTCTCAAAGGCATTCATCATCTTTTTTACATTACATTATTTATCTTCTTGGAGGGTGAATGTATTTAATTTTTCCAATGCTTCATCTCCATACAACAACACAGCGACTTTTCTTTCTTCACCTGAGTATTGGTCTAGTTTTGTAGCTTTCATGTACAATTCAAATGTTTGTTTCCAACCTGACCTCTTTCAGGTAACCCTCGGAAAGTAGAGGAGTGGGGGTTTTATAGAGCTGTACACATTATGATGATAGGATATATTTAATTGCATTTCAATGTTTTCTGACTGCGCAATGTAATGATCTCATTAATTCAGGTAGATCATACTAATATTTAAAAATTAAATGTTTCCTGTCTGCTTGTCTGTTGCTCAGTTACGCAAAAACTATTGAACTGATTGAGTTTAAATTGGGCATGTATTAAGAAAATGTATCTGGATGTAACATAGGTTAAAATAAAAACCCCTCAGGGCCCTCGAAGCCCCCCTCCCCTGGTGGCCCATGCTAAGCATTGGTTTCAGTGCAGTAGTTTAATTTTTGACTTTTTAAAATTACTATCACTCAAGATAGAGGGCTGGAATTTTTTTATCGCATGGCGGAATAAATGAAGTTTTAAATTCATCAATCGATTTTCTTTGACACTTCGTAATTGTCTGAATATCATGTTTTCAGCTGAAAATCTCACATTTTTCTCTAATATCAACAGTAGCATATTTCCTCGGTAACCAAAGATTTGATTTTCAAAGGATATTCACGCCTTTAGCATTTAAGTTTTCCTGCAGGCCATAATAGCACCAAGAAAGAAAATATTTATGAGAAGGGCCCAAAGTCCCAAGAGCCCCATGATAGATTGCCTCAGGGGTTAAACGTTTAATTCAATCATATTTACAAAAAAAGTACTATTCAATGTCTACTCTCAAAGTAGCTCTCATGGGGGCACTTCATGCATATGAGAGAACACTTGCGTAGTAAACGATACATGCAAAGGAATTAAACCTGCAAGAATATTTACATTCAGCGAATAGTAATGGTAACAATGCCTCTGTTGCTACAACAAAAACGGCGTTGTTTATTATCGTGTAATACTCAGATGTATTACACGTAGTGGAACCATCTGCCTCTCATTTCGATTGCCAGCTGTATTTTAGACGATCTCCCACATCGTACGAATGAACGTCAACGAGTATAATACTAGGTTAAGAATTCCTCAAATGACAACGCTGACAGTATTATTTAGGCTTTGTGGTTTTCTTATAAAATACTTTCAATTTTTTTACACCCGTCTAATTTGATATCAATTACGAACAGTTTTCAGACTAATTCCAACTTAATGAACTTTATGAGTTATTTAAATATTTTTAAAAGTGTAAAAGTGCAGTTGACTTACATTCACTCAGTTATCGCTTCGCCTTTTCAAGACTCTCAGTTGCCACTGTGTTTACCTTCCTTGTATTTAAAAATATATCCATCAACATGACTAAAAGAAAAAAGAGTAAACTTTCTAATAAATCTACTAGAGGAAGAGGAATGTGTTATTTGCGAGAAAATAAGCCCTTGCAAGGAAAACGACAAAGATTAGACTTGGATGCTCAAAGACCTGCCCACCAGCGATCTCATGATCATCCCCCCGTGGTGTTTCTTGGGGGACCCTAAGAACCACACCAAATAACTTTCCCTGATGTTGACATCTCTTTATCCAACTTCACATTTAGTACCTCTGTCCATATAAAACCCACAAACAAATAACAATACCTTCACCTCAGCAGTTGTCACCCCTCTCATAGAAAGAGTTCTCTTCCATACTCTCTTTCCATCAGAGGTCATCGAATTTGTATCAATCCAGAGTCCCTTGACCATTTCATATGTAACAAGGGTGATTCACGGTTTTTTATCTCTGCACAACGATTCAACTGAAATTTCATTACTATGTTGGCAACTTCAGGAGGTAGATGCTCTGTTCTTCTACTAAAAAGCTGAGCTATTTCACATCAGTTTACTACGGCAAATATAATTGAAATTTTTACAAATTATTCATTCAAGGCATCTGTTTTTATGGGAATGACTCTTCAAGAAGTATTATCAGCACTGGAAGATGACAACGACGACATCTTAGGCATCTACATAGAACCTCCGGAGAGGAACTTGTTAGGTAGGAGAGGATGGAAGGTAGTGTCTTGATAGATAATCAGTCCGGTCGTCAATTTCGACTGGGTGCTGAAATATTGGTGAGTACTCAACGAGGAGATTGTGAAAGTGATGGACTCGAGACGAGTGACAAACGGGTAAACTCAAAATGAAAGAGGAAGAAGGTGAAACGAGCATTGACTACTTGGAGAGATGAAGATCTTTGTGTAAAAGATTCATTATTTCTGGACGCAAATTATTGTAACATTGGTGAGAAGTCGCCGACTGAAATTTTAAAGTTGATATTTGATGATGAATTAATTGACTTCCTAATTTCGCATGCAACAGATTATGCCACATTGCAGAATTTTCGTAATTTGAATATAACATCTACTGAAATGAAGGTCTTCCTGGGAATTTTGATTCTCTCGGGTTAAAATAATGTTCCCAGTATACGTGATAACTGGGATTCATCTGGCGACTTACGTAATTAATTTGTCGTGAATGCTATGTCCCGGGATAGATAGCCTGAATCTGTTGAATTTATGTAAAAAATATATAGGTTTTTACAGTGCAAATAATTCCCAGCCTAATGCAGAAGACCAAATGTGGAAGCGTAGGCCAATTATGAATCTAGTGAAAACACGATTTCTAGCTTTGTTCCGCTATGAGGAGCACCTGGATTTTGATGAGTGCAAGGTTGAATAATTTGGACGACACCCTTTTAAACAGGTTCTACGCGGTAAGCCTATTAGATTTGGCTACAAAGTATGGTCTCTAAATGCCACTGCCGGATATTAAGTGAACTTTGAGGTTTATAAAGTTTGGACCCTGCGTCGAATTCTGAACATGAGAATATGGTAGGGAAATGCGCTGCTCCTCTTCTGCAAATACTGGACGAAATACCTCAAGAAAAAAGGAACTATGCCTACTAACTACATTATGATAATTTATTTACCGGGTTTGACCTTCTAAAAGAGCTTAGGTTGAGGGGTTATGGAGCCACAGGAACTATTAGATAAAACCGTATTCCAAACTATCCAGTAATGCCATCTATAAAAATACGTAATAAAAAATAAGGTTTTTATGGGAAATGCCTTAGTAAGGAGGACGAAATCCTTTTGGTGAAGTGGATGGAAAATTCCACAGTCAGCGTGGTTACTACCTTTCTTTGCATTCGGCCCGTAGCTCCTGTGCCACGATTTTCACGGGTAGAAAAGAGGAGGTGGCATTCCCCGCCCATTAGTGATTTCAAGAGTACAACCGTTACATGACAGGAGCGGACAGAATGGACGAGAGTGTGTCCTACTACAAAATAGGGATAAGAGGTAAAAAATGGTGGTGGTGCATATACACATGGTTAGTGGACGTGGGATTGCACAATGCGTGGGTTCTCCATAAGAATTCAGAGAAAGCACTCAATAAACAGTTTCGTCGCAGCAGCGTCCAAATGTGTCTGACAAAATACAAAAATCCTCCGCATATTGTTAGTGTAGGGTGACTTTTGAAGTCAATGAATAGAAGTATCCATGTCCGAGTAAGTGACGACATTTGCCTTTACGGTATAGGCCAGTTGATTGAACCTTGTAATCGACACCGCCGTGGAGGTGAATATAGCCAAAGTACTAATCGTACCCAATGTGTAAAATATGAATTAGGGATGTGTGTACCTAGCGTGTTTTGCAAATTTTCACGAAAAAATTAATTTCTTTACTGTTCGCAATACTTTTATGTGTTTTTGACATGCATATTTGCAAAATTTGTTGACGCAATATAATCCATATGTTTAAAAGACTCAATAAAAATAACTTTAAAAATCAATATTTTTTATACATTTTAAAGCCTTAACCCGGGGAGCAAGATAAATTTAGCGATTATTTGAATAATTGAATGTACGCGAGCGTGGATGCTATTGATACGGTATCCGCCTAGCGTGATCATATGGACACAGGTCATTTACACAAAATCAATGCACATATTTCAATAATATTTCGTATATAAGTTTTAAATACAATAATGATCAAATACTGAAAAGAGGGAAAAAATCTGAGGAAAAAAAAATTCCAGCGTTAATGGGTTAATTGGTGATTAATTCGGTCTTCCAGAAAATTTTAAAGGAAGAGATTGATGCAAATGAATCCATCTCAGATGCAGAGACTTGTGGTCAGGAGATCCATTGGAAGGATGGATCTGTGTGCACGGGAGTTTCCAATGATGCAGCTTTGGCTGATCCCTTAGCAATGGTGAGGCAATTTCATATTGTGCTATTCATCTTCCAGCTTCCTTCATGTCTTGAGACCTCTTGAGTTTGTTGAAAAAATATTATAAAACCACAGAATGTCTTTGAATATTAAATATTGCTTATCATCAAGAAAGATGGTTTGTAATTTCTTAGCTTTCATTAGTGATACGTTCCTATTCCAGATTGATATAAAAGAAGATGCTGGTGTGTGTGAATCGTGGTCAGAAGCAGTGACTTACAATCAGAGCAACCTTCAAGAAAATGACACCTTGAACGCGGGTGCATCAAATGTCGTGTGCTTACCAATTGTAATGAGAGAACTGGTAAGTGTAGATCGGCCTCCGATATAAATCATTCAGCATGCACCATTGATTAAGGCGGTTAAGTTTCTGGTAGCAATTGTTATTAACTTCCATGACTTACAGAGGCACTTTCAAGAAACTATTATTTCACAATATATTTTAAATCAGTTTGTATTTTCTTAGTTTCGAATCTTTCATAATATGGATTACATGTCTGAACCTCCTCGATACAATTTTTTCTGTGATTTACTTCTTACATTTTACGTTCATCATTCTTTGATGGCACCATATTTACTTTTCTTCGATTCTATTTTCAGTGCTTGCTGTATTCATTCAAGTTGCCTTAGCCATGTGCGATTATTTTATGAATATTCTTTTTTTATTTTCCATCACTGCTAATACTGCCTCCCGTAAGCAAAAAACAGCAGCCAACCTTACCATCACATTATTTTTTCATTGATTTCAGAGAAAATATCTTTTTCTTGAAAGCACATTACACTACCTCTGGTGGGACTAAAAGAAATAACCTCTTATTGTTATGAGAAAAACTTCACTTTTGCCTTACTTGACTCTCACATTTTCTTACATTCCTATGTTTTTCTTCGAATTCTTCTCTGGTCTTGATTTCTCAGTGGCTTATGATATTGCTTATCATATCAAAAGCACACTGTATACAATTTTATTGAGATACATTCTACTCTTGCATACCCTCCTATTTAATCCGTGCTTCTATTCTTCGATTAAACAACTATCACATTCATCTTCGTTAACCTTGTCCACACTGAATATGTGAGGCAATCTGTGGTCTGATTGCTACAATAATTCCTTTCGTCAGAGATTTTCTATTGATCTTTTCAATTGTTTAAAATATTTACTTGCAGTTCAATCTTTTCTTAGGTGTGATATAGATTTTGACTTGGATAATCTTGCAGCACACCATCTGATTACCTTACTACTAAAGATGTATTGCTTCAGAGGTAAATGGTGGAGGTAAAGTTAGTCAGGTTCAAGACAATTTCCTTTTTTATTACTGGTCCTAATTCTGGGTAATTTTTTATAGAGTTAGTTTTTATCGTATCAAGTTTAATCAGTGAAATAAAAAGGCAGTGAGAATTTTTAATGGATTACATCAATCCATAAAAAAGGTGACATGACTCCATTATTGTCAGTCTTGGATTCACTGTTATATTTGCCCTGGAGTCAATGCTATTAACAAACACCGCCATCAAATTAGATATCATAATTATAAATTAGGCAAGCGGTTATAAAAATGCTTTTGTGGATTCCATCACAGTTAAGAAAAAATTTGAAAGAATTTGCAGGTATTAATTATATCATAGCATTATAATATTATCGTAAGTTCTATCAGAAAGATCTATTGTAGTATACTCAAATTTTCTTCCAAAAATTCGTTTGTGTAAAAACCTATTTTCACATGGAGTCATGATCGATGACGGTCGTTTGCCAATTATTCGTTTTGTGGAGAATGGAATGTATGGCATTTCTTAAGACTCTTAACGAACAATGTATTCCTTTTCCCAGTGTGGTGCTAAGGAAGAGGATGACTCAGGTGAATCACTTGCTGGAGAAGCGGCTCAGGGATTGGAGGACCTTGCTGAGGATGAGTCACGACTAACATCAGTCGCTAGCGTCATATCTGTGCCACCATCTGTGGGAAATGAGGTAAGGGTCAGCTTGAGATTAATAGTCCACCGATTAATTTTATTTAGGCCTTTGCTTTCTATAAAAATATTCGATGCAACATTTTTAGATGTTATATTGACTTAGTGTTAATTGAACATAAGGCTTATTTTGTAGGAAAACAGTAATTTACAGGAAAAAGTTATCCTTTTACCATAAAGTTATAGAATTTGTGGATCAATGATTTTAAAATATATAGTTCAAGAAAGTATTATCGTTTATCTGCCTAAACTGAAATTTTTAAAAAATTCACGAAAAAATGCTTAACAAGAACTTATTAAACTTTTTATCAATTTTTATACAAAATACCAACTGAATATTTTCTTAAAGTAAGACCAAATTCCGAATTTTAACATGATTGAGGACACACCTTGAGTTTCCAGCTAGCTTTAAACACTGGGCAGAGAAATTCATTTTATAAAATTAAAAAAATATATATAAAGGAAAAGAGTGGTCTTCGTGAGAAACTAGTTGGGATGAACTGTGAGAGAGACAGCTGATTAATTGGCTGTGTTTGGAACAAATAAAGACTCAAAGCCTCCGCCCTTCTCTGTCGCCGTTTCATCTTCTCACATCTTTAAATTGATGCTCATATCATGCTTCAGTCATCGGAATAAAGCATGATTTCATTTAAGGTGGTCGAAATGGAAATATCTGTTGCATTTTAGGAACTTGTGATATGCATGACGAAATATCAGTTTTGGAGATACATAAGGAAGTAATAAGGAAGGTTGTTAGGGTGGCATATGTGCCATGACGCGATAATCTGCGAATCGCTGTGGAATCTCACCTCAGAATTTTAGTATATCGACGATGTTTTACTTCAAAAATGCTGAAAGATCAGCGTGTCATAATTTGTACATTAGTAAAGACTATGCGTATTAATCGCCGAAAGTTGAGTTTGAAATTCGGCACACGGTGCCCTCATTACCTCGCAATGCGTAATTTTGAAAGCCGACGAGACCCGCAAACTGAATGTATGCCGGTGTTATTAAATGTACGAGGACTTTTATTTTTCTACTTGACAGATGAAGTTTTGAACTGTAGGCTTGTGCACACCTAACCTAGAACGCATTGTCAGTCGTCACTTCTTTCAGGCCATAGAAGTTGCGAAATTTTCACCAAAGTTTTAGTATTGATTCATGGTGCCGTGGTTCTGCACCAACAAATATAAGGCTACGCATTATAATCAGACTCATGCATCGTGACTTCATTAAAAAAATTAGACTGGTCTTTTTTTAAGTATTATTAGAGTACAAATGTTAAACTAAAGGTATTGTTATTGTTTCCTTATCACATCATTGCATTCGAAATCCTGCCTTTCGATGGAATTGTAGTCACATTTCTAAACTGTGGCGTTCAATTTAGCTTTTAGTTCCGTTATGCATTCAAATCACCACATCATTTATAATTACGAGTATTAGAACTAATTATTTATGAATGTACGAGCTAATGATTTACTCTTTCCTTGTGCTAAAAGTGCCAAACAGGTACTCATGTAAGGCTATTTTTATAGATTTTCCCAAAATTAGTGAAATTAGGTTGTTACTTTTCGCGGAGTAATACCGGCGGAAATAATTAACTTTTTTCTTGCGGCAACATTTTATTTTTCGAAATGGCGACCTTAAAGTCACTAATGCACGTTAATTAATATTTTTTCCAGCCTGTGAAGCAGCAAAAATCCTGAAATTTGATCGAAGAATAATCATGGAAAGGTTTTGAAACGCCTTCTACAAAAAGATTTTTGTATTGTAGAAATTGCGTTGAGAAACAATGCACTTGTACCAGGAATCGAACCATGGACATATTACTTGCTGGGCCAATGCGCATACCGCCACGCTACCCACCAGACTTCCTAATTCCCATGGCAACTATTATTTCTAAGTATTTTTATCGCTGGTGACTTCGGTAGAAGTGAAATATCTTTATACGTTTGGACTGCACTGGCATCATTGATGTTTAAAAGAGTCCAGTAATTTTGTTAACAATATAAGAAACATATTTCAGCTACTAGAAACCCTGCAAGGCACCTGAAGGGTGTGTGGCAGGGGGTGAGTAGTCATCAACATGCACTACAGTAAACTCACAAGTTAGTGTAAGCACTACTAATAATGGATTAGCATAAATCGTTAAAAATTCAAGTCGTGGCAGAATAAGAATGTTCTATTTCATAAGTAAAATTCACAAATTACTCATAATTACTTAGCTTTCTTTAGCATTCTCAAATTAAGGGTTAACAAATGTAATTTTGAAAAACATTGCTGCTCAATTTTATTTCTTCTACAAAGCTATTCATTATTCCATTGGTGTTTGAGAGAAAAACGAATGCTACTAGGGTTCATCAATTTACAAAAAAATTAAATAGACAAGGATTTATTTTATACGATATAATATTTGTAATGAAATGGAACCAGAATTAATAATTTTCTGACAGCAGAATTTGTGATTTTGTGTTTTAGAATAGAAAAAAGGAGATTGAGATTCGATCAATTTTGGATTCGTTCTATCACTAATTGATATATTCTCCGATGTAAGCCGTTATTGACTTGAACACGCTTATGAAAACTTCAAATTAAATTGCAGATACAGTGAAATCCTTAATATACGAAATTCGTAAAAAGGAAATTTTGACAGTTCGTTGTTTGGGAGTTTTTTGTTCGAAGGATATTTGCGCAATGCGTCGCTCGATGGTCAAACGATAAAATCCTGTACTTTGCATTGTATCGTGATTTTAACCCTTTTCTGCCGGCAACTACGAAAGGAAAATGTTTTCCGTACTACGGGTAGCTTGAGAAAATTTTAAACCTCACTCTGCGAAGCACTTTTTTGGGATGGAGAGGCCCAGGTACTCTCGTCCCTCCGATTTGGGACCCTACTTAATGGGGCGCCCGGCAATTACCCCGCCACTGGACTCGACCCTACAACTCTTTCTTAGCGGGAGTCCACGGTCAACTCATTGCCTTAGCAGTGTTTTTAAAAATTAAATATATTCTATGATTTTCAACAATTTACACTTATATAAGAATAACGAACATTTTTTAAGAATTGTCGAATTTTAAACGGATTTCTAGCGTTAATAATAACAAAGTAAGGACTTTTCTATTTTTACAGCAAGTTATGACATCTCGAAATTTTCTTTTCTTTCACGTGAGACATCACTGTGGGAGTGGAAGGGATGGTTTTTCCAAGTAGGTTATAAGAGACATCGCCAGGCAGCCAAGCAAATATGCGACCCAGAATGAGTAGCTAACAGTAGCGCACCAGCGTAAGAATGATTTTGGCTATTCATTATACATTGCCTAAAAATACCGGTATATGAGTAATTACTAAGGGGATCAATGAAGAAATCGGAAAATAGAGAACACATAGTGTAAATAGGCATTCAGATTGTTACAAACAGGTACGTTATAGACAATAAATCGACAACATTTCTCTTTTTACGTATTTTTCATCGCATATATGAACACACAAGGTACTAAGGCTTTCACATAAGAAGTCCGTTAATAATAACGCTAAAATTTCGTTTAAAAATTGCTTATGCACAGAAAAAAACGAATAATTCATTTCAAAGAATAAAAAATTGGAGTATGTAATAAATTTTTCTTTGCATAAATCATTGACAATTTAACCACTTCACCACGGATTCCTGCTTTGATGAGGATCGTAAATGATTAGGAGGGTCGCGCCTAATGGCCGAGGATTAGCTCTATGGTCTCGCTAAGCTGGGTCTCAGGCAGGGCCTGAATGCCTCTGACCATTGCTATATCAGCGGTCACTTCCCTTACCCCGCGACAGCTATAGCCGGCGTCAGTTCGTTTGCGTTGAAAAATCCACGCCAACTATAGCCGACGTTCGGCCGTTTGCGTATGAAAATGATCGTTGGCTATGGTTGACGTCCGGCGCGAAAGGGCTAAGGGAAAGCCATTTGCAAAGCCAAGGTAAAGGTAAAACTTTCACAGATGTCCGCATACGTTTCTTTTCACGTGCCCTCACCTTATAATACAGTGAAATAACTACCTTTTAACTTAAGGAATCGTCAGGACTGAACGGTAAGTCGCACTAACCGTACCAAGCGCAGTGGCTTTGAACTTCCCTCACATTACCCTTCCCGCCCAGTAATGTGCTAGTAGTATACCTTTATTCGGCGTTTACGTGAGCTTTATCTCAATGCAAACACCTGTACGACCTATTTCAGGTTTTTGACAACAAAACTCCAACAATAAAGCATGAAGTACCTAATTGATGTGTGCGTGCATACAAAAATCTTAATTGAATTTTGCCTTTCTCCTCGGATATAAAACATATCAAACGCATGCGGTCCTTTGCGTAAATTTTAACAAAAAATACCATAGTGAAATGCATTACCTTAATTCTACTGTGAAAAATGAATTTTGCTGAAGTAAGAGTCGGTTAAAATGCATGGCAAATGTGTTATTTAAGAAGGCACATGCTGAGAAACTCAATCGTGTTACACCATTTATGAGATTTCTTTCAAGTTTTATGCATTTTCTTGTACAATTGTTTACTGATATGCATTATTTAGCCACGGTGTACTCAATAAGGACCCGCTAGAAGAATTAATTACCATGTGCGAATTACCATGAAATTTATTCAAAATATAAATAATGGAGATAGAAATTACTACCCTTTTACTGGTCCCTCTGCTGCGAAATACTGCTGAGCAGCCATAGAAAAAATAGATTTTTACCGAGAAAAGCTTGAAATAAGTATAAAAACGCCTTTTACAAAGCTTTTATCTTTAGTTCACTATATAATATCAGAAACGACAGAAAAGAAGTTTGCCTCGACTTCCCTCTTATTTCCTTCAAAATTGCAGTCACCACTTTCAACAAAAAACTGATTACCTCCTGGTAGCCTCTAGAACAAAAAACATACCTCTCAATGCTGTCCACTGCTGTACTAAATGAGACAGTGTGTGTACACTCCATCTCTTCCTCCTCAGAGGGTACTTGCATTTCATGGTCAGACTCTCTCACATAGTATTCATCCGTAACAGTTTCTAAGTCATCGTCCACTTACACGTACTCTTCAAATGACTCATTAGTTCCCATCATCTCCCGTAGACACTTTGAGAACTCCCTAGGGCTCACTGCCACATCGTCACTAGCACTGACAATAGTGAATCTGGCCCTTCAGAAACAATCCTTAATCCTCAGTGGCGTCACATTTTCCAAGCCTCACGCAGGTGATGCATAGCCTAAACTATATTCCACTCTAGGATTTTGGCATTCGTGCAACTTTTTACCCTCCACTCTTAAGAACTTTACGAGAAATCTGCAATAATACATAATAAAGACCCGCTAGAAGAATTTATTACCGTGTGCGAATGACCATAAAATTTTACGAAATAAAAATCATGGACTTAGAAATAACTACCCTTTTACTGGTCTCTGTGCTATATAATACTGCTGAAAATTACTTTTATATTCTTTCGAATAAACGTTTCCAAATTATGTGCAGTGCACTTGTCTTGAAATATCACAATCTTCCAATATTTCCCTTCAATTCGGGCATCCATCGTACTTCCATGTGGACTAGGCATGTGCGTCACATTTTTGAAACAACTAGGCCTGGCATATATTTGCCAACTACCAACGGTGGCAACTTCTTGGACCCATCATAATTAGAGCAAATTAGGACTGTGAAACGCCCCTTACTCACCTTTCCCCAAAAGGAGGCTACTCCTTTCACATACAAAGTGAAATCTTGTAGCACGTTATTAAAAAGCACGTGTTTTATCAACATTAATGATGCTTTTGGAGCTGAAGCCCTCGCCGAATAAAAATGGTATTTCCTTCATCCAGCTTTCCACCTCATCAGAGCTAACAGCTGCCTTCTCCCCAGATATAGACAACGCGGTGAGGTTACAATGTTTCTTGAATTTTCGGAGCCATCCATTGGATGCCACGAAGTTTTCTACATCAAATTTTAGCGCTTACTTTCTTGCCTTCTCCTGTAGGATCCGACCTGAATTAATAGCTATCAGCTTGGCCCGTGGCCGAGAGAGACAGTTGACGATAGCCTTAGTCCAGAGTCCTTATTTACATTGGTCAGTAGTCATTTTCTATCGGGTCCCTAAGAAGCTGATTTCATGATGTCCGACCACTGGGCATGAATGGTGAATAGGGTAAAAGGCCATTGGTTGAATTCTTGGCCAACCTCTCTTGTTCATCCCCTGGCCCACCGCCTTGAGAATGGAAATTTTCTCCTTCAGGCGTAATTTTGGTCCAGAACATTAACCAGAGATGAACTTAAGGAAGGCATTTTACAATTTAATTTGTAACTAAGTACTGAGTGTACGACCCATTATTGTTCAGTATGAAGATTACGTTTTTCAAAATCCTAGTGAATATATAAAAAACCTACTTTGAAAAGAAGCAGATGAATAACCAGGGATAAAAACTGCTTTCAATAGTCACGAGTAAGATTCACTTGAAATGCCTGAAATTAAAGGCTTTCGGGAAAATGGTCTGCTCTCAAGCATCAGGACACGGACTACAACCATGAAAACTCTAATCTAACTATGCTATCAAAAAGCAAAGGCAAAAACTTACACTTTAAATCCTGTAATATAATGTGCTGAATAATTAAAAGAACGATGTTTCTAATTGGTATAACTACCAAAACTCTGATTGGACCTCTAAACTTTCAAAAGCTCAAATATCGCGCAAAGTATAAAAATAACATTTCGTCAGCAAAATCTCACTCAGAAGTAACAAATATTATATAAAACAGCATTTCACTTCTCTAATCTGGAGCTATTGTTGAGTAGGAGATCGTCCGTGAGAGGAAACCAAAAATTCATTGACGTTGGACGTTGATACGACCAATGGAATTTGTTCGTTCACCGGAGTTTTTCGTTTATCGGGAGTTCGTAAGGTAGAGGGTTTACTGTATTATTTTTTTCAGATCCTTTAGATGTTATTTGATATTTCAACTTTATTTTCCATTGCAATATTATCAATTTTTATAACATGAAATCATAATGTATTTATGATAAATAAATGAATGTAATTAGTTTTTGTTAAAAGACTTAAAACCATGACATTAACAAACATTTTCAAACTTATTATGCTACGTATTAACTAGTAATCGCTGTGTGTATGGCACCAATTTTACTAGTGAACATCCAGTCACTTCCTTTTTCATCGGAAGTGACTGTAACCATTCATTGGTAAAGAAAGGTACATAGAGAAAACTCTGCGACATACTATTTATGAAAAATATCTTTTCAATCTGTATATCCTATTTTCAGAGCTGGCCCAAGACATAAGCGAAGGTTATATGAGCCTGAGTCAGACGGTCTTATAGGTGGCGATTTCTAATTGAATATAAAATGGATCATAAATGTTTAAATAGGAAAAGGTAATTAACTTCCTGCAAATATTTCCTTGGAAGTAGTAAAAGTACTACTTAACACTAGGAGGACGGGAGAAACTTAGAAACTTGCAGTACATAGAAGGACGGTCAGCGGTGATTTTGACCCATAAATGTTTTAGCCTTAAATAGCTACTTTTTTCTCCCGGTACTTTATTTTTTTCAACAAATGACATAATGAAGGCCTTATCTACACATCCTTTGCAAATAAATTATTTTTACTAATTATTTATTTATAATTAAAATTATTTCATTCGATCCTATTCAGCTGCGATCATATTAGGCTATTAAACATTTCAGTTTGAAAATAAATACACCTGGCTTAATATTGTGCATATTTAGATGAATATCCGTTTATTTAATAAATATTAATTTTACACTGCCTTTTCAAGAAAAACATATGTATTAAATCACGTATATACACATGCATATATGTTCATTTATTTGGAAATATATAAGATCACTTTTTTTCACAACTAACTCGTATAGTAATTTTTTCAGCTCATTTTCCACAATCACTTTTATTTCATTGAGGACAAACATTGCCAGATTTCTTAATGCATTTTTTCATAATTTGACAATGTTTTCTTTTCTGACCCTTTGGGGTAGTAGCGTGCGTTTCCCAGGAAGATGAGGGTTTCGTTTCAACTGGCATCCCCACCACTTCTTCAACCCATTTATGCCCAGAACGTTTTTTTCTAATTTTCTGTTCAAACTCACGGATCTTAGAAAGCATGTCTTCTGAACACACCTGATATGATTTTTTTACGATACGACATCTGGTTGCGTAGTAATGGGGTGGGCATCAAAATGACCTTTGGGCATGAACCCGTGGTAAGTACCAAATGGTAAGTTTTTTTTATTTTTTTTTAATATTGTCTAATTATCTTAGTTGAATGAGATTACCTATGCATTAATAATTTTTCTCCTTCGAAATCTTTTTTTCAGATTCACAATGTTCTCGCCGGAATTAATCAAACATTTATCACAATCACTATATTTTGACTCATAGAATGCAAATAAGAATTGGTGAGTGAAATATAAAAACATTTCCCCTTGTGCATAAAGCTTTATTTATAAAAGTATCAATTTTATTCATTTTTTAGTTCACAGAGCATGAAATTTAGCAAAACAATGGGTATGAAGAGGAATTTCACATTTTTTGGCAGGCAATTGGGGTTTTGTCATTTTTACAGTAATCACATCTTCGCCGGGGCTTACCAGTCACAAGAATATATCCACCGTGCGTCATTCGTGCGGGCTTGGCTATCTTATCACAGTAGCGAATGAGTAGTCCAGGAACAATACCTGTGATACCATACTTTTACAGAAGTGCCTGGACGCATGCACCCCGGAAGGCACTTTGCAAGGTCCATTGCACTCAGCCCTTTTTTCTTGGGAAGCACCCAGGCATTACTCATGCATACATCAAACAACCACATAATTATTGGTACACACCATTTCTTACCACGCACACCTATTCTGTAATTAGCGATGTTGTTGTCCAACAATTTAACTCCCCCCATGTTCTTGTTGTATTTGTATATTACATATGGCTGAGTAATAAGTATCTTTTTCCTCTCTCTGATGGAGTATCGCTGAGCCTGGTGCTCAGGTTGTACCCCATATTCGTTAAATAATGCATACAAAACATTGTTGTCTACCAAATCAACAGCAACAATTCCCTTATTACTTTCTACATACGACTCAACTGATCCTCTCTCTCTTTCCTGCATTGCGTTTTTACCAGAAATTGGGCATTTCGCCAATCTATTTATTCTTACCGTGCTGGTCCCACTTATTCATTTGGCAGACAAGGAGCAAAGGAGTTTGGTATTAGTGAAAAAATAATCGAAGTAGAATGAAAATTTGACTCCCGGGAATGAAGCCATTATAGAGTCACAGAAATTCATCACCACTGATTCCCCAACACCCTGATCAGAAGGACGCTCTCTATTTTCTTCACGTCCTTGGTACAGTAGTCTACCTCAACACAGTAGCCAGTGTTTTGTGCCATTACCCACGCTTTGAATCCAAAACTCACTGGTTTAAGCCTAAGAAACTGATTACATCCATGTCTACCAAAGTAGGGAATCATTGACTCATCTACTGATAGGTTTTTGTCATCAGGGGCAATGACTATGAAGCGCTTGTTCAGAATGTCAAGGAAGGGCCTAACGTTTCCCGTTTTGTCACCTGATGGCAGATTCTCACTGTCGCAAACATGTATAAACCTCAGAATTTCCTCGAAACGGTTTCGATGCATTGCCTTAGACACAAGTACATTATGAACATCCTCGGCACTTTCCCAAAACATACTCCTACGGGGCAAAGGGACGTACCGCTAAAGAACAAGATTCCTAGGAAAGTGTAAATTTCTTCCAATGATAGGTGGAAGTTTGGATGATTTGATTGAGTTATGCCACTATTAACATTACAGAAAATTTAACAATTTCAGAAATAATGTCTTCATTCAAAAATATTTGAAGAAACTCCAAGGGGTGGTTTTCACTGGTAAGATTAGAGGCATCCCGATGATTTACACTGCTATTGTTTGCCTGATTGATGGGAACGCACAAGCCACCTTTTCTCCAGCTATAGTCAAAGGGCACCTTATATTAGAAGTCTACTTTTAATACTTATTTATTACTTCGGTGTACAATCATTACACAAAAGTAGTCGTAGTACTACACTCAACTAACAATGAATACATCTGCTACGCTATGTAGACTATCAACACATAAACAAAACACAATGCTGCCAACCTCTCTTCTATTGGCCGGCACTACCAACCAAATTATTTCAACACCTTATGTGGTCCTCTTTTCGTTTTCGCAGGTAGCTCATCTGGGTGAGATGATTCAGGACTTTCAGCATTATTTTTCGAAGTTCCCTGATCGAAACTCGGCTGTGGCGCGAAGCTGACAAGAAGACAGGGAATCTGGATTGTTGCACATTTCATCTTCTGAGTTCTCATCCGATGCATTATTGTCAGGTGGCTCTATATATACATCAGCAGTCACCGCCAACATCCTCATCCAAGACATTCTCTAGATACTCTTTCACCTCTGCCAGGGATAGGTATTTTGTACTGTAACAAATGAAGGGTTATGAAAATAGAATATCAATAAAAAATAATAAAGTATAGCATATCACGTATTATTGACTACTAAATGATTGATGACTTAACTTACTATTTTTCATTACATTGGGTAAATATAAATAAATGACGGAAGGAAAATATTCCATGAATGACACTTTATCAATATCCAACTGCATATAAAACTGTGCCTAATTGGCTTAGATTAACCAATAACATTATACGTTGTGGAGACAAAGTAGGCACAATTGTTCGGATAAACTCAGTCGTTGGATAATCATAATCTTTAGTATAGGCATGTGCCCAAAGGGCATTTTGATGCCCACTTTCAGTTTCCCTCGTAATAAAAAAATAATAAGCATGTGTCATGAAAAACTAATGGCACATGAATTGACATAGATGCTTGCCGAAAATTATCCATGAAAGATTTATATCAATATTGACTAGGATTAAGAAATACATACCCTCTATGTGGAGCGTGCGATGATCGCGAAGCCATGATGATTTCAGTGCTCGACTATGTCGCCGGTGGGTGAAATGCTTGACTGAGTTTTGTCTGAACATGTCAAGAAGATCTTCTATGTTGCAAATGACACAAGAACAAACGCGTGGCGCCAAACGGGTGAGCGAGGATACATTGTAATAAGGTGGGCATCAAAATGCCCTTTGGGCATAAATGGCCAACCTTTGAATATACTTCTTTATACTCACTTAGCTATTCATCATTTTCATCTTGCCATTATATATTTGCTATTTGTCACTTCTGCTATCAGCCTGGTAACCACATTCCTTTCCAAGAAAAAACCTTGGTCCTAAAAGTACGTGAATGACGCTCGACGCCAGCCACTACGGTAGGGATCTATGTACACGGACACCTGCGAAAAAAGAAGCTGAGGACAGAAAAAAAGCAAACGGGAGGTTTGGTGAGTTTTTCGGCGTCGGCGACAAAAGCAAAAGGCTTTTCTGCTCTCATAAGAGCCAAACTCTTTCCTCCTCTCTTCTGTATCCCACGGAGTGATTTCCCTAAAGCTTAAGAATAGGGGAATCGAAAATTATTTTAAAACTTTAGCACGGCGCATCCTCTAGACGGCTGTAAGAAGCAGGTAGTGTTCCGGCACTTCGGCGACAAAAATTATCTGGGCGATCGTGCGTATCTCTACTGAGAGGTCAAAACAATATGGCAAGCGATTGTCAGGACTATCCTCTTCAATTGTTGCACTATTGGCAGCTGTAACCTCTCCTGGAAATGGAAGCAGTGATGATCACATTCCTATCATCCAGCTATCATATTTTACGCTACATATTTCAATGATGCATACGATAATAATGAAAATGGCAGAATGAAAGTGACATATTTTAAATCCTATTCCGCGAACAATTTCAGTTGTAAGTCAAATTCAAAGACGATTTGAAAGTAAAATATTTGTCATTTTGGTAAGCCTGCTAAGAAGAGAGCTCCGCTATCGACGAATAGCATTCAAATTAAATATAAAAGCTTCAATTACTGATCAAAATGTTTGCTGATATATTTTGTTTGATGTAAATGAATATCAGCGCTCTATAGGAGAAGAAAATGTAAGAAAAGTTGACTTCAATGCAGAAAAAAGTAATGGGTCAAAATGACCATAGCCGTCCTTCTAAGTAAAACATCAATTAAAAATTAAGCAAGAACAATTACGAAATTTTCTCTTTATATTAGTAAAAATACACTAAGTCACCAAATTTAAAAATAATTTGATCACAAATAAGTACAAAGTTAAATTTTATTTTGAACACGTGGTTTGGGTCAAAATGACCCATCTCACCCTTCTATTGTTGAGAAAGTTCAATTATTGACCTACTTAAACATTATTTTTAATTAAGGTATGCCTTGCTTAACAGTAACTCGTTAAACTTTATAACCTATATTTTACACAATGTACCAATTGTTAATCAAGGCCTATTTCTCCTTTGAAACCTGATTGAGGATAAATCTCAAATGACCTGAACACACCTGAGGAAATTGTAACAAAATATTGAAATTTTAAATTAAAGAAAATATAAAGAAAAAGAGTAGGTGCTTAATCTAAGGAATTACAAAGAGGTAATTGAGATTGGGGCACAAATAATTCATGAATTATGCTGGGAATCGATAAGCACTAGGTTTATTTTAAATGAAAAATTTCGAGCCGTCAAGAGTCAGTGTGTCAGAGACGATGTTATTTTAACCCCTCACTACACCACTATAGTTGATAGAAGCAACTTAGTCAAGATAAATACTCTGTCGAACCAACAGGTTCGAAAATTACTTACAAAGTGATCACAAACACACTCAACTGATGGAACCGGCCAGTCTTTTCTCTTAGCGTCGCACAGGAAGCCAGTAATCTTGAATTTGTTTAACCTAGAATCCCTCCCCCACGCCGGAGCACAGGGCCCCCGAGAAAGTGGATGGCCCTTCTCTGCTCCACCCACGCCCCAGACAGGGCGTGCCCATTGGCCAGGGCCCCGTTTCAACTTGGCCCTCGTGTGACTTAAAAAGAGGCCCTTGTGCCTTCGGAAGTCAGTTGGGAATGTGGAGTCGCAGTGTTAAATACCCTCGAAATAACCTCGAGCCCTGCCGCAGCGTGAAATACCATCGACCGTCCAGCGCCGCCGTACCACCTGCAAGCACTTCCATCACCGCTCTCGCCGTATGCGCAGACCTCTCGCACGTCCCCCAGTGTTGAGGAGATCTTAGAATTGCTCGAGTCCTCTTTGGCTCAGAGACTCCATTCCCGTCCCTCATACGACCCTCGACGGAGCTGATGACGAACGTAACGAAAAGACAATAAGGACTGTATATTCATTTTATCCTTCAAAGGAGTTTTGCTGTTGTTCTGGGTTTCCGGTCGGGAACGCACATCCCCCTCCCCCACTGTTTCTTTTAAAACGTCCACTCCCCTACCGATGAGGACTTGTGGGCAAGGTCCCTGCGACACGTCTGGCCCCGAGTCGGCGGAGGAGTTGGGAGATACGACAATTTTCTTGAGTCAAAGTCATTTTGAAATTTATTTAAAGTTTTTCAATTTCCAGAACTAGAAATAAGACTTTTCTGCTTTCTGAAAACGTTATTTGTTGTCTGAATTTCCATATAAATGTAATAAGAATATTATTTTCGATATAATCAAATTATATGTAGTAGGATTCTGGAATACATGCTACAAACTAATCTTCCAATTTTAATTTTCCAATAACTAATCCCGCATTGATTTTCGCTATTCATTATTTTCTATTATTTTTTTCATAATTTCAGGTAGATGGCTGCAGTATGACAGAAGGGAGTCCAAAAATGTGTGAAAAGATAGTAAGTGACCTAATAGATGAAAGGAAAAAGAACATGACAGAGAAGTTTGAAAGAAACACCAGCCTTAAAGGTTTACCTGGAGAACACTCACTGAGGATTATAAGAACGTTTAGTGCCAAGAATGGAGAAAGCTCTAAATCAGGTGGATACATCACGAGTGCCTTCAAACTCAGTGACGTGATGCCAATTAAGCAAAGGCATTTGAATTCTCGCAAAAAACAGCTCGTGGGATGTACCAAATTAATTTGCGATCATTGTGGGGTTAAATATACGGATAAAAATAAGTTAGTCATACACGTTAGAGGTCACATTTCCATTAATAGTAAATCAACGAGTGTCATTTCAGAGAATTCATCTCTAAAGTGCTTTGAATCCAGAACTACTGGAGTTCAAAGTTTAATACGGTTCAAGTGTGAAATTTGCGGGATGGCGTTTAAATGGAAGAAAGATTTATGCCAACACTTTGTTTTACACAGTGATTTCCAGTATTTCATATGTGACATTTGTGGTAAAGGGTTTGGAGGGAAGACTAAATTAGCAAGACACTTAGTAACACACAGTGGTTTCAGACCTTTCAAGTGTGACATATGTGGAAGGGGATTTACTCGAAAGGATAATTTAGTTGCACACTCGGTCATACACAGTGGTTTGAGACCTTTCAAGTGTGACACATGTGGGAGGGGATTTACTCAGAAGATCGGTTTAGTCTCACACTCGGTCATACACAGTGGTTTGAGGCCTTTCAAGTGTGACACATGTGGGAAGGGATTTTCTCATAAGTCTGGCTTAGTCTCACACTCGGTCATACACAGTCATTTGAGACCTTTCAAGTGTGACACATGTGGGAAGGGATTCACTCGAAAGTCTCATTTAGTGGAACATTTGGCCATTCATAGTGGTTTGAGACGTTTCAAGTGTGACAAATGTGGGAAGGGATTTACTCTGAAGTCTACCTTAGTCTCGCACTCGATCACACACAGTGGTTTGGGACCTTTGAAGTGTGACACATGTGGAAAGGGATATAATAAAAAGTCTGACTTAGTCGCACACTCCGTCGTGCATAGCGGTTTGAGACCTTTCAAGTGTGAGACATGTGGGAAAGAGTATAAGTGGAGGTCAAGTTTTAGGAGGCACTCTATCTTACACCTTTGATTAAAAGGAATTTAAATGGATGTATCTTGTGTGGATTTTTTTGGAGGAGAAATCACGTAAACAGTCTGTCGGATAAAGTTTAAAGATCATTCGTACGTGACGTTGGAAGGAGTTTTAAAGAGAAAAGTGCCCTAATAAAGTGATAATTCTCTGTAGTTCTGCATCATGATTGTGGAAGTTATCTAATCTTGGACATTCCAATGGAATTATAGCGGTGTTCATATGTGATTATAATTGATCAGATTTTTCATGTATGGATTAATGTAAACTGGACCAATACTCCCTGCAGCTAAACGTTAACGTAACAAGGTACTGTCTTCTTACCTTAACAAATTTAATTTTTCTCCTAATCCAACTGCTGGATGTAAAAGCCAGTAAAATATTTGTTTGTAACATTATCATGGTCCTTTTTGAAATATTCTCTACGGTTAAAACATATTAAAATGATATACTTTGCTTTTCTAGGAGAACCATTTTCAACTAAAGAGTATAACTGTTGCGGAGAGAATGTCCTGATATAGTCAGTGCTCTCATTAAGTAGACTTGAGTTTGGATCTAGAATAAACATTGTCTAAGAAGCTTGTATAAAATTTTGAAGCATTTAACCATTGATAATATATTCCCATCAAACAATGCTTACAAATATATCTATATTACTAATTTTGAGGATACCGGGACTAGCCACGGTAGTTACCTTTACGAAGTGCGCATAAGTGCGATATTCCACAGAGGAAAAATCGAAATTAGTCAAAGAGCGAACATCTCAATGTGTTCTATGTACGGCTTTATCCTCGCGGACTGGCGCTTAGCGCACGATTTGGACTGCTAATAACATCATAAGTCTGGCAGTTCTGACCACTAAGCTCCTATAAACCCACCAAATTTTCCACAGGGGTGAAGGACGCCTCGGCAGCTTAACTGGTTAAAGCTCGGCGCGAAATCGAGGGATCCGGGTTCGAATCCCGGTCAAGGCGAATGATTTTTCCTCTGTGGAATATTGTATTTATATTACAATATTTTGTACAAAACATTAATTCATCGCTGTGATAGGGCGTTCTGCTGGCTTATCATTTATTTTTTGGAAACTTCTCAACATGAAGTTCCATATTCTCCATTGTTTTAAATTCCTGTGCTTTGTCAAAATTTTAGTGTTAATAATGTGTTAAAAATGTCAATGGTATTCATCAACTGCGAAGGATATGCATAATTTCTGTCCTCCGTGAAACTAGCTAAATATTTCCTGAATTCGCTAATGTTGCCGTGCTTTATTTATCTTTTTTATTAAGAAGGTTGCAGGAAAGTGATGCAAACACATAAACATCAATCGGTTTGAGGTTAAATGGTTCATTAATTCTGTGAAAATAATTTTAAAAAAGTAGTATATACAATGTGGAGTTTTAAATGAATTGGAGAGTTGAATGGTGTTACATATTTTTGTTCAAGGAGAAATTATTTCAGAAAGGGATGCTTCTCCAATCAGAGCATGGTTATGTTGTATTGCTTATGTACATTATATTTCTCAAAATAAAGTGACATTTTAATGAATTTTATGCATGGTACTACTTAATTACAGTTGATGAACTTCATTTATCTTCAGATGTAACTTGAGGGGAGATTAACCATAGAAATTAATCGCCACTGTTTGGGAAAAATGCCAAGCGAGAAAATTATTTTATATATATTATTTTTATTATTATATTACTGTTATAACCGCCCTTTCCGAGTCCCTGGAAAGCATCAGTATTCATTGCAGTCATAATGGCCTGTGTCTCGAGTGGTTGGGCAGTGTTTTAAGATACGTCCAATGCCCATCGGATGGGTGGCTACGCTGCGTTCTAGCTATGCCTATACGCAGTAGACGGATTGGCCCCAGAATGACGGCCTTCTGCATGCGTGAAACTAGTGATTCCGCCTGTGCATTCGGAATACACTTGATGTTGTTTAACAGCGAGCCCTTAACTCCACCAAGCACACCTATGATGAGGACTACTACTTTCACAGAGTATCTGGGGTACATTTGTAGAAGTTCAAAATGCAGGTCTTGATATTTCGTCCGTTTTCCTACCACCATAGGAATTTTGTAAGATCTATGAGATTTTTATCCGGAAAAGACTTTTTGAATGAGGAAAAGGGGATATGCTCGAAGAAATTCGAAGCTAGCAAATTGGTGGAAAAATCAAATGTTTTCTTAGAGTGGTTTATGATGATGTCACACACTTCATTGGCAGTTACATTCCTTGACACATGTATTCCATCGCATCTCATCTTCTTTCTCCCCTTGGAAAGTCCATCGTCTTCATAAGCGATGGTGTAAATATCATCTTATATTTTTAATTCTTCATTTTCTAAGGGAAATATAGACCTTTAATTTATAACGGATCAGCTGCTCGCTTCTTTAATTGATTATACATATTAAATATCACCATGTGTCATTATTCTGTAAAATACTTGTAACCAGAAGCTGAAAAAGGATTCAAATTAATAACTATTCCATATTCAGAAGTGAAATAAACAACACTCAGCTTTTGCTGAAATCAACAAAGCACTGTTACAGCTACTAAGGTTCTCCATCGAAGGGGAGCATTCTCAGTGATCATGTGACCGCAGCCATTTTGTGCCTGATACAATAGACTGACCATTGAATAGAAATTTACAAAGTATGACACTGGACTCTGGCACAAAATGGCCACCTGTCAGTTTGAAAAGAATACCTAGGTATAATACTATAGGTTCTCTACTGCTACTGCTTTCTATTGGTATTCTATGGAAATATTTTTATATTATTTTATTTTTCCATAACACTGAAACGTGTTGCTATCTATTGAGAATTGTTATAAGTGAGTAAAACGTCTTGTCTATTTACAGTACATTGTAATAGTCCAGTAATTTTATAACAGAAACCTGTAAATGGCAAACTTTTAGAAGCGTGTAATCTACCTTTCTCTTATTTATGACCCGTGGTCCTGCTTTACACTTGGGTGATCACAACTCTGGCGATTTCCCCAGGCGATCGTCCATTGCTGAGGCCGACGTCAAGTGGTGGATGGTGGCACTGGATTGTCTTTACCCGGCGATCGTCCACTTTCTGCCCACCGTCGGTTGGGGGCGCGTTCCGAAATTCACTGCCAGTACTGCCTGTGCTGCCGTGAAACGGAACGCGAAACTGTACAGCGGCTGCTGCAGTAGCATGAATTTCGGAACGGTCGGCAGTGGCTTGAAATTCAATATGGCCGAATTGCGTGGTTATCCCTTATCCCTCTCCTCCGTGCTTGCATCGTTGACGAGTTTATAGACATCGCCAATTGAACCCTTGGTCGTACGACAACAAAACTTAGAAGTTTGATGGAAGGCCCAAGGGAAAGGTCCCCAAGGAGGGTAGAAGAAAATCGAATGATAAAATTAGAAACTTCCTTTATTCATCCATCCGATTAAAAAATCGCAGGCCTATATCTTGAGTGAAAGTACTTTTAAAAAGCAAAAAATGAAACCACTGCAGCGAACCCAATGCTTAGCATGGACCACCATGGGTGACCCTCGGGGGCTCTTGGGGGCCCTGAGGGCATTTTAATATAGCATATATTAAAATGCCCTCAGACATTTTTTCTATCTACAGACATTTATTTCTATCTACAGACATTTTTTCTATCTACATGCCAAATTTCAGCTCAATCGGTCCAGTTGTTTTTGTGTGATGGAGCAACTGACAGACACAGTTCATTAAATTTTTATATATTACCAAGGATCACACCCTTAACCCTGAAAAAGTAGGGTTTCGGTTAATTGAACCCTACAGTGTTTGTTGTCTGTCAGTGACAAACTCGTGTCCCAAATTTCATCCAAATTGGTCCAGTCGTTTAGGAGGAGATGTGGAATATACCCACATACATACATACATTGACTTTTATATATATAAAGATAAATATTACAAAATAATGTTGCTCGTCTTGCGCTGCGCACTATAAATAAACGTCCTTCCTAAATAAGTGCCCAGAAGAAGACGAAATACGTTGCATAGTGATTGAAAGAACAGAAAAGCGGTCACAAAATCTAATTTTACTATCAATTTTATTCATTTACATATTCCTACATATACTGATTCAGATTACTGTAAAAAGGTTTAACATCTGCAATCCCTGTCAGACCTCCCAGCAAATGGTTTTTCCGATAATACATAATTTTTTCCAATTTTTACATTTTTTTTACATGTCAATAATGGCTGAAGTTTATTAAGTATTAGTTTGAAATATTCTTCTTATTAGGCATCTAAATTTACGATTTACTCTTGATTTTATATTAATTTGCATAATATTTCATACGTCATATCTCACATGATTACCATGTACCTTTTAGGCGTCAAGCATTTAACAAAACCAAGTTCTTTGTAACAATTTATTATGTACTTCAATTTTATGACGTAACCTCAAACCCGTCATACGCTTGTAAAAATCAAAATTGCTCTTATAGTGGAGATCTACACGTGCGAACTTCTAAACTTGAACAGTTAAATACAAAAAATCTAGCACTCACCAAATCTTATAAAAAAATGAAGGTTTGCCGATTCTTTGATCTCAGGAAATGAGTTGAATAGAAGTCCGAATTAAACAACTGAGAAGATACCTACATGAAATGCGAATTGATCATCATATAAGGCTCTATTCAATATATAATGCAAAAAGAAGCTCAGTAACATTGGTGAATAATTTTTTTTAAACCTGTTCTGACGTAAGCGGGGATAATACCGAAGAAATACATTCAACTATCAAGGACAAAATGAAATATAATTCGTGAGGTCTTGTAATGCAAAACTGCAATACCTAAAGCTGAAAACATAATAATGTGATCGAGCGTAGTGAGTGCACGTACTATAATCTTTGTATTACAGCAGAAGCTCTAGTACTCACCGTTTTATTTTAACATGGTTATTGTAAAAATTAAAAGAGATTAATGAAAATAAATATTCCAGAAAGCGAATATGGTAAAAAAACTGATGCATCCAAATTTTGCAACTACCTCGAGAGAGAAAGCCCTACACACCATAGCCCTCCTGGAGATAACATGGAAATTAAGAAACAGGAGAAAAATAATTGCGTTTCTCTTGATGTGGACTGTGATTGATTGAAAATTACGTGAACGCGTGACTCCTCGAGACTGCTGCGTCTTCAAGTCCCACTCTTCTTATCTCTCCCGCTCCATCGTTGGATTCACGTGCAGAAGGAAAAAAAAACCCTAATATCTTCTTCACCTCCGGGGAACTCGGGCCGCGTCTTATGGCCCAATGGCTACTCAACCGAAGCATCAGAGTCAATACTTTCTATTGTTAGCATCATTCTACTCTATGGAGTTAGGCCATGGGTACACGCGTACTTGTCACCAATAACTCATTGCAATGTAAAAGGTGTTGTACACATCTTACGTTAGCTGACGTAAAACGCATACAAGGAAATTACGAGCAAGAAAGAGTCCACCTTCCAAATATTTTTGAATAAAATAAGTGCAAACAATAAAAAGCGAAAAACCATTGGAACATACGCCGTGAGTTAACTTTGTGTATGCCATCGTCCAATATTATTTAAAAAATAGGTAAAGGTGAGCTTTCGTCTCGCACTTTCAAATTTTTTTTTTGAAAAACGTAGGAAACTGACGAAATTGAATGTGATACCTGGGAGTAGAGGAAGAATGCGGATTTGTAAAAATGTAACAATCATGCCAGTGTGACTAGTAGTTTTTGAGATATAGACGTTTGAAAATGACCAATTTTTCGATTTTTTCGTCCGTTTTCGACGCCATATTTGGAGGTTTTCACGAACAACCGTTAGAGGGATAACACTAATTTCACCTCTACAATATGCCTTTACCCCACCCCCCCAACAAGCTTACGGGCCTATGGAGTGAAACAGGGGTGCTAGGGTGGGACGGTACGCGGGCCCGATTTGGCCATTTTCAAAAGTGAAAAACGCATTTCTTGTGGAAATGGTTAAGTGGAAATGGGCATTTCTGGGAGTCGAGGACGTTTCAAAATGATGATTTTCAAGGCATTTTCGTGATTTGGAAATGGGCATATCTGGGAGTCGTGGACGTTTCAAAATGATGATTTTCACTGCGTTTCCGTGAGTTGGAAAAGCGGAAAACGATTTCCCCTTCCGTAACTTGCCCTGAACCCACCCCACAAAGAGGTTTGCGGGCCAATGGAGTTAAACACGAATTGGTTGTAATCAAAAGTGAAAAACTCATTTTCGTGAGTTTGAATAGCGGAAAACGCATTTTTAGCGCGATCGATAACGAGGAAATGGGCATTTCTGGGAATGGTTGAAGTTTCAAAATGTTATTCTGTGTATTATTTTAAGAATAGAATCCCTCACGCTCATTAGTGATTATTGGTGGGAATTGGTGGAAGGCTAAAATGTTATTTCGCGTATTATTTTAAGAATAGAATCCCTCACGCTCATTGGTGATTATTGGTGGGAATTGGTAGAAGGCTAAAATGATATTTCGCGTATTATTTTAAGAATAGAATCCCTCACGCTTATTGGTGATTATTGGTGAGCATTGGTAGAAGGCTAAAATGTTATTTCGCGTATTATTTTAAGAATAGAATCCCTCAGGTCACAACGTTAATATAAGTGGGCTTTTGTTAGAGGCTAATGAAATAGTATTGTTGACGGAGTTCTCTCGGGTAGTGTGGAAGGGGGAAATTAACTGTCAACAGTTGGAAGTTAATTGTTGAGAGTAGTTGGCATTAATCATTTTCTGACTTGCGTGTGTGGTGTATGGTCGCCATGATTTGCCAATCGTGTACGCTCCATTAGGAAGTGTAAATCCTCCATTTAAAGTGATACGTGAAATGTTATTAGTACAGTGGAATGAATGTGAGTGAAAAGGAAGTGTAAATCCTTCATTTGAAGTGAAATGTGCAATGTTTACTGCGGTGGAATGAATGGAATTGCATTGTAGTAAATGGCTGTTGCGGGGCGAGTTTGAGTGGAAGGAGGGAAGAAACTGTGTAGAAAAGGTGTGTATATGCTAGAGAACCAACTGCTCGATCGCTGCGCTACGTACAGTGGAAAAGAGGAAACGGCATTTTTTCACAATATGGCGGAGAGGAAAAAACGCACTTCTCAGGTTTGAAAGTTTCTCATTTCTAAAGTAGTTGATGCATTGTTGTGTTGAAAGTGTTAAACAAATTTGCAAAGCTTGCGTAATAAGTGAGGTGAAATTGGTTCTGATATAACTGTTTAAAGTGGGTGAAAATCGCGAAAACAAGTGCGAGACGAAAGCTCACCTTTACCAAAAAATAATTATTTTTTAATTAGAACTCATCTTTATCCCAAAAGAAATATATTTCCGTCCTTCAGTTACGTTCGATAAGGATATAAGATACGAGAACTATAATCTTTTCAGTTGAGAAAGATGAGTAATGGCACAGACGAGTTTACATTTGCGAAAATGCTTTCGAAAGAATTTATTCTGTTCACGTGAAATAATGAATTAAATAAATCTTATCTCAAGAGAATCATTATTATTATAAATACGAGTAACACGAATTTTATTTACATCCATTCAACTAAATTCGTATTTTTATAAAACCAGCATAAAGAATTAATAAAACCATAAGTTTTTGTATTCGAGGGTAAGCATCGCTTAAAAAAATTAAATGGAAATAGTTGTGATGCTTTTATGTTTCAAGTATTAAAGTCCAAACAGCATGTCATCGCAAATAAATAGAAACTTCACTATTAAATGCATTCTCGCCTCTGACGCATGAAACGGCAATTCATTTTCGTGAAGTACAATATAAATGATCATGAACAAATGCAATGGCTTCTAGGAATTGGGGGAAACTATTTTTCTAGACATTTAAATGAACTTTCACCGAATAATTTGATCCATTACGGTTTGATTCTAATTATATGACATGATATGTACATTACACTGTAACCGTGCACTTTGAGCATCACCGCATTACGTTTTACCAAAACACCAAGACAAGTTTCACCAAACATGACACGTTATAATACTAAACCACAGTTGACTTCACCGCGAACTCACAGATTCATTAGGTAAGAGCCACAGTTAAATACCCCTTTAGTCACGATACAACACTCACGTTCGTTTTGTTTCAAGGAAGCACATATGGTTGAAATATAATTATAACACTAAATATTACACCTACCTGAATGGAGAGTTAACCTCAAAGAGTGCGCCTTATTCCAGGATCGTGAACAGTGAACACAATAACACACTAGTCTCCTTTTGAAAGTGGATGAAGAAGCAGAATCAATAGAGCGATGTTCAGTTACTCTTTGCTTTCAACGCAGATGAGTGATAAAGTGTACACGCGACGCCTCGAGACCGCTGCGTCTTCATGTCCCTCTCTCCTTATTTCTACCCACTACTTTGTCGGATTCAAAGTGTAGGAGGAAAAATATCGCTTATCTCTTCTCTTCTGGGAAATACACCTTCGGATGGCTGAATGGCTACGTGTCCATCTCCACGCACTAATCCGAGAATGAAGAATCAATTATTTCAATTGATTGCATCATGCAGTTCAATGGATATAGAACATGGGTGTACGCGTACTTGTCACTGACTAAATTACTCTCATCTATTTTAACAACTTCTGCGGAAGTTTTTAGAATACACAGACCGAGCAACCTGTTGAATTTCGAAAACGGTTATATTTTTATTTTAAACGTCTGGGACTTTTTTTGAAATTCCAATCGAGTTCCCTTTCTTATTTCCTTTTATGAATAGTTAAATATTATATCGCAAAAAAGTTGACACGTACAATATTTTACATTTTTGAGCATTTTATAAACAATATTTATTTTGAATGGAAAAAGTATCCTTAATTTCAAATTGTATTGTGTAGAGAATTAAATGTGTTTTAAAACTTTAAGCGACGTATTTTCCCCATTCGTAAAAGTGTCGGCAGTAGTCATTTAGACCTGTAGGTGTTTTTTCTCGTTTTGGTGGTGTGTATGAACAATTGGTCGATGGTAACTAATATTTTCTGTTTTAAAATGTTAATTTAATTTTTTTTGTGTTATTAACGTCTAACTCACGTTCTCAGCTTCTCCTCAGACACCTCGATCACAAAAATCGACCGACTCGTTCCGAAGACAACTGAAATTTTAGTATCTTCGGAACGAGTAGGTCGATTTTTATGATCGAGGAGTTTGAGGAGAAGCTGAGAACGTGAGTTAGACGTTCGTTGTGGCAAAACCTTACATGACACCGAGATCGAACCAAAAGCAGTTTTTTCTTCGCATTCAAATGAAAAGACACTTACCAGTAGAAGCACTGACCTTAACACAGGGAATAGATCGGTGAAAGCATGTGCGAGGAGTGTTGTTTTACATGGATTCGATACATGGACTGTTGGGAGACAAGAGGAATGAAGCCTGGAAGCATTTCAATCCTGATCCTAGATACTGTAGGATTCTGAAAGTCTACTGGGTAGAATAGAATAACTAACAAAGAAGTGTTTCAAAGGGAGAAGAACATTATATGGATTAGCATTAAAAAATATGAGACTAATTAATAGGGCACATCCGACGTCGTAATCGTATAATACGAACAATAATAGAAGGGATGATTGAAGGAGGAAACCGTCCAAGGAGACCCAGACTCTCCTAAATATAGAGCTAATCAAGAGCGATATGGGTTGCAGCACATCCTATGAAGAGGTTAAATGGAAAATAGAAAAAAGATCTGAGTGGAAAGCTGCTGCAGACCAACCTAAGAATTGACAACTTAAATGAAATAAGAACTGAAATAAGTAAGATGCACTTTTGGAAAAGCAAGGGCTTTATCTCTTAAATTTCTATAGTCTCTTAAATTATACACAAGGGTGTATTTATTCCTCATAATAATACATCATATGAAACCCCCATCCTCACTAGATTGAGAAGACTTTTAACCAGTGAATAAATCGTAACATATTTACTTAATTATTCACCACGCTGGTAATGTCCGGAATTATTTTGTTTTCTGCATGAAGTAGTATCTCGTCACTCTCACTCGGTGATTCAACCCGAAGGTTTGTTTGTGGATAGTTGAGGGTAGAGCTCACCCCGGACTAAGCCACAGGCGTATGAATTACACACATTCTGGGTAGGGGGGTCAGTTCCTTTCCCTGGGCCACCTCGCACTCCGAGGATTTTTTATCAAGGGCGTCTACCGGATTTGAACCAGGGACCCTTCGATCAGTAGCCAAGCGCTCTACCCACTAGACACCCACGCTCCCTTTAATATCTCGTAGATTTCATAAATTTATAGTTTTTGTAATATTAATCACAAGATTTCAGTGAATTGCACGTTAGGTTGCGTAGCACTCTCCCAGTTTCTTGTTTTACTGCGCACTGTTCTCCTGACGTGTCTGTACTTAGTGGCCTGGGGAACGTGCGAGGTTCTGATTTGAACTGGAACAAATAAGTGATCCATGCCTGGTATGGAATTAACCCGTGCCACACACCCTATTGGTGGCTTGCACGGTACTTCGAAGATTATATATACAAACCACGGATCCCATAAAGAAGCAGTAGCGCTTTGGCTTCCCTCACCATCTTGCTTGCGAGGGGAATAAGGCAAATGTTAAAGTAGGGTGACCAGACCAAAATTTTCAAGAGCAGAACATTTTGAAAAAAAAACCTGACAAAACTTTAAATTCATTTTTATTTGCTTTTCACTTGTTTATCATGTGGCCAAAATGCCAATAGAGACGATGAGTACACAAAAATTCAAATCACTTAATATCAGAAAGAGTAGCAATTAGTTATGTCCTCCATTTTGCAACTCAGGTACTTCAGTTTCAACATATTAAGTAACTAAGTCAAAACTTCTCCCTGTAAAATGATTTTAATGTCTTTTTACTCATATTCTGGCTGCTTATAGAAAAACTTGACCTCTATCAGATATAAACAACACATAGTCACCTTTTCATGCTAATATTGTCACAAGTATAACTTGTAATTCATCCATTCATTAGAGTAATCTACCGGTTAGAAGTAGGTTATAATGAAAGTCAGAAAAAATCCAAAAATATTTATGCGTGCAGTGCTCTATCAACATGTAATATTTCTTTCTTCATTATAGCGTAAGTCCTACCTTTATTCATCCCATCTATTAAGCCTATTCTCTTTCTTCCCCTTCCCCGCTTGCCCAACATCATTCCCTCTATCACGGCCTTCAGCTAGCAATAACCCTTCATTACCCCTTCTACCCTCTTACTCTGCCTTCCCCTAATCTCATCCACAAGTTTCTTCTCCTCACCCACCGTGTCAGGCACACCCTCATTTGTCTTCCTTTCCGTCCATCGCACCTTCTCCATCCTCCTCCGAATCCACATATCGAAAGCCTTCAGCCTATTTTTGTCTTTCTTTCTCAAGGTCCACGTTTCTGCCCCATACAACGCCACACTCCATATCAAGCTCTTCACCATCCTTTTTTTACATCCTTACTTAAGGTCCCCGTCAACAGCTCCCTTCTATTTTTGAACTCTTCCTTCGCAAACGCTATTCTACTCCTAATGTCCTTGCTACTAAGTCCTATTTCTTCTAGCGTAATACCTAAGAAATTAAATGGTTCCACTTGCTCCATTTTGTGTCCTCATACAAGACATCACCTAAACAAGTTATCACCTTTCTTTCTCCTTCACACCCACGTACCCAAAACTTCTACATTCTTTATATAAATCACTCTGCTCAATAACAACGATATCTCATTGGGCTAGCTTTATCCCAGATATTCTTCTAGGCCAAATCTACGTCTGAAGGCAACAGCATTAATATATATTCGAGGAAAACACCTCATATCATGACCATTCTAAATAAGTTTAGTTGATATCCATGATTGACTGAGTTTTGTCTCCGAGCTCCTAATAATTTCTAGCGCTTCTTTCCTACGGCGATCGCATAACCGTATCGTAAAAGGTTTGTCTCCCTTTTGCTTCACCGCCATTACTGAATTTCTTTATTCTTCTTCAGCCAGATTTTATCACGCACCCTGCGCGATTTATTGAAAGAAAAACATTTGTAGAAGCAATTTCTACGATGTGCATTGTGGATTTTCTCCTAACTTAATGCCAGAAACGGTAAATGATTATAAGAAAAAAAACTAAACCAATATAGAGTAAAATGACAAGAAATAACAATGGCATCCTGGAAATGACATGGAGTTATTTTTGTTATCATTTAAATTTATAAGCGTATTCATTTATGTTAAGAATTATCGCAATTTCAACTATATTTTGCTATATGGTATTTTTGTGGCAGTATATTCTCTTTTATATTTGAATTATCGCGATTTGTTTTTTGTCTTTTACTTCGTCTTGGACTTTCGTTTAATTTCTGCTTATGTTAGCTAATTGTTTCCGAAAGTATGCCAGGAAACGCATCTTTCAGAATTGCACTTGCACTTTCAGAATTGCACCACTTTTCATTTGATCTAATTAGTTGCGTAGATAAATATGGTGTAGGTTAAATTACAATACTAAGTTTTCAACTAGAATGTGCGATATTCACAATAAAAGAGCACTAGTTAAGATAAGGGTTTTAAAACTGGATCACTTTATTTTACTCAGTAGTTACCCATAATGCCAGGCTCAAAGTTTAGCGCACACCTATCAACACAAAGTATTCGGGAAAAGAAAATTTCAGGGGTGATATATATATATATATATATATATATATATATATATATATATATATATATGCGCAAACTATTACTAATTAATGTTTCCATTTTTAAGTAGTTAGCTTTCTAGAGTATCCAATTTCATATCATGTTCTTTCGCTATGCTTGAAACTATATGACTGCACTTCTTTGATTTTCTATTTTTTCTCGATAAACAAGGGAAGCCATATTCACTTCAAAAATTTCGGATTAAGTAGCTCGATGACACTTTATTCCAATATTAAAAATCGTAGGAAAAAAACTTTCGATCCACTCAATCATGAACTCAAGCCAGTACTCAATTATTGTTTCTCGAAGAAATTGGATTGAATTTCATAGTTTCCATAAAAGTAACCTGATTCCAATAGTTTCGCATCTCTAGTCTCTCAAATGCCTATTTCAATCAACTCAGTGAGTAAACTTTATTAGCGAGGATCTACGCATAGAGGCACCAATCTTTTCTGAGAGAGCAATAAACATTCCGAACCAAAGGAAGCCCCTTTCACCACCCTCGCTCGAGGAAAGGCCCTAAAATGCCAAAAAGTGACAATGGAAGGGGGCAGCGGCTTCTTATTCGACTAGGTGTGAAAAAGCAGACGTGTGGTCCGTCGAGCTGCTTCTGCAAATTATGTGGATGTGTGGAAGCATGGAAATAGATCATCTGTAATTCACAACTGCTAGAAAGAGTGGAAACTCAACGCCCACTTCTTTGGTTTACATTCCCCTTGCTCGTTTCGTTTTTTATTAGTATCCTAGTCGTATTAATAAGCGTTATAAGCTTTCAATAGGTTGATCCTAAATATATAGCGTTAAAATTTTCTTCGTCTGGGAGTCCTTGCGTTATCAAAATTCCTATCACTTTCAAAACGTCATAATTATTTCTGCGCTTTTTACAGGACATCGTTTCAATTTCCTTTACTTCGCCATAAAATATAAGCTGCTTAGGTAATTATTTTAGAAAATACCCACAAAACGCATTGTAGAAAGTGCTGTTGCAGATGTTTTTTCTATAGGTCTCGCGTGAAATAAATGTGACCTATGGCGAATGGAAAACGCATTAATTGCGGTGACCACTTCACCTGATACAACCACTAATCTAAGATTAGCCAGTTCAAGTCAGTCATATACGTATTTTTTTAACAGAACCTTACATTATCTAAGCAAGAGGACGAATGCCTATGTATTCTAGTAGGGGCTTCAAAGAGAAGTTTGAGATCATATGTTGAAGCATTATCTTGGAACCGAGTTGATTCAGCAGTGTTCTTTAACAAGTCAAAATTGAAAACCCCACCTAGCAGGAAGGAACACAGTTGACTAATTAACCTACTAAGTAGTTGTTCTAAACGATCAATAAATATGTTCAAGTCAACAACAGGGGACCGATAAAGGCAGCATATAATATTTTAAAAAATCAACAAGGGAGACCATTGATAGTTCGAAGTGTTTCTCAGCACTTAAATGGCACATCTTTGCATTGTTCATAGTCCATAATTTCTTTTACATACATAGCAGAACCACCATGCCTAGCTATTGAGCGACTGAAATGGCTTGCTTAAACTAATTTTTTTCATTTTTAGCACATCGAGCTCATTATTTATGAGCCAGTGGTCCGTTATACACATGAAATATGGGGAATCGTGTGATTCGAAAATATTTACTTTGTTAGTCAAACACTGAATATTTGGAAAAATCAAGTTAAATTTTGAAGCCTCCATATTTTCGTCACACAGTTATGATGCAGTCATAGTGTTTGCATTGGCAGCTAAAAGCGTCAAGGAAATATTTAATGAACCATCAGGCATATGATAATTTAGATTACGTTTCGATTTTCACCATCTGGTCCCTTAAATAGTTTTCTATTCGTAACTTTGAGCTGATTTTAATCGTATTTCTGTTGATATGGCCGAGTTTATGAGAGCCTCAACGATTCAGATTTAGACCATCTCTGCGTTGGCACATATTACTGATTTTTTTACTCACATCACAAAAAATAGCGCTTAGGACTTCACAACCTACCTAATTTTACTATTTACCTTTTCAATGAGATTGTAGTCAATATCTCTCCTTGTAATGATATTGTTCACTATAACACATGCCCTTGGGTACAGCTTCTTAATTGTCTTAAAGAGGCCGTACACTACCCCCTAAATTTCCTCGTCACATGCCAATATTTAATAATATTTGTCCCTGTTGAGTTGCTCAGCCTTGATGCCAAAAACACTTTCTTCGTAACCCCGTCTGTATTGACGTTAACGTGTTTGATTAGCGAGTAACCGAGTGTAAGAGTTTTTTGTTACTAGCAGGGACTAAGATAGGATTGGGATTCCCTAAGAAAAAATTACTATACAACTATATATAGTGATTATACAGTTTTCTATAATCACTTTGGCTATAGTTCTATAGCAATTTGGAACATAGTGATTATAGGACTATATATAGTGATTATATATAGTTTTCTATAATCACTATGGCTATAGTTATTTGGAATATAGTGATTATGGGACTATATATAGACCTATAATCACTATATATAGTTCTATAGTGATTATAGGACTATAGCAGGATATGCATCCCGGGATGTTTATATGACCTATGCGGAATCTGGAATGTGATCATGAGAATAAAAAGTAAGGCATTTTGTAAAAATGGCCCTCCAAGTAGTCCTATAGTGAATACCCAGGTAGCATTCCAATGTCGGACCAACATATAGGCATATGTCGGCTGTACGTCGGCCCGACATCGGCAGCCGACGTCGGCCCAACATCGTAATGATAACATTTAGGCGGGCTACAGCCGACATTACCATCCGACATAGGCAGGACATCAAACAAACACTGACCCGGCATCAAACCAAAATCAGGCCAACAAGCCTATATACAGGCCCGACATAGGCCCAACACAAGCCGACATATGCCCGACATCAAGCCGACATAGGTCCGACATCAAGTCGACATAGGCCCGGCACAACATCAACCTAGGTGCAGCATATGAAAATTATATTAAATCCACATAACAGCAAACTCAAATATATATATTCTTTAGGATAGGATTCTTCAAGACCCAATGCAGCAGTCAAATCATTCAAACAAGCTAGTAATACTATTAATTCCCAATCCTATGGTGAATATGCTATAAAAAGAACTGTATTATTAATTGTAAGTGTACTTGATCCGCTTACCTAGTGTAAGAACAAAAATATCACAGGAATAAAATATATGACATTAAAATGCTAAGGAACAGTAATATTATGACTTTTATTAAAGTAAAAAAGTTATTAATTCATTTCATACATTATTACGGAGATTTTTTGGACTGAACAGCAAATAAACACTGAGTAGAAAGGCACTAGGCAAAGCCCTGAGTGATTAGTATTTGTATTCAATGAAAAAATAAGAATAGCACATTTTTGATTGGACTGAACCTAAATTGATACTATTAATGAGAGAGTTAATAAAGTTAATAAACCAATCTCCACACATTAACTCTCTTCTTCCCTCTATTGTCCTTACATCACACTTTTTGCTGCTGAGATCTTTCTCCCACACGGTCTTGGGCCTGTGCCAAACTTACACCCACTTCGATATTCACTTCAGTTTCCGTTGAAGTAGGACATGCTGCTCGGATCCCAGCTAGAAATTCAAGTTATAACCACCGTGTAATATAAGAAATAATTTTAAATATTGTATTTGTGTATAAAATACCCAAATAGATTTTGTAATGGAATACAATATCCAAATCAACAGAGCATATAATGTTAGGTTACATAAAACACTTGCTGATCTACACATATTCTTAAGCAATGATGCTCATTGCACCACTATGCACTAAGCATCCCTTATAGTTCATCACAGATAATGTAAACCAAATAAGCAAATCTGTTATTTTCAGTTTCCAACTGCAAGGAACACCTCTCAAAACTTTTGATAAGTTGGTACATGGCATTGGACTAATAAGTTATTATTCCAGAGAGATTTGTGCTTCCCAATAAGAATGGCTTTTAGAATATTACCCATTATGCATTCATGAAACTAAAGCCGAAGAAATTCACGAGTGCACTCCACTTCAAAAGGCAGAAGCCTAGGTTACATTTGGAAATAACAAATACATTCTCAAGTTGTAACAGCCGATAAAACTGAAAAAGAGAGATAACTTAAAAGGCCTTGATGTAGACGAAAACCAATCGTAAATAGTTCGCTAAGCCATTGCCTTTGTATTTTTTTAATGGAAAAAAGCAGGACAGAGTAGATGAGTAAAACCCATAATTATGACTACTATAGATAGCATGGGTTCATCAGTTAAAAATGGGATGTGTGCCTTGAAGATTTAAACGTGTATCACAAATAATGACAAGTTCAACTATGTTCAAATTCTGAGTTTTTTATTGGTACCAGTAGTTTCAACACTACGGCGTCATTATCAGGTGCCAATAAAAAACTCTGTGGATTTAAACATAGTTCCTTGTCATAATTAGAAATGGGCTTCCACAAAGTTACGCCTGAAGGGATTGTACTAGAACACTGGTCTGTATCTGATAGAATTAACCAGTTACTGGAGTAAAGTGCTCCAGTTTCAAGCAAAAACTGACATATGGCCTTCACCAGTTACTAGTTCCTGATGATCCAAAAACCAATAGATTTTACCAATAATTTTCCAATGATAATACATTTATGTGCTCCCCAAGCTGTGCAGACTGACATATCAGTAGAGGGAAAGGAATCGAACGAGCACAGACTCTAAAACGTTAATTGCGGCCTTGTTAATAACAATATTCGACTATGGTTTGGTGTATATGTCCCACCCGCCCCCCTCCCCCCCACCCACCTCAAAAAATTTCCCAAAATATGCTTGGTTCCTATGAAATTTGGCTTTTTACCAAATAATAGCTTTTTTTTCGCTTAATAACAATGCCTGCGATAAATAATTAACCCATTTATGCCCAAAGGGCATTTTGATGCCCACCTGATTATAATGTAGCCTCGCTCACCCGTTTGGCGCCACGCGTATGTTTTTGTGTGGTGTGCAACATAGAAGGTCTGCTTGACATGTTCAGAGAAGAATCAGTCAAGCATTGCACCCACCGGTGACACAGTCGAGCACTGAAATCATCATGTCTTCGCGATCATCGCACGCTCTGCATAGGGGGTATGTATTTCTTAATCCTTGACAATATAGTTATAAATCTTTTATGGATAATTTTCGGTAAGCATCTAAGTAAATTCATGTGCCATTAGTTTTTGATGACATAAGCTTGTTATTTTTTTATTACGAGGGAAACTGAAAGTGGGCATCAAAATGCCCTTTGGGCACATGCCTATACTAAAGATTTTGATTACCTATCCAACGACTGAGTTTATCCGTACAATTGTGCCTACTTTGTCTCCTCAACGTCATATTTTATTTGTTAATCTAAGGTAATTCGGCACAGTTTTATATGCTGTTGGATATTGATAAAGTGTCCTTCATGGAATATTTTCCATCAGTCATTTATATTTTACCCAATGTAATGAAAAATAGTAAGTTTAGTCATCAATCACATATCAGCTCATGCATTGAAACATTACTACAGGGGTGCATATGGATATTTATTTGACTGAATAATACGTGATATGCTATACTTTATTATCTTTTATTGATATTCTGTTTTCACAACACTTCATTTGTTACAGTACAAAATAACTATCACTGGCAGAGGTGATAGAGTATCTGGAGAATGCTTTGAATAAGGATGTTGTCGGTGACTCTGCTGATATATATTTAGTACCACCTGAAAATAATGCATCGTATGAGGACGAGGAGATGAAATGTGCAACAATTCAGATTCCCTGCCTTCCTGTCAGCTTCGCGCCACAGCCGAGTTTCGATCAAGGAACTTCGAAGAAAATGCTGAAAGTCCTGAATCATCTCACCCAGATGAGCATCCTGAGAAATGGAAAAGAGGACCACATTATGTGCCCTTGGACCTGAGCTGGAGAAAAGGTGACCTGTGCGTTCCCATCAATCAGGCAAACAGCACCAGTGTAAATCATCCGGATGCCTCTAATCTTACCAGTGAAAACCATCCCTTGGAATTTCTTCAAATATTATTGAATGAATAAATTATTTCTGAAATTGTTAAATTTTCTGTAATGTATGCCACTCAATCAAATCATCCAAACTTTCACCTATCATTGGAGGAAATGTACACTTTTGTAGGAATCATGTTCCTTAGCGGTTACGTTCCTTTGCCCCGAAGGCGTATGTTTTGGGAAAGTGCCGATGATGTTCGTTATGTACTCGTGTCTAAGGCAATGCGTCGAAACAGTTTAGAGGAAATTCTGAGGTTTATACATGTTTGCGACAGTGAGAATCTGCCATCAGGTGATAAAATGGCCCTTGCTAGACATACTGAGCAAGCGTTTCATAGTCAATGCTCCTGATGACAAAAACCTATCAGTAGATGAATCAATGATTCCCTACTTTGGCAGGCATGGATGTAAGCAGTTTCTTAGGCTTAAACCAGTGCATTTTGGATTCAAAGCGTGGGTAATGGCACAAACCACTCGCTACTGAGTTGAGGTAGAACTGTACCAAGGCCGTGAAGAAAATAGAGAGCGTCCTTCTGATCAGGGTGTTGGGGAATCAGTGGTGATGAATTTCTGTGACTATATAATGGCTTCATTCCAGAGAGTCAAATTTTCATTCTACTTCCATATTTTTTTCACTAATACCAAACTCCTTTGCTCCTTGTTTGCTAAAGGAATGAGTGGGACTGGCACGGAAAGAATAAATAGATTGGCAAAATGCCCAATTTCTGGAAAAAACGTAATGCGGAAAAGAGAGAGAGGATCAGTTGAGTCGTATGTAGAAAGTAACAAGGGAATTGTTGCTGTTGCTTGGGTAGACAACAATGTTGTGTATGCATTGTCTAATGAATATGGGGTACGACCTTAGCGCCAGGCTCAGCGTTACTCCATCAGAGAGGAAACAGATACTCATTACTCAGCCTAATATACAAATACAACAAGAACATGGGGGGAGTTGACTTGTTGGACAACAACATCGCTAATTACAGAATAGGTGGGTGTGCGTGGTAAGAAATGGTATGTACCAATAATTATGTGGTTGTTTGATGTATGCATGAGTAATGCCTCGGTGCTTGCCAGGAAAATCGGGCTGAGTGCAATGGACCAGTTAGCCTTCCGGCGTGCATGCGTCCAGGCACTTCTGCAAAAGTATGGTACTGCAGGTATTGTTCCTGGACCCATTCGCTACTTTGATGAGATAGCCAAGCCCGCACGAATGACGCACGGTGGACATATTCTTGTGACTGGTAAGCCCCGGCGAAGATGTGCTTACTATAAAAAGAACAAAACCCCAATCGCCTGCCAAAAATTTGAAATTCCTCTTCATACCCATTGTTTTGCAAAATTTCATGCTCTGTGAACTAAAACATGAATAACATTGATACTTTTATGAATAAAGCTTTATACATAAGAGAGAATGTTTTTATATTTCACTCACCAATTCTTATTTGCATTCCATAAGTCAAAAAATAATGATTGTAATAAATTTTTGATTAATTCCGGCAAGAACATTGTGAATCTGAAAAAATGCTGTAAAAGGAGAAAAATTATTAATGCATAGGTAAACTCACTCAACTAAGATAATTATGCAATATTAAAAAAAATAATGAAAAAGTAAAAAAAGCTTACCATTTGGTACTTACCACGGGTTCATGCCCGAAGGGCATTTTGATGCCCACCCTATTACTACGCAACCAATTGACGTATCGTAAAAAAAATCATATCAGACGTGTTCAGAAGACCTACTTTCCAAGATCCGTGAGTTTGACCAGAAAATTAGGAAAAAAAAGTTCTGGGCATAAATGGGTTAACAGCGATGGATAGAGGAGTAGATTTACGTAAAACGATGCCTATAACATTATTTCCATCCCGATAGAAACGCTTAGTTTTTCGTTTCTTTTTCGTTGTCCCATACGAATTCTTCAGCTTATTCTCGCGAGAGAGGTATTCATAGAGTCATGCGACCGACCTTCAAGTACTTGCTCGCACTTCCTGGTTTCAACCCCCCTCTCTCTCCGCTTCTATCAGCTTCTCTCTCCCACGCGTACGAAGGAAGGTGGGGAGGGAGTAGGAGGGAGTATTTCCTCGCTCTTTGACTTCGAAGTAGACCTCTGGTTATTGCTAAATATCTTAATTGAACGGTTGGTTGGATCTGAGATTTGATTACTTTTATGTGTAGAGAATTAAATTGTCCACAAGATACAAACTTCATTAGGGGGTGGTCCGTAAACAATACCAAGAATGTCAATTTTATGTTTAATGTCAATCCCGCAACGTTGATGCAGAGAGATGTTTAATTAAGAGTATGTGGCTCTCATGGTTTAAGCACTCTTCAGAGAGAGACGAAACTAGTTTTTTATTATATTAACGATGAAACAAATGAAGATCGAACGGTGTGGACATCATAAAATGCTTCAAAATAAGGCTGTATCCTAAAAATTAGTCATGAATTTCTCTTTATTTATTAACAACAATATTCGACTTGTTTTTGGCAAACATAACCCTCTCAACCCCACCAACCACTGAACCATAACTGTGTATTTGAAGTTTAGGTTTATAATAATACCACGTATATCTTAGTCGTTCTTTTGCCCGACAATCGATATATAGGTAATATTTCCACTCCCTCGACCAGGATGTGTTTTGCAATTTTGCACCCCACACTCTCACTCACTGCAACTCCCCATGCCGAGTGAATTTTTCAATGCTAACACGATCTAGTTTTTCTAGAAGTGTAAGGCCCCACCCATTCATAGCCTCAATGCCTTCGCGATCTAGTTTTTTTTCAGAATTGGAGGGCACCTACCATACACACACCCTATCTCCCCATGCCTAGTGAATTATTCAATGCTCAACTCGTATATGCACTTTTGGTATAAATACACTCTTGAACGCCATGCATTTTCACACATCTATCTCACCGCTTGATAGATAACTCCAAAAAGTCTGTGCGTTAACGTTGGTTAGTAATCACCATGAATTTCAATCATCCATTATATTCATGCGTGAGATTCACGTTCTATCGGGTCCATGGCAGGTTTCTGAGGAAGAGGTTTAGAGTGCTCTTCCCGAGATCCGCAACGGTGTGCAGCGACTGTTTTGTGGGGCTGAACATGCCTTTTATTTCGGTATGGCAGGGGCACGAGTTGGTGAGGAATGGTGCAGACTGTCCCCACGTATCTCGTTGCAGAATATGCAACAGCCTTCCAGTTTTGGATCGGAGACCTGCTTCTGTTGGTGGAAGGTGTCGAAACTTTGTACCTCCAAACGCTGAGAACGCTGTATGCTCGATCCTTCCCGATTGTGGCCTTAATACGAGGACCTCGATGATGATGACCTTTCTAACGGCTCCATCAATTCGGATCGGGACTCGGAGAGTACTCTAAGCGACCTCGACCTGTAGGATTCGAGCGATCGTGATTCTATTGAAGACCAACCCATATCTCCTTTCCCTCCTGACAAGTATTTTCAGTTTTTTTTCATATAGAATTTCTACAATTTACTCTTAAGTATATATCTCGCGACTGGACTTGGTTATTTATGAATGCCATATGTCACAGCATTTGTTTGCTGCTGACATTGCTTCACTCCACATCAATTGTAGTGAATCGTCATCAGAATCCACAGAAGTACCCGTCCCGATAATCTACCAACAGAAATTTAAGTAAGTATTCTCAATTCTTTATTCTCAATTAGTAACTCGACTATTACGATTTTTTAAACTATTAAATATAATTTTAACTAACCTTTTTCATTCTTTCATACCATTGCATCTCATATTAGCTACGCCCATAAAACAATGGTCAAAACTCTAATGGACCAATGAGAGGGGGGCAGAGTCGATTCGGCAGCTTCTTCCCGCCCCTACAATGGCGACGGTCTTTTTACAAAATGGCGACCAAATTAAATTAGGAATATTATACTTTCGTTCAATGCATAGGATGGAGGTTTTATTTCAAATAAAAAAACACAAGAAAATATATTTCATTCTATTTTTAATAAGTTTTTTTTCTATAGAGGAAACACTTTTCTTCGTCACCTCCCGAATTATATCTTTCAATTTCCTCCCCCGATAGCTTAAACAATCGGGGAAGGAATATTTTCCTCTTTTCTCCGTTTTTATTCACCGTCGCCACCAGGGAGACCCCGAACCTGGTATTCATTATCTCCAAATTTTCTATCCGGTATCGGATATCCTCTCCCAAATCCTCCTTCTTCAAAAACTCCGCCTCCTCTTGAAGTTTAAGGAGACGGCTCCCTTCGCCTCCCTCACGGTACCCTTTAAAGAGAATAAATGAAAATTATTGAAAAAAGCTTTAACAAAGTAAGATAGAGGGAGTAGAAAGACCCAAAAAAACTCACAGATGGCGATCGGGATCTATCCCGTCGTCCTCCATGGCTGGTTGTGGCATCGGCGGCGGTAGGATTCATCCTATCACGTAAAAAAAACATGTTAATTTATATTCCTCACAGAAATAAATGTCGCTAACTAGAACTTAACTCACTTCAGGGATTGTCCGAACTCCCAAAACCACTCTCTCCTCTGCTGGATTCCGATATAGGATCATCGGAAACGACAAATTTTACATCAGTAGCGATCTTTTCGAGGATGATTTGGCAAATTTTATCACCTCTAGAGATCCTAAAATCGTTTTCTCCATGATTATAGAGGAGTACCTTTATTTCTCCCCGATAATCCGGGTCAATTACCCCGGCCCCAACTTCAACCCCGTACCGAACCGATAATCCGGAGCGAGAAGCAAGTCTCCCGTAAAACCCTTTTGGAATTTCCAGAGATAATCCCGTTCTTATTAATTACCGTCCTCGCTTCGGAATTATGTCCGACTGGATAGCGCTGATGTCGTATCCAGCTGGACATTCGTAGCTTGCTTTAGAAACTACAGCGAGAGGGTCTAATTTCTTCATTGGTACAAGCATGTTTTACTAAATAAGAAAAAAAAATCTCTTAGGGAGAGTTCCAACTCGTAATAGAATGCAATTGAGTAATATATAATGCATACTTACTCGATATAATAGGTTGTAGGCTGCGAATGATGGTAGTAGGTCGTCCGTACAAGGGTTTATATACTGATAAATTTGGGAAAAAAAAACTTGAATGCATTCTCAGCTCGCACGATCTAGTTTTCTGAAGTGGAGGGGGGACTCAACTATTCAATGCTAGCCACTCCTCACCGCAATTGAATTATGTACAGATATATCCCCTTCACTTTTCCCTCGGCTAAAAAATCCCTCACAACGAACCTTGCTCCCGCAGAGCGAAATTCTCAATCCACTCTAGTATAAATACACTCTTGAACCCCATGTATTTTCACACACACAAACCAAGACTGCTTTGATCGCAACATATCCACAGACGAGCGTAGCAGAAATTTTACAAGAAACACTCGAAGTATTTTTCACTTAATATCACGAGGCGGCTATTACGATTTTTAAACTATTAAATATAATTTTAACTAACCCTTTCATTTTTACAGCTTATTGCAGATCTTATTTGCACACCTGTAAGGAGTCCATATAGCAGATCCGCATGTAAGTAATAAATTTAAAAAACCAACACGCCATATGAATAGAATGGTTAGATAGGAATAGAAAAAATATGGAAAAAAGCTAGTTCACACAATGATTTGAATATCAACAGTATTAAATATTTTGATATCGTAATTTTTTGAAATAAATAACTATTTCTGACTATAGATATTTCTTTTTTTTTTTTGGGCAGCGATGAGGATTTAGGTAGGATCACTGCTGCATATTCAAGGTGTGGCCGAACATGTGCGAAATAGCACCTCTCTTTTTTTCATCCTAAAAATCTTCCCACAATGCGCTTGACGAATCCTAGCTTCTTCAGAGCTCTACCGCGTGGGGATAGTTGCACGATCTCCACGAAATAAAAAGTTATCTCATTACACTACGTTCATGTGTGGAGAGTCAGATTGATCACTAATTTTGCGATAGATGACAGCGTCTCTGTCAGGAAAGGACATGAAGGTATTTAGGGTCACCTCTAGTAACTATATTCGGCAATATTGTTCTCTTGAGATAAAAGTCAATTATGTGGGTCATCGTGTTTGAGTAGCGAATACAGGTTAATTTCAATTTACTTCTTGTTTGCTTGTTAAAATATGAGGTTATGTGCGTAAGTTAAGTGAGTAAGGTGGAATCAATTTTTTTTAATTCAATATTTTTTAAGATTTTTTTTTCTTCTCCACATCTTTTTTCCCTCCCGTACCACTCTTAAATTTAGCCTATACCTCCCTCAGTCCACCCTCTCTCACACTTTTCTACCCGCCCCCCACCTCACAGCACCAGCGGAAATATGTTTTCCAGCACCTGGATCCGTATTGACGGCTTGATGCCTAAGATGGGGATTGACCAGTGGCTGGAAGATCTGGAAGTGTCCGGCCCGATTCTTGAAGTCCACCTTCACCAATTGCCGGAGACGGGAGAAGTGTGGGGCTACGTGAAGTTTCGGGATGGAGAGTCGGCAGATACTGCACTCGGTTTCGGCTCAATCTACGAACCCGAGGCGCCGAACCTTAGATTACAGCCCTGGCCAGCGGATCAAGTGCAAAGAGAGCAGTATGGAATAAACTACGGGGTATTAGACTGAGGGGAGAAAAGTGCTCTCGGGGGGTTTGCCGAAGTAATGTATATATTTTTTTAATTGTAATTTGTCTCTCTCTCTTAATACATGAGGGTGTTTAAGAAAAGACTGGATTTTTTTTAAAAGAGACTAATCAGTTTGAGTTGAAACATCTCGACTATTTGATGTCACATTATAAAAAAATTTTCTAGGAAAGACTGGATCAGGTTTGAGGGGTATCCGAGAAAAAAAACGGATAATTATCAAAGCCGGTTTGGGTGTAATTATTCATAGAAAAGGTAAAAATGTTTAGGAATTTCCATTGTTTAACCAATTCTTCGTACGATTGAGTTTGATAGCAATATATGACCGTAGTTTGTGGATACATTTTGCGACATTTAAACGAATCGGATAAAGCACAAAAATCGTTTATATTCTCGTCTGCAAATCGAGATGGTATGGGGAGCGAACGGAATTGAGCCATTCTCACAGACTCAAGCATACCAATCGGATTCACTTTGTCCACTCGAGTTATTATTGCATGAGCAGCGAGACGTTGTAGACTTAGAGGGTGGTATCTCGTTTTGCTAACATCTTTTAGCATTAAAAACCACCCTTCAATCACTCGAACAATTCCATCCACCAATCCATCCATCGCTATGTATGTGTGCCAAGTCCAAGTGAAAGGGAAATATTGACATTTATATTCTCCTCGCGTACTTGACCAATCAACCTCCTTCCTTCCCCTCCATATCCAGCCTTTGAGGCCACATGCTTTTTTCCCACTCCAAGACCACCTTGAAACACTCAACAGGTGCGGCTCAAACCGTTAATTGCTAGTGTAACCAGGCCATATGTTTGCATCATCAACTCAAAGTAAAATCACACAACAGACTTTTTAAATTTTCATTTCTCTTTCGATCTTTGAGATATTAACGTCGAGTGGTTGAAAATGCGCATCTCATCGCTTTTAATAGTGATTATTTCGATTTGCGGAAGTTGTCGGGCCGCAGACGATGAAAAGACCATTTTAGTCGACTATTTAAAAAAGTTTGGTTTTTTAAAAGTCTCTGATAACGAAATCACATCAGTCAATGACACTGACGTTGACAGTGCATTGAAACTTTTGGAAGAGTTTTACAATTTTAGTAGCAGAGAAGATGTCGTGAGTTTTACTAAGCTCCCCAGATGTGATGTACATGATATTGGGAAATATTCGGTTTCCACAGAATCATGGGAGAAACGAATCATCAAATGGAATTACGCGCTGAGCGATAATGAACACCATAAAGTTGCAGAGAAGGCGTTTGAGTTGTGGGGTCGGGAGACTAACCTTACGTTTCAACATGATCGGAATAATCCCGATATTATTATCGCCCATAGGAATGGCATTCACAGAAATATAAAACCGTCCGAACCGTGCAGACATCAATTTTTTTGACCCGGACGCATATTGGGTCACGCCGAGTTCCCAAATAGAGGCAAGGACCACAGAAATTCACATCGATGACGCAGAATCGTGGTATTTAGGTTTAGATAAGAATGTAACTTGGGGACAATATAGTTTATTCCACGTTTTATTGCATGAGAAAGGCCATGCTCTAGGCCTTTCCCACTCTAGCGATTCAAATGCTATCATGTTTTCTACATACACGCATGATCACAAAATTTCTCTTCATCACGATGACATATCGGGAATTCGTAGTTTATATGGTGACCCACCAAAGTGGAAGGATGACGATAATGAAGATAGAGGAAAAAATGATGATGAGGTGACAAGAGATAATGAACGCGTTTCGGGCGATAAACCAAATTTTTGCGATTTGAAATATGGGATCAACTTTTTAATAATAAATCACATAATGTATGTATTAAATGAAAAGTGGGTGTGGTTAGTTGACATTACAGCTGATATGAAAGTATTTGATACATTGCTAATAACTGACTGGCTGTCATTTTTACCAAAGGATTTTAAAAAAGTGACAGCTATTTATCAGAGACCGTCTGGGGGAGTCGTTCTATTTATCAAAAATGAAATTTATATGCTGGATTATCCATCGTTAAGACCAACATATGGCTATCCCAAAAGTCTTTTCTCCATCGGTCTCCCCAATGAGGCAAGGGTCCAAGCAGCCGTAAATTCGCATACGGGTCACACGCTAATATTTTACAACGATCATTATGTAATGCAATTGGACGAATGTACGAATCATGCATCCCGATACGCTCAACTTATCAAAGAATTCCCAGGGTTACCCCCGGGTGTGAATTCCGCTTTCAGACATTTAAACGGAATGTTATACTTTCTAAAGGACGATAATTTTTACGAATATAATGAGTTTAGAAGCCAATTGGTTAGAGCTGGAGTCTACACTCCATCTTTATTCGGACTACGATTCTCTTCCCCCATTTCAGACCTCGTTCGTGAACTTAAAAAGCTCACAGCGAATTTTGATAAAGTTCTCGCTTAGAACTATGAAACGCTCTCCCAATGGGCAATCGACTCAAGGTCAAAGTTACCCCCTTTCTCTTTTCCCCCACTCCTCCAGCATCAAACAGTTTAAAAGAGACACGATCGGGTGCCAGTGGTCATGGTGTTTCCGCCGGAGGAGGAAGAGTTGTTACAGCCCGCAAATACATCTCGGGCTGTCGGCACAATATCCGACGACGACGATATTCTCGTTTTAGAAAGCGAATATTTTCTAAATACGAGAGGAACAAAGAGTGTTCGTGTCGGCTGTGATTTTTTCAGTTACTTTGAACCAGTGGTGAAATTTTCCCATCTAAATAAAAAAGTCTTGTAATTAGTAGCAGTGAATGGGCTAATGTTGTAAATCTCCAGCAACTAGTGAGTGATTATTTTGTCACCGGTGTGAAACATCCACTTTCCGCTAGTTTTCTTTCCTTTGCAAATTTCTTTGGGAAGAGATACTTGTCGATTAAGCGAGGCAATACTTCGTTTCATTTAAATTTTGACGAGTGGAATCAAGTGGTGAGACACTTTCAATTGGTTAATAAACTTTTGGACTACCTTTTTGGTGTGGTTGGTGAAAACGAAAAGTGTGAAATCTACTGCAACCAAGTGAGTGAAGAAAGATGAGTGGTATCATAGAATTCCAAGGGTTCACTGCGAGTGACGGTAGCTACATTGTGAAAGAATTAGCTATAATTAATGTTGATAGTAGGTGTTGTAATACGTGGCTTTTTAAATCACCAACGAAACACCTTTACGCCAGAGATACGTCATGGTTAAGAAACAATTATCACGGCTTAAACGAGTTCTCTGGAGATGTGGAATATTCTGAATTGGAGACTATTATTTGTAAATATACGAGACCTTACAAGTTTTTATTCACGAAAGGAGCTGAAAAGGCTTCTTTCCTTAATCGTCTGATTCCCAAGGGTATTTACGTTTTAGACTTGTCAATTTTTGGTTGCCCATCTCTAAAAACACTTGTAACTAGTGAGAGCTGCTTAATTGAAGCACATTTTAACGGCAACTTTCAATGTGCAAGAAAGAATTGCTACAAACTTGCCAATTGGTGTACTGAAAACAAAAATTTGTTGATAATAAATTTTGTAAAACCCTATCCTCTTTTTTTTATTTTTAAAAGAAACCTTTACCCATAAATGAGAGATGCAGAGGGAAATAATGAGGTTTATTAAATAAGAACATTATTATTTTGTTTCATTTTTTTTTAATTTGTTGATAATAAATTTTGTAAAACCCTATCCTCTTTTTTTTTATTTTTAAAAGAAACCTTTACCCATAAATGAGAGATGAAGAGGGAAATAATGAGGTTGATTAAATAAGAAGATTATTATTTTGTTTCAATTTTTTTTATTTAACAAATATTATCAAAATATTGTGATTTCATCTTCGATAGCTAACACAAATTTAATTACTCGCAAGCGAGTGCCTTTGAGAGCATTTATGCTACTCAATTTCACATTAGATTCTTTGTGGTCGGTAAAACAAACCGGTTTAATAGACAGAGGACCACACTTGGATACAAAACCTCCCAGACACTTGGACGTGTCTTTCACGTTGCACATTACACTGTCAAACTCTGTTCTTCTTCTTGGAATAGAGTCTCCTCTTGGATCGGGGATGGTCTTAAAATGTTCGTGGACATCGAGCCATATGACTGGAAGTTGTTCTTCCGCTCGCCGTAGTTTCTCTGGATCAGTAATGTCCTCGGCTAGCATGATGTTAAATCTCTCCACCGTTCCGTTTGCATCCTCGAAGCCGGAAAATGTCACATTATGTCCGACAACCTCAAACTCTTTTTTCTGATGTCTGAATACACAATAGTAGGAGGTACAAAAGTTTACTTCCAATACGAAATCGGTGCCGGCTTTTTGCAGGCAGACTTTGGGTACGTAAATTTGATATTCGTCACCATATTCCTGTCTTTCCACACGTAAGTAAGTATCTCCCAGCCGTGCTGTGGGTAGCTTCAGTAAACTGGCGATTTTAGATGTCATATTTATGACCCGCCGATTGGAGAAGTGCGTTGCTAAAGTGCGGTGGTCTTTTTATATATAGCTTCTGGTAGAGCTCTTTTTTTGGTCAGGATGTGAATGGTGATGGGTGTGTGACTACCTTGCCAGGAAAATGAAACCATCTCCCCCAAGGTCTGTCAGATCGCAACAAATGATAATATCACGAAAGAATACGATCCACGTCATACACTCTCACCTTCACGTCGTGAATAGCACCAGGATGCCCGAAATTATAATTAAAACGAAACACTCGTCTATCTTTAAAAGAGTTGTTTTTAAACAGAGGTGTAAATAAACATTTAAAACACCAATAATTAGAATTTTGAATATATTCCCTAATTACAAAATCGGTGAATAAAATTTGATGCTTCGCTTCAACCTTGTAGACTTTCAGATCACCACCACACTTTTCGTAAAAGTCCTCTTCATCGACAAACTCTTGACGCCAATAATCGAAGCACTCTGGACACAACTTAATAAAACTATGATTTTTTTCTAGACAAAAATATTTGACTAACAAATCATACGGAGCTATTAGATGGCTATAATTATCTAGATCAAAATCATTTCCTCCGTAAGTGTAAACAAAATCACATAATTCTAAATACATTAAATGGTAATATGTATCGCAATTCATTCTGTCAAAGTCATTAAAAAGCATGAAATCGACATAAGTTGAAACAGCTTTTTTTTCTTCTAGAGGACAACTCGGTGGCATCAAACAAGTAAAAAACTCTTCCTTAGAAATTATCCACTTGACACGATAGAATAGCTCCAGTAGTGGAATGGACGTAAAGTCTTTTTCTCTCTTACGAATGTTTTCCCTCTTTAGAATTGCGCAGGATAACGATTTTAAACTGGCAACTCTCCTACGAATAGGAAGAATAGGTAGATATTCCACCATAACTGCACAACTTAATCGAGCTCCACGGAAGGCAAGTTACAACTCGGTTCGCTAAAAGTAGCGGAGACTATTTATTGAGTTTTTTATATTATTAGGAAACACCCTGAGAAGAGTGGGTTAACCTTGTGTATAGGCGTGGAGCGTGAGGATACATGTTTCCTTGCCAGCACAGTGAATGGTGATGCATAAAGGAGGGGGATGTTTAAGGACAGAGTTGAGGTTAATTGCGCATGAGGGGATAGAGTCTGAGAGAGCATTCAGTCATCTAGTTTTTTCCCCTACACTTTTTAAACTAGGTGGAATGAAGTGAAAGGCGGAATTGGCCTTGCTTGAGGGTGGGGGGTCATTAAAGCGATAGGATCTGAAATCAATAAACACGTGGAAAGGTCAAGTTTTGTTTTCTTCACTTATGAAACTAGGCGGTGAAAATCAGAGCATGTGGTGGAATGGTTACAGGGTGAGAGATGTATATAAACGCGGGTATCAATATTGGAATAGCGAGTCAGTCTCAGCCGAGTCCTTCTGCCCTCCTTTACGACGAGATGGGGTCGAGTACCGAATGCAGAGTGGTGATGGAGCAGGAGAAGAATGAAAAGCCGAATCATTCTTTCATCAACAGACTCCGAGGTGGATTGAGAGATGGCAGTCTGATATATTCGGGTTCTGGCATCATGATACTTCTTCACATGGCTGCCAAGGGGGCGAAAGGAGAGACGCTGGATGAAATTATTGAAGTCACCAATATGAACGATCAAATACATATCTACGATAATTTGTTGAGGGAGGCTAAATCACCAAAGGAGGGGGCCATCGCAACGTCTGTCCACTTGAGGGAGGGGTATAACTTTACCGAATACTACGAGAACCTGATAAAGAGCTGGAGCGAAGATGTAGTTTACAGAAGTGATGAGCTCGATGTTAACAAAATGAATGCGTGGGTTTGTAAGAAGACGAATGGTAAAATAACAGAGTTAGTGAAGGAAAAGGATGTGCAAGAATCCAAATTGATACTATTGAGTGCAGTGTACTTTGAAAACGAATGGTTGATACCATTTTACGAGCTAAATACCCGTCCGACTATTTTCTACACTCCTGGAAATGAGATAAATATACCTACCATGTGCGCTGTTAACAAATGTGGTTTTTATAAGGATACTGAATTGGACTCTCGTGTGTTGGAAATGCAATTCGAAGACCGAAGTGCTTCGATGCTGTTTGTATTACCCAATTCTCGCGATGGTATAGTAGAGTTGGAAAAAAAATTATCCGTCCAAGATTTTAATGTATTCAAACTTTTAGACAAGTGTGAGTTGATGTGGACTCGAATTCGTCTCCCAAAATTTACGGTGCGGACTGAGATAGATATCTCGAGTACACTTCAAGATATGGGTATGAAAACTATCTTCAGTGATTTTGCTGATTTCACTCCGATGATTGACAATGATACTAAAATATCTAAAGTGCTCCAAAAGACATTCATAGAGGTAACTGAAGTGGGCGCTACAGCAGCGACTGCGACCAAGATGACGTTCATTCCAAAAGGGGTAAGCCCGAGCGCAGAAGCCGAGTTCATCGCAAATCATCCCTTTGCATTTTTCATAATATGCAAACGAACCGGTCTGGTGATTTTTAGTGGACGATTTACTGGTGAAATGTAATAAAAAATATGAAAAAAAATAAATTTGTTAAAAAAATCAATAGACTTTTTTGTTTTCCTATTCCTCAAAAAATTTGGGGGGTTGAATAGTTTAGGGGGATATATAAAAAAAATTTTGGAATAGTCCTAAGAAAAGGACCATTTTTTTGGATATTCTTATTTAGTCCTTAAAAGGACCGTTTTTTTTAGACTAGTGACTAATAATAGTCACGCCAGCCGTAAACTTCTAAGTAGTAACCCCATTTCTCTTTATTTAAATATCGCAATCTTTCAATAATTAGCGATTTCAACAAATCGTCAGTCAATTTGGGAAAAACTACTACCTCATAATACCCTTCATATTGATCGCATACATTATGCATTGCGATGGGGTCTGGGTCGAATTTAGACGTCTGCAATTGCTTTTCAAAATTTTCATCAGCACGGGACTTAATTCTAAGAATTTATTCTTCAATCTCCTTCCAGAGAGGTATCCCTCCGACTTCGTGTACAGGAAGTGAGTCCATGATAGCGAATGAACGTTGTTGAGTTGACTTTTCCTTTATATACACATTAAGTTAAGAAAAAACTAGGAAGAGAAAAATAGGAATAGTAATAATTAAAAAAAAATGTGGATTTTAATTATGTAGCCCTGAAAAGGGCTTTTTTTCCTATATTAGTGAGTTTGCGTGGAAGCATTTTGGTTTTCTATTTTATCTAGCGTGCAGATAGGGAAGGCTTGACTTTGTGTGGGGAAATGTGTACACGGTTGAAGGGAAAAATGTGGATACGGATAAAGGCCAGTTTGTGAGTAATTATTCATCGTAAAAATATATTCACAATCACTAACCCATCGTATTATCCTTCCCAAGTAGGATTCGGTTTCACCTTGAAAAATTACGTCAATTTGTGGATACCTTCCAATAAAAATATATAAAAAATGGTGAAATTTTATTATTTTTTCAACTATAAATCGAGGTGGCAACGGAAGTGATGAATAAGGAGTAATCGGTGATACGTCCATCGGTCTCACTTCATTAATTCGTCTAATTATACTATATGCAGCGAGACATTGAAGGGTTAGCGGATAGTGTCTAACTCTTCGAACATCCATTGCGATAGTAATGGAAGCTCACTTTCGAACGCGCGTGTTCCGTCTCCGACTTCTCCCCTCCCCCTCTTTTTCCGCGATAGTCCCCTCCCCCTCACGTACGCTAAGAGGTTGGAGAGAGAGATAAAACGTCGACGGCAGATTTGAGATCCTGGGACTATGGCTGGGATTGAGGCTATGAATGGGTGGGGTCTTACAATTCTAGAAAAACTAGATCGTGTTAGCATTGATAAATTCAATCGGCATGGGGAGTTGCAGTGAGTGAGAGTGTGGGTGGGGCAAAATTGCAAAAACACATCCTGGTCGAGGGAGTGGAAATATTACCTATATATCGGTTGCCGGGCAAAAGAACGACTAAGATATACGTGGTATTATTATAAATCTAAACTTCAAATACACAGTTATGTGAGACAAGATTGATTAGGGCTGCTAACCAATCATGGCATACATAACTGTCCTTTACATTGATGCTAATTATTTGATTATTATTAAGCGAGATATAATCCATAATGCCTTAAATAAAGAAGAAAATAATGAAACTCGCGTGATTTTTACAACTTTTATGAAGGTGGTTGGTGGGGTTGAGAGGGTTATGTTTGCCAAAAACAAGTCGAATATTGTTGTTAATAAATAAAGAGAAGTTCCTGACTAATTTTTAGGATACAGCCTTATTTTGAAGCATTTTATGATGTCCACACCGTTCGATCTTCATTTGTTTCATCGTTAATATAATAAAAAACTAGTTTCGTCTCTCTCTGAAGAGTGCTTAAACCATGAGAGCCACATACTCTTAATTAAAAATCTCTCTGCATCAACGTTGCGGGATTGACATTAAACATAAAATTGACATTCTTGGTATTGTTTACGGACCACCCCCTAATGAAGTTTGTATCTTGTGGACAATTTAATTCTCTACACATAAAAGTAATCAAATCTCAGATCCAACCAACCGTTCAATTAAGATATTTAGCAATAACCAGAGGTCTACTTCGAAGTCAAAGAGCGAGGAAATACTCCCTCCTACTCCCTCCCCACCTTCCTTCGTACGCGTGGGAGAGAGAAGCTGATAGAAGCGGAGAGAGAGGGGGGTTGAAACCAGGAAGTGCGAGCAAGTACTTGAAGGTCGGTCGCATGACTCTATGAATACCTCTCTCGCGAGAATAAGCTGAAGAATTCGTATGGGACAACGAAAAAGAAACGAAAAACTAAGCGTTTCTATCGGGATGGAAATAATGTTATAGGCATCGTTTTACGTAAATCTACTCCTCTATCCATCGCTGTTAATTATTTATCGCAGGCATTGTTATTAAGCGAAAAAAAGCTATTATTTGGTAAAAAGCCAAATTTCATAGGAACCAAGCATATTTTGGGAAATTTTTTGAGGTGGGTTGGGGGGAGGGGGGCGGGTGGGACATATACACCCCAGCCACAGTCGAATATTGTTATTAACAAGGCCGCAATTAACGTTTTAGAGTCTGTGCTCGTTCGATTCCTTTCCCTCTACTCATATCACTAATAATCATAATTGCAATCACACCTGTAGATCATGGTTAGACCTAAAATTTCTCTTGATTTGCTAAACTTACCCATTATATCATTTATGACACCTTTGTCCATGTCAGCCTTTACTTCAAAGCCCTTACTTTTGAAGCGGTCAGGGAGGCTGCCTGTCAGCGACATAGAAGCCATTTCCTCCCTTGAGTAGATGCAGCTCAACAGCCCCCCGACGAGCAAGTTGATCGATGAATGGTCAATCTTTAGAACCCTCTCCCTGAAGACTTTTACAGCCAAATTTGAGCTAAATGAAAATGAGAAGCACAATTAATAAATCATTGACAAAACTCATGAATATGATACAAATAGATCAAATCAGATAACAAATCAGGGAGATAGCCTATCTAAAAATGTAATCAGTTAAAGGGGCCTATTACGAACGGCTCACCGCATGCGGTGAGACTCCGCCGGCGGTGTCACACCGCTCGGAAGCGCGTTCACCGCCCCAAGCGATTACGAGTGGCTGCCGGTCGGAGTCATACGACGGCTAGGGGGTCGGTGTGATACCGCGGCCGGATACCCTGCCTTTGTGACTCCGACCCCTTAATGGCGGACGTTTGTTTACCTTTTTCGGGTCGAGCTGGCGTTTTTAAAGCAAAATATCCGACGATAGAGCCTGGAGAGCCCTCATATTTTGTATTATTTATAATATTAATATCTGAGTAAGTTCATTAAATATAAAACTGGAGTAATTAGAAACAAAAACTTTTATAGTAAACATCGTTGTAGCAGTCTGAATCAGGGCCGTTGGAGGTGGATACATATTGATTTTAAGTTGGTTTTATCGACGATAACTAATTCGTTTATGTAATTAGAACAATTGTGATGTTTTATAATGTCCGCTATGCTTTTATATACAATAACTTCATCCATTTATTCATAGGTACCGGAAAATTCGTCGTTTATGACTGCCTGTGCTTGTATTGTAAGGTGAATAAAACTTTTGCTCGCTGCTTGGAGATTTCTAGGAACATCTTTTGTGCCAAAATGGTGTTATTTTCAACATGACCACTCCCGTTAATCTACTGCTGATAATCACAGTCCCAGTGGTGTTGTAATGCTCAAAGTTTTACTAGGTTGAAAAATATCGGCCAAGAGTTGTAATTATCAGTGTTCCATCTTGATTGGTATGTGAATAGTGCTATTATTCAATCGAGAAATATCTGACGGTAATGTAAAAATTCCCACTGGCGTGTTCACCTCCGTTATTCACCGTAGAGATGATATGTCACGATCAAGCTATCAAGAGTGAAGTTAGTTTATTCGAGTATATGAATCGTATCAACGAATAGTAATGAGAAAAGGCACCTGTGCCACTTGTGTGGGTTAATGTAAGGCTTAAAATCAGTGAATAAATAATAGTTTTCATCATAACGAGCCCTGTGATTGCAAGTTTTACGTGATGAAAATAAGAATGGCAGTGACTTCCAGTTTGGATTATTGTATTAGCCTATTTCCCACTATATTTTTATGGTGTGTGCAACTATATCGCTTGTGGATGTATCTATATTATTGAAATACGTTGTCGCTTGTGTGTGCGTGTTGGCACAGAACCGATTCGCGATCTCACATATGTATTGTGGGCAGACTGTTTTTCTGTGATTGTGTATTCGTGCAACCAAAGTAAATGTTGAAACTCTGTCACATTATCATGAAATAAAAGTGTATTTTAGTAATAAGTGCACTTCTTGTGTTTCTTTAACTGTTTATTGGTTTTCACAGATAACTGCTTAAAAGTTATTTTTCATTATTTAAAAAAGTGCCTTTCTTGTGCTCTCTGAATAGCATTCCAATTCCCATCACTTAAACGAAAGGTATGCAGAGCAACAGAGAAAATCAGGACAGATGTCTACAAACAGTCATCATATTCAAATAAAATATCACTTTATACATGATGAATTTAATCAGGGATGGTTTAATTTGAAATTTTTTCCTTCAGGTGAAGAACTAGCAGACATGTTTTGATGATGGGGGCAGATACCGGGGGAAGGTGAAAAGGGAATACAGAAAAGGGTGGACACTAGACAGTCACCGATGCATTAGGGTTGGAAAATCCTGGTGAAGGTGTGTGAGGTGGGTGAGGAATGAACAATACGGAACAAACATTATCTGCATCCATAAACGAAGGCTGGGGACGGTTTTTCATTCTTTCGCCTATTTCTAATGTCCCGCGGTGGTCGCCGAAGGACATATGCTAAGAGAACTTTTCCCTCAGCCGGGTTGAGTCACCGGGAAACCCGTAGAGAATGGTCACTGAAAACGAGCCACGTGTGTCCTAAAAACTCATTGACCCTCGGAATTTCTTTGCAGCGTCCACCCAAGGACATTAGGAAACAAGGAAAGCATATCTCCTGCCATCCAGAAAGCATGCAGATAATTACGCTTTGAAATTGAACCTTCCTGTTCATTATCACCCAGCTAAAATTCCTCCATCGGTATTTTCCAACCCTAACGCACTGATGACTGTCCATCCTTCCCTGTTTTCTCCTTCTCCTGCACCCCCCTGCCCATATTACCACCCCCTATCCCCTCTACACCCCTCCCCTCCATCCTCTCTCCCCATATAAACTATGGAATGCATGGCAACAAAGTAGAGTTTTGACAAAGTGTTACTGAGTAACATACGTGAAGGCATATAATCTGTTGCACATAACTGATTCCGAAAAAAATGGTTTCTATACGGAACTACCGCCTCAATGTGTTATTCTCATTGCGTAAAAGTAACACGGCCATCGGAGTGACGGCAGATATTTACAAGTTTCCTTCACAAACTTGAAGACATCATATGCACAGGTAAGTTCCAATGGTCGAAAGTACTAAAGAATTAATTCGTAGTTTTAGAGAAGTTCTATGAACTAAATTATTTTTTTATTTCTTAGATCATGGCTAGACAAAAGCTTTTATCTCAAGATGACATACAAAAACTGCTGAACATAGGAGAAACGGGTGACGATGATTTGGATTTCCAGCCAATCGAAGAGGAGAGTTCCAATGAAGATGACAATGAAAGTGCTGCATCTGAAGTGAGTGATTATGATTCTGAAAATTTCTCGGAAACTGAAGCCACGGCAGAAACTGAAAGACCGGTTTCATTTCTCGGTAAGGATGGCACTGTATGGAATTTTCGGCCATTTCCAGTAGGGCGAGCTAGAGCTCACAACATAATAAAGGGCAAAAAACACACAAAGTAGTCTTACCACCAGGGAAAATTTTGGTGAGACCGATACTCTTTTTCACTCTTTGTTGATGATTTTTTGGTGGAAGACATCGTCAAGTTCACAAATATGGAAGCTGAACGGGTAAATTCATCAAAAAAGTTAAAAAGTAGGTGGAAACCTTGTGATTGTATTGAAATCAGAGCATTTTTTGGCTTGCTTCTTACAGCATGCCACCTGAGATCAAACCATACGAACTATGATGTTCTTTGGAGTCAATTGTATGGACCGCCTCCCTGGCAAAAATATCCCGGTTCCCGGAGCGTAAAGCGAGCGAAACAAAGCGTAAATCCGCTTAAAGAAGCGGATCCTCGCTTGGGACACGCTTCCTTACTTCTTCCTTTAGATAAACGAAGCGGAAGGAAGCGACACCTTCCGCTTCCGCTCCTCTTCGAATACGCTTCCGTGTTTCTTCCTTAAGCGAAAACAAAGCGGAAGGAACCGACACCTTCCACTTCCTCTCCCCTCCGCTTCAAATGTCGCTCCTTGCTTTCTTCCTTTAGCGTTAAAGAAGCGGAAGTAAGCGACACCTTCCGCTTCCTCTCCACTCCGCTTCAAAAACTGCTCCTTGCTTTCTTCCTTTATTGTGAACGAAGCGGAAGTAAGCGACACCTTCCGCTTCCTCTCCCCTTCGCTTCAAATGCCGCTCCTTCCCAGGCGAAAACATCCCGTTTTTCGGAGCTTAACCCGAGCGAAATAAAGCGTAAGTCCGCTTTAGGAAGCGGATATTCGCTACGTGTACGCTTCCTTGCCTCTACCTTTGGTGTAAACGATGCGGAAGGGAGCAGCACCTTCCGCTAACGCTCCCCTCCGCTTGGCCTAAACATTCATGATTCTTCTTTTAGCGTAAACGAAGCGGAAGGAAGTGACACCTTCCGCTTCCGCTCCCCTCCGCTTCGAATACGCCTCCTTACTTCTTTTTTAGCGTAAGCAAAGCGGAAGTTGTAGTAATTAGACGGAAAAATTGTAGTAATAAAAAAAAATCTTGTTTATTGTTATAAATATAAACTTTAAATTCATTCTCTCTGGCAAAATAGGTTTCAATTAATTAATGCCGGATAACTGTTATTGTGATTGAATGGTATTTCCTCAAACTATAACGGGATTGAAATTTTTAAAAATTAGTTCTCGCAGTTACTTACACGGACGGGAATGACCTGGATGTATTCCATTTCTTGATGCGTGACTGTTAGTTGCAAATATAAAATACGTAGGTATGCATTATATAGGAAGTTATGAGAAATAAGTTGTGCTGTTTGGTCGGGTAGGTAGTTGGTAGGAAGTAGGTAATCGTCCATGAGTGTACTGTGTCAGATGCAGAATGCATTTTCATTTTTATCATGGTCGTAGCAAAAACCCCTTACGCTTCGCTTTCCGCTTCATGCATTTCTCCACACGGTCCTTTTTCCGCTTAGTGAGAGCTCCCATTGGGTAAATTATCCGCTACCATACGGTTCATTCTCCGCTTCCTTACGGTTCATTCTACGCTTCCATACGCACCATTCTCCGCTTCCTCACGGTTCATTCTTCGTTTCAATACGGTTCGTTCTCTTCTTCCTTACGGCTCCTTTCTTCCGCTTCTTTGTCTCAATTTACGGTTTTTTTCCGTTTCCTCTCCGCTCCCTTTTCGCTTCGCTATGGCTTTCCTTCCGCTTCACTGGCCGTTCCGTCCGCGCCGTAATCCGCTTTGTTGACGCTTCCATTTTCACCAGGGCTATGTTTAGGGCTAGGGCTCACAGAGCGAGGTTTAAAGTTTTCGCAAGCTACCCGTAGCACGGAAAACATTTTCCTTTCGTAGTCGCCGGCAGGAAAGGGTTAACTACCATAACCATTTTTCCCGGCAGGTGACTGAACAGTAAAATTTGACCACCTCTCCTGAGTCGTCCAGCCCCGCTCGCATACCTCTTATACCTCCTGGGTCTTTGTGCGCGCTTATCGCCTCATGCGCTTTCTCGCTTTATGTTCTCGAGGGCAGATCCTTCGAGGTTTGGCAGGGCAGAGTGAAGGCAGAATTTCGAGCCGCTTAAAAAACTGGACGATGCTGTTTCTTACAGCCGTCGATTTTTTGTACGCAATTGTGTAAACGAATCAGTTCATCGTAGCATAAAATACACCTCTAGTAAACCGGCTTTTAATTCGGTGAATAGCGTTTGCATTTCCTCACGAAAAATGTATGCCCTAATAATGTTTCTAGCATTCTCATATTCTCAATGAATATATTATCATAGCATCTTTTGTTTCAAAATAAGGTAAATATTTTTCGCACACCTTTTATTAGAATGTAACTACGCCATGGACTCTTCAAGATGGAAAATAATTAACCATGAGTCTTTTTACTAACGGGAATTTTCCATTCGCAAAGCAACTCATACGTAATATGATATTAGATAAACGTGTGAATATCTATTTCTCTGAAGCAGCTTTGGTATCTCCGTTAAGTTAGACCGAGTACTAATCTGGTTAAGTGTCAATAAATATGCGTTACTTATTATCTGTCGGCTAAATTAGCTGAATATTTAAGCTAAGGTGTAATAATTTCTCCCCGTCTCATATTACGCCACAACCCTATTTTTATTATTTCCCTATATTTTACGCAAGAAGGATGAACAGATATCTACTTCCTCTTGCAGAAATTGTCGTGATCTAATGTAACGTTGAGTCTTCAAAATTTATCTTAATTAGATGTTGATTTATTATAAAAAAAAAAAAATAATTAAAATCGCTTAAGAAATGAATTCAGTCTGTAAGTGGTTACTGGACAAAATCATACTGTTTTTGTCTTCTAAGCTATTAACAACCTTCTAAATAGTTGCTTTCTTAATATGTACTTTCAAAGCACAGTGTTTTAGCTCATACAGAGTATAGTGTATTTTTCCAAGATTTTTAAATAAATATTTATTCTAAAAAACAACCAAAGAATCCATCAGTTTTTCTCCAGAGTAAGCTTATAATAATGATGCATTTAAAAATTATTAGCATATAAAACGTTGTACTTATTAATATGTTAGCAGTTTACCTGAACAGCATAAAAGTAAAATGTTGTAAAGAATTGTCTTTTTTACAGCTTTGTGTACAATAATTTTGGAATTCATTGAGAAATGTTTTTAAAAAAGCATAGCCTTCCATATGACACCAAATATAACAATATTGCTTTATAAGAAAGAAAAATATGATCCATTTTAGTAATTAATGTCAGAATTGCAGGTAAACATTATGCAAACAAAGGTGTTTTTTCATAAATGTTTACACAAGTCATTGTTATTGGTCAAAAAATCTGAACAATCTCATTTGAGCATAACTCAAAACATTGAAGAGCATCAGTGGGGTGTGGCCACTTAGTGATCGATAATCTGACTGGGAACGACCCAGGTTTTAATAAATGATTCGACAAAGCAAGAACAGAAGTACATGCAGTAAACACCTAAGTATTAATAAACTCTAAGCCGAAGTTAAAAATTTTTGTTTATCACTGAAATAATGAGTGTTGAGTAATAACTATAGAGTCACCTTTAGGAGAAAAATATATCAAATATCTTTACTTAAAATGACATCCCGGTGCATAAACATAACATAGTTTTCAACTTTTTTTCACCTTCCATGTACCTGTGGAAGACCAACAGGGCTTTTAAGATCTAATTATCAATGCAGGTTCAAACCTTAACCTTAGTATCACCCTGTAACAAGTATCCTTAAATTTCTCGAATTTTCACATACTAGTAATGTTCCTCCCAGTCTCTCATGGCTCAAAACCTGAAAAACTACAGCTGTGTCATTCGATGATTGATTTCTGAGTTTTAAATGGAATGTGTCCTTCCTTTACACTACAGGGATCGAATCTAAGTCCAAGTTCCCGAACCATTCAGTGTGCACAAGAAATGGTTTTAACGAGTGAATATTCAATATAATACCTCATTACATTTTTCATACAAGTTACTTCCACCTATAACTTTGATGAACACCAATCTCTTCTGCTCCAAATATTTTTGCCCCAAAGTAGGTGCGAATCTATGTTAATTTCCAAGGTGTTGAATCTAATACCTCTTCCCATTGCTAACTACACAGAGAATATACACCCTAACCTCCGAGCCACTGTTCGCTATCTTCGTAAGGCGGAAGAGCTTTGATTGGATGCATGCACTCTTGAAATGTTTGAACTCCTTCACTTTGTTCACACATCCCTTGCAAATAGTCCATGGCAGTCCGTCTTCCTTCGACACCTTTGGAAAAGGCAGGAGTGGATGAGTACCAGGATTACAATGAGCCCAAATATTATGGTAATTATTCCAACACTGGCAAGATTTATCTAATTCATTTTGCGAAAATATTAATTGGTGTTTCAATGTGCACATAACAGCTTACCACTACACTCTTTTTTATAAAAAAAAATCTTACTTAATTTGACCCTAAAAAACCTGCCATAATATCATTAAGGTTTGCCAAATGAGATGCTATTGACCGTTCTTCACCAAAATATGTGGTAATAGATAAGAGATGAATTGATCTTAGTCTGTTGTGGCTCCTATGTAGTGTCTCCCTTTGATTCATTATTAATTTTAGATAAAATTAAAATGACAGATATATTACATCTCTCACAAAACAGAGTGATACATGTTTTAACAATATAGAAAATGTTTTTTGAAAATAAAACAGCAGAATCATCAGGGGCCATCGACATCAAACAATCACTACCACGGGTGTAAAAAAAGTTCATACTGTGCCATCATGAGAAATTTTTCATCCAACATCCATTGCACGGGTTTGTTTATAAGTCCATTCGTTTTACACTTGTGAAAGGCATAGCATGATTACTAGGCACACCACAAAATCTGCAAAAATATCCCAAAGTTTCCCTATTGAAAATGCCCCACTGGTTTCCTATAGGAATTATGTGAATTCCTATAGGAATTACAGTTTCCTACAGGAACGATGAAGCTTCCTATAGGAACAATAAATTTCCTATAGGTACAAGAAAGTTTCCTATAGGAACGAGAAATTTTCCTATAGGAATGATAAATTTTCCTATAGGACGAATATTTTCCTATAGGAACGAGGAATTTTCCTATAGGAAGAATATTTTCCTATAGGAACAAGAAATTTCCTATAGGAACAAAAAATTTTCCTATAGGACGAATATTTTCCTATAGGAACGAGGAATTTTCCTATAGGACGAATATTTTCCTATAGGAACAAGAAATTTCCTATAGGAACAAAACATTTTCCTATAGGAATGAGAAATTTTCCTATAGGACGAATATTTTCCTATAGGAACGAGGAATTTTCCTATAGGAAGAATATTTTCCTATAGGAACAAGAAATTTCCTATAGGAACAAAAAATTTTCCTATAGGACGAATATTTTCCCATAGGAACGAGGAATTTTCCTATAGGACGAATATTTTCCTATAGGAACAAGAAATTTCCTATGGGAACAAAAAATTTTCCTATAGGAATGAGAAATTTTCCTATAGGACGAATATTTTCCTATAGGAACGAGGAATTTTCCTATAGGAACGAGAAATTTCCTATAGGAACGAGAAATTTTCCTATAGGACGAATATTTTCCTATAGGAACGGGAAATATTCCTATTGGACGAATATTTTCCTATAGGAACGAGAAATTTCCTATAGCACGAATATTTTCCTATAGGAATGAGAAAATAACCCTCTAGTTATGAGAAATTTTCCTATAGCATGAATATTTGAGAATGGAAAAAGATTTCCTATAGGAATTAGCAATATTTCTATAGAACAAATATTTATTATAGGTACATTAAGAATGTTTCCCATAGTGCGAAAAATTCTAATTAATTCGAAATTAAAAAAAGAAAACATTTCATTTTATCAATGGTTCTGCATTCTCACAAATATAATGCATACATCACCATACAAGACAAGTTTTTACAATATTTCATTTATAATTAAAACATTATTGTCAATAAAAAATTTTTAAGAAAAAGTTAGAAATTCATTAAAAAATGGTTCACCGGTATGGAACTCACATAGTCAGTTCCATTCCAATTCCAGTGTAACGCAAACAATATCTGGCATAACACACGAAGTTCTTCTCCCTTTGTCAATAGTCCGGCGTTTTACACGGGGCACGTACAATCTGATGTAAGTACGAACGTGCATTTCAAATTGCATGGTGTCGTGTATACACGATGCATTACCCGCGCGGGTAGATGCGTGAATACAATCACCATCAAATTTTCACCGTGTAAACACTCCAAATTGCGCAAATGCGTGGACAGAAAATAGCTCGTTCTAATTTGGTGAATGTGTTCACGCATCTGTCCAGCCACGTACTTGCGCGGGTAAATGCATCGTGTAAACACGGTAAGCCATGAATTGCAAGAACGCATGCGTGAATGCATGAACGCGAGGTAGCAAAATAGCTTCTGCTCTAATTCGAAAATGATTGCACGCCCGATTGAGAAAAAATGCAGTTTGAAGTTGTGCAATTTCGTGCCCGAGTAAAACGGCCTTATGACTCTGTAGGTGTGCAGCAATCCTCTTTCGAAATTAAAAAAACTCATCCTCTCTCTTCTATCAATCATAAAAATTAGTTGAGAGAGCATTAGTTGAGAGGAGATTAAAAAAATCAATCCTCTCTCAACTAATACCTAAGTTATACTTATGAGATCGCTATCTTTACAACTCAGTCAGTTGGTGTAGTGGTCAGAGTCGGCGACTCATGAACTGAAGGTCCCCCGATCTAATCCAAACGGGGGCGTTTTTTTTTAAGGTTATGTATATGAGACTATTTACCAATGGGAAAATTATTTCCGATAGGAAATTTCCAACAGGAAAATTATATCCCATAGGAAAATTATTTCCTGTTGGAAATTATTTTTATTATATTTATTATATTATATATATATATATATATATATATATATATATATATTATATTATATATTTTATTATATTTTTATTATAATTATTATATTTCCTATAGGAAAATTTCGAGTTCCCATTGTCAAATTACTGTGGGAAAAAAAATTCCTATAGGGCATTTTCAATAGGGTTGTAGATTAAAGCGACCTTTTCTCTCCAAAAGATGAGGCCATTGCATGAGAATCTTTGAGAGACCATCATTTGGTAAAATATAATTAATTACATTTGGTGAAATAAAATAATGGCATATTACATATTGCCCATTTTAGCTAATCACATATTTTTTAAGTGGATTTCTATTCCAGTGGATTTGCGAGTTAAGAGATGAAAAGAATGCCTTATCCAACCCACACATCTCAATTTTTAAGTGTGAAGCTTATAACATAAGAGCACTCCATAAATGATGTCACACAATTTTAGACCAAACTAGACCCCCCTCCCCCCGTCACCGATAGTAACAAATAATGTTATCCCCCCTTTAATGATGTCATAAAAGTTAAGATAAACTTCTAACCCCCCCCTCCACAGTTTGAGTAAAAATAAGACATAATATACAGTGGAGGTCAAGATGTCACATGAAACACACATAGCACATTGTCACAAACACACACATAGCACATTGTCACAAACACACACATAGCCCCCCCTGACACACATTGTCACAAGGTGGTGACAACCCTTCCCCCAAATCGTGTGAACATCATTTATGGACAGCCCCATATCATAACGAGCACAAAATGTAAACATCCGTGTTCACATACATCAAACAGAAAACAACATACTTTTCAATGCAGCCATTTCATCATGATCAAAACTCTTGAACTGCTAACCTGGGCATGAGGTTATGAGGAATTTGAATTCTCATGACGAAAAAAATTGACATTTTTTAACATATCTCATCACTCTTAAAGCACAAAACGAAAATTACAACGTAAATAGGTAATTTAAACTATAATATTACTCCTCAGAGTGAATGCACCATCAATAAAATGTCATCTTCCTCGCACAAAATATATCAACAAATGAAAAGACCATAGGACGAATGTATGCTTTGATAACGAAAGAGCTTGTTCTCTAAACGACTGAAAGTGAACACTTACGATCGGATAACAGTAAGCACATCTCAGATTGATATTTCGGGTGAGATCAAGAAAGATTTTCTTACTTTGTACTATGAACCCAGAGAATAGAGAGAGAAGAGTAAATGTGTAAGCCCATAGAGATTAATTTATATCCCTACTACCACCGGAATCAATTGTACGGCTGACCCAAATTTACGTAACATACCTGAAAATCATATAAACTTACCTCCTCCTGAAGACGATCCTCAACAATTTCCGATAAACGGAAACCTTGATAACCTTTAGGATTAAAAAGATAAACCGAATCTTCTTCTTCCACATGGCAAAGTCGACAAACTTGTACGCTGTCATTGTCTAAAATATTTGATGCACTTTTAAACATAGTTACTACTCCATGTCTATAAAAGTTTTAAAATTTAATAATACGCAAACAGTTCTAATCCTTCTTCTCCAGACATAAACAATCTCGTTACCTTAGCTCGTCGAAGTTACACTATAGCACTACCAACATTTGAAATCATTTTTGAGTATCTCGAGTCTTTTTATTTACTCCAATAAACGGACTTATATACGATATCTGGAAGAAATCGGAGTATGAAAGAAAACCAATCGTTTGGCCGAAAATACCTTTTAGCGTTCGTCCAAAATGGCACGATGAGAAATGAAAAAAATTCGAATACAGAGTTTTGGTTAATACGAGTACGTGTTGGCAACATCATTCGATGTCTCGAATGAGCAATCTACTAAATCAGATGGAAAAACCGATTTTTAAGGAAACAAATAAATCTGTGTATAGGAAGATATACCATAAAAGCAGAAATGCTCTAAAACTCTTAAAATATTTATATATTTGGGTCTAAAGGCCGTTTTACACGGTACATTTGTTTGTACAAACTCTTCCGTGAACTCTTGCATGGGGCAAAATGTATCGTGTAAAGTGGCAAATTGTATGAACGCTTGTGCGAATGTCTCAATGCCTGCACGGGAAATAGAACCTGTTCTAATTTCGTTGAGACAAACGTACAATCTCACGTACATTCGTTTGTACAAAATCTTTCATCGTGTAAAACGGCCTTAACGCATCGAAACTGGCAACAGTATTTCTGAAAAATATATAATATGTTGCTCTGACTACCTACAATTCAATGTCAACGTCTATGACCAACATCACAGTGTTGCTCGTCAAATAAAAAATCTGACTTTAGTAAAGTTCACAGGCCTTCTTATTTTCGTTGCCACTATGCCTTAATAATGTACTTTAGCATGTGCTTCAATAAATGACCCAAGAATTAGGGGTTTGGGGTAACTTTTATGACTTATAGGACATCTTTATAAACTTGCTTGTGCTTGTTTTTCCGTCAGAAAAACTTTTCAGGCTAAGGTAACGACAATGGCTAAGGTAACGACAATGTTTTTAATATTAGAAAGCAAGTAGAACGACGGAGAATTTACCATGCATTACGGACTGAATTGAGTAAAGTCTTACGTACATAGCTATTCATGCGTACACACTGTGTTTGGAAGTGATTAACTTCTCACATTTTCATGGACCAATATGTTAAAAAACGTTCGAAATATTTTGGACAATGAGAGCGAGCAAGTGTGTCGACTGTGTCTTGCGGAAGAAGAAGATATGATCTATATTTTCAATCCTGAAGGTTATCAAGGTTTCCGCTTGTGGGAAATTATGGAGGAACTCTTTCAGATGGAGGTATGTTTTTGCGATTGTCAGGAATACTTTATAAATATTGGTCAACCATAGAATGAATACTTGTGGAAGTGACTTTTTCATATCTAAGGAGATTTACCGGAACTCTATGAACCAATTTTTCTGCTCTACCATCTTTCTCCCTGCTCAGACTGGGTTCAGTGTACAAATAATTAAGAGATTCTTTATCCCACTTGCAAAATTAGTCTGAGATATGTTTCTTGGTATCCCTTCCTACGTGTCGTATCTTGCTCAAGAATTATGGTATTTATGGTATAAGTTCCCATTTTGAGTTATGAAGTTGCTAATATTCCTTGATTATATACAGTGAACACCTACTCTGCCATTATATATTTTTTGAGCTCCCTAATTAAAACTTTGGTAAAGGTGAGCTTTCGTCCCGCCAGCGTTTTCGCGAATTTCACCCACTTACAATAGATATATCGGAACCAAATTCACATCACTTATAAAGCAAACCTTGCGCATTTGTAAAATACTTTCAACACAACAATGCATCAACTACTTTAGGAATGGGAAACTTTCAAACCTGATAAGTGCGTTTTTTCCTCTCCGCCATCTTGTGAAAAAATGCCGTTTCCTCTTACCCACTGTACGTGGCGCAGCGATCGAGCAGTTGGTTCTCTAGCATATGCACACCTCTCCTACACTATTTCTTCCCGCCTTCCACTCAAACTCGCACCGCAACAGCCATTTACTACAATGCAATTCCATTCATTCCACCGCAGTAAACATTGCACATTTCACTTCAAATGAAGGATTTACACTTCCTTTTCACTCGCATTCATTCCACTGCACTAATAACATTTCACGTATCACTTTAAATGGAGGATTGCGAGTTCCCGCAGCGAACAAACACCCGTGCCTTACGAGGAATTCCAAGCCTGACTCAGGCGAAACGAAAGTCTGGATCGCAGACATTGGTGTGTGCGTACACGATTGACAACTCATGGCGACCGTACACCACACATGCAAGAAAACGATTAACGCCAACAAGCTTCTCAACTCTCGTTGGCGAATGAATACCGGTTGACTTTTCAACAATCAACTTCCAATTATTGACAGTTAATTTCCCCCTTCCACACTACCCGAGAGAACTCCATCAACAATACTATTTACTTAGCCTCTAACAAAAGCCCACTTATAATAACCTTGTCATCTGACGAATTTTATACCAGAAACAATACGCAGAATAACAATTTAGCCTTCTACCAATGCCCACGAATTTTTACCAATAAGCGTGAGGGATTCTATTCTTAAAATAATACGCAGAATAACATTTTAGCCTTCTACTAATGCCCACGAATAATCACCAATGAACGAGAGGGATTCTATTCTTAAAATAATACGCAGAATAACATTTTAGCCTTCTATCTATGCGCACCGAAAATCACCAATAAGCGTGAGGATTCTATTCATAAAATAATACGCAGAATAACATTTTAGCCTTCTAGCAATGCCCACCAATAATCACCAATGAGCGAGAGGGATTCTATTCTTAAAATAATACGCCCCCCAAGTGTATTGGAGGGGTGGGTTCAGGGCAAAGGAATGGAAGGGAAATTCGTTTTTCGGTTTAACAAAAGACGGAAATGCAGTACAAATCAGCATTTTGAAATTCCCTCCACTCCCAGAAATGCCCATTTCCACTTTACCATTCCCGCGAAAACTGCGGTTTTCGCTGTATTAATTCACGAAAATGCGTTTTTCACTTTTGAAAATGGCCAAATCGGGCCCGCGTACCGTCCCACCCCAGCACCCCTGTTTCACTCCATAGGCCCGTAAGCTTGTTGGGGGGGTGGGGTATAGGAATATAGTAGAAGTGAAATTAGTCTTATCCCTCTACCGGTTGTTCGTGAAAACCTCCAAACATGGCGTCGAAAACGGACGAAAAAGTCGAAAAATTGGTCATTTTCAAACGTCTATATCTCAAAAACTACTGGTCACACGGGTATGGTTCTCACATTTTTACAAATGCGCAACCTTCCTCTACTCATAGGTATCACAATTAATATCGTAAGTTTCCTAGGTTTTCCAAAAAAAAATGTTGACCGTGCGGGACGAAAGCTCACCTTTACCAAAACTTTTTATTGTTGTGATTTAGTTGTTGATGCTCAATGTAAGAATTTATAATGCGCCCTTTTCATATCATAGTTTGCATATCCAAAAAGGTCTACAGTGTGATTTAATTTTTTGTTATTGTCTTCAAAACAGTATGAGAATGGCTATGATGGGAAACATTCGTTTTTTTTTAAGTTGCTGGTAAAACTGACCATCAATTAGGCCGATCACAATCCTATTTGGATTCTAGCATTTTGCTGTTCGAAAGTCTGTTTCTCATTAACTCTTGTCTTCTTTAAAGGTGTCCAAGAAAGATGGGTTGCCATGGAATATTTGCGAAGGATGCGTTGGCAAAGTGAAGGAGTTTAAATGTTTTAAAACGACATGCATCAAAGCGAAGATTACATACCACACCATGATCGCGAACAGGGGTTTAGTGGTGAGTATCAATAGATTACTTCTAGTGAACGATGGGCAAAGCTGATTAAAAAGAAATACCTGGGAAAACATTTTATTGAAAAGTGTATAGGAAATTGTATTGAATGGCGAAAAAGATCTTATATCGAGTATCTCACACAATTTTGGCCATTTCTTGTGTACGGTGGGAGCGTTTGCGACCCAGGACAATGATTTAGTCCACAAAGTACAAAGGAGAGTCTCTAGTTCCATTACAAACTCATCAATGACTCATGGTGTAACACAGTTTATGGATTGTGGAGACACTTGGTTGTAAGCCGCAAGAGACTGGGAGGCGATATGCTTAGCTATTGTAATTAGTATTTGAGGAATATTGGCCATATTTGGGTTAATTCGAATTTCTGTCACACCAGTAAAAAATAATTTTTGCGGGTAACCACCGTAAATGGCGAAAATTACTGTGATGACAAGGGGTGGTATAACGAATGTGGATTTGTAAAATGTAATAAGCATACTTGTGTTATTATGTAGTTTTAGAGAAAATAGAGGTTGAAATTGACCAATTTTTGAAATTTTCGTGAGACTTCCTAGCCATATTTGTTGTTTTGAAATAGTTTTACAAAGTAATATCATTTATTAAAATAATATAATAAATAAAAATTATATAATTTAAGGTATACAAACATTTTTGATGCTTCAGAATTGCTTATTGAAAACTTGATGTACTTTCACAGTGCATAATATGATTTTTTTGCAAAAACTTAAGATCTGCCTCAATTACTTTGTTTTGAAATGGTGTGGTAGCTTAATATACTTGTACATGTCACTGTTGGCACATCTGGAAGGTTCGACTGAAGAAACATGCCTCTTAGATGGGTGAATAAGTAATGTTTACCAAAAAAATACCCAGAGTCGTCCTTCGCACATGAGCTGTTTTTATTGTGACATGAAAAATATGACATTTGAGTTGTTGGTTAAAATAACCAACTGATTGACAATAGATTGATGACAATTATCAACAAACCCAACTCTTCACATTCATCTGGTTGAACACCTTTTTGCTTTTCTGTCTTCCTGGAACCATTCTCCTCGCTCTTGATATTCGGAGACCATGGTATGCTGGAGTACCTCAATGAGTAATATGCCTTTTCCACTATCGAAGTTCACCTCTCTGACAGCCATTAGCAGAAATTATATGCCTTTTGCAATTGTGTGCTTTAAATTAAAATGCATCTCTTGCTCTTAAGTGGTGAACGAATACATAGACATGATACTGCTTTGTGAAATTGCGAAACATGGCCATCCTTCCTTTAGAATAAGGATATTAGTCTTGTTGGTTTTTTTTCCTGGCTGTAAAATCTTTCACTTAATTGTCCATGCATAAACATTGGAGAAATTTAATGTAATTATTGCCCCTCTTGTGTTATGTTTTGTAATGTAAGGTCTTAGCTTCTCTTGTGAATGAACCATTTCTTTATGACACAGATTGTGAAAGGTGTTTTTCTCAAACACCATATACAGTTTTTAAAAAGACGTTATGTTGCTGAGATTTGTTGTCTACTACACTATGATGCCCTATTCTAGCTTACCTGCTTTTGCTTATATTGCAGTCTTACATTGCTTCAAAACACCATCTGAAACTTATAGTACAAGTTGGAATATTAAATGAGTAATGTCCTCTTCCCAATCACAGGTCACTTACATTAAAGCCCTTAAAGGAAAGGTCTTCAGCCATTCTTTGCCGTTTGTGCTTGTGAGTCCTCCCTGGTGAACATATCCTGTGCAGGAAACGTGAAGGACTGTGCTCACACTTCATGCACGCTTATCGTACCTTACGTGCACGGCTCACTTTTTTTTCTAAGTGCTCTTTGAGGACCATTTAGTGGGAAAATGTTGTATATTCTCGTGTACGACGTGCACTTTATTCCCCTCTTTATCAGCATCAAAAAATTGTGGGCGTGTCATAAATTAAGAATTCCATTTGCAATGGTGTTAATACATACCTATCCAAAGAAACATGATGACCAAAAATGTGATTAATACTTTGCTACAAATTCGTGCCATATTAATGAAAATTAAGAATCTGTCATTGTCAATACCAGATAATACAAACATATTCATAGAACCTGAGAATCCACCAAGATTCAGACCGAAGTTAAATACATTAAAATAAAAATATGGAATCAGCAAGCTCTCGGCCAAGATCATTTTCTTGCCTTTCCATTGTTAGGCCCTCCTGATTAATTTCCGAGGTGCATATTCTGTTCCACGTACAGAGTTATCCTTCAGTTCACCCAATGTGCATGGTTCGTATGGTAGATGCTTTAGTTTGTGACCATCAATTCAAACAGTAAATTCATTGCTTCTTTAGTTAAATATTATCAAACTGAACAGTGGTAAAAGACCTCGTGCATTCAGTGTTTTTGAGAAACTAAAAATTATAAAGTTAGCGGAAGAGATCGGCAATCTAGCCAAACATTAAAAGTTAGAAACAAATATTCTTTGTTTTAGTTTAAAATCGATATAATTAGCATCTTTAGCAGGTGTATTTTCAAGATGATCATTTATGTTCTTTCCTGTTAATGGCGGCCATAATCATGACAAAGAATATTGACGCTAGTGCATCAAAATTTAAATAAAATCTATTGTTGTACTGATTTTCTGTAACAAAAAATAACAGAAAAATGTTCTAGTGTGTTCATAATAAGTTGTTACTATTCCCATGAAGATAATATAATAATTTTTTTCAGATTTTTTAAAATTATTTTTTTCCCATTATTCATTGCTAAAAGACAAGGTGCTCGTCTTACACGGGGGCACGTGGTACACGAGAATAAATGGCATATGCTTCAATTTGGCATAAGGCATACCTGAAGTACATGTATTGTATGCACTTAACTCAATTACGATCAAAAAACAAGCCTTTTGACCTAATGATATTACCTCATCAAAACCTACCAATTGTTAACATATCACGCCCAAACATTCCCGTGTGAAAAAGGTCACAATTCCATAAAATGCCATATGCAATTGTGACGTAGGCTGGCATAGGAAATCATGTGCAAATTAACCCTCATACTTTTCATTACATTTAATACAGTATGCTTTTATGTCCTTTATATTCTGGACAGTTTTACTCCCATATAATAATTATTATCATCTTCTTGGGTTCATCTTCATCAGCAATAATAGTATTTAAATAGCAGAAGAAAGCAATCCATCTCACAGAATATGCTCTCCATAACATACAATGTCGTCCCATATTTAAAAGTATACTTACTTTTCCATATGTTAGCGTCCTTTTTGTTATGTTACTTGTCAAGTCAAATTTAAGAGAGTTCCTTAAAAACATTGCTATTCACTATCTCTGGAATAGGAGCCATAATGCATTCTACCATTGCTATAACCACACCAAATCAGCTTCCCCAGGTCCACAAACCCCGGGCTTGCATTTGTATAACAAGTTGCCAATTAAGGTAAGAGACAACAAAAGCCTTAGTTCCTTCAAAGTTAGGCAGAAGAAGCTCCTCTATGCTAAATTGCGCTACTCACTTGATGAATATCTCAAGGATATGTCAACCTGCTCTATCGTCCGTCATTTTCCTGTTCTTTTATATTTGTCTGTAATTTAGTTTTATATATGATTGTATTTATGATTGATTGATTTTATTATTTTTGTTTATAATTTAAATTGTAATATAACTGACAATCCCTTTCCCAACATGTATAAATCCTGGATAATTAACATTATTACGTTGTCACTGTTGTAACATTTCCCGCTGAGTCCAAGGCAAACATCAGGTTTCATTGCCATCATAATGGCAAGAGAGTCAGGAGGGATTGGACAATATTCACAGTCACTTTTGATGGCCATCGTATAAGTAACTACACGTAATTATCATTATTATAATTTTTCCAATAATTTTATTTGCATAAATGTTGTCCTACACAGTGCCAAGGACAGGTGCAAAGATATATACCAAAGACTGAAAATTACCGAGGAAAAAATCATTTGACGCGACCAGGATTAATTAAGTCATATTCTTTTTTCATGGTGAATTTCACCATCTTTGGTGAACATTATTAATAATATTTAATATATTTTTATGTCATCTGAAGGAAGAATTAAAATTTAGGTGGGCTACGAAAAAAGTGACATTTTAATCCATGGGCACTGGGTTTTATTTTTTTCTTTCAAAATATTAATCGATTCCATAAAGTTTTCCCATAACTGCAAATTATATGACTTAATCTCAAATCTACATCTTTAGTTGTTGATCACTTCCATTTCAGGAACCAACGATTGCCTTCCGGAAGAGACGTAGCAGTGGAACCAGTGGGAAAGACAATGATGGAGAGGAAGTGGTCATGAAAGAGGAAACTCAAGTGGTGTCCACAGATGATGATCCTCACCAGGAGGTCACTGTTATGAGAAGGGAAGAAGGTCACGGGGGGAAGGTGAGCAAGCATGTGAAATCTTTTTTGCTGTACATTTTTGCTGGATGATACTGCTTTGTGTGATGAGTGGTAAAAATGGAAAATTTTATTGTGAAGTAAAGGATGATTTCGTATGTTTTTGGTAAATGGTTTGCTTAGAAAGGATCAGTTGAGAGTTAAAATGAAGCGTTAATATTCGGTTCTTGAAATTCATTTCCTCTTATCGCCAAGTATAAAATATAATTATTTCTCAAACCTATAAATAATATTATTTAATATAATGTAATAATTTAATTTTCCAAATATCATAAGACAGAGTTGGTACACAATGCATAGATATAAGACGTGCTAGAAAAAATTAATTAAACAAAGAGTTACATGTTTCCATGTATACAAATGATATAGTAAACAGCATTAATTGCAATGAAAATGGACAGTTGAGATGATACAATAACTGTACAATACAACACTCAAACTTTGTTGTAAAAGTCGTGTAGGCTGTGGTAACACTTTTTTACAAGATTTTTTTATGTTATGTTTTTAAGTTATTTGCAGGTGTATGTCTTACACAGATATCTTAAATGTGAGGGGATTAAATTGAACATTTTGAGCCCGCTGAAGGATGGGTATTTTTGTGGCTATTTTATGTTTGTGAAGAGTGATATGCACATAGGATTCTGATCTTGTCAATTGATAATGGATACAACTGTTAACCTTTAACTTTTTTAGGTTAACCTTAAATACAACACAGAATTTACAAATGTGTAGGCATGGCACTGTAATCAGCCCTGATTTCACAAACCATGTTCTAAATGAGTGTATTTTTGATTTCCCCAAAATATTTTTACTGCACTTTTTGTTAATGAAATAATTTGTTAGGGGTAGTTATAGCTGATCCCCAGAATTATATTACATAATTGACTTTGTTCACAAAGTTACAGTGATATAGGGTCAATAACCCATTATGAGATAATTTATCCCGTAGAAATATCATTTCATACAAGGTTACAGATAACTTTGCCGTTAAATCGGAGACATCCATCGACTAGTTCCATGAATTTTCGATAATGAAACCTAAGGATAAACTGTTATCTGCTAGACTGAAACTGTTGTTATTTAGGAATAATTGATTAAAACTCAGTGAAGTATCATTATTAAATAATAATATTAGTGTTTTTGTTGTTATTATTTGTTAGCGATTCACCATTTCCATGCTGAGTTTTAAACTTCCCGACTGATTCGATATTGATCTGTCACATTATCAGCAGAAATGAAAAAGTCAGGGTGATCGGCATACATTATGGGTTTAACCTTATTGACATTGATGAAAGAGGGGAAATCATTAATGAATATAAGAAAGAAAAGAGGGCGAATAATACTTCTTTGGGGAATGCCTATGTTCATCACAGAAGGATCAGATTAACCCTTTGTATTATGCGATAGAATATCTACACAATGTGTTATGTTGCTTGGATGTAATCCTAACCATGAAAATGCTACATCTCTTATTTCATAATTTCAACATTTGTGAAGAAGAATTTGATAGTCAACCATGTCTAAAACCCTTGAGAAATCTATTAGAAGAGCTAAGAAACTCACCATTGTCTAGTGACACCTATTTTTAAATTTACTACTGAGTGCATTACATATTAACAATCACTGCTAACCGAGATCCTCCACATGCACTTTATTTCATGTCCACTTTTTTATACATGCATAATAATTGATTTTTAATGCTCTTACTTTGCTTTCTGAAATAACACTACAGTGTGCCTCGTGTCTACTTATGCTTCTACTTTATATTTTCCATTGACTATTATCATTACATGCCAACCTATCTTGTTATCACCATTTTTTATGATGCCGTTAAAATCAAGTTTTCTTCATTAATATTTTCACATTCTATGGATTTAACCCTCCGTGACTCGCGCCCTATTTACTAACGCGAGAACTCGCGTGGGGTGTTTCTGACACCCCACTCTTTTTTTCTATTTTTTTCAATTCTATCGATCAATTTTACCAAAATTCCTTTCCTTATTAGGTGTATTTCTAATTCCTGCTAATATTTGTTATTTTATTACAAATAATGTTTGAATATAAACAAAATAGTGTTCTTATATTGCTATATAGTGAATGTTTTTACTAGATTTAAAAATTTAAAATAATCGGTTGACGATAATTTGTATTCAGTTTAACATTTAGGCCGTCATCATCACATAGTAATCATTTAATTCATTTGGGAATTCAAATAATATTACTGAGGGTAATTGGTAACGTTACTTCGTACTATTACGGTCTCCCGAATGTGGCTCTCTCATACCATAAACTTTCATCTCCAACATAGAATCACGTATAAATACGTGACATATTAAAAGACCAGTAAATAATTGCTCAGAGTGTTATTTGAGTTATCCCCGCGTTCTCTATACGTTTAGGTATCAAATTTGATTAGATGTGGAAAAAATGGCTTTGCGACTTGCATCTGCCGTCTTTGGAGCTTATTGAAATAAATGTAACCTAATTCCCTTAGCCGGTGATCCCTAATAACCTTCTAGTCAATTTCGACATAAGTATTTCAGACTCGGAAATCATGGGAAATAAAAGAGGTTTGCTCATTTTCACCACGTCTTCCTGCATTGCTGCCCTTTCTCTGCTTTTTTTGTGTTAGTACCGTATTGGTGTTGGTTCTAAGCTCTTCCATGAAATGGCAAAGGGACCTAGGTAAAGTTGCATCTTTTTGGAAATAACTTGCTGTGCACCAGAGACCTGTAAACGGTTGGAAATATCCAGACGATTCCCACGCGACTTTGTTTATTGCTCATGCCAGTATGACGTCCATACCCAACCATCCCGGTCAGTCGTACTCCTGCGGGATTGACACGATTATACACGCTTTGAGGGGAGAGAAGGGGAAGTCTGGGAAATACAAATGCAAGGAGAGTGAAAACTCCTCTGCGCACCAAAGACTGACTGGTAAAATAATACGCCTGCTGGTCTCTATCTAGGACTTTCTTCTTGTACAAGGAAAGTTTATTGATTTTGGTGTAGGACTCCCCCCCCCCCGCTCTCTTCGGTGAGCCCAAAACACTTTGCATGCAATAAATACTTTTGTTCTGGGGGTCACTGAATCCATGTAAAGAAGAACAGTTTCTTCCCTTTTGGCAATTCAAATATGAATTTTTGTCGTTGTTTTTCTGAACGGTATCTTTTTATTTATGATTTATTATGGTTTATTGTAATTATTTGGCACAAATTATTTTGTCTACAGTAAGTCTTTTTTAGATCAATTTTAGATGATAATATTTGTGAAATGATACCTATGAAATGGTATCTTTGTGAAATGCGATGCGCACATATTCCTTCCACAAGTTGCAAAGAATAAATTAGTTTTTATGTCTTTACCTCTGAGAAAAATCACACACCTCGCACTTCCTCTCCTCTGCTTCTAATTTTCTCCCATTTTTTTGTGAACCTCTCTTGGCAATAACAGAATTAGTTAAGCCATTGGCAATTTCTCGGAAGAAAGTTCTCCTATTAGTCATCATTACAGGATATATGCTGATAAAAATAATGAAGGTATTGATGCCTGATGTATTCAACAAATCGTAACATATCACCACTGGCAATCTCTTCGTTTTCCTGGGAACACTATAAGTAGCACACATCTCATCTACCGTGTCTACACAACCTTTCTTCCCTTGGGCTGTCGTTTACTCAAAGAGGACCGTCTGGCTGCATCCCGAGATAAACCTCCAAGTTTTGTGTGTAATAGATAGTAGTATCCATGAGAACAAACATTTTTATCCCGTACTTGGCTGGTTCATTCGGTAAATGTTGGTGGAAAGAACATATACCCCGGAAAAGTATCAATTTCTCATATGTAGTGGCAAACTCGCATATGCTGTAAAGCTATTGACATACAAAAATATTGAAGACCTCTCGTATAGGAGCCAACTTAGCTGTTTTTCTCTTATTTTCTCTGTCTGTGACATCATAAAATCATAAACATTGCAGTAAAATTTCAAGTCCCTGATCACTCATTGATTCCCAAATATCTCCATACTCAAACCATCTTGATCCCGAGTATTTTTTATGTTCTGGCGCCCTGATCTGTTAGCACCTAAATAAAAAGGTATCCGAATGAGAAATTTGATTTCAGAATCATCCGTAGGCTTAGAATTTCTTTTTCAAAAATAATTTTGCACTTTTTCTCCAAGTTTGATATTTGTACTATTTCCTATGATCTGAAGAATTTTTTCATCAAGAATGATGCTGAAACAATCTAATGTAAAATTATATAATTTTTATTTCCCTTGAACCCAACTGCCTGAGATACAACGTTATGGATTGGTGTTCGAACGTTTCGTTGTGGCTCAACAGTACTCCATTTCGTCATACGAACTTTACCCATAAAATTATTCATTTGTCAAAGCATCATGCTCAGTCTCTAAATCACTGATGTCCTGACGTGGCTGGCTATGTCGTGCTCCGATTTTTGTGCTGAAGCAACCGATTATTCGCTGCCTGAGTCAAATTATTCTTCGTCAGATATCACTCGAAAGCAGAACAGTAGTTTCTATGTCCCTCTCAGAACGTAAGTAGGCCATCTTAGAGAAAAAGAGTTATGTAAATTACGGAAATACTTTTTACGATGCCTAAAATTTTAATTTACATTTATCGCGGAGTAAAAATATCATATACACTAACCTTGAGTTTTTCGCAAAATCTGTAACCTTTCCACAAACAAAAGCTTCCGATAGAATGTGTTCTCAGAAATAAATAATAAAAATTTCCTAAAATAATGCGATGACAGGCAATCTGACTAAGTTTTTAAAAAATACGACAATAGATAAATATTATGATGAAAAAAATTGAAAGTTTATAAAACGTGATGAACGTGATGAAAAAAGATGTCTCAGTAAGCTGAATAATAAAGACGTATCGATTGTAGAAATTAGATTAATGCGATAATTTAAAGTAAATTGATATACCAAATATTAGGATGAATTGCGACAGAAGTATATAGATAATGCACTTAACACAATGAGAAGAAAACCTTCACCTATTTAGGATACGTTTGCAAGCATTAAAATAACACTCACAAAATTCACTCCGAAAAGTAGCGCACCATCTTAAAAAAAGCGTTCGATCTCGACCAAGATCAAAAGAAAACTAACCATTTTCACAGGATAGGTCAACAACATCTTAAACTCCAGCTACTGAAAAGAAGGAGACATAATCTTTGACCAGAAAAATATCCCATCCACAATAAGACGCTGGGGTGTCTGGGACACCCCGCGCGAGTCACGGCGGGTTAAGGCCTTACGTAAGGCCATAGGACTCTATGGGTGATGTCAAATCTTGTGGATGGCACAATGGACCGTTAGGTCTAAGAGCCTCAGGACTCCATCTCTAGGGGTCCTGCCAAAAATTACATTAAAAAACCAGACGCTCAAAAAAACGAATAAATTCATACAATTATAGGAAATGGAAAGGGATAGAAACACATAAAAGGACGAACACAGGGTTAGGTGGGGAAGATGAAAATGTGTCACATCCAGACAGAAAAAATTTCCCCTTACCCGGGATTCAAACCACTGATCTCCTCACAGATCACCGTATGCTACCAGTTACACCAGCAAGGCTAATGCATATGCTAACAGTTACACCAGCAAGGCAACTCAACTACCTGCTGAATTCGAAGGGGTTTTGTGTCACATCTCATGCTCAACTTTAGCAACCGAGAGTTGGTGCACAGGAGCTGTGCTACATGTGGATTTGGAGAGTTAAAGAACAGTTTAATAAGATATAATATTGTACCTGGCATAGTGAACTATTACATTTAAAACAGCTGAGTATCTGACGCATGAAAAATACTTGAAAATCTTGCCAGTCTGTGGAGCTCGTGGATGTACGTATGAGCACAATTGAGACTAGTGAGTAGGTACATACATTATGAGATTTGTAGAGAAGTGTACTGGCCAAGATGGAACCAAGAGTGAGTGGAAAGTCAGCAAAACAAAAGCAATGAGTACAACACCACAACAAATACAGAATCTCAACAGGGGTGGTGAACATCCCTTCAAGAGGTGTCCCACTAATGCAAGACAGTGCTTCACTTGTTCTGGGGTAAGGACACTTAAGCCATTAGTGTCAAGGTAAGAATGCAATATACATAGAAGTGAAAACATAAATGGAGGTACCTTAAAATTCACTGGAAACATTAAGAATGATGTTAACATGATCAACTGGCACGAAATGATTAAGGCCATTGGAAAATATAAAGTAGAAGCAAAATTACAATTGAGGGCACACTGCAATGTTATTTCAGAAAGTACAGTAAGGTCTCCAAAAAAATTTTGCTTGTATAAATAATGTGGGCATGAAACTAACTGCATGTGTAGTCTCTTGGTTAGCAGTGATTGGTAAGATTGCATTCAGTTTTAAATTTATAAATAGGCATGAGAAATTATAAGATTTTATAGTTATTAATAAGAGAGAATGAATTTTAATTTTCAAAGATAATTTAAAAACTTTTACTTTACAATTATTAAAACTTTTTGTTCTCAATGATTTTTTCTAAGCAAACCATTTACAAACAAAGGACAAATTCATTCTTTATTTCTTCATCAATTATTTTCCAATTTTACCACTCATCACACAATGCAGTGTCATCGTGCACAAATGAATAACCAATTAAATCTCACATGCTTGCTCACCTTCGCCCCATCATCTTCTTCCTTTCTCACGACTGTGACCGGATGAAGATGAACTCCGGAAGATGATGTTAATAATTATGTTGGAGTAAAACTTGCCATAATATAAAGTACATGAAACCATACTATTAGCCATGAATCTAACGAAATTCACTTGGAGAGTCATATCACAAAAGACATTATATGGAATTGTGATATTTTAAATTTAAAAATTTGGAGTTATTTACCAATCTCTTGCCTTAGATTGTTTTAAAAAATTGTACTGGTGACAGAATGTTAACTAATGATAGGTTTTGATGAAATTATAATATGGTCAGGGGGCATGTTATGTCATAGTAATTGGTTAAGGACATGTACTTCAGGTATGCAAATTGAATCACATATTTTTCCAGCCAATGATCCTCTTAGAGCACTTTAAGAAAATGGTGAGCTTTTCACATAAGGTACAAGAAGCGTGCATTAGGTGTGTGCACAGCACTTCACATTTCCTTCCAGGGAGGGACCAGGGAGGGCTGGAAACCACAAATGGCAAACAGTGGCACAAGAATTTTGGCTAAAGGGCTTCGAAATAATTCAATTGTGGTTGGAAAGAGGGCCATTAATCATTTAATTTTCCAACAATTGACAAAAGTTTGTGAGGGTTTTTGAAAATATACATGAACACAAGAGATGCAAAAGAGGTAGGCATTGATAGGGCATCATAGCAAAATAGATATTTATAGCAGAATGTTTTAAGATAAGGTTTTTAAGAAAAGTAGGTGGTGCTGGAGAAAAACGTTTCACAAACTATAACATTAAAAAAGTTCATTAATTTATAGGTTAATCTGAGACTTTTTATTAATGTCATTACATTTTTTCAATGTTTATACCTAACAATCAAGTGAAAGATGTTAAAAGCTGGTAAGAAACATAAGAACACGACACCTATCCCATTTATAAAGGAAGAATTATGGCAATTCATAATATAACATCACAATGCAGTATCATGTCTATTAATTCATTTTATGACATTATCACAAGGGATACTTTTGGACTTAAGATGCAAATTCGCTAAATGTATTTAAAGTTGGATTTTAAATAAGATATTAAAGATTCTTATGTTCCAATTATTAAGAACCTCGTCGTTAAGACATTTATTCTTTAACTAAACAAATAGGTCGTACATAGATACTTAAGAAAACAAATGAACATCAAATGTACAACGTTACGTAGTTTCCAGATTAATCAAATACGACTGAAATATACAACACCTCCCCTTAATCTGAAAACTCAAAAAATTATAATGCTCAGTTCACGAGTCCCAACCCTTGTACAAAACGATCATGTGGTTGTCCATGAAGAGCTTTTGTTAAAATATCAGCCACCATACTACCTGTAGGGATGTAGGAAACAGAAACAAGGTTATCAGTGATAGCATCCCTTATAAAATGATGGCGAATATCAATATGTTTGGTCCTGGCATGGAACATACTGTCCTTGGACAACTTGAGAGCCCCTTGATTGTCACAGAATAATGTGATGGGTTTGTCCATGCCAAACAGATCTCTTATCAGCCCTTTGAGATGAATTGCTTCTGTTGTAGCTTCCCCTAAGGCCATATATTCTGCTTCAGTTGTTGAAAGTGCGACAGTTCTCTGCTTCCTAGATTCCCATGCAATGGCACAATTGCTCATCCTGAATACATAGCCTGTATATGACCTTCTGTCTTCACCCTGCTGGAAATTTCTCCTACTGTTTACAGTAGCCTTTGGGCTTTTTGGAACACTCTACTGTTTTCAGTAAGTCTACTGTAATCCTACTGTTTCCTACTGTTTACAGTAGGTTTACTGTACTGCCACTGTTTTCTACTGTTTACAGTAGCTCTTCTGTACTGCTACTGTTTTCTACTGTTTTTACTACTAAAAATATAATAAGCCACTACTCACTTTAATACTACTGCGCAATGGCATGATTTATTTCGTCGCAGTGTATTTCCTACCTAACGCTACAATCCCTAACAATTCGACTCGACGCACCTGTGCTCGCACCCATTACTGATGAAGAGGTGTTGAGAAAGACGTATATATCTAGTAACTTCCGTGGATAAATGTGACTTCGAGAACTATTATCATTAAATAAAAATTCCGTGATGGTTTGAGGAAATACCATAAAATCTTGATAAAATTTATTTGCCATTAATTAATGCCAGATAACTGTTATTCTATGTTGCCACATAGTATGAATATAATGCAATATTACTGCGAATAAACAAGATTTTTCCAATTCCCGCACGTTAGCTTCAGCGTCGTAGCTAGGAGCTAATTCGACTCGACGCACCTGTGCTCGCACCCATTACTGATGAAGAGGTGTTGAGAAAGACGTATATATCTAGTAACTTCCGTGGATAAATGTGACTTCGAGAACTATTATCATTAAATAAAAATTCCGTGATGGTTTGAGGAAATACCATAAAATCTTGATAAAATTTATTTGCCATTAATTAATGCCAGATAACTGTTATTCTATGTTGCCACATAGTATGAATATAATGCAATATTACTGCGAATAAACAAGATTTTTCCAATTCCCGCACGTTAGCTTCAGCGTCGTAGCTAGGAGCTGGCCAGGCAGGCGGCTGCCAGAGGCACAACCCTCAGGGGGCACACTTTGCAAACCCATAGCCTGTGGGCCATAAATCGAGGTAATATTACCTCGATATATATGGTATCAACCAGTAACTGTCGTTTCGGGGCAGCTTGATTCTTCTTGAATCTATTTGTCTTACCTAGAGAGGAATAGGTTGTTTCATCTCGTATTGCATGGTTTCAGCTAGTAACTGAACGAAGCGAATCAACTACCTCGTTTCACATTGTATACACTCGTTTCAAATGTGCAATAATCAACTTGTATTATGGCGTAATATAGGTGGACGAAGGCAGTAAGTGGAATAATATCGCAGGGTACATTGTGCACGGTACTTCAACAGTCAAAGAACTGTACCTACACCGAACGTTGATTCGCTTCCTTAAGCGAATCACCGCTTCGTGTACCCTTCATGACCGGTCGAGGAAGCGGAACATTTTCGCCAGGGAGAGACTTGGGCCAGAAGAATGACTCCTATGTTGAACTTGTTGAGAGATAATTCGGTAAAATTGTTCATATAGTTGCTGTGGGGGATGCACATGTGGAACTTTATGTTGTTCTCAAGCCGCTTCACACATTAAATGTCTGTGGCCTAGGTATAACCTGAAAATTGTAGTTGGTAGAAGAGGGAAGTTTTGTGCACAATTTTCCACAATTAAATGTGTCTCAGTTCACATTCAGGTTGATAATTATGAGTATGTAAGCTCAGTTCCATTTAAACATTTTTGTTTTAATATGTAAATTTGTTTGTCTTTTTGAATTTCTAATCATGTATACCTATTTTATTGTTTATGCACCAAAGTACTATGTCCTTCTATTGATTAAATTTTGTATTGCCATTTATTAACTACCTATATATGTCTGTCTGTACCTATGTGTCCCTACCTATCTGAACAGTAGAAAACAGTAGAGTTCAGTTGGATTATAGAAACCAGTACAATTCAGTAGGCTACTGTACCCATAACAGTAGAAAACAGTTGGGATCCAGTAGAGTCCAATAGAGTGCAGTAGAGTTCAGTAGGACTCAGTAGAAAATCCTACTGAAACCAGTAGACATTTTTAGCAGGGCAGTGCTCCCTGCCCAGTCAGCATCAGAGTATCCTATAACGTCCGAGCCACTGGTCGTCTTCTGATACTTCAAGGAATATCCTTTGGTACCCTGTAGATAACGCAGTACACGTAGAGCAGCACGCCAATGAGTAACTCCATAGTCAGTATTGAACTGACTGAGAATGCTCACAGCATGGGCAATATCAGGACGGGTTGCAACTGCCAGGTACATTAGTGATCCCACAAGTCGCTGGTATAGATATTTAGATCCATCTTCCCGTTCTTCATTGTTCTTTGGTTTTAATAATTTTTGGTTGGGATCCAGTGGTGTCTTGACTGGCTTGGAGTCAGACATCCCAAATTTCTTTAGGATATTTTCTAAATATTTCCTTTGATCTACACTTATGGTCTTCTTCTCTTTATCTTGGGTAACTCTCATACCAAGTAATTCTTTGGCTTCACCTAGATCCTTCACTATAAATTCATTCCTCAAAATTTTTACAAATTCTGCTCTTTTTGCTTGATTGTTGCTTAGTACAAAAAAGTCATCAACAAAGACAGCTACAATAAGAATTGTAGTTCCATAAATAGAGTAGTACACACAAGGCTCATTATCTGCTCTCTTCATTCCCATGCTCATCATAAGAGAGTGAACTTTCTTGTTCCACTGCCTTGGTGCCTGCTTCAAGCCATAAATGGCTCTCTTGAGAAGACACACTTTCTTCTCATGTGACTTCTGAATGAATCCTTCAGGTTGTTCCATATATATTTCCTCTTCAATATCACCATTGAGGAAGGCCGTTTCAACGTCAAGATGATCCACATTAAGATTGAGTTGTACAGCTATAGCTAGCAATAGTCTAAGCGTTGAAAGTCTTACAACTGGGGCAAATGTTTCCCCGTAGTCAATTCCAAATTGTTGAGTGAACCCTTTCGCCACCAAACGAGCCTTATAGGTCTTGACATTCATGGCACTCCTCTTTATTTTAAAAACCCATTTGCTTTTAACAATTTTTCTGTCTTTTGGTGGATCAACTAGAGTCCATACTTTATGATGAATAAGTGATTCATACTCCTTTTGCATTGCTTTCATCCACATATCCTTATCTTCTCTGGATAACGCTTCAGAAACTGTGATAGGGTCGTCTGAGTCTTCCACCATAGCTTGATACAGTAACATATCATCTGGCCACTTTTTGGGTTGTCTTTCCCTCTTAGGATACCTTTTACCTTTCCCTTCCTCACCAACAGATGAATCCTGTGAATCCGTCATTTCAGGATTCCAGTCATTTGGAGAGGAGTTGACTTCATTTTCATGAGAAATTAGGTCACCTTCTTCAACAATTTCATCTTGGTCAGTAATATTTTCCTGCTCATCTTTATTTCTTTCTTCCACTTGAATTAATATCTCAGAATTATCATCACATTCTTTGATTTCCTCTTGCTGAGTTTCCATCTTTTTCTCTCTGGTTTCGATAAATATAACATCCCTTGATTTGACTATTTTTCGTGGTTTATTAGAGTCAATCAATCTGTATCCCTTTGTTGATTCACAGTATCCAACGAAGATATATTCTTTGGATTTTGGATCCCACTTCTTGCCAAGTTCATCTGGTACATGAGCAAAAGCTCTTGATCCAAAAACTTTAAGATGCTGTAAATCAACCTTTCTGCCTGACCAGGCCTCTTCTGGAGTAATACCTTTTAGTGCTTTGGTAGGAGATCTATTTTTTAGATAAATTGCAGTCATAGCTGCTTCTCCCCAGTAACTTACTTCCAGTTCAGCATCCTGCAGCATTGATCTCCCTTTTTCAACAATAGTCCTGTTGAGTCGTTCTGCGACTCCATTCTGTTGTGGGGTGTATGGAGTTGTAGTTTGGTGCTCAATTCCATGCTTCTTGAGAAAATTTGTGAACAAATCATTCATATATTCAGAGCCATTATCACTGCGTAATACTTTTATTTTCTCACCTTTCTGATTTTCAACCAAATTTTTATACTCCTCAAACCTTTCCTTGACCTCAAACATGGATTTAGTTTTCAGCAAATACCCAAAAGTTTTTCTTGTCAAGTCATCTGTGAACGTGAGTAAGTATCGAGCTCCTCCCCAGGATGGTTGAGACATGGGTCCACAAATATCTGTGTGTACAAGCTCTAGAACTTTACTAGCTCTAAATGCTCCACTTTTCTTAAATGGTAAACGTGCATGCTTTCCTTTTATACATGCCTCACAAGGATTTATTCCTTCATCACAATAGGAAATGCCTGTTGCCATTCCTCTCTTTAGTAGATCCATTGATTTATGGTTAAGGTGCCCGAGTCTTTTGTGCCACAACATTTGAGTATCCTTCACTGTCACCGATGTGGCAAATTCTTGATCATGTGCCTGATCAAGTTTGAACATTCCACCAACGATGCTTGCCGTGGCCTTGACTTCACCTTCAACTGTACAATCATTCTCATGAAATATGTGACAGCCTTTTCTTGAGAAGACTAATACAAGATCCTTTTCAACCATTCTGTGAGCAGAAAGCAAATTAGCTGATACCTTGGGGACGTGTAATACATCAGTTACCCTTGTCATGTTACCATTCTTAAGTTGCAACACAACTTCACCACTTGCTTCTGCAGACATTTTTTCATTGTTGGCAACGGTAATTTCCTTAATGCAACTTTCTTTGTAGGAGTCCATCCAATCCTTGCGCATAGTCATATGTGCTGAGGCACCTGAGTCTATATACCAGTCATTACTGACCTGATTTGAAGTAAGAGCAGAAGTATAAAGCGTCAATTCAGTTTTGTTGGCTTTCTCATTATAATTCTTCTTTGAGGGTTCAAATTTCTTCTCTTCCTTCTTCAAACCTTGATGCTGTTGCCTTTCTTTCTTCAGTAGTTTGCACTGCCATTTAAAATGTCCAATTTTGTTACAGTGATGACATATTAAAGGTCCTTTTCCTTGCTGTTGTTTACCACTGTTTCCACAACTAGCAAATGCTGAGTCCTTGCCTGATGTACTCCGAGTATGCTGATGCTTAGTATCTTCTTTGATTAGAATTGACCTTACATAGTCACTAGTAATAGTTGCTCCTGAATTTTCTAGAGCCATAACCAAAGGTTTGTATTCATCTGTTAGACCACTCAGCATAATAACTCCAAGGAATTCATCATCAAGGCCAGCATTGATTGCATTCAACTGCTGTGCAGTCAACATTATTTCATTTAAATAATCTTCAATATTGCTGAACATTTTCATGGTCAAACTAAATATTTTTCGCAGAAGGGAGAGCCTGCGAGATAACCCGCCATCCGCATATGCCTTTTCTAGGATGTTCCAAGTTTCTTCAGCTGTTTTTGCTGACATCACTAAAACTTGAACAGACTCTGACAACATGAGGCATATTTTTGACCTGGTTCTTGCATCTCTTTTATCCCACAATCTCCTCTCATGAGAATCCAGTTGATTTAACTCTGCACGACTTGTTTTCACACAGTCCCACAAGTCCACATCTATTAGATACATTTCCATGTTGAATTTCCATGTACTATAATTCTTCCTACCTTCTAACTTGGCAAAAGCAGGCAGTGAACCACTACCCATAAATATTAGTGAACCAGTAGCAGCACTTCCACCAGGACCATTTCGGAAATTTGTAGTTCCCGCCGCATTTTTTCCATCTTGGCCGTTTCCACTTCCATTTCGGTCAATTGAGGCTCCATTTCCATCCGGATCAGTCATTTTGTGATGATGATAGAAAAATGTAAACCTAACCTCACAATTTTTTTTTTTGCTAGATTCTTGTACGTAATTCACTGTTCTTAGTTCTCAATTCACGGAACATTAATATCGAGCCACCGCATCTGTGTCTGGGCCCATAACCAGTTGGATTTTAAATAAGATATTAAAGATTCTTATGTTCCAATTATTAAGAACCTCGTCGTTAAGACATTTATTCTTTAACTAAACAAATAGGTCGTACATAGATACTTAAGAAAACAAATGAACATCAAATGTACAACGTTACGTAGTTTCCAGATTAATCAAATACGCCTGAAATATACAACATTTAAGAGCAAGGTGAATGGTTCCAGGAAGACAGAAAAGCTAAGAAAGTGGACCAGAATACATACATTTCAATGTCTTCAACCAGATGAAGGTGAATATTTGGGTTTGCCGACAACTATCATCAATAGCAATACTATTTGGTTATTTTAACTAACAACTCAAATATAATATTTTTCATATCTCACAATAATAACAGCTCATGTGTGAAGGACGACTTTGGGTATTTTTTTGTTAAAATGTCGTATTCACCCCTCTGAGAGGCATGTTTATTCAGTGAAACCTTCAAGAAGTACCAAGGGTGACATGTAAATAAAATTAAATCGAACAGAAACTTATATAACAATCCAAATACATGTATAATAAGCTACCACACAATTTGATAACAATTTTTTTAAAGCAAAAACTGAAGGGCCAATATCATTATATCTTTTTTGCTATTCCCTTCAAGTTCCATTCAATCATTTACTTGATGAATTACAATCTCGTAACGTTTTTCATTTCTGTACCCCAAGATAGGTCTGAAGATATAGTGTTTTTCCAGGTATTTCTTTTGAATCAGCTCTGCCAATAGCTCACCAGACAAAAGCTATTGATACTCACCACCAAGCCCCTATTAGCGATCATGGTGAGCAAAGAGATCTTCGATTTGATGCATGTCGTCTTAAAATGTTTAAACTTCGTCACCTTGCTGATGCATCCCTCGCAAATAGTCCACGGTAGCCCGTCTTTCTTGGACACCTTTGAAGAAAACAAGAATGAACAAGAAAGAGTTATTCGAGCAGCAAAATACTACGGTTATAATTTAAATAGGTCCACCCTTTTTAAATTTAGGATTAACAAAAACAACCAAAAAACAAGTTAAATGTTGCCGATTCAGATATTTAAAAAATCAAAAAACATCATACCTGATAGTAGACTCATATGGATCTGAATAACATGAACTGGACAGAGTGCCTTATCAATTCCTTTCATAGAAAAGAATATATTTATTCACCTTCGATATTACAAGGTATGTCAGTCTAGCATTATGCAGGTACAGCAAAAATATCTGTACAAGAAAATTGGTAATACTTTCGAAGTGTATACAGCAATTAACGCTTGACTAATTTAACAGCTAAACATCATCAACTAAATCTAAGCGTTAAAAAATTTTAATATTTTGAGCTCAAAACATATTATGACTGCACCAGCTGTATAAAATCAAAGTATATCAGGAAAGAAACAAATCAAAAGAGAAGTTTATAAGGTAACTACGGTAGTTCTTGCGCTAGATATGACTGTAATCGCACACGTAGGAAGGGATAACAAAAAACACATCTCAGATTCATTGTGCAAACAAGATCAAGAACTCTCTTAAATCTATCTAAACTGGATCCCGTTTGAGCAGAGAGAAAGATGGTAGAGTAGAAAAATAGGTTCATAGAGCACCGATTTATCTCCTTAGATATGAAAAAGTCATGGCCACACTGATTACTTGTATGGTTTACCCATATTAATGTAACATTCCTGACAACCGTACAAACTTACCTCCATCTGTAAGAGTTCCTCAATGATTTCCCATAAGAGGAAACCTAGATAACCTTTAGGTTTGAAAATATGGATCAAATCTTCTTCCTCCGCAAGACACAGTCGACATACTTGCACGCTCTCAAATTCCGAACTATTTCGAATGTTTTTAAACATACTGGTCCAAGACACACGTCTATTAAAATGTGAGGAGTTAATCGCATCCAAACACAGTGTATTCCCATGAATAGTAAGGTACGGAAGTCTGTACTCAATTTAGTCCGTAATACGGGATAATCTCCGTGTTTTTTTTACTTCATCTTATAAAGGCAATAACATTGTCGTTACCTTAGCCTTCAAAGCACATCATACGTCATCACCAACAGTTAATAATTTATGAAGACATAGGTAGGATAAAATACTCCGAAATTTATTTAAAGGCTTTTTAAGAATAAGTATGCTTTAATACATTATGAAAAATATTGTACAAAGAAAATTTAAAAAATTTTTAACCTAATTTACGATAAATTTTAATTTGACATGAAAACATGTGGCGTTGGTACACAAGTTAACTTTGCATTGTGGGTAGTGACGTTTTACTGATATGACAGTTTCGGTCAATATGCATGAGACCCAAATAGCTTTAAAAAATGTAGCTTTTTGGGATATCCGATCACTAGAAAATTTTTAAGAATGATAGCGCCGCGTTAATAGGAATAGTTTCCATAAAAATAAATTTTTCTATCGAGTATTGAAATTATAGATCGATCTAGACATCGATGGCTATAGCCAACGTAAAAAAACATAGTCTAAAAATCAAAGTTTGTCGTGCTCACTTTTAAGTATTATTTCCGTGTTTATTTTTCGGGCAAAAGATGAATGCTCAAATGGATAAATATGATCAGTGTATGTCTGTACTCCAAATTCTTCTGCGTGAGGAAGAAATGTCCGTTTATTGGAGAAAATGAAAGGGCCTAGTAGACACCCTATTTTAAATTTTTTGTTGGTAGTGGAACTGGAGTGCTTTGAGGGCTAAAATAACGAGAATGCTTAAATAATGTGAATGGAGTATAAGGACGATTTTGATGTTATTTAATTTCTATAGACGTGGACTAGGATGTTTAAAAGTGGAGCAAATATTTTGGACAATGACAGTGTAGAAGTTTGTCGGCTGTGTCTTGTGGAAAAAGAAGATTTGGTTTATCTTTTCAATCCTAAAGGTTATCAAGGTTTCCGGTTACGGGAAGCAATCGAGGAACTCCTTCAGGAGGAGGTAAGTTTTGCCGATTATTAGGTATGTGACGTAAATTTTGGTCAACTATACTATTCATTCCTGTGGTGATTGTAGGTGTAAAAATTTATATTTAAAAAGAATCATATTCTCCAACTTGGGACAAATATTATGAAATATTATGTAGTGAGAGAAAATGAAGCATACATATTAACGTTTCACAATGTATTTTTCACTAATTAAATATCCACAATGAACATATTTTTATGTCCGGTGACCAATGCAAAATACTGCATTATAGTTTTCCAATAGTAAAGGAAAAAAGTTGTTAGTAGGTATCTACTTATGCAGGTTTGGTCAATGTTTAAAAAATCAATTTCCTTTCGCCAAAGTTTTGCCATTTAATGTAAGCAACATCATCGTAATAAATTCAACTGTTTCAGGCTGGATATGGTGGAAGTTCTCGATATTCATAATGAATAAAGACGCTTGGTAATCGTCCATAGATTTATTTATTTGACACGACGCGTTTCACCACACTGCGGCATAATCATGTGCAGGGTTCTTCGTTTTAGGTCAAGCGCTCTTGTTGGTGAGGGAAAGGAGGGGGGGGGGTCAGAGGGTTTTATATTAGCCTTCCCCCTCCTCCCCCCCACTCCCTAACGCCTTGGTGGAAAGCTATATATGCTTGACCTAAAGCGAAGAATCCTGCACATGATTATGCCACAGTGTTGTGAAACGCATCTAGTCAAATAAATAAATCTGTGGAAGATTACCAAGTGTCATTTAATATGAACATCATCAATAACGCTTAAAGTGAGCATGAGAGCATTGAAGATCTATTTCTTCCTTTGGACATTGGCGAAAGGAAATATAGACATGTATTAATCATTCATCAGCCCTCCATAAATACTTTAAATTAATTAAAAGTGGCCAATTGTAAACTCAAAAAAAGCAAATAAGCATATAGTAGAGTTTAAATTAGGTAATTACGATGAAAATTTCATCTTATGCTTTTAAGAAGATAACATTTTAGAAAATACCATTTTTTTAGTGAAGAGAATCAAATTCCTCATAATCGTATGTCAAGGTCAGTAGTTAAAGAGTTCTTATCTTGGAGTAATTATTGCATTGAAAAAAAGTTGTTATGTGTTTTTTTTCTTTGAACACTGATATTTACATTCAGTGTTCGTCATAATATGTTATGAGCTTCTAATATAAAAATTGCTTCGTGTATTAAAAGTATTCATGGTTCTTCAGAGTGGATATGTGAGAAGGAGTCCTTTTCATCTCATAATATGCTAATCCACTTTTGTCCACAGTTTGATATAGTATTTATTTATATATCTTAAATAATATATGATTGGCTAAAATGGGCAATATTTAATATACTGCCATATTTATGTTGGACCAGGTTAAATTGGTTTAATTTTTACCAAATAATAGTCTCTCAAAGATACCCATGCAATGGCCTCATATTTTGGAAATTAATGGTTAATTTTATCTTCAACTATATGGATATGTTTGCAGATTTTTTTGTGTCTAGTAATTTTTCTATGCCTTTTAAGAGTTGGAAACTAACGGTCTCCCAAAGATGCTCGTATACTTGCTGTTAGAGCAGAACTTTGCCATGTGGCCTAATGGCACTGTATAATTTTTCATACTTCCGTGGCGATGATTGTTTGATGATGATGACTTCGGATGATTCTGTAGTTTTTGTTTTCCAAACTACATCTCCTATATATTTTTAAACATGCATTACTCTATAGTGTGAGAGATGCAATAAATGCGTCCATTTGAATTCCATCTAAAGTGAATGATGAATGAAAAGGAGACTCCTGTAGGTTTGAGCCACAATAGACTATGATCATTTATGTATCATTAAATATCACATCATTTGGAGAGGAATGGTAAATTGTATTGCATTTGGTAAAAATCTTTATGATATTATGGCAGATATTTAAGAGTAAAATTGAGTTAGATTTAGTTTTTATGAGGAGTATAAATGAACACTGTCATTTGCACATTGAAATGCCTATTATTAGCTTCACATAATGAATAAGATAGATCAGGCTGGTGTTTGAATAATTTCCATGATATTTTGGATCGTAGTTCTGGTACTCATCCACTCTTGCTTTCTCTAAAGGTGTCCAAGGAAGATGGAATGCCATGGACTGTTTGCGAGGAATGTGTGAACAAAGTGAAGGAGTTCAAACATTTCAAAACCGCATGCATCCAATCAAAGATCTCGTTCATAACGAAGATGGCCAACAGGGGCTCGGAGGTAAGTGTTTATGTTCCATGTGTAGTGAGTGACGGGTAGAGGTAATAATAATCGACACCAGGGAAATGAACATAACTTCACGCCTACTTTAGGGCAAAAACATTTGGAACATGAAGAGACGTGTTCATCAAACGAATAGTTGGAAGGAATGTGCATGAAAAACGTAAAGAGATGTTGCATTGAATAATGTAAGCTTATAAAGCCATTTGTTTTGTAAACTGCAAGGGCTTGGGAACCTGGACAAAGATTCAATCCTCCCAGTGTAAACAAAAGAGACATGTTCCAAATAAAACAGTAATCAATTGGGGAATATCATATAACTTCTTAGTTTCCGAGCGGAGAGAGACTGAGCTGCTGTATATATTTGATAGAGTAATTGATACTTGTTATGGGGTGATACTTAGGATATAGTTTTGACCCTGCATTGATAATGAGGTATTTATAAGTCCCATTGGTCTTGCACAGGTACATGGCAAGTGAAGAAGAGAAAAGCACTATGTTATGTATATGCCCAGGGATGACATTTTATTCACAGATATATTTTATATTTTGTAATCCCACTGGTGACACTTAATTACAGAAATTGCACAGTACTTATTTTAGAAACATAAGAAAACTCTTAATTCTTCTACTTATCTTTTGAATTACTGAGGGGTGGGCAAGGGCCTAGCCACGTTTTAACACTGGTTCCCATCAGAGCACCAAAGTTAAGCAATGTTGGGCCCGGATGGTGGATGGATAGGTGACCCTCCTCCATTCCTCGACCAGGCATGGATGAAGAGATGATACTCCCTCCACACCTATACCGTGAGGCCGGAGGGAGACCCAGACTGGGCTGGTTGGAGGGAGGACATCCTCCATATCTGGTACAGAGGTGAGGAAGGGGGAGGCCAATCCTCCATACCTCTACCGAGATGCTCTTGTCCCCTGTCTGCCAGTGGCAGACAGGCATGGGGTTGGCACAATGGACCAAGAAAGGTCTAAGTGCCTGGGCTCCTGACGAAGGCCCCACAACAACAATCTATCTAATCTATCATGTCTATGTAGTCATTTTGTGACATTATCACACAATATGCTTTTGGACTTAAGACAAAGGCTTAAGGCTCCTGATGAAGGCCCCAACAACAGCAATATAATCTAATCTATTACTGAGGGCTCATTCCACATCCAATAACCCAAAAACATACATAATTTCAACCATCGTCTCATATTTTCATGAAATATTTTTCCCTTTCTAATGTCATTAATTAAATGCATTATAAAGTATTTTTTTCTCTGTATGTAGCATAGTTTTTGTTGATATTAGGGTCAAAGTTTTTGAAAATTGGTCATATACGTCACATCTGAAGTTCCATTTTTAAAGTTCAGTAAATAAGGAAATAATTCATAGCTCATGGACTAATTAGTCTAGCGCAGTAAAAATTTTTACCACGTGTCAGTCAAAGTGCATATATTACAACAAATTAAGTTTCATTAAATTTTCTCTGCTCTATGAGCCACTATGAATGCGTTTATTAATAATTAAATAAGTTTTCCAGTATCAAAACCCTACTTCTTTTAATGGGAATTATCACTCAAAGGCAAATGAATTATTAAAGCATATTTTTTATTCTGCCCAATCTTGTACTCCGGTGATCATGAGAGAGAAAAATTAGTGGAATTGTGATTGCAAATATGACTTTTTTAATTAATAAAACCTTTTTATAGCCATAGAGGAAAATTTGAAGGGTCATTCCATGTCAATTCTTCTAGCCCATGAGTACCGATGACTCAGGTCTCCATGAAACTTTTATCACTATCTGCTGCAAGTAAATTATTATTCCTTGCAACATTTTTCATTCCTGAGCCCCTTAGTTTCCAAGGTGGTGAGGTCAATGTTATGGAAAATCTCTCATACATATCGCTTCTAAGGTTCTGCTTTCTGAGTACATATGGTGAATACTTAAGGAATTCATAGTTCATTGACTAATTAGTCAGGCAGTGAAATTCTAATCTTAGGACAATCAAAGGATGCAAATTACATGAAAAAATAAATGTCATCTCTACCTAACCATTTGAATACCTTTAACTGCATTATAATTTAACTGCATAAACATAGTGTTCTTCATTGCTTGAGTCCTATCTTTCCAATGCAATGAAATTACATTTGATTTTTGGTTAAGACCAAGCATATGATTTTGAAAGTTGGAAAAAATAGTGTAAATTTCATCTGTTATAATAAAATATTGATTAAAATTTATTCTATATATGCACGGGTTATCTTTGTAGCATTCTTTTGCATACCATGAATCATATATGGGGGTACTGTGATAAGACATTTTTTGCTAGTGTTCAATTAAGTATTGTTGACAAATTGATTTTAATTTTATGTAAAAGTGTACTAAAATAGTAAAAATGAAAAACATTGTATGGCTCATTGACTTGATGACATCAGCAAGAGAAAACATTTTCTTGAAAATCTTAGTTGGAGGGTGACATGGCCAGGGTGAACTGACGTGGAATGACCCTTAAGTATTTGCAGTGTCTAATATGGATTTAATGCAAGTACTTCTGTTCTTGCTTTATCAATATTTTTTTCAAAGGGTGCATTAAATGCAAGTACTATACAATGGAAGCAAGTACTTAGTACATGGGTGTCAGTACTAAGTAGGGATGTGTCAGTACTATAAAACTCAGCTTTCAATGTTCGTGCTTTACAGTGAATACTTATTACATGGATTCCTCAATGTAGCACTCTGTGGGGAAGCACTTGAAATATTATCACTCTGTAGCAGCTTTTGATACCAGTACTTAAATAAGAGGTACTGGCAAATAAAGAAATTATTACTAATTTACTAACGCACAACTACTAACCCCAGTTTAAGAACTATAGTACATTAGAACTATTGTACATTAGAACTATCAATTTACTACACCAAGTACTATCATCGGCCTTCGTAAAAGTAGTACATGAGTACTACCACCAGTTCTTGATTTCCAATGCTTCCAGTACTACATTTTAGTAAGGCTTTTATCATTCTAAGTGTGATCACCAGACACATTGTGCCCTCACCACACAGATTTTCAAAACAATTTTGAGTCATGCCCAATTAAATTTAATCAGATTTTTAACCAATATTGAATGACATTGTAAAAATTTGTGAAAAGACAACTTGGATGGAAAAATGAATACTGGAAATTAAGACTGGGATTGTTAAAATATATATTATTTTTCTTATTTATGAACCAATGTTGTTAGATTTGTTGTCCTTTAAAAGGTATTGCTTTGTTTTTTTTAACATAATCAATTAATAAGCAAATTGTTGAATGCAAACCATAAAAAATTGCATTATAATACAAATTCCTACTTCTTTTCTTATTCAAGTAAACTCTTTTTACTTAAAAAAGGTACTACTTTACATATCCTCATAATTTTTTGTTAATGCACAAATATTGTAAGTTTACTTCAGAGAAAAATTGTGAAGATACATATTGCTGTTTTTTAGATAAAATATTTATTTAAAATTTTTGAAAATGGAATTTAAATTATTTCATCCAAATAAATACATATACACGCATTATAACAAATCAAAAATAAGGGTGAAATTAGTCACCTCAGATAAATACTATCTTGTTTTGCGATTGCCATTCCTTGAATAAATTGGCTGTAGTTCCACAGCCATAAAATAAATTCTGGCGTTTATATTACATAAATGTGTTCCGTTATAACAGTTATGGGTTCACAGGATTCACAAGATTCACACAATGCAATAAAATATGTATGCATACTATCCCTTAGGCTGCGGTAAACGTATATGTACGAGTGTACCGGGAACTGCGGAGAGAACGTTCTTGTACGTTTGACCTTATCTGTCTACCTGATCCCTCAGTCCTTTCATATTTTTATGACCCAAACTCTTTCTTTCCAGTGGTGGACATCTGAAAATCCACCCTTTTTACCCAAACCACTCCCCATGCTCTTAGATGGCATACCACCATATTGAAGTACGACCGTTTCTTCTGATTATTCACTCTAGAGGCTAAGGTTGTCTCAAAAGTTAGTTGTCTTATGCTCTCGCCCGGCTCAATTATCAACAGATTTTTTGGTGTTTGGTATCAAACTAAACAGAAAGTTGCAATAAAAAAATATTTTCATGTTTATTTTCAACAATTATGCCTATAAACAAATTTTCAAAATTAGTTCCAAGTCTCACTAATCCCTCAGCAAGTTCCAGTACCCACCCCCTGGGATCCCGAAAAAAAGGGCCGGGAGGGGATTAGATGGGTCATATAACTGCCCGGCCTTGGTACGTGGGAAGGATGGACAGGCTCCATCCATATAGATATTTGCTGCACAAGGTGGACGAAATGCGCTCTAGCTGCCGTAGTTTAAGGGCTATACAAGAATCACACCATAGTTTTTTGCAAATATTTTACATCATTTTAGTGTATCCACCAATTTTCAACTTTCTGATATAAGTAGTATTATTTCTACCTGATGAAATCTCATTTGGATTTTTTTGATAAATTGAAGGGGCATTGAAATCATTTCAACATTGGGTTCAGGTTTAGAATAGATACAAATTTCTTAATCTAATACCCTAAGGACTCGATTTAATATTTAGACCTCCCCAGTTATAAAATATTTTTTAACTTTTTATACAAATAGAGATGACGAAGAGGCAATACTTTCAGTTTGTTATGACAAGAGAATATGGATTCTCTGGTGCTAGTTCCTGGAATGACACATTGTATTTTATTTTGTACAATATGAACTGGTTGAATATCTAAGTAGTAGGTGCCCCTCCCCCAAACAATTCAAACCATATTCCAGAATTAACAAGAGCTAAATAAATAGATTGCATGACCAATACATATCAAGTTCTTTTAGGCATGTTAAACTTTCCTAGAGCATTTAAATAATTCAGTTTTTGTTACCTAGAGTGGTATTCATAGTCAAAAAATATTTGTCGAATAATCGACAATTCAAAATCTATGATTATTTTCCAAACTAATTATTTCGGCCAAGTATTCGTAAACAGAAAAAAGTCATCGATTCTAGTATCAATGATTGAGGAATCTCTGAATACTGGTCTGAGTTTGTGATTTATCAACTAAAGATTGAACCTTTGAATATTCGAATGTTTTATGATAAATGCATGGAACCTTTGGTTTTTTGTTCTTAAACCTATTGATTTTGCAGTTGTTATACATTTTAGCTTGTTTACGTTTTAAATTATCCTAAAAATACCTCAACAAAGAGTTCCTTTGAAAATAATTCGATAATAATTTCAAATAGAACTTTTTAATCTTTGGCAGGCAATGATTTGTTCGTAGTTTTTATTTTTCAACAAATCACTATCACAATGATGTCCTTGAGTGTCGGCGGTATTTTGAAACCGTTTTCGTGGTGAAGTTTCTTACTTTAGCATATTAGTCGCTTAGATTGGAAGCGGAAAAGAGAATTATTGTAAGACACTTCACTGCTAAGAATCTTGAGATCTTTAAAGTTTATTTAAATGATTCCGTGAACATTTTGGAGAACAAATAAATGAATGGATCCAGTTCCATCACAGTTTTTGTAGGCCTAAATCTCCTGTAGAATTATTATTCTGAATAATGCTCAAAGGGATTAATTTCATCTTTGATACATCTCTTTGGAAGATGAAGATGTTCCATTACAAACAAAATCCATCGCACTCATGTTAACACGTTCGCTGCCGCTTCGGTCATAATGACCGAAACGTGTACTTTATCATCACGCCCCTTCGGTCATTATGACCGAAGAATGAGTCAGTTATTTGGCCTCTTACAGCACGCCGTCGGTCACAGCTACTTCGGTGCCGCTTATATGACGTGACCGACGCGGCGTGCGTAGTCGAATGCACATGAAAACTTTCGGATTTTTTTATTCATTTTTCAGCTAAAGGAAAAAGAATAACACTTTGGCGCAGTGGGTGAATTCGTCAAAACATCGGTGGCAGGGAACGTGTTAAAAAAAGTGAACGAAACGCAACTAAGTTCCCCAAGTAACTCAAGATAGAAAATCTCCGTTACAACTCATTTACAATTCATTTGACACCGATTTAATTGATTCGATTCTGTTTTACATCTGCTTTACGCTTATTTACAGTTTCCAAGCTTGCACCGACTGATGTGAAACTCATATACATATCTTGATTTACAATCCAACTTCTGTACAACTACACTCCAGGACTTTTTCAACACATTTACAATGGGCAATATTGTAAATGATTTACAGAAGGAGATGTACAACTGATTTTCAGTACCTGAAAGGCAGTTCAAATGTATAAGTGATTTCTAAAAATATATTCACCGATGTTTGTTCTGTACATGTATAATCAAGCTCCAGTATTATTTACAAACGAATTTTAAAAAAGCATCTACCCGGTATGTTTATCCCCTGGTTCATCCTTCAACCGAAATTTTGTCAAAATGTGAAGCTTGCAAATGAATCGGAAAGACTTCAGTTCAGCCAGTAAACACTTCAGGGAGAGCTTTGCGTAGTTAACTTTCGTTTTACTCTACATTATTTCTATGTGTTTGTTGATACAGTCAGAAATTGTCTCCTTTCATAATTTCTGCAAATTATGAGCTATGTCTTGATTGAAATGTGAATAAACGTGAGTGATTTGGAAAAAATCTAGTTTATTCTCAGTAATATTGCATTTTTATTCATACTTACTGTGTGGCAATATAGGTTGTGAAGTAATTAATTCCAAGTATCTGTTAAGGCGATGTAATGGTATTATCTCAGATTGTCACGGAAATGCCATAAAAATTAGTTTTCGAAGATGCATTTACTCACTAAAGTGGCATTAAACATATAAGACTCGTGACGCGGGTATTTCGATTTGTGAGTGTATGCGCGTAGAACCGTAGGGTAGCTGATCAGACGATATAGATACCTGCAAAGCCGATAGGTAGATACAAGATAGGATAAAACAATATGATATAAGAAAGTAATATCGAGTTTAGGTCATGAAATTTAAATCAGCTTTTCTTTGCCGACGTTTCGGAATGTAATTATTCCGGCATTAGGGCTTAAAATACATTCGTTTGAGACCTTCAATGACACGTCTACCAAGAATAGTTGATTTTAATTTCATTACTTATTCTCGATATTACTTCCTAGAACTGGAACTTTGGTGCTCAAAGACTTCAGTTTATATCCAATTTCCTGGGCAAAGAATGTTGACCCCCTTCTTTTCAAACGCTTCCTCTATTTTTGTCACTTTTCTTTCTTCTTTTTTGCACTGTTTTCTATGTTTTTTGTGATTTTCCAATTAAGAACCCCTATCACTAGCTCCCTGGCTGATCTTTGGTCCAAAACGAATGATATTTATTCATTATTAATTACTTTATTTGGCTTACAAATGCACTTGGCCATTTTTGGAATACACTTTCATTGAGAATTATAAAATAGGCTTTCAGCATCTTTCTTAAGCTGTTTCAAGTTTTTTCGGACAATAGGTGACTTTTCCTTCTTTGTTCTCTTCAAAATGTATCTAAATTTCTTATAATAACTCAAAACTGCGCAGATGATGCCACGGTTTGATGTGGCAGGTACAGACACGTCGTTCCACACTCGCTCCACTCTGTTGGCAATAAACTGCGTCATCTCTTGATCTGATGGATCTTATCCTTCTATATCTTGCCGCTTTTTCATCTTCACCCACTCATTTAGTTGTATTTCATATCATCTTCAAATGTGGGCAGATTTATTTTAGACAACTGTTGAGGGGCACCAAAGAGAAGAATCTCCACTGACGAGTATGTCGCCTCTTTCATTGCATTTTTTAATTGCTTCTCTACAAAAAAAATCACTCCGAGACACGATTCAAGCCTCGCCAGACCGTGTGCTAAGCAAAAGACATTCATGGGGAGTCGAGGCGCATAAATTGTTCCGCTAGATGACTCCGGATCGTGCAGTTGTCATAAAACATTTTAATCCATAATAGAAGTGGGGGATTTTCGAGACCAGAGGAGAGGGGAATAGGTCATATGCGTAGCTTCTGTCATAACCATATAAGTGTGGAAATTGCAACATAAGTCATTTATTACGCAACTCACAATTTTTCACGTTTCTTTGCATTTAAAGACCAGTTATTATATAAACACATGATCATCCGATCTCCGTGGCGTACTTCCACAATTCCTGAGATGACTGGTACTACGTCGACTGAAAGAATTACTTGAATCGCGACTTTTTTAGCCAAAATAGCTCTATAAGTGGGAGTGCATAGTGGGTCGCCTACCCTCAACATAAATGACCTCCGTAGGATGTCATCCTTCCGATTCAAACATTTTTCTCTGTTCCTTAGGTACTACGGGAAACATTCTTCAGCATACTGAACTTAGAATTTGTTCCATTACTTTACAGCTAGCACCGACTCAAACTTAGCTAATTCTAGGATACACAGAAGTTTTTGTTCACCGGTGGATGCCACATTCCTGTACCAATAGTGGATAATCTGCAAATTGCTATTCCACGATAGAAGGATAAACTGGGGGAAATATATAATACTGGAATGGTGATGGGGCCAGTGAGCCGGGTTTTCTTATGTTATTCTCGTTGTAGTGTTTATTTTTAATAGTTATGAATGTTAAATAAGTAAATGGTAAACAAGAAAATATTTCATATACACTTGTTAACATACACTTTGTATTTTCTAAATAACATTCGATGGATTATTTTATGTTGAAGTAATGATTAATGCAATAGATTAAATAATTGCTACCGTGATTGATATTTATGAAGCGTCAATCAAAATTTGATATAGGACAGTTAGTAGATGGGCAGTAGTTGTTATAGGCAGTTATTATATGACATCTCACATGTAATGTTAAGCTTGTGCCATTCACTCCCACACTGAAATGTATTCAAATGTAAATTGTGTTAAGAATAACATGAAATTTTAATTGTTAATTTGTCCTGATATGCCTCATGAATAATGTGGAGGTCTTCCTCTGCTCTTAATACGTGATGCAATCGATCTTCCAGCTCATTATTAAAGATGAGGCCAATGTAGATGTATCATTGTCCGAAGCAGAGACTCACGATCAGGAGATCCTTCGAAAGGATGTTTCGTTTATGGGAACTTCCAATGACTCATCCTTAGCTGATCCCTTATATCTGGGGAGACAATATCAGTTCTTGGTATGTATTTTCCAACTTTTTATATCTTTTGAGACCTCTTGACTTTGCTTTTTTGTCAAATTGCACTTTGACTACAAACGGTGTCAAAACTTTATATTGTCTGTTATCAAAAAGTATGGTTGGGTGGTTTCATAGCCTTAATTATTGCTGTATTCCTTCTTCCAGATTGATATCAAAGAAGATGCTGATGCCGTTGAATCTCGTTCAGTAGCAGATACTTCCCATCAAGAGAACCATGAAGAATGTGGATCCTTAGACTTACAAGTTTCAAATGTTGTGTGCTTGCCACTTGTAATGGACGAACTGGTAAGTTTATGTTGGCCTCCAATATTATTTTTTCAGCATGCCCCATCAAACGAGACCTTTAAGTTTCTTGCAGTTGTATTTAGTTTCATCCCCTGACAAAAATCTTCATTTTCCACTAGGTGTTTTCTCGTAATAGTGTCGATTGAGTTGTTCTTTCCTTTCTCTCAAGACTTTTCATGAAATATCTTTTCTACCTACTTTTGCTTTTTCGAAGGTGATTCATTGTTTGCATTTTGCCCAGGAACTACTTTCTACCTCCCAAACAGAAAAACAGCGGATATATTTTTCATCTCTCTGCATTTTTTTTAATTGGAATAATTGTAAATTGGAATTATTATCATCAATTTTTTTTCTTTTAGGCTCTGGATAGTCACAATGACACTGAAGGTATAGAGTATACAACATCACCGGTGTTGCAGAATGATGAGGAAGACTTTGAGTATAGACTAATCCTATATAGTGTGCCAGAAGATGAAAATGCAGATAATGGCCAATCGGTGAGTGCAGATGGGCTTCTCTCCATTTATGTTCCTTCTTAGGTAGTTTGAGCGAGATATCATTTCCAATGAAATTCAATAAATTTGGCCCGATATTAACACCAGAAGGCCCTGGTGGGTCATTTTGAGCCCATTTAAAATTTTCCATTGCTCCTGTTTGGTTTTAATTATTGCACAACTTGGCACCTTTTTATTAATATCCAATGCTGAATTTCTCTTAAACATTCACCCGAACATAAACCTAAATTATCTGGGAGATGATACGTGATCAGTAAGTTAAAAGGAACTAGAAGGTTTCATAGCCGTAATTTACGCTTAAGGTTCAGCCGGTGGGTGGACTCTGGACCTAAAGGATTTGTTGAATAAGGAATGGGAAGCACATTTTTAAAGCAAACCATGTCAAAGCACAGATATTTTAAAGTTCATGAATTAATTAAGATTTGATATTCGGGCAAGCAGGGCACAGAAGATGGCTAATGACAATTTTTTGTCTCTGAGTTTTGGATAAAGTTTATTATAAATTTATTTCTAGATACAAGCCCACTGAAAATATAAAATTAAATGAAATGCTATTTTCTTGTAAAACTCGTGCATTCCTACTGTTTATGCACAGTAAGCTGGATAAATACAGAGCAAAGAAATGGCTACTATGTAATGCTGCAGAGGGAAATGGCAGAAACGTGAAGGAAGCAAAGGCAGAATTATCACTTCAGCCATTGCCGGTAATTCACGTTGATTTGTTTAGAAACACCGTCACCATGTGAATATCAGCTACTAATCACAGAAAGTAAACAAGATAACATGGAAGTATTTGGCTGTAAAAGGAGGAATGTTTTATTCTTTCGCTGTGAAGCTAACTAGGCTGCCACTTAGTTGTGTAGGTGTATCTACATTACCAACTTGGATATTTTAAATGTTATGCTATGCGATTATGAGTAAGCAATTAATTTCAGTTTTTATTCTTATATATTTGTCTCATTTCTATTTCATTACAGAGTAGGTAATAATAATGAAGTAGCTTCTTTATGACCAAGTATTTACAGCTTTAATTATTTTATGGTTATTGATTGAATTTATTGTTTGTATCTAAAGACAGTTTATAGAGCAGAAACTGTGAGAGAAACTTGGAGTTATCTCCAGTTGACTTCATAGTATAAGACTTAAAGAAAAAGCCAAAAAATTTCCAGCGTTGATATAATTACCTGCAAGATTCGGAACCTATTAAATTTGTCTTCACCGTTTTCCTTGCCTGCAACAAAATCTTATTCAAGGGATGTTACAAGTCTGGTAAATCAGGGAAATGTCAAAGAATTTGAAACCCGTCAGGGAATCCAGGGAAATGTCAGAAAAAACCGTCGAGTTGTCAGGGAAAAATTGGATAAGGGTGAATTTCGATGAATTGGTCAGTGGCCAACGCACCCCAACTATACGTTAATTCATTGTTGCCGGAGTCGATGTTCCATCTTCTGAATTTGTCCAAGTTTCATAAAATTGTGATTAAATTCGATGAGTAAAAGTAACATTGGTGTGTTTTCTTAACTTAAAGTTGCACTTTAATTTTCACTGCTCTCTGAACGTCAAGGAAACGCTTGAGAGAAATGTCAGGGAAAATGACCATTTTTGTCATGGAATAGCCACGAAAAGGTCGGGAGTTCTCTTTCAAGTGCAGTCGTTAACATCAATGTGACATTTGCATGCAACAGTGTGAAAAAGATAGGAAGAAACCCTTCTATTTAAAATCGATAAGTCTCAGTTAATATGTTGCTTTGTTGTGTCACGATTGTTAGATTTTCAGAGCTTACAATATGATTCACTGTAAGCGTTAATAAGCAGAACCAATTTGTATTTAGTCACAGTTGGGATAAAAGCCTTGGCATAAATAAACACTATTTTTTTTGCAACTGTCGTGGTTACTTTTAAAAAGGAGACACTCTTGTGGTTTTTTTACAGCAAAGTTAAATCTCTCTTGAAAGCATCAATGGAGAAAATCATCATGTGTTGGTCGCTTCTTATTTAAGTCCCTTCGGTGGCCAAATGTAGTGCATTCAAAATCCTTTCTAGTTATTACACCTACTCCTACGTTCTGTCGCGCATCTCGTAATACACTAGAACTTGTAATCACTAACACCAAATGAAAAAGCTAACTAAATAAACAAGGGAAGAGTCATGTACTAGCACAGGAGCAACACCACCTCTATTACTGACTGAGGTTTACTGCAGACTGACAGTTAACAATAACACACAAAATGGTGGATGGCGGAAAGACGCGCTCGTAGCCACAAAGGAAGTTCGAGCGCACGCCTGAGTCTCGTCATACCGGGATTAGTCACCTTTGATGAGGCTGCGCGACCAGTTAATATTAAGATATGAGGATTATTTTACTCTACTTTCTTTCTAAGCTCCTCCAGGTTACAGGAATGTAACTATTGTTTCTCAATTAGATTTGTCATAAAATCGTTGTAAAATGTAAAACTTTGAAAATATACTAAAATCGCAAAATTATCTCATATTCTATAGCGATGCGCGACAAAAATATATGATATAAATATAATCTATTAAATTTTAAGTACATGTAAAGTCGTTTACGCGATATAGAACTGTAGTCATACCACCCTTACATACTTACAAGAAATATTGAATTTTTATGGTTAAATAATTTTTATCGAACTTTAACGGCAATGCGCGACCGATAGATGTAAAAATGTTTTTTTTTAATATCATTTTTTTCTTTTCTATACCAATGGCAAATTTTGCGCGCTATAGCATTCCCAAATAAAATAATTTATTTTTTAAGCCACCCTAATCAAGAATTGTCAACGCTGTCATGAGCACATCACAAACTCTAATATCCATGACATATAATGAGAGACAAGTAAAATGTTCTACATTTAATAATATTCAGTCTACGCATGTAGGTAAAGTAAGTAGCTGTAGGATTATCGGTTCACCTATCTTGATCTTTGAATTTTTGTATGGCTATGGTCTGTCTAATGGTTATGATCGACTTCGAAGGTGTGAAACACAAATAGCTGAGACGATAGCACATGATATCAGCAATAACCAGGGAGTGTATGGGCCTGCAGATATTACCAAGGACAGATATATTTTCTTCGCAATGGATAACGTGGATTTAATGGAGGATACACCAGGTGGGAAGAATACAACACAGGCAAATGCCCTTGCCATTTATCAACAGAAAGAACCAGATTATATTTCACCGGCTATACACTTGAATAAATCATTAAGCAATAGAGCCCTAATAGAAATTCCAGACAGTGTGACATCATTGAGAGAATGCATTATGCCAACAAAACCATCCCAAATTCTCCAGCATATACTTATTTTTCCCCAGCGATAGACAATGTTGGTGTTAATGAAATTAAGCCATGGCTCATAGAAAAGACATTAAATGATGCAACAGAAGATATTTTAAGTCAAGGAGTCAATAGTGTCAGTCGTGATGACACATTTATCCGGATTCCTACGTGTTATGTAGAGCAGAGCTATGTGAATTCTCACATGAGCAATGTACTACCGCAAACCATAGTACATAAACCACTGATTCACGCACCATCAACAGAATGGAATACACTGCTTTCAGTTTTACTTCAGAATCAGTGTATTAATTATGCAGTAATGAGGAATGGAAGGAAAACAGTGACTACATTGTATATGGGTCTGTATATAACAGCAAAACAGCTACAAATGGGCAGAAGTGACCGTTATCAAATTTTGTTCATTTCAGGTGAACTGCGTATGATAATGGAAGCACTGAGGTTTATTGGTACCTTAGCAAAGAATAGTGGGTTGGATATGGCATGCATTCAGAGCGGTGTGTATGGATCTACAATAGCTAGTTCAATTCTTCATGGATAACATGTTAGATGAGGTATTGAAGTATATTTGATAAGCGTCCATGCACTCTTTTCACAGCGCTTGGAAGCATTTTGTGCACAGAGCCCAACCTTGAAATATGACATTGAAAGATCATTTACAAACCTACAAAACGATGTTTACAGAATGAGTAGAAATAATGAGTGGATAAAGAAAGCGATTTGCCAATCTAAGCAAATGATTGAATCAAAAGGTCCGTATGCAAAAATGGAAGTGTTCGATGAAAAATTGAAATCTGTTCCAAATGCGAAGACTATGTTGCTGTATATGGAAATGGTGATAAACTTATGCTCATTTATAAAGTCTGTTAGATAAAGTGATTGACAACGTCATCCATTCTTCCTTAAATTATTAGTTAAGTGCTTCTTTGCAAATAACAAGCATGAGTATGCTCGCACGATTTCACTATATTTGGCAGAATGGCAAACTCTTCCGAACAAAGATCCAGAATGGTTCCATAAGTTTTTAAATTGCAATTGGTTTGTGAAAAGAAACATGATTCCATTTTGTGCTACAGTGGCAGATCATACTCTAGAACATATCAGCCGTACCATGAAAGTGAGTAGAGGATTAATTCGTTTAACACGAATACCGTCAGCCAGAACGAGATTCTTCTTAATTGCACCTGCTATTGCTGTTCTTTCTACAGAATATAAAGCAATGGTAGGCATTGTTTCCAAAGAGTGTGGTGGACATCATTAAGGCACAAAGGCCTTTTTAGATCAACATGAACGTGATGTGAATAACCTTGCTAAGGTGCGACAGAACCAAGGCAATATATTTAATGAAATATCTACAGATCTCACGAAGTTAATGATAAATTATGTCATGAATGACATCATCAAGAAAGGTGTTTGTGACAGAAAAGTTATTGGTCATGGTGCTTATGACGAGTTTGTTGAAACTCGCATACAAAATTATGTTATCAATATATGGTTTAAATTACGATGCTGAAGCTTAACATGTTTAACCGTAATGGCTAAAACAGTAAATTTGAAAGTTCAGTCTAGGATATAACTGCTAAAAGAAAAAAAGTGCTCTGTTTGTGAGATTGCTGTTAGTTGCTAAGTCTGGACCGCCTGCGGATCTCAGAGATACTATATCAAATTATGAGCTTACAGTATTTCCACGTGATTTCTTCAATCCTGAAGGTGACCTGCTTTTACCAAATAGTAAGAGTGACCTTCTTGCCATTACTAGAATATCAAATTAGTGGCGGAGTACCCGAAGATCCACAGCCGCTCAATCACATGTTTGTTGCAATTATAGATGGTATGGCATTTACGGAGAGCCTTGATAGCCTCATTATATCAATACTTGTGAAGATTTTTCTCATCATTTCCTTATAAGATTTCATATATACTATAACTCCTATGACGAATTTCAAGTTTTTTTTATATAATATTCCGGTTTCATTGAAGAATGAAACTCGCAAATTATTAACAGTTCCCCAGTAGCATCATACGTCGGCCCAACATCGGCCCGACCTCGTTTTCATGTCGGCAAAGTCGGCCGACGTATACGACATCGGGCCGACATTGGGCCGACATCGGTTTACAGCATTTCGGGCCGAGCTACAGCCGACTTATGCCGATATTGGGCCGACATGGGGCCGACATCAGAATACAACCTCGGTGTATGCCCTAGTAGTAGGTGTCGGCAAAGTCAGCCGACCTACACGACACTGTGCCGACAATGGCTTTGGACATTGAGCGGGATTGCGGGTGCGGAAAGAGGGTGCAGGATGCGCTCTATATAATAAAGTAAAATATATTTTCTATCTGCTCGGCATTGTCATTACATTTTGTCCTGTGGCGGTAATTCATTGACGACACTCATTAACAAAAAAGAATGGCATATACTCATGCATCATGCGAATGAAGCACAACTGTTTATGCTTTCTGTAACTTATAATGACATATGTCACAGCCGTTCCAACCCTACAAACTAGGAAAGGATTCAATCTAGATTCGTTTGGGATTTCTTGTGGCATCCAATCTAGATTTGTAAATCCTTATTAAATCCATGTTTAATATAGTTATCCCAGAGAATTATTTTATCTAGATTTAAGTCAGATTTTATCATACTGAAGAATTTATATCAAGAGTACATTTTATTATCTTCCCTGGGTTTAATCACGATTAAATATAATATTGCACAACATATGATCACGTATAGTGATGTATTTCATAGTGAAAAGGGCTTTTGGAAAAGTAATTACTTAATTGCTCCGGATGTCACCACAAAAAATTATTTATGATTATCAAGGATCGCATCTTTCTCAACAATGCCTGGTTATTGTACTATAGTACAATAACCAGGTAGTATAATAACCAACTATAGTTAGGTATGGCTAGAGTCACGGATTTACGTAATAATAAGCATTAAAATAATCGTGACTGTTGCCGCCACACATTGAGCGAACAAACCTTAAGTACACGTACACCCAGTGAATCCTTAATCACGACCCAAACATGTTAAGAAATTTAAAACGTACATTCTAAAAATCACGACGAAAACTTGTGATTATGAAAAATCCGGGCCCGGGTCGCAGCGCTGAACAAATGAAGAACGATATTTATTTCGCGTTTTGGCGGTTTTGGCAGGCACGCCGTTCAGATAATTGACTTTTCCTGGTTAACTGAGTTTCTGACTATCACCTGTAGCTCATATAACCATGGATATTAGATATACGTCAAAAAAGTTTTTAGACACTATGCATGAATGTTTTACTCGCCCATTTTGGCATTTATGCGAGTTGGGATCAAACGTGCCTGTTACTGAAGGAATACTGAAGTGCCCTGCAGAATATCAAGGAAGACACATTGAAATCACTTCGCCAAACTATTGAAGCAAGGTAAGTTGTTTTTCTTAGTTACTTCTTTGTATTACGCTGAACACTATAGCCCGTCTCTCCATCGCTGTTTAAGAAATCGTGCCCCTATTTAGATTAAGTTCTCAATGTTAGCTATTTGTTATGTAAGCGTCATTCTTTCTCTGTACCAACAGTTACTTTTTATCGTATTTACCGGTGTATTTTCACGTAATGTTGATGTGCGTCCATAACTTTTGCATGGTGTACAGAACTCATTTGCCTGTATGAAAAGCGAGATGATTTCTGTGGTACCTAAATTAGTGGAATAGATGAGAAAATCAGTGAATACAACAATTTTTACTGTAATTTGCGTTGAATATTTTGTTGAATCGTGAACTGATTAATTGGTTTTATTTTAATTTTGTGATACTTCATTCCTTTCAGGCGTAACTTTGTGGAAGTCCATTTCGAATTATGACAAGGAACTATGTTTAAATCCACCTTTTATTGGAGTTTTTTATTGGCACCTGATGATGACGCCGTAGCGTTGAAACTACTGGTACCAATAAAAAACTCTGTTTAAACAGATTTTAAAGTAGCAGGCGAAAGTTTGTGGAAAATTGTCACAGATTGCATTGTAACAGAAAACACTTTGTAAATATTTCCACACCAATTTTTTTTATTCAACCAACCTAGGTTTCGGCAAACTTTGCCATTATCAAGGTGAAGTCACAAATACACGAGCGATATATATATATATATATATATATATATATATATAGGTATGGGATGGAGGAGGGGAGTGGTGGGAGAGTAAAGGCGACTGAATTGGGGAAGGAGGGGGGAGAAGTCGTGACGCAACGGGAGTAAGAGGGGGGGGGGTTTGTTACAGGGAGGTTGACGGTTAGGATTTTAGTGGTAGTGACGCAATCGTCAGGAAGGTGACGGATTCAAATTTCGTTCAAGGAGAATGGAGAGTAATGGGGAGGAGTGGGATGGGTACAATTGGTCATTTACAACAGAGACATTTTTGTTTTTACATGACAAGCTTATTTGAAATTGTTCCAAAAAGTCAAGTTTTTTCCCTTTACATTGGGTATGGAGAACCAGAGTTTTAAAATCATTATGATGGTTGTGGTCAAGTAAATGTTTAGCAAAATTCGACTTAGGATCATCATTGTGCCAGCATTTTACATGCTCTCTTACTCGAGTGTTTATTGCACGCCCACTTTGCCTAATATATACGGCATTACAATTAGGCGTGTCACAACATAATTTATATACACCGCTTTGGTCCCTATTATCGAATTTATTTTTAGAGTTAAATAATAGTTTACTAATAGTTGCACTATTATAAAAAGAGATTTTTACCCTATCTTTCGGGAACTCATTGGCTACATGATAGGATAGGGGGCCAAGAAATGGTATCTTACGCCAGGATTTAGCTGTCCTATCAACATTAGAGGACATCGTTGTAATTGATTTTAATGTACATTTTTTCCACTTCCTATCAAGAATGTTATAGTGTGGATCCCAGTGTTCTCCCATTTCACCCGAGAGTGGTTAATCTCTCGGATCACCGTTTCTCCGAGTCACAGTTAAACCTCCTCAACAAAGGTTTTAAATTCGCACCATTTAGTCCCCTTCATTAAAATTCACTGATTAACCTGGCAGCGGACTGTGACGTCGCTCTGCAGAGAGAAAACAACGGGAGTAAACATCGCGTGGCTGATTGTATCTCTTCATTCATCAGCAGACCATTGGAATACCGACCAGGGACTCCTCAGCACTTGAAGACAGTTCGTCAACTAAAAAACACTCTCAATGATGCCAATCTTATTTTAACTAAAGCTGACAAAGGTAATAACATTGTTATTTTATCCAAAACTGACTATGTTCATAAAGTTAGCTCATTTTTGACAAACAATAATTTTGAGCTTATACATAGTGACCCGACAATCAAGTTTCAACGGAAAGTTAGAGAAATACTGTCACAGTGCTGTAGCCTAGTTGGTTCATCAGAGAGGTGGAGATTAATTAATATGAATCCATTAGCTCCCAGATTATATGGTTTACCAAAGACCCAGAAAGAATTTGTACCCATAAGACCAATTGTTTCCCATTTCACTGCCCCCTCTCACAAGCTTGCCATACGGCTAAATACTCTCCTCGGACATTTCTCGGGATTTAAGTCGAGATGGAGTGTAAAGAATTCAGTTGAACTCACTCAGAAATTAACTAGTTTAGTTGTTCCGCCCAATGGAAAACTTGTATCTTTTTACGTGACCGATTCATTCACATCTGTGCCAGCAACTGAAGCCATAAGTACTGCGATGACTTTGGTTCAAGGTTCATTAGGTGAATCAAGAATAGCTGTGGAATTGAATATGCTTTTAAATCTGTGTATTTCACAAAATTATTTTATCTTTGAAAACAAATTTTATAAACAAACGCATGGTTTAGCTATGGGCTCACCCATTTCACCTTTGCTAGCAGACATGTTTATGAATTCTCTCGAAGAAAAACTTTTTAATTCCAATAACAAGTTGCTCAGAAATGTATTTTACTGGTATCGGTATGTTGATGACATTTTATGCCTGTGGACGGGTAGCTACCGACAGCTAGACAATTTCATAGATTTGTTGAATACTCTACACGAATCAATTAATTTCACCGTGGAAATCGGAGGTAAAATTCTGAATTTTCTTGATTAAACAGTCAATATTTCCTCTGGGACGCATGATTTCTCTATTTATAGGAAAATGTCCTTTACCGACGCTATAATCCCAAAGGATTCTTTCCACCACCACACGCATAAAATGTCGGCATTCCACTCTTTAATACACCGCCTGGTGTATGTCCCTTTTCCTATGTTCAAATGTAATTTTGACAATTAGTTATCAATAAATAAATCCATTGCAGTTCACAATGGATATAAAACTGTTACTATTGATAACATTCTTGATAGGAAGTGGAAAAAATGTACATTAAAATCAATTACAACGATGTCCTCTAATGTTGATAGGACAGCTAAATCCTGGCGTAAGATACCATTTCTTGGCCCCCTATCCTATCATGTAGCCAATGAGTTCCCGAAAGATAGGGTAAAAATCTCTTTTTATAATAGTGCAACTATTAGTAAACTATTATTTAACTCTAAAAATAAATTCGATAATAGGGACCAAAGCGGTGTATATAAATTATGTTGTGACACGCCTAATTGTAATGCCGTATATATTGGGCAAAGTGGGCGTGCAATAAACACTCGAGTAAGAGAGCATGTAAAATGCTGGCACAATGATGATCCTAAGTCGAATTTTGCTAAACATTTACTTGACCACAACCATCATAGTGATTTTAAAACTCTGGTTCTCCATACCCAATGTAAAGGGAAAAAACTTGACTTTTTGGAACAATTTCAAATAAGCTTGTCATGTAAAAACAAAAATGTCTCTGTTGTAAATGACCAATTGTACCCATCCCACTCCTCCCCACTACTCTCCATTCTCCTTGAACAAAATTTGAATCCGTCACCTTCCTGACGATTGCGTCACTACCACTAAAATCCAAACCGTCAACCTCCCTGTAAACAAACCCCCCCCCCCTCTTACTCCCGTTGCGTCACGACTTCCCCCCCCCCTCCTTCCCCAATTCAGTCGCCTTTACTCTCCCACCACTCCCCTCCTCCATCCCATACCTATATATATATATATATATCGCTCGTGTATTTGTGACTTCACCTTGATAATGGCAATGTTTGCCGAAACCTAGGTCGGTTGAATAAAAAAAATTGGTGTGGAAATATTTACAAAGTGTTTTCTGTTACAATGCAATCTGTGTTTAAACATATAAGGACTTGTGTTATCTCTCTTTTCCTTTTTTATCGGCTGTTACAACTTGAGAATGAATTTTTTATTTCCAAATGTAACCCATGCATCTGCCTTTTGAGGTGGGGTGCACTCGTGAATTCCTTCAGATTTAACTTCTTGAATGCATTTTGGGTAATATTCTAAAAGCCTGTCTTACTAGGGAAACACAAATCTCAGTTAACTGGAATAATAAATTATTAGTCCAATGCCATGTACCTCATTTCATTTTTTCTGAGGTTAACAACTTTTCAAAAGTTTTGAGAGGTGTTCCTTGCAGTTGGTAACTGAAAATAACAGATTTTGCTTGTTTGGTTTACGTTACCTGTGATGAACTATAAGGGCTACTTAGTGCATAGCGGTGCAGTGAGCATCATTGCTTAAGAATATGTGTTGATCAGCAAGTGTTTTATATAACCTAACATTATATGCTCTGTTGATTTTGATATTGTATTTCTAGCTGGGATCCGAGCAGTATGTCCTACTTCAACAGAAGCTGAAGTGAATATCAAAGTGGGTGTAAGTTTGGCACAGGCCCAAGACCGAGAGGGAGGAAGATCTCAGCAGCAAATGTGTGTGTGTGATGTAAGGACAATAGAGGGAAGAAGAGAAGTAAATGTGTGGATATGTGGTTTATTAACTCTCTCATTAATAGTCTTAATTTAGGTGCAGTCCAATCAAAAAATGTGCAATATTCTTTTTTTTTTCATTATATACAAATACTAATCAATCAGGGCTACGCCTAGTGCCTTTCTGCACTGTTTTTTTGCTATTCAGTCCAAAACATCTTCATAAGAATGTATGTAATGAATTAATAACTTTTTTACTTTAATAAAAGTCATATTATTACTGTACCTTAGCATTTAAATTTCAAATATTTTATTCCTGTGATATTTTTGTTCTAACACTTGGTAAGAGGATCAAGTGAAGTTGTAATAATTTATTTATTTTTATGGGATATTCACCATTGGATTGGGAATTTCTAGTATAACTAACTTGTTTGAACGATTTGACTGCTGCCATGGGTCTTGCAGAACATAAGCTTATCTGATAATTAGCTGAAGAATGAACAAATTTACAATAAGTTCCTTATTGCTGTTATGTTTAATCACCTACTTTAAGTTAAAGTGAGGATTTTATACCATATTTTACACTTGGTTAACTTTTATCCAGGTAATTCAAGTCTCTCTGAATTATGGTCTCAATAGTATTTCAATAATTGATTAAGTATAGCTCCGTATATTTTGTCATGATTCTAGTCTTCATTGGTGCACTGAATTCGATCTCATGTGATAGAATAATTTTAGAGTTTCAGAGAATTAATAATTGAACTTGTTGGTATGTTGATTTAATATCATTTTCATATGCTGCACCTAGGTTTATTTTATGTTGGGCCTATGTCAGGCATGTTGGCCTGATGTCGGCTTGATGTTGGGCCAATGTTGGCTTGATGTCGGGCCAATGTCGGCTCGATGCCGGGCCAGTGATAGTTTGATGTCGGTCCGATGTCGGTTTGATGTCGGCCCAACGTCGGATGGTAATGTCGGCTGTAGCCCGGCCAAACGTTATCATTACGATGTCGGGCCGACGTCGGCTGCCGATGTCGGGCCGACCTACAGCCGACATATGCCAATGTTGGCCCGACATCGGACCGACATTGGAATGCTACCTGGGTTCTTGCAGCAAAATCTATTGTAGTTTAATCAATTGTGTGGACATGATCTTTCAGAATTGAGTCAGTTCAGAGATCTTATTGTCCACTGGAGTCATGATCAATGAGGGTCATTTATTTGTTTTGTGGATAATGGCTAGTATGACCTTTCATAGATTCTTTACCAATGATGAATTCCGTTTTCCAGTGTGGTGATAAGGAAGAGGTTAACCCAAGTAAATCACTGGTGTGGGCAGAGGCTCAGGAATTAGAGGAACTTGCTGAGGAAAAGTCATTGCTTACATCAGTTGCAAACGTCATATGTGTGCCAACATTGGAGGGAGAACTGGTGAGTTTAGAACTGGCCTCTGATATAAATCATTCAGCAGACACCTTCAAATGAGGTCTTTATGTTTCTGGTAGCAATTGTTATTAACTTTATGATATCCAGCTGAACTTTCAAGAATCTATTATTTCACAATATATTTTTAATCAGTTTCAATTTTCTTCTTTTCAAATCTTTAATGAAATGGATTACGTGTCTCAACCTCCTCGATAGTATTTCTTCTTCTATTCTCTTCTTACATTTTACGTACATCATTCTTTAATGGCACCACATTTACTTTGCTTCGATTCTATTTTTAGTGCTTGCTGTAAACATTGAAGTTCCCTGCGATTATGCTGAGAATATTCTTTTTGATTTTCCATCACTGCTAATACTGCCTCCCATGAGCAAAAAACAGCAGCCATATTAACCATCACTTATCTTTTTCTTTGATTTCAGTGAGGAGTTCTTTTCCTTCAAACGAAATTTCAACACCTTAGGTGGGAATTTTTAAAAAATAACTAAGTATTGTAATATAAACTGCTTTCACTTTTGCCTTAGTTGACTCTCACACCTTCTTACATTCTTATGCTTTTCTTCGAATTCTTCTCTGGCCTTGATTGCTCAGTGGCTTATGATATCACTTATCATATGAAAAGCGTACTGTAAGCCCTTCTATTGTTATAGTTTCTACTCTTGTACAAAGTCTTTTCTATTTAATCCGTACTTCTATTCTTTGATTAAACAACATTAATCCTCCTTTACCTTGTCCACAATCATATGTGAGCTAATTGGTGGTCTGTTTGCTTCAAGAATTTCTTTCGCCAGTGATATCCTATTAATCTCTTCAATTGTTTAAAGTATTCACTTGCAATTTTATATTTTCTTAGGTGTGATAATGATGTGTACTTGGAAAACTCTTGCAACACACTACATGATTTCCTTATTACTAAAAATGTATTTCTTCAGCGGTAAATGGTGGAGGTAAAGATATCCAGGTTCAAGATAATTTTCTTTTTTATTACTGGTCCTAATTTTGAATAATTTTGTATGGGGTTATTTTTTTCGATATCAAGTTAAATCAGTGAAATAACAAGGCGGTGAGAATTTGTAATGGGTTACTTCAATCTGTAAAAAAATTAAAAAAGGTTAAATGACTCCATCTTCATTGTCTGTCTTGGATTCACTTTTATATTTGCTCTTGAGTCAATGCTATTAACAAACACCCCCATCAAATTAGCTATCATAAATATAAATTAGGCAAACCGTTATAAATTTTATTTTGTGGATTTCATCACGATTAAGTAAAATTTGAAAGAATTTGCAGGCATTGATCTTTCATACTCCCGTTAGTGCAGAGAACGTATTGTTCCTTGGAGTGATGATCGATGAGGGTCGTTGGAAGTTTATTCGTTTTGAGGAGAATGTCATGTATGGCATTTTTTAGTCTTTACCGACAATGTATTCCTTTTCCCAGTGTGGTGTTAAGGAAGAGGATGACTCAACTGAATCACTTGCTGGGGAAGGGGCTCTGGGAGTGGAGGACGTTGCTGAGGATGAGCCACGACTTACATCGGTCGCTAGCGTCATATCTGTGCCACCATCGGTAGGAAATGTGGTAAGTGAAAGTTTCCGATAAATAGTCCTCCGATTAATTTTATTAAGGTCTTTGCTTTCTATAAAAATATTCTAAGCAACTTTTTAAATGCTATACTGATGAAGTGTTAATTTAACTTAAGACATACTTTGTAAGAAAACAGTAATTTACAGACAAAAGTCATCCTTTTACCATAAGGCTATAGAATTTGTGGATCAAAGATTTTAAAATAAATACTTAAAGAATGTATTATCGTTTATTTTCCTAAACTGAAATATTAAAAAAATCACGAATTCCTTGCTTAACAGGAATTCATTACACTTTTTATCCACTTTTTAACAAGATACCAACTGTAAATAATTTGTATAGGCGAGACCAAATTCCGAATTTTAACATGATTGAGGACACACCTTGAACTTCCAGCAAGCTCTGAAGACTCTGGGCAGAGAAATTCATTTTTTAAATAAAAAAAATATATACCTAAAGGAAAATATTAGTCATTGTGAGGACCCAGTATGGATGAACTGAGAGTGACACAGCTGATGAACAGGCTATGTTTGGAACAAATAAAGACTCAAAGCCTTTTCACTACTCTGTCACCAATTAATCTTCTCACATCTTTAAATTGATGCTCATATCATGCTTTTGTCAGCGGGCCTAAGCATGATTTCATTTAAGGTGGCCGAAATGGAAATGTATGTTGCAATCCTGGAACTTGTGATATGCATGACGTGATATCAGTATTAGAGATAAGTAAGTAAGGAATAATGAAGGTTGTTAGGGTGGCAAATGTGCCATGACGCGATAAACTGTGAATCGCTGTGAAATCTCACCTCAGAATTTTAGTCTATCGACGATGATTTACTTCAAAAGTGCTGAAAATTCAAGGCGTCATAAATGTGTACATTATTGGAGATTTTATTGGTATTATTCGCCGAAAGTTGAGTTTGAATTTCGGCACACAGTGCCCCCAATCCCTCGCAAGTCGTAATTTTGAAAGCCGACGAGGGACCCGCGGACTTATGTCTGCCGGTATTATTACATGAACGAGCACTTTTTTTGTACTAGATAGATTAAGTTTTGAGCTGCAGGCTTGTACACACCTAACTTCGAACACATTGTCAATGGTCACTTCTTTCGTGATGCAGAAGCTGCGAAACATTCACCAAACTGTTAGTGTTGCTCCATCGTGCCGTGGTTCTGCGCCGACAAATATAAGGCTATGCATAATAATCAGAGTCTTGCATCGTGACTTGTTAATAAAATTAAGAATGGTCCTTTGTAAGCATTACTAGGGTACCAAATGTTAAACAAAAATTGATGTCATTGTTTCCTTACCACATCATTGCATTCGAATTTCTGCCTTTAGAGTGAGTCTCTATTAGAGTATATGCACACTTTTGGGAAGTGATATCTAAGAAATCTATCGATACTTCAGACACTAAATTTTCATTCTGACGCTCGAGAGGCGTTTCGTTAATTTTTATAAAATCTAATAAATTATTATTGAGCCGAAACACTGGTCCGCCATGTTTTGTAGGCTCTGACGTAATCTCCCATAGTCGAACATTTGTTGATTTGGAGATGTGTGTCTGTGTAGTCTTAGCATGCGGACGAAACTTTAGCTATTAATTAGCAAATATCGAAATAACTTCGAAAAGGCAAATACTATCTCTCTCTCAACGCACAGCTAGGCTATTTCGCTTCTGCTAATATGGGAGATTACGCCACACTACGAAGAACCTATGGTTGGGCGTTTAGACCTAGGTCATTTTGATGCTTAAACAATGCATATTAAAAGCTATTTATTAAATTAATTAGTTGGAATTATACCTTGGTATTTCGTACGTGGCATTTCGAAACCAAACACTACTCGCTATAATAAATTTCAACAAAATACCTCACTTACGCAAATACTCCATTGGAGTCACATTTTTTAACTGCGGCGTTCCATTTAGCTTTTAGTTCCGTTATGCATTCAAATCACCATATCATTAATATTAACGAACATAAGAGCTAATTATTGATGAATGTAGGAGCTAATATTTTATTCTTCCCTTGTGCCAAAAACTACGAGAATCGAATCTTGTCTTGCCACAAATACACATGTAAGGCTATTTGTGTGAATTCGCCCAAAATTAGTGAAATTTTTGCGGAGCAATGCCGGCGAAAAAAATGAACTTTTTTCTCGCGGAAATTTTTTATTTCTCGAGATGGAGTCTCATACGTCACTAATGCGCCATGGGCGCACGTTAATAAATATCAGTCCCAGCCTGTGAAGTAGCAAAAAGTGTTAATTTTTAGCGAAGAATAATCGTTGAAAGGTTTTGAAATGCCTCCTACAAAAATATTTTTGTGTTGTAGAAATCTCGTTGAGAAACAGTGCACCTCTACCAGGAATTGAACAACGGACCTATGGCTTGCTGGGCCAATGCGCGTACCATCACGCTACCCACCAGGCTTCTTAATTCCCATGGCAACTGTTTTTTGTACGTATTTTCATCGCTGCTGACTTCGGTAGCAGTGATATATCTATTTACTTTTGGACTGCTCTGGAATCATTTATATTTAAAATAGTCCATTAATTTGGTAAACAACAAAATAAAAATATTTTACAGCTACAGAATACCCTGCAAGGCACCTCGTGTGGCAGGGGGTAGTAGTCATCAACATGCATTACAGTAAAGCCTCAAGTTAGGCTCCATTTCATAAGCAAAAATTCACAAATTACTCGTGTTAACTTAGCTTTCTTTAGCATATCTCAAATTAAAGATTAACACATGTCAGTTTGAAAAAAATTGCTGCTCAATTTTATTTCTTCCTTAAAGCCATTCTTTATTCCATCGGTGTTTGAGAGAAAACCGAATTCTACTTGGGTTCATCAATTTACAAAAACATTTAAATAAGCTAGGATTTATTTTACACGATTTTATATTTATAATGAAATTGAACCTGAATTAATTTATTTCTGACAGCAGGCGTTTGGCGTTTTCGATTCTATAAAAAAATGAGATTGAGATTCGATCATTTTGGATTCGACCAATGAGTTATTGATATAGTCGTGTCCTCTCGTGGACAGCTCGACTAGGGACGGCTCAGTTTAGGATCTTGACTGACGCAGAGGGATTCCGGACAGCGAAGGTGGTCCACTCGGCGGGATAGTATCGGTGAAACAAAAGATACGGAGTTTTCCCGAATAGAGTTGTATTTAGTACGTGGGACTCTTGGGGCAAGAGTGATCTCCTCCCTTCGGTAAGCTCCGGGTCTAACGAAGAGTTTCCGCTTCTACGGTCCTCGGGCCTCCCGCTGCGTGTACGCGACACCACGACGAATAGACCGCGAATTAATGATACACGGGACTTTTACTAAATTGCGGCATCCGGCCGCGCCCAAAATGCATTCGAGAATGTTCCACCAGTCTACGATGCCCATATTTAGTCTTATTTAGTCTTGCCCCCTCCTCCTTCGAAATGACGCCGTTCCCGAGCTGATGTCATTCCCACCGGAAGGCATGCATCCGCCCCGGATGCACTTGTTGCGTTTACCGCAATGTAGGCTTGGTGGAAAGTTCTCCTAAGCTCGCGAATTACGCATTAAACAAATAGAACGAATGGATGCTAAAATAAGTAAAATAAGTCGTAAATAAGTCTGGCTATAACAATATGTTTTCAGGTATTAGCCGTTATTGACTTGATGACACTTATGAAAACTTCAAATTGAATTGCAGATACAATGAAATACTTAATATACGAAATTTGCGAGACAGAAATTTTGACAGTTCGTCGGTTGGGAGTTTGTTGTTTGGAAGATATTTGCGCAATTCGTCACGCTAGAGGCAAACGATATGATTCTGTACTTAATATTGTATCGTGATTTTCAAGGAAAGCCATTCGCAAAACCAAGTTAAAGGTAAAACTTTCACATATTTCCGCATAAGTTTCTCATTCTGTACGCGCATCTTATAATACCGTGAAATAACTCCCTCTTTACTCAAGGAATCAGTGGGAGTGAACGGCAAGTAGTGCTAATCATACCATGCAGAGTGGCTTTTAACTTCCCGCACATTACCCTTCCTGCCCAGGAATGTGCTAGAAATAGACCTTCATTCGGCGTTTACGTGAGCTTTATCACAACACCAACACCTGTACGACGAATTTCAGGTTTTTGAGAGTAAAACTCCATAAATGAGCATGAGGTGAGGTGAACTTCCTGTTCAATAAAAACTTACCACCTCGGAGCCCTGTTCATAAAAACTTACCACCTCGGAAGCGAAAAATTTATAAGTCCGAACTTGAGTGCAATGTGTCAACACTGAATCCCCCCCTCCCTGAGGGGGAGGGGCTAGAACAGGAACCCCTTCTACCCGCAGTCGGGTGAGTAGAAAGGCCGATGGAAGGAAGATTTTGGCCCGCGAAAGGATATTTTGTGAGGGGAGGGGTAGGGTCCGGGCTTCCTTTTGCTTTATGTGAGGGCAAGAATGAAAGGGCGATGGCGAATGTTCCCAATATTGTTCAATTATTTCTTGACGCTCCAAAGGCACAAAAACACTGCAGCGTACAGCACTCCTTGAGAAAAAAGAAGGCCAAAGATCACCCATCATTATGTAGGTGCAATTAAATCAGGTTTTATGAATCGTTACTATGGGTGCTGATTACTATTTCCTTGCGAAGCGCCTAAAAATACATGTCGATAAAACTTCAAACATGTTTCAAACTTGGTTTCTTAAGTTTCAACGAGTATTTTAAAGTCTTACCTTGTTCTTTCAATGGCAGAAGATGAATATTCCGGAAATATATCAGCCTCAACCATTAGCTAATATAACCTCCTAATCTCACGTTTTATGAACTCGCTGACATAAATCAAAATACGTAGCGCTAACACTGTACATGTACCACCTCTGTATGTAAGACACCATTTTCAACACCAATTAATCGCTCGCAAGAAAAATCGATCTCTCCCTCACTGGTCGAAGCCAATACCGGCAAATTCTGAAAGCAAAACTCATAGCGGGCGCATTTCTATTCTAAAATAAAATAAGCATAAAATTCTATTATCTATGAGCGGGCTTTACCGAATGTCATGGAAAATAACAAGAGAGGTTTTTATACTAACAAAATAAAAAATACTATAAAAATACTATACTATTTTTATACTATAAAAATTTTCTTAAACGCAATATCAAATTATGTTTTACATAATGTAATACGCAAGTTTTACGTTTTCGTCATTTGAAATTTAAGCCCTAATGATGCCTTTTAAATGTAATTATAAGAGGCGGACATTTTGCGATCGTGCAAAGTCAGTCATTTCAGTTCCAATATTTCCCAATATTTCAAATTATCGTTGAGTTTACCTTATATTTTGTATGGAGGATTATACGCATGCTCCTTGGAACATGCAGGTTCCCCTCACTGCTCTCCCTGGTTCCTGAGAGGTTTACCCTGGAAAATTAAGGTTCCTGGGTGGTTTCCCCTGGAAAATTAACGTTCCTGAGTGGTTCCGCCTGGAAGATTATCATTCACGGGCGGTTCCCCCTGAAAGAATAACGTTACCGGGTTGTTCATCTTGGAACATTAACGTTCCCGGATGGTTCTAGGGGGAAAATCACCCTGGATCAAGGGGGAAACATTTGACTGGGTGTGCTCAATAAAGACCCGCTAGAAGGGTTAATAACTGTGTCCGAAGATCCATAAGATTTATTCAAAATGTAAATCATGGACATGGAGATTAATACCCTTTTACTGGTCTCTCTGCTACAAAATACTGCTGAGAACCCATAAAAAATTTCGTTTTTAACCAGGATAAGTTTGAAATTAGTATAAAAAACGCATTTGACAAAAGTTTTATCTTTATTTCACCATTTTCTGTCAATTATGGCTGAAAAGAAGTTTGCCTTGACTTCCCTCTCATTTCCTTTACAATTACAGTCTCCACATTCTACAAGGAACTGTTGACGTCCTGGCACCCTCTAGAACATAGAATATACCTCTCAATGCTGTCCACTGCTGTACTAAATGAGACAGTGTGTGGACACTCCATCTCTTCCTCCTTAGAGGATACTTGCATTTAATTGTCAGACTCTCACATAGTCTTCTTCCGCAACTGTTTCTAAGTCTTCGCCCACCTCCACGAACTCTTCAAATGACGCTTTAATTCCCATCATCTCCCGTAGACCCTTTTACATCTCCATAGGGCTCTCTGCCACATCTTCACCAGTACTGAGAAAAGTGAATCTGACCCCTCCGAAACAATCCGAAATCGTCAGTGGCGTCAAATTTTTCAAGCCTCACGCAGGTGATGCATAGCCTAAATATATATTCTACTCCAGGAGTTTGGCATTCGTGCAACTGTCCACCCTTTAATTTTAAGAACTGTACGAGCACTCTGCAATAATGCATGATTCAAAAATTACTTCTTGGTCAAGAGACTGCAGCCTACTGGTGAAATTAGGTGGAAGAAAATTACTTTTATATTCTTTCCAATAAAACCATCCAAATTATGTGCAGTGCACTTGCCTTAGAGTATCACAATCTTCTAATTGTTCACTTTAATTCGGACATCCACTCACGCTAACCACTGCCGGAATAGATCGGTAGTCATCCACGAATTCTTGCTGCTTACATATGAGCTAGGCATATTCTTCAAATTTTTGAAACAACGAGGCTTGGCATGTTTATCAACTACCAACGGTGGCACATTATTGAACCCATCATAAGTGGAGCAAAATAGGACTGTGTAACATCCCTTACTCAACTTCCCTCCATCTGTTGCCTATCCTTTCACATTCAAAGTGAGATCTGGTAGCACGTTATTTAAAAGCACGTGCTTTATCGACAATAATGATGCATTTTGGGCTGTAGCCCTCGCCAATTAAAAAAGGCAGCTCCTCCCTCCAGCTCTCCACCACATTCGAGCTAACCGCTGCCTCCTCCCCAGAGATAGTCAAAGTGGTGAGGCTCCAAAGTTTCCTGAGTTTTTATAGGCATCCATTTGGTGCCACGAAGTTTTCTACGCCAAATTTTAGGGCTTCCATTCTCGTCTGCTCCTGTAGGATCTGCCTGAATTAAAAGGTATCAGCATGGCCCGTGGCCGAGAGAGACAGTTGAAGATAGCCTGACCAGAGTCTTCATTTTTATTACTGCGTAGTCGTTTTCTATTGGGTTACTGATAGGCTAATTTCATGATGTCAAACCACTAGGTTAGAATAGTGGATATGGTAAAAGGCCATGGGTTGAGTTATTACCCAACCTCTCCCTTCTTCATCCCCTGGTCCACCGCCTTAAGCATGACAATTTTCTCCTTCAGGCGCAATCATGGCCAGAACATTAACCAGAGATGAACTTTAAGAAGGCATTAAACAATTGAATTTGTTATTAAGTACTGAGTGTACGAGTCACTATTATTCAGCAAGAAAATTAAGTATAGCAAAATCTTAGTGAACAAATAACAAACTTACTTTGAAAAGAAGCAGATAAATAACAAGGGATAAAAGCTGCACTCAATGGTCACGAGTAAGATTCCCTTGAAATGCCAGAAATTAAAGGCTTTCGGAAAAATGATCCGCTTGCAAGCTTCAGGACACGGACTAGAACCAAGAGAACACCAATCTAACGTCACTGTCAAAAAGCAAAGGAATAAACTGACGCATTAAAACCGATAATATAATTTGCTAAAAAACTGCAAGAACGACGTTTCTAATCCGCTCGTAACTACCAAAACTCTTTATTGAGCCTCTAAACTTTCAAAAGCTCAAATATGCGCAAAATATAAAAAATAACATTTCGTCAGCAAAATTTCAATCCGATGGAAAAAATATTATAGAAATGACCTTTAGACTTCGCTAATTGGGAGCTATTGTTGAGTAGGAGATAGTTCATGAGAGGTAATTAATAATTCAAAGAGGTAGGAAGGGTGTTGGACCAATGGAATTTGTTCGTTCCACTGAGTTTTTTGTTCGTGAATTCGTCAGGTAGAAGCTTTACTGTATTCATGTTTTTCAGATCCTTTTGATGTCATTTGAAGTTTCAACTGTAATTTTCTTGCATTATTAACAATTCGTGTAACAAAAATTCATAATGTATTTGTGATAATTAAATTAATGCTATGACTTTATGTTAGAAGACATAAAACCTTAACATTTCCAACCATTTTCCAAATTATTATACTAAGTATTTGCTCGTATTTGCTGTGTGTAAGCCACCATTTTTAATAGTGAAGCTTCCTTTTTCATCGAAATTAACTGGAGCCATTCATTGGTGATGGAAGGATAATACAGAGAAAATTTTGCGACTTACTATTTTTGATAAGTATCAATTCAATCTGTATTTCCTATTTCCAGAGCTGGCCCAAGGCAAAGGCGAGGGTCGTATGAGCCTCAGGTGGATGGTCTTATAGGTGGCGATTTATAATTGAATGTAAAATGGGACAGACATATTTAAATAGGAAAATTAAACTAACTCCCTGCAAATATTTCCTTGAAAGTATTAAAAAATACATGGTCTGGGAAATCAATTATTGAGCTGTTTAAATATAGATTCTTAATTTGAATATGCGTTGCTTATTTGGAACTATTTAAACGTAAAAACTTACTTTTCACACAATACACTAATTGTCAATCAAGGCGTCTTTCTCCATTTGAACCTGATTGAGGATAAATCTCGAAATGCCTGAGCACACCTGAGTAAATTGTACCTAAAGTTGAAATTTGAATTTAAGAAAATATAAAGGAAAATAGAGGGTACTTATTCCAACAAATTAAAAAGAGTTAACTGAGAGTGGGGCACAACTAATGCATTAATTGCGTGGGGAATCAATAATGATTAGGCTTAGATTAGATGAAAATTATAGAGCAGTCAAGACTCATGGTGGCAGAGACGATGTTATTATAATCCCACACTACACAACTAGAGATGATAGAAGCTACTAAATCAAGTGAGATGTCTGTCGTACCAAAAAATTCCAAAATTACTTACGAAGTGATCATAAACACTCCAGTGATGGAACCGGCCATTCTCTACCCTTAGCGTCGCACAGGAAGACAGTATTCTTGAATTTTTGTTTTATCTAGAATTATTTGTCTTCACTCAATGTATTTTGTGTTATATTTCGGATGAAACCGTACATGTACAGCCATTATCGACACAAATTTTGGAAATTCTCGAGTGCAAAAAGATTTGTGTTCACTGGTTGTTTCAGTAATGAAAGCACATAGTGGCTTAGTCTGCTTTTATGCGATGCCACTTATAACAAATACAAACCTGTACAGTTTCATTGTATGTATCGAACTGTATGCTGAATATTTTTTGTAAATTGGTTGTATATCCTTGTACAAGTCTTGATTTCATTGTATTCTTATGTACAATGCAATGCAAAGTGACTGTAAAAATTCTGTTTTTGTATGCAAAGCGATGGATAAAATTCTGTCCATTATAAACAATTAATATTGACGTGGCTTGTAATGCATATTATGTGTGTACAACATTCCTTGAAAGTGACTGACGCATTGTTGAGACCAGTTACTCTCGTAATACGTCAAACTTTGTTGGGTATTCAAACACAATTATACAAAAAGAAATTGCATGTAGTTTTTCGGAAAGAGAAGAACATAACTTGAATATCTTCAGGTTAAAATGCTTCTTATTCTGACTAATTTTTCCTAGAGTCAGGGTAAGAGCCATATTAAAATTCATTTATATTTTTTTATATTTGTGATTTTAAAAATAAAACTTTTTGCGCTATGAAAAAGTGATTTTTGCTCTGCATTTCCAGACTAATGTAATAAGTATTATTTTCCATATAATTAACTAGGAATTATTAGGAGTCACGAGAAAATGTTACTAACTGTGTAAAAGTTTTCCAGTAACTAATCCGCAGTGAATTTTGCTGTAAATTATTTCCTCTTATTTTTTTCAGTTTCAGGTAGAATGCTGCCGTACGACAGAACAGAGTGCAAAAATGTGTGAGGAGATAGTGAGTGACATAATAGATAATATAAAAAAGAACATCACAAATGCGTTTGAAAGGAACACCAGCCTTAGAAGATTACCATGCGAAATCTCACTGAAGAATATGAGAACGTTTAGTGCTATGAAAAGAGAACGCTTTAAATCGGGTAACTACATCACAAGTGACTTCCATCTCGCTGACGTGATGCCAACTGAGCAAAGGTATTTGGATTCTCACATAAAACATCTCGTGGGATGTACCAAACTCATTTGCGATTATTGTGGGGATAAATATATGGATAAAAATAAGTTAGTAGAACACGTTAGAGGTCACATTTCGATGAATAGGCCGTCAACGAGTAGAATGCCAAAGGATTCTTCTAAAAAATGCTTTCAATTAAGAACTTCTAGAATTCAAAGTTCAAAGCCATTCAAGTGTGAAATGTGTTCCAAGGAGTTTAAACTGAAGTACCATTTTACCAGACACGTAGCCACACACAGTGATTTGAAGAAGTTCAAATGTGAAACTTGTGGAAAGAAGTTTAGAAATGAAAGTAATTTACTAGTACACTCAAAAGTACACCATAGTGGTTTGAAGCCGTTCAAGTGCGACACATGTGGGAAGGGATTTACTCATAAGTGTAGATTAGTCGCACACTCGGTACTGCATAGTGGTTTAAGACCATTCAAGTGTGACAAATGTGGCAAGGGATTTACTTGGAAGTCATGCTTAGTCAACCACTCGATCATACACAGTGGTTTGAGACCTTTCAAGTGTGACAAATGTGGGAAGGGATTTACTGAAAAGTCTGCCTTATTCAATCACTTGGTCATACACAGTGGTTTGAGACCTTTCAAGTGCGACACATGTGGGAAAGGATTTACTTATAAGTGTAGATTAGTCACACACTCGGTAATGCATAGTGGTTTAAGACCATTCAAGTGTGACCGATGTGGAAAGGATTTTACTCGGAAGTCAGGCTTAGTCAATCACTCGGTCGTACACAGTGGTTTGAGACCTTTCAAGTGTGAAACATGTGCGAAGGGATTTACTGAAAAGTCTTCCTTATTAAAACACTTGGTCATACACAGTGGTTTGAGACCTTTCAAGTGTGACATATGTGCGAAGAGATTTAATCAGAAGTGTCATTTAGTCAAGCACTCGGTCATACACAGTGGTTTGACAACTTAAAAGTGCGACTCATGTTAGAAGTGATTTACTCAGAAGTCTCATTTAGTCGCTCACTCGGTCGTGCATAGTGTTTTGAGACCTTTCAAGTGTTTGGTAAGTTGGAAGGAGTATAAGTGGAGGAGAGATTTCCGGAGGCACACCATCTCTCACAGTCGATGAAAATTGTTTAACACCTTCGCTGCGGTCAACCTGTGGAGACTTTCCAGCACCTGTGCGGCGATTAAGTGAACGGACGGTAGGAATCACCTTTCTGAAGGAACGTAGGAACTACGTTCACAGGAGTACACCGGGTGAACTTAGCTCGTACATTCACAGCAGCAAAAGAGTTAAGAAAATTCGCTTCACCCAAAATTTGATGAATTTGGTCTCACCTTTGTTAAAAACCTTCAATTTTTCAATGATATTTTAATACAAACCCGTTGCGAACTACTTTTCGAGCATTTTTTTCCGAATTGTACAAGTATTTTTCATGGGAGAGATAATGGCCCTGTGCGGCAGAGAGAGAATATATAAAAAATTAGGGACTTCTAGCACCTAGATTTCGTCAAAAACTAACGGTGTGTAGTTTGCATGTTTTCTCATCTATGTACAGAATTTGATCTATTACCTACCAAAGAAATTTTTGCTTAATCAGAAAAAAACCTGCTGGAATTTTAGTGGAAGAGCACTCACATAAGTGTCTTTAATTTACAGCTTCAAGATCATTTGTATGTTTTTGTGTGCCGTAAGTAGGGTTTTAAATAGAAGAGTGCGATAATAAAATGGAAAGGTAAGGAAAATTTGATTCATGTTAGAAATATTAAAGTTAACTTAAGGTTTGTTTGTATGTTTTGAGATAGGTGGGGATGAGGGCCGTCGGTAGAAACGTCAAAAAAAGATAATTACACAGAAAAAGTAACCAGTTTTTCTTTAAATTAATACAAATATAAATATTGCGGACGATCGCGAGCCAAGGAAAGGGACAATGATCGGGAAGGGAAGGCGTGGGCAGTACCTGTGCGAGTGGTGATCCGGTAATCTGGTGGAAGCACCGTTGCATTAATCCATTGATAATTTTTTCACGTAAAACAATGCTTACCAATTTTTTTAAATTTCTTGTCCCATTATTTTATCAAGACAAAGACCAAAATGGTATCGATTCTTTATACGATTACAAACGGATCGATGTTTTTGAAAATTCATGAAAAAGAAACTCCATCCATACAAAAGTTGTGTAATCATACCGTATGCAAATTTTCAAATGCATTGTTCAAAACATTTATCCATCGCTGTGATAGTGCATTCTGCCGGCTAATCATTCATTTTTTGGAAACTTCTCAACATGAAGTTTCATATTCTCCATTGTTTCACATCCCTGCGCTTTTCATAGCTAAAATTGAAGTGTTAATGTAGTTGTAGAATGTATACTTAATCAGTGAAACTAGCTTAATAAATATTATATACTATTATGTTGTCGTGCTCGATTTATCTTTTGTTTATGGTTGTTGCAGGAAGATGATGCAAACACATAAACATCAATCTGTTTTAGTTTTAATTGTTCATTATATTTGTAAAAATAATTTCTAAAAAAGCTTAATATTCAATGTTGAATTATGAATAATTTGAGAGTTGAATGATATTGTCGTGTCCTCTCGTGGACAGCTCGACAAGGGGCGACTCAGACTTGGGATCTTGACTGACGCTGAGGGATTCCGGACTGCGAAGGTGGTCCTCTCGGAGGGACAGTATCGGCGAGAAATGAAAGATACGGAGCTTGCCGCAAGGAGTGTATTTGGAGACAGTTGGTTCTTGAACAAGAGTGATCTCCTCCCTCGAATACTCCGGGTCAATCGTAGAGCTTCCCTTCCACGGCCTTCCGGCCCCCCGCTACGCGTACTACATCTCTTGACGAAATGACCTCGAGTGAATGATGCGTGCAATTTTTAAGGCATCGCGGCATCCGACCGCCCCCCCGTGCGTTCTAGAACTCTTCTCAGGTGCGCCATTCTTTTTTGTAAAGTGCAAACGCACCGGCAATAAAAAATGCGACTTCCACTGAATGCAAAATCAGCATAGTATGGGTATAGTGACCTTCCTTTCATAAAAGCGCACACGCACCATCTATCAAAAATGCATTCCCCACTATCAGCACAATCAGCACTGTACAGGCATAAAGGAAAGTTCCAGAGACTCGCGCAAAAAAGAGGTGAATAAGACGGACAAAGAGGATGCATAGACCAGAAATGGAATCGGCCAAAAGAATAGACAAGCATCAAAAAAGGAGTGTGAGAACTTAATTGAGAGAAAAATGAAGTCGGGATGTAACATAGCCCTCCCCTCAAAACTTCGACCTCCGGACGAGGCCTTGAGTGGTATCCGTGGAAGCGTTACTCACCGATTACCCCATTAGGCGATTCGATCACTATCGATCCCAATTACATAGTATCATAATAGGAATGAATCCCCAAACAATTTTTTCCAAGAACCCTAAACAGCATCTTCAAAGTAAATATCTTGAATCACAGAACAATATGTTTGAAAACGCAAAAAAATGACAATCATACACCAAAGTACAATGATTTTAACCTGAATCACTGTGAAAAATAATATGACAAAACATAAAATATACTAGTCCACAGCTAAAAGAAAAATTCACACATTTTAACTCAATTTGGAATATTTTGAAACTGGTTTTAAAATGTCTTGGCGAAAAATTATTTAAACATTAGGGCAAAACACACACGAAATAAAATATGTAATACCATTAGCCTTGTCTTGTCTTCAAATGTTTCATTGCCAGATAACTATTCTCATAATCACCGTCTATGTTGTTGTATACAACCGATGCTGTCTCTTCTGAAATTGTTGAAATAGGCGGAGGAATGGGTGCCCTACTCTCAGGGAGCCTACTAAATCTTACTGGCGGTTCGGTGATACCTACTCGCACACGGTCACTGTTAGCACTTACACTTTCCCGCGGTCTCTCCACCGTTGGGAAATAATAATCTTTAACCTTTATCTTACGAGGTTTTTCGCCGGCTGTAAATCTAGACTACCGAGGTTTTTTAAACTTTCTGCCACTAAAATGTAGTGTTTTAGAAAAAAAATTATTACAAAAAAAGTATTTGTTGTATCTCAATAAAATAAAAAGTGCCCAATAGAGTTTTTACAGGGCTTTCATGAGATTTAATTTTATAGGGAAAGTAAATATAACAATATTTTAAATCATAGTTTAATTTTTGTTTATGTAAAAAAATTTAAATTATTTTCGACTGTGAAGGGTATTTTGGCAAAATAACGAGCAATCCCTCTACAAAAATGGTGTAACACAACGCCCTTAGTTCAATTTAAAGTTTTCAAGTAATGGAATTGTGTATAACCATAAAAAATGGAAAATATCCAAAGTATGACAACTGCCTTCTTCCGAGGGTCTCCGTTTTTCTCTTCCAAACACTATGAAAGACAAATTTTTCATCCTAATACCTACTTATGTGTTTTTTTCATTATAAATACTTTATTTGAATGGATTAATTAATTTTCCGTCTGCTGTGCTTGTTTTATTCCTTCCTTTTAGACAATATTTTACCGGATTATCGATGTAATTACGTTCAAACTCATGTTGCGTAGTAATGTTATTTTCGTGTTCCGAAAGTCTAAGAAAATTTCAACATAGAAAAAAATGTTTGTATCTACATTATGGATACAACTCCTACACTTAGTAACCAAGCATTAGAAGCGACATAAATTGATTGTTTTTAGCCATTGATTTTCAGCCTCACTTCTAGCTCACTTTAGCGGACCGTTCCAATTGCGTCAGAAGTGAAAAACCGCAGTCGGTGTTTTGTGCTGAGCGGTGCTGTAATAGCTGATGCTGTAGTAACTCACTCTAACCCTTTCTTTTTAGAGACGATGTCTCCAAAAAGAAAGGGTTAGAGTGAGGGAAAATATTCTTGATAAAGAAGGGGGAAGAGATTTCATCTACATCTACATCTATATATTACCCCGCAAGCCGCCTCAATAGGCGTGTGGCGGGGGGTGTGTTAGGACACCAGCCGTTTAAAGATAAAAGGGAAACACTCTAATGAAATTACGCCTAGCATTTATTATACTCCCTTATTGTTCGGGGGAAAAACGAATTCCCATACCTATCCGTTCGGCAAAATATCTCTCTTAATTTATCGTTTCTGTCGGACCTGGAAATATAGTGGGGTTCTAATATGATGTTCTCCGTGTCGCTCTGGAAGATATCTATTCTCAATTGTTCAAGCAATCTAAGCCTAGCGCGTAGCCTCCGAGTCTCTAGCGGTTCCCAGCCTAATTCGTTTAACATCTGTGTAACGCTGTCAGTACGCCCGTAGCTGTTTTTGACGAATCGCGCAGCTTTCCTTTGTATTTTTATTAAGTTCCCGGACTAAGTCTTTCTGCACCGGATCCCATATGCTCGCTGTATATTCAAGGTGTGGCCGGACGAGTGCGAAATAGCACCTCTCTTTTACTTTTTCATCCGAAAATCTTCCCACAATACGCTTGACGAATCCTAGCTTCTTCAGAGCTCTGCCACAAATATTTCTTATATGTGCTCCCCACGATAGGTCCGAAGTTATCGTAACTCCTAGATACTTCACTTCATCTGTCGCCTTTATGTTAACACCATCCACAGCATATACATGGGAATAGTTGGACGACCTCCGCAAGAATTGTACCACCGTGCATTTGCTTGGATTAAGTTCGAGTCCCCACTCTTGGCTCCACTCATGAACGTTGTTTAAATCCGATGATAGAATTTCAAAGTCAGAGTGATCACTAATTTCACGATAGATGAAAGCGTCGTCGGCAAATAAACATATTTTACTGCTAATTCGAGAGCATAGATCATTTATGTATATAATGAACAAAAGGGGTCCGATCACGCTTCCTTGCGGGACACCTGATGTCACTTTAACGACATCAGAGCTAATTCCGTCAAGAACTACCTTTTGCTTACGATCACTCAGAAAGTCGCGTATCCAGTTTACTACTGTTTCGTTTAGGCCGCATGACTGTAATTTGTGTAAAAGTTTGTTATGAGGTACCGTGTCGAAAGCTTTCTTAAAATCTAGAAATAATGCGTCAACTTGTCTTTTCGATTCACCAGATTTGAGAACGTCATGAAGAAATAGCGCGAGTTGTGTTTCACATGATCTACCTTTCCGGAAGCCGTGCTGACAGCCATGGAGGACGTTACGACTGTCCAGGAACGTCATGATATTGCTAACGACGATATGTTCGAGTATCTTGCCTATAATCGACGTTAATGAAATTGGTCGATAGTTCCCTGGGTCGTGTCTGTTTCCCTTTTTGAATATCGGTGTAACGTTTGCAATTTTCCAGTCTAATGGTATCTTTCCTTCAGACAATGACTTCTTGAATATTATGTTTAAGAACGGTGCGATCTGTGGCGCTAACTCCTTGAGGACACGCGTGGGTATTCCCTCTGGACCCGGAGATTTACTATTTTTTATCGACTGCAGCTGTTTAGTTATCCCATCACGTTGAATAGTGATTTCTTTCATCGGTTCCTCAGTGAATTGTATTTCAAAATTACATGCAGTATCGTCTGTGGTGAATACACTTTTGAAGTGGGAATTTAACGTGTTAGCTTTGTCAATATTTTCGGTGACAAGTTTGCCATCTTTATCAAATAACGAATCTACGGTTGAAGATTTTCCCTGAAGCTCTCTCGCATATGACCAAAAAGATTTCGGATTTTCTTCGAGTAATTCACCAAGTACTTTTTTCTTGAAATTTAGCAATGCAGAACGCATTGATTTCTTAGTTTTTGAGCGTTGCGCAGCGTAACTTTCTTTTGCTTCAAGTTCCTTCGATTTGTCACCTACCGTAGTGAACTTTTTAACCAAGTTGTATAATTTTCTCTGTCTCTTAAGGTCCCTCCTAACATCGTTGTTATACCAGCGAGGTTCTTTACTGTCGCATTTCAATTTTTGCGGAATATATTCGTTGATTCCCCGTCGTAGAATTTTTAAGAAATAATTCCATGATTCATCAGTGCTTTTATCCTCAGTTTTAGCTACGAAATCCGTGTACGAATCATTAAGCATCTCGCCAAATTTGATGAAGTTGCATTTATCAAATAAATAAATATTGCGTTTCGGTTTTACAGCTGACTCTACTTCAATTTTTAAGGTTGCAAAAATTACTCTGTGATCACTTATGCCGTCAATAATATCGAGCTGTTTTATCAACTTAGGATGGCTTACTGCAAAAAGGTCTAATATTTTATTTCCTCTCGTAGGCTTGTCAACTACTTGGGAAAGTGAGTGACTAGCAAGTGTGTTGAGTAAGATCTCGCTGATTTCCCTATTCCTAGAATTCGGTTTTACAGTGTAAGAATCCCAATTTATAGATGGCAGATTAAAATCTCCCCAATAATTATTACACTTTTACTGTCTCTCACAGTAAATGCGGATATTTGATTATCTAATTGGTAAATAGCATCAATTTTGGAGTTTGGAGGTCTATAGAAAGAGCAAACATGTATACTCCTTTTGTTTCGTTGTTTAATTGTACACCACACGCTTTCTATTTCATTGTCAGTTATTTCGTGGGCGGTGCTATGTAAATGTGATTTAACTGCTAGAAAAACTCCGCCACCTGCCCTATCGCTTCGATCGCATCTGTAGATTTTATATCCTGGAGGAAAAACTTCGCTGTCGCTTAAATCCTCAGTAAGCCAGCTCTCCGTTCCTATGACCACGTCTGCGTCCTGAAATATATGCTCGATTTCAGCGCGCTTGTTTTTAACGCTACGGCAATTAACTACAATAAAGTTAATGTCATATTTTGTCGATTGAGTGTCGGTTGGTTCTTTTCCTCGCTTATGGGTATTAGGTGGGCGAATTTCACTGGAAGTGCTTATTACATTTGATATAATTTCTTTCACTGGAGTACGAGTTTTAGGAAAATTGCCACTATTTACCGGCTTTAGCGCTCCTAAGTTTACTTGGGTGTGAAAATTTTCGCAATGCGGATTTCCTCGGAGGCTGCGTTTGGTTAAATATTTAAAAATCCCACTATATGACCTATCCTCTAGTCTAAAAAATATCTACAGTGCTCAAAAATCCTACGAGCCACCCGTTCGGACGCCTCTTTGGAATAATGCACCCCAGACGAGTTGAGGGGAGCCCGGCATGATCTAAGCACCGGCCGAAGATCCACGAACTCTGCCCCAATGCTCGCACAGAATTTCCACAGCCTCTTGTTTACCCAGGCAATCCTGTCCCAAACTCGAGGGCCGCAGTCAGTCCGTGGAACAGTGCTGCAGATGGATAGTCGCAGATCGACACCAGTGCCCCTCCGAACGCGTTCCACCTCCGAGTTTAGATCCCTAAAGGTATCCAAGATCTCATCGGCTCTACGCTCGGAAGCATCATTGGTGACAACATGGGCCACCACCCGCAGTCTAGAGCAGCCCGTGTACTTCACCGCCGCTTTTACCACCGCCGTAGAATTGGGTACGATTCCTCCTGGTGTACACCAGGAGGTGACCCGTTGGTCCGCTCCGTCTCTCCTTGCCCTCTTCTCCAACTGGGGGAAAATCCGCCGGACGTTCGAACTCCCTAACAATACTATTCCTGCCGTCCCAGCCCGGCTGCCGTTCGAAGTTGAGTCCCTTGTAACGGGGGGTTCGTTCACGACCTCGCTAACTGGCCCCCCAGAATTGTCCTCCGACAAAACCGCGAAGCTGTTGCGAACGGGGATGGGATTAGCCTCCGCATCCCCCACTCCCCGTCTCGGTCGAGCCACCGCCCCCCGCCCTCGGGGCACAACCACCCACTCGGGCCTCAGGCTATGAGTCATCCCCAGACCCGAAGATTGCACCGTCTTCCCCAAGGCCGCCGCACTTGCTTTCGCACCCGAGCATGCCCGGGACACCACCTTGGTGCTGTGCAAGGTCCTGGAAGAAACGCTACAACCACCGGGGCCCGAAACCCTCCCACAACCCGTAACCCGGGCGAGTATCTCCGTAACTACCTCTCCAGTTCGGCGACACGTGCCTCGAGGAGGTCGCTCTTCACCTTGCTCTTGAGGCTCGCTACAGAGGAACTAGGGCCAGCCATACTATTCTACAGGCTTTAGCACTTAAAACGATTTGAATTTACACTAATTCCTCTAAATATATAGGGCGGGTATAAGCGAATCAAGTACAATACGCAAGGTTGCGTAAGAAGTACTTTCTAGCAAAGTAGTTAGACGGATAAAGAGCAAAAATGCAATGGATCAGTTGCTAGAACACGCACGCACGTATAGGATCAAATAATTATTAAGAGTCAATACTAATACTTTAGAACTACTAATAATTTTAAGTTCTAAAACACTACTTAACCACTGAAGCAAGACAAATTATAACTAAGCAAGCACTACAAATTAGTAATACATGGGATTTGTGGAGGATGGGAGGGGGAGGTAGGGGTAATTGAGAGATATGAAGAAGTGAGACGGAGGGAGAGAGATGGAGGCTCAAGGTACTGCGGAGGGTTGATGATAAAACCTAGTACGTACGGCAATATTTTTTATATTTATGATACGAAAACATGAGTGCACCTTGCATAGGGAAAATTACTGTAGTTCAAAAACGTAAATAGCAACTTTGGCAATAAAACCCATATTTATGAGATGTCATGTAAATTTCGTAAATACCTGCACATTTTCCTTCGAACTGAATATTATCATAATGATGTCGGCCAGCTACGCATTTCATATACTGAAAATTGTGCGATAGATCATGAAAAAGAGGTCTACACACAGCCCAACTTCACATTCCGGGCACCAAAGTCGTGTTTCTTAGAAATATACTGATGAAAAATGACTCGTCCTTTGAACGACGCAATCACCTCGCTCCCAAATAATTTTGTTTCCAAAAAATAATTTTACAAAATCGAGGAGACTATTCTCTATCGTGAGTGGTGCTTGATTTTTATCTAATCTATCCGGTGAGCGCATGCTCTGCTTGAAATTCCGTAACGGTAAACACCAGGAGGGCTCAACATCCGTGTCACTGTCTCCATCACAACTGCTATCTGTCAGAATTTCTATATCTTCCTCTTATTCCAGAAGTTTACTTGCAAAAGCCATATTGCTAGAACTACGATATTACTAATAATATTGTCTCAAAAATACTCATGCCACAGCCTACAACACGCTTGAACGATATGTTTCAGGAGAGACTTCTCACCGAGCCAGTCCACGGTGATATGAAAATGTTAGTCAACACATTTTCAGACGGGTAGGACTTCGAAGTGTGTATGCAGAAAGGTTCGTATGCTATCAAAGGCATCATTCAACATCCTGTTATCTTGATTTGTACTCACGTAAAGATTCCCTTTCCTCCTTACCAGCGAGATAAGCAAACTCGAACAAAGAGGATGAGTCATTCACAGGACAGATGGTCCAGCGGAACCTAGTACGCGTATGGAGATAAGGAAAAAACCTCTCATGAAAGTAAGATGCTCCTATCGTTGAGTGCTTTCTGAGAAGATAAGGATATAATTGGGCTATATATCCTCTGCTGTCATGGCAAAAGGATGAAGTTTCCTGGTCTCACACCAAGTAAACAAACCTAGAGTAAGGAGATGTATCATTTAGGCGAAAGATGGTCGAATAAAATCACATTATCTTGTCATAACAAAGAAAAAATTCTCAGATAGGAGGACCTTCTACATTCTGAATGCTTCTCTTATAGAAAAAATATCTTTGTGTGGGCTATAACTTCATTTGTACTGAGGAAAGTATTCGGTTCCCTTCTCATACAAACAGCAAGCAAACCTTATTTACGGGAGTTGGATTCGTCATGTTATATTACGTCAAACAACACATAATACCGTGAGATATCCAAAGAAAAAAATTCAGATGGAAGAAAGATGTATTCTTAGTCAAATGACGCCAAAAAATATGACTTTCCATCAGTTGACAGTCCCAGGGACCTTGAGAGTGAAAGGAGGACGCAGTGTGCCATATGAACACGCTCGGCAGTCAAGCGATATTTTTTTTCTGCCGGAGAGTCACGCTCGGTAGATAAAGGTTAATGCTACAACGTAGGTGATGCACTATATACACAAAGCTTATGACGGAGAATAATAAGGACAAACTACTAGCATACAGCACATAGGAAGATGCCCCCTCACTACTATAGTTGTCGTTATCAGGTACTGTCTTCACATTTAGGCTTTCACTCAAATTAGTGCAAGTCGCAAAAATTCTTTCGTCGTAAGGGGGTAGTTTCAAGGAAGTTAGGGATGCCCATGAGGCTGGTATAATCCGGTGCATTCCCACCTTCGTATCACTGAGTTCACATGGGGATCGTGACGCAAAATTAGATGTACCTAATTTCAACACACATGTGCAGGGGACTGTGATTTTATAAGCACCGAGTTCTAATTTCTCATCCAAAGTAGCGTTGATTTTTTCACCACAGTTAATTGCTGAATTGGACGGGGGATAGGTTATTATGAACACATCACTACCGACCCTAGTGACGATAGTGTAATTTGACTTCTCACACTCCAATGGGCACGCTGCTGCCATTTCTTTGGCTGTGGCCCCCTTGACTATCGCCTCTGCGCACTTAATAGTCATTAGTGAGTCCCCAAATGGATCTTTTAACATGCAGAGCTCATCCGTGTAGATGTTACACGCGGGAACTTTGAGGCTCGTACCTGTGCTGGTACGCGTGACTGCCAAATGGACTGGGTTCCTCCGTACTAGACAGGTGTCTTCCCCTCGGGCAAAAGGTATGGGTAGGAAGGATTGCAGAGTTACTGAATTCATCTTCTTGTGCAAAGGGACGAAAAGGATAAAATAAAGTTGTGTTGGAGATAGCAAACAATCCAACAATGGTAGGATATAGTATCGGGAGAAGTCACTAATGGACGGTTCGTAACCCGCCGCCTCATTGGTTCGTTTAGCTGCATGAAGTCGCCCCTTCAGGGTTTGGAGACTGATGAGCTCCGGAGAGAGCTTGTGACTTTGGCAAGCCCTAATGACTCCCGTCTGCGAAGTGATGGTGTGCTGGAGGTGAGCCAGAATACTCCGGCCAGGTCCTCCAGGTAATTCTGCATACCCCGGTGTCCTTGTGCGTCGTGCCGGTAGTGTGAGTAAGTCACCAGGGTCCCGCATCGTCTTTTCGAACTCCTCAGCTTCCTCCTCCGATACGACGAATCGGCCCGCGTGCCGCCGTATAGGCAGAGTGAAAGAAGACGTAACCGCTCCCCCATCCGGTGACTATGGTGCCTCTGTAAGTTGGTTAGTCCAATATCTCGGGTTCCAAGTCTCTAGTGCCGATGCCAGAGTGGTGCGTATGGAGTAACAAATTCCTGGGTGGTTTCCTCTTTCGCAGTCGGATGTAAAGGATCTGAAATTTTCCAACTCCCTCCTTGGATTAAAGGGAACCTTCCAAACCCAAGTGTAGGATGTTTCATATACTGTGAGATTAGTTAATTTTCTAAATAAAGCTCCCGCTGTGACGTGTACAGGTATGTCCGTCATGTTCTCCATTCCATAGGTGACCCTAATCAGCATTCCCAAAAGGCAGGTGTAATATTTAATCTCCTTCATTTTCCTGAGAGACGTCCACGGGCTTTACGTGGAGTCCCTTTGGTTTGCCCAGAGAAAAAGGGGAAAAGATGGTTGATCAGGCCACCCATTCCGTCCTCTTTCTCAAAGCAATAAATTGGAACCAATTACCTCTTATTTACCATTATTCTCTTTACTCATTCTTTTTCCACTCTTACTTACTAATGTGGTACAACAATTCTCATGACACAACCCTCCTGGATTGTTCAGCTTTTTTTTCTAATTCTTGGTCTTAATCCTAAATCTAAAAATCTAAATTCTAAGTCTGCTATTTACTACTTTAACAACCCTTTTAATGCGCGCTTACATTCTCAATTTTCACTCTACTGGTACCATTTTGTTTGACTAATGTATTTTACCCATGGAATTCCATCAAAGTGGTTAATCTCCTCGTTGTCCCCCTTCCTTTCGTCCGAATGGAAGGTGTCTCGGGACTTTACAGCTGTTTTTCTTTTTTAATTGGCCATTAATTTTCCTTCCCGTTATTGTTTTCCCCAGCATTCTACCTTGGGTCGACCCTTCTTCCAAATATATCTCAGCGACGCGATTTAACCCGTCCCTCGCCCCTCCGCGCTCTTCCATCTGACGCTGGGCAGGAGAGGTGGCGTCGCGACGTTGCATAGTTCAGTTGTTCTTCCCCGCTATATTCCTTGTATGCGCATACGTCATCAACTCATTGTGGCGAGATCCTTCCCTGATCCCCCTCGATTCCCTCAGACCTCCTGTCTATTTCACTCGTTTGGTCCTCCCAAACTATATTCTCAATATCTCCATCCCTCTGAGGCGAGATTCTTCACTAATCCCCCTCTCATAGTTAAAAACATAATTGAAATGTTTTCACTATTCCTCCGAGGCGAGATTCTTCCCTGATCCCCCTTTAATAGTTAAAAACATAATTTAAATGTTTTCACTATTCCTCCAAAACGAGATTCTTCCCTGATCCCCCTCGATTCCCTCAGACCTCCTGTCTATTTCACTCGTTTGGTCCTCCCAAACTATATTCTCAATATCACCATCTCTCCGAGGCGAGACTCTTCCCTGTTCCCCCTCTAATAGTTAAAAACATAATTGAAATGTTTTTACTATTCCTCCGAGGCGAGATTCTTCCCTGATCCCCCTCTAATAGTTAAAAACATAATTGAAATATTTTCACTATTCCTCCGAGGCGAGATTCTTCCCTGATCCCCCTCTAATAGTTAAAAACATAATTGAAATGTTTTCACTATTCCTCCGAGGTGAGATTCTTCCCTGATCCCCCTCGATTCATATAAACATGCGCAAGACGTCACGACTTCCCTTATGCGTAACAGCCCCACGGTTAAAACAGTAAAAGCGTTTTCACCATCGTTACGTGTAATCTTAAATCAAATATCATAGTCCAAATATTGTAAACGCACTCACCTTTCTCACCGTTACCAATTCTGTGCCGCTTTCTGTTTCCACCATGCAGACCATGTGTTTCTGTAAACTTTGGATTTTATACAGGACGTACACACATCCCAAGGTAAGCAAAATTCACCATGTTAGTCCAACTCCTCCCAAGGCCGTTCCCTGTACGTCTGGAGAGGTCGCTGTTGCGTCCGAAACCTCCACTGAACAATCCGGTCTAGTTAAATTTAAGTGATGCAGTTTTAATGTCCAATTTTTATTAAGGAAGTTATCTAAATGAGCAAATTCCAGCATCGACTTCGGCCTTCTGGGATCCACCATTACTGTTTTGAGAGTGGTCCAAATAGAGGGAATCGAATGAGTAGGATTAAATTTCGTATTATTCTGTGTCTGATATGGAAAAAAGGCTGGGACTTGAATATCATCCGAAATGTTGACTTCGCATTCACATTGGACCGTAATTTAAAAAGCCCCTGCACTAATTCTTTTAGGAACCCCTTCACTTCCAATCACCTGGGAATATATTAAAATTACACATAGACTGAAAACCCACGACCGGACGCAACAGGTCCTTCCAGACATGTTGGGTAACATGGCAATCTTATTTTCTCCCCTTTCTCTGAAATAAAAATATTATATTAAGAAAAACATACTCATTCATCACAAGTCCTCTGATGGTATTTACTCATCCGTGCCACATGTACTACGTCCGTTTTCCCTCGTCCTTTATTTATCTCATAATTTACCGATCCTACCTGCCGAATCACTTTGAATGGCCCGTGATACTGCGGCAACAGCTTCGTACTTTTACCTTTTTTCCTGGATTCTCCGACTCCTGCGCTGTTCGAAACTCATAAAAACACAACTTAAGAACCCTCAAAAAAACTAAAACTATGATTTCGGTATCATCTGGTATCAGTAATTATGTACTTTAGAGATAGGGCGATGGGCCTTGTGCTGATTCCACCCCAGGCTTATCCCTTGAGGAAGAAGAAGAGTAAAGGAAAAAGAATGAAAGAATACGTACCGTACCGTGACCACTCCTTAGGCCAAGTCCTTCTGCGGTCCCTCTCCTGCGTCGTCTTCCGAAGCTTCAGATCCTTGAATTAACCACGGCGGCTCCACCAATTTGTCGTGTCCTCTCGTGGACAGCTCGACAAGGGGCGACTCAGACTTGGGATCTTGACTGACGCTGAGGGATTCCGGACTGCGAAGGTGGTCCTCTCGGAGGGACAGTATCGGCGAGAAATGAAAGATACGGAGCTTGCCGCAAGGAGTGTATTTGGAGACAGTTGGTTCTTGAACAAGAGTGATCTCCTCCCTCGGATACTCCGGGTCAATCGTAGAGCTTCCCTTCCACGGCCTTCTGGCCGCCCGCTACGCGTACTACATCTCTTGGCGAACTGACCTCGAGTGAATGATGCGTGCAGTTTTTAAGGCATCGCGGCATCCGACCGCCCCCCGTGCGTTCTAGAACTTTCCTCAGGTGCGCCATTCTTTTTTGTAAAGTGCAAATGCACCGGCAATCAAAAATGCGACTTCCACCTAATGCAAAATCAGCATAGTATGGGTATAGTGACCTTCCTTTCAGAGAAGCGCACACGCACCATCTATCAAAAATGCATTCCCCACTATCAGCACAATCAGCACTGTACAGGCATAAAGGAAAGTTCCAGAGACTCGCGCAAAAAAAGGTGAATAAGACGGACAAAGAGGATGCATAGACCGGAAATGGAATCGGCCAAAAGAATAGACACGCATCAAAAAAGGAGTGTGAGAACTTAATTGAGAGAAAAATGAAGTCGTGATATAACAATATAACATATTTTTAATCAAGTAGAAATACTTTCAGGAAGGGTTATTTCTCCAATTAGAGCAGACAAATGTTTTATTTATTATGGAAATAATTTATCTCTAAATTACGTTGCACAACAGAGACAGAGGGCAAGATGGCGGTGCGTACGATAGCACCATTTTAAAAAATTCACCAGTTAATGTGAAAAGGGACAGTAATATCTGCCGGTTCTGTCCAATAGGTGTCAAAAAATGTATAATACGTATTAAGTGCATCTACAGAGAGCATAGAGTATGTGCATTAGCAAAATATATTATTATATACGAGAGTAACTGGCAATGCACGGCGTTTTTTATTGAAGCAAAGGACGACACATTAAAAACCGAACTTACATCGAAAAATAAGTTATCTTTGATGTTCATTAATGATTTTGCTAAACGTCGAGAAAAAAACAGCATGCTGGAGTTGGAAAAAAAAGAAGCTTAAGGACGAACTACGCGCTGATCAACGTATATTTACAACCGTCACAAACCGCATGAAAACAGCAAGAGCCATATCCATCGTAAATTATCCGCCTATATGTCTACAGAATATATTTAGCGAACTACAAGAAAGTCCTTCTGGGAAGGAATCTTATCGGGATGGTACAAAAAATGCCGGAGTGGTTAACAATTTCCTATCCACGGAAATGAGTGGTAAAGTAATCAAAAGAAAGAAATTAAAATAACAGTGAATTCGTCCCTCTCTCTCTTTGTGTTCCCACTCCCAGTGTTTCCCTAAATTGTTAAGTTAGCCCAAATCCCACCGAATTGAGTTCAAATCCCAATACTATCGTAGTCCCTGTTAGTAACAAAGACACTCATATACTCTGTGACTCGCCAGTCAAACACGTTAACGTCGATACAGATGGGGTTACGAAGAAAATGTTTCGTGGCGTCAAGGCTGAGCAACTCAGTGCAAGAGTAGAACCAATTAAAGAAAACGAATCATACTCCCCAGACATAATCCTTCCCCATGTGGGGACAAACAATGTAAAAAATCGGCACGTGCCTAAGAAATGAACGACCTCATTAAGACAATTAAGGAACTGTACCCAAAGACATGTGTAGTTGTGAACTCATTATCATTACAAGGAGAGATATTGACAAAAATCTCGTTGAAAACGCAGATAGTAATATAAGGTGGGATTTTGAAGCCGCAAATGCTATTTTTGTGATTTTAGTAACAAAATCAGTGGTATATGCATATGCAGAGATGGTCTACATCTAAATCGTTTATTCTGTCATAAAATTGGCCGTATCATCAGAATACGATTAAAATCTACTAAACTTAAGGAAGGGGAAACTAATTTTGGGACCAAATGGTGAAAAAAGGAATATGTAATATAAATTGTGATATGCCAAACGCTTCATTAAATAATTCCTTGACGCTTTCAGCTGCCAATGTAAACACTGACTGCATCCTAGCTGTGCGACGACAATATGAAAGCTTCAAAATTTAGCTTGCTTTTTCAAAATATTGAATGTCTGACTAACAAAGTAAATATTTTCGAATCACACGATTCCACAGATGTTTCGTGTATAACAGACCACTGGCTCAAAGATAATGTGATCGAGGTGCTAAAAATCCAAAAATACGTTTTAGCAAACCATTTCAGTCGCTCAATAGCAATGCATGGTGGTTCTGCTATATATCTAAAAGAAGAAATGCGCTATGAACAATGCAAAGACGTGTGGTTTAAGAACTGATAAACATTTCCAACTATCAGTGGTCTCCCATGTTGATCCTTTTAAATGTATTATATTTTGCCTTTATCGGTCCCCTGTTAGTGACCTGAAAATATTTCTTGATCGTTTACAATAAATACTTTATATGTTAATTAGTCAACTGTGTTCATTCCTGCTTGGTGGGATATTCAATGTTCACTTGTTAAAAAACACAGCCGAATCAACTCGGTTCCATGATAAAGCTTCATTATATGGTCTCAAAATTCTCATTGAAACTCCTACTAGAATCCACAACAGAAAATGTTTAAGTCCCGAGTTTACGACGATGTGGCAACGTGGTCGAACCACGCCCCCCCCAATAGGGGGAGCAACAACCTCTCCAAGCTGAACGAGAGCTCTTCCTCCCCGTAGCTGAGGGAGTTCAACAACCCACGGAGGAAAATTTTGACCTGCGAAAAAGATTATTTCCAAGGAGAGGGGTACAGTTTATTTTCTTGTGTTGTGTAAGTAAGAAGAAAAGGTAGATCTGCGAAGTTCAGACGCGCCGAGATCCCTCGCAAACGACAGATGCAAGCAGCCACGGAAAACAAAAGCATATCTTATGTCTCAATCCCCGGAGATCTTTTTGTTTCTTATGAGTATTTTAATTTATACGCTTATTCATAAACGTAATTTTTTTCAAATGTTTGACTCATTTTCGTTTTCTGGAAGTTCTTTTGATACCGCAATCTATATTTTATTTGAAATATTGTAATATATTCTGGATCGAAACTCAGTTTCGCTCTGAAGTAACCAATAATATCAGGCTCGAATTTGAGCTCGCTACTGTCCTTGGAAAGCATTATGGGAAAAAATTTTCTATGGGCGACATATTTCTGCGCTAATAATTTTCCACATCAGCTTTGAATTTCAAATTTTTAGGCAATAACTTTGTGATAATTCCAGGTTTAGAAAGAAGGGCGTGCTCATTTAAATATATTCACCTTTCGCACTCATCTCATCCTTCTTGTGAATTCAGTTGTTTTATTTTCCAATGCAGAACTTCAAATACGTGTACATTATATGTTCACTAATGACATTATACCGTATACGATCGGCTTGAGCAGGCTGATTTTAGATTAGTGTTTTTATCAGGTTCAAGTGGTCACCAAAGTTACTTCATTTTCCATTCACCATAGGTAAGGTTTTTCTCATGTGAAACCTATAGAAAAAACATTCGTAAAAACACTTTCTGCATTGCGTTTTGTGGCTTTTTTATAACATTATTAGCTAAACAGCTAAGGTTTTATGGCGAAATGAAGAAAATGAAGCCGATGTCCTGTAAAAAGTGTAGAATTAATTATGACGTTTTGATTTTCATAGGAGTTTTTATACTGGAAGGACTCCCAGACGAAGAAAACCTAAATGCTATATATTAAGGATCAACCTATTGTAAGCTTAAAACGCTAAATAATACGAATAGAAAACCAAATTAAAACAAAACGAGGAAGGGGGATGTAAACCAAAGAATTGGCCATTGAGTTTCCACGCTTTCTAGCAGCTGTGAACGAGAGATGATCCATTCCCATGCTTCTACACATCCGCAGAATGTGCAGAAACAGCTTGACGCCTCTGCTTCTTTGCTCCCAGTCGTATAAGATGCCACTGCCCCCTTCCATTGTCATTTTTTGGCAGTTTAGGGTCTTTCCTCGAGCGACGGTGATGGAAGGGACTTCCTTTGGTTCGGAATGTTTATTGCTCTCTCAGAAAATATTGGAACGACTAAAGGGGTGGTGCCTCTATGCAAAGATCCTCGCTAATAAAGTTAACTCATTGAGTAGATTGAAAGACGCATTTGAGAGAGTAGAAAAGTATATTATTATCATAAGGTTACTTTTATGGAAACAATTAAATTTAATCCAATTCCCACCGCGAAATAATAATTGAATACTGGCTAAAGTTCATGATTAAGTAGATAGAAAGTTTTTTTCCCTATGCATTCCAATATTGGAATAAAATAGCATCGAGCTACTTTAATCCGAAGATGTTTAAAGTGAATACGGCTTCCCTTGTTTATCGAGAAAAAAATGGAAAATCAAAGAAGCGCAGTCATAAAGTTCCAAGCATAGTAAAAGAACATGATATGATATTGCATTGGCTCACTACTTTTAAATTAAAACATTAATTATTAATAGTTTTCGCATAAATGCATCGTCCCTCATATTTCTTTCCCCGAATATTTTGCGATGGTAAGTGTGCGCTACAATTGGAGCCTGATATTATGGGTTACTACAGAGCAAACTATAGTGATCCAGTTTTTATTCCATTATCCAAACTATTGTTCTTTTATTGTGAATATCGCACATTCTTGTAGCAACCTAAGTATTGTAATTCCACCGACAACAAGTATATCTACGCACTTAATTAGATCAGAGAAAAAGTGAAAAGCGCACTTCTGAAATATGCGTTTCCTGGCTTAATTTCGGAAAGAATTAGCAGCCATAAGCAAAAATTAAACGAAAGTCCGAAACTAAGTAAATGACTAAAAACAATTTGCGGGAGTTCAAATATCAAAGAAATTGCACTGCCACAGAAATACGATATAGGAAATTTTAGTCGAAATAGCGATTGTTCATAATATTAATGCATACGCTTGCATTTTAAATAGTAATAAATACGAGTCCATAATAATAATCAATAAATTGGCTCCTGTGAAGCAAAAAAAAGTTATGCTATCAAAATGCTTCTCACGGCATTATAAGGTATATATTTTATAAATCTGTCTTAAGCGCCATATATGTGGCTTATAACATATAAAGAATGTGGAAACAAGCAGAAATACCTGGAAACCGATGATGTTTTCACGTAATAGAATCATTTGCATAAATCTAAATGTAATAATTCAGAATTTCTCTTTGAAACGATTCGATCTCTTCAAACGACGATTTTTGGTAATAGCCTTTTCTAGAAATAAAATAATGGAAGATGTGTCAATAAATACAACTGTTCCACGCCGGATGTGGTTGATATTTTTTAGGAAGATGTCATATGCAGCGGGATAATTCCCCGTACTCAAATGAAGACTTACAATATATATTTAAGTCCTGGCTTCCACATTGTGGAATCGGTTGATATCGGCTGAATCGGGATCTATTACGATAGTGATTGGGTGACTTTGGCCGACAGACCGATCATTCATCTACTAATTTTCACTCTGTCATAACCAAACAGGAGTCCGAAATCCTACCCATCTCCTCAGAAATCCCTTAGCAGGTCAAAATCGTCCTTTGGGTGGAGGTTACCTCCCGGCAAGTAACTTCGGTTGTTCTGCTCGGAGAGTTAATTGATCCCCCGCAGATCTCTCTTTTTCTTTTTCTCACACATCACAAGAAAATAAACCTTACCTCTCCCCTCGTAAATAATCATTTCCGCGGGTCAAAGTTTTCCTTCCGTAGGTGGTTCAACTCCCCCAGCTACAAGGAGGGAGGGCTCTCGTTCTGCTTGGAGAGGTTATTCCTTCCCGTCTCAGGGGCCGTGGTTCGGCTACGATGCCACTTCGTCGTAAACTCTGGGCATAAAAACTTTCGGCGGTACGATTTTTTTTAACAGAACTGTACTTGCCCCAAATATAAACTGTAACTCAGTCTTAACCTCATAATACCTCTTAGACAACTTTGGTGTTGTAATTTAACAACGACGCCGTATTAAGTATATACGTTATGTCTTCTTATTATCAATTTCGCGGCGCATAGGTATTACGTAATATTTCTTCTTTAGTCAATTTAGGTGCGGAAGACGCGCTTTTAGTCATTGTTGAAGCACATAAACTCTTAAGTTTATTATTGTGAAGCTCGCTTGGTAGCAACCACACGTCTCCACGCTCTACGGTCGCTTGTCACTTCCAGATGTGCTCCCATCCTTCTCATATCCTTCTCTACTTCGTCATTCCAGCGCATCCTTGGTCTTCCTAACGGTCTTGTACCTTCTGGTTTTCCTTTTAGCACTTGTTTCATCATTGTTTCTTCACTTCTTCTATGGACGTGTCCCAGCCACCTTAATCTCCTGCTTCTGATAATTCCCACAATATTTGGTTCTTTATACAATTCTCTTAACTCTTTGTTTTTTCTTATTCTCCACGTTTCACCCTCTTTAATGGGACCAAATATTCTTCTCAATACTTTGTTTGCAAACGTTATGAGTTTCTTTTGTGACTTTTTGGTACAAGCCCACACTTCAGAGCCATATAATAGTATTGGTATCACTATTGTTTTATAAATCCTAATTTTTGTTCTTTTTGATAGGAGTTTATTCTTAAATAACTTTATTAAGCTCCAGTATGATCTGTCAGCTGAGGCAAGTCGGGCGTTTATTTCTGTCTCTTATTTGTTGTTGTTTGTTATTAGTACTCCTAGATATTTAAATTGGTCAGTTTTTTTAAACTTATGGTGCACAAATACAAAGTTAATAAATAAAATACAAAGTTAGAAAATCGAAAAATGGATTCAAGTGGAAATAAAAAGGCGATGACATCCGTGTACGGGGAATCACTGATTAACAATATACCCAAAGGGCAGGCTGAATGCACGCAACTCGGGACAGTAAATTACTGAAATAAGAGAAATAGAAGAAATACTCTTTCCTAGTAACTAGACATAATATTAGGTAAGGTTTTTAGAAGTTAAAAGCACCCATAAAAAAGTTCCTCCTGAGAGTACACGTGGTAGCAGGCGTTAGACGAGGGAGTCGCATCGACTACATTGTCGGGAATGAAACCGGTTCCTCGTCCGCAGAACGAGACTTGTTTGGCGACAGGATTTCTTTCGGAACGCATGTGTGTCAGATTTGTATGTTTGTAGACATTGTAGACGAAGAGCATGTGTGTCAGAACGCACGTTATCCGAAGTTGTATGTTTGCTACTATTTGTGTGTTCAGGGTAATATTTGCGGTAAAGGGTATTACTTGTGTGAATTAATAGTTGACGCTCAATGGTAAATTCCTCAGTAGGCATATCAGGCCTTTTAGAATTGGGACCGTAATCGAAATCAGACTTTGTCCTTAGTTGATTAAATATATTTCTCCTCGATAGTAGTAGTTGCCTTTAGCTTTTTTCTTGTAGTGACCTTTTGCAGAGGTACCCTGAACTCACATTACTTACACTTACTCCTGTGGCCATTGAAAACCTAAATGGTCTTTGGCCTCGCCAACCACTCGCCTCCATGCCCTTCTGTACTCTGCTGTGTCGAGTTGAGCTCCCATTTTTTCGAGGTCCTTCTTCACTTTGTCGCTCCAGCGCATTCTTGGTCTCCCTGGTGGTCTGGTGTCTTCCGGTTTTCATTTATATATCATTTTTAACATTGTGCTGTCACTTCTTCTGAGGACATGGCCTAGCCATCTTAGTCGTCTACTTCTGACTATACCTACAATATCTGGTCCTTTGAATAGTTCCCTCAACTCTTTATTTTTTCTTATTCTCCATGTCTCTCCCTCTTTAATGGGGTCAAATATTCGTCTCAACACTTTATTTTCAAACGTTATCAGTTTTTTTGGGATTTTTTTGTTAGTGACCATATTTCGGAACCATACAGTAGTACTGGTTGGACAATTGTTTTATAGATACGAATTTTTGTGTTTCGTGATAGGAGTTTGCTCTTCAATAGTTTTACTAGGCTCCAGTAGGTTCTCTCTGATGCCGCAAGTCGGGTGACAATTTCGGTCTCCTCTTTGTTGTTACTTGTTATTGTTACCCCTAAGTACTTGAACTGATTTGTTTTTTTGAACTTATAATTGAGTATTTCTAAATAATCCTCTTCCTCTTCATATCTGCTTATTTTCATGTAGTTGGTTTTGCCTTCATTTACTTGTAGGCCCACTTTCTTGGCTTCCATTAAAAGTATTGTAGTTAGTTCTTTAAGCTCTTCTTTATTTTGAGCCACAATCACTACATCGTCTGCAAAGGCCAACAGATTAATTTTTTCTGGAATCCTGGCTCCTCCTGGGCCATTTCTGGTTCTCTTTAGCGCCTCTTCGAATGATATGTTAAAGAGGAGGGGTGACAAGCCATCTCCTTGTCTCACTCCTGTGCTTATTTCAAACATAGCAGTGTACTCTTTTCCAACCTTGACTTTTCCTTTAGACTCAATCACACACATTTTGGTCAATCTAATAACTTTTTCAGGAAATCCACATTTCTTATTTATTGTCCAAAGTTTTTCTCTATTTATGGAGTCATAGGCTTTGCTGAAGTCTATAAACATAAGGAATAGATCAATATTATATTCCAAATATTTTGAGTCCAGCTCTTTCAGAGTAAACATTTGGTCTGTTGTTGATCTCTCTTTCCGGAATCCCGCCTGGTGGTCTCCTATCATCTCCTCTGCTTGTTCCCTAAGTCTGTTTAGCACCAGATTAGAAAGAATTTTATATGTTGTATTGATTAATGATATGCCTCTGTAGTTTTTACAATCTAATTTATCTCCTTTCTTATGCAACGGTACAATAACTGCTTCACACCATTCTCTGGGCATTTTTTCAGTTCTCCACACTTTTATTATCTATCTGTATAGGAATGAATTTGCTTCCTCGCCTGAATTTGCCATTAACTCTATCGGTATTCCGTCCTCACCTGGCGCTTTGCCATTTTTGAAGGTCTGCAATGCAGATTTTATTTCTTCTATTGTTGGTTCCATACATAAAACGTTTTCACCTGCTGTACAACTTAGCCCTTCTTGTTGTACCACTTGATTTTCATTTCCCTCGATTGCATCTCCGTTTAAAAGGTCAGAGAAGTATTCTTTCCAGACCCTCAAGACTCCCGCTGGTTCACTCGTTATCACCCCACTTTTGTCTTTCATTCCCATTATATTACGTTTGAAGCCTTTCTGAAAAAACCTCACTTTTCTGTAAAAATCCCTTGTGTTGTTTTGTGTGCAGTCTTCCTTTGCCCTTGAAAGTGTATTGTTTATGTACTTTCTTTTATCTGCCCTGAGTACCTTGTTCACTTCCCTGTTGACCTGACTATATCTTTCCTTGGTAGCTTGTGTATTTTCAGCAAGTGCTTTAATTTTTGCCTCTTTTCTCTCTTCTACTAACTTCCAACAATTCTCATTGAACCAAGGATTTCTGCGACTTTTTTCCATGTTAAACACTTCCTTTGCTGATTCTTTTATATTAGTTTTGAAACTTTTCCACATCTCTTCCACTTCTTCCTGTCTTACTGTCAAGTCCGCTTCCTCACTCTCTTCTGCTAAAACTGAGAACCTATTTCTAAGTTCAATTTTATATTCATTAATCTTGTTTTTCTCAAAAGTTATTCTGTCCTCGACTTTATTTTTGTTTCTTTTCTCTATTCTTAATATTTGTCATATTTTCATTAACACTAAGTAATGATCTGTACCGCATTCTGCTCCTCTAAGGCTTCTTACTTGAATCACGGAGCTTGCATGTCTATTGTATATCAGGATGTGGTCGATCTGGTTTGTGGTGCGACCGTCAGGAGATGTCCACGTCTGTTTATAAATGTTTTTCCTTGGAAACTTCGTACTTACAACGAACAAATTTGATGAGCAAGAAAATCTGTGCAGTCTAGTGCCATTGTCGTTAGATTCTTCGTGCAGGCTCTCTCTTTCTGCTACCTTGCTCCAAATATCTTCTTTGCCTACTTTGACATTAGTGTCACCTAGCAATAAAAGTGTGTCGTATCGTGGGATATCGGTCACTACTTCTTCAAGCTTTACATAAAACGTATATTTGTCTTCATCCATATTTTCCTCAGTAGGAGCATAAAAATTTATCTGAGATATGTTATTAAATTTTCTTTTTAACCTAATATAACACATTGTCTCACTTAACGCTTTAAAACATATCACAAATTCTAATAAAACTTTTTTGACGGAAAAACCTACGCCTGCATAGTGCCTTCCGTCATCACATCCGCTGTACAATATTTGGTATTTGTTGGAGTTTAGTCTACCACAAAACGGCCACTTAGTTTCTTGTGACGCTATAAGGTCTATATTATATGTTTCTAGTTCTTCACTAAGAATATCCATTTTCCCTGGTAAGGCCAGGGTCCTCATATTCCAGGTACCAACTCGCATCTCCTTTAGTCTAAGCTGGGGTCTTCTTCCAGATGTTCTGTCCTTATCCGAGGCTTGGTGTTGGCGTTTCGTAACTATAATTTTTTTCCGGTGCAAGGTAGTTAGCCTTGCGCCCAGCCCCAAACCTGGATGACCAGGAGTTTTTGTTCAGAGTTGTCTTCTCCTAGGCCAATAGCTTTCACTACAGCTCTAAGATCTTGGCCTGACCTCGGTGTTGTATCAGAGTGACCTCCTCCTAGCCTTTGGGGTCCTCCCCTTACTCGTACAAGGCAGCACGGGGCAGTGCATATTTTATGGCGGCACTTACTCGCCATGACACAGCACCGTCGTTGGGTTTATGTAGTTTTTTAAGAGTATGACCACGCCACAGGTCATCCTCACCACACCCTCGTGATGCTGCCGCCTCGGTCCGGGGCTACTTATTCGGGTTGCCCCTTATTCACAGCTGTCCACCATATCTGATGGACATCCGCTATCCGCCACCTGTGACCCGCCCTATACCTGAGTCTCGGTCCCTCTTACGAGGACAAACACTTATGTAAAAGGCATGCAAAGTATTTCCCGAGTGAATGCTTATCACAGCTCCGGCACATATTCCTCTATAGAAGCGGATAAGGGGAAAATTAACTTCTTTCCCGCCGATAAATTTTGCTATGATAGCTCTACAGGACTGTTATCGTGAACAAGGCTTCGGCCGTGGCGACTTAGTGCTACGTTTTCCAATTTTTCATACACCCCACATTCTTTTATTGCTAGTTTGTTGTTTTTATTCTTCCCAGGGCGTTTTTTCCATGACATAAATGTCCTATATCTACACATCGCTCATGTTCTCCAAAAACATGGCTGGACCTATTGAGAATATCCTGTTGCAGTAGTTAATATTTTTCGATAGTGTCACATACTGGCATTTCCCTAATACAATAGCTTCTATGACCGCCTTTCTTAATCGTAAAATGTTATCGGCGAATAATTTTATGTATGGCGGTATTTTTGTGTGTATGGTAATATGTTTTTGAAAAATATGGGGGATGGACTTTTACCCTTTCGACATCGCGCTAGGTTCCCTCCCGTCCATATTTGACTCGAGGCAGACAAATTCAACTTAATACTACTATTTCTCTTACTTCTACGCTGCTTATCAGAAGGAATTTAACCGTTAAGCCTCTGCAGCTAGAGCGCATATCGTCCACCTCTAAACCTATCATTACCTCTAAAACATTTACTCTATGTGATAAAATGCGTAACTTTCCGCGATTACTCCAAAATGTAGTACATGGAGGCTCTTTTCAATGTTTTAATCTCGAAAATCTCCATAGCGAAGTGGATGCGGCTACAAACCATTCCACACACGCGCCGCGCCATCTTACTACCATCGCAGGTGGGTTGAACCAGATTCGACCGTGCGATCGAAAAACTAATGTGAAATTTGGCGTCGCAAACGGTAGCAGTAGAACTCATCGGATTTGCACTGTGGAAGTTATGCAGAGTTTTTCCGTATAAAATACTTCGCGATGTTCGGCGATGCAAATAATTATTTATCTACATTTATTTAAAAAGGTACCAAAAATGAGGATCCGCCAATTTCTTTAATATCTTTGGTAAATAATGACAAAGAAGTAAGTTCAATACATTACAACAAAGATGAAAAACGGTTTTACCTTACTGCAACACTTTTTACTACAATTATTTGTCCATAAAGGTTTAGCAAGAGCTTGATTTTGAAGAATTGGCGAGAAGATTGATTGTAACATTTCTGCAAAAATTGTGCAAAGTGACCTCGTGCAAATTGTTAATTACAGAGTACTGAGGAAAGTGCTTTACGTCATCGCATGCACATGCCATTTAAAAATATTTATGTAAAGTTTCAGCTTCCTAGTTGAAAAAAAAACATTTTTTTAGTTTTGGCCAGCTTTTTTCGCTTTTAAGGGTTGATGCTAGTGTAGGGGGTAGGTAGATTTTGAGCAGGGAAAACACATGGTTGTATTTATAAGAAGAAGCAGTAGAGAGAAGTAGAGCATGGAAACAGTTTCTGTGGACTCTGTAAAATTCGGACTCCAGTTGTTATAACATCAAATTTTCAAATCTCTTCAAAAAGAACATTCATTTCATTACTTTGCAGGGGTGAAGTTCAGACTTTTTTTTTGACATTTCCGGATTTAAAAAAAAAAAAGAAGATAATCCTTCGGGATACTTCATTTAAATCACCTATCTTAGCCTCGCATCTCCGTCTAGCCTGATTTTCAATGCGTATTATCAGAAAAATATGACAATGCAAAACGTTTTGTTCCACTAGGTATTTCTTATACCAGCTATTCTCAATCTGTCCTCCGTTACGGCACAAATATTCCCAAATAACAGTCTTTATGCATCATGCAAGAGTCTAATATGATAATAAAAAAATGCTCCGGAGTAAATAATTACTTAGTCCTTCCAGAAAATAAAGTAATTTATGCCATTTGGTGCTCACATATCCATCAAATATATCTTACAATATAGGATAAATTTCGAGAGCTTTAACAAATATTCTCTCAAAACATCTCTCGCAGACTGTGTCATTCAAATTGAGTTTTTAATTCAAGTTGCAAGTTTTAATCACAACGTAGTTTTATCCTACTTTATAATTGGTGACCCCGACGTGATCATGGTCGTTACGCGAAGGACGCGGAAGGAAAGACGCGGCGTCGATCTTGTTCAACAGCAAACCCAACCACAAGTCGTTGATCCTCCGCCAACCGCTCAGCTTCAACAACCGGGCGCTGCCAACGAAATTGCACAGCTTCGGGATGCCCTGCAGGGCCTACTTAAGCAGACGCATCAACAGCAAGCCGCCATTGCCGTGCTGCAGCAAGTACGCATTCCATTGCAACATCCCAGCCGCGTTGCACTCAAAATTCCCACTTTTTAGAGGAACAACCTACAACTCTGGTTCTCACAAGTCGAGGCCCAGTTCAGGCTTAAAAATATCATCGACGAAGAGTCCAGGTATTTTCATGTCGTTGGACTGCTTGAGGAATACGGAGCTTAGGAGATTGAAGATCTTATTCTCACGCCGCCGGCGAATGCACCATACTCAACCCTCAAGGACGAGCTCATCAGGCGCAACTCAATGTCCGAACAGCAACGCATTCGACGACTCTTAACTGAAGAAGAACTCGGAGATTGCACACCATCGCAGTTCCTACGCTACCTACGCTCTTTGTCCGGCGCCGTACCTGACCAGCTACTGCGTAGGATTTGGATGCAGCGCCTGCCATCCCACGTCCAAGCGATCATTCAGCCACACGCAGTTGACCCGACCGTCACTATAAACCGACTCGCCGCCATCGCTGACAGCATTTTGGAGGTATCACCCGCAATTCCTGATCATATTGCGCCTGTTATATCCTCAAGCTCTGTTGCTGCCATCAATCCACCAGCAGCCCTCGTCACTACTTCTACACCGGTCACAGCCGCTGCTGTCACTTCTGATGATTTAACATCTGCGCGCCTGGACGACCTATCTCGCCAGTTTGCCTCCATACATTCAATGCTTCAGGACCTCTCCCGTCGTCCACAACGCCGGAGCACCACGCCACCCCCTCGCCGAAGCTCATCCACCGACTCAACGAGATCCAACGATTCCGGCGAGTGCTGGTACTACCGCAAATTTGGTAGTAGAGCCAAGAAGTGCTTGCCTCCCTGCTCTTTTCCATCAAACTTCAGCAATTGACAACCGACCGACGCTAGCGGCGGTCGGTTGTCAATTTATGTTTAATCGCCGTGTTTTCGCGACAGACAGAGTCAGCAGAAAACTATTCCTTGCTGACACCGGATCCGACTTAAGCTGTTATCCTCGCAGGCTGCTTCCAGGTCGTCACTTCGACGCTCATTATGATCTGCAAGCGGCCAATACTTCCCGCATTAAGACCTATGGCGTTTCAGGCATGCAAAGATAGTCTCGCGGATGCTACAATGCTGGCCCATCCAGCATTGTAACATCCGCGGTATCTTCACGGATCCCTCTGCCACCCTCGGTTTCTTCACGGATGCCAGTGCACACTCGGTTTGCGCGTGCTTACAGCGATTCACCAACAATGCTTGGCAACCCCTGGCATTTTTCTCCAGGAAACTCACTCCCCGTGAAATTGGTTGGCCAGCTTACTACAGGGAGCTACACGCCATCTACCACGCCGTTCAAAATTTCCGGCACATACTCGAGGCACAACATTGTCTCATCCTCACCGATCACAAGCGTCTCACATTTGCGTTCCAGCAGACTCGTGAGAAGCTGCCTCCAGTTCAGCTGAATCAGCTATCCTTTATTGCGCAGTTCACCACGGTCATCCGCCATATCAGCGGCTCTAACAACATCGTCGCCGACGCCATGAGCAGTGTCGACTCCGTGACCGCAGTTAACTCCGTGAAATAATCGGTCAAATTGGCTGACCTCGCTAGAGCTCAGGAAAACGACAATGAGCTCGGCGACCTACTAGAACGAAAATCGGCTCTCCACTTGGAATCCGTTCAGATTCCTGACAGTAACGTGACACTATACTGCGATACGAGCACTGGCCGTCCACGCCCGTACGTGCCTGCCTCCATGCGTCGACTGGTGTTCAACGCCCTGCATAGCCTCAGCCACCCTGACTCCCTTACCACCGCCAAGCTCGTGTCACAACGTTTCGTTTGGCCTCGAGTTCAACAAGACTGCCGTGCTTGGACACGAACCTGTTTAGACTGCAACCGGAACAAAATTTCCCGTCATGTCCACACCCCGACTGGCACCTTCATCACGCCTTCTGCACGTTTCCAACATATTCACATCGACCTGATCGGACCATTGGACTATGCTGAAGGTTATCGATATTGCCTCACTGCCGTCGACAGATTCACTAGATGGCCAGAAGTTTGGCCATTACAATCCATAAGTGCAGAGGAAGTCGCCGACGCACTAATACGCTGCTGGATTTCGCGTTTTGGTTCTCCTGTCTGCATCACGACCGACCAGGGCAAACAATTCGAGTCCCAACTTTTCCGGTATCTAAACAACATATTTGGTATTACACGATGTCGCACCTGTGGGTATCACCCATGCGCCAACGGGATGGTAGAAAATTTCCATCGCCACCTGAAGAGCTCCCTCCGATGCCACCCTCATATGACCTGGCTGGACGCTTTGCCTCTCGTTCTTCTTGGTCTGCGCAGTGCCGTAAAAGAAGACCTTAAAGCCTCCCCAGCTTAACTTGTCTATGGGGAGCCCTTACGACTACCAGCAGAATTCATCGTTCCAGCTGCTAAACCTGATCGCCAAGAAGACAACAATAACTTCGTCGTGCGGCTTCGTCATCAAATGTCGCGCCTCCGTCCGGTTCCAGCGACGTGTCATTCTTCCCCGACACCGTTTGTGTTTCAATAGTTATCAACATGTGGACACGTATTTCTTCGGGATGACAAGATAAGACGTTCCCTACAGTCGCCGTATTCCGGTCCACATCCAGTGATCAGCAGAGACGACAAGACTATCACCATCCTCATCAACGGTCAAGAAAGACGCGTTAGCCTTGATCGTGTGAAACCTGCCTTCATTGCTTCAGACCACCCCGCTTGCAATTCATTTCGCCGCGTGCGTTTCCGTTTGCCGGACCTCCGGTCTCCGCGGGGGGCTGATACGGCGTCCTAACTTGTATGTAATTAAATGTAGAGTTTCTTGAATTTGTAATTTTATATTTAGCCGAATTTGTAATTTTATATTTAGCTGACTTTGTAATTTTATATTTCGCCGTTGTGCACCGTTGCTACGCAATGGTTTTGTTTTGGAAAGAATCAATCCTCTCTGAAAGAGGAGACAATAAACATCTCTCGCAGACTTTGTCATGCAAATTGAGTTTTTAATTCAAGTTGCAAGTTTTAATCACAACGAAGTTTTATCCTACTTTACTTACGATGTAGATTTAATAGTGCGAGCGGTTTTTGTAATTTTTTTAGAAAATCGCTTAAATGTTAGTTATTTTGTTAAGCTTGACCGTATAATTTATATTTAAGGGGTTGTCCTACGAATTTAAATTTGAGGTAAAAAGCCTTCTTGAGGTTGTTACAAGGAAAACTGGGAGTGATGGCGAACAAAACTCTTAAATGTCTTTATTTTTACTGTCATATGTTTCATTAAGAGGGGTTAGGCAATTAATACGTGAATAATTCAAAAGGAAATGTTGGACTGATATCGACATATTTCTTGAACCCTTTCGCAGCTGTGAACGTTGCTCGTATATTCCGTTGGCAAGGTTGTTCCTATTCACCGTTCACTTTTTCGCCGCACAGGGGATATATTGCACACCAATTGACTCCGGATTAATATGATGGTTGAGCTGTTCGTTAATTACACTTCAAATATCATGTTAAAAATATTTAAAGTAGTTCAGCGTAAAACACAAAATATATAGGTCTGAATAGTCTTTTCAACTAGAATCAAGGTCTATCAAAATATTGACTTAGAGTTACAAGGTTGAGTTATTGCACTCTTTCTAATGACGTTACCATACCTTCATCCATTCGAGCACAGTAAACATTTAATCATTAATTATGATAAAATCACTATTAATTTGAGAAGTATTTTGGATCATAATTCAGACCTCAGTCGTTGATGCTGTTACTTCTTCTTACTCTAAACACACCTAATGAAAGAACTTGTTGCGGATGACACTCGTTTTTCTTGGAGTTCAAACTGTATTGAAGGTTTGAAATGCTGGTTCCCTCTGGTTCCTATATTTTTCGCACTGGAATATAGTTTTTTCAAGATTAATTCACATTATCTTATGTCTCTGTATGGCGCATACCGTATCACAAATCCCTTTATGTATCTGATGCAAGTTTAAACAAATCCCATTGCCATAAAATTCATTTATTGACAGGCCTTTGAACGCCGGCTCTATTTGCTAGATACTTATCTTTACTACCTGCACCATCACACGCATATTTTCCATTACTAGTCGTTAAAAAAATCAAATCAGCTGATATACTATTATTTTATCCATGATGACACAAGATGACAAGCTTATATTAGTTTTTGTACTGAGTGAGCAGCACTGCCGTTGTCAAAGTAAATGAGGAAGCTCTTTTCGGATGCGCTGATTTGCCATCTTATGAGAAGTTAAAAAGGTCGCAGAATTATGTTGGAGACAATCACTAATGAAGCCCATAGAAGTAGATATAAGTTAATTTCTTATTCTTTAATAACAAATCAAGGGCGTGCAAGATTGTTTAAACAGTATGCCAGTGATATCCTTGAGATGTTTCGTTTATATGTACGCATATATTTCTGAGAAGTAAGCGAGGAAAGGCCACATTTACTACTTGTGCTACGTGATAGGGGAAGGTTTATCAATCACAAATAACTTTGTGAAAAAGTTAGTGCTTGCTGCTTTGTAATAGAGGTAACCGCAATTACAACATTACTGTTTCTTCATTACTTAAGAAAATGAAAAGAAATTTCTCTGTAAGAAAAAGTTCTCGGAATAATCCTGTGCTACTAAACTGTGAGGCAAGTGGTGATCATTTACGAAAAATTAAAAAAAAAAGCATTTTTCAATGCAATATATCGTGATTATTGTAAATATAGTGGCAAAAATCTTAACGATGCTTCTCAAATAGTCAATAATCGAAATTGTCATACAAAATAGCTTAAAAGTCATCAACTGAATTGTGTGTATTGTATCCAATAACTGCTTGGTTTACCCATTTCCCATTTATTTTGGTATGACTAATATTCCATTTTCATAGTGTCGTATGCAAGCCTTTTAAATAGATAATCACTTTGATGTAAGTATGAAACTGCTGCTGAATATTCCAAATCGCAGTAACAAGAATCAAAATTTGTATTTTGTCTCTCAAACTGCAATTTTGATATCTTTTCTTGAGTGTCTTCAAAAGAGTGTCCAATTTCCAAAATTTTTTTATGTTTCAGCGGTTAAGGGGGATGGGCTACGACAAGGGTAACAGATTAATGAGAGCCGCGGATGGTTAATACTAGGTGAGGGGGTAGATTTTGCGCGGGGAAAGCACATGAATACATTTATAGGAATGGATAACGACTATTAGAGATTAGGAGAGCGCGAAAACGAATAAATTACTTTTTTGTGAAATTCGGCCTTGAAGAGGTTTAACATAAAATTATCAAATTTCTAAAAAAAGAACATTCGTTTCAATAATTATTTGGAGACATTTAAACAAATCATTGATTTTTTTACATTTTAAGATATATTCTAAGAAAAATACCTGTCGACTCTTCATCAAAATCATCTATTGTAGCTTTGATTCACCATCTATTCTGATAATAAATGCGTAATAACCGAAAATAAAGACAATACGAGCTATATCGTCAAATAACAGTTTGGTATCTGACTTCATTTAAATAGTCTTATAAAACAAATGGGCTAAAATCCTAGGAATTTATTTGCATCGCTGACACACCTACTTTCTCGAGGAAATGGAGAAGAAAGTTGCAACAATTGCATGTACGCTGGATAATGTACAATTTTCTACGCGGTTCACGTAAAGTACGAAGATGATCCCTCCCAAGGTTAGTATTGCATCGCAGCAAATGATTAGTCCTTGGTAATTCACATTAAAAGAGGAAAAATCAAGGATTTTTTGAGAGAAGTACACATGTGCTGTTTTCACACGTTATAACCATACAATGCCCCTCTGCTGCGTGCTATATGCTGCGTAGAAACTTTTTACGCGGAAATACAAACCTTCATTTAACATTGCAATGGTGGAAAAATAAGAATGCAAGAAGAACAGCACCATCCGAAAGTATTAGACGGCGGTATCTTTAATGAAGTAAAAATCACATCAGAGGCCCCACATGGAAGTGTCATAGGCCCACTTCTGTTCCTTTTGTACTTATAAACGATATCGGTGAAACAGTTGACAATAGGCTTAGATTTATTGCAGATGACGCAGTGGTGTATAGAGAAATGCGTAGCCTTAATGATAATCAAATAAGCGCTAACTTAGGACCTCGAGGCGATAAAGAAGTGGTGCGATTGGTGGCAGCCTGAATAAAACATGAGAAAATACGTTGTTATGAATTTTTGGAAACAAAAACTTTCTTCCAATAGGATCTATTTCATATAAATTAACAATTTAGAGACTTTAGAACCGGTTGAATACCTCGGAGTCAAACTGACTATTAATCTCTCGGAGAATAAACATATTCGAGAAATTAGCGGCCAAGCTGATCGATAATTGGGATTTGATAAAAGAGTACTTGGCATGTGCGACGATACAGTTGGGGAAATCAGCTACTTCTCCCTTGCTAAATCCCACTTTGAATACACTGAAAGTATTTGGGATCCTTATGAATTATACTCGAAAATAGAGTATAAATGCATGCAGCGAAGATCGGCCGGATATTTTAAATGCCGTTATGATAATCTCATTAGTGTTACTGACCTTTTGAAGCAACTGGGATGGGAAACGCTTTCAGACCGTCGATTAATATTTAGAGTCAATCTATTATGTAAGATCCAAATCGATTAATTCTCTTAAAACGCTGATAATATTTACGAAATCCAACATACTATGGTAGATCAGATCACGAGAATAAAATTATGGAATTGGACTGCAGAATGGGCAGATTTAAAATGTCATTTTTCCCACGAACGATAAGGGACCATAAATGCTGCCAATGTGACTTTCATTTAGGTTTTTTCGATACGTACTGTAGGTCTTACTAGTAATGGTACTCCCTAATACTTGCAACATTATCTGCTACCTAGTACTTACAGCACATCGTTCATGTCGTCCGCATAACTCTTGAGTCTCTGTCCGTTTGTGTGGATGGAAAGTAGACTTTTGGTATATACTAACGGTCCATCGAACACTGGGAGCATATCTGTAGTGTAGTGCATGCTTCCGAGGCTTCTACTCATAAAAAGCATAAGCAATTTATGCAAATGCATAATTAGTCGTGGTTTCAGAAACTTTAAGGTAAATTGTAATGCATGTCGTAGCCAACTCACCCCCTGCCACACTCCATTGAGGTGGCTTGCAGAGTATTGTGTAGATGTAAATGACAACGTCAAGGAGGGTGAATTAGTGGCCGAACTATTTTCAACATGGGTCGAAGGGCATGGTGGGGCTCGAGAAACAACAAATAGTGCTGGTCGAGCGCTTTTCATTCATTCCCTTGAGGAAGGCCCTTGTCATACGCCTCCTCAACCACTCATCCGGAAATAATTTACTCTAGGTTAACACGAAAGAACTTGTCTCAAATTTGATAAACGTTGAAGAAAAATAATGTTGAGTATAGTGTTTTTACGGGGCGTGGACGGAGTACATGGCCGCGCTGTCGTGGTTTTTTGACGAACTTTGACGACGCTCACGAAGAGGGTACATTGAAATGTATCATGTTTCCTTGGAGAAATAATTATTGCGTTTCCTCATATTACATATTTTGAATGAAATTAATGAGACATTTTTAGAGTTAAAAAATAATAAGACTAATGAGACGGTTTCAGAGTTAAAAAATATTCCATTACTCCGTCCATCGTTTAGCGCCATGTGGCGGATTGTGTGATCGCGCTGAAGTTCAAATAAACAAGTATATATCACGTCGTTTACAAGGTGGGCACATTGGTTCAGCATTTAACACGTTAGATTTAGACGAATTGTCTTTCATTTAGCGATGTTTGAAGAATAACTAATTCCCGGTTTTCGAGAAAATTGTTCAAAAACATTTGATTGCTAATACTCGATCGAAGGCCAAAAACTGTTAGTTTTTCGATTTTTGTTCTAAATGTTCTGTAGGAAAGGCAGTTTTACAATCACATGAGAAAGTACGACTTTGTTGCAACCTTTTTAGATTTGGTATAAATCTTTATAAAATCCGCTTGGATTATGGAAAATGTATTCTACGTCTAGCGTGCAATAAAATTTTGTGGAAAATGTTTATTAGTTTCGTCATTGGCTACGGTTTGTTCTCTGTGTCTGCGTAAAAATTTTTTCTAAATGTTAATTAACTTTGAGGAAACAAATGATGAATATAGTGCTTTTACGGGGAGTAGAAATACTTTGTGTACATAGGATTGTGTTTTTTTAACGAGCATTGCTGATAGTCGAACACGGCATAATAAAATGTATAAAGTTTGTATGTACTAATATATACTATTTTATGAAATGTGCTTGGAATGGGGAAAATGTTTTGTTCGCCTAGCGTGTAATGAAATTGGCCAATCGGTAAATTTTATGAAAAAAATGTTTTTATTTCCTTATAAAGATTGGTTTCCACTAGGTATCTGCGTAAAAGAATGTCTATTCGTTAGAAAACGTTGAAGAAAAATAAATATATTGAACATATTGTTTTTATGGGGCATGGACGGACTGGGTGGCCGCAAGATCGTGGTTTTTTGACAAACTTTGTTTACGCTCACGAAGACAGCACATTGAAATACATAGTGTCTATTGTTAATATTAATTGTTTCTTTGATCTAGTGAGTTTTAATTATATATTTATTTCACCGTTTTTTAGATAAAACATATTTACCATTACTCCGTAGATCCGTGAGCGCCACGTGGCGGAGAGTGAAATCGCACTAACGGTTAATAAAACAAATGTTTATAGCGTCGTTTACAAGTTTCGTACATTGGTTAGGCTGAAGTAACCTTAGATATAGACGTGTGGACTGTCATTTAGCGACATTTGAAGAACATTCACATTCCCATGTTCGAGAAAAATGTTCATTAACATTTATTTGTTTATCCTCATGTGTTGGAAATAAGGTAAATGTTTTTTAAGTTTTTCTTTCAATTTTCAGTTGAAATGGCAATGCTTCCGTTATACATATGTGTTCAAGGAAAGTACATTAAATATACTATTTTTTATTGTTTAAAAAGGTTCAGTTGCTTTATGTAAGAATATGTAACCAAATCCACCACTAGGTTTTTCAGATATTTGTTGTTAAACTATTGACAATTGTTATTTCTTTTTTATTTCCTATATTTTGTGTTTTTTTTATTTTCAAACATATTTCTATAAAAACCGTTGTGTCTTTTTGCATGTCTTTTGTCTATGTTTTTAATGTATAACCAGTATTTTTCATAGACGAAAATTTTAAATTATAACCAAACTGCGCGCTGCTGTTGCAGACTATATTTTGACGATTTTTCCACGTGATAATAAAGAAGTCTCAATCATTCCACGTACCTTGTGATGGAGAAAAATTAGTTAAAAAATAACAGAAAATTTTTAAACATAATTTATCATGCCGCTGTTGAGAATATTTAAAATTTAAATGTTTATAAATCATTGTTTTTCATGGCGTCGTTTCTCCGTTAGTTCTCCACCTTTTCCATCCATTTTTTAACGAAATACATACGTTAATGAGAGATTTATATTGTTATATATTTTTCTGCGATATTGTTGTTAATATAGAAGTTATACCCCTTCAAGCGCATGCCTGAATTCTCCTTTCGTCATTTCCCTTGAAATTTCTGACGTTATGCAAAAGTTAGGACAGGTTGGCACAGGTGTTAAAAATTATTTAGATAGTGGGGTGCAACAGCCCATTCATCGATAGAATTATTTTTTCGTCCATTTTTCAAAATTTTGTTGGCTTCTATATGTAGGCTGTTTGAGTCATAAGACTCGAACAGCCTACAAATTGTGACAGCCAAACAGCGTTTACGAATAGCAAATCAAACAGCCTATTACGTGCTCCGATGACTTCACGAAGAATACGATATCAAAACATTATATAATGACGCTTCCAACTGTAGTTAATGAATAAATGATTATTCAGCCAAATGATCAGCTATCATTTTACTAAGAATTCTTGTAGAAATATCAATTATTTTTGACGACTATATTTACTAAAATATCAAACATTAATGAAACAGAGATGATCAAACTGGGGATTTTTGGACCACTATGTATTGCAAACTTTAATTCATCAGAGATATAAAATCGAAAATTGAATTTAATCTGAGATTACTTGTGACTATGAATACTAACCTATTGTTTTCTTTCGTTGTATGTTTTATATATTGGCATTCACCTTAAGGTTAAATGGGCAATTTCTGCTCATATTTAATAGATCATACTTGCTTCTATTTTGACGACAATATTGGCATTTAATTTATTTATGAAATAATATAGTAACATCATTAAGTAGCATGTCAAAATAGTTGCCCACATTATTTTTTACACACCTTTCAAAATACTTTGAAAAAATTATAAATTATATCGGAATCATATGATATTCGTGGATAATAATGAAGCAATAGCGTCTCACAATAGCAATAGGAATGCCAATTCAAGAAACTGATTTTTAATGTGTGATGTGTCTGCACTTCAGTCTTGCAAAAGAATAATTACTATGTGATGCAACAATCTGAAAATTTAATAATATTGTTCGTAAATTAATTGGTATTTGAATATGGCTTCAGTTACAAATATATTAAATGTGATATTTATTCCATTCTGGAACCTATTTCTTGAGAATTACAGCAGCCTGATTGTTTTAACTTTTGCGATTATTGTTTTCCCTACTATGGAAAATAAGGTCTTTAGTTAAAGGCTATATTTCTTTAATACCTTTCTAATTTCCAAACTGGAAGAAGCAGGTTAAAGAATTATGTACCGGCCCGCACATTACCACAGTACAGTTTGCCATTTGGTAATACCAGCATCCCGACTTGACGTTATTACTGGCGCGTACGTTACCATAGTACTGTTACCATTTAGTAATGCCTCCCCTGACGTTATGTTAGTACCACCCCGTTCTTTACAGCAGTACTAATAGGCATTTGGCATTGCCACCCCTGACTTCACGTTAATACAAGCCCGTACTTTACGGCAATACTATTTTAAATTTGGCAATGCAACCCCTGTCTACAAGTTAGTTCAAGCCCGTAATCTTCCGCAGTCCTGTTGGGCAATGAGAAATGCAACCCCTGACTTCACGTTATTACAAGCACGTACTGTAGCGAACTACTGTTATGCATTTGGCAATTCCAACCCTGAATTTACATTAGTATTGGCACATATTTTACGACATTGTTTTTTGGCAATTTGCAAGGCCTCTCCTGACTTAACGTTATCACATACCCGTACTTTACGACAGTACTGTTTGGCATTTGGCAATGCCACCATTTACTTAAAGTTAGTACAAGCACGTAATTTAGCACAGTACTGTTTGGCATTAAGCAATGCCACCCATGAATTCAAGTTGGTATCGGCCCGGCCCATACTTTACGACAGTACTGTTTGTTACTTGAAAATGCAATTCCTGTCTACATGATAGTACAGTCTCGTACTCTATCGAAGTATTCTTTGGCAATTGGCAAGGCCACTGTTGACTTTACGTTAGTACAAGCCTGTACTTTGGCGCAGTACTCCTGGGCACTTGTAATTCGGCCCCTGTCTTCAAGGTTGGAACCGGTCCTTATCCTACGACATTACTGTTTGGCATTTACCAATGCCACCCCTGACTTCACGTTAATGCCAATTAGTACTTTACCGCAGTGCTGTTTGCCATTTGGCACTGCCACCCCTGACTTTACGTTAGTACCGGCCTATGCATTACCATAGAACTCTTCGTCACCACTGACTTCACTTTAGTACCGGCTCGTACAGTACCGCAGTATAGATGGGCATTTGGCTATGCCACCCCTGCTTTTATATTATTATCAGCCCGAACGTTTCCGCAGTACCGTTCGGCTCTTGGAAATCCACCCCTTACTTCTCGTTAGTATGTACAAGCCCGTATTTCAGCTCAGTACTGTTTGAATTATGGCAATGCCACCCCTGACTTCACGATAGTACCGTCCCTTACTTTACCACTGTACTGTAAGTTATATGGTTATGCCACCCTAGACTTCTCGTTAGCACCGATAATTACATTAGCGAAGTGTTGTATGGCATTTGGCAATGTCACCCCTGACTTACAGTTATTACAAGCCAGTACTTAATTCAGTACTGTTTGGCATATTGCAAAGCCAACCCTTACTTCACGTTAGTGTTATAGCATTCTTTACCAGATTACTGTTATTTATTGGTTATACCACCCCTTACTTCTCGTTAGTACCGTCACGTACATTACCGCGGTATTCTATGTCATTTTTCAGTGCCACCCCTGACTTCACGTTAGTTCAATCCCGTACTTTATCGCAGAACTATTTCGCATTTCGCAAATCCACCCCTGACTTCACGTTTGACTGGCACGTACTTTAGCGCAGTACTGTTTGTCACCTAGCAATGCAACCCATGACTTTACTTTAGTGTCGGCCTTTAAATTACCGGAATATTTTTTGGCATAAGACAATGCTAGCCCTGAATTCACGTTACTACAAGCCCGTATTTTACAGTAACACCGTTTGGCATTTTAAATGCAACCCCAGAATTCACGTTAGTACCGGCCTGTACTTTACGACAGTGATTTTTGGCATTTGTCAAAGCCACCCCTTACATTATGTTAGTCCCGAACTATACATTAAGACATTACTCTTTATCAGTAGGCAATGAAACCACTGACTTTACGTTATTACAAGCCAGTAAATTACAGCAGTACCGATTGGCATTTTGCAATTCCACCCCTGAATTCACGTTAGTACCAACCCATACATTTAGACAGTACTGTTTGGCAGTGGGCAATGCCACCCCTGGCTTCACGTTAGTAACGACCCATACATTTAGACAGTACTGTTTGGCAGTGGGCAATGCCACCCCTGACTTTACGTTAGCCCTAACCCATACTTTAGGACAGTACTAATTAACATTAGGCAATACCACCCCTGACTTCACATTAGTACAAGCCCGTACTCTAGCGCAGTACTCTTTGGCTTTTTGTAATGCCACCCATGATTTCACATAGGTGCCGACCCGTGCATTACCGCAGTATTGTTTTCCATTTGGCAATGCCACCCCTGACTTAACCTTAGTACCGGCCCATACCTTACAACAGCACGGTTAAGCATAACAAAATGCCCCTCCTGACTTTACGTTAGTACCGGCCCATACATTAGGACAGTATTAATTCGCAGTAGGTAATGCCATCCTTATCTTCACATAAGTACAAGCCCGTACTTTAGCGCAGTACTCTTTGGCATTTGGCAAAGCCACCCCTGAGTTCATATTAGTACCGGCTCATACTTTAAAAGATTACTGTATGACATTTGGCAAAGCCACCCCTGACTTCAGGTTAGTACTGGCCCATTGTTTTCGACAGTACTGTTTGGCATTTGGCAATGCCACCCCTGACTTCAGGTTAGTTAAATAACGTAATATAACCGCAGTACCGTTTGGTATTTGGCAATGCCACCCCTAGCTTCACGTTTGTACTGGCCCATGCTTTACGACAGTACTGTTTAGCATTAGCCAATGCCACCCCTGACTTCAGGTTAGTTAAATAACGTAATTTAACCGCAGTACCGTTTGGTATTTGGCAATGCCACCCCTAGCTTCACGTTTGTACTGGCCCATGCTTTACGACAGTACTGTTTAGCATTAGCCAATGCCACCCCTGACTTCAGGTTAGTTAAATAACGTAATTTAACCGCAGTACCGTTTGGTATTTGGCAATGCCACCCCTAGCTTCACGTTTGTACTGGCCCATGCTTTACGACAGTACTGTTTAGCATTAGCCAATGCCACCCCTGACTTCAGGTTAGTCAAATAACGCAATTTAACCGCAGTATCGTTTGGTATTTGGCAACGCACTCCTGACTTAACTTTAGTACCGGCCCATACTATAGCGTAGTACTCTTTGGCATTTGGCTATGCTGCCCCTGACTTCACGATAGTACCGGCCCATTTTTTACGACAGTACTGTTTGGCTTTTGGAAATGCAACCCTTGCCTTCACGTTAGTCCCGGCTCGTACATTACTGCAGTATTGTTTGGTTTATGGCAGTGTCACCCTTGAATTCACGTTAGTACAAAACTGTACATTACGACAGTACTGTTTGGCATTTGGAAATGCCACCCCTTACTTCACGTCAATAGCTGTCTGTACATTTCCGCAGTACTCTTTGGCATTTGGCAATGCAACCCCTGACTTCACGTTAGTACCGGCTGGTACATTACTGCAGTATTGTTTGGTCTATGGCAATGTCACCCTTTAATTCACGTTAATACAAAACTGAACATTAATGCAGTACTGTTTGGCATTTGGAAATGCCACCCCTTACTTCACGTCAATAGCAGTCTGTATATTTCCGCAGTACTCTTTGGCATTTGGCTATGCAACCCTTGACTTCACGTTAGTCCCGGCCCGTACATTACTTCAGTATTTTGTGGTCTATGGCAATGTCACCCGTGACTTCTCGTTAGTACAAAACCGTACTTTACGACAGTACTGATCGGCCTTTGGTAATGCAGCCCCTTATTTCCCGTTAGTTAAAGCCCGTTTTTTAACGCAGTACCGTTTGGCGTTTGGCAGTGCAACCCCGAACAGCCCATTTAGTACAAACCCATTGTTTACGACAGTACTCTTTGGCATTTGGTTTTGCCACCCCTGGATTCACGTTTGTACCGGCTCATTGTTTAAGTCAGTACTGTTTGGCACTTGGCAATGCCTCTCTTTACTTCAAGTCAGTACCGGCCCGTACATTACCGCAGTGCTGTTTGGCAAATGGCAATGCAACCCATGACTCCACGTTAGTATCGGTCAGTACTTTACCACAGTACTGTCTGTTACTTGGTTATGCTATCCCTTACTTGACGTAAGCATTGACTCCTACTTAACCACAGTACTGTTTGCTCTTTGGTAGAGCCACCCCTGACTTCTTGTTAGTTATTTACAACACTTACTCAACACGAATTTATTTCATTCCGTGATAGGTACTTATGCCTAGACTATGCCGTAATAAATACTCAGAACAGTCATGACCTTTTGACAATATAATTGGGAATAATTGATGCCACTCTTGGCTTCTAATAATTATTTTTCATAACTTTTAGATTCTTATAATGTATTTAATTTTGGTTTTGAGAATAGGCGAATCAATTTCAACAATACAACGGAATTGAAATTATTACGAAATGAGGACATTTATTTCCATAAAGTGTTCTTGTGAAAGTCGAGGAGTAGAGGCAGCGCTTTCCTCGTATAAAAATATCCAATCGCAAGAGGTAACTTAACTCGAGCTTCCTTCGCTCTTGTCGGCTAAGCTGATATCGCAGTACGAGGAAGTCTTCTCTTCGCTTGAGAAGTGTACCGTTAGTAATATATTGAGCGTAACATATGACAATCGCCTCGCCGGTGGCCTAGAAAGGAGTGGCATGGGTATACTTCGCGGAATAGAAGCTCCTGGAATACATTTCTTTTTCTTTTGAAACTAAGCCACTCCATTTATAATACAATTCCAGAAAAGTCTTTTTCTTCGCAGTTGTCTCGCCCCACTCACTCCACTGCGACCCTCCTGGCGATATCAATTGCCGTGCGCTGTTCGAGTGAAAAAAATCCTCTTCCTCTTGCTTCGTAATCTGCCCGTCGGCTGACATAAAAAGGCGGCGTTTGAGAAACAAAGCATTCATATCATCGACTCAGCTCAAGCACTTAGAAGGATCAGTAAGAGGCACTGACTAGTCAGCCATTTCCGCACAGAACATCAGACGACTTTTTGTTGTGTAGTTTATTCTCATCAGAACAACGCTCTTACGGAGACCATCCTCACTTACAAGGCATGTTCATTTTCACATACGTGTATTATCTTTTACGTTGGTGAGAACCAAGATCCATGCTCAGCCATGGTTCGATTGAAAGAAAAGTTCATGTATATCATCTTTAACACGAGCTAGAAGTCAAATTTAGAGAATTTTTACCCAGTTTCAACCCCTAGAAAAATAAACTGAGATATAATTAAATTAATTAATTGCAGTTAATATATTGTTATTCATTTTTTTACCAAGCAATGTACTCTGATATGGTCAGTACGTTTTCGGATTGATTATACTTAGGACTTCAAATGTATCAGCTATGCAATTTAGTTGAATATTGAAATTTACTGTCATAAAAAATTCTAATTTATTTTTCTGAACATTGAATCTGATCAGGAATTAATTACCTTTTTGACAGTCAAAACATTAAGCTTTACTGCTATAACCTATTACCTTGAATAGTGTTTAATGCCTTATAATACATTTTTTAAAAACAGTATCGTGTTCTAAATCTTAAATGTGTGTGATTCATCCACAGGTGTAATCCATCGCCTGTATACCACCGTGATCTTGACAGCCGACTCTGCAAGAGATAGAGCTTCAGGCCAATTAAAGGCAAAATCTCCATTCCAGCGTATTCTTAAGAAAAATTGGAAAAGACTTTCACTTGGCTCAGAAATGGACGTGGATCAAATCTCCCTTGAGGTCGAGATGGAGGAGTTACTTTTTCAAGAAATGTTTACAAGTCCCGCAAAGGATCACGTTCAGAATATGAAAGATTTAGATTATATTAATGTGAAGAACGCAAGCCAGAGGACGCTGCTCCATCAGGCGGTGATGTTAGGGAAGCCGGACTGGGTTAAGGAGATCCTGGAAGCGGGGGCTGATCCTTTGATAGAAGAAAAGTATGGCCGCAGCGCACTTCAAATTGCAAGCGACATGGTCTCCGATCACCCAGGGGACATGGAGCGAGAGAAAATACGACAATTGGTTCAATCAAGACACAACATTAGTCAGCCAAGTAATTACAGATCTACGAAATCCATGAATAAGATAAAAATGTTCTTTTTGACCACGCAAAAAGACTTTTGGAATGAGGCAAAGAAAGAAATCGACAACACCGTATCAAAGTCTTATGGGGAAGTTAAGAAAGAACTTGAGGAAGTGAAGAGAGAACTTGGCAACACAGTAAGAAAAGAGGCATTTGAGAAAATAAGCAGAGAGCAAGAAAATGGTTTTTCCATTGTAAACAACAGTTTAAAACAGTCCGTGGCTGATTTTGGAAATGGAATAAAGGACGTGAATTCCATGGTAACCACGCTAGGGCAATCTTTGGCGGAAGTAAAAAAACAACAGGATAGCACCGTTGCTAAAGTTGACGCTCTACAATCCCTGTTGACCACGGAACACTCTTCTTGCAAGGAATGCATGGAAACACAGATGAATGAGATAGTTGCTAAGTTGGAAAATTGCAAAAATATAGGATTACCAATTCCGAATCCCAGCCCGCCAATAGATGAAACGCCGAAGCCGGTTGAAGTGCCAATTCCAACGCAAACAGGACCACCAACGCCAGAGTACAAACCCAACAGAGAGGCCTGCGTAGAGGAGATGATGCGGAAGACGGAGTTGAAGCCCTCGAAAGAAGACAACATGTCGAACATGAAGAGATGGTACGAAATGCTGTACGACGAGAATCGCATCACGTCTTGCATTCTGGAATTCCTTCAATTCCAGTCGAGCGTCAAAGTTTTCGTCGATTTCGAATCTGGCAGCATCGAAAGAATGAAACCGACATTGAGAGACCACGACGGGAGAGAACAGAGTGGGAGTGACATTATTTCATTCGCAGACTTTAAAGAGCTAAAGGCGTACGTGGATGGGAATTGGAGTGATGAAAGACTTGCTATTGCTCATCTCGCTGTTGCATTGTCGCAGCTGTCCGTGTTTTTGGCTTTTAATAACAGAGGGCTTCCATATTCGGGAGAGGGCGACGGAGAGCGATTCAAGGGAATCCTCGAGGAGGCGGAGAGGAAGATGAGAGACGGAGTGGAACTGGATTGGTGGGTCAGATATGCACTACTTAAACAGAATCAACAGGGCAAGGAGATATATTTGACATCCGCCGTTCCTTATATGATCGCCAAATATGGATCTTCGGTCGGAAGGTCTAAGCTAAGTGCACAACTTCCGTCGCTCCTCGAATAGTACGATCAACACGTGGTGGCGACACTGAGCAAGGAGACCAAGGTACGTGAAGAATGAAATTCTTATTTATTAAATTCAATTCCACTCCATTTGAATTTCAATTAAATAATTAAAGCACTTTATTGACGAACGATGGCGAATGTAACATTTTAAACAACACATTCAAAAGAGACGCCATTATTCAATCGGGTCCATTCGTCAAAAAGCACGGCATTGAGTTTCTGCCGTTCGTATAACAATCGAATCTTTCGCTTTAATAGTTTTATTTGCCTTTTTTATGAAAAACATTTTTACTCTCAGTTCGTGACTCAAATTTCATGTAAAAATTTTGAATGACGTCACGAAGGAAAAATTCACAAGTAGAACTAAAATGTAGACTATAGCAAAACCCTTAAGAGGGCTCCATACTGAGGATAAGAAGATTACGACACAGTTTCAGGCAATACTTTGTGGAAGTCAATCATACTGGGAGTAAAGGATTGAACACTGCAGCTTCCACTTAGATATTCATTAAACACGACCATGGTTTCGTAGCGGTGCTACATCATCAGGTGTGATGATGTAGCACCGCTACGAAACCATGGTCGTGTTTAGTAAATATCTAAGTGGAAGCTGCAGTGTTCAATCCTTTACTCCCGATAAGAAGATTGTTGCAGACGTTCCCCTCTAACACAGTAACGGCGTTGCCGTGAAAGATGAAGACTTGCAATTATTGTTTTACGCAGATGAAGAGTCACTTGTTGATTTATATTGAGTAACTTTATCATGCAGTGATTGTGTTCTACATAAAAAAATCAAACTTTTTAAGAATATTATACTTTAAGGATTTTTTTGCTAATATTCCAAGGCACGTTGCGAACGCTAGATTCCAAAATGAGGATTTTCATCTCACTTATAGGAAACACTGGTCTTCCATGTACGCAAAAAATTAACAATCACTGCTGTTGCTGTTTTTCAATTATGGCTATAGCAATGTTAAAGGTACAAGCCTGCATTGATTACGGAGTAGAATTTTATTCACTTCAAATATTAATGCCTATAGATTTGGCCCCCGTGCAAAGTGGAGATTTGAAGTTCCCACTGGCAGGTTCTTTTTAAATTACCGAACATCTACTGACATCTTTTTAATTCTAATTCGACTCTTTTCTATGTTGCTTGCAGAAGATCTTTGAAAGTGCAAGGGGATAACAGCATATGTGTACATAATGTGATTTAAAACAACGGCATTGTTGCTGCAGGAGAAGCAACTGACTAAAAGTCAACGAGAATGACAGAACGAAAAAGAAATTAGCTCCTTACCATACAACCATCACGTTGTCATGAGAGAATAACGTTGTCACACATGTTCAATGTTCTTATTTTGAAATCTGTAATTTTTATTGTATTTTTCATAAAGTGGTTGAAATAACATTTGCCTTTTAAAACAGGTTTCCATTTTTGGAACAGAAGTTATTGTGTCTTTATTATATTAAAATATACTTTGCTAAATTATGAATTATAATTTGTAGGATAATAGAGTAACTCAGTGAGAGTTTGATATAAGAAACATTCAAGAATTTTTCAAAGAAATATTTTTTGTGTCATTGAAAGTTTGATATGTTGTTTGACGTACCTATGTAAATATGTCCTTAACTTGTATTATTCTTTATATTTTACTGTTTGATGAATTTTAAATTTTTAATAAACCATTAGGTGTCCAATTTTATTGAATATTTTTAAAACAATCGTGACAAAACAATGTATGTCAAAATGCAATACATTTGACTTTGAATTTGATGAGTATGATTTCACATTGTTCCTTTGTCTTTAGCTTTCAAATATATTTCACAAATACTTTTTCCTTTCATTCTGTTTGGCTAATAAAGTAAAGATTCTACAAAAAATTATCATTTTTTTTTTCTAGGAAAATATATTTTCATTTAAGGTGAAACAATGAATAAAATAATGATTTATCTAAGTATTAATAATGTTTAAATTAAATATATTCGACGATAAACAATTGTTTAAGACTTGACAGTTCTAATAAAATAACTTAAAAATCTTGTTGGCAGCTAGTTCAAATTATAAAAAGTTAATTGATTTAAAAAATGATGCGTTTGTTTTGAAAAAAAGTCACTTGAGAACGTTCGTGGAAGCTCAGTTGCAATCTGCCGTAAATGATTTATTTCCAAATATCAGAATGGCACCCTAATCTCATTAGACCCTAGCAATTGGATCACTTTGGAGACATAAGAAACAACTATTTCTTGTAAAAAATTTGTTTGTTATTGTTGTAGTTGCCACCTAAAGATGAAATGCATTTGATTTGAGCTATCTGAAAGAATAAAAATACATTGTATTTTAAATGCGTAACTGCATTTAATAATACGTACGTACGCGTCGCCTTTTCTAATTTGATGATTAATTAAATAAATAATGACCTTTAAAATAAAATGGTTTTATTAAAAAATGGAGTATATATTACAAATTCATGGCAGAAAACCCAAATGGCAGACAAACTTGCTCACAAATGGCAGAACGCGATTATTTGTGACTAAAAATGAATTCAATCAGCCAACATTTGTGAAACAAAAGACTAACTATTACCTTATAGGTTACGTGGTATAAAATTACCCATGAATTAGTTAATGCAATTATGAACTAATATAAAAATGCCATGCAACGAGTCGGGTTGTTTTATTTGTTAATTAGTTTAAAAGTATTTCAAGTTTTGATCAATACCAGGAATAATCTGCAAAGGGAATCTTACCTCGTCCTTCCACAGCAATTTGTTGACTATTGTATTTGAAATCTCAAGTTGCTATAAGGACTTGTGTGTTTCTGATGTAAAGTCTTTTGCATCAGAGATGTTGGTTGCAGAGCTTAGTTTAAGTCACAAGTAATCACGTTTTGCTTGTTTAAGGTCATTTGCGACATCTCTCAAATTAAATTTCTAATTTTTAGTACTCTTTTTAAAATAAAATGTTTTTTTATTTTTCATATTTACCTTTTTCTGTAGTTTATAGTTTTTAATAATATTTTATACATTTTTTATTTAAATATTATCGATATTTATGGATAAATATTTCAAAATTAAAAGTAAAATTTTGAATTAAAATGAATGGAAAGAAATATTTTAAGTCATATTAATGTTTAAATACTTGTTTTTATATAATAATTGTAGGAATCGGACCATTTAAATATTTCATGATGTCTTTTTGAACTTTGTAAGCGTTGGCGTCAAAATAACACGACGGCAACTGGAACAGTTTCAAATCGAAACATTTCCACCAAAAACCCTTGTTGCAGCAAACAACAGCCAGAGACCCACTAAACATGTTGCGATTGTGATCCGAACCATATGATCCTATGGCTTGTACATCTGAATACGTGGTATGAATATATCTAACAAAATATAATATATATCTTGGAATGAATATCAAATATTTAACTTGAATTAAGAAAAAATTTCATTAGGCTTAATGAAAGATAGGTAGGCTTCATAGTTCTAAGTTTGTCTACAAACAGTGGGCAGACATGCATTGGCTGAAAAAAGCAGCAGCCTCCATCAACAGTTTTGAAACAAACAAATTGCAGATTTAAACCGCAACGCAGCTTCAAGTGTAGTGTGTCTAGAACTTAACAGACGAATAGTAAATGGGTGCTTGTAGTTGCAAAAGAATTCATCATCGGATTATCCTAAAGAACACGTTATCTGGTGCAGTGCAGGTAACTTTCTGTGCCTTCGGTTCCGCATCTATAGTATTAGTATCGGAATGTTCGAAAAACATGTCAACTCGTACAGTTCATTTAACTTACTTTTCCTACTTACAAAGGCCCGTATTTGAATAAATTACCATCGGATTACCCTAAAAACACGTAAAACTGTGCTTTGCATGGTACTTACGCTGCCTAGTTTCAAGAGGCCTGTGTTTGTAGTATTATTCATTGGATTATCTGATAAACACGTTTAATCGTGCAGCGCGAATCATTTATATTTCCTATGTACAAGGGGCCCATGTTTGAAATAATCGGCATCAAATTATGATAAAAACTCATAAAATTATGAATTTGTGTGGGTTACAAAAATAGCCAAGTTTCGAGGAGCCTGTATTTAAGGAATTTATGATAGGAATATCCGCAACAACACGTTCACTCATGCAACGTGGGTAACTTACTTTGCCTTCTTTTTAAGTGTCTCGTATTTCTAATGATTAATAGGAGAATGTTCGAAAAAAACGTTTACTTGTGCAGTGCGTGTATTATACTTTGACTGCGTAAATAGGGCTTGGAATTGACGTAAACATCATCGGATCATCCTAAAAAAAGGTAAAAAGTTTGCATTGCGGATTACTTACGTTGCTTAGTATTAATTAGCTCGTATTTGTAGAAATATTCATCGGATTATCCTTAAAACAAGCCTACTCGTTCAGCGAGGGTCACTTACATTGTATACGATGAAGTGTCCCGTATTTGAAAAAATCATCATTGAAATACCCTCAAAACAGGTAAAGTTGTACATTCGGGGTTACTTTAGTTGCTTAGTTTCAAAATGCTTGTATTTGAAGAATTATTCATCGGATTAACCGAAATAACACGTTAATTCGTGCAGCGCCGGTCACTTTCATTGCCCGTGTACAAGGAGCCCTTGTTTGAAGTTTTATAAATCAGGTTTTCCGAGAAACACGTTAAATTGTGCATTCGCGGTTATTTTAGTTAACTAGTTTCTAAGGGCTCGTATTTGAAGAAAAGGTCATAAAACTATCCGAAAAAAACGGTAAAACCTGCAGCGCGAGTAACTTACATTGCCTATGTAAAAGGGATCCGTATTAAAAATAATCATCATCGTATTATCGTATTTAAACGTAAATTTTTGCATTGCGGATAACTTACGTTGCCTAGATTCAAAGGTTCGTATTTGAAGAATTAATCAATGGATTATCCGAAAAACACGCTTATGCCCGCTCCGCGTGTCACTTACTTTGCCTTAGTTCATTGGTCCCGTATTTATAAATTTAATGAATGACCGAAAAACCTAAATTGACTACGGAATAGAATTTTATTTACATCAAATATTGATGCCTATAGATTTGCCTCCCGTCCAAAGTGGAACTTTGATGTTTCCACTTCCAGGTTCTTTTTTAATTACCGAAAATATAATATCTATTTTTTAAACTCTTATAAGACTATTCTATATTGCTTGAAGAATATCTTATGAAAGTACAAGCGTGTTTATGCCATGTGTTTGAAAACACCGGCACTGTTGCTGAGGGGGAAGCAACTTACTGGAAGTCGACGAGAATGACAGAACGCAAATGAACTCAGCTCCTTACCATACAGCCATCATGCTGTCATGAGAGAATAACATGGTCACACATGTTCTATGTTTTTATTTTGAAATCTGCAACATTTACTGTATTTGTCTTAAAGTGGTTTTAATAATCTTTTCCTTTTAAGTATAGGTTTTCTTTTTCGGATCAGAAGTTATTGTCCTTATAACTTTGAAATATATTTTGCTAAATTAAGAATTATAATTTATATGATAATAGATTTTAAAAATGGTTTGTTAACTAATTTTAGCATATTTTTATCGTCCCTTTATGGACTATTAATGTTGTTTATGGGCAGAGCAAAGAGTTCGAGAGTGAACCATCGACGCAGAATAATTTGTCTCTCTACGAAATGCAATTAGGATTTATAAATTCCGACGTCTCAATTAGAGGACGGTGTACTGCTCCTGAAATGACGTCAAAATTGCACCCAAAGCCAATTATGAAATTGTATCAGTTATCGAAGGTTGAAATAAATGTTATACATTTAATCTTTCAGTTAAACTAAGTGTTTTTTTAATTTATAGAGATTTGTTTATTGCTCTCAATGGACTATAAGTGTTGTTTTAGGGCACGGCAGACATTTCGACAGTAAACCATAGACCTATATATATTTTTTTCAGAAACTAAAATGCCTATGGTTCATGAATACCAACGTCCCATAAGGCGGGTGGTGTACTGGGAATAAGATGACGTCCTAATTGCACGAAAGCTAAATATGAAATGGAATCATCAGTAGCAGGATAAATTAAGTGTTTATACATATTTTCTGTCAGTTTTATTTAGTGTTTTTTTGAATTTTTAGTTTTTTGTTCAATACTCCCATAGGAATAATAATGCTGTTTATGGGACGACAGAGAGTTAAGGAGTGAACTATGAACCGGGAAATGATTTTTTATCAACCAAAGTCGCCTAGGGTACATAAATTCTGACGTTCCATCAGGCAGGCTGTGTACTGCACTTGAAATTACGTCTTAATTGCACCCAAAGCCAATTATGAAATAGTATCATGTGTCTAAGGATGAAATTAATGTTTGAACAAATCTTATCCCAGTTTATTTAATGTTTTAAAAAAAAATTATGATTGGTTTATTACTCCAATCAGACTATATTTGTTGTTTATATGCATGGCAAGTAGGTCGTCAGGGAACTGTATAATCGGAAATACTTATTCTCTCATTCAAAGGCATATAGGGTTCATGAATTCCGACGTATCATCAGGCGGATGGTGTACTGAACTTGAGATGACGTTTAAATTGCACCCAAGGTAAAGAATGGATAATTATTATCCGTAGCAGAATAAAAAGTGTTTAAACCTTTTTATATAGGTTTTATTAGGTGTTATTTCACAATGTATAGTCATCTTTAATGTTTTTATTAGACTATTATTTTTTTATGGTTATGTTGGTGATGATTTCCTTGGTGATCCCTCGACTTGAAATAAACCTTTTGCCCAAAAATAGGCCCCAAGGGTTCATAAATTCCTACGTCCCAACAGCCGGACGGTGTACATCCCTTGAGCTTCATATAAACTGAATCAAAAGCTATCAACAAGGAGATAACATTCTTTAAATGTTAAAATCACTGTTTTTAATAGATTTTTTTATGACTTCAGAGTTTTGTTAGCATAATAAAGCATTGCAACATAATCCAAAGCATATTCAATGTTTCAAGTAAACTGACGATATTCACTGGTATTTCATAAAGAACCTTCCTCTTACTTTCCATTTCCTTTGCTGAAATTTCTATAATGTTTTAAATGCTATGAAGGATTTATAAAAAAATGTAAACTTTTAAAATATTCGTTTCTAATGTAATGCCATAAATGTCCTAAGATTTTTCGTACTTGTGAAGTTAAGAAAGCAACCACTACTTAAACGAAAGCTACAAATAAAACGTACCACAAATAAACTTGATAAAATATCCTTAATATATAAGTGCAATCTGATGTAATCAACCCATACGTTAAGGAACCTTAAATTCATTGCTCTTTTCTGCTAAACTTATAGTTTATACAAATCAAATAAAAAATACTTTATTTTAATAGTCCTTCCGTTCTAAAAAGTAATAACAAAACGACCTGGTTTGATACTTTCTCTACTCAGATAATGTAACAATGAAAATGTTGAAGAGACATATTAATTAAGCTACTCCACCTAATTATTACTTTAATCCAAAATCGAGGGTGCCAGTCTTTTTCTAAATAAAAAGTCTGAAAGAAACGTTACCCTATAAAAAATATAAAAAAGCTTATTTATTCAATCCCCGAGATATATTGCTTAAAATCAACAGTTTAATTTTAACGGTACAGGCTTTTATATTGGGTAGGTATAGGGATATATACTTCAATTGTTCCAGCATAGAGCTTCGTTCAAATGTACTGCAGGTATAGCACGGGAAACCTGAACTCATCTCAGTATGGGGTAAACGTTAAAATTTGCGAGTACGAATGCACCCCTGGCCCCACCAACTGAAGAGAATCTACATCTATGGAATACATTGCAAACCACCTCAATGGTGTGTGGCAGGGGGTAATGACGCAATCCATTGAAATTATCGACTTTATTTATCCCGCAATCCATTGAATATATCGACTTTATTTATCCCCGTTTGAATGCCTGGACGTAATCACGTTGCAATTTGTCCGTCCGAAGCATGTCCAAGAAGAGAAGAGATCAGTTGCTTTTATTTACTTCCTGCGAGCGAGTCCGACGATGGAGCGGGAGAGATAAGGATATTCGGACGGTGAATTCGGTGCATGAAACGGTGTACAACGGTGGTGCAGAGCCCGAGAACAATACCTGAATATTATTCACCGGGAAAATGAAATATGTAAATGTTATTCTCTCTGTCTTAATTGCTACCAGCGTTTAAATTTGCAGTGCAAATAAAGTTTTCCATTTCGCCATTGTACGAAGCGTGCTCAGACGTAAACAACTGAGGACAGCGTTTGCGGTGGCGTGTTAAGAGTTAATTGTTCAATAAACATTTACATAGGACATAAAATAACGAAGCAGAATAATGTTATTCCTCGTTTTAATGTTTATGTACGACAAGAACCGCTTCAACTTTGGCCATTTTCTTATTTCTCCATGTGATGCTCGGGTGTTGATTGTTCATGTGGTTTAGGAAATTCCTGTAACGCAACTGAACCATGTGGCCAAACTAAAAAGGATTCGTCTACATATTGGAAAAAAGATTTTGGATGGAAAAAAGTGAGTGTAGTGCTTACTCCTTGTCAACAGATCAAAATTGTTCAGTGAGTTTGAATGTGATTTGAAAATGTTCAAAATAATACCTGTACCCAGTGCCAGTTGTGAAAGGAGTTTCACCAAGCCATAGATTGTTAATGTTAAACTAAAAGTGACAATGTCTTATGATTGCCTTGGTGCCTAACAATACCATTCACAGAGCAAGAAACTAAAACTAAAAAAATAAATTTTAACTTTATGGGTGTCTTTGAAAAGTTTGAAGTTCTTATTCATCGTGAGAGGAGAATGTTGCTCTAAAGCAATTTGGTAGAGTACGTTTATTAAGTTTGACTGTATAGCAATTAGGCAAAGATTAGTAGTGTGATTTGTTCCATATTTACACAAATTTAAAGATAATACATATATTACTGAAACATACGTATATTCATTCATTCATTCATTACAGTAATCTACCGATTACAGGGAAGGTTGTGATGAAAGTCAGAGAATATCCAACAAATTCTTACATGTTTCTTGCCCTTTCTACCTCTAGTATTTCTTTCTTCATCTCATGCATAATTCCTACCTTTCTTCATCCCGTCCATAAAACATATTCTCTTTCTTCCCCTTCCCCGCTTACCCAACATCCTTCCCTCTATCACGGCCTTGAGCAAACCATTGTCCCTCATTACCGCTTCCAGCCACCTATCCTGCCTTCCCCTAATCTCATCCACAAGTTTCCTCTCCTCGCCCACCATGTGAAGCACTTCCTCATCTGTCTTTCTTTCCGTCCAACGCACATTCTCTATCCTCCTCCACACCCACATCTTGAACGCCTTCAAGTCTATTTTTGTCTTCCTTTCTCAAGGTCCACGTTTCTGCCCCATACAACGCCACACTCCATGTCAAGCTCTTCGCCAGCCTCTTTCTTGCATTCTTACTTAAGGTCACCGTCATCAGCTCCCTTCTATTATTGAACGCTTCCTTCGCTAGCGCTATTCTCCCCATAAGGTCTTTGCGACTATGTCCTGTTTCTTCTAGCGTACTAACCAAGTAAATAAATTGTTCTACTTGCTCCAGTTTGTGACTTCCAACTCTTATCACCAGCCTCGCTTTCTTTGTCCTAGAGAATATCATTACTTATATTTTCCTATTATTTATCTTTATTCCATATTTCTCACACTGCTTTCCCAGTGCATCTACTAAAGTTTACAATCCTTTCGATGACCAACTGACCAACGCCTGGTCGTCTGCAAATCTAACCGACTTTATCCACTGTCCTACTACTTTCATTTCCACATCTAGCTCATCCCATACCTCTCATACCATTTCTTCAGCATAGATGTTAAAAAGTAAAGGAGTACATGTATTAAAAAACTTAAAAATGACGTATATTAACAAATGTTTATTATTTCCCTAATATTGTCGTTCAACATTTAATATTTATATTTAGAAACGTTCCAAATTTAATTATTACCATTTTTAACCACTAGATTTGATAATCAAAACCATGGATAATGAAAGGTAACAGACTCCCATTTACGGCATGATACCTTTTTTGAAGCCAACTGCGCCACCACTAGCTTAAATCAGGTATGGAATCATATGATCCCTTTCAATCCTGTGTAATCAAAGGCGGTATTTTTCCTTTTTTCCAATTTTGAACTGAGGAAAAATAACAACTGGTTAGGAAGCAGCTAATGGTTTTATCCGTCTGATATAACTATGTTAACTAAATCTGATATAAATATAATAACAGGAAACTCCTTCAATAGCTTACCAAGGTATTAATAGCTTATCAGCCTAAAAGTAAAGCATAGGTAAAAAAGTTACAAATAAAAATGTGTACCCTGGAGCACTCAGAGCGCCAGCGTGACTGTTCAAGGGTTAAAACGATCACTGTTGTTTATATGTGTGATTTCTTTGACGCAAAACTATTTGGAATTAGGTGAAAATTGAGGTCTGTGTCCGTAATACAAAGTGTGTTTTTCTTTGCCAAAATGTGGGTTTCTTCAACTTTCGCCACGGAGTTGTGAAAAGTGTAGGTAAATATATTTCAAATCGGAATAAATTATTAATTATTGAGTGAATATCGATTAAACATTATCGTCATTGATTTTAGCAGTTCAAGTTTATATAAACCACTGATCATCCATTTATATTACATATTGTTTATCTTGTATCACTGTCCTACTGAGTGTTGCATTTGCAAATAGTTTTCCAGTTAAAGTTGGGACATATCTTGTGTCTGGATTGTCATCGCGGAAATTATGTCTCAAGTGTTCCATATTTTAAGTTTTGAATCGCCCTCATGTCTTACTTGACAAATTGTGTTTCGTCTGGCGATTTATGTGACGCGACAGATCTGTGATTTACTGATAATTTCAAGTATGCCTCGTACATATTTAATGTGCTGTCTCACTCTACATATGCGTAAAATAAGTTTTTCTGTGAATAGCATAGTTTATGTTACAATTCAAGTATTCGTCATGGAATAGAAATAGTGTATTTGATAGAAGAAGCGTCAATCGCAAGATATAGGATTATATTTTTCTATTAAAACGTCTTGTACTTTTTTTAAATTCCTATTAAGTTCCCTTTCCTATTTCTTTTTATGGATGATTATATATTGTGTCTCAAAAAAGTTAAAACGTATACTACTTTACATTATTGAGCATTAAAAAAACAACATTTATCTTATATGGGAAAAGTTGACTAAATATCAACTTTTATTGTGCTGCTAATTGTATGTAATTTAATGCACAATACTCAAAATGTATTTAATGCTAAATATGCATTGCATGCTATGCAATGCTAAATGCATTTAATGCTAAATACTCAAATGTTGACTCTAGCCGAAGATACACATTGAGAATATCCGGAGTTCAACTCCAGCTATGTATAACATGCTAGGAGGTATCCTCGAAGAAATTAACATTTGATCTACGCTCCGGATACCGTGAATGCTACTCACGTCTATACTCACGTAATACCTCCCACGCCGAAAACTGCCCGTTGGTTAAGCTGCTAAGTGGGCAGAGCTTACTGCATCGGTGGGGACTCACCACCAATCAATGGATATTCGCGACATCCACGACTGCTAAATTCACCGCAGGCAATGTTCACGGGATTGGCAGCGGAATTATTATTTCCTACTTTTCCCCCACCTCCAGTGAAATTATGCCAATAGGATACTAAGGATTTGAAATAGAGGGGGGAAAGTGTTACCGCAGCATTAATAGGCCAAGTCAAGTGGGACATCTTACGGGGATATCTCCTCGCATGATATTCATGTCTGGCATGTATCTCACGAAAAATACTATTTTTCTTGCTATGCTGACCAAAGAAAAGTAAATTATCCGACAAGTAAATTAATCCAGATTTTAATGTAATTATCCGGAGGTAAGTATCAGGAGCAAATAACGAGCGAGAAGGTATACAAGAAAGGTTCCACTTGACTGACACATAGTTTGGAGTTCGACTTGCTGTTGCAGCACGTTCAGTTCCCCGCCCTATCTCGTCATATTATTTATTGGCTGTGGCCGCGTGGTGGGAGGAGCTTTGGAAAAAAAGAAAGAAAGTTAACCATTGAGGTGAACCTTTCGTTTAGGAGGTATGAATGCAGCCTAAAATAGTGATTGGATGAGTATCTCCCAAAAGACTACAAGGTCAGCTGTGTAAGCGCTCTAGCCAATGGAATGCTCTCCTACGTAAAAGATAATTATGTGGGGCTTGCCGATACCGGTATCGCGTAATCAAGTGACACCTTCTACGAAAATACCTTCTTATAGGTTATGTGAGTCTGGTAGAAAAGTAAGAATTTTTACGGTGTTTGTTTTCCGACGTGCATATTTTTTCTGGGAATTAGGAGATTCACATGATATTAAGATTTCGCTGAACATGTTCTCTCCCTTGTTTCAATCAGTTGATAAGCGTTTAAAGTATATTCATAATAATGTTAAATGAACATGGAAGTATAAGAATCATATATAGGAAAGCGTATTCCACAAAGATCATGTCTCTTTCAATGAAAAGCACCTCATTAATTAAATCGTCAATGCAATTGTACTTTGCAAAAGAGGTTTTTCTCAAATTAAAATAGCTAGTGAACTTCACCTTTTACTATGAAGATCGCCATCGTTGGGTGAATGAGTTATTACCTCACCTAAAACATATTTCTATACATTTCTACAGCCCAAAAAAAATTGGAGAGAATCTTAATTTATCATCATTACGGCGGTATAGCGGATATTTCCGGGAATCCATGTGAAACATTAGGGGTTACGCCTCCAACTAATTGAAACTAGTTATCTATTTTCCTCTCCTTGTTTCTATTTAATGTATGTTTAATTAATATATTTTGAGATGTGGATGCCATAATTTATTTTGCAACATCACTAAATTTGGGCGTGAAGGAAGCTCTCCTAACTTTACGCTCTCGCAGTGATTGCAGAGCAAGTTGACGAGAACCCGTTCAATTTTATCGTACCACATATAATAATGACTCCTTATCACGGTTACCGCGCTACTATTATAGTTGGTAACGAATGTGGTTATCAACACCAGGATACGTGAATTGATGAAATCATTTTTACATCCACCTACATGTAGTTATACTTTATTTTTTTCCTTGGCTCTCATTGATACTAATTCCATATTTTACAAATGTCAGCAATTTTAGTTTGAATTATTTCTAAATTTACCTTTCTTATGACAGAACAAGTATTATCCATTTATAACTCTTCAATACCATGCAAGATATAGCATATAGTCTCATGTAGGATTTTTCAACGGCGATCATCATCTGACCAAAACACGAAAAAAGTCCATTCTTCTAGAATATGTACTTTCGCGTGAATATTCTTTTCTTGTTATCCATCTCTGATTGCAAGGGATCATAGTTCTTTGTTAGCGTTCTCTGATTCGATTTAACAACGTTGTTACAAAAAAGGCCAAACAAGGGTCCGTTGTGGAAAGCGATGAACACAAAGAATGGAAAGTATCCCTTCACCGGGATTCACTGGACGAGATGGAGTATCACACGAAGTTTAAGTTTGACCTGCGTAGGTATTTTTTCAGATGAGTCAGGTTATGTCACTTACTATATCAATTGCGACTAAAAATTCAAGTTGGCAAATGCAATATCTTCGAAAGATTGACCAATAAGTCATCCTATTATAAATATACTATAATCATACACCAGATGAACATTTGTAATTATTTTGTCTACATCACAGCGGTTTACCAACGCTGAAAGTGTTTTTTCCATACTTTTTTGTATTGCGTTACACAAGTTTTACAACTTTCCGTCGCTGATATTCGTCACGATTAGAGTTAAAAAATTATAACTTTGAATTTCTTTATATTAAGCGGAAATTCCTTGTCTTCTGAGTGATTATTTAAAAATCACTTGTCGTTCGTCATCCCAGTTTGTTTCCACTACACCCCCTCGCATATTATTCACGCCTGGCACGTATCTCGCGAATATTACTATTTTTCTTGCTCTACTGACCTACGAAAAGTCTCCGACGCGGAAATTATTCCAGATTTTAAGTGAATATCCGGAGGTAAGTATCAGGAGAAAATAACAAGGTAGGAGGTATATTTATGAAAGGTTCCACTTGACATGCACATAGTTTGGTCTTCGACGTGCTGTTGCAGCACGTTCAGTTCCCCGCCCTATATTGTCGTATTATTGGCTGTGGCCGCCATTGGCCTGTTTCTCAAAGCTAAAAGTCTACAAGTTACAAGTCTTATTACTTGAAACTTGTGAAATTCTATTTCTCAAACGCACAAGTCTACTTTTTACAAGTTCACAAGTTACAAGCCAATTTCACTAGGTACAAGTGTTTACTCACAAGTGTTTTCATGGTTACGACACATTCTTTTTCTCAAACAGACTTGTGAATACGTGTATGAAAAAAATGAAAATGTGTACTCGTAACTTGTTAGGAAATTTCTACAAGAATTTCTGCAATTTCTGTAAATCAGAAAGAGTGACTGGGAAAACAAATGAAAAGTGACTAGCGATCTCTTTTTCTCAACTGTTATGAAGGCGATACTGACGAGCAATGTATCAGTTAGGTTAGAGAGGATTTTTACAGACATTTGACATAAAGTGCTCAGTTTACGTTAAAACACATTATTTGTTTGTAATTTAAAGTTAAAAGTAAAGTCTTTTATAATAAAACGTAATGAGACAAGAACACCCCTACGGAGACTTTGTGAATAAATTACGAAAAAGAAAGATTTATTTCCAACAGGAGACATGGATGTTGCTTTTAATCGTGCAATTTATAAATGATCTCATTTCAAAAAGAATAAGTTATTTTGGGGATGTGGGAATAGTTGAAAATGCGAAAGTTAAGTGTTAGTTTGCTAGTATTATTTATTACTATTTCTCTATATATACCTACCTTTAATGTCACGTCATTATGTTAATACATTGGGAGGTAAAAATGCAGAGCATAATTTCCCGTACTAAAATGATAAATCGCTATGAAATATTAAGTCGTGAAAGTTCAATAGGATATTCCATACAGATTTAAAGTCGTCATTTTTATGTGATGCAGGTGATGCAAATGCTACTCTAATGCGCTGTGGTTTTTCCTAATACGCCGTAGTCATGTGTCCGATATCCTTGGTACAACTTTGGGCTCAAGGACAAGTGAAATTAAAAATAAATTGTGCAGAAGTCCTAGTACCTACGAAGTTACATAAATCGGTGGTACACAATCGGCGTCGTAGTATCGTACGCTACCACTACACCAATTGTCTTCATTAAAAAGTTTGTTCCCTTTGGGTATTAATACCCAACATTCAAAATGGCTGAAATAGTCTTCGCTTGTCTGACGATAAAACGCTATTCCGCTATTTATTCGTATCAATGAAATATAAACACTGCACAAGATAATGTTTTGACATGCGAGAATTGTGAATAACCTTCATTTTAAGTTCATATTTCCCTTCAAGCGATGGAATAAACGAATTTTCCTCATGATGTTCAAGTTTTGCAGACGCTTCAACCTTGCTTGAGATATTTGAAGGTAAACTGTGAACTAAAAATTCCGTTTATCTTGTGTTCACGCATTTATATACATCGAGAAACATAGCACTGACTCTTGGTTATAAAAGATGGCTGGAGAAACACGTGAAATATATTGAAAGCTTTAAATACTAGCTATATATGGACTAGATGCCCGCCATTATCACTTTTAGACTTGTAACTTGTGGACTTGTAGCTTTAAGAAACGGGCCCCTGATATCCCCGGTTCAATCCCAACTCGTATCGTTAAATTATTTTTCCTTTAATGATTTATCTGGGCAACTAACGTTTAACTTGTTTATAATTGGTACAATATGGAAGGAAAGGTTTATAAAAAAAGGAATAATTAATAATCATGTTGCTATAGAAAAAATCCACCTTTCATAAAACTTTGCCGTGGCCGTGGTCGATTAATCACCAGTACAGTTCAGGTTTAATAGTTGAGTTCCCTGGTTCGACCCCACCTCGTATTGTATACATTTTTTGTTTAATAATTTATCTCGCTATTTACCTTTGAGTTTTATTATTTTATTCACCTTTATGGAAGGAACATTTTATAAAGATGTAAAGACATAAATCATAATCATGCTACTCAATAAAAAATCTTACTTTAATCACAACGTTATCTTAGCCGTGGTCGTTAAATCGTTAGGGCAGTTCAGGTTTAGGGGCGGAGTTCCCTGGTTTAATTCCACCTCGTATCGTTTACTTTTTATCGTTTAGTAACATATCTCGCCAGTTATCTTCGAGTAAACGATTCGAAAATTTAAAATATTTCTTTAATTTTTTATAAAACGTTCCTTTACTCAAGTTCGAAAAAAACACAGGTTGAAGATAACTTGCGAGATAAATGAATATACTAAAAAATAAAGGATACGACCTGGGATCAAGACAGGGATCTCAGCTCTTACATCTGAACTGCACTTGCGATTTAAGGACCACGGCCACGGCGACGTATTAATAAAAATGTGATTTTTTAAATCGAGTATCACGATTACGATGTATTTCTTTAATTTTTTATAAAAGGTTCTTTCCACAAAGTTCCAAAAATAATTAAATTCAAAAATATCTGGTGAGATAAGTTATTAAACGAACAACGGGTGTCGAGAAGATGAAATCAGTCAGAAAAATGAAGAGGAAAATTAACTTAGAAGTTGTGGAAGAGAAGAAAGACAATTGACTTGAGAAATCCGATGAATGTAGAAAAAAGTTGTACAAGACCTATTTATTCCAGAAAATTGTAAATTTAAACTTATTTTTCTCTTTTACAAAGAGAGAAAATTTTTTCAGCTGATACTAGACTTGAACACACGGAATTGAAGCTATAGACATAAAGAGATTACTGGTAAAAAAATTTAATAATATTCAAGGGTTGACTCAGGGTTGAATGGCTCAGAAACATGGTCCCAACACAGAAATGGTAAGCAGATGGAAAAAAGATTTTATATTTCTCAAAATTCAGGAAACAGCTGCTGGATGGATTTTCAGGGGAAATTTAATCTGTATACACGGATGCTGATGACATTGGGAGTAGATAAATAAAAAATGCAAAAATATACGAACGTAGACTCAAGTGGCTCAGAAACCCGATCCCTAAGCAAGAATTATTTGAAAATAATAGGAGAAGGTTTTCGAATTTCTCATACTTCAGAGGAAGTAGGAGGGCACTCACTGTTGGGCGTAGAAGCAAAGTTTCATCGCCTCTCGGGTGCAGCGGTGCAGAGTGTTGATACCCGAGTGCAGAGAGCATATGGATGCGGTAAATGTGGACTGCTGTCTTACCTCTTGTCTGGGAGTGGAGAGGGAGCATTACCTCTTTGTTTGCGGAACCAGTGTCCTCACGTCGGGTGCAGGAAGCGCGGGAGCAATGCCTTCGTGCTATTCAGCGGATCAGTCGGGTTTGACAAAGAGCGGAGTGTTTACCTTTAAGCGATAAAAGTCCACAAAGAACTCCAGATCCAAGCGAGACAGAAGAATGTATAATGGATGCATATATGTATAACCAAGCTCCACTATTAATTGCCAACGAATTTTAAAAAGCATCTACCCGGTATGTTTATCCCCTGGTTCATCCTTCTACCGAAATTTAGTCAAAAATGTGAAGCTGGCAAACGAATTGGAAAGACTTTAGTTCAGCCAGTAAACACTTCAGGGAGAGCTTTGCGTAATTATAATTTTCGTTATTCACTATATAATTCCTATTTATCTATTGATGCAGTCAAAAATTTTCTCATTTCATAATTTCCGAAAAGTTAGAGCTATGTCTTGATTGAAATGTGAACAAACGTGAGTGAATTGGAAAAAAATCTGGCTTATTCTCAGTAGTATTGCATTTTTATTCATACTTACTGTGTGGCAATATAGGTTGTGAAGTAATTAATTCCAAGTATCTGTTAAGGCGATGTAATGGTATTATCTCAGATTGTCACGGAAATGCCAGTTAAAAATTTGTTTTCGAAGAGACATTAACTCACGGAAGTGGCCATAAACATATAAGGCTCTCGTGACGCGGGTATTTCGATTTGCGAATGTATGCGGGTAGAACCGTAGGGTAGCTGATCAGGGGATATAGATACCTACAAAGCCGATAGGTGGATACAGGATAAGATAAAAACATTTGATATAAGGAAGTAATATCGATTTTAGGTCATGAGATTTAAATGAGCCATTCTTTGCCGACGTTTCGGAGTTTAATTACTCCGTCTTCAGGGCTTAAAATTCATTCATTTTAGACCTTCAAAGAAACGTCCGCAAAGAATAGTTAATTTTAATTTCATGACCTAAACTCTATATAACTTGCTGGAACACTAACTATGGCGCACAAAGACTTCAGTTTAGATCCGATTTCCTCGGTAAAGAATGTCGACGCCCTATTTTCAAACGCTTCCTCTATTTTTGTCACTTTTCTTTCTTCTTTTTTGCGCTGTTTTCTATGTTTTTTTGTCATTTTCTAATTAACGGCCCCAATCACTAGCTCCCTGGCTGACCTTTGGTCCAAAAGGAATGGTATTTCTTCTTTATTAATTACTATCTTTGGCTTACAAATGCACTTGGCCATTTTTGGAAGACACTTGCATTGAGCATTATAAAACAGGCTTTCAGCATCTTTCTTAAACTGTTTCAAGTTTCTTTGGAAAATAGGTGACTTTTCCTTCTTTTCTCTCCTCATAATGTATCTACATTTCTTATAATATCTCAAAACTGCAAAGACGATGCCGTGGTTTGAGGTGGCAGGTACAGACGCGTTGTTCCACACTTGCTCCACTCTGTCGGCGATAACCTGCGTAATGTCTTGAGCTGATGGATCATATCCTTCTAACTCTTGCCGCTTTTTCATCTTCGCCTACTTATTTCACTGCATTTCATAACATCTTCAAATGTGGGCACATTTATTTCAGACAACTCTTGAGGATCATCAAAGAGAAGACTCTCCACTGAGGAGTGTGTCGCCTCTTTCATTGCACTTTATAGTTGCTACTCCGCCAACAAAAAATAATACAATTCTCTCCGTACACGATTCTAGCCTCGCCAGACCGTGTGCTAAGCAAAAGACATTCATGGGGAGTCGAGGCGCATAAAATGTTCCGCTAGATGGCTCGTAATCTTGCAGTTTTCATTAGTAATATTTTCATGCAAAGGAGAAGTGGGGGATTTTTGAGACCAGAGGAGAGGGGAAGAGGTCATATGCGTACTTTCATTACTATACGAGTGCGGAAAATTACAACATAAGTCATTGATTAAGCAAATTTCACAATTTCTCACGTTTCTTTGCAATTTAATACCAGTTATTATGTAAACACATGATCATCTGATCTTCCAAGCGTACTTGCACAGTTTGTGAGATGACTGGTACTACATCGACTGGAAAAATTCTTGACTCGCGCCTTTTGTAGTGGAAATAGCATAAAAAGTGGGAGTGCGTTGTGGGTGCCTACCTTCAACATAAATTACCTCCGTAGGATGCTATCCTTCCGAAACAAAAAATTTTATCTCTTCCTTGGGTACTACGGGTTAAATTTTGCCGCATGTCGAACTTAGAATTTCTAAAAAAGTTGATCCATTACTGTACAGCCATCACAGACTCAAACTTAGCTAATTCTAGGATACACAGAAAATTTTGTTCACCGCTGGATGCCAGATTCCTGTACCAGTAATGGATAATCTGCAAATTGCTATTCCACGATGGAAGGATAAACTGGGGGAAATTTTTAACCTTGGAATGGTGATAACGCCAGTGAGCTGGGCTTTCTTATGTCTTCTTTGTTGTAGTGTATTATTTTTATTAGTTTAAAATTGTAAATAAGTTACTGGTAAACAAGAAAATATTTCAAATACACTTCTAAATATACACTTTGTATTTTCTAAATAACTTTTGATGTTTTATTATTTTTTGAAGTGATAATTAATGCAATAGAGTAAATCATTGCTACCATGCTCGATATCTATGAAACGTCAATCGAAATATGATAAAGGGCAGTTACTAGATATGATCTGGCATGTAATGTTTAGCTTCTGTCATGTACTCTCACACTGATATTTATTTCAATGTAAATAGTGATTAGAATAACATGAAATTTTAATTGTTATATTTATCCTGATATATCTCATGAAGAATGTGATCGTCTTTCTTTGGTCTTAATAAGTGATGCGTTCGATCTTCCAGTTCATTATTAAAGATGAGATGGATGCCGATGAATCGTTGTCTGAAGCAGAGACTCACGATCAGGAGATCCTTCGCAAGGACGTTTCGTTTATGGGAACTTCCAATTACTCATCCTTAGCTGATCCCTTATATCTGGGGAGAGAATTTCAGTCATTGGTATGTATTTTCCAACTTCCTCCATCTTTTGAAACATGTTGACTTTGTTTTTCTTGTCAAATTACACTTTGACTACAAACGGCGTCTAAATATTTATATATTGCCTGATATCAAGAATATGGTAGGGTGTTTTCATAGCCGTAATTATTGGTGTATTCCATCTTCCAGATTGATATCAAAGAAGATGCTGATGCAGTTGAATCTCGTTCAGTAGTAGATAACTACCATCAAGTGAACCATGAAGAATATGGATCCAAAGACGAACAAGTTTCAAATGTTGTGTGCTTGCCACTTGTAAAGGAAGAACTGGTAAGTTTATGTTGGCCTCCAACATCAATCTTTCAGCATGCCCTGTCAAACGAGACCTTTAAGTTTCTAGCAGCTATATTCAGTTTCATTCCATGAAAAACATTTGCATTTTTCATGAGGTATTTTCTCGTAAAAGGGTCGAATGAGTTTTTCTTTCCTTTCTCTGAGTCTCTTCGTGAAATATCTTTCCTACGTACTTCTGGTTAATTCATGAGTGATTTTTTGTTTTCATTTTGCCCAGGTATTATGTTCTTCCTCCCAAACAGCAAAAACAGCTAATACATTTCTCATCTCTCTGCATTTTTTAAAATTTCTATGATAAATTCATTTTCTTCACTCCAAAGTACATTTGGTTTCAAAATATATCATACATTTGATTTGACCTTTCCTTCCACATACACAGTTACATAAGCTTCTACTGTTACCAGGTAGGGATTAACGTTTTACCTTCTTTCATGTATGTGCTGTTTATCCATTTCTACTCTAGCCTTAATTACCGTATTTTCCCGTCGATAACGCGTGCGTTATGTATGCAAAAAAGTACATTCAACAAAAAATCATCATTGCGCATTATGCAATGGAAAACGAAATTCTTATAATTTGAAAACTTGTAAAAAACTTGAAGCTTCTAAATCCACAGTAGTTGCAAAGATCTCTAAATATACGAATACATATGAACCCGATGTATTTTAGGTAATTTCATTTATTTATCCAAAACAAACGAAAATATAGTTAAAATTAAGTATTTATATAAATTATAATAATAAAACCTGACATTTAACACCATTTTTTCTAGCACAGTTCAATAAAGCCATTCAAAACCATTAAAATCATCATCTGAATCAACTTAAAATGAATCAGTTACATTCATGAAGTCTTCAGATGCATCACTTAATTCATCATTTGAAATTACATTATCTTATTTTTCCATAACCGTGGAATCTAGTGGATTGCCTAAAGCTTTTAAAACACCATTTTTTACACAAGACACTTATAGGATTCCAACTTTCAAAAATCCATCAACTTATTTCTTCATATGACACCCTTTCAATCTTTCCCGATTTACTATCCTCTTTAGTTCCAGTTATTATCGATTTCTCATACTTGGAACTCAACTGAGATTTGAAAGATTTACTGACGGATAAATTCAGTGGCTGAATCTTTTTCATTAAGCCACCCGGGATACCTGCCAATTTAGAATACTTCCTTACTAACACTTTTATATAATCGGTGATATGCACTCAAGAAAGAGTCCATTATTTTGAGGATACCGGGACTAGCCGCGGTAGTTACCTTTACGGAGTCACCCGCAAGTGTCCATTATTAATATGGATATTGGATTGGACTTATTTTCTTTTTCTTCAAATGTTTTCAATCCAGATTTTCATGAATTCTTGATTCACAACCCTCTTATAATCCGCAGCAATTAAAATTTATTTTGGAAAGTTCCACTCAGGTAACATTCCACCCTAAGGGTAGAAGCTTACCCCCATTGGAAGTCACACACAGTGCAATAGTAAAATTAGACCTCTCATGTGCAGTGGTGGCTTCAGAAACTTTTTTGATCTTTTTAAATTAACAGTTCTTTAACCTGGTCGATCAAAGCTAACGGGCAAAGCTAACTTCCTCCATGTTACCAAAATCTTAAGGATCCACACCACAAACATTCTCCTTTATATAAAGGCTAAATTTCTCAACCTTGGCTTCCTGTTAACATGCAATTTTTTGGCCAACACTGGTGGATGAACGAATGCTCAAGTTGTTTCTTTTCATAAATCAGGAAGCCCACCATGGGTTAGCTCTAACATTTTCTGTTTTCATCTCCTCTGCAATCACTTTCGCCTTTAACAAAACACTGCTTTTTGGAACTATATGCTCTTTCCATCCTTTGAAGAGAACCCATTCTTGAAGTGTTTTTTCGAGCTCTGGACAGAAAGAAGCATCTCCTACACGTCATTGCACGTTTTTACGCAAAGACTTTAGGGCCACTTATTCCTTACGCCACTCTTTTACCCTGGACTCTCAAACATTTAATTTCCTAGCTGCCTCACGATTCTCTTTTTCCTTGGCCAAAATAACTTCCAGCTTTAACAACTTTGTGTAAGATTTTCTTCGTATATTCACTTTCTCCATATTGGCACATTCTCAACTTTATAAATGAATGTGTTCAAACACTAGAACATTAATTCGAATAGAGATTCGAGTTGGTCTTTTCCCGATATTTGCATAGTATATAAAGTTTTCATTAAAGTACGATTGGTATTTGGATGTCAGTACCTTGACCGAGCATAAAACCTTTTGAAGTTTTCGTTGTTAATCCAATTTTATAAAATAGCCATTTATAGCTATAGCCATTTTTATAATATGGCGTGACGTGTTCATTGCAACGGATATTTAAAATAAAACGCATGCAGGAGTTTTGAAGACGTTGTAACTTAATGCAGAGTTCTGTGTTCAAATCTGAGAAAATAATTTAACGGTAATCAAATTATGGGAAGAAAAGAGTTTGAACCAACTTCTGGTGAAGTGTAATAGGGATAGAATGCATGAAGTGTCTCAACTGGAACAGTACATTAGATATCTAATTCATATAATTTTCAGCGATTGACCACGTGCATGTTCGCTATTAATTTCAAAAGTGTTTTGCAAGTATAAAAATATCCCAGATTATCTTCAGTTATGTATTCCCTCTTTCCTTTTGATAAGAATGGAATGTTACAGGTTCATGTAAAAGTAGAGGTTGACACAGATGGAATATTGTCTCATGCAGAAGCTTGCTGTCAAGAGAACTTGTGCAGTCTTCTCTTTTCTTGTTTATTTATTTATTTATCGCCTTTTTTAAAAGAGAGAATGACATAAGATTGTTGTCTCTTAGTGTTAATATGTGTTGCGTTCTATCTTAAGGGTAAATGTGAAAGAAGATGTTACCACAAGTGAGTCATCACCAAGCCAGTACTACGTACATAAAATTACTATAACACGTAAAATGGTTATAATCTATCGTAAACTACGACGAAAAACCATTTGCATCAAACTCACTAGCGTAACTCAAAGACGAACATAATTATGCGATTTATGTGTAACTTATAGAAGTTATGATCTATAGAGTGACTGTTCAGTTGGTACCATAAACCACCCGCGGTGAAGGGTTGGGTCGCCTTCGACGCCGAGGCTCCGAGTTCGGGTGCCTCCCAGGTCCATCACTTTACCTTCTGGGATAGTTTTGTACCTTCCAGGTCCAGCACTAAACGTAAAGTTCCTTTTCGGATCACATCCCTGCCTGCGACCGACTGTTTGACATGCAAGTACCACAAGTTGTCCTTAGGTCGAGAACTATCATTATTGTAATCCGTGTCATTATACTCTGTGATATGGTTATGCAACTGGCAGTAATGGGCTGTGAGCTGTCATTGGCTGTTGACTGAAAAGGTCTCACTGGCTGACGATACCAGTCGTATTATTTTATATTGACATCCGATATGGTTAGGGCTGTGAACTTTGTGAGGAATAATTTGATTTCTCATTAGTCTGCCATAATTAAACTTTAGAACTTATTATGTTCCTGCATTGCCTGATGACCGTTTATTTGCTAGTAATATTTCATTTCTTGGCATTTCCACTTTCATGAAAGATGCCAATGTGATGGCTGCAGCCACTTATGTATTTTAATAATAAAAAAGCACTTGTTTGTTATTCCACACTTTATTTAAGGAAACGATCCGGGTTTCAGCATGTCATGCCATCTTCAGGTGATTCTTTCACTTGAAGATGGCATGATATGTTGAAACCTGGGTCGTTTCTTTAAGGAAAGTGTGGAATAACAAACAAGTGTTTTTTATTATTAAAATGAAGGAGTTTAACAGAGTAACGCCGGAGACAGTGTCTTATACTTATATATTTGACGTACTTTTTTACCTTTTTTTACCTACAAGCACGAGTTGTCCATTTAATTTTGCAAGCATGGCTCAGGCTTGTACTTAATGATGTATATGAATGGTATTCTAAACTAAGCGTTGATACCCGAATTATACCAAATCCTTGGTCAGCAAAATAATAAATGGTGAGCAATTTCACAGTCCTATGCATTTTCTACGTGGTATTTCCTAAGATGCCCAGTATCTTTAGATTGAAAATTATAAATTGGAATTATTATCATAAAATATTTTTTTTTGTTTAGGCTCTGAATAGTCACAATGACACTGAAGGTATAGATTATACAAGATCAACGGTGTTGCAGAATGATGTTGAAGACGTTGAGTGTAGACTAATCCTATATAGTCTGCCAGAAGATGAAAATGCAGACAATGGCCAATCGGTGAGTGCAGATGGGCTTTTCTTCATTTATTTTCCTTAGGTAGTTTGAGCGAGATATTAATACCAATGAAATTCAATGAATTTGGCCTGATCTTAACACCAGAAGGCCCTGGTGGGTCATTTTGACCCATTTAAAATTTTCCATTGCTCCTGTTTGGTTTTAATTATTGGAGGAAGAAACGCTTCCGTGACTTTTTATTTATTTAGGCAGGTGAACATATACCCTAATTATCATTTGTGTTTCTTTAGCAGTTTTTTAAATGTGAGGTTTTTTCCCTAGAAGCTCCGAGTAGGACGTTTTGACCCACAGAGTCTTTGGAGGCATTTACTTCGGTTGTTTTTCGGCAGCGAGCGGTTTTTCGCTAAAGTTGAGCGAAACAACAATATTAATTTTATTTATAATGCTTATCTTTAATTGTTTTCATTCGCCCCAGTATTTTTAACATCAGGTAGTCTTCAGTAAGTTCGTACCTGTTCTGAATTTCGTCCCTATATTATTGAAACAGGAGTGACTCAAGGGGTGAAGTGATAACACCATACGTAAAAGCCGTTCCTGGCTTGACCTGTCAAGCTTTGGCAGTGTGCAGCGCAAAAGAAACGCGAGGGAGCGGAGGGGATAACAATTGTTTTAATTTCCCCACCGGTTCCACAGTGCTTAGGGAGTGGGTTTGAGTACGTCTCTCTTGGTCTCGCGAAAAGTTATCGCTTGGAGCAGTGTCAGAAAGCATTGTCAACAAAAGGTCTGTTGCGAAGTTGTCTACCCTTCAGTGCGGATATTATCATTTGAACACTTGCGATACCTCCTTGAGGCTGAAGTTGAAGCTTTTGTCAACATATCACCGACTTAGTCCGAAGGAAGTGGCTCAGATTTTTCTAGCGACGACTCAGCGTACAACGATTTCATTCCTGATCGGGAACAAATATACTCATATTTCACTGAGTCGGATTACTGTGAATATGAAGAGTTCTGCAAAGAATATGAAGTGCCCCTAGCTCATCGCAGGTAGTGCATTCGTCAAAATGGCCAAGATTTCTCGCACGTACACTCTAATATGTAATGCTATATCCATGACATTTTGCAAAAACTACACATAACACTTCTGCTGGAAAAGCACAATCAGATTGCCTGCTAGGACGAACAAGTGGAAAACGAGGAACCAGTGTTGTTCAGAAATATCCATACTCAGCTGCAGGTGTATCAATCAATATAACTACAGTATTGATTACCACATGAAAGGTTTATTTCACAAGTCCAATGATTCATAATATTTTCGGAATAAGTGGTAAAATATCCTGACGGCGTTCTTAATTGTAGCCAGACGTTCAGCATTGTTGTGGCCAGACTGCTTCGCGGCTGGGATTGAGAAGACGTCAAACCGAATGTGCTCTTCATGTCAATGTTCGTAGTGTGGGTTGTGGTAATCCTGGTGGAAGCAAATGTCTTGACTTTAGTGCAGAAATTCCTTATGGAGTGCCTTGGGGTGGCATCACTTTAGGGAATATTGCAGATGGGCGTGGTAACAATAATGTGCTCCGTGAGACACTGGGACCAACACCTCATGCCAAAAGATCTGTGGAAGATAAATCCCCTCTCATAGCTTGGCACCTTTTTATTTATATCCAATGCTGAATTTGACGGAAACATTCACCCGAACAGAAACCCAAAATATCTGGGAGATGATACGTGGTCTGTAAGTTAAGAGGAACTAGAAGATTTCATAGCCATCATTTACGCTTGAGGTGCAGCCGGTGGATGGACTCTGGACCTCAAGTATTTGTTGAATAAGGAATGGGAAGCACCTTTTTTAAGCAAACCATGTCAAAGCACAGGTTTTTTTAAAATCATGAAGTAATTTAGATTTCATAAGCGGGCAAGCAGGGCACAGAAGAGGGCTAATGACAATTTTTTGTCTCTGAGTTTTGGAGAAAGTTTATTATAATTGCATTTCTAGTTACAAGCCCACTTAATATATGAAAATAAATGAATTGCTATGTCCTTGTCAATCTCGTGCATTCCTACCGTTTATGCACAGTAAGCTAGATAATTACAGAGTAAAATATTGGCTACTATTTAATGCTGCAGAGGGAACTGGCAGAAACGTATAGGAAGCAAAGGCAGAATCTGTCACTTCAGCCATTGCCGGTAATTCACGTTGAAATGTTGAGAAACACCTTCACCATGTGAATATCAGCTACTGATCACAGAAAATAAACAAGATAACATGGAAGTGTTTGGCTGCTCAAAGGAGGAATGTTATATTCTTACGTTGTGAAGCTAACTAGGCCGCCACTTAGTTGTGTAGGTGTATCTACATTACCAGCTTGGATATTTTAAATGTTTAATTATTTTAGATTTTGTGTAATCAATTAATAGCAGTTTCTATTCTTTTATATTTATGTCTCATTTCCATTTCATTACAGAGTAATAATAATGAAGCAGCTTTTTTATGACCAAGTTTTTACATCTTTAATTATTTTCGGGTTAATTGTTGGATTTATTGTTTGTATCCAAAGACAGTTTATAGAGCAGAAACTGTGAGAGTAACTTGGAGTTATCTCCAGTTGACTTCATAGTATAACACTTAAAGAAAAAGCGAAAAACTTACCTGCAAAATTCCGAAACTATTTAATTTGTCTTCACCATTTTCCTTGCCAACAAAGTCTTATTTATACATGGATGTTACAAGTCTCATAAATCAGGGAAATGTCAGGGAATTTGAATCCCGTCAGGGAATCCAGGGAAATGTCAGTGAAAATCGTCGAGCTGTCAGGGAAAAATTGGATAAGGGTGAATTTCGATGAATTGGTCAGTGGCCGACGCACCCCAACTAAACGTTCCTTCGTCTTTGCCGGAGTCGATGTTTCATCTTCTGATTTTTTCCAAGTTTCATAAAGATGTGATTAAATTCGATGAGTATCAGTAACATTGATTTGTTTTCTTAACTCAAATTTTCACTTATATTTTCACTGCTCTCTGAACGTCAAGGAAACGCTTAAGAGAAATGCCAGGGAAAATGACATTTTTTCTCAAGGAATAGTCACGGATATGTCTGGAGTTCTCTCGCAAGTTAAGTTGTTAACATAAATGTGACATTTTCATGCAACGGTGTGATAAAGATAGGAAGAAACTTTTCTCTTTAAAATCGTCAAGTCTTTGTTAATATGTTGCTTTTTTTTGTCACGATTGTAAAATTTTCAGAGCTTACAATATGAGTCATTGTAAGCGCTAATAAGCAGGACCACTCTGTATTTCGTCACAGTTGGGATAGAAGCCTTGCCATAAATAAACACTATTTTTTTGCAACTGTCGTGGTTACTTTTAAAAAGGAGACACTCATGTTGTTTTTTTACAGCCAAGTGAAATCTCTCTTGAAAGCAGCAATGAGAAAATCCTCATATGCAAGTCGCTTGTTATTTAATAAGTCCCGCCGGTGGCCAAATATAGTGAATTCATAATCCTTTTTAGTTATTACACCTACTCCTTCGTTCTGTGGCGCATCTAGTAATACACTAGAATTTGTATTCACTAACACCAAATGAAAAAGCACATGTTGCTAACTAAATAGACAAGAGAACAGACATGTACTAGCACAGGAACACCACGTCTATTACTGAGTGAGGCCTACTGCAGACTGACAGTTAACAATAAAACACAAAATTGCGGAAGGCGGATAGACGTGCGCGTAGCCACAAAGAAAGTTCGAGTGCACGCCCGAGTCTCTTCATACCGGGATTAGTCACTTTTGCTGTAGCTGCACGACCAGTTAGTATTAAGATATGAGGATTATTTTACTCTACTTTTTTTCTAAGCACCACTAGGTAACAGGAATATAACTATTGTTTCTCAATTAGATTTGGCATAAAATCGTAATAAAATGTAAAATTTGAAAATATACTAAAACTGCAAAATTATCTCATATTCCATAGCGATGCTTGACAAAAATATATGATATAAATATAATCTATTTATTTCAAATTCATTTTTAAATACATGTAAAATCGTTTACGCGATATAGGACTGTAGTCATACCACCCTTACATACTCACAAGAAATATTGAATTATGGTTATGAATTATGATGAATATTTATGGTTTTTAACAATTTTTATCGAACTTTAATGGCAATTCGCGATCGGTAGATATATAAATGAATTTTTTTAAATATTATTTTTTCTTTTCTATACCAATGGCAAATTTTGCACGGTATAGCATTCCCAAATAAAATAATTTTTTTGAGCCACCCTAATCATGAGTTGACAACGCTGTCATGAGCATATCACAAACTGCTATATCCATGACATATAATGAGAGACAAGTAAAATGAACAGCATTTAAAAATATTCAGCCTACGCATGTAGGTAACGCCTAAGTAAGTAGCTGTAGGATTATTGGTTCACCTATCTTTGAACTTTTGTATGGCTATGGTCTGTCTAATGGTTATGATCGACTTCGAAGGTGTAAAACACAAATAGCTGAGACGATAGCACATGATATCAGGAATAACCAGGGAGTGTATGGGCCTGCAGATATTACCAAGGACAGATATATTTCTTCGCAATAGATAACGTGGATTTCATGGAGGATACACCAGGTGGGAAGAATACAACACAGGCAAAAGCCCTTGCCATTTATCAACAGAAAGAACCAGGTTATACTTCACCGGCTATACATTTGAATAAATCATTAAACAGTAGAGCCCTAACAGAAATTCCAGACAGTGTAACATCATTGAGAGAATGCGTTATGCCAACAAAACCAACCCCAAATTCTCCAACATATACTTATTTTTCCCCAGTGAAAGACAATCTAGGTGTTAAGGAAATTAAGCCATGGCTCATAGCAAAGACATTAAATGATACAACAGAAAATATTTTAAGTCAAGGAGACAATAGTGTCAGTCGTGATTACACATTTATCCGGATTCCTACGTGTTATGAAGAGAATTCTCACATGAGCAATGTACTACCACAAACCAGAGTACATAAACCACTGATTCTCGCACCATCAACAGAGTTGAATACACTGCTTACATTTTTACTTCAGGATCAGTGCATTAATTATGCAGTAATGAGGAATGGAAGAAAAACAGTGATTACATTAGATACGGGTCTGTTTATAACAGAAAAACAGCTACAAATGTGCAAAAGTGACCTTTATCATATTTTGCTCAGATCAGGTGAATTGCGTATAATAATGTCAGCACTGAGGTTTATTGGTAACTTAGCAAAAAATAGTGGATTGGATATGGCATGCATTCAGATTGGCATGTATAGATCTACAAAATCTAGTCCAATTCTTCATGGATAACATGTTAGAAGAGGTAATGAAGTACATTTGATAAGTGTCCAGGCACTCTTTTCACAGCATATGGAAGCATTTTGTGCACAGAACCAAACCTTGAAATATGACATTACAAGATCATCTACAAACCTACATTACGAATTTTACAGAAATAGTGGAAATAATGAGTGGATAAAGAAGCGATTCGCCATTCTAAGCAATTGGTTTAATCAATAGGTCCATATGCAAAAATGGAAGTGTTCGATGAAAAATTGAAATATATTCCAAATGCGAAGACTATGTAGCTGTATATGGAAATGGTGATAAACTTATGCTCATTTATAAAGTTGTCAGATATAGTGATTGACAACGTCATCTATTCTTCCTAAAATTATTTGTTAAGTGCTTCTTTGCAAATAACAAGCATCAGTATGCTCGCATGATTTCACTATATTTGGAAGAATGACAAGCTCTTCCGAACATAGATCCATAATGGTTCCATAAGTTTTAAAAATGCAATTGGTTTGTGAACAGAAACATGGTACCATTTTGTTCTATAGTGGCAGATCATGCTCTAGAACATAACAGCTGTACCATGAAAGTAAGTGGAGGATTAATTCGTTTAACACGAATACCGTCAGCCAGAATGAGATTCATCTTAATTGCACCTGCTATTGCTGTTCTTGCTACAGAATGTAAAGCAATGGTAGGCAGTGTTTCCAAAGAGTTTGGTGGGCATCATGAAGGCACAAAGGCATTTTTAGATCAACATGAACGTTATGTGAATAACCTTGCTAAGGTGCGACAGAACCAAGGCAATATATTTAATGAAATGTCTTCAGATCTCACGAAGTTAATGATAAATTATGTCATGAATGACATCATCAAGAAAGGTGTTTGTGACAGAAGAGTCATTGGTCAGGGTGCTTATGAAGAGATTTTTGAAACTCGCATACAAAATTATGTTAGCAATATATGGTCTAAAATTACGATGTTGAAGTTTAACATGTTTATCCGTATTGGCTAAAACAGCAAATTTGAAAGTTCGTTCTAAGATATTGCTGATAAAAGATAAAAAGTGCATTGTTTGTGAGGTTGCTATTAGTTGCTAAGTCTAGACCGACTGCGGATCTCAGATGTACTCTATCAAATTATGAGTTTTCAGTATTTCCACGTGCTTTCTCAAATCCTGAAGGTGACCCACTTTTACTAAATAGTAATATTGACCTTCTTGCCATTATTAGAATATCAAATAAGTGACGGAGTACCCGAAGATCCACAGCCGCTCAACCACATGTTTGTTGTTCAATTATATATGGTATGGCATTTATGGAGAGCCTTGATAAGCCTCATTATATCAATACTTGTGAAGATTTTTCTTATCATTTCCTTAAAAGATTACAGATATACTATAACTCCTATGACGAACTTCAAGTTGTTTTTGATAGACATAATATTCCGGTTTCATTAAAAAATGGAACTAGCAAATTATTAAAAGTTCTTGCAGCAAAATCTATAGTAGTCTAATCATTTGTGGGGACATGATCTTCCAGAATTGGGTCAGTACAGAGAACCTATTGTCCACTGGAGTCATGATCAATGAGGGTTATTTATTTTTTTGTGAATAATGGCTAGTATGGTCTTTTTGAGATTCTTTACCAATGAAGAATTCTGTTTTCCAGTGTGGTGATAAAGAGGATGACCCAAGTGAATCACTGGTGTGGGCAGAGGCTCAGGAAGTAGAGGATCTTGCTGAGGAAGAGTCACTGCTTACATCAGTTGCAAACGTCATATGTGTGCCAACATTGGAGGGAAATGTGGTAAGGGCCAGTTTTCTATGGAATGTTCTACATCTTCCTCCATTTTATGAAGGCCAATTCTTTCTATAAAACTATTCATTAGAACATATTTTGAACAATATTATAGTGATGAAGTTTCCTTTGAGTTTAGCGTCAATTTCCATGTTTTCTAAGTTGATCTCTGTAGGGGATATAGAATCGTTAGAGCCCAAGGATTCTTCAGGGGAAAATATGCCTTTTGAGTCGTAACATCGAAAAAGTATGTAATGCAGCTCTATTTTCCCTGGCTCTTCATACTTTTGTAGAGTTCATGGTAAGATGATAAGAGCTTCCTGAAATGTACGTTTGCATTTAAATCCTTGTCTCAGTTTATGGATAAATTCCTAGTGACTTTTCTTGAATTTCCTTAAATGCGCTAAATAGACTATCAAGAGATTAAAAGTTAAATAAGGACGTTCGTTTTCATCTGTCTTCACTGAACGCTCATCACTGATCTCTATATTTTCGTTTGCCTGAATCATTTCCGGTAATTCCTCTTTCACCAACTCCTTTTAATGTGATTCCAATAACTCATCCACTTTTTTCTACTGCATGTCATCAAATCCTTCTCCCCGAACAGCTTTTACCTGGTGTACGATTTTGCTGATTTTTTCTTCGACTGAAGAGAATCCGAGCAAATTATCCACCACCTCAGTTTAAAAGACTTAAGGCTTTTTTAAGGCTTTTCCAGGAAGCGTTCAACGTATATTCATTCCATGAATCTAATATGATTTCAATTGCTTCCATAATGTTAAATGAACGCCAGAAATCCATCATTTAGCTTCGTGGTTTATCCTTCAACGCCTGCAGTAGTCTTTGAACGTGCGCCTGGTATAATACGATTTAGAAGTTTTCATTACTACCTGATCCAGTGGTTGTAAAATGGATGTCGTATTCGGAGAAAGGAACAGTACCTCAATATTTTGTCGGCGTTTTTCAGAGTAACTGGATGCCCAGGAGCGTTGTCAAGTGTCAGCAGTGTCTTTAAATCTTAGTTCTTTTTTCTTAGATAGTTTTTGACGTGGGGTAGAAGGCAACATTTTCACCAATCTATAAACAAAGCTGCAGTCACCCACGACTTTTGATTTGTATTGCAATACATAGGTAGTTTCACTTTGTTTGCTCCCTTTAAAGCGCGGGGATTTTCAGCACGACAAATAAGCATCGGCTTACACATTATTTCACTTGAAGCTTTTGAAAAAAAGCAGAGTAAGGCGATATTTAGCGACCTTAAACTCTGGGTTTGATCGTTCTCCCTTCGAAATGTAAGTTCTCACCGGCATCATTTTCCAGAACAAGGCTCTCTCATTGGCGTTGGAAATTTATTGAGGCAGATTTTGCATCTTATTAATCAGGGCAGAAAACTCCAGGATGCATTTAAGGGCTGCCTGATGATCAGCTAACGCTCTTTTCCCGGTTTATTTTATGTTAAGGTAATTTTAACTACATAAGGTGTTGTATTGAGGAATTGGCGTATTATGTAGTACAGATTAACTGAACGGTTCTTTGATTTTGGTTTTCAATCAACAGGCACAAATATTTTCCCACCGCGCTCAAATTTACATTTATTTTGGACATCCTCTTAATGCTCTTGCCACCAGAAGCTCCTGCACGAACTTCAACTCTTATTTTTCTTTCAGGTTTTAGTATGGTTAGTATTGTTGACTTGTTAACCCCGTATATTCTCCCTAAAGATGAGCATTTTGGACCTGATTTTAGTGTGTCTAAAAGTTCAATTTGGCGGCCCAGTGCAATGGCCGTGCACAGCATTTTTTACTTCTCATTCGAAATGTCTCCACTCTTTCCTTTTGACTCCATCAGTAGTTACTTATTTTCTAAATAAGAGCTGACAGAAACCAAAGACACGTGCCTTTTTGTTTATGCCCGGGAAAACAGTGCTTTTGCTGCGACCGAAAGAAACAGAAGCGATATGGCCGCGCACCAATCTCTTGTGCATCTCTGGTCATCCGAGGGGTCTGAATGTGAGACGCAAGAAACGGACCGCTGGGAGGGAATGAAGAGGGGCCCACTCTTTCCCGATTTGGGACCCTCTCTTTATCGTACTCTATTCTGTGTTGGTGACATATACAACTCGACCACAGCACACAGTTGCTTCACTCCTCTGTAGTCATCGATGGCCTTGAAGACCGTCACTAGGGCCGTTGTGGTAGCGTCACGGAGCGGCTGCGATCACTAAACTAACTTGTTATAGTTATTCAAGACATATATCTGACCAAAATATTAGCAGTTTCAGCCGTTTCGCTTCGACAACACTTCCACCACTAATCTCTTCTTCCGCGGAACCCTGAAGGAAAGGGATCCAAGGCTCGCAGAAGATGTACAATGTAACGTCGAATGAATTAAATCGAGATGACGTCACTGATAATAGTGCGCAAAACGTTTTTTAATCATAATGAAATGATAAATGCGTTGTAAATGTCATGGAAAATGAAGTTTTTTACTCTCCGTTTTTTAATTCGTCATGTTTGCTTCTCCTTAACTATTAATCCTGGAAACATTGTAGTTGAAAATTGATGGGGCGTGACTTCCGAGTTCGTTCCGATCGCGACATCTGAAACAGCATTTTACAGAGAAAAACTATCTCGTCATATAAAATCGGGTACATTACCACAACCGCGTCCGAAATCGCATTATGTGGGACCGCGTGATGTGAGGGTTCACTGTAATGTGTATTGTATCATGAATTTCAGAGAAAGTGATTTGCAAAACCAAAGTAAAGCAATCAATTGGCAGATGATCGCATACGTTTATTTATTCTGTGCCTTCACCTGTTATGACCGTGAAATAACTACCTGTAGACTCAAGGAATCAGCAGGACTTAACGATAGGTCATGCTAAATATATCACGTACAGCGGATTTAACACCCCACCCATTATACTGGTTGCGTCAAGCGAAACTTCGGGGAAATTGCTTGAAATGGCCTGCTGATTACTTCATAAGAGGAAACCTAGGTCTTTAATAAAGTTCATTTGAAAAGTTACAGCTTTTTTTCACTACTCCCATCTATTACATTGTAGAAATGCTCAAGAATTATAATTCAGCGTTAACGTGTACTATATCTCAACACTATCTATCACCTGCAGGAAACATTTCAGGTTTAAGACAGCAATTATCTGTAAGTAAAGCATGTAATACCTAATGTATGAGTGTACGTATCCAAAAACCTTATTGAAATCTGCCTTATCTTGTTGGAGATTGAATTTAAATGCGTAAATTTTAACGAAATAAATAACATAATTAAATGCCGTAGTTTCACTTAATGGTGCAAAATGAGCTTTGCTAAAGTAGATATCAGTTTTAATTTATGAAAAATACATTATTTAAAAAGGCTTATGCTGAAAAAGCTTAGTAATTTTATGCCATTGAGACTGTCCTGTCAAATTGTTTACATTTTCGTGACTAATTGCGAACAGACATTCATTATTAAGCCTCCTTAAACTCAATACGGACCCGCTTTAACGATAAATAACCGTGTCCGAATAATCATCAGAAGTCTTCTAAATATAAATCATTCAAAAAATCCTTAATGATATAGGCCTTTTCTTTTCGGATATTAAAAATATCAAACTCTGGCAGTCCTATGCGTAAAATCGAAGTAAAAACTATAAAAAATGCTGTAATTTCACTTCATGGTGTAGAATAGACTTCGCTTAATCAGAAATACGTACCCGCTAGTAAGCTCAGTGAACTCAATACGGACCCGCTAGAACGATAAATAACCGTGTCTAAATAACCATCAGAACTCTTCGAAATATATATCATTGAAATCGAAGTTACTACCTTTTTATAATCCTCAATGCTGCGAAATACTGCTGATCACCCAGAGAAAACGTAGTTTATTACCAGAACGAGTTTATAATAAATATTTAAAAAGCTGTTTAAAACAAGTTATCTTTATTTCCACGATTTTTTGGTAAATATGACAGCAAAAAAGCTTGCCTTGACTTCCCTATTATTTTCTTTGTAAATGCAGTCTTCTCCTACCAAAAGCAATTGATTACCTCCTGGTACCCCCCAGAACGTAATATATGCCTCCAAATGGTTTTCAATGCTGCACAAACAGAGATTGAGTTTGCACACTCCATCTCTTCGTCCACAGAGGCTACTTACATCTCATTGCTAGTCCTTGTACACCCCATTGCACTCCTCAAGTGACGCTTTAATTACCATCATTTCCTGTACACCCACCCAGAACCTGCTGAGGCTCTCTGCCACATCATCTTCAACAATGACGAATTTCAATGAAGCAATTCAGAAAAAAATCAGACATAATCAGTGTCGTCCCATTATTCCACGCGTATCACATGCGATGCATAGCCTGAAGTACATTTCAATTTAGGATTTTGGCATTTGTGCCACTGTCCACCCTGCACTCTTGCAACTCCACAATCATTCTACAATAAATATTCTTTATGACAGTAATTTACCCTTGGTGAAGATGTTACACCCTGCTAGTGCAATTAGGGGCAATAAAATCACTTATACAATCCTTAGAATAAGCCCTTCCACGTTACGTTCAGTGCAGTTTTCTAGGAATATCATAATTTCCCTATTTTCCCTCCAATGCGTGCATTGACTCTCGCTAACCACTGCCTGAATAAAGCGACAGTCATTCTAGCATTCTTGCTGCTTTGTGTTTTTGAAACAACGGGGCTTGGCGTATTTGCCCACTACCACCGGTGGCAACATCTTGAACCCATCACAATTGGAGAAAAAGAGGACCGTGAAACGCCTCTCACTCATCTTCTCCCCATGGAACACCTCTCCTTTAACATTCTTTGTGTGATGTGGTTACAGGTTATTAAAAAGAAACTGCTTCATCAGCATTAAAAATCATGTCATTTCGGCTGTTGCCCTTGCCGATTAAAAGAGGCAGCTCCTCCCTTCAACTCTTTGCCACATCAGGGCTAAACGCCACCTCCTCCCCAGAGATAGTTAACGTTGTAATGGTGCAACGTTTCTTTAATTTTTGGAGCCATCCATGGGTTGAGACAAAGTTTTCCGTGCCCAATTTTATGGCTTGCATTCTCATCAGCCCCAGCTAAATCCGACCTGAATCCGACCTGAATCCGACCTAAATCCGACCTGAAAATCCGAGTTTCACTCGTGACCGAGAGAGCCAGTTGAAGATAGCCTGACCAAGGCCTATGTTTAGATTTTTCCGTAGTCTTTTTCTATCGGGTCCCCTGCAAAGCTGATTTCATGATATCCGACTTCTATGCAAGAATTGTGGATATGGTTGTGGGCTATAGGTCGAATTCTTGGCCAACCTCTCTCTTCTTCATCCCCTGATCCTCCGCCCTGCGGATGGCAATTTTCTCCTCCAGGTAAAAGCTTTGCCCATAACATTAGCCAGATTTGTACTTTAGGAAGGCATTAAACAGTATAATTTGTAATTAAGTGATGAATGTTATGAACTATTTGTAATTCGCATAGTGATTAAGATTTATAAAAGCCAAATAAATAAATAAAAAACTTCCCTTGAAAATTAGGAGATGAATAAACAGGGATATATACTGCCGTCCATAGTCACTGCAGGTTTTACAAGAAATGCTTGAAATTAAAAGATTTCGCAAAAATGAACCGCTGCAATACTGCAACACACGGAATAGAACCACGAGAACTCCAATCTAACCACGCTATTAAAAAGCAAATGCAAAAATTGTCACTCTTAAACCGGTAATGTGATGTGCTGAATAACTTTAAGAACAAGCTTTCTGATTGGCCTGTCACATCTCTTATTAGCCCTCTCATCTTTCAAAAACTAATACAGCACAAAAAATCAAAATATTACATTTATTTAGAAAAATATCAATCTAAAGGGTCAAATATTATAGGACTGATCCTTTCAATTTGCTAATCGGGAGTTTTTGTTTAGCATGAGTTCGTTCATGAAAGGAATTATAATAATTCAATAAAATTTTACATTTTCAGGACCATTGGTGTTAGTTCTTTTATCAAAGTTTTTTGTTTAGTGTTAATTGGTAATGTAGAACATATATAATAGTAAAACACTACATTTATTTTATTTTTATTTATCGTTAACCCATTTTTATCTTTTGTTGATATGGTTTTTCAAAACTCCAGAGATTAGCAGTCAAAGCACACCATATTGGCGTTTTATAAACAATTATAACTTGTATCTATCTTACATTTGTACTTTGTGTATCTATTTTTACTACGCCTGCATTTGATACATCTTCCTCTTCTTACAGTGGTAATTCTTTATCTAATTTCCCGACGGTAGATGTGATAGGACACATTGGTTCAATTTTTAGCCTTAATTCTTGGGGTAGAGAGGAGCACTGTTTCTGGTCTGTAAATAATCCATCGATAATTCTGGGGCGAATAAAATCAAGAATACACTCCGAATATTTGAGAGAGGAATTACATTGCTACAAAAAATATTTGAGCATTTATTCCAGAAATGTTCATCAAACTTTTTAAAAACCACCATTGGGCTTAATCAGCATTTATGCTATGCCACTAACTCAAACTTGGAGAGTTTAATTATAATTAAGGAGGTCTGTGCTCGTTTTTAATTCTATGTGTTATATATCGTTGTCCAAGTCTTAATTGCATTGTATTACCTGATTGGATTTTATGCAGGATGCAGTGACAGGAATAAAACAGAGCGATTTTATAAACAGAGCGAGATGTACAATTCCATTCATGTTCGGCAATTGATAAAGGCATGCCTTGTAAAGGTAATAATGCTGATTACTTATTTTCTTCAGTCAGAGTAAAGGACATGTTGAAATTCATTTACATTTTCACTATTTCTGCTTCCACAAAAAAAAACGTTATTTGCACTGTTTAAAGTGATTTGTGATCTGCATTTCAACAATAATGTTATCAATACATTATTTTTCATATAACTAACTAGAAAGTAGTAGGAGTCTGGAATACATGTTAAAAAATAAAAATTGTCCAAACACTAATCCTGCATTGGATTTTGTAATAAATAATTTCCTGTTTTCATTTTCTTAATATCAGGTAGATGGCAGCAGCATGATAGGAGGAAGTCGAAAAATGTGTGAGAAGAATGTGAGTGACTTAAGAGATAATACGAAAAATTACATCACAAAGAAGTTTGAAAGAAACACCAAAATTAATGCTTTACCTGCAGAACACTCATTGAGGAATATGAGAAAATTGATTGATATGAAAGGTAAAAGCTTAAAATCTAGTGATTACGTCACGAGTGCCTTCAACTTCAATGACGTGATGCCATCTAGGCTTGGGCATTTGGATTCTCACAAAAAACAGCTCGATACATGTACAGAATTCATTTGCGATTATTGTGATGTAAAATATACGGATAAACAAAAGTTAGTCATACACCTTAGAGGCCACATTTTGAGGAATAGTTTATCAACAAAGATAATGCCAGCGAATTCATCTCTTAAGTGCTTTGAATCAAGTGTTGATGGAATTCAAATTTCAAAACCGTTCAAGTGTGATATATGTGGGAAGGGATTTCCTAAGAAGTGTATCTTAGTCGCACATTCGGTCATACACAGTGGTGTGAGACCTTTCAAGTGTGACACATGTGGGAAGGGATTTAATTGTAAAGGTAACTTAGTCAAACACTCGGTCAAACACAGTGGTTTGAGACCTTTCAAGTGCGACACATGTGGGAAGGGTTTTTATTGGAAGTCTAACTTAGTCGCCCACTCGATCACACACTGCGGTTTGAGACCTTTTAAGTGTGACACATGTGGGAAGGAATTTACTCGGAAGGATAACTTAGTCACACACTTGGTCATACACAGTGGTTTGAGACCATTCAAGTGTGGCACATGTGGGAAGGGATTTACGAATAAGTCTCACTTAGTCACACACTCAGTCGTACACAGTGGTTTGAGACCTTTCAAGTGCGACATATGTGGGAAGGGATTTTCTAAGAAGTGTAACTTAGTCGCACACTCGATCATACACAGTGGTTTGAGACCTTTCAAGTGTGACACCTGTGGGAAGGGATTTACTTACAAGGGTAACTTAGTCAAACACTCGGTCATGCATAGTGGTTTGAGACCTTTCAGGTGTGAGACATGCGGGAAAGAGTTTAAGTGGTCGGTACAGTTACGGAAACACTCCATCATACACAGTCGATTAAAAGGAATTTAAATGTAGACATCTTATGGGGAGTTTTATGAGGTGAGTACTCTCGTTAACTGGTTTATCAGATACAGTTTCGAGAACATTTAACTCACTGTTTCAAGATCGTTTATCTGTGACATTGGAAGGAACTACATACGATGAAATAAGAACTTAGTAGGAGAAATAAATGCCGTAATAAGATGAAAAGTAATGCACAGATATTGTAAAGAATATGTTCATTGTTGTTGAAACAAAGAGAAAAAGGCTTCTTGGTTGTTATACATATTTGTATGTTCCTCTTTCCTTTGAATTTCAAACATCTGAATGACAGCTAAGTTCTGCATCATAATCGTTTAGAAAAATCAATCCTAAATGTTGCAGAGGACCTCTAAAAGTTCATGTTACATTATCATGGATTAGATGTTAAAAGGTGGCCGAAAGAAAAATGGGCCAAATCTCTTTGCCGCTAAACGTTATCGTAACAATCAAGTTATTTTCTTTTTAACTCAACAATTCAATTTTTGCTTAATACAACTGGTGGATCAAAATTCAGTTAATTATTTGTTTCGGACTTTATCATGGTCTTTTTCAGATATTCTCACCAGTTGAAACACATGAATTGCATATATTTAGCTTATTTACGTGAATCGTAGTTTTTTAACAAAATTATAAACACTCCGGAGAGAATGTACTGATACAGTCAGCGCTATCATTAAGTAGACTTGAGTTTATATTCCGAATTAAAATTGACTAGTAAGCCAACATTAAAGTAAGTTGCATGAAACTATTCATACTAATTTACCAGAAACGGTGCTTACCTTTTATTTCGTTCACATTTAATTTTTTGTCAAGATATAGACCAAAAATGATAGGTTCATTTACGCATACAAATGGAGAAATGTTTTTGAAATTTGTTATAGATGAACCTCGACCTCGGATTCATGTAAAAGTTGTGTGCTCATAACGTATACAAATTTTCAAATACTTTGATGAAAAAATTAAACCATCGTTGTCATTGGGCGTTCTGCCAGCTAATTATTTATTTTTTTAAGAAAATTCTCTCATTATGTTCCACGTTCTCCATTATTTCGCATTACATTGCCAAAAATAAAGTGTTCGTGGAGTTTTTAAAAAATGTTAAGGATATGCTTACACTGTGAAGGATAAGCATAATTTTTCAGTAAAACAAGCTGAACATTTTTTTACTATAATGTTATGCTTGATTCATCTATAGTATATTGAGAAGGTTGCAGGGAAATGTTGTAAGCAGATATAAATAAATGGATTTGAATTTTTATGGGTCGTTATTGAGTAAAAAATATAAATAAGAAAATACTTTACACAATGTTGAAAACATGTATAATTCGACCAATTAAAAAAACAGAATATCTATAATATTTAACACATTTATTTTCATTATAATACGTAGTTTCGAGTGTTTCATCCTTAATATGTTCCTTCCTTTTTACAAGCACACTTAAATATGCTCTCCAATCATTTGTAGCTTAATACTAGCAAAAGGTTGGCCTTATTTGTGTAATACGTTTGTGTTATCTACAAACACTACAATGTATTTCTGCCAATGGTATAGACGATTTTAACATATTTTTGTGTCTACCTCTAACCGAGCACCTGACTGATGACCAATTCCACTACATCCATTTATTACATCAACAACTGATGTTTACCTAAGAATGAGTAAAATTATGACAGATATTCAGAACCATGTTTACCATGAGTGGTAATTGGATTTTAAATGAAAAGATTCGTTTGCTTTTCGTTCTTTTGTCTAGATATCTGATCCTCCCTATCTTCATGTTTAAAGTCTATTCTTACCTTATCGATCATCCTTCCCTCTAAGATTACTCTTGCCCCTTATCACAAACCCTGTTCGTAATTTTCCGCCCCCTCAGTAATTATTCCTTAAGCAGACTCTTCTCTTCACGCATCCAGCATTTCTTCCCCCCTCCATCTATTCTCCCCTCTCATCTGCTCCCACATCCACTCGTGCCTGAAGGTTATTCTCATCCTAATCTTTCGGTGTTCAGGTCTCTCCATACACGCAGAGCTACACTCCATGTAAGACATTGAGAAAGCCTATTTCTTTCACTGTTATTTAAGCTGCTGACCTACCATTGCCTACAATGAACAGATGCTTCTTCAGGTAATGCTACTCTTCCAACATGCAGGCTATGGCCGATCATGGAACAACTTTATTCGAAATTTTAAGTTCGACATACGGCAAAATGTAGCCCGTATTACCCAAGGAACAGAGAAAAAATTTTGTTTCGGTAGGATGACTTCCTACGGTGCCTCCGAGGTACTTTATGCCGAGGGCAGGCAACCCACAATGCACGCCAACTTTTTACGCTATTTTGGCTGAATATGTCGTGGTTAAAACATTTGTTTCAGTCAATGCTGTACCAGTCATGTCAGCAATTGTCGAGGTAAGCCACAGAGGTCGAATGATCTCGTGTTTATACGATAACTGATCTTAAAATGCAAAGAAACGTGAACAACTGTTAAAATTGCAAAATGATTTATTTCATTACCACCGAAAAAAGCACTCGTTGGCCTTTATATCGGGGTATTAACATTCAACAATGGACAAGTAAACAACCATGCCCTGGGAAGTGAAATATCCTCTCCAGGCGGGATTCGATTTTGAGCCATCTAGCGGAACAATTTATGCGCCTCGACTGCCAAAGAATGTCTTTTGCTTAGCACATAGTCTGGCGAGGCTAGAATCGCGTGTCCGAGTGAATTATTATTTTTTGTGGAGTAGAAATTAAAAAGAGCGATGAAAGTGGTGACACGTTCATCTTTGCAATGCAACAACTTTTTTTGCCCCCCAAAAAAGTTGTCTGGAATAAATCTGCCCACATTTGAAGTTGTTATGAAATACTAAAAATGAGTGGAGATGAAAAATGGTCAAGAGAGAGAAGGATTTGATCCATCGGCTCAGGATATTACGTAGGTTGTCGCCGACAGTGTGTAGCAAGTGTGGAACGACGCATATTTTACCTGCCATCTGAAACGGCAGTATTCTCACTTCAGTTTTGAGATATCATAAAAAAATCAATAAACATTATGAAGAGAGCAAAGAAGGAAATGTCACCTGTTGTCCAAAAAGAGTTGAAACAGTTTATGAAAGATGCTAAATGTTTATTTGATATTTCTCAATGAATGTATCTTCAAAAACTGGCCAAGTGCATCTGCAAGCCAAACATAATATCTAAGAAAGAACAAATACATTCCTTTTGGAACAAAGATCAGCCAGGGAGCTTGTGATTGGTACCGTTGATTGGCAAAAGACAGAAAAAATATTTTGTCAAAAAATAAAGAAAAGTGACAAAAATTAAGGAATCATTTTAGAAGAGAGCGTCAATATCCTTTGCCCAGGAAATTGGACCTAAACTGAAGCCTTTGAGCGATAAATTTCCAGGTGACACACCGAGTAGAATAATACATTATTGTTTCAAAACAGGCCTTGACTAAAATATTGATATACAGTTTTATTAACAATAATATTCGACTGTTATTTGGCATGCATAACCCATCCACTGCCCTCCACCTTTCTACCCCTACAAATCTCCCAAAATGTTCCTACATCCCAATAAATATTGGCTTAATTCATTACAGGCGTTACGAAGTGAAAAATATCTCGCTAAACTATAATCCCTGCGATAAAAAAATAGTATCAATGGAAAGGACAGATTGTAAGCCATAATTTATTAGCTGACCTTATCAATTATATCTGACATAACTGTTTATTTGAGGTTAAGATTCGCAATAATGCCACACTCATCTAGTCGTTTGTTCCTCGTAGTAACCGATATACGTAACATTCACCTATATAGCCCCATTAGGATACACTCTTAACTTTTGCTTACGCTAAAACCCCCTTTATAATCCTTTTTTATTTTCTCCTATCCAAACCCTCGACTAGGATTTTAAATGCTAAACTCAAGTATACACTTTAGTATAAATACGCTTTTGAACCCAAGGTATATTCAGACACACCACCGCCTTAAGGACCACAACCATATTCAGCGGCAACTCTAGTAGACAGTGGTAGAAATTCCACACGGAAAAATCTTAATATGAATTAAGTAATACTCACATAACATCCCGAGCTAGCTATTACGATTTGAACTAAGTGGGATTTTTTGTCGAGTAACATAAATATCATTTATTTATTCAATTTTTTAAAAAGTTTTATGCATTAATTAAAAAAAAACATTGAAACTCGAAGATAATTTGCGAGATAAAATTTAAGACTAAAAAAAGTTCACGATATGAGACGGGATTGAACCAGGGAGCTCAGAGCCAAAACCTTAACTGCTCTTGCGGTTAAACGACCGCGGCCATGACGACATTTTAATAAAGACGGTATTTTTTATTGATTAGCATAATTATGATTTATTTATTTAAATATATGAAAAGAATCATTACATTAATTTAATTCGAGGATCTCTCACTCATCTGTCACTATGGAGTACATAGAAAAGTATCTTGTCTCCAACCACTTGATGACACGTTTCCAATCGACAATATGAAACTAAAAGTGAACGTGAAAATTGCAAAAAAATTTATACGCAGGATTATTAGTAAGGGAAGAATTTGGGATCGAAAAAGTGGTGTTTTGATTATCTGGATATAATGATCCAATTTTATTAAAAATTAAAATGGAATATTTCAGTTATTAGACAGCACTTATTCATCCTAATAATAGCTCGAAAATCCAAAAAACCATATTTATATGGTGGGCCATTCCAAGTGAAGGCACTAAATTTCAGAAAAGATTGCTTCCTTTTCCTTTCGGATTAAATTCTTATTATAATCCTACAAATTAGTTCATTAGCTATTCTTAAATTAATTGTTTTTTTAAATTTTTTGATCGAAAATGGTCTCTTTATATGTTTTTTTGAAAAACAAACTTTGCAAACAAAATGCGTACATCCAATGTTGACATAGATTGATATAATCAATCACAATTTTTAAATTTATAAACTATTTTCTTCACATTTAGTTTACAATGATAGATAATTCTCCATTTCGTCAACCTGTACCGATATTTTTTATTATGCACATTGTTGCAAACAAACTTGTATATATGCCCAGTCAACACACATGAGTCCTACATGAGCTCATAAGGAGGTCATTCGAATTTGTAGAAGTCGTACATGACACTCCTAAAGATCTCACGACGAAGTCCTAAAGAGATCAGATGCAACACTATAGGAGTCTTTTATGAGGTCCTACTAGCTTCATAAAGAGCTACTATACGAGGTCCTACAAGACCCCGCAAGAGATCCTATATGAGGTCCCATCATCGCAGTTTTCCAGATCCGTAGGCGTGGCGCTATCTAGCGTATAATCCACGAACCACGTTAGGATTAATGCAGGTTTGGCGATAAAATAATTTAAGGACATTTCTAGGATAGTACAACCGCTTTATTGCGTGGCACCGGAACATGTGAGGAACAGTACAAAAAACTTAACAAAAGAATAATGGTTTCTGAAACACAAAACAAACGAAAAAGATTTCATATGCAATGCATGAAAAAAATAGCAGTACATATGTCCCAACGCTCGTGCAAGTCAAATTTCAAAACAGACTCAGAAACATCGGTAACGAAGATGATGGATAAATGGAGAAGTCCGATTCAGGCAGGGTCAAAATAAATCAACGCACAAAGAAAGTCCAAAGGAGGCAGGGTCAAAGTAAATAGCCAGATAGTCCAAACGGTGCGAGGGTCGAAAACGGGAGAGTGAGGTCCAAAGTACGCGCGAAGTCAGTAAAGGTTCCATCAGTTTAGTCCAATCAGGTGCTGAGGCCAAAACAAGAGAGCAAAGTCCAAACGAAGCAGTGGTCGATAAATATATGAAGCCGAGTCGCAAAAAAACACCGAATCACAAGGAAACACACGCCAACTGACAACTGAATGTGTCGTTTCCGTGGTTTACCACCAGGTGCCTCCGAAACGAATGGTGGAACGTTTACGAATGCACGAACGAAATTAGATTAGGTTCTATTTTCTGTTCATACATTCGCACAAGTTGACGTGTGGATACACGGTGAAATTTCGATGACCTCCTACATTCGAGTCGAAAAGGGGTCATACAGCACGAGACATGAAGACCTCTTGAAGACCTCCTAGCGTTGAGTCGAAAAGAGGATACACAGCACGAGCCGTGAAGACATCTTTAAAGCCTCCGAGAGTCGAGTCAAAAAGAGGTCTCACGTACGACCTCTTATATGACCTCATCACGACTCCTGTGTTGACTGGGAAGTTACGTCGTTGGATTTACGGCGTCGCTGCGGCGCCGAGAGTTTCCTCGTCGCAATGTCGGGGACTGCACTCTAAATACTAATTTAAAAATTGTTAATTTTCGTATGACATGTTATCTTCATTTTATAATCATAATGTTTTAATGTTTAAACATTATTTAAAAAATTAAATTGTTTAACAAAGGGAAACTTTTACTATGCCAATTTTAATTCGTCTTTTAACTAATAATCATATTTTTTGCCTGTTTAAATTGTTCATTGACAAAACTTCATCTATTTGAAAGAGTAACTCTTAGAAACTCATGGCTAGCCTAAGGGTGTTTTTTCCATGGCCTTCGGCATTACTTTTTTTGTGTATCTTTTCCGCTTCGCTTCCGCGTACCTGCTGTGGTGATGGTCACCTTTGGGGCATCCCAGGGTTACTATGTATGGAATTGTATGTACCAAGCAGCAATCCAAAGGAAATTTAATCACAATTTATTCTCAGAATTCATACAATAATGCCTGTTTACCTTCGTGTGGAAATTTCCCGGTGAATGAGTAGCAGAAGCTTGGGCGACGATTCAGAAATTTGCAATAGCGATTTTCAACAATATTTTGTTTCCGCACTCTCACTCACTGTTGATAAGCAACTGATTGGCTTTCGTGGGCGTTGTCCTTTCCGACAATATATTCCATCAAAAACCGATAAATATGGTGTGAAGATATTTTGGATTTATGATTCGGCAACAGGCTATCCAATTTACCTTACCAAGGAAAGGAGAACGTAGTGATAACAGCGCCTAACCTAGGTGAATGTGTAGTGGTAATGCTCTGTGCCCCATATTTTGGCTCAAATCGGATCGTGACCGGCGATAATTTCTTCACGACCTTGAATATAGCTGTGAATTTTAATAGCAGTGATCTAACCCTCGTGGGAACACTTAGTAAAAACAAGCCCTCTCCATTGTGAGCATATCTGTAGTGTAGTGCATGATTGTGAGTCTTCACCTCGTGACAAGTAATAAAACGATTTATGCCTGTGCATAATTAGTCGTAGTTACACTAACTTTAATAGGGTATAGTGTAATGAATGTTGGTGAATACTCATTCCCTGCCACACACCCCTGAGGTGGCTTACAGGGTATTTTTTAGATGTAGACGAAGCCCTACATTCCATCTTGTTTTACCAAATCGATCTGGACCGGAACTTTCTTTCATATTTGGGTTTGGGATTACAAAAAGCCTAACATTGGTTTCGTATTTCCCCAAAGGAGGAAACTCTGTAATACTGCTGTCATCAATGCATCATGATAGTAGCATTAGCGATTAAACCCACATCAAACCAGAAATCGTGTTGCATTATAATGAACGAAAGGGGGTACAGATTTGGTGGACCAAATGGCGCATTCATATACATGCCAAGGAATAACCAATCGATGGTCAATTGCCTTCTTTATGAATATTTAAAATTTAAGTGGAATTACTGGCTTAATTTTATTTACAACCTTATTCCCAAACTGGAATAAAAAGAATCGAAAAATTAGAAGAATGTATTTGGACAACTAGCAGAGGAATTAGTTCGTCCGTATGCGTTGAGACGGCTACAGAATGCCAAGACAAAAAATTTTAAGCGCTGCATGACCGATTTCCAAGAAGTGTAAGTAAAACCGAAAAATGAAAGCAATTCTAAAAAAATAAAACGCTGACAGTGTCACTTATGTGTGGTGAAAAACATATTTTACAAATTTTCAGCTCCTGAGAAAAAAATGAATGCAAAGACCATTCAAAATTTCTTTGTAAAGAATGTAAATAAATGCATAGGAAGATATAGTTATACTAGTTTTATTTGGAAATGAATTGCATGATTTAATCTTCCCAAATACTTGTGCATCATACTGATATATTTCATAACTTCCGCTTATATTTTAATCTTGCAGGAGCTATTCGCTCAGTATTTACATGGTAAAAATCTTTTTATTATGAACAAATACATAAGACGAATTATTACATAGTGAAAATTTCTTAATATATTTCTCGTTTCTTTGTGTACTCAAAATGCACAGAGGTTTTAGTCGTCCAATGTTTACTAACGTGAAGAGGTGAGTGATGAGGAGAAAGGTGGGTAATTCCATGGAGGTTGTTTTGAGGTGAAGGGGTGGAGATACTTGGTGGTGAGTCGACTGCCAAGGATCAGGGAATACCGGGATCGTTGGGCCAGGCATGCGTAGAACATCCGTATCTTGAAGAAAGGTTGAGAGTGCAAGGAGGCAATTAGACGTAATAGGCTGCTCTTTCTTCAACCTTCCATCGCTGCGTCTGGGAGAGTGAATCCGCGCCTTATCGCAAAGTGCCCCGGGATAGCCCTCTCTTCATTCCGAGAAGGTCTAGCTTGAGTGGGTCGTTGTAGGTGGGAAAAAGTTCAATCAGTTTTTGTGGGGGAAGAAAGTAGGTGGAGGATGACGAATAAGGAAGCTTAGTTGGAAAGTACGGATTGTCTCAATGTTTGGGTTAATGCAATGCTACGGAAAGAAAAGGTGAGGGGGGTCCTCCCAGCATGAGGATATTTTGGTCACCTAAGAACACTAGCTCCTCTTCCATTAGTCCCTCACGCAGCGCCGAACCGAAGCAAATGGACGCCATCGTATTCCATTTTTTCCATTTCTTGCTCCTTCTTCCAAACTTCTTATAAACCCAACCCACACAACCCAAACTTCTTATATATAATTATTTTGGCCTTTCCCATCAATCCAGAAGCAAAACCTCATCTGCCGAATTCCCCCGCATCACTTTTACCTGCCCATCTCTATGGAGACATCCTCAGTGAGGGAATGGGCTCAACTGTAGGCCTAATATACCGGCTCATCTAGCCCCCCCTCCAATGCGGCGCTGGACTCATTGACGCGTCGCTGATTGTCTCACATTCCTCATATATTACAACCCATCTGGCTTAAATCCTTTCTTTTTTTAGAAATTGCAGAATATAAGCTGAAAAGAATTTTGATTTGACACGAGAAAATTAATGCTGCATCTAAAGAATATTGTTATTCAACTAAAGATTTGTACTTGAAACTTCATTCGTGGTATTAAATGCCACCCGTCATCCACAAACTGCTAACTCATGGATCAGTAATCGCCAAGGAAGCTATTCTTCCCATTGGTCACTTTTCCGAAGAGGCGATGGAGGCTAGGAATAAGGCTATCAGAAGATTCCAGGAACACCACACAACAAAATGTTCCAGGATCGACACAAACGAAGATCTATTTCGAACATTACTTCTTACATCATTTCCTAAATTTTCAGGAGTTGATAAAAGTAAAATTGTGCGACTATCTGCTGAGGTGAGGAGTCTTCTTACCCTAGAGTAATCGAGCGAACAGAATGATGATGAGACAGACAAAGATTATCAGACAATGCTTTTGAGTGTGATTAGTATTTTTCTTGATAATGTATGATACAAATATGGAAAAATAGTTAATTAATTAATTTGATAATTCTAATACCAAAGTAAATAGTGCCTAAATTTGAGTAAAATTTTATTTCCAAAACGCTATATGTTCAGAGATTACTTTATCAAATCTCTCAGCCCCAAGTTAGCTTATTGCAATTGAACTTTGACGTAAACCGTGAGTAAAATGACAGTTGTGCGACATTATTTCATGTAATTCCTATGCTTCCAAAACTATAAAAATTAAACCGCCATTGAAAATTATGATAGCAGTAACATCAACCATTAATACAATAATGAAATGACACTAACCATTCTTTCCCTGGATCTGCTATAATTGTAATATCTGCTTTGGATTTCCAACTTTAACTATAGGTGCGCCTGATACACGGGCATTGTTGAATACCGGTCGTATTTGAAGATTCTTTTTCTGTGTGCAGGCGGGGCGAATGTTTCGTCGGTGTTGATCGGCATAGCCACCCGTCTCCGACCTATTAAGGTCTCCTCTAACAGGTGCCTTAACTTATTATAGGCCTTGAGCGAGAGAGATGGTGGGCATTTCCGTCGATAAGACATATCGAGAACCGATAGGAAAAAATAAACAGCAGAGGCGAAGGTAACTCGGAAGAAAACACTTTATCACTTTCAATTGAGTCTTCCCTCGAGCAACAACTCATTCACACGTACGTTGTGTGTATTTATCTCTTCATCTCTCAGTGTATGCCTCTCCCTCTAACGGGAAGTTTTCAAACGGCGCTCATCCTGTCTGCTGACTCCTTGTTGTTGACAGCGAAATGGACTCATCGAAGGAAAAGAGAGAATTAATCTATTGGTGCGGGAAAACGAATTATTTATATCGAATCGAAACGGCGGAAGGATTGGCTACGAAGGATCGTTTGGCTGATCATAGGAATCCCTTTGCCATTCTCTAATTCTGTCGCCGAACGGGCGCAAAACAATTCGCATTCCTTTTCATTTCGGAGACAGAAGGGCAATAAACTCAACAGGTAAGGCAACGCAGTTGAGAGAACGTGACTTTTCGGGAAGAGGCACTTTTTGAATTTTGCTCCCTCGCAATCTTTGTTGCCACTGCAGCCATGATTTCCGTTTGAAGCAGCTAAGCTCTTGTGATTCTCATTTCGAAGCAAACGCAACAGCGCTGTTTGCTCTGTCCTCCGCTTATCAGACTGCGCAACTTAACGATACAGATCGAGGCATTGTTGATGTGCTCTAAAAATAAAAAAAATGTAAGTCTGCTCTTGAACAGTGCATTGTTGTTTTCGTATTGTTATTCAGTTGAGATGTCAGTAATGGATAATGTTTTCAAATGCAATTTATGTGGTTATAAGGTTGCGTGGAGCTGCCATTGGTGTTCCTTGCCACGCCACCTCGTGATGCAGCATGTGACTAATAATTGTCCTTCGGCCGTGGCGAGTTCGGTGTAAATGGCGCTATATTGCCACTGCGATTACGCCATCTACTAGTAGTGCTGTTGAGGTAGATTCCCACTCCACGACAGCCACTTCCCCGACTCTCCCTGAAGGTAAGAGAAGTGACTGTTGGAGTGGAGTGGGAAGCCATTTCCCCTTTAATCTCCCACAATTCCTTGCGCTATCTTTTCAAACGGAATTCGTTGCAAATCGGGTCACGAATCGTGTGATTTGAGTGCTCTGTGGTGCTCTACCACACCTCTACGGTATGGTGGTGACCTCCGTGCGACCTCTTTATAGAATATCTTGGGAGAGTGTGCCCTTCAATGTGAGTTAGACGAATGAAGGCAATGCAAGCTTTCCCATTTCCCAAAAACAGATGCGTGGCAAGCGACTCTAAATTTCTCATTTTTCTAGCTAATTATTCAATCGACCTTCTCCCCGGTGTAATTCAGCTTATTTATGTTTTCCTTCCGCACATGGATAGGTGCATATATTTGTTGAGCTTATTAGTTGTTTTTTTCCACTGAGTTTTTACATGATGGATGTGGTTTAAAACCTCCCTCTGCAATAACCATCTCCTTTGTAACTCAGTCTCCACTGAAGAGCTCCCCCTGACGGACTCAGCTGGAGTCATGTGCCCTGACTTTCAGTTCCTGGCTCATTGATTGATAGGACTTAGTCGCTGTCCTCCATCGACTCGTATTCTCACATGACTTATTCTGAGGTGTCACCCTATGTCATCATCCCAAGCAGAGAGTAGGGAATGACATTCGTCGAATCTCACTTTGAAATTCACGCCATGCTTTGATGCGCTCCGAGATATCGTATTTATGCTGGGTAGTCCCTCTGCAGTTAAGTCCCGCCCCTTGTCACACGTAATTCTTATGCTTCAGGGGTTTTCTTCTTACTAAGTTATTTTTTGTTACTCAAGCCTTTTTGTCGGAGGCCGCATCGTTCTACTTCTCTCGCTGGCATATAGGTCAACCGAGAGAGATACTTGAATGCGCAATGGAATGAGAAGTGTGGAAAGAGTGAAGACTGGAGATGAAGAATAAGAAGACGGAAGGTGAACAGAGCTGGTCTGAGATCAGATCTGATCTCTGATGAGCCAGACTCTGCACCATTCACCGAGCGACTCCGGAGCGTCGACTTGAGGCTCGACAACTGTGCCATCGGGGATTTTACAGCCGAGCGGGCATATATTGTCCCTACCGTCAAGGATAACACTTGTCATTATTTTAATAAATTAAATACTTATATATATTTTAGTACAAATTTGACAACCTATTGAGTTTAAATATCTATTTTTTGGAAGTGAAAATATAATGGTATTCATTTAAATTGCCTCATAGAAATTTGGTACCCATTATCACTAGGGAAATGCCTTACTCTATGTTAAGTGACTCGATACTCTAAATATTACCAAGTATTTATACTCCCTATACCGATTGTTATTAAATAAAAATATTAATATCATTACATGTTAATGTTATGTTTTGCTTCAACTTAAGCCACAGATTTTAGTTCAAAATATATACCAAACTTGTGAAGAAACATTTGGAGAAAATTATATTTTTACCAAACCAAATTCTGTTTATACCTACATAACAACCCATGTTTAGTTGTATTTAATGTGAATTGGAGTATCCAGCAGACAGTGGTGTATTATCATACCACTGAATATTTACTGATAAAACCGAGCAAACTACTTAAAGATGATGATGGCATTTTTGGAATGCTAGAAAAAGAAAAGGGAATATACTTTGTGATAAAGCAATAAATTTTATTTTATGGCCGTATTTTTTTATTTACATATAAAACATAAAATATTTTTAAATGAGTAAACGGTATTTTCACCAACGCCATGTATACAAAAATTATGAATATTTGTTTGACGATGATAGCCGAAAAGTGAGAAACAAATACGTACTACTCAAAAGTATCGGATACCAAAAGAGGAAATAACAAATAGCACCGAGAAACAATAAATAACGACAAAGCACATCACTAGTAGGCGATGCACATGTGGCAACACCGGAACGTGTTGGTAGGGGGACCGCCGCAGCCATTAGGTGACCTTGGTGGTGAGTGTCGGAGTGGAGAGAAGCTGACCTCTTGGACGCCATGAGCCATCAGAGGGAGAGGACACGGGGAAACAGCAACTTATATCGGCACCACCTCGCCGCGACAATCATGTGACGTAATAAAATATGAAAAATCGGCCAATAAAAATCGACGTTTAGAGTTTACTGGTATCTATATGTAATTATAACTGCTCGGAAGTATCATACTATATTTATAACTCACAAAGGCTGAGGCCAAGACCCTATCGAGAATATTATATAACTTATTTTAAGGAGAGAAGCACAGCATAATGCCAGACAAATTACTTTATAAAGTGAAAGATTTACTTACTTGATACTTGTTTGTAAATGTGGGTGAATTGAAGACAGATATTTATCCTGGATGGCTCCAAAATGCATTCGTATTCAGGCGTTAATGGCGCTTGGCCGACGGACACAAGGAATGAATGCAAGTGAAACTATTCCCTGAGTGAAATTCATCAAGTGAACAATTGCCAATTACTAACCTTTTAAAATAAAAACAATATCCACGCCGCGCACCTATTTCTCTGCGAGACTTCCGTTGTTGGGAAAAAATAATAAATTCTTTCTTGGTGAGTGCTTATCATGAATTATTATCGGGATTATCACTTGGTTAAATTGACAAAAAGTCAGGGTTTTTAAAAAGGCCATTGTTAGAGTTGACGAACTCAAGAGAAGCTCGATAATTTGCAATTAATACAATGACAATGTGGGAAGCAAAATAATACCGCATTCAGTAAAGGTAGCAGGCTTCTCGCGCAGTATTGTTTTGATATATGAAATTAGTTTATTGACTACGTGACCAAGCGAAGAAAAAGTGAATTGTTTGTGGATGCACATCTGTCTTTTATGCTAGAACCACCAATGTCATTATTTCGCGATGCGTTAGTTAATAAATCCAGTAAAAACGATTTCTCAATAATTGGAATAACTCGGTTTTAATTGGAATAACTCGGGTTGTTTAGTTCGGAAACAGCGACTAACACTTCTTTTGGATATTAATCTTACAATGAAAGTATGTTTAATTCTATTCCGCCAGGGCTTAACATCTTGAAAGTCTGGGATATATTAAGTGCTCATCCCAGGCATATCTAATTCTGTCTGGGATAAACCCATCCCTGTGCTTCCTTTGTCAGCCCTGAAAAGAGAAGATTTCACTAGTAAATAATAATAAAGGATGCATAAAACACTTCATTTAAAACTTTCAATATTGACTTCCATAAGATATCAACCTCTGTTAACTTAACACATAAATTATGTGGAATGGCCCTGGGTTAACAAGCCTTGTGCTTATCACTACCCGCACCAAACCAAGTAGAAAATGAATGCACTAGTCATCTAAACTAGATACTCAGTAATGACCATTATAAATGAATATTTGATAGGAAACCTACTTCAACTTTCGACTTTCGTAATGTTTGGCACGAATGCCACTCATGTCATATGAACGGGCTGCAATGTACGCAGGCAGCGACCTTATTTCTTTCTCCGTCTCTGGTGTTTCAACATCTCTTCCATTTCTAGAGAGAAATTTCTTGAATTCATCTGCAAAATAAATACTTCATTTGAGAATTCTGTCAGTAAATATAAGGAGTAAACAACCTGTGCCAACACATACCTTTAGCTACAGTGAGAAATGTAATTGGAAGCTTTTCTTTGCCATCTGTGCGTGGGTACAATGCCATATTTTTGGCTCTCTCTTCTCCAAACACACCAACAAGCAGAGCATTTGCCCACACAGTTTTGGTGTTTGTTGATTTCATAACATTAAAAAATGTGGATTCAATCATATAATCAAAGCCCAGCGACACCTAAAATAGAAAACCAATTACATTTTGTGACTAAACATAGGAGGTTAATTTCCTGACCCTACCTAAAACGGAAAAAAACTTTCAAATTGGAAATTAATGGATGAATTCAGAATAGAAAAATCAGGGATGGGATATCGGGTCTTAAAGTGTTGTCATTGAAGTTACCCAAAATAAAAACTATTTAGAAATGCAACGCTCACAGTAACTATCCCAAGAACTTACTCAAATTACTCCCAGTGATTTAAAGCACCTAAAAATATTTAGGAATGGCGATATGTCTTTGTTCTCATTGAAGAATAATGTCTACACGACCACACGTACTATGAAGAACCGATATCCCAAACCAGTTGCACAATTTAGAAGATACTGCTATGTTTCAGTTTGGGAATTAATGTGCCACACAGAAGTAACTATTCCGTGGGCGTGAGGGTGTGGCAGAAGAATTCTTCCCAAAAGTAGAAATCTACAGCCTTTCATTAGTGGTAAGGCTTTGGTTTATGATGACGTAATATTCAAAACGAAACAAATTTGAGTTTAATTCAGATCAGGAATTCTAAACGGGAGCAAAATTGCTTCTTGGAGGGAATTAGATTTTGAGGAAAAAAACATGGGATCAATCATCAGTATTTCCTCAATACAGAGTTCCAATGCACTTTTAACTGGTGGTATTTAAATTAAAATTGCTAAAGAATTTACCAAAGATTGAATAACTAGCTGAGAATCAACAGGAACATGGAATCGTTGGGGAGGGAGTATACAGAGAATATTGTTATTTACTAGATCATGGGGCCAACTGGAAAAAGATTTTTACTGAAAATATTTTGAGGAGGATTAAAAAAATGAGTAACCCTGATTTTGAGGATTTATTGCCATCTTCACCCTATTGAAAATAACTCATTGATTTCCTATAGTTTTTCAGAAAATTCTATGGGAATAATATCCATTCCTATAGGATTTTACATAGAAAGAGTAACACGCCTTGAGAATGGAAAACAAGTCGTTTTCCGAAATGTCAACCAATATGAAGCCAATTACCTGGTTCAGAACCCGAGAGCAATACCTAAATATTATTCACCGGTAAAAACTTAAATCGTATATTATTGTCAACTGTCTCACCATTATCGTTTATGTACAAAAGTAACAAATGGGGCCTAATACACTTCCCTGTGGGGCTCCTGATGTGACTTTTACTTCTCTAATAAAACACTTTGCTCTCGTCTAATACAACACTTTGCACGTGAGTGCTTAAGAAATCTCTAATCCAGGAATGTACGTCGTCGTCAAACCCGTAGGATTTTAATTTTAAGAGTAACTTTTTATTGGAAACTTTATCAAATGCCTTTTCAGAATCAAGACTAAAATCTCGTGGGCAACAAGTGCTTATTGAGTTTCGCGAGTGTTATTATTGTAGAGTGTGGCTGGAAGAGAAGATGCCTAAAGAATGGTCGTGCGCAGTCATAGCCCAATCCACAAGAAAGGTACTAATCCAGGATGTGCCAATTTTCGGGGCATGTCACAACTAAATCTCACTTACTAATAACTCACAAAGAGCATAGCACGAAGGCAGGAAACATAGGCAGTATACTTATTAGGATAATATCAATGTGGATTCCGACCGGGAAGATCTACTAATGATCACATGTTTAACATAAGGAATCTCATGAAAAAGTGTTACGGATCCAATATACCAGAGTACCAGCTCTTCATTGACTAAAAACAGGCGTACGACGGAATTGGACGGTCATACCTGTATAATACTCTGCTAACACTTTGTATACCGGACTAACGAATTAGCATTGTTAATATGATGCTAACAAGAAAACAGAACAAAATAAAGATGTGGGGAAGATTATCAAGAGAATTTTCTGTTATTAGAGTGCTCAGACAAGGCGACGCCTTGTCATGCACTCTCTACGACCTAACATTGGAAAGAGTTGTTCGGAAGATAGAGATTAATCCAGGTGGCACATTATTAAACAGGACAGTACAGCAACTAGCATAAGCTGATGACATGGATTTAATCAGCAGAAATAAGCGGGATCTGAGAAAAGCCTTGAGGATGAGGATTCAGTAAGAGCCTTGCCATAAATGAGGAAAATACGAAGGTTAAGGTTATGAAAAGGACTGGAAACAAATCTCTAGTACATTTCACGGCAGCATGATACCAATTTGAGAATGTTTATTCCTTCAAATATTTAAATTCATTCGCGTCAGAAAATAACAGGAAGAGCTTGGAAATTAAAGAATGAATGAATGTGGGGAATAAGGCTTATTTTGGCCAACAGCGCCTATTTAAATAACGCTTATTGAGTCGAATAACGAAGAAAAGTGTATATAAAACTGTTCTTCAACCCGTAGTTCTATACGACAGTGAAACCTGGGTCATAAAAAGCCGGGATGATCAGCTGATCAACGCGTGGAGAGAAAGATCCTGCGAAGAATCTACGGACCCAATATTGAAAACAACATGTGATGCATCCAGATTAATGCCGTGCTATACAAATTGTATGGTAAAGCTAGTCTGGTATATGAAGTCAAGTGTGCCAGACTGAGATGGCTCGGTCATCTGGAAAGAATGAATGAAAAAAGGGCAGTGCGAAGAACGTTCAGCCATTGTCCAGAGGGTCGAAGACTCCCGGGGCAACCACGCAAGAGGTGGCTGGATGATGTGGAAGGCAACCTTTGGCAAATTGGTGTGAGGAGGTGGCGACTTGGTGCGTTTGAGCGAGAGAACTGGAGAGGATTGATTGAGAAGGCACGGGCTATACTAGGGCCGTAACACCAGTGGGTAAGGTAAGGTGTATATTACTATGGCTAGAAGTATTTCGTCGACATTTGACAATCGATGTCCAACCAGATGACAGATGTATGAAAAACTGCGTAGAGAAACGACAATGCTCATACCTTATCATTATTTCGCTGTGTTTCTGAAGTGGTACTAGAACCAGCCAAACTCCTATTGCAAGGGTTCTCCATAGATCCTGAAAGGAATAAATTAATTGCGAATAATTAAGGAATAATAATATAAGCGATACATTTATGGGCAAACCGCAAACAATCTGATTACAAAATATGAAGAAAGAAATAGCACATCTAACTGCAAATATATAATATTATTAACAAAATACAAGTTTCTAACAATGAAAAAGCATATTTCATTAGTAAAAATTTAACACAGTACGTAATCTATATGTAACTATCCAAAGAATACTAGAAGGCAGTGACAAGTATAAAATAATCCTCACACATTAACTCACATAATAAGTGGATCTATGGTAGGGAAGACATTAATTTCATTAATAAAAAAAATCTATCTCTATATAGGCACCTACTTTTCAACTCCTCCAATTTTGACTTGAGTACTTCCTTCACCGTCGATTGAACAGAGTTCTGAATCTTGACGAGTTCAGTACTCAGCATCTCGTCAACGATCTCCCTAACTCCACTCCTGAATTCATCCACAGTTGGGGTGCTCGCCTTCAATTGCTTCCACGGGTCTACTATTCGTCCCTCACACGCGGCATTCACCTCTTCAAAGTTTGAGCCACTTGAAAATGTCGTAAATGAGGCATGTCTTCGGTATTTGCCACTTGAAGTCATTGCCGTGAGCGAATTATCTTGGAGAAATTTCCCCATGGCATCGCCACATGCTTTACGCTTCCGACGTCTCATTTCAATCTAAAAAATACAAGAAATAAGTACAAAGACATGAACATGGCTGGTAAACAGATAGAAAACATCGTGCTAAAGAATAATCCCTGCTGTAGTATATCCATTTATATTTGTTGTTATTTGCTATGCATGGTGTTTGTTTATATTTAAATTGCTTAAGTAGTGATGTTACCGTTATTAAGATGTTGCTGAACTACCGAATATATAAGTTCCAAGAAAAACCATAATAAGTTATTTAAAGCAACCCTTCAGAAAGTACTACAGGTTATTAGCCCAGAGTAGAAACGAAAATAACAAAATAGGAATTTCTTAAGGAATCGAAAATTACAGAAGCAACAATGGTGGATTAAGAAAGGTACAAAATTCCGTTATTCGATAGAAGTAATTATGATTATTGGAGATTTAGAACGGACGTATTCTTAGACGAAAAGGACTTGTTGAAATTTATTCGGAAAACATTTGAAGATGTCACAGAGAAATTTTAATTGGAGAAAACGAAAACGTAAAATCAGAGTGAGAAAATCTTATAATTTATGTCATGAAATGCCAATTGGCTGCAATTTAACGCAGCGCAGACAGCCATTTAGAATAGGTTACGGAAAATGATACAGCCAAAAACGTATGTAAAACACTGATGGACATTTTTATGAGAAAACGTATCGCAAATCAGAAAAAAAGCTATCAACCATTACTTAAGTTTAGGTCTGATATGGAAAAAAATGGATGACCAGTTTAGATAGTTTGATAAAACGGTAGTAGTGTTTTTGTGCAACGTGCTTGGACGGCTGAGGCCATTTCGCACATGCAATCTGCCACGTGCAGACAGGATAAACATCACTCGGACTAATCGGAGGATTACCCCTCGAAACTCGAGCCGAGCCCAACGATTCTTAACCCTTTCGAGACGGTGGAATTCTCTCTTTAGCATGACTGCTACACTGAGCTCCAAGAGCCTTTTTCGTTCCCTCAGTACGGAGCATTTTTGCGGGGCATCCGTTAAGAAGGGTCTCGCAGGTAATCACACACCCCCAGACCCCAACCTTTTTCGACCCGTCTCAGCAGGGACTCCGCATTATCTCGAACTCTGAGGGTAGTTGGGCTACCTCCTTTCCGGGTTTAAAACCCTCCCTGCGGCATTGTTTCGCGGTCAACTTATGATTTGTTTATATGTATTAGCTACATGCATAATTGTTGCTTGCTCTTAAATTGCAGACTTTAGACTGAATTCCTAGTTTTTTTCTGTTCATTGTCAAATTTTAAACGAAGCTCTACGGTCAATATTAACGGATTTAATGCAACAATCATTTCCAATCCGAAAATAAATTTTGATGGATGTTAACTCATTTAACAACAAAATATTGAAATAAACTATTCCGGGTATGCATTATAAAGTGTTGGTATCATACTGTAATTGAGATTTCAGTTAATATTTATCGTAGAATTTCGTTTAAAAATTGTAAACGCCCATCAAAAGACAGAGAAATCGATTCTCAGTTTATAATTTCTGAAATAAAAAAAACATAAATTTTGAAAAATGACTGAATAAACAATCGTATGACCGCGGTCCCTTTCCACAAATAGGGGTAATATACGACGAGGGGTACAGGTACCTGCTCCCGGATTTCGTTGGTGAGGCCTAATCCCAGCTGCGTTGGGTCCCAAAACTAAGCCTTCGCGTACCCGCGACCGTCATAAAAGGGGGGGGAGCACGAAGCCGAATATATTCGGCATTCGTTCCCCTGGCCAGAAAAATCTCCGACGAATATATTCGGCCTTCGTCTCCCTGGTCAAGAAACTTAAAGCCGAATATATTCGGCGTTAGTAGGGAAAGGGTTAACTTCGTAGAGTGATCCGGAACCGGTGTCTCCGTCATGGCAGGACGTTGCCCCTTGATAAAACGGCACGAGAGTAAAGACGCAAACGTGAAATAAAATGACGTCATCGGCCAGCCTCCGCTATCCTTACCGGAAAATACGAGATGGTAGTCACTGCGTTAGAAACTCTGTCAGCGGAACAGATGACCCTACCTTCTGTGAAAAACAGGCTTTTAGATGAGGAAACGAGGAGAGGTGGGCAGAAGAGGAGCAAATCAAGGGATGATATTCAGCCGCCATCTCCATTTACCTCGCACGTAAGATGGAGAGGGAACACACGACAGGAGGAGGTAAGTAGAAATGAAGGTATAAAACCTGAATATGCAAAGAAACGTTTATTTAATTATAAATGTCATAATTGGGGAATGGCGGGACACAAGAGGAAGGACTGTCCAAAGCCACAGAAACAATGGCACTCTATTTGAACGTCCGAGGGTCACAAGACAATTCGGCAGAAGTAGCATTCGTAATAATCAAAGTCGAAAATGAAGAACTTTCCCACTGTTTAATGATAGTAATAGCATATTGAAAGAAAGGTAAGATGAGATGGACCTTGAAGCAACTGACTGCATTGTGAGCGCCGATACAATGGAGCGTGATTACGTTCCCTATTTAAAAGGACCCACAAAAACCAAAACGGCGAAAACAGGATCACCTCTGATCGCAAACAGTAAAGTAAATCTAAGATTGAGATCAAAAATAGGTGGGCGTATAATTATGATTTACGATGTCTTGGTAGTTGCGGGCCTGAAAGCTAATCTTCTCTCGGTAAGGACACTGGAAATAAAATGATATAAATTTGTAATTGGAAACGGAAAAATAAAAATTTGTATGGTAATACAAATTTAGCAACGGGCAACCGGAAGGATAAAACTATATGAGTTGGACATTTCAGAGAACTCTGAGTACACATACATCTGTGACGTATCAAGAGGTAGCATTGACTAATTACATAGACGGCTGGGGCATATAAGCTACAGTACACTGGAAGAATTGTCAAAGCTTGTGGAAGGGCAGGAGATTAACAATGGGAGAAAGCAAGCAGGCTAAACAAACACATATTCATAGAAGAAAGAGGGCTCAGAAGCCATTGCAAATTATACACAGTGATCTGTTTGGTCTAATTAGCCCTGAATTGTAAGATGGTAAGAAGTACGTGCTTATGTTTATTGATGACTACAACTATATCGCAGTTGCACATCCGCTGAGAACAAAGGGAGAAGCGACAAAATGCTTTAAATTGTATGAAGCTATGGCTACAGTTCACGTATATGTGAAGATTTGTCGTTTCCATAGTGACAATGGAAGAGTACTTGTCATCAGATTTGAATGAATACTTTGAGAAAACGAGAATCCAATTTGAATTCACAATCCCATACACCCCTGAACAAAATGGAGTTGTTGAACGCATGAATAGCACAATACTAGAAAATGCTAGCTAGAAAATACTAGAATGCTTCTAAGCTCAGGGCTACATACATACCTTTGGACAGAAGCAGTATTTACAGCAGTTTATCAATTAAATTTCAGCCAAACTTCTGCACTAACTGAGAGAGTTCCTGCAGAAATGTGTTATGGACAAAAACAAAAATTTAAAGAAATTTAGGGTCTTTGAAACTATAGTCCATCTGCATCTACCCAAGGAAATTATAGAAGGCAAATTCGGTAAAAAGAATGAAAAAATGCATCATAGTGGATAACATACAAAATGGATATCGTGTCCTGTCCTGAAGAAAGAATTATTGCAGGAAGGGACATAACGTTTGAAGAGACAAGAACTCTCAGGAATTTAAAGGATCACACACTAGAATATAGAATGAAAAATGAAACAGAACTGAATGAAAATACCATAGTTGAGCAAGATACCCAATCAGTTCAAGGAGAATCACCAACCTATGATGAATTGAGTTAGGAGCAAGTTCTCAGGCGGAGCCTAAGAAATACTGAAAGACCGAAATATTTGGAAGATTATGTCATCCCTCCTGTACATCCAGAAGCTTATATTGATGACATGCCAAAAGGTTTTGAAGACATTGCCAGAAGAGATGATGGAAAAATCTGGATTCAAGCAATGAAAGAAGAAGGTCCTTCAAGAAAGCAATGCCAGGACCTTCATGATCGTCTACCACCTGGGAAGAGAGCAATTGAAAATTAACGTGTCATAAGGATCGAGAGAAATGAGGATGGAGAAGTGGAAAGGTATAAGGCAAGGCTGTTAGTGAAAGGATGTGCTCAGAGGAAGGGGTTTGATTATACAGAAGCATAAGCTCCTGTGACGAGACTGACTACACTTAACACTAGAAGGACCAGGGTTGTATGGCTACCTAGAAGGACCATTACCCGTCATTTTGAAGTAATTATTTTAAATATTTCTTCGTTCATGTTAAAATTAATTGATAACTTCATTAAATATAACCTTTTTCTTTATTTATCAATACAAAAGAGTAATTTTTTACAAATAATTTCGAGGAAGAAGCACTGCTCCCGTAAGCCTTGCAAAAGCTACTGATGCCACACTCATATATGTGCTGTAAGGCCACCCACACACGATATAACCCTTCTCTGCTTTTTCTTTCCCTAACTAAAACATCAAAAACTAAACTATTTTTCTTTAACTAAAACATCAAAAAGGCCAGACCTAATATAGTGAAGTGATTTCCTGGATAAAACACGTGTTACCATTACAAATAAAATAGAAACACCTAACCCGTCATTATGACGGGTGTTTGTCTTTTAAGGTAGACAGGTGGTATTATTCCATTTCTATGTGAAAAAATTAAATTATATTTTAACAGAATACGTACCACACAAAATAAATAAAAGTCAGAAAAAATTAAGACGACAGAAAAAAAATTGAAGGCAGTATGATTAAGTAAGTAGAGGATACCCATCAACATGACAGGTCTGGTACTTATAGTGTTAACTCTTCTGGCTGTAATCAACAAATACCACCTGTGTTCCAAGAGATGGATGTAAAAAATGCCTTTTTACGTGGTCAAGTTGAGGAAGAATTATATATGAAGCAACCACAGGGACTTGGTGCACACAATAAATGTGGTATTTAAGTTTTTTAAAACTTTGTATGGGTTGAAGCAAGCACCCAGAGTGTGTAACTTTAACTTTGCAACATTTTTTAAACACTTCAGTTTATACAGTCTAACTGAGATAATTGTTTATATATTTTCCCTTGGCAAGAAATGGAAAAATATCTATTCTTGTATTTTGATGATTGTATAATCGCAAGAAATAATTTGCAAACTTTGCAAGACATTGAAAGTGCATTGACGAAAGAATTTAATTTGAAAGAATTAGGATATCTAACTCATTTTCTGTGTAAAAAAATTACTTCACTAAAATCTGCATGCATTTTTTTCAATGTACATACTGAAAGATTTTATTAATAAGATTTCAGATGGAAGATTGTAAAGCCGTAAAAACTCTTAAAGAAAAAAACTAGCAAAGAAGTAAAAAATTAGTTCTTTCTCATAGAAAAAAACCTTTAGAGAATTGATAGGATGTCTCAAGTACATCAAGATCACTACCCACCCTGACCTGAGTGCTGCTATAAATTTCTTTAGTCATTTTCAGACAAATGCAGCAGAGGCACAGTTGATGGGTTTAAGACGTGTCTTAAGGTATATTTCAGGTACAACCAACTTAGGTGTATTCTTCTACAAGGAGCGTGCAGTTCCACTAATACGATATGCGCACCCAGATTGAACCAGTGATACTGATAGAAAGTTAACTAGTGGTTTTAACTTGAGTTGTATGGTGCTGTCTCTTGGGCCACAAAGATACAAACAACAATGACTCTCTCATCAACAGAGTCAGAGTATGCAGCCTTGGCCAGTGCTGCAATGGAACTCATTAGGTTGAAGCATTTACTGCAGGACTTAGGAGAGTCTCAATGGACCCATCGTTAAAAAGGTAGATAACCATTCGTGCATATATCTTTTGAAAATATAGGACCATGTACATTTAAACACATTGACGTAAAATTGAATTTTAAAATAGATTTGTGCAGTGATGGTGTGGTATGTGTGGAATATGTGTCATCTCAGGAACAGAAGGCTGATATACTGACCATAGGACTAAGTATAAAGCCATTTTTCAAGTTGCATAAAGCATTAGGGTTGCTCACAACTGAGAATTAATAAATGCAATTAATCTCGTGCTTATGATAATTAGAAGGGATCAATTTGTACTATTGATAAATAGAAGTGGGGTTGTTGTAGAATGTAAATTTATATTTGGTCTTGGTTGCTATGGTGGGTGTTTTGTTTATTTTGTATTTGTTTAAGTAGTGATGTTAGTATTATAAATATGATGCTGAAATTTTGAAAAAATAAGAGCTCAAAAAAACTAAATAAGTTATTTAAAGAAACTCTGCTCCAAATACAAAGACTAACATTCATAAGAGTAAATGATAGGGAGTGTTGAATGTACATCTGAACTTAAATCAAACTGCAATGACGCAGTTTAAAAATGTGACGGAAATTCGATCAAAATGCAGGATTTACAATTAATAACATGAGGATGAGACAGCAACATTACTTCTTGTTTAACATTAGGTCACTTAAACATCTATTCAGTCTAAAAGTGCATTTTCATTGATGAATCTGGTCGGCTTTGAAAATTACACCTTGGGAGGTAATGAGGGCGCAGTGGGCCAAATTCTAAACTTATCATTCTGCAGTTAATATCTATATAATTTTCACCAATGTACATATTTATAATGAAAGAAATCTTCAGCACATTTGAAGTAAAACTTTGTAGAGATACTCAAATTCAGAGGTGAGATTTAGATTTTATTCTGTCGTGGCACATATGCCACCTGCGTCTCCTGGGTTGGCATCTTTTTTACCTGGATTCACTCGAATCTCAAATCCATGGATTTTAAAAGATTCAATCAAATCCTAACCACATCAACAATATTAATGATACCTTCAACAGTTTAAAAATACATCTATATTTACATTTTATTAGCATTTTAGTATGAATTACATCACAAACTTGTCAGTTTCCCTAGCTTGAGCATTCGTCTATGATTTATAGCTACCATAGGAACTTCTAATCTTATATTAAAAAAGATTGTGTTGGGAAGATATTTACACATGACATTCATAACACCCTTCACTCTAGCTTAAATGTGAGACAAATAGTCGACGAATGTTTTGGATTCTAGACTCAAAGAGAGACTTGTTAAAATTGTCTCTTTTCAGCAGTAATGAAATATAATTAAAAAATGAATGATAGGTAACTCTTTCGAAGAAAATATGAGCGAAAAAAACCATACATTTTCACTTTTTTTACCAATTATCAACTTCCACCTTCACTTACATCAACTTCCTTATTTATTCACAAAACTGAAATTTTGTCATGCATATCATAAGTTCCTAAAGTACAACTAACCTTTCCATTGTGACCACTTCAAATAAAATCATGCTAAGTCCTGCTAACCAAGGCATAGCATGAGTATCAATTGAGAATTGAGAGCAAGATATGAGAAAAAGAATCGGCAACGAAGAATTGCACAGGCTCAGGGTTCCCAAAGAAGTCCAATCTAAGCAGTGTCACTCTCAATTCACCCATACTAGTTTCTCACAATGACTAATCTTTTCTTTTACATATTGTTCAATGCACAAAATAAATCATTCTGCGCAAAGTCCTCAGAGCTCGCAGGCAATTCGAGATGTGTCCGCAGTAATATTTAAATTTAAAATTTGGGGTCTTGATAAAATAAAATATTCACAATTGAAATTTTGCGTAAATGTGGACACAAAGTGTAATGAATTCCTGTTAAACAAGGGATTCCTGGATTTTAAAATATTTAAGTTTATGCAGATAATGATAATACTTTCATAAAATACATATTTAACATTTTTGAACTCACAAATTCTGTAGCTTTATGGTTGATGATGGATGTTTTTCTGTAAATCACTGTTTTCCTTTTAAAATGCATCAAAGATTCAATTAAAACTTCATCAATATAAAAATATTCAAAACAAATTCCATTAAAAAGTTTTATAGAAAAACAGGCCATAGTAAAATGAAGGAACATAGAACACAATCTATAGGAAACTTGATCTTACCACATTTCCCACCAATGGTCGCACAGATATGACACTAGAGACTGATGTTAGTCGTGACTCATCCTCAGCAACGTCCTCCACTCCTTGAGCCTCTTCCCTAGTCAGTGATTCACTTGGGTCATCCTCTTCCTTAACACCACACTGGAAAAAGGAATGTATCATTGGCAAAGACTAAGATAAAGGTCAAACATGCCACTCTACCCAAAACGAATAATAACACATGATACGTATTGATCATGACTCCTAGGGACAATAAATTTTCAGTACCAACAGAAGTCTGAAAGATCAAGTCTCCACAATTGATTAGAATATAATATGTTTTGATGATTGAACTTTTGATAAATTCATAATACTATGACATAATTATTCTCAGCGAATGTTTTCCAATTTTTCATAAATTAGATAAAATTCATTACTGCAAATTTGTGAAAATGCCAAGTGATTGCCTAATTTAAACTTGTGAAAACTAAATGTTTAGGGTGCCAGGGCCATAGCCAGTGTGGGGGGGGGGCAGGGGAGGCGCCACCCCTCCTGAAATTTATTTTACCCGACCTAGCTTTAAGAGTATAATGCCTCCTTTTAGTACTTGGCATCACAGAAACGTGCTTAACATAGCAAATTGTAACCTTGAAAATATTGAATAAATTTACAATGTTAATCTCCACAATCTTTTGTTATAACACTATAAAATGTACACTCCCTCTATAAAATAGGTTGTCCCTCCTAGAAAATTGGTTGCCCCTCCTAAAGACATGACCAGGCTTCGGCCATGTAGGCCGCATATTGATAACATTGACACAAGAGCAAATGTAAAAGGGAATTTGACTTTGTAATTTCACTGATATAACTTGTTACGATCAAATCTAACCCCAGAAAACAATTTCATCTAGGAATGAAAAAGGAAATTATCTTTAACCTAGATATCTTTATCTCCACCATTTACATCTTAAGCTATGAATGGTTTTTTTGTAATTAAGAAATCAGCTAAAATTTTGCAGGAGTTATCCAAGTACACATCATTATAACACCTAAAACAAGATTGAACTACATGTAAATATTGTAAACAATAGAAAATATAATTGGAGAATCCCTTGAAAATGGAATTATTTGAGCAAAGGAACCGCTGATTGGTTCATATATGCACAGTTGACAAGGTTAGGGAGAATGAATGTGATAATTCTTTATTCGAAAATAAGAAGCATGTATTACATAGGAAGTGCTATTCACGAGAGTAAAAAGTACGTCAATACAACACAGAAGAATGATGTCCTTTTAAAATTATAGGTAACAATCACAAGCCACTGAGAAATCAAGGCCGGAATAGAATTGAAAGAGCATCATGGGAATGCAAGAAGGTGCAAGAGTCAAATAAGGGAAAAGTTAGAGCTGCTTACATAACTATAGGAAAATATTTAAAAAAAATATACCACCAAAGGTATTGTAATTTGGGTTGATGAAATTTAAATTCGAACTGAAAAAAAAAAGAAAAAGTAATGTGATGATCAAAATTTCTGCCATATTTTGCTGTCTGTGAGGCAGTATTAGCAGCAATGGAAAATCAAAAATAATGTTGTTAGAATATTTATGGCACATGCCCATGGTAAATTGAATGATTACAGCTAGCACTCAAGATTTAATCAAAGCAAAATAAAAGTGTTATCATCGAAGGATGATGAACATAAAATATAAGAAGAGAATCTCCCATGAAATAGTATCGAGGAGGTTAGGACGTATAATTTATTTCATGAAGGTTCGAAAAGAAGGTAAGATAAACTGTTTCCACACATACTGTGAGGCAATAGCTTGTTGAGATCACAGCTGTTAATCAGAGAAAGTTACAACAATTGCTACTTGAAACTTAAATATATTACATGATGGTGTATGCTGAATGATTCATATTAGAAGGTCTATCTACACTTACTGGTTCTCCCATTTCATGTAGTAAGCACTCAACATTTGAAAATCCTACGCCCAAAGTGTCACTTTGTTGAAGGTCATTCTGATTGTAAGTCACTGCTCCTGACCTTGTTCCATCTGGATAGGCATCTTCTTTTACATCACTCTGGAAAAAATAACGCATAACTAATGAGGGCTATGAGAACACCCAGCCATAATCTTTACTATAGGCAATATCGTATTTTTGTAGATATTTTGGGGAAATTTAATGTTTTGCAAATAATACATAAAAGAAGCTGGGAGATGAATAGCGCAATCAGAAATTGCCTCACCAGATATAAGGGATCAGATAAGTTTGCCTCATTGGATACTCCCGTGCATGCAGAAACATCCTTCAAATGCATTTCCAGACCAGAGGTCTCAGCATCTGACAACGATTCATCTGCATCCACCTCTTCCTTTAAATCTATCTGGAAGTCCAAATGTATCAACAATTAAAGCCAAAAGTACAACATCACATACACAAATTACACGATGAAACAAAGTTTTTTTCAAACACACTTTTTGCATTTAAAAAACAGTAGTATAAATATACAGTTAAATATTAGGTACATTTAGGTGAGAAATATTATATTACAATTGCACAATTGTACATGACTGAAAATAAATATTATATGTGATACTTCATGTATTAAGTAGCTGTTTTGACAAAATCCTAGGCTTCATTTGCAACTAAATACTGCACATCGGCTGTGAAAGTCTTAGCGTACATCTACCTTGAGAATAACAGAGAAGTGTATTTAAAGTGAAATTGATGGAGCCTACAGTTTTCCATTTCACTACTAAGAATACTTTGCACTAGTATCCTATTTCACACCATCTTAAAAACGACTCCTATATTAATCAGGCTGTAACAATAATAGAATGTTTCAATTTGCATTGCTCAATGCAGAATATCCATAATTTTATTTCCCCACACACAAAGATTAATTAGTTCAATAAGTTACTTTCCATGTCAGCTATTAATAATTTTTGCCCCTATCAAGCAATAATGAGCAAAAATATTTTCACCTATTACCATCAAAATATCATCATACACTCATAGTTTCTCTCATGCACCAGATGTTATTCGTAAATATTATGTTTATATATAAAATGATCTTTGTCGTCCTTTAAATGTATGTTGATATATGTATAACGAGTGGATAAATATTCACAAATTAATAAAATTGTGAGTAGAAGAAGGACCTTTACACACCATTAATATGCTATTATTACAGCCATTACACCAATGAGAGGAAATATTGACAAAATCATTAAGAAGTACATACAATCATGGAACTTTTACAAAGAAGGTTCACAAATTCATAGAGTAATTTCAGAATACTTGGGAAAAGTTTTCCTATTCTTTCATCTGTTACCTCGATTGTTCTCATGAGTTGAAAAATACACCTATTGCAATTTGTTTTACATAAGGTATTCACAGAGGTTCTGCTACCACAACACATCGAAGACAGACTTAAATAAACAGAATTTATTGAATTGCGACAGTTAAAATATTAGCTTTTTTTTCTATTTTTTGCTTATGGGAATATTTGCCAATATTTTTATAAAAGTGAAATATTTACAAAGCAAAGTCAGACTTTTGAGGGTTGACTTTCCAAAAAAAAACATTAATTCAGCCTCAAGTTCCTCCATTAAGTATAATGTTATGCAGAATAAAATAGAAATTTGTTTAATACCCTCACTCCCTTTTTTAATATGAGACCGTTTCAGCAAATATTCATATGGTCTTATATATTAATAAATTATTACAAGAGTACCAACAATAAAGTAATAGCAGAATATGAGGACACTTGGAAAGACGTTGAAGAACATGCAATGGAGCGATAGTTTGCAAAGGAAGAATAAATCCTAACATTTTGCACAAAAAATGTTATAATAATCATTTTAAATAAAGCATTTGAGAGCACAGATAAAAGAATATAGGAAAAATACTTTATCAGACTGTTTACACAAAATATCATTTTTGAACAATATGAAGATAAAATAAAGGCCAATATCAACAATAAATGCAAAACAATTATTTGCTACATGTCTAACCATATTCATAGGACAGTGTTTAGTGTACTTTATAGCTTGAAATCATGTATCAAACAATAATTAATTCCTCATATTATGTGATGGAAATGAAAAGGATAATCTAAATAATATCTACTGAAAATCTGTGAGGACAAATGAGTGAAACAATTGAAACCGTGGAAAACTAAAAAGAAAAAAACATTATAAAACAAATTGATACATAAAACTATGTACAGGTCAGGTATTACATTATATTTCAATTATAATTGACCATTTAGTCACAAAGACCTTCAAAGTCCCCAGACATATATTCTTCTATTGAGTACAGGGGTTTCCTCCATAACCATTTCTGGGCCATGTTTTTAAAATTATTTGAATTTTTTAATTTCGCATCCCTTGGCAATATGTTGTATGCCTTAATAGCCATGTTTTTAAAATTATTTTTGGTCTTTGACAGTCTATAGTATGGTGTATCCAGGTATTCTTTATGCCTGGGTGTGGTGTGTGTGTACATCAGACCTACACGTCAAAGTTGTTAGGTTATCTTTGGCAAATTTTAGTAGCTCATATATATAGAGAGAATACACAGTCATAATTCCGGATTGAAGGAAGAAAGGCTTGCAGTGATCCTTATGCTTTAAATTGAATATTGTCCGTATGGCTTTCTTTTGTAACAAGAGCACCTTACTTGCCTTAGGAGCATTGCCCCACAATATAATACCGTAACAGATGTGACTTTGAAAAAATGCATAATACACATTCATCAATACTGTCATTGATACAATAGGCTTTAGTTTTCTGAGAAAATATAAAACTCTACTGATTTTATTACATAGTTTATCAATGTGGCTATCCAAAGACAGCCTCTGGTCTAGGTGAAAACCCAGAACATTGACTAAATCTATTTCGTTATATGTTTCTTTTAGTGCGAAGGTGAATTTTAAGGTCTTGCTCTCATTTAAGAATAGTTCATTGCCTTTGAACCATTCACTAGCACTGCTTAACATATAATTGGCCGTTTGCCATGCAATATTGTAATATTTGTTGGATGTAATTAATGTAGTGTCATCAGCATATAAAATGGGAGCTGTTCTTAGGTAATTGGGGAGATCGTTTACATAAACTATAAATAAAAACATAACTATCAATGCTAAAATTAAAATGGTTGTACGTAATAACTCAGAAACGAAAACTATATTAAAATATTAGCTTATTTGTGGAGCCCAATAAAACTATTTTTTCCAGGCGTTACCGGGTTAAGAGGTGTCCCACTTATGTAAAAGTGTTTCGTATTTTTGGGGAATAGGGCAATTACGTCATGTGTGTCGAGGTAAGAATATAAAATGCATAGAAAGTGAAAATTTTAGTGGAAGTAACTTATAACTCACTGGTATCATTAAGAATGATATTCACAAGATAACGTGCCATGAAATGGTTAAGGTCAATGCAAAATAGAAAGTTGAAGAAAATATAAAAATGGGGGCACACTGCAATGTTATTTCAAAAAGCAAAGTTAAAGCTCCAAAATTAATTATCAATACATAAAAAAGTGGGCATGCATGTGGTGTCTCTCGGTTTAGAAGTGTTTGGAAAGATTGCACTCAGTTGTAAATCCAAAATAAGGTATGACAAATAACTAGATGTTATAGTTAGAAAAAAGAGGGAATGAGTTTAGAGTTCCAACTATAATTGGCTTGCTTTTTCCTTTACATTGATCCTTTTTAATCAAACCATTTACCACACACATACCAAGCATTTTTATGTTTCAAAAATCATTATTTTCCATTTTTACCGGTCATTATAAAAAGCAGTACCATTGTGCATGTATGAATAACCAATTAGAGCTGAAATGCGTGCTCACCATCCCCCCATGACCTTCTTCCCTGGTCACAACAGTGACCTCCTGGAAAGGATCCTCATCTTCAGACACCACTGGAGTTTCCTCTTTTACAACCACTTCCAATTCAACACTGTCCTTCCTGCTGGTTGGACTATTTGGTCTGTTTTGGAAGGCCTTCGTTGTTTCCTAAAAATATAGAATTGTGAACAAGTCATATCACATACAGTTTTTGGCATACCTTAATGGAATAAATTCATATGCTGAAAGAAAAAAAGTGAAAAATGCTCGTGGATTACACGTCACTTTTGCAATTGCTCATCTATAATGCATAGCCGTTTAACCCATTGGACTCAGACATGGCTGCAAATACTGTGCAATCCCTCCTGAGTCTCCAACTGTTATGATGGGAATGAAAGTTGATGCTTGTCTTGCACTCCGAGTGGAATGTTACAACAGTGGCAAGGTAATAATATTTATTAACCAGGGACCATACTTGTTGGTATACGGATCGTCAGTATTATTACAATTAAAAATATAAAACTACTATAATAGAATCAATCAATCAAAAAAATCAAAAATAAATAACATGTACAATCAACTATGAAACAAGTTTACCAAAGAATGTGAAAAAACAGGTTACTGAGTGACAATTGAGCATAATAACATATCCTGAAGACATTCATCAAGTGAGTACAAATATTTTGCGTAGAGAAGCTGCTTTACTCTAACTTTGAAGGAACTGATGCTTTTGATGTCTCTTACTCCAATGTATAACTTGTTATACAAATGCAAACCCAGGGTTTATGGTCCCAAGGAAGCTGATTTGGTGTGGGTATAGCTAATTTGTAAGGCATGATGGTTCCTAGTAAGTTGATAATGAATATCCCAGTTTCTAAGGAACTCTCCTAAATTTGGCTAATTGAGTAACACAACAGCAAGGATGCAGACGCAAGGAAGATGAAGGATGTCCAGACTTTTGAAAATGGGATGTAATAGTGTGCTATGGAATGCAAATTCTGTGAGACGGGCCACTTCCTTCTGCTGTTTGAATACTATTACTGTTGATGAAGATGAATCCCATGTGATGATATTACAATAACCATGGGAGTTAATCTAGCAATAAAAAGGTACATACAAGCAAGCTCTAAACAGTGAATCTAATGAAACCTAAAAGGAGAGTTATATTGCATGTGATATTGTATGGAAATGAGACCTTCCCGACATAGCTGTTGATGATGGCTTGATGATGCCTGATGATGGCGTTATAGTTAAAACATGTTTATCCTTCCATAAACTTGTGGAATTGTACATTAAAATTCTGTGTTTAACCTTTCCGACACGAAAATATTAAGTAGTAATTTCGATTCTCTTGCCTTAGCATTCAGATGGTTTGTTACAAAAATTGTGCTTGCAAGTGAAAGTAAACAATTGGCAAGTTTTGTCATTATCATTTGTTTAGTATACATGTACTTCAGACATGCAAATTGAAGCATATATTTTCCCAGTTGATGGTCTACATAGAGCACAAAGAAATAATTGTGAGCTGTGCACGTAATATACAGGAAGTATACATTTACTGTGTGCACAGTACTTCACATTTCCTGCACAGCATATATTCAACAGGAAGGACTCGCAAGCACAAATGGCAAACAATGGCGCAAAACCGTTTGCTTAAGGTCTTTGATGTAATTTACCGGTGTTTGGGAAGAGGACCATTATTCTTTTAATATTCGAACTTGAAAAAAGTTAAAGAGGGTGTTTTGAATCAATAAATGAATGCAATACAAGCGAAAGAGTTTAGCTGTGATAGGGTATCATAGCGAAATAGGCAAAGAGTTTCATAAGACTTTAGGCTAAGGCTTTAAAGATAAGTGGATGGTGTTGAAGAAAAACACGTTTCCCAAAATGTATCATGCAAAACAAATTAGTTATTCACAAGTGAAGCTCAGACTTATTATAATTATATTACAATTTGCTAATGTTTATGCATAGGCTTATAAGAAAAAGATTTCACAAGCTAGAAAATAACATAACAACACAACAAATATCCAGTTTCTAAATGAAGGATTAACAGGTTTCACAATTTCGCTATGAAGTATTATGTCTATGTATTCCTTTATGACATTACGACAAAAGATACTGGGACTTCAGACACGAAATGGCAAAAGGTAAATAATTGCAAAAGTCTTTCATCTAATGGCTTTAAGAACAGTGAACTCAGGTAGTGGAAAAGGCATATTACTCTAATACTGCAACATAACATGGTCTTGGAGTTTCAAGGTAAAGGTTACTGTTTCCACGAAGACAGAAAAGCAAAGAAAGTGGACATGAATACATAAATATCCAGGTGATCAACCAGATGAAGGGTAAGAGTTGGGTTTGTTCACAATAATTATCAATTATTATTAAATCGTTTATAATTATTTCGTTAGTTTAACTAACAACAGAAATATCATATTTTTCATATCTCTCAATAATAACAGCTCATGTTTGAAGGACAACTTGCGTGCTTTATTTTAAATGTCATCTTCACCCCTCTGAGAGGCATGTTGTGTCAGTGGAACCTTCCAGAAATGCCAAGGGTGACATGTAAATAAAATGTAACCCAGGAGAAAAGTATATTACAAACCGAATGAATGCATAATAAGCTACCAATCCATTTGAAAACAAATTAACTGAGCAATAAAAGAAGTATTTGCAAAAAAAGTCCTACTAAACACCAAAAAATTACATCAAGGTTGCAACTAGCGATATTGGAGAATCAAAAGAAATTTTTTTACTTCTTAAATACTGGGTGTAATAAGGTCATAATTGAGAATACAAAATACCTAATATATCCATATATAAAATAACAATCCAGGTATTATATAACATTACGATGTACTCCACCTCACTTGCTGTAGGTCTATGCAAATAACTAATAAACTCTCCAAATATAGCAACGAAATATTCACAAAATTGGTCGTTTTCAACCTCTACTTTCTCTAAAATCACCTGATCACACAAGTATGCTTCTTACATTTTTTACACTACCCATTACTGTCACAGTAATTTACAACATACACGGTGGTTATCCACAGAAAATGTTTTTCACAGTCGTGTCGGAAGCTCGAATTAACACAAATATGGCCAACATTTCTCAAAAAGCCAAAACCATGCATATTTACTCCCAGTATCTTGTGGATCACAACTATGTCTCTCGAAAATTCATATCCTGTTTGACAAAATGATTGATTGTGGAGTTTCAAGCGGAATATGAGACTCTACTTTGGGAACTAAATCATAAACCTAGGTCTATTACGCTCCCAGTGTACAAAAGAAATGGCCAAAACAGTGTGAGATACTCGAGATAATATCTTTTTCGATATTATATGCAGGTTCCTTTTAACCATATGCTCTATGAATTCCAATCTCTTTATGTTTTAAATTTCTGTACCCCAAGAAGGTTCTGAAGTTGAAGTGTTTCTTTTTAATCAGCGCTGCTCATCGCTTGCTAGACGAAAACTATTGATACTCACCACCAAGCCCCTGTTGGCGATCATGGTGAGGAAAGAGATCTTCGCTTTGATGCATGTCGTCTTAAAATGTTTGAACTCCTTCACTTTGCTGGTGCATCCCTTGCAAATAGTCCATGGCAGGCCGTCTTTCTTCGAGACCTTTAAAGAAGATAAGAGTGGATGAAAAGCTGAATTGCGAGCATGAAAATACTAAGGATATTATTCTAACAGGGGCATGATCTACTTCATTTTCAGTAAGGTTCACCAACAAAAATAAATTCAATTCCTCACATTGACACATCACGAAACAAATCTCAACGATAAAAAGTTTCATATTGGGAGCTCAAATCACATTATGACAGAGTACTATACGTATAAAGTCAAAATATGTCAGTACCAACAAAATCAAAACAGAAGTTTATACCGTAACTACGATAGTTCTTGCGCTAGATACGAGAAAATGCCCATGTAGGAAGGGATAACAAAAGGGATCAAGAAATCTCTTAATTCTTTGTAAACAAAACCAGTCTGAGCAGGGGGAAAGATAGTAGAGTATACAAATAGAATCCTAAAGTACCGATTTATCTCCTTACATATGAAAAAAGTCACTACCACAGGTATTAATTGAATGGTTGAGCCATATTTACGTAAGATTCCTGACAATCGTAAAAACTTACCTCCATCTGAAAGAACTCCTCAATTATTTCCCACAAGAGGAAACCTTGAAAACCTTTAGGATTGAAAATATAGATCAAATCTTCTTCCGCAAGACACAGTCGACAAACTTGAACGCTCTCAATGTCCAAAATATTTCTAACGTTTTTAAACATACTGCTCCAAGATACACGTCTGTTAAAAAGAGAAAAGTTAATCACATCATACACAATGAACTGGCATGAATAGCTAGGTTAGGAAGTCTTTACTCATTTCGGTGCCTAAAAATTGTGTAATTCTCTGTCGTTTTACAACCTTTATTAGACAAAACATTTACGGTACCTTAGCCCACAAGACTTCACATCCGCCACAACCAACATCATAGGATTATTATTATTAATTTTTTATGCATACGTCCTGAAGGTACAAATGAGGTATTAATTGGTAGAGAAGGAAGGTATTTATTACTCCGAACCAGTTCAGAATTTATGTATAAATTGCACAAGCTATAGCTCAAAGCCACCACTTTCTATGCCCCCAAATAATCATATTTAGCGCTGACATCAGGGGCGTGGACTTATTAAGTGCTATATATCTCAAATAGCTTAGGGCCTTATCAAGTCCAATTCCGGTCCTGCTCCGAACACTTAATTCATGATGCCTTTAGTGATTGGCATTATTAAATATATAATTACATATGGGGTACTTCTAAAATAAGAATACCTGTGGACTGTGGACTTTACAACACATACTTCATTTCTATAGTCAAACTTGTGACGTTGGTCATGCAATTTAACTTTGCATTGTGGGTAGTCAAAACAACAAGTCATATATTTTAAAGAAATTAAGTTTCAATAAATATATATAGTTAGAACCCAAATATATAAAAATATAAAGCTTATTGGAAACTTTTTAAACCAAAAATCAAGCAGCCTTAAGACCAATGGTTAATTTCCTTAAATATATTTGTCTAACGAATTTGAGGAAAGACATCGATCGAGACATCGAATGACTTTACCAACACTATAGTAACACACTCTGAATTCAAAATTTGACGTAAACATTTTTATGTACTCTTTACGTGCAATTTTGCACGAAAACTGAATAGTGTAATAGTTATATTTTTAACGCAGTCCATTTTTTCTCAGATTTTTCATGATGATTACATATATGTTTTTTGAACGAAGTTGATGAAAGGACTCTATAGAATATGAATATACGCATTGGTTGGCGAAATTGGTAACACGCTTTGTGGGGCGAGGGTAACGTTCACGAATATAACCTTGGCAACGATATTGATTTTTCGGATGAATGTATTAAGCCGTTTTGAAAGTTATTTAATTTTCGAATATTTATAGACGAGACTAGTAAGTATGTTTAAAAGTGCAGCAAATGTTTTGGACGATGACAGCGTACAAGTTTGTCGACTGTGTCTTGTGGAGGGAAAAGATTTGGTTTATCTTTTCAATCCTAAAGGTTATCAAGGTTTCCGCCTGTGGGAGACAATTCAGGGGGGTTATTCGGGAATGTCGTCGGTCATAATGTCGTTACTCATTCATTGAGGCATTCAATGAACGGCAAAAAGACCCAATCGAACGACATTTTGAACGAATCTATGAGCTGATGTCAGAGCCGTTGGCTTAGTTTTGTGTTCCGTTTTTAGCGCACCGCTACAAGTTTCGCATTTGTTTTATTGCAATTTGGCGGCATATTAAATGAACGAAAATGGAACCCACAGAAGGCTGTGAGTTTTTAACCTAGGATTATGAATTATGTGTAAGTTAGCATTTATGTTTGTGTGTTACATAGAAGAGTTAAACAATATTTTATGTCATGAATACATGGATTTAACTAATTAACGGCGGTTGAGGTTGTTAATAACGTTATCATTATTATCTAGTTCCGTAGTAATATTTATTTTTGCACGTCCGTTTTACTAGTTTGAAGCAGACACATTTAGTTCTAATTAATCATAGGCAACCGTTACGTGACATTACGTCAACGCGAAGTCCTGTTGGACTATATGGAGAGGCATAGGTCGCTTGCTGTCGGCCTGTGTAAAGGCCCGGAAGGGGCTACCACGAAAAGACAGATGTGGGAGCACCTCTCTGCGTCCCTTAATGCCGTCGAAGGGGGCGCAGTGAAGACGGCGGACAAGTGGGAGAGAGTAAGTTTAAATAACAATTGCTATGAAGTGTCTAAATATTCGTGATCATTAATTGTCAACTCCTTAACTATCAAAACATTGCCACTTCTATGTCTGCAAATCAATTTTTCCAATTATGAGATGTACATACGTACGGATCTTTCTCATTTGTAAAGGCAGACTTCCTATGTATTTGTTTGACAAGTACAGGTAATTTATACAGAACTGGTTTTTCAGTCATGGCGGGACTGGCGGTGTGACGCCAAAAAGAGGACACCATCTCTTAATTGTCTCAACTTATTTCTCCTCATGGCATTTTCTCTCAGTCTTTCTTCCTCCTCATTCCTAGAGACTCGGAAGCTGCGCGCTATGTCTTAGATAGCTTGAACAATTGAGAATAGATATATTTAAGAGCGACACGGAGAACATCATATTAGAACCCCACTACATTTACAGGTCCGACAGAAACGATAAATTAAGAGAGATATTTTGCCGAACGGATAGGTATGGGAATTCGTTTTTCCCCCGAACAATAAGGAACTTTAATAAATGCTAGGCGTAATTTCATTAGAGCGTTTCCTTTTTATCTTTAAACGGCTGGTGTCCTAACACCCCCCGCCACACGCCTATTGAGGCGGCTTGCGGGGTAGTATGTAGATGTAGATTCCTATGGCGCGGCGTAGACGGCGCGCCGCCTCGCTATTCCCGCTTCTAAAGCCCAGTCATCCTTGTCTCTAAAATATTAACGGATGGAAGGTTATCCATGAAAAATAATTCGTACGAAACTTTTAATATATGCGTCCAACATGTGTGCAAGTCGAAAGTCACTCCGAATCACATGAGCGTCAACGGCATGCTGAGATATCTTTGAAACTCAACAGGGATAGGAATTCCTTTTCAGTAACTCAAACCCAAGGCATCCAAATACTATTTACAAATGAAATCACTGTTGGATGAGTGAGATTGCGTAGATCATACCCATTAGCATGGAAATAATAATTATTTCTACGAAGAAGATTGATTTTCCACTAGGTATACAACTATAAAAGCATGAAATAGATTAAATACGAGGATTTCTATAAGTATAAACGCCGGGATTGTCATTAATCAACCTTGAATTATGAAAATATGTTAGAAGTAAATAAGCATTACTAACTTTACTCTCAAATACCGCCAAAACAATAAACAAAACACTAACGGAAAGCGCTTGAAAAGCTCGGCTGCGGGGGCGGGGCGGATTTCCCATGATACTCTCCGTCGCGATGATGATTTCTGTCGCGACGCTTGCGCCGTCCACCGAAAAATTACGGTTGACACGGAAGCTTCGGTTTTGAGTCGGTCCGTGAACGAAGAACTGCCAAATGAGCCGTGGGCGCCATCTTTGAGGGAGTTGATGACGTATTTCTCAAAATGAGGGAAGTAATGACGAAATGTCACCGTTATCGACATTCCCGGATAACCCCCCTGGAGCTCCTTCAGGAGGAGGTAAGTTTTCACGATTGTTAGGTATGCTACGTAAATTTGGTCAACCACACAATTGATTATGCGTTGGTATATTTTCTAGTGGTAGTAATCAGTGCACATTGAACCTACGCAGTTACTCTTTTCTCTCTGTTCTCCGACTGGGTTCAATGTACAAGGTAAGAAAGTCTTTCTTGGACTCAAATGCAATATCAATCTGAAATATGTTTTTAAATCCGTACGAAAGTGTTTACTTTCAGGCATTTGAAGAATAAAACGCTTTTGTGATTCCAGTGTAAACTGCCCCATGGTTTCTTTATTTGTTGATATATTATGTACAAGGAATATGACATCTTATTGATAGTGAATTCTCTCTAAAGGGGAATATAAATGTGGAATTCCAGATGTGTAGGTGTAAGCATTTATTTCTAGTAGGGGTAAATATGAATTTACGTCTCCTTGGAATTTCGCAATGTCACTTACTTTTCCTTCAAGGATCCTCACCAAATTCACCTCATTTCTCGTGCACATCTTGCGCATTTATGTTTCATTGTTTCCACTTCATTCAACGAATTTCTCACTACATGGTTATTACTAAAACCCAAGATTTGAAGACTCAGAAAAAAATTCTCCGTTACCTATATTCATATTTACCATCTATTTCTTAGTATGGATATTGGAGAAAGGAAATTGATGTATATTTTCAAGCATTGACCAACCCTCCATAATTACTTACTATTAATTAAAAGTGGCCAAGAACAAAATAAATAAGCATAGTTTAAGTGACCTAAATACGTCGAAATTTTCATTGTATGTTTAAGAATGATGAGATATTTAAAAAAAATTCCATTATGCGAATGTGAGTAAAGATTATTAAAATTCCTCATCACCTGATGCTCAGGTAAGAAGTTATGAGTGCTCACCTCGAAGTAATTACTGCAATGAAAAACGAGTTTTTTTTACTAACACGGATAGTTACATTTAGTGCTCGTCATGATATGTTATAAGCGCCACATATATTTTATGCACAAAATAAATAAATAAATGTTTTTATTTATTGAAGAAAATAAAAATAATACCATATATATTCTTAATTTCCCTAGTTTATGTACTTATATGCCTTACTATATAGTCTTATATGCCATCAAATAAGTTATTTTTTTCTCAAAAAGAATTAGATCACGCTGGTGTTTGAATAATAACGGTAATATATGGGCTCCTTGCAATTCTGGTACTCATCCACTCTTACCTTCTCCAAAGGTGTCTAAGGAAGACGGACTGCCATGGACTATTTGCAAGCTATGTATGACCAAAGTGAAAGAATTCAAGCATTTTAAGAGTACATGCATCCAAGCAAAGATCTCATTCCTAACGTTAATGATCAACAGGGGCTCAGAGGTGAGTGTTTCTATTTTCTGTGTGGTGAGCAATGGGAAGTGGAAATAAAATTCATCACCTGGGGAAAATGAATAACTTCACACCTACTTTAGGGCTAAAACATTTGGAGAAGAGATGGGTGTTTATCCCACAAGGAATTTGAAGAAATGTGTATGAATAATATAAGTATACTTATATTTTTCATACACATTTCATACACATATATATAGATATTACCTTGAATAATTCGCTCTTATTACGCCATTTCTTGTGTACAATGCAAGGTTTTGGGAACCTGGACAGAGTTTAAATCCTATGAATGTAAAGGGAAGTGACATATTCCATTAAAAACTCAGCAATCAATTGACGAATAGCATACCTATAACTTCTTAGTTGTTGTGCCGCAACACACTGGGAGCTAGGCTTTGAATATTTGAGAAATTCAAGGATACTTGTTTTGGGAGGATGCTGAGGATATGGTTTTGACCCTGCATTGTTAATTGGTTTATGTATGTGGTCATCCACAGGTTTACGGCAAAAAAAGAGTTAAGCACTATGTTATGTATACACGCACAGGGATGAATAATTATGCACATATGTATTTGACATATTATATACCCAATTGTGACTCTTTATGACTTATAAACAAACAAAAATTTTTAGTTCTTCAACGAAGCTTTTTGGGATACTTAGGTATATGCAGCGTGTATTATGGATTTAAAGGAAGTACATCTGTTCTTGCTCTATCGTTTTTTTTTCAAATGGTGTGGTAGCTGGGCATCTCCAAGTGTTATAATCTAAAACACCATGTTTCATTACTACACGGATTTTCAAAATAATTAAGCTATGCTAAAATTAACATTTTTAGAATTTTTTGACCGGAAAAATGTCTGATAATACTATTTAGCTTGCAAAATTGGTACCTGCAATTTTAGCAGTAATGATTGCTAAAATGCATCACATTTTATTAATGACCTTATGTTGTTAAATTTGGTTTGAAATGAAAGGCAATGCTTTATGTATTGAAAATCATTCAATCAATATGCAAATTATTTTACATAAGGTAGTGAAAATTACAATACACTACAAAGGTTTTTTTTGTTCAAGTTTACTGCTTATATCTTGCAAAGTACAACGGGAAAAGGCCAATACCAAGTTTATTCCAAGAACCGTTGGAAACTTCTCTGTTTATAAGTACTTCTTGTAAATTACACCTTCTAAATTTCATACTCGAAGTACAGTTTTTTTCCTATATACTCAATTTCATTATTCATTCATGGCCAAAACATTACTTCTCAATCTTCACTTATATGCTTCTCTACCGTTAGTAAGTGACTACACATAGTGTAGCAGCATATACTTTCTCAAACCCTTTGGGACTTCCAATATATTATTTTGTAATAATATCCCATAATTAACCTTTTATTAACTTACATATGCATGGTATTACTTTAGAAAGGTGTGTCACTACTCTTATCATTTGGCCAGCCATGATTTATATATGTTGCTAGCATTTTCATTTCCTCGTTATTCTCAGTCGCTCTTTTAAATTGATCCTTATTATCTTACGACATTGAAAGTGTTTTTTTTTCTGTTAGACACAATTGAGTCTCAATTTCCTTTCGAAATTTAGCTTTTCATAACTTGTGTATGTCTAGGTCAAGGCATCTGCTAACAAGAGCCCTTCATTTAATACACATTTTTTTTACCTCAACATCAAATCGTCCTATATTTAGCCTTATTCTTTTGAGTTGGGCACGGCAATGATTTATTGCCTTTTTGAAAAATATCTCCAGTGATTGATGCTTTTTTTCCACAAATACCTTCTTCCCATAAATATACTGATCAGTTTTGATTCAGTCAAATTCTATTACCAATGCTACCTTTTCAATTTGTGCATACCTTATTTCCGTCTCAGCAAGATATTTGCTAGCATATACCACCTGGTCGTTATTTTAATAATAATCCAGCCCCAACACCATGTTTTGAAGCTTCTACACTGAGTGGCAAAGGTTTGTATACATAATGTATAATATTGAAATATAGGAGCCATAGTGAACATTTCTTTTATCTTTGAGAAAACTTGATTAGAAATTTTAAGCAACATTCTTTTTAGTTATGTCTCTTAACACAGCATTTTAAATTAGGAAGGAGTCTAGATACATAATCACTACGTTTACCAATCGATCTCAGATCGATCTGACTGGCTCAGCTCGGTATGGTAAACGGAGAGCGCTGGCCAGATCGATCTGAGAAGCGAGCCGAGTCAGCCCGCTTTCCCTAACCGGTCTGAGATCTCAGATCGATCCGAAGAGGCCGGAGCGTGGCGCTCATCGTCCTTCTTTTGGTTGCCGATGGTAAACAAAATATAATCGATATCATTTACGACGTGACTTGTTGCAAGAAGGGAAAGGAGAGAAGTGTGCGGCTGAAATATGCAAGAAATCTCAAAATAATTCAAACTACTGAAATCGATAGTTCAATATCGATATTTTCAGACCGTGTTGGTAAACCTCTGAACTCAGACCGATCTGAGATCGATTGGTAAACGTAGTGATTCAGTAATACCTAAGAGTTTATCCAGCTAATGTTTTTTAGGTGCATTCATATCTGTATTAGCTCTAACTTATTCTAAATCCACACCTAAACCATTCTCTGAGAAATGGTGACCCATGTACTTGATCTTATTACAACTAAAATTACATTTTTTAATATAAAATTTGATATTTCTCTCTTTGGCTCATTCTAATGTCTTTTTTAAGTGCATATCCTGCTCTCACTGTTTTTTTTTCTGTTTACCCTTATATCATTCACATAAACATTTACTCCTATTCTGCCTCCCATTTTAATAAATAAATACCTGGGAGATAACTGAAGCTTTAGACATTTTTTTTGGGTAGGAATATTTGCAACATGAAGTGAATGTATTTCCTCGAATGAATCGTTGAAAGGGCTTCTTAAGTTGAGTATTTGGTTCTCGTTAGACCGTATCTTGAGTGTGCTGCAGAGATCTATGACCCCGGGCCATGATTAAAGCCGTGTTGGAAACGAAGGGCACTTGCCCCCTACGCCCTTCTGTCCCCTACGGAAGGGCACTTCTCAAGCCCCGAATCGACGCTAGAGCCACCATTGGCAAAAAATGTACTTAGAATAATGAAGTCCAAATAAGTTCTTTGCGAAGGAGTTGACTTTTGCATCGATCCATGGATACTATATATTAAATAGTATTCATTAAGTTATTTGCTGTTTAAATATCTTGTAATGCATATAAAAACAGTAGTTAATGATGTTTAACTATGGGAAACTCACTGTTGTCCTTATATTTATTATTTATATTCTAGTATCACTGTGTTACTCAATTCTTGAAGTCATTTTGTCTACTATTCTCTCTTGATGTCCAATTTTGCAGCATTAGGCATCTCTTTTAATGACAGCTTTCATGTCATTTGTTTTAATTCCTATACATAGTCAAACACTTTTTTCACGCCGTGCTTAGTATTTTGTGTAGGTATCTGTAGTGATATTTCGTGGAATACCAATTTATCAATGAAAGTTATTTCAACATTTTTAAAGTTTTCTTTTCTCGTCCTATTAGCTTTTTGATGGCTGGTAAACAGATATATTATATGATATACAGAGCAAAATTAAATACAGTAGTTTCTTTAAGTATGTATGTACCTATAGCAAGATTTTCTGGTACCTAAAAGTACTATTTTCAAATAAATAGCGTTAACACAGGCATTGGTAGGTATTATGATTTCACAGTGTCACTATGATGACTAGGTATTTGAGATTTATCTTGTTGAAATTTGTCTAATGAACATTAGGTTGTTAAGTTTACCTGATGAAGTATGGTAGTAGAAGTAATTTATTTAGTTATTCAGACCCGGTTGCTTTATCTCGCTATAAAATAATTATGTTAGTTCATCTCCTTTCAATAAAGCTCCTGTCAACTAAGCAATAGACTTAAATACTGTACAGAATTAAAACTCTTAAGTTAATTTAAATTGAATAGAAAATGAACGTCAACTTGCAGGTAACGTAAACCAGTCCTTATAACACCCTACCTTTGAATTACATGCTTTAAATTGACCTTTTAATAATTCATAAGAATTTATAGCAATATTACTTCATAATTGTGAGTGATAAACATTTCATGTAAAACATTGATATAATATTTATAAAGAAGTAGTACTGAAAAAAAAACATTCAATAGATGCTTATTAATGCGTGATTATATTGTTTGCAACGAGAAGCCAAGTGAAATTTTAAGCAAAATGGATCACCATAGCAATGTTTGTATGAACATGACCAAAGTTATCCCACCGTACTTTGAAGCCCAGCATGAAAGTACCAATAACCCATTACAAAGTAATTGGATACCCAATCACAAAACAAGTCCCATGATTCTCCACCACAATATAAGCGCAGCGAGAAGGGGTCGAAAGTGTGCATGGCTTGCGCCCTTTGATCTGACCCCTTCCCAAGGGCCGTTCAAGCGGCCCCTAACATTTTGGACACCCTTCGCAAGATGGCCGCCTCCATCGAAGTGCCCTCAAAGGGCCCTTAGGTGCCAATTCGAACACGGCTTTAATCCACAAAGTGCAAAGGGCAGTGGAATGCTCCATTAAAAAACTTACCAATGTATCAGAGTTCAATGGAGCTGTTAGATTGACTAAGCTGAGAGCCACAAGAGACTGGGAGGCAAAGTGCTAGGCTGTGATTATTTGAGAAAATCAAACAATGCTTGTTTTGGTGTGACACTGAGAACATGGTTTGATATTGATGACATTTTTAGCCATGCTTATAGTGCACAGACGTTCGGCAAGTGAAAAAGAGTGAACCACACGATGTTAAGTATATTCCCAATGATGACTCATTATGATATTCAGGATTTTGAAAACTAATAAATTATGTAATTCTTCTGTTTGAAGCTATTTGCAATATTGAGGTATTTCGACAACGTTTAATAAGGAATTTTTGCAATAATTTCTATTCTTGATTTATCAATTTACATATTTACACTTTATGTACATTTATTTCATATGTTTTTGAATTTTCGTGACAATTATGGGTGTAATGCATATTTCCTGAAATGTAATGCATTATTCACTTGTTTTGCTTGGTACTACTGAAATGTTCCACTGAAGACTCATACCACTCAGGCGGTTAACCCTTAGACTGCGGTAAACGTACATGTACGTGTGTACCGGGAACTGTGGGAAGAATGTTCTTGTACGTTTGACCCTCTCTCTCTACCTGCTCCCTCAGCCCTTTCATTTTTTTATGACCCAAACTCTCTCTTTCCAGTGGTGGACATTTTGGTAACAGAACTCTTTATTACCACTAAACCACTCCCTTCCCACGCTCTTTAGGGATCGCATACCACCAAAATGAGGTGCGACCCTTTCTTCTGCTTGTTTGCTGACCAGGCTACGGTCATCTCAGATGTTAGTTGTCTTATGCTCGTGACAGGCTCAATTATCAATGGATTTTTTTGTGATTGGTATTAAACTAAACAGAAAGTTACTATAAAAAAATTGTCATACTTGTTTTTAACAATTACGCCTATAAAAAAAAATTTCAAAATTAGTTCTAAGTCCCACTCCTCAACAAGTTCGGGTGCCCATCCCCCTGGGATCCTGAGAAAAGGGTCGGGAGGGGATTACATATGGGGTCATTAGGGTGGCCCAAAAAATACTTTTTTTTGAAAGTTTGTGGGGCGACTGCATTTTATGGTTCAATTTCATGTATAAACGACCCACAAAAAAAATTCGGCTCGATTGCACAACATTTGACCCTGCCGACACGCGTTTAAATATTTTCGGCTCTGATGTAGAAACTTTTGCCTACTTTACAGGTGCTATTTTCGGTTTTCTCCGGTATTTTACTGCAGAAATTGTTGTAAAAAAGAATAAATACTATCCTTGTTGATAAAAGCTATTATTTCAAATGAGTTATTTTATTATTAATTTGTTGAAAATTGTTGTCATAAATTTTACATGTACCTAGACCTTTTCTTTTCCATACTTATCAAACATTTTTCTTTAACAGATAATGTTTGATAAGGGACACACCCCTTTCGGCGGTGTCATTGACGACTTTAATATGTTTTACAACATTAAAGCCCTTCAGGTACCTTTCATCGCAAAGCCAATCTTCAGGGTCTCTTGACAAAAAGCCTTGATCAATGCCCGTAATGTCGAAGAAACGTCGAGAATTAGAGGAAACGAAATCGCTCAATTCCAAATCCTTAATGCCACGATTGGGAGGAAGTTTCGCTTGAGGGCTGCAAACATCCAGCACTTCCTTTAAAAAAGACCTGACCAACTTCCTTTTACAACACAATAAAACATTAGGATCAAACAAAGATAAGCAAATTAATGTTTATGATAAATACCACAAATGTTTGCAAAATATTTTGAATGATGCTTAGTAGTGTTTCTCTTTGCTACTGGCCAAGGTTTTCAGAAGTTCGAGATCACGTGCTGGCACACTAAATGCCACTGGACATGTGTACCAGGACTTAATGTACATGGAAGCTACAAAACAACATATTTGAAACACGTTGTCACTCTCTTTGGTTGACAGGCTCAATTGTTCCTCACATAACACAAGTATTGAATCATTTTTTATTACAAAATTTCAAACCATAAGTATACTTTTCTATCAATAATGTCAATCGAGTTGCTAATAATTGTCTGTGCTTATTTTTATATCGTCCTTTTTTGTCATCATATTGTCCTCAATCGATCTCATGCTAAAAAGAATATGTATTGCCTTGTTGTAATTTCCTGTTTTTATATTTATTCTCGAATTCTTCATTTCAAATGTTTATTATAAATTTGGGTGTAAAATTTCATGCTTTATTATTTTGTGGCTTATTATCGCTCCAATGTGAGCTCTTCACTGACTTTAAAGGTCTCCTCCTATTGTGCTATTTTTTATTGCTGGTTTTAAATCTGATAATTTATTTATGTCGAAGACTATATGAATATTTACATACACGGTCAGATATAATTAAAAATAGAATGTGGGTGAAATCAATTTGTATTTCATTCTTTTTAAAATTATACTCAATGGAGTAGCTGGATGCTTAATTAGGGTTTTGTTGTATACTTAGCCCTAAAATATCCAATTTACTTAGTAAATGGTTCACTTTTATGCAATTTACTTTATCAATACAGGTTAAAGTTCCCATAGGCAAAGTAATACGCAAAAAATGCTAATATATTAACTCATCATTTAAAAAAATATTTTTTTTAAATGTCTTTCTTTGATGTGATGTGGAAACAGAACCTCTGTAAATACTTTAATTAAAGCAATATGAAATGCATCAGGTGTATTTTCCTACTCATTTGAACAATTGAATAAGCCTGGTGGCCGAGTGGGTAGAGTGGGAGGGAGGGTACTACTGTTCGAAGGGTCCTGGGTTCAAATCCGGTTGAAGCCTTTGGACCCTCCCGAAAAAAAAATCTTCTCGGTGGCCCAGAGAAAGGAACTTGCCCCCAAACCCTGAATGTGTGGCTTAGTCCGGGGTGAGCTCTACCCTCAACTATCCAAACTAACCTTCAGGTTGAATCAATGAATGTGAGTGTGTGAACAATTGAGGTACCAGATGAAATAATACGAACAACTTTTTCAAGTATATTCCAATTCCAATGATTTTGTGAATTTGTTTACTACCATTCCAAGAGTTTATTAATTTTTTGATGATCTCATTAATAATTTCTCTCAATATGGTGTAATGAGCGTATTACTGCCATGAAAAAGTTAATTCTGCTACCCGCTGTGGCATTTCCCCCCCCGTTTTTTTGGTCAATTCCCCTCTTTGGACAGTATCCCCTCTGCGGACTGTTTATCCTCCGGACTTAGCCGAAGGACTTGCCCAAACGACATGCGCGCTAACGACATGTGCGCCAAAGACGGCCAAAATGCCTACGACAACAAAATGCAGCGACTACTGCCAGCGACTTCTGCCACGACTTCTGCCACACCATTCGCCGCACCATTCCCTCACCAGGTTCTGTCCCGCCTTTATAGCCAGTAAAGTGAGGAAGGATACCAAAAATGCGGCCATCCTGACCATGGCAAAAAGGCTGTGATCCTGTATTCTGCGGCCGACGCCAGAAAACAGTTCCTGGCGCTCCAATTGAAAACTGCCGCCCTATCTATCACCCATCCCATTATTTCCTCCCCTCCAAGGCTACCAATCGCCCACCTCCTGACCTTACCCATTCCACCTTCGTCCTTGTCGACAGAGCCCCTCCTCAGCTGACTCGTGTCTAAGCTCGCCCTCTATTGCTTTCGAGACGCCGACCGGGTAACACCGTTGTGTGAGCCTGCTGACTTAGTCACTTTTGTACTTAAGAGAGAAGTTCAACCTCTCGTACTTGTTAAACTTAAACTATTTTCCGACTGGTAACTTTGATTACGGTCGCCTGGCACTCGACCTATGGGTAAATTATTGTAATTGGTTTGGTTCTATTTTGTGATTTGTAAAATATATTGATAAGTTAAGTTTATGATTGATAATACTCGTGTTTTCCTCATTTTTCTCACCCGAGCTTGGAAAGAGTTTGTGTTTTCAAGAGCGTTATCGGCGAGAAAATCTGCTCCTTCTCCTGATAGCGCTACACCGCAATTAAATTAGTTTGTGGATATTTATCCACGCATTTGGTGTCAACATATATACATTAGTAAGTACTGCAAATTTGATGTAATATAGTGTTTCAACATGGTTAATATGAAGAAACTTTGTTACATGGGTTGTATAATGAATGTGTTATGATATATTCATACTCTCAAGTTTAAGTCTTTGGTTTCATTAGGGCATGATCAGTGTATGTGCTTCATAGAAACAAAAATGATTAATAACTGGCATGAAAAGTAATTTGTGAGATGAATCAATATCCGACTGTGGGGAAATAAAACTAAGGATATTTATCATTCTTCAATATAAATTAAAACATGCAATGTTTGCTACAGCCAGGTTCATTTAGGAGTAATTACCTTTAGTGAAGAATGCGATGGTGTTCTTTTGGCATTAATTTGTGATGCATTCGGTTTTCCAGATAATATTAAAGGAAGAGGAGGATGTAGGTGAATCGTTGGAAGATGCAGAGACCTGTGGTCATGAGATACATCAGAAGAATGAATCTTCGTGCGCGGGAGATTCAAATGGTGCAGCATTATCTAATAGCGTAGTTCTGGTAAGGCAACTTCAGGCTGTGTTATTCATCCTCCAGCTTCATATGTGTTTTGAGACCTCTAAGTTTGTTGGTAAAATATCATATAACCCCAAAATGCCTGTAAATATAACATATTACTTATCATCGAGAATAATAGCTGAGTGTTCTCATAGTGTTAATTGGTAGTCCATTCCTTTTTCCAGGTTGAAATAAAAGTAGAACCTGACGATGGTGAATCGTGGTCAGAAGTAGATACTGACAATCAGGACGACTTTCAAGAAAATCATACCTTGGACGTAGAAGATGTAAATGTATTCAGCCTGCCACTTGAAATGGAAGAACTGGTAAGGGTAGATCGACTTCCGATATGAGTTATCCAGCATGCACCATCATGTAACATCTTTGAGAGTCTGATGGCAATTTTAATAACCTTCTGGGATTAAAAGCTGCGCTTTCAATAAGCTATTGTCTTACAGATTGTGTGGAATCAGTTTGGCTTTCCTTCTTTTCGAACCTTTGATGAAATTGCTTATGTGTATCAACCTTCTCGATACTATTTCTATGAGGATTCTCTTCTTACTCTTTATATTCATCATTCTTTGATGATACCATGTTTACTTAGATTCTATTTTATTTTGAGTGTTTGGTGTCATCGTTTAAGTTACCTTAGGCATGTGCCATTATTCTTACACTATCCTTTTTGATTTTCCATCACTGTTAATACTGCTTCCCAGCCATCAAAACACAGGTGACAGCTTATTCATCACATTGCTTTTTCTTTGTTTTCAGTGAGAAGTTAATTTTTTTCATTCAGTTCAGCGTTTTATATTTGCTTTTGAGTAAATGTTTTCAGTATACATCCCAAAAAAATAGTTATCATAAATATACATTAAATATAATTTATAAATTTGCTCTAATGGATTCGATAGTAGTTATGAAAACTGAAAGAGCAATTGCCGGTAGGTTTGTATTCATTAAGTCATAGCCGTATGAAATTATCAACAGTTCTAGCAGCAAAATCTATTAAAGTCTAATCAATTGTGAGGACTTGATCTTCCACACTTCTGTTAGTGCAAAGAACCTGTCTAGGCAATATATTGCCTTTAAACAGCAATTAATTATTGCCCCCAAATGATTTATGACTGTATTTTATTTCGATAGATTGAGAGAGAGAGAGAGAACGCCTCAGTATCGCTCCTACCATAGTAGGCCACAGCATTAGTCAACTTGCTCTCCTGTCCTTGTTCCGGCTCTGCCGTCCGTACGCCACGTCCACGCCATTCGCCCTGTTCACTCCTCGATCCCGACTCCTACTGGGGGGTTATTTTGTAATCTCACTTTATTGAGAATACGTCATAAAATGTCACTTTTTCGTTGTTCAACTCCGCCACCCAGGCGGGGTGACCAATTTCGGATCTCAAGCGGTGAACTGCCGGTCATGTGCTGGTCTTTTTGACGATTCATTTGCTCTGATCCGTATCTTTCGACTCTTGATTCGTTTCATTATCTCCACCTGCCATTAGTTCCATCTCATCTGTTATGTAGAACGTGACATGGAGCCACCATCATTTCCACTTGAAGCTTGAGTTGGAAAATAAACAAGGGCGCGAAAGATACAAACGATTTCAAATCGTATTGTTGTAATTTGCTAAACGTAAAGAACTTCAGCATTTTCATTAACTCCAACATATATTGGGTACATGAAGGTATGCTTTGTTTGAAATGTTTATGTTATTATTAGCTTGAATTATCTGTGTATATACATATTTCGTATCAATATTTCCCAAACAATGTTGCTGATACCTTTGTTTTCGTGTGCCTATCCGCCAGTGTATGGAGAATGGAATTCAATTATTTATACCATAATTTCATAACTTTAACAAATATTGCCTTAAAGTCTACGTTCTTGGTAGATATTTCCCATGCTTGTGAATCGAACACTAATTAGATGCATTTTTTTTAATATGGAGTGATCGATTACATGTCGCTTGTAGTTTTGACTGTATTTCGATTTTCATGGTGTGTACAGTGTAAGATATCTTCCGTAAGATGTTGAGCAATCTGGGTTTTCGCTAGTCTCGGCATCTTTTATTTGATATAAGGAAGCTTCGACAATTCACGAACCGTTCGTTAGCCGATCATTAAGAGAGGGAAACAGATCTCCCGCCTTTCCACTATGAGTCACTAAAAAGGTGAGATTACAAAGTAACCCCCCTGGTCTTGTTGCTTGTTAGCGTGATTTTTCGTAGGCCACGACACCTGGCGGCCTCTCTCTCAAATATTATGAAACAGAACCTATTATCCCCTGGTGTCTTGAAAAATGAGGCTAATTGGCCATTAATGTGTTTTGGAGAATATGTATTACCGTTCTTAGAGTCTTAGATTGTTATTGGGGGGCCTTCGTCAAGAGCCCGGGCACTTAGACCTTTCTTGGTCCATTGTGCCAACCCCATGCCTGTCTGCCACTTGCAGACGGGACAAGAGCACCATGGTAGAGGTATGGAGGGTTGGCCTCCCCCTGCCTCACCCCAGTACCAGGTAAGGAGGGTGTCCTCCCTCTAACTCTCCTGGTCTGGGTATATCTCCCTCCGGCTTCCCGGTGGTCTGGAGGGAGTATTGCCTCTCCATCCACGCCTGGCGCAGGTATGGAGGTGGATCACCCCTCCAACCACTGTCCGGGCCCAACGTTGCTTAACTTCGGTGTTCTGATGGGAACCGGTGTTTCAACATGGCTAGGCCCTTGCCCCTTAGAGTTTTAACCAATAAAACATTCACTTTCCAGTGTGAAGATGAGGAAGAGGATGACCCAAGTGAATCCCTGGCTGGGAAAGAGACTCCAAGAGTGGAAAACCTTGATGAGGCACGACTTATATCTGTGCCCCCACCATCGTTGGGAAATGCGGTAAGAGCCAGTGTCCTATGGATAGTCCTATATCTTTCTCCATTTTACTTATGCTTATGATTTCTATAAAACTATTGAATGTATTATTCTTTGAACATTTTTTTATCATTGAAATGCTATTTGAACTTACCAATTACTTTTTAGGAAAACAGTTATTTATAAAAAAAATTCTATGCATTACCATAGGGGTACAACATTAGTGGATCACATATGTTAAAATATACACTTAAAGAAAGTACATATTTCCATTGATCTGTGTTCACCAATGTGTTTTAACATTCAGAAAGCCCTTGCCTAACAAGAATGTATTACACTTTGTGTTCTCATTTAAACAAAATACCAACTGATTATTTTCACATATCAAGATTAAATGTCAAATATAAACATAATTGATGACACACCTTGAATTACCTGCAAGCTCTTTGGACTCTGCGCTAAAAGATTTATTTTGTGAATTGTAAAAAATGTAAAGGAAATGGGTAGTCATTTTGAAAAATTAGTTTGGGTAATCCAAGATTGACAGAGCTGATGAACAGACTATGTAAGGAACCAATGAAGACTCGGAGTCTGTGCACTTTTTTGTCACCAAGTCATTTGATCAGTTCTTTAAGTTGATACTCATGTCATATGTTAGTCAGCGGGACTAAGCATGACTTATTATTTGAAGTGGCCACAATAGAAACATCTGTTGCATTTTCGGAACTTATGATATGCATGACAGAATAACACTTGGAGATAAATAAGGAAGTCAAGGAGGAAGTAAATAGTTGGCAAAAAAAATAAGTTGTATGGTTTGTTCCCTCTTATATTTTCAGCGAAAGAGTAAACCATCATTTCTTAAATTATTGCATTGCATTACTGTTGAAAAGAGATAATTGAACAAGTCTCTCTTGAGTCAAGAATCTTGAAACTTAGTCGACTATTTGTTACACTTAAGAGCTAGAGTCAAGGATGTAATTAATATTACGAGTAAATTTCTTCCGAACCCAATATTTTCCACGGGAATATTGCAACTGCCTATGATAGGTAGAAAGCATTGTAAAATGCACAAGCAAGAGACACTTTCTCGATTGAGATGTAATTTCCCAGATAGCATTGATTTCGTCATAACTAATTCGTATGCAGATACCATCCAGTGACAAAGTGGATACTAGTACCCGTTGTATCCTTTCGCTTCAAGATACTGCCTAATGCCAAACTGTATGAACGTGATAATTATTCATCTCTGAATGCTGACTGGTAAATCTTGTCTTAATGCAGGTTTTTGGCTGAACTATGTGTCGATAGAGTTTTTTCTTCAGAAAGTTCACGTGAGCCTCCCTCAGGGATAGTTCAAACAGATCTGATTGTAATACCCTTAATATGCAATGTCTGCGAAATAAACTTATAGAACTTGAAGTACTAGTAAATGAACATAAACCAAATGTAATTTCTCTGAATGAACACTGGCTGAAGTGTGATGAATTAGAATTTATGTGTCTCCAAGGGTATCACATTGCTTCTGCCTACTGTAGAACAAAGATAAAAAATGGCAGAGTGCTCATGAGTCCATTGATATGTATCCTGTAAATGCCCCCCATATGAACGAAGACCAAATCTTTGGGAGTTGTGAGACAGGTGTTACTAAGAATAATAAATATTTTGTAATTGTTTCTATTTATAGATGTTCTCAAAGTGTATTTAGTTTTTTCCTTACAGATTTAACCTTTTTTGAGGTTCTGCATAAAGCACCTGGGCCTATCAGTGTCATAATTGCGGGTGATTATAACTGTAACTTGCTTCAAGATTCAAGGGATCGAACTGACATTCTCAGTTTAATTACCAGTTTCAGTATTAAGTAACCAATTCCAAACCAATAGGGATAACTCAACCATCACAAACACTTACATCCTCACAAATGTTGATCTCAATGTCATAAAATCTAGTGTAGTAAAAACTGACATCTCCAACCATTTTCCCATTCTCACTACAGTTTCAATCAAAACTCCATCTACACACAAAGTGATCAATAAGAGAAATTTCAGTGATCAAAATATTGCATACATTCGATACAGTCCTCAATCTCAGGATATGTCTGAGGTATTTAATGCTAGTTTCTTTAAAAAAAGCTTTCATACCTTTTACTCTACCTTTAAATATCACTGCGATGTGGCTTTTCCGCAAGAAACCAAAAAGAATCCAGATTTGCTATAAGCGTAAATCTTGGGTCACCAATGATATTCGTTTTTACTCCCGAGTCCTTAAGAACCTTGCAATTGAATTGAAATCATCAGGTAATGATGAATGTAAATCCACATTAAATAGAAATAAAAATCTGGTATAGAACATTAAGTCCTTAAGAACCTTGCAATTGAATTGAAATCATCAGGTATTGATGAATGTAAATGCACATTAAAAAGAAATAAAAATCTGGTATAGAACATTACTTGTTACTGCAAAAAGGACATTTAATGACAAAGTATTATTTAATGCAAACAACAAAACAAAAACTGCTTGGAAAATTATAAATACTGCCACAGGAAATAACAAAAATCACTCTGTACCTAGCATAAAGGATCCTACAAAAGGCTCCCAAATAAATTACACTGCCTTAGCTGATCTTTTCAATCAACATTTTTCCAAAACCCCTAGCTTACCTTCATCCAATATCCCTTACAGGCCGTCATTCTACAAGCCTATGTCATTCTTTTCTAGTCCTTGCAGAGAACCTTATCTTAAGTCAATCAATACCAGACTTAGTCGCAAAGAATGTAATGGGCCAGATTGAATTACTTGGAAAGTGATATTATCTTGTTTTCATATTTTTAAATTAACACTAATACACTAAGTGAATGAATCACCACAACTTGGTATTTTCCCAACACCACTAAAAAGGTCAAGAATAATACCACTCTACAAAATTAGAAGTAGCACTTATGACCTGAATAATTATAGGCTGGTATCACAACAGAATACATTTTCCAAAGTTTTTGAATGAATCATGTATACACAATTAATATCCTACATGGAAAAGTTTAAACTCTTTTCTCAAGGCAAGTATGGTTTTCTTCAAGAGAGGTCCACCGTGTCTGCCATTTATCAAGCAAATGACAATGTATTACTCTCCATGGATAACAAACATGAAACCTTGGGGTTATTCTTCGACTTATCCTGGGCATTTGACTGGGGAATCATTGCTCAAACTAGATAGTATGGGCATAAAAGGCACCCTTCTCAACTGGATAGCATCTTACCTTCGCAATGTATCTCAGACGGTAAACCTTTTTATAGGTTGTACTAAACATGCCTCTAACATTAGTTTATCCTCAGAGGGTGTCCCACAGGGGGCCTATTGTTGGATATTTTCTATTCTTGATGTATATCAATGATTTACCTGCAGTTTTATCCTATAGAAATAATATTACACCAATCAGATGCAGATGATACAAATGTGATTATTTCCTCTACTTTACAAGTCTGCCTAACTGAAAAAGCTAGGCAAGTTACAGACATACTTGGTAAGTGGGCCATTGAAAACCATTTAATTGTAATCACTGAAAAACGCAAATTGATTCATTTCTCCAGTACTAAAAATCCCACATGAAGCTCACGTATAAAAAGTATTCAATATTCAATTGATCAAGTGTCTTCTATTCAGTTTCTGGGCGTATGTTTGAGTTAAAATTTTTCTTGGACACAACAACTTGATCTACTAGGACATAAAATAAGTATAACATGTTACTTACTGAGACAACTTAGTGGTACAGTAAGATAGGACACACTCCTTAGTCTGTACTATTGGGAATTTTATTCTCATATCCTAAAGAGCATCATTTTTTGGGGTTCCTCTCATCTTAACTCATTGCGCATTTTCTGACTTCAAAAAAAGGCTGTCACAATCATAGCACTAAACCCTACAGACATTCATGCAGACCGTTATTCAAGGAGCTGAGCCATCTACCACTTCCTTGCATTTACATAATGATCGCAGTGTTGAACATCAAATCGAATATTGGCAGCTTGCTCCTTAATAGTGACCATCACTCTCACCAAACGAAATGCAAACACGATATACACTACACAAATATAAGATCGAACCTCAACAAATTTGGCACTAAGGAAATGGGGATGCGACTGTTAAACAAACTTCCTTCTAAAATAAAAAATATTAAAAATTATATTACCTTTTAATGTACATTTAAAAAGGTTACTTCTACAATGGTCCTATTATTCTTTTGAGGAATCCGTATGTGAGTAAAGTAAATAATTTTAAGTGTATTCCCAAAGTCCTTGGTATTTTCCACTTGGTATTTGCGGTTCTGTATCTTCCAAAGGACAATTATATATTGGAATTACTGCTATCATTAAATATTATTTATCATTTAGGCTCTAATTGATACTGAAGATATAGAGTCTACTAGGTCACTGGAGTTGCAGGACGATGAGGAAGATTATGACTATAGACTAATCCTCGATAGTTCGTCAGAAGATGAGAATGCAGATAATGTCCAATCGGTGAGTACAGCTAGGCTTTCGTCCATTTATTTTCCTTCTAAGGTGGTTTGAATGAATTTGGCCTGATCTTAAATCTCTTTTTGGTCTCAAGCATACTAAAATATCAGCCTCTTTCCTCATTTATTCCTTATCAGTTATTTGTTAATTTTTGTACCAACCATTTTCCATAGACTTTGGCATGGCTATGAACTCTGAGGAGACTTTATTTTTAAAAATAATGAGAGTCCAGTGCATCAAAGTCGTCACCAATATAACAATGTGAACTTTGTATGTTTTTTATGTATTGAGTTTAATCAGTAAAATAAAAAACCAATGAGAAATTGTAATGGGTTGCTTTAATCCTTAAAAATATAAAAAGGGGTAACATGACTCTAATGCTTGCCTTGGATTCACTTTTATATTTCCTCCTGAGTAAATGCTATGAGTATACACGAAAAATAATTAGTTACCATTAACAAAAATAAGAAAAACACTGATACATTTGCTGTTATTGAATTGATCACTGGCATGAACACTTGGAAAGCAATGCTGGTATTAATTTTTTCATTGTCTTATGAATTTATCAAATGTTATAGTAGCAACATCTATTGTAGTCTAATTAATTGTGGTGGCTATATCTTCCATAATTCTGCTTGTACAGAGAGCCTATTGTCCATTGGAGTCTTGATTAATGAGGGACGTAGACCAATTATTCTTTGGTGGGGAATGGCTTGTGTGGATTTCTTGGGGTATTTACCAACGATGCATTCCATTTCCCAGTGTGGAGCTAAGGAAGAAGATGTCTCAGGAAGTGAATCACTGACTAGGGAAGAGACTCATGGAATGGAGGACCTTCCTGAGCATGAGTCACCACTTACATCAGTCGCTAGCCTCTTATCTGTGCAATCATCGGTGGGAAATGTGGTAAGGGCCATTTTTCTATGGATAATTCTGTATCTTCCTCCATTTTATTAAAATTTAAGCTTTTTTAAAACTATTTAACCCTTTCAACGCGGCACCATTTTTTGGCTTACCTATCCGGTGGCTGAAATTTTATTTACTTATTTTCCGATAGATTTTAACTCTAAAAGTTCATTTATTTTTAGTTCGTTGTTCAACGTTTAAAAAAATTTAATGTTAAAATTGTAATTAATAAAAAATTTTTAATTAATGACGGGAATCCCCGTCACGAGTCACCGGCATGAACCTGTAGTGCGTGTTGCATAGATATCTACCGTTCCCTTCTGGCGTATTTTTTACTTTAGGTCTCTGTATTATGTAATATTCCCATATTATTTCATTAGGCTTATATGTTCAGTCAAATAATGAATTAGAGCAAAGTTTAATGTGGAAACTGATAAAAGGGACATGTTTTTGTAGTCGTGGCTTTTCCTTTCACATCCATAAAACTGCTAACCTTTGTGTATAAGGGAGAACTTATTCCTACATTTTGGAATAATGAGGTGCAATTTCCACAAAAAATAACTTTTAATGCAACCGGGCTTTCAATGTTGATACATCATCGTCAGGGTACAAATGGTGTTAGGTGTAGCCAATATGTACATCTTTTGGAAGAGGTGGGGGAGAGAGGAGAGGTGATAAGTAGAAAAACCGGAGGAGGTGAATGGGGATGGGGAGGAGTGGAGAGTTGGGAATTGGTGGGTTTTTTCAGGGTTAACAAACTTAGACAACACACCATTCAGTGACAAACAATAATCGGTGGTGGTCTTCTTCTCTTCTTTCGGATCAGGTCAAAATTTTCGGGGTGCTGCTTCCCCCCTTCTTTCCATTGAGTTGCAATTGTGTGCTCCCAAAACCAGTTTCCACCCCCCTCTCCCCACCTCTTCCTCCATTCGAAGTGTTTAGGCGTCTTACTGGGAACCCCCCCCCCCACCCGCCCGTTCTCAGACGAACCCTGCCTCGAGTGGGCCACGCCCGATCCGCGCGGCTGCCTGTGCCTGCCCAGGGACACTCTCCCTCCACCACCACTCACCAAGGGCCTTTGGAAGCAACACCACGAAATTTTTGACCTGAGCCGAAAGAAGGGAAGAAGACCGCCACCAATTATTATTTGCCACTGATTTGTGTTGTCTAAGTATGTTAACTCCAAAAACACCCACCATTTCCCCGCTCTCCACTCCTCCCCATCCCCTTTCACCTCCTTCTTCGGTTTTTCCACTCATCACCTCTCCTCTCTCCCCTACCTCTTCCAAAAGATGTATATATGGGCTACACCTAACACCATTTGTACCTTGACGATGATGTATCAATATTGAAAGCCGGGTCGCATTAAAAGTTATTTTTTATGGAAGATTGCACATGATTTTTCCAGTATGGACAAATTCCACTCCATCTCGAATGAATCCTCGGATTTTAAATAATTCTTACATCTTGACACACCTTCGTTAATAGGTGCTTATGTACCTGCTTAAAAATGTCTAAATCGAAGTACAGCGCGATAGTCTTCTAATTACCTACATTTGTAGAATATGTGTAGTTTACGTATTCAACAAAAGAATTAAATCAATGAGAAATATAAATTTAACGCATTTTACATTAATTTTTATATAAGAGGCAAAGACACTTTTACATTTCAACTGGTTTACACTAAAACTGGAAACAGCACATGCATTACAAAAGTATAACTAACATCAAATATATATATTTCCATATATTTTCCGCAACCAAGTTTTCAATATTAGAAGATGAATGATCTATTCAAAGAAGCAACATGTATTTTTGATGCGTATTATGTAGGAAATTATTTTTAAAATCACAATTACTTTTTTCTGAATCAATATTTTATTTACGTTTCCACATTTACATATACACATTTATTTATACACATCTTTTGTCTTTATACACAATTAATTTAAATACATCTTTTATCTTTATGATAATCCACAAAACACGGAATGAGACATAAGGGAGGGCAGCCATCGCACTCCGGACAATATAAACTTGTCTCCTTCCTTTGTCCCTTTCTATAGCACCCCCGGCACTCCTATTTTTTTGCTCATTTGAGCTAAGCATGGCTGGGAAATGTTTCGATAAGCCCATGATCCTTAGAGTTGGAGAAGGTCGAGGAGTAGATGTGGAAGAAGAAGGTTGGAGTAGAGATTTTATTACGGAGAGTCGGAAAGAATAGAGAGATACCCTGGGGTGGGATTTTAGGAATGAAATAACTGTTCACTAGGAGGAGGTGGAAAATATGGATGCCCAACTTCCGATACCATTTAAGTGTCTTCATCTCTATTGGGTAGTAGGACATCATTTGATCCAAATTATCAATGCCACCCATTGACTTGTTTTATTCAGCAACAGCCTCCGGTAGGGAAGTGGAGCCACCTCCTCGCCGGCAAGGGACATCGACCATTTGACTCCCATATTGTGAGCTGATCATCAGCACATCTCTCCTGTCTCTCCACTTAAGAACACAAGCAAAATATGTACATTTATGTTTATATATATATTGGGAAAAGTCACCACTTAACACTAGTTCTAATATTATTAATGCCAAGTTCTCCGATATTTACTTACGTGACTGCGCTATTGCGTTGCCTTCCCTCAAGGAAAATAAACTTGACTCTAAGGGTTTGAGGCGTAACTTTATGGAACTCCTTCATGATTGAAAAGAAAAAACTTTGTTTATTTCCACATAAAATAATTTTAATGACGACCTAGGTTTCGTCGCTGAGTGACATCATCAGGGAAACTTGACTCGATGAAACCTAGAAAAATTGAAATATTAATAGCATCCGAATTCATTGCCTCACAGCAGTAAGTGTAATAATTATTCTAGGGAAAACTCTACTTACGTCAAATTCTTTTTGCATTGAACTCTCCAAAACTTCCTTCAATGTCCTGCTCTTAATAGAGCCTGGAAAAATAAATAAACTTTAATTGAAGCAAAATGACAAAATATGATGGTTGATTTCAGATATAGTTATTTTGAAAGATAACTTTGCACTTGGGTCTAACTGCTACGATAAAAAAAGACAGCATGCTCACAAAACCATCGTAAGTAACGACAACACAGCGGCGTAAACTTGTCGTACTTTATTACTTTAAGAGTATAATTTGAAAGAAAAATCGAACTAAACCTTGTAACACAAAAATAAATGCAAATTATTTTAGGAAATCAAAAAAAATCGTAGGTTCTAATTCATCATATATGCTCCAAGTTTATAAGTTGAAAAAAGAGAAACTAAATACATAAATGCGTTGAGTTATATAATAATTTTTACATGATATGTTACGGAACACATGCGTTGAAATATAATACGTCTATAACAACGGAATGTACGCCTAACGTTATTATATCAGGAAATCTAGAACTGTTTCCTTATATAGAACGTATAAATGTACAAATAAAGAGATAAACAAATATGTGTAACGGAAGACGATAAGACGTCATACATTCTACTCCTTTCCAAAGGCATATGCTTATCTGTAATTATAAAATGGTTAATATAATTGAATAAAGATAGCAATAAAAATGAGTTGTCTCAAAAAACGTTGGAAAAAATTAAAAAAGAAATTAGTTTTTTATACCCCTAGAAAGTAGGCAAAATGCAATAACAAGCGATTAACAAACAATAAGAAATAAGTAAAAAAATATTTCTTTCGTTTGAATATTATCGCTGATCTAAAAACTGTTCCAATATGGAAATAATGAATGGAAAAACACGAAAGACAATAATAACTATATTCGAAAAAAGAAAGGCTAAGTAGCAGTACTCACCAATAAAACGATGTGTAGTCTTCGAAAAAAAAGCTCCCGGAACCAAAACTGACCGCACTCCCTCAAAGTAGGGTTCAATCAGATGACTGCAGCGCGACGACAGAGCGCTTGCGCGTGACTGAGAGCAGCAGGAGCTGTTAGAAAGACGCTTGTACCGGTGACGGGAACTCCCGGCATGAGTCACCGGATAGAACCTAGAATACGGGAATTCCCGTCATGCCGCGTTGAACGGGTTAATGCAACATCCTTTGAAAATTTTTATATTATTACCATTTTATTTGAGCTAACGACTTACTTTGTATGATAAGAGTTATTTGCTGACAAATTTCTTTCTTTTACCAAAGGGTTACATATTTTGCGAATCAAAGATGTTAAAAAAATTCTTTAAAAAAAGTATTTTCATTGATCTACCTAAACTGAATTTTATTAACATTCAGGTATCCCTTGCTTAACAGCAATTCGTTATAAGTTGTATCCACTTTTCAACAAAATACTAACTATGAATCTTTTCATATATCAAGACCAAAGTTCGAATTTAAACATGAAAGAGGTCACACCTTGAAACACCTGCAAACTCTGAGGACTCTTCACTTTTTCATTAGTTTCCTAAGTTGATTATCATAAAATAAACAATTGAACCTATCTAATGGCCCTCCAAACTTCATTATATCATCAATAATATGGATTAATCTGTGAACATTTTTTTACAAGGGAACCTTTCCCGTACAGATCAGACATACTCTTGACTTATGAAATCAAAAGGTCCTCAGTTTAACTGCAGTACATGGTAGCCATATCTGATAAACAAAGTATTCTGACAGCAACATAAAGTATTAGAAAATGCTGACATAAATTTGTTGGCAACATTTTTAACAAGGCAACTGATCCTGTGTGCAATAAAAATGTCCGAAATTTGGTTTATTTCCACCGATCCATTTTTTCTAGTCCCTTTGGATTTCTTTTGAATTCATAAGGCATTGAGGTGGCCGTAGAGCGTAGCCTCTTGGATATGGCAATTTGTTCCCTTAATCCTATTCTTACTGAAATACTACCCTAAGTCCAATAGTTTAACAGCCTTCGGGTAACCCCCTAGCAGACTAAATGCATATAATGAAGAGGAAACTTGTACACAAGCCCAAGTGACTCAATTTTAGTGACAGAGGAAGCCTTCACATGGTGGTTTTCGTTTAAATGATTAGTTAGAGAATCATCAGTTCTTTTTCAGTGCTAAACTCTGGAAATACCATTTTATATTTCACCAACTCTCCTTTCTGATAGCATCTCTCACATCCAAAATACCCTGAATGACATTTATTGCATTAAAAAAATGCCCTTGCAGGAGCATCACAAATAATACAGTAGATACTAACATCATGCACTAACGCCGCAAAGGTTACTACGGTAACTATTCCTGGTTTCCTCAAAGTTAATCATGCACTACTTTATCGTGTCATTCCCTGCCTCAAAAGCAACTGGAGTTCTTTCACAAAATCATTTAAGAAGGACTCTGCAGCAGTTGGTTTAGAATGACCAAAAATATAGCCACAACAATGGGATAAAAGTTAAAACCATGAACTTTACACAGAATCGGCCAAAACTGGACCCGGGAACTTTAAAATATAGGCAGCCAATATTTATTAAATAACAGCTTGAAAAAAATTTTCACCTTAAACTTTACAGAATTGGCCTTAAACATATTACTCAAACCAATCCGTAAACCATAATAATGGAAACCACCCGTGCCCCAGATATTTTCCTTAATACTCATATTTAAGAGTCAACTGGATGTGGTTTTATGTAAGGGTATTGCATCCCGTGGCATTTGAGTTTTTAAATATCCATTGCAAGGAGGTATTTTAAAGCTGGATGGTTTATATTGTGACTAATTGCCCAAGATGCCAAATGGTCCAACTCATTCTTGTCATTTGATTATTTGATAGAAAAGACATCACTGGTGCCACAACCTTTACTGTTGGATGACTTAGGCAAATTATTAGTGTGGACTCAAACTTGATCCACTGCAGCCAAAGTTGTGATAAAATCATGGGATAGGGTCACGTGATTCTATTGATGAAACACCTGCAACTTCCATTTCAGAATCACTGCCAACTGATAAAAACGGTCCTTGAACTTTTGGATTCTCAGACATGAAATTCTTCTAGGCTCTTTTAATTGCTCTGCATTTTGCCACTCTTTTGTAAGAAGTCATTTCAACCTGCGTGGGAAATTAAATCATTTGCATTTGCTTTTCTAATCAAACATTGACCTTGAATATCTATGTATATCTACCCAACATGAACCGAAATTATGAATTAATCTAAATACAAACTAATGTACTGGGTACCGAGCCGCATGAATTGTTGGGAGTATATAGTATTGGTAAATTTGGGACCTTAAATTCAGTGGTGACTCAAATTTGAAAACCTTAAATTAATTTCGAAAAAGCCTAGGAAAGGCCTTTTTTTAAATTCACCTCTCTGGGCAACTGGACTCATGACCAAAAATGCTTGTTATTGTAACTGAAAAGTAAGGGAAATAGGATGTTTTCCACTTAATGCAAATATATTTTCACTCAATTTTATATACATTAAACAACACTTCTCAATACATTTTCTGTTCTTCTTAAGTAATTTTCATGTTTCTTAGGCTCTATAACTTCACGTATATATCGTATTGTCGCTTCGTATCTGAAAGTTTGGACCTAAACTACTTCAAAGAAAGAGAGCCTAACCGAAGACAAATTTATAACAATTGACTTATCAATCTAATATTCTAGTAAATGTACAACCAATTGATGCTCTCGGAAAGGCCTCTAGAAGTTTTCCAATTCATATAAAATATATTCTACTACCTTACACCTACATTATATTTCAGAGGGTTTGTCACATTTATCACAAGGAGTTTGAGAATCCATCATGGCGTTTCTGTTTCACAGAATCGAGTGAGGGTTTGTTTATGTAAAAATTATCACGGATGAAGGCCACATGGCTTACGTTCATAACACATGTGTCCTGCCAGCAATAATATAATCATAATACAGTCACTATATATTTACCGATTGTTTGGATTTCCCAGATCTTCGTACTGTTCAAACAGCACAAGCCAGCCAAATCGGAGTTAAAAGTACGGGTTGGTACAGGTTTCTTCTTCGCAACACTTCACACAGCACGTCTCACGGGGACGTCATCGATGACGTCCTCGCCTGTCATTGGCTTAGCTAGCGCCGGCTCACAAGTATGGCCCGATAAAACCTGCCATTGTGAATTCGAACGTTCACTGTGGCACCAAATATTGGCTGAACAGAGGTAATACCAGCGGTGTTACCGATGTTCGAACGACGGTAGCGCGGCATCAGCCCACGTTCAATGCGGCTTGGATTCTGATTGTCTTGTTACTACCAAAACTGTATTTGGCCCTCCACACTTTCAAAAATTCTTTTGTCGTGCATAATATAAAAAATAACATTTCTTCTGCAAAATGTCATTCTGAAGGGGACAAATATTATAGGACAGTCACACATGAAAAAATACTTCGTTCTTTTCCACACTATTTAGTACGATACGACTATTACATTTAGTTTAACAGAAAGAGGAAAACTTAACCTTGAATATTTTCTGGTTATCATATTCCTTATGTTGACTACTTATTTTCTTGAATCAGAGCAAAGGCCACGTTGTGATTGATTTAATTTTTTTCCTTTTTCTGGGTCTAAAAATAAGACCTTTCTATACTATGAAAACGTTATTTTTGTCTGCATTTCAAACGTAATGTAATTGCAATATTGATTTACATTTTACTAGCTAGGAATAAGTAAGAGTGGAGGTTAAATTGCAAAACTGGGTAAGAATTTTTTAATCATTACTCTCGCATTGAATTTTGCAATAAATAATTTCGTGTTTTTAATTTTCATACTTTCAGGCAAATGGCTGCAGCATGAATGGAGGGAGTCCAGAAATGTGCGAGGATATAGTGAGTGACCTAAGAGATTATAGGAAAAATATCACTAAGAGGTTTGAAAGAAACACCAGCCTTTGTGGTTTACCTGGAGAACACTCAATGAGGAATATGAAAAAGCTAAGTGCTGAGAAACGAGAAACCTTAAAATCTGGTGATTACCTCACGAGTTCCTTCAAATTCAATGACATAATGCCATCTGAGCTGAGGCATTTGGATTCTCACAAAAAGCAGCTCGCGGGAAGTACAGTATTCATTTGCGATTACTGTGGAGTCAAATATACGAAGAAAAATAAGTTAGTCATACACGTAAGAGGTCACCTTTTTAGGAAAAGGGCATCAACTAGTTATACGTCAGAGGATTCATCCCTTAAGGACTTTGAATCAAGAATTACTGGAATTCAAGGTTCAAAATCATTTAAGTGTGAAATATGTGGGAAAGAGTTTAAATTGAAGAGAATTTTAAGAAGACACTCTGTCTTACACAAGAATTTGAAGTCATTGAAATTGAAAACTTGTGGAAATGAGTTCAACATGAAAAATACTTTACATGAACATTCTAAAACGCATTTTGATTTTAAACTATTGAAATATGACACTTTTTGGAATATGTGTAGAAGGAACAATATTATTCTAGAACACTCATACTCAAAAATCCACATTGATTTGAAGTCATTCCAATGTGGAACATGTGGCAAGGGGTACAAATGGAAGAGTGATTTAACAAGGCACTTATTCGAACACAGTGGTTTGAGACCTTTCAAGTGTGACACATGTGGAAAGGAATTCACTCATAAGGCTCAATTAGGCGCACACTCGGTGATGTATTGTGGTTTGAGACCTTTCACGTGTAAGACATGTGGGAAGGAGTATACGCGCCGGGCAAATTTATGGAAACACTCCATCATACACAGTTGATTAAAAGGAATTTAAATGAAGACATCTGTTGAGGAGTTTTCTGAGGAGAATACTCACGTACAACATTCTTCCAGGCAGAGTGTCCAGAACATTTCACACACAGTTTCAAGATAATTTGTATGAAATCGGAAAGAGTCTAATGAGGAGAGTGTCCTTATAAGATTAAAATCTGTGCACAGTGGTTCTAAGGAATAATACGTTATTCATGTTTGAAACAAAAGTTTTGTTTTGTTTTTATGTTTTATGTTCAGGTCCCTCTTTCTTTTGAGTTACAAAAATCTGAATGACAGCTGTAGTTCTGCATCATGATTATCGAGAAAATTTTAATTCTGGAAATGAAAATGGAATTATAGCTGTGTCCATATGTCATTAATATGAATCAGAATTTTAAAGTACGGATAAAATTAAATTTGGCCATGACTCTTTGCAGCTAAACGTAAACGAAACAAATAAGTTTGCGTCATATTTTTCTTAGTCCATCCAGTGGATCGAAATACAAAAAAGTAATACTTTGGGACTTCATCATGGTCTTCATTAATATATTCTCCGCAGTTAAAACATATTAAAAGCATATGTTTAGCGTAACCAGGTTATTAATAGTCTTGGTTTTAACCAATATTAATATATGTTGAAGATTAAAACATTTTTCCCGGTGGTTGGTGATGCTAGCGGATATTAGGGTTTCCGACCGGGTCTCTCTCTCCATTCCTGCCGATGTATCGGAGAACGAGTCGCTGTCCGTCAAGCTAGCGTCGAGTTCCGCGTTAAATCGCTTCCCTTCGTTCCGAGAGGTAGGGGGACTGGTACTGAGCACATAGTGTCCATTGGCGTACATTCATTTTCAAAGTATTTATTTACAAAAGAAGAGTTAGCCGCTGTTTCTGAACCAATAAATTAATGTATTAATTGCGCAGAGTTATTTGATGTATGGCGATATCTTTTGTAGTGGAGTAATTAACTAACGCATCGCGAAGCAATGACTTTGGTGGTTCTTGCATGAAAGATAGATGCGTGAATCCACAATCAAACCACTTTTTCTTCGCTACCTAGGTCACGTAGTCAGTAAACTAATTTCATTTTCCAAAACTAAATTTTAAACAAAGAGCCTGCTACCTCTAAATAATGCTGTAATATTTTGCTTCCCACATTTAGTTAACTTTTTGCGAAGTATCTAGCTCCTCAAGAGTTCCTAAACCCTTACAATCGCCTTTTTTAAAACCCAGATTTTTGCAAATTTTACCCGATAGTAATGCCGACAAAAACTCACGCAAAGCATTTGCTGGGAAAGAATTACTTCTTTTTCTAACAATGGAAGTACCGCAGAGAAAAAATGCGTGGCGTGGATTTTGCTTTCATTTTGAAAGGTAAGTAATTGGCAATTGTTGACTTGATAGCGTTCACTCAGGGAATAGTTTCACTTGCATTTACTCATGGTGTCCGTCGGCCAAGCGCCATTTGTGCCTGAACACGAGCGAATTTTGGAGCCATCCAGGATAAATATGTCTTGAATTCCCCAAAATTTACAAACCAATATCAAGTTTGTGAATTTTCCACTTTATAAAGTAATTTGTCTGGCATTATGCTGTGTTACTCTCCTGAAAATAAGTTATATAATATTCTCCATAGTGTCTCGGCCTCAGCATCTGTGAGTGAGAGTTATTACATGTGCTTTCCTAACAAGTATAGTTACATATAGGTAAAGGTGAACTCGCTCATGGATTTGAATTCATAGTGATACGTAGGAGAAATTTTTAAATTAATCCGATGAGAGCTGTAAACTCCGTTTTATAGCAAGTGCCCTTCTTGGAAACCAAACGTCCTCCTCCAATTATTTTGATACAGAAACGCTTGAAGCAGAAAAGGAAATAAGTATTTTCAAGTAGGTATAACGCGAATAGTGTGAATTGTTTTCAATGTGTATGATAATAATAATCTCAATATGTAAACTGTAATGGTTTGAATTTTAATAGCTACCGGAAGCTCTATCGTGCTTCAGCTGTTATGAAAATGGCTCAAATAATGTATGCATGGGTTTAATTTTGCTGTCTTCAGAAATAACGTGCTCCATTCTGGTTATTATAACTAAACAATGGTTTAGTGAGTGTGATGTTTGCTTTCTTATCAACTCTTCATTTCGTTGAATAAGTTCTTTGGCTCATGAATTCATGCCAATTTCTTTGTTACATAAAACTTTCGAGTCTTAGTTTGTTAGTGAAGAAGTATTGCGTAAGTTCATTAGCAAATTTGAGTTGATGTGAATGATGATCTATACAGAAACAATAAATATTACTTTATCGATGTGCTCTTGCATGCTATTGATGCAACTGATTGGGATTTGTATTTGATAATCCAACATTTTTTCGTTGGCATATTTGTATATGAAAAGTGGGCAAAACAAATGTTTCATATATTATTGTTTTCTTTAATTTGCCTCTATCCTCAAGTATCAGAGAATACATTAATACCTACTTCAATTAGTTTCATATTTAAAATGTATGCATGGGATTGTGAGCGGTGAATAAAGGAAAAATAGTCGAACAAAGAAAATCCTGAATAGGATTCAACAAGGAGTTTTCTGCTACGCAGGTAATCAAAGTCAATGCCTATTGACTCGGTTTATGTTATTTATATTTCATTACGTAATATGATTGTGGCGGCTAGGTGGTGCCGATATAAGTTACTATCCTCCCCCCCTTGCCTTCAGGGTGCTCACCGTGCAGGCACAGCGTCCGAGAAGTCCTCATCCGCTTAACATCACCCCGACAGTCACCGCCAAGGTCACTAGACGGTGGCGGTCGTGCCCCTATTAACACGTGCTAGTGTTGCCACATGTGCGTTGCCTACTATTGATTAGCTTTGTCGTTACTTATTGTTAATTGGTGCTTGTTGTTCTTTTCTCTTCTGGTAAACGTTCCTTTTGAGAAGTTACTAGGTGTTCGTTTCTTTCTGTGGCTAGCTGCGTGAAACTGATATAAATATTTTTCAATAGAGTTGGTGCGAGTGAAAATTCCGCTGGAACATCCTTCTTCCTCAAAAGCGTTCATTCCAAAAAATATTTTGCGAACTTTCGGACTTATATGCATTACCAATGAAATTTTTTTTCAAATTAAGCTAAGGAAAAGAGATTAAATTGTTCCTGTGGTAATTCAAGTGAATTCTTAAAGATGGAATTATGTACGTTGAACGTAAATACCGTCAAAATGCGAAAATTAATTTTATTTTTCTCTTTGAAGCAGGAACCATCGCTACATTTCACTTTTGATGGAAAAACGTTTCAATTTGCTTATGTAGATAATTGTAGACTAATTAAATAACATCCTAAAATATTCTTAAACTGAAAAATTAATTTTGAAATGCAGAGTTGAGTTCACTATACTATAAACCTCGCATTCCACTGCCGGTGGTACAACATTAATCATCCTTTTTTTATTTCAGGCTGTCCACTTTGATCATGACCATTCACGACTTATTTGCACAATTAGCTGTGGACTATGCAGTCTTTTTCAAATAGAGCACTTAAGTTCTGAATCATACGATAAATTAATTAACAAATTTCGTACAAATACTTAGTGCGTACCCCACATTGAATTGCAGCCATATGAATGTTACTAAATGGATGTATTTCGACATTATCACTACCACTTGTCACAATTCGTTATGACGCTCAAGCAAGAGTGTACCCAGGATCTGAACTAGGGAGGGCAGGCTATGTCAGATTGGGTGGGGAGGAGTTACGTTTATAGGTGTCATGGGGATGGATGGTTATTATAATGCATTGGAGACCACCAAATTCAACCAACGTTTAAATTTACAACACAATTTAATGTACCGTAAGCATGTACGCTAAATTACATATGCACGTGCCTCTTGGTAGTGTAGCTGGGGTGGGGCACGAATGGAACTCGTGTAATAGCTACATCCTCGAGGTGAGTTCTGGGTAATTTCTACACGAAACTGGCGAAGAGCTACTTAGCTAAGAACTAGGTGATCAAACTGTATTCACATGTTACGTTAATGAACTTAATGTTTTTTAATTGTAATAAATCATTTATACTTTATATACTTTATAAACACTTTATAATTTTGTAAGTTTTTTCCATGGATTACACTATGCGAAATGGTGACTAAAACATCTGTAGAGGAATAAACATTGAAAAAGTAGGAAAATTATGGCAATTATGGCTTCCATTGGGAAAAATGTGAAGTGTACCAGAAGTTTTCGTTGGTTTGCGGATTGCCTATTATCAAAATATGTTTACAATTCCCACTTTTTACCACTGTTACGTGTGTACTGGCTTGGGCTCCCGGAGCATACTCCTCGCTAGTCTTTTTATTGATTGATATTTTTATTTATTGTCAAAATAACAAGCGTAAATAACACACGGCTATGCCTGGAGAAGTGACATCTGACATATGACACGTAAGTGGTCGGCAAAAGGTGGTGCCGTGTAGAGATACGTCACGCGCATTTTACCTTAATAGGTACCTCTAAGACGTTCACGCGGAGTTCAGCCACCGTCGAATTTACGAACTGAAGACGAACGTGAACCACCCTAGCCACCACAGTTGATAAGACACAATATTCAGAAATAATCGAAAATCTGTAAAATTAATCGGATGCGCATAATCGATCAGCTGTTTCATTACCTGATTCCAAATTTTCGCTTAATTGACAAAAATATTCGATTATTTGATTAATCGACATCATAATCGCCCATCCCTAATATTCCTCTCATGAGTCATATATTTTCCGTGAAAATTATTTTTTCTCGGAGATTTCCCTCGTAAGTTATAACATATGATTCATCCTCCCAGAAGATGACGAAAAAACCCCAAAAAGTGTAAATATCACAAACTGGCTTTTATTTCGGAGAATAAAAGTACTCATCTCTTATGCAAATGCTCGAATGTCGGCTCCAGCCGAAGATAAAAATTGATAAATTCCGGTGTTCAAAACCAGGTACGTATAACATGCTAGTATTTACCATAAACTAATTTATTGGTGATGAACCATGTAGTATTTAGATGTACAAGCCATGGTGTGACATGGTTCTGATCAGAATCGCAGCTAGTTTAGTGGGCCTCTTGCTGTTGTTTGCTGCAAAAATGGTTTTTGGCTGAATTGTCTTGTTTTCCCACTGTTTCGGTTGCTAAACTGTCGTGTTATTTTGACTCCAAGGCTCATAAATTTCAAAAATACATCATGAAATATGTATTTGTTCTAAATTTTACACAAACTGTTTAGATACATGTATTTAAACAAACATTTGACGCAAATATATTTTTTCTATTTACTTTCACTAAAACTTTCGTTAGTTTTTCATTGATTTATCAATACAATAGCGACAATATTTGAATGAAAATGAATGCATGCAACATTCTAAAGAACTGTAAAATATTGAATAAAGTAATATAATTACTTAAAAACATGGATTTGTGAAAATGTACTTAAAAGTAGAAATTTAATTTGAAAGATGTCGCAACTGACCTTCAACAAGCAATACTTAATTATTTGTGACTAAAACTAAGCTATGCAACTTACATCTGTGATTCAAAAGACTTCATCAGAAACACCCCTAAGTCCTAGTCGAAACCTATGATTTCAAAGACAATAGTCAACAAATTGCTGCATGGATCGCTGTGCAGATAATTTATTGTCTTGATCAAAACTTGGAACACTTTTAAACTATTCAACAAACAAAACCACCCGGCTTGATGCATGGCATTTTTAGAAGAGTTCATGATTGAATCAACTAATTTATAGGTATAGAAAAAAAAATTGTTAACATTTCTCACAAAATTCACGAGATCCGCAGTCCAGGGGTGTACTTCTATGCATGCTACCGACGCATATCAAATAAAAACTAATTAAAAAGTTATATAGTAATGGTTGATAACTCCTGATTTTGAACCAAACACGGAATGCCAAAGACTTTATACCACGTTCAGACAGCTCAAGTGCAATGCTTCCTTCTTAGGGTGGGAAGAACAGCAATAACAAACAAAATTTATACAAGTAACAGTTTTCTATAATATCTCCAAAATGATCCAGATGCTTGGTGCAAATGAGATTAGGGTGCCATTCTGATGTGCGCCAATATATTGCAAGTGAACTTCCATGAACGTTCTCAAGTGACTCTTTTTTAAAAACACACATTTTTAAAATTCATAAAGTGAATAATTTGAACTAACTGCCTAGGATATTTTAAATAATTGTTTGGAAATGTCAACCGTTATGTTATTTTTTTATCGTCGAATATATTTATTTTCAACTTTATCAATACTTACATGATAAATTTCATTCATTTTTTACTTAAAATAAAAATGTATTTACCTAGAAAATAAAGAATTACTCATTTTTTGTAAAACCAATATTAAATTAGCAAAACATTGTGAAAGGAAAAATTAAGTGTGAAGTAAATTCAAAAGGAAAAGCCAAAGGAACAATGTTAACTAATATTCGTCAAATTCAAAGTCAAATGTATTGCATTTTCACGTACATTATTTTCTCAGAAATGTTTTTAAAATATGGAATAAAATAAAAAATTTGACAATTTTTGGTTGATTTAAAATGGTAAATTTATCAAATAGTAAAATTTAAAGAATAACATCCACTAACACCATACACAATAAACATTTTGCCATTGGCATTACATGACTAAGTATTCAAATACTCATTGAAATCACATTTAAAATTACTAGTTCAGGACATATTTACATATGTATATAAAACAATATTTCAATCATTAAAAAGAAATGTTTGTTACATAAAACTTTCACTGAGCTATTCTATTATCTTACTAATTATAATTCTCAATTTAGCAAAGTATATTAATATTTTATAAGGTCACAATAACTTCTGTTCCAAAAAAGGAAATCTATACTTAAAGGAAAAGATTATTTAAACCACTTTAAGACAAATACAATAAATATTACAGATTTCAAAATAAAAATATAGAACATGTGTGACCATGCTATTCTCTCATGACAACATGATGGTTGTATGATAAGGAGCTGAGTTCATTTGCGTTCTGTCATTCTCGTCGACTTCCAGCCAGTTGCTTCTTCTTCAGCAACAATGCCAGTGTTTTCAAACACATGGCATAAACACGTTTGTCCTTTCATAAGATATTCTTCAAGCAATATCGAATAGTCTTATAAGAGTTTAAAAAATGACAGTATATGCTCGGTAATTTAAAAAGAAACTGCTGGAAGTGGAAACATCAAAGCTCCAGTTTGGACGGGAGGCAAACCCATAGACATCAATATTTGAAGTGAATACAATTCTATTCCGTAATCAATGTAGGTTTTTCGGTCAAACCGATGATGATTACTTATAATACGGGCTAATAATAATCCTTGATCGTAGACAAAGTAAGTTACCTGCACCGCACGAGGAAACGTGTTTTTCAGATTATCCGAAGATTCATTCCACAAATAATGATCCCCTTGAAACTAATCCACGTAAGTAATCCGCGATTCAAACTTTTACCTTTTTTTAGAATAATCCGATGATAATTACATAAACTCGATGGTTTCAGGCTTCACTTTGTGAAAATCCATTCTAAAGAATTCAAAAAAGATATGGTACTTTTTTCACAGATTTTTATTTAAAGTCGACCGGTTTCGTCGCATAGGCGACATCATCAGGTGGCCTGATGATGTCGCCTATGCGACGAAACCGGTCGACTTTAAATAAAAATCTGTGAAAAAAGTACCATATCTTTTTTGAATTCTTTACGATGATAATTACGCCTATTACAAGCCCTATGTAGGAAGTCAAAAAATAGTACACGCACTGCACGAGTTAACGTTTTTTTCGAACATTCTCTTATTAATTATTAGAAATACGGGAACCTTTAAAAAGTAGGCAAAGTAAGTCACCCACGCTGTGTGAGTAAACGTATTGTTGCGGATATTCCTATTATAAATTCCTTAAATTCAGGCTCCTTGAAACTTGGCTATTTTTGTAACCCACATAAATTCATAATTTAATGGTTTTTTATCATAATTTGATGTCGATTATTTCAAACATGGGCCCCTTGTACGTAGGAAATCCGCGTAAGTGATCCGCGCTGCACGATTAAATGTGTTTTTCAGATAATCCAATGAATAATACTACAAATACAGGCCTCTTGAAACTAGGCAATGTAAGTACCATGCAAAGCACAATTTTACGTGTTTTTAGTGTAATCCGTTGACGATTTCTTCAACTACGGGCCTTTGTACGTAGGAAAAGTAAGTTAAATGCACTGTACGAGTTGACGTATTTTTCGAACATTCCAATACTAATACTACAGATATGGGACCAAAGGCACAAAAAGTTAACCACACTGCACGAGTTAAACTGTCCTTTCGGATAATCCGATGATTGATTCTTTTGCTACTACAAGAACCCATTTATTAGTCATCTGTTAACTTCTAGACACACTGCACTCGAAGCTGAGTTGCGGTTTAAATCTGTGATTTGTTTGTTTTGAAACTGTTGCAGGAGGCTGCTGCGTTTTTCAGACAATGCATGTCTGCCCACTGTTTGCAGACAAAATTAGAACTATGAAGTACCTACCTTCATTAAGCCTAATGAAACTCTTTCTTAATTCAAGTAAAACATTTAATATTCATACCAAGATAGATATTCTTTTTTGTTAGATATATTCTTACCACGGAGTATTCAGATGTACTAGCCATGGTGTCACATGGTTCTGACCAGAATCGAAGCTTGTTAAGTGGGCCTTTTGCTGTTGTTTGCTGTAACAAGGGTTTTTGGCGGTTAGGTGTCGATTTGAAAGTGTTCTGGTTGCTAAACTGTCGTGTTATTTTGACGCCAACGCTTACAAAGTTCAAAAAGACACCATGATATATGTAAATGGTCCAATTCCTACTAAGATTATATAAATACAAGTATTAAAACATTTTTATGACTTAAAATATATATTTCCATTCTTTTTCATTAAAAATTTACTTTTAATTTTCAAAAGATTTATCCCTAAAATATCGATAATATTTGAATTAAAAATGTACACAACATTATCAGAAACTATAAAATATAGAATAAAGTATTAAAAAAACATGGTTTATTGTAAAAACTGTACAAAAAATGAGAAATTAAATTTTGAGAGATGTCGCTAAAGACCTTCAAAAAGCAAAACGTGATTATTTGTGACTAAAACTAAGGTATGGAACCAACATCTGTGATGCAACAGACTCAACATCAGAAACACCCTAGTCTTAACTCCTAACCTGTGATTTCAAAGACAATAGTCAACAAATTGCTGTACATTTCGAGGCAAGGTTCGATCTGCAGATTAATTCTGGTCTTGATCGAAACTTGGAACACTTTTAAACTTTTCTACAAACCCAACAACCCGACTCGATGCATGGCGTTTTTAGAATAGCTCATAATTGCATTAACTAATTCGTAAATAATTTTATGCCACTTTACCTATAAATTAATGGTAAAGCCTTTTGCTTCATACATGTTGGCTGTTTGGTTTTATTTTTAGTCACAATTAATCGCGTTCTGCCATTTTTGGGCCAGTTTTCAAAGTTCTTAACATGAGTTTCTAATATACACTTCATTTTTTTATAAAACCATTTTATTTTATAGGTCATCATTTACTTCATTATTCATCAACATTACAAAAGGCCAAGCGTACGTACGTATGATTAAATGCCGTTGTGCATTTAAAAGACAATGCAGTTTTATTCTTTCAGACAGCTAAACTAAAATGCATTTCATCTATAGTATGTAACTATAACAATAACAAACCATTTTTTTTACAAGTAATAGTTTCTAATATCTCCAAAATGATCCAGTTGCTAGGGACAATGAGAATAGAATGCCATTCTGATATTCCGCAATAGATTGCAAGTGAGCTTCCACTATCGTTCTCAAGTGCCTCTTTTTCAAAACACACGCATCATTTTTAAAATTAATAAACTTTATATAATTTGTACTAACTGCGGTGGAGAATTTTAACTTATTTTTTAAGTACTGTCAAGCCTTAAATAATTGTTTCCCGTCGAATATATTTATTTTAAATTGATGAATATTAGCATTCATTGTTTTACCTAAAATGAAAATATGTTTTACTAGAAATAGAAAATGCTCATTTTTGGTAGAAACAATACTTTATTAGCAAAAATTATGAAAGGAAAAGTAATTGGGAAATATGTTTGAAAGTTAAAGTCAAAGGAACAATATCAAATCATACTCATCAAATTCAAAGTCAAATGTATTGCATATTTACGTACATTGTTTTGTCAGGAATGTATTAAATCTATTGAACAAAATTAGACAGTTAAGGGTTCAATTTAAAATGGAATATTCATCAAACAGTAAAAAATATAGAATAAGACACTCCAACACCATACACATAAAATATTTTGTCATTTATATTACACAAATTAAAGTATTCAAATAAAAATTGAAATCACATTTAACATAACCAGTTAAGGACATATTTATAATGGTACATCAAACAATATATCAAACTTTCAATGTAGCAACAAATATTTCTTTGAAAAACTTCTTAAATGTTTTTTATATCAAACTCTCACTGAGTTATTTTATTACCCTACAAATTATAATTCTTAAGTTAGTAAAGTATATGGCAATTGTATAAGGACACAATAACTTCTGTTCCAAAAAAGGAAACCAATATATTATAGGAAAATATTATTATTTTAACCATTTTAAGAAGAATACAATAAAAATTACAGATTTCAAAATAAGAACATAGAACATGTGTGACAATGTTATTCTCTCATGACAACGTGATGGTTGTATTTTAAGGAGCTGAATTCTTTTTCGTTCTGTCATTCTCGTCGAATTCCAGTCAGTTGCTTCTCCTTCAGCAACAATGCCGTTGTTTTCAAACACATGGTGCACATATATGCTGCTATCCCCTTGCACTTTCAAAGATCTTCTGCAATCAATGTAAAAAAGAGTCATATTAGACTTCAAAAGATGATAGTATATTTTCCGTAATTTAAAAAGAATCTGCCAGTGGAAACATCAATGCTCCACTCTGAACGGGAGGAAAATCTATAGGCATCAATATTTGAAGTGATTAAAATTCTACTCCGTAGTCAATGCAGACTTGTACCTTTATCATTGCTACAGCGAGAATTAAAAAACAGCGACAACAGTGATTGTTGATTTTTCGCGTACATGGAAGACCAATGTTTGATATAAGTGAGCTGAAAATCCTCATTTTGGAATCTAGCGTTCGCAACGTGCTTTGGAATATTATCAAAAAAAATCTTAAAAATCTTAGATTCTTAACAAGTTTGATTTATTTTTATATAAAACATAATCACTTCATGATTAAGTTACTCCATTGAAATCAAAAAGTGACTCTTCATCTACATAATACAAAAATTGCAAGTCTCCATCTTTACCGGCAATAACGTTACTGCGTTAGAGGGGAACGTCTGCAACAATTTTCTTATCCTCAGTATGGAGCCGTCTTAATAGTTGTGCCATAGTTAACATTTAAGTTCCACTTGTGAATTTTTCCTTCGTGACGTCATTCAAAATTTTTATTTAAAATTTGAATCACGAACTGAGAGTAAAAATGTTTTTCATAAAAAATACAAATGAAACTCATAAATCAAGAAATTCGATTGTTATGCGAACTGCAGACACACACTGCCGTGCACTTTGACGAATGGACAAGATTGAATAACGGCGTCTCACTTGAATGTGTTGTTGAAAATGTTCCATTCGCCGTCGTTCGTCAATAAAATGTTTTAATAATTCACCAGAAATTAAAATAGAGTGGAATTGAATTTAAGAAATAAGAATTTATTGTTCACGTACCTTGGTCTCCTTGCCCACCACGTGTTGATCGTAGTATTCGAGGAGCGACGGGAGTTGTGCACTCAGCTTAGACCATCCGTCCGAAGATCCATAATAGGCGATCATCGTAGGAACGACCGATGTCAAATATATCTCAATGCCATGTTGAGTCTGATAAACCAGGGCATATTTAATCCAATTATCCAGTTCCACTCCGTCTCTCTCCTTCCTCTCCGCCTCCTCGAGGATTCTCTTGAATCGCTGTTCTCCGTCGCCCTCTCCCGAATATGGAAACCCTCTGTTATTAAACGCCAAATACACCGACAGCTGCGACAATGCATTGGCGAGTACAGCAATAGCATATCTCTCATCATCCCATCTCCCACCCACGTACGCCTTTCTCTCTTCAAAGTCGGCGAATGAACGAAAGCCACCCCCACTCTCTTCTATCCCGTCGTGGTCTCTAAGTGTCGGTTTCATTCTTCCGATGTCATAAGATTCGAAATCGACGAAAACTTTGACGCTCGACTGGAATCGAAGGAATTCGAGAATGCAAGACGTAATGCGATCCTCGTCGTACATCATTTCGTACCGTCTCTTCATTTCCGAAATGTTGTCTTCGTTCGAGGGCTTCAACTCCGTCTTCCGCATCATTGCCTCGACGTACGCCTCTCTGTTGGGTTTGTACTCTGGCGTTGGTGTTACTGGTGGCGTTGAAGGTCCTGGTGGCACTTCAACCGGCTTCGGCGTTTCTTCTATTGGCGGGCTGGGTTTCGGAATCTGCGATCCTATATTTTTACAATTCTTAAATTTAGCAACAATCTCTTTCATCTGTGTTTCCATGGATTCCTTGATAGAAGAGTGTTCCGTGGTCAACAGTGATTGCAGAGTGTACACTCTAGCAACGGTGCTACCCTGTTGTTTTTTTACTTCCGCCAAAGATTCTCCCAGCGTGGTTACCATGGAATTCACGCCCTTTATTTCGTTTCCACAATCTGCCACGGACTGCTTTAAACTGTTAACAATTGAGGAACCATTTTCTTGATCTCTGCTAATTTTCGCCAATGCCTCTTTTTGCGTGGTTACAATGGAATTTACGCCCTTTATTCCATTTCCCAAATCAGCCACGGATTGCTTTAAACTGTTAACAATTGAGGAACCATTTTCTTGCTCCCTGCTAATTTTCGCCAATGCCTCCTTTTGCGTGGTTACCATGGAAACTAACTTTGCCTGTTCATTATTCGCGCTATCGCATACCTGATGTAAAAAGTACACCTTGGAAACGGTGTTGCCAAGTTCTTTCTTTACTTCATCAAAAGACTTTGATACGGTGTTGCCAAGTTCTTTCTTTTCAAGAAGTTTGAATATATCCTCTCGCTCCTTGTTCCCTGGGTGATTGAAGACCATGGTTTTCGCAATTTTCAGTGCGCTGTGACCATACCTGTCGACTATCAAAGGATCAGCCCCCGCTTCCAGGATCTCCTTAACCCAGTCCAGCTTCCCTAACATCACCGCCTGATGGAGCAGCGTCCTCTCGCCCACGTTCTTCGCATTAATATATGGCAAATGTTGCAAAATATGAACGAACCCCTCCACGGGATATTTTGGCATCAACTCGAATAAAAGCGCCCCCATTTCGACCTCAAGAGAGATATGAACCACGTTCCTTTCTGAGCCGATTGAAATTCTATTGCGATCTTGCTTAACAATTGGGAGGAATGGAGATTTTGCCTACAATATGCCTGGAGATATATCTCTTGCAGAGTCGGCTGTCGAGATCACGGAGTTGTACTGCCGATGGATTACCCCTGTGGATGGATCTGACAATATTCAGATTTAGAACACAATACTGTTTGTTTTCTTTCAAATGTGTTATAAGGAATTAAACAACAGTTTAGTTAGTAGTTATGTCAGTTAAAATGACTGTCGTTGACTGTCAAGAGGGTAATTAATTATTGATCAGAGTCAATGTTCTCAAAGAAAAATTAGATTTATTTATTGATAGTAAACTTTAATATTCAAATAAATTGCACAGCTGGTACATTTTAAACCCTGAGTATAATCAATGCAAAAATAAACTGACCATATCAAAATGTCTTGATTAGTAAAATAAATTATTAAAAATACATAACTGTAATTAATTAATTTAAGTATTTATCAGGTTATTTGTCTAGGAGTTGAAATGGGATAAAAATTCTCAAAATTCAAATTCTCGTTCCTGTTAAAAGTGATATATACGAATATTTCTTTCAATCGAACCGTAGCTGAGCCTGAATCTTGGTTCTCACCAACGTCAAAGGCAATACTCGTCAGTGAAAATGGTCATGCCTTATGAGTGAGGATCGTCTCCGTAAGAGCGTTGATCTGATGAGAATAAACTACACAACAAAGAGTCGTCTGATGTTCTGTAGTGGAAATGGCTGACTAGTCAGTGCCTCTCTCTCTTACTGATCCTACTAAGTGCTTGAGCTGAGTTGATGATGTGAATGCTTTGCTTCTCAAACGCCGCCTTTTTATGTCAGCCGACGAGCAGGTAACGAAGCAGGAGGAAGATGAATTTTTTTCACTCGAATAGTGCGCGGCAATAGAAATCGCCAAGAGGGTCGCAGTGGAGTGAGTTGGGCGAGAATACTGCGAACAAAAAGACATTTCTGGAATTGTATTATAAATGGAATGACTTAGTTTCGGAAGATGACGAAATCTATTCCAGGAGCTTCTACTCCGCGAAGTATATCCTTGTTACTCCCTGCATGGCCACCGGCCAGGCGACTGTCATATGTTACGAGAGATTATTATTAGCGACACACTTTTCAAGAAAAGGAAAAACTTCCTCGTACTGCGATATCAGCTTAGCTGACGAGAGCGAAGGGAGTTCGAGTTATCTGTCTCTTGCGGTCGGATATTTTTATTCGAGAAAAGCACTGCCTTTCCTCCACGACTTTCACAAAAACACATTATGGAAATAAATGTCCTCATTTCGTAATAATTTCAATTCCGTTTTATCGTTCATATGGATTCGGCACTTCTCAAAACAAAAATTTAATACAATATAAGAATCCACAAGTATAGCAAAATAACAATTAGGAGCCACGAGTGGTATCAATTATTGCCAATTATACTGTCAAATGGTCAGTACTGATCGAAGTATGTATTACGACATAGTCTAGGCATTCTTTAAGCATCAGGGAATTAAATAAATTCGTGTTGAATAAGTATGGTCTATTACTAACATGAAGTCAGGGATGGGTCTAACAAATGCGAAATAATACTGTGGTTAAGTAGGGGTAAATGCTTACCTCAAATAAGGGATAGCATAACCAAATAACTAACAGTACTGAGGTAAAGTACAGGCCAATACTAACGTGAATTCAGGGGTGGCTTTGCCAAATGCTACACGGTACTGCGGAAAAGTACGTGCTTGGACTAACATGAAGTTAAGGGTGGCATTTCAATATGACAAACAATACTGCGGTAATGTACTGGTCGGTATTGACGTAAAGTAAGGGGTGGCATTACCAAATGTCTAACACTACTGTCGTAAACAATGGGCCGATACTATCGTCAAGTCAGGGGCGGCATAGCCAAATGCCAAAGAGTACTGCGCTAAAGTATTGGCCGGTAATAAAGTTAAGTCAGAGATGCGTTACCAAATGCCAAACGGTACAACGGTAAAATTACGGGATTATACTAACCTGAAGTCAGGGGTGGCATTGACTAATGCTAAACAATACTGTCGTAATGTATGGGCCAGTACTAACGTGAAGTCAGGGGTGGCATTACCAAATGCCATAGGGTACTGCGGTAAAGTTACGGGCTTGTACTGACGTGAAGTCAGGATTAGCATTGTCAAATGCGAAACAATACTGCGGTAATGTACTGGTCGGTATTGACGTGAAGTAAGGGGTGTCATTGCCAAATGCCAAACAGTACTGTCGAAAACAATGGGCCGGTACTATCGTGAAGTCAGGGGTGGAATAGCCAAATGCCAAAGAGTACTGCGCTTAAGTATTGGCCGGTAATAAAGTTAAGTCAGGGGTGCGTAGCCAAATGCCAAACGGTACAGCGGTAAAATTCCTGACTTATACTAACGTGACATTACCAAATGACAAACGGTACTGCGGTAAAATTACGGGATTATACTAACCTGAAGTCAGGGGTAGCATTGACTAATGCTAAACAGTACTGTCGTAATGCATGGTCCAGTACTAAAGTGAAGCCAGGGGTGGCATTACCAAATGCCAAAGGGTACTGTGGTAAAGTTACGGGCTTGTACTGACGTGAAGTAAGGGTTAGCATTGCCAAATGCCATACAGTACTCTCGTAAAGTATGCACCGGTACCAACGTGAAGTCAGGGGTGGCTTTGCTAAACGCCAAAGAGTACTGCGCTAAAGTACGGGCTTGTACTAACGTAAAGTCAGGGATGGCATTGCCTACTGAAAAAGAGTACTGTCTTAATGTACGAACCGGTACTAACGTAAAGTCAGGGGGGGCATTGCCAAATGGAAAACAATACTGCGGTAATGTACTGGCCGGTACCTACGTGAAGTCAGAGGTGGCATTACCAAATGCCAAAGAGTACTGCGGTAGAGTACGGGCTTGTACTAATGTGAAGTCAGTGGTGGCATTGCCTAATATCAATAAGTTCTTTCGTAAAGTATGGGTTGGTACTAACGTGAAGTCTGGGGTGGTATTGCCTACTGCCAAACAGTACTGTCTAAATGTATGGGCCGGTACTAACGTGAAGTCATGGGTGGCATTGAAAATGCCAAACGGTACTGCTTTACATTACTGGCTTGTAATAGCGTAAAGTCAGTGGTTTCATTGCCTACTGACAAACAGTAATGTCTTAATGTATAGATCGGTACTAACATAAAGTAAGGGGTGGCTTTGACAAATGCCAAAAAGCACTGTCGTAAAGTACAGGCTGGTACTAATGTGAATTCCGGGGTTGCATTTAAAAATGCCAAACGGTATTGCTGTAAAATACGGGCTTGTAGTAACGTGAATTCAGGTCTAGCATTGTCTTATGCCAAAAAATATTGCGGTAATGTAAAGGCCGACACTATGGTAAAGTCATGGGTTGCATTGCTAGATGACAAACAGTACTGCGCTAAAGTACAGGCCAGTACAAACGTGAAGTCAGGGGTGGAATTGCAAAATGCCATACAATACTGCTGTTATGTACGTGCCGGTGCCAATGAGATGTCAGGGGTGGCATAATCAATTAAATAACTACTGTGGTAAAGAATGCTATAGTGCCAACGTAAATTAGGGGTGGCTATGCAATATGCCAAACAGTACTGCGCTTAAGTACTTGTTTGTAATAACTAGAAGTCAGGGGTGGCATTGCCAAATGCCGTACACTACTTTGCTAATGTACTTGCCGGTACTAACGAGAAGTCAAGTGTGGCATAACCATATAACTTACAATACAGTGGTAAACTATGTGCCGGTACTAACGTGAAGTCAGGGGTGGCTTTGCCGTATGTCAAACAGTACTGCGCTTAAGTACTGCTTGTACTAACGAGAATTCAGGGGTGGCATTTTCAATTGCCGAATGGTACGGCGGAAACGTTCGGGCTTATACTAATGTAAAGTCAGGGGAGGCATTGCGAAATTCCCAAAAATACTGCGGTACTGTACGGGCCGGTACTAACGTGAAGTCAGTGGTGTAGAAGAGTACTATGGTAAAGCATAGGCTGGTAATAACGTACAAACAGGGGTGGAAGTGCCAAATGGAAAACAGCACTGCGAATATTTTCTGGCCACTACTTTCTTGAATTCAGAGGTGGCTTTACCAAATGCCAAACAATACTGTGGTGTTTTACAGGCCAGTAATAACGTGAAGTTAGGGGTGGCATTTCTAGATGCCAAACAGTAATATCGTAGGATATGGACCGGTTCCAACCTTGAAGACAGGGGCGGAATTACTAATGCCATGGAGTACTGCGCCAAAGTACAAGCTTGTACTCACGAAAATACAAGAGTGGCGTTGCCAATTGCCAAGGAATACTGCGGTAGAGTATGGGACTGTACTATCATGAACACAGGAATTGCATTGCCAAAACCAAACAGTACTGTCGTAAAGTATGGGCTTTTACTAACGTGTTTTCCGGTGTGGCTCAGCCAAATGCCAAGCTATACTGCGGTAAAGTACTGGTTGGTACTAACGTGAAGTCAGAGGAATTGCATTGCCAAATGCTAAACAGTACTCTCGTAAAGTATGGGCCGGTACTAACTTGAAATCAGGGGTGGCATTGCTTAATGCAAAACAGTAACACGCTAAATTACGGGCTTGTACTAACGTGAAGTCTAGGGTTCCATTGCCAAATCCCAAACAATACTGTCGTAAAGTACGAGCATGTACTAACGTTAAGTCAGGGGAGGCATTACAAAATGCCAAAAAGCAATGTCGTAAAGTATGGGCCAATACTAATGTAAATTCAGGGGTGGAATGGCCAAATGCCAAACAAAACTTCGCTAAAGTACGTGCTTGTAATAACGTGAAGTCAGGGGTTGCATTGCTAATTGCCCAACAAGACTACGGAAGATTACGGGCTTGTACTAACTTGAAGACAGGGGTTTCATTGCCAAATTTAAAATAGTACTGTCGTCAAGTACGGGCTTGTATTAACGTGAAGTCAGGGGTGGCAATGCCAAATGCCTATTAGTACTGCTGTAAAGAACGGGGTGGTACTAACGTTTTGTCAGGGGTGGCATTACCAAATGGTAACAGTACTGTGGTAACGTACGCGCCAGTAATAATGTAATGCCAGGATGCTGGCATTACCAAATGGCAAACAGTACTGCGACAATGTACGGGCCGGTACATAATTATCAAACCTGCTTCTTCCAGTCCGGAAATTAGAAAGGTATTGCAGAAATATAGCTTTTAACAATATAACTTATTTTCCATAGTAGGGAAAACATGAATCTCATAAGTTAAAACAATTAGGCTGCTGTAATTCTCCAGAAATAAGTTCCAGAATGGAATAAATATCACATTTAATATATTTGTATCCGACGCTATATTCAAATGACAATTATTTTGAGAACAATATTATTAAATTTTCAGATTATTACATGACCTAATAATTATTATATAGCAAGACACATCACATATCAAAAATCAAATTTATGAATATGCATTCCTATTGCTATTGTGAGATGCTATTGCTTCCTTATTATCCACTAATATGATATGATTCCGATATCATTTATAGTTCATAAAACGTATTTTGAAAGGTGTGTAAAAAATAACGTGGGCAACTATTTTTACGTAATACTTTTTGAGGTGACGATTTTATTTCATATAATGAATTAAATACCAATTATGTCGTCAAAATAGAAGCATGTGTGATCTATTAAATATGAGTAGAAAATGCCAATTTATCCTTAACGTGAATGCCAATGTATTTTTCCGAAAGAAAACAATAGGGTTGTATTCATAGTCACATATAATCTCAGATTTAATTCAATTTTCGAATATATATCTCTGATGAATTAAAATTTGCAATACATAGTGGTCCAAAATCCCTATTTTGCTAATCTCTGTTTCATCAATCTTTGATATTTTAGCATATATAGTCGACAAATATAATTGATTTTTCTGTAAGAATCCTTAGTAAAATAATAACTGATTATTTGGCTGAATAATCATTTTTTCATTAACAACAGTTGGAAATGACATTAATTTATATTTTGATGACGTATTCTACATGCAGTCTTCGGAGCACGTCATAGGCTTTTTGATTTGCTACTCGTATACGCTGTTTGGCAGTCACAATTTGTTGGCTGTTCGACTCTTATGACTCAAACAGCCTACATGTAGAAGCCTACAAAATATAGAAAAATGGACGAAAAAAATTCTATCGATGAATGGGCTCTCGCATCCCGCCATATATATAACTTTATAACCTCTGCCAACCTGTCCTAAGTATTGCATAACGTCAGAAATTTCAAGGGCAATGACGAAAGGAGAATGCAGGCTTGCGCTTGAAGGGTTATAACTTTTATATTAACTACAATAGCGCAGGAATATGTAACGTAAAAATAAATCCCCCATTAAAGTATGTATTTCGAAAAAAAAAATGATGGAAAAGGCGGAGAAATAACGGAGAAACGACGCCATGAAAAACTATGATTTTTAAAAATTTAAATTAAAAATTTTCTCAATGGAGGCGAGATAAATTTTGTTTAAAATTTTACTTTTGTTTTTAACTCAATTTTCTCCATCACATGGTACGTGGAAGGATTGTGCCTTCTTTATTATCACGTGAATAAATCGTCAATGTAAAGCCTGCAGCAGTAGAAAGAAATTTAGATAAAAATTAGAATTCCTCGTATATAAAAAATACTTGTTTTCAATAAACGAATAAACAAAAAACATGCAAAGAAACAACGGTTTTTATAGAAATATTTTTGAAAAATATAAAAAAAATAAAAAATAGGGAAAAAAGAAATAACAATTTCCAATAATTTAACAACGAATATCTCAAAAACCGGTCAGTGGATTTGGTTAAATATTCTTACGTAAAGCAAATGAACCTTTTTAAACAATACAACATTGTATATTCAATGTGACTTCCTTGGAAACAGGGACATGGTACATATTTGAATACGCTGCAAGTGAGGCTGCGCCCCCCGATGGGTATATTATTTTGTTGATAGAGAATATTGATACAAAAAATTCGTCCTGCTTTAGATGACGGAAGCAATTCCATTTCCAAGTCTGAAAATTGAAAGATATACTTGAAAAACATTGACCTTATTTACAACACATGAGGATAAACAATTAAAAGTTAATGAACAGATTTCTCGAAACTCGGAAGGTAAATGTCCTTCAAATTTTGCTAAATGAAAGTCCACACGTCTTTCTCTAAGATTATTGCAGCAGCTGAACTAATGTATAAAACTTGTAAACGACGCTATAAACATTTGTTTTATTAAACATTAGCGCGATTTCACTCTCCGCCGCGTGGCGCTCACGGATCTACGGAGTAATGGAAAATAATTTTTATCTAAAAATCTGTGAAATCAATTTTATTTAAACTCGCTAGAAAGAAGAAACTTAATTAATATTAACAATAGACACTATATATTTCAATGTGCTCTCGTCGTTAGCGTTAACAATGCTTGTCAAAAAACTACGATCCCGCGACCACGCAGTCCGCCCATGCCCCATAAAAACACTATATTCAACATTTAATTTTATTCAACGTTTGCTAACCATGAGGCAACTTTTTACGCAGATACCTAGTGGAAACCAATCTAAATAAGGAAATTAAAAAAATATTTTTCATAAAATTTACCGTTCTGTCACAAGAGGCCATCACAAATTTCAGTACACGCTAGGCGAATAAAACATTTTCCTCATTTCGAGCGCATTTTATGAAAATATATACATTAATACATACAAACACTTTACAGTTTAATGTGCCGTCTTCGTGATTATCAGCAATGCTCGTCCAAAAACCACGAAACCGCGGCCATGTAGTCCGTCCACGTCAATCAATCAATTTTTAGACAATGTTTTTTATGCAGACACCTAGAACAAACCATTGCAAATGAGGAAATTAGTAAACATTTTCCACAAAATGTATCGTTTAGCCGCAATTGGCCATCCCAAATTTCATTACACGCTAGGCGTAAAATACATTTTCATTATTCCAAGCGGATTTTATAAAGATTTATACCAGGTCTAACAGGATTGCAACAAAGTCGTACTGTCTGATATAATTGCAAAACTGCTTTTCCTCCTTGTTTAAGAACAACAATCGCAAAAGTTACAGTTTTTGGCCTTCGATCGAGTATTAACAATTAAGTATTTATTAATAGTTTTCTCAAGAACCGGGAGATAGATATTCCTTAAAATTCGCTATATGAAAGACAATCCTCTAACTCTAACGTGTATATTAACGTTGAGATATACATTTGTGTATTTGAACTTCAGCGTGATCACACTATCCGCCAGGTGGCGCTTAACGATTGACGGAATAAAGGAATACTTTTTAACTAAAAAACCGAGACAATAATTTCATTCCAACTCTGTTGGATGACGTAACGCAATAATTAATTCTCCAAGGGACACATGATGCAATTCAATGTGCCCTCTTCGTAAGCGTCGTCAAAGCTCGTCAAAAAACCACGAAACCGCAGCCATGTAGTCCGTCCACGTACCGTAAAAACACTACATTCATCATTTTTTTCTTCGGTGTTTATCAAAGTTCATGTTCACACGTAGACATAAATATGCAAGCTAGGAAATTGGAATGTTTATTTCATCAAGTTAACCTTTTGGCCACAATAGGCATCCCAAATTTCATTACACGCCAAACAAATATGTTAAAACAATAAATAACAAATACTTCCGTTCCGAGCACATTTCAGAAATGTTGTAAAGAGTGTCTTACTGTCTCTGTTGATGACAACAATGCCTTTCCTATGGGAAGTTGAAAACAAAAGTTCGAGAAAGTATATACATTGACTTACATATGAGGATAAACAAATGTTTATGAACAATTTTCTCGAAAACCGGGAGATTGATATTCTTCAAACTGCGCAAAATGAAAGAACACACAACATTCTCTAACGCCCACACATTCACACCAATATGCAAACCTTCTGAACGACGATATAAACATTTGCATTGTCGAATTTAAGCGCAATGTTACACTACGCCACGTTGTGCTTCACGTTTTAGGGAGTAATGGAAATTAATTTTTATCTAAAAAATTAAAAATTAAACTCGGTAGGAAGACGAATCAGAAATTGTATTACGAGGTGGCAATCTACATTTCAATGTGTGTTTTGCATGAGCGTCACCAAAGGCTGTCAAAGAACGACGTTCCCACGGCCACGCAGTCCGCCCACGCCCCGTAAAAGCACTATACTCAACATTATTTTTCTTCAACGTTTATAAACTTTGAGACATGTTTTTTCGTATAAACCTAGAGTACATTTTTTCCGGCAATGTGGTTTAGGAGGCGTATGACAAGTGCCTACTTCAAGGGAATAAATGAAAAGCCCTCGAACAGCACTTTTTGTTGTCTCTCGAACCCCACCATGCCCGTTCAAAATAGTTCGGCCACTAATTCACCCCCCTTGACGTTCTCATTTACATCTACAAAATACCCTTCAAGCCACATCATGTAAGATGTCTACAACATGCATTAAAATTTACCCTAAAGTTAGTGTAACCACGACTAATTATGTATTTGCATAAATCGCTTATGCTTTTATGAGGAGAAGCCTCGGAAGCATGCACTACACTACAGATATGCTCCCAGTGTTCGAGGGACCGTTAGTATATACCAAAACTCTACTTTCCTACTACATAAACGGACAGAGACTCGAGTTAAACAGAGGACATGCACGATGTGCTGTTAGTATTAGGTAGCAGATAATGTTAAAAGTATAAGGGAGTACTAGCACTACTACGACCTACACTACCTGTCGAAAAAACCTAATTGAAAGTCACATTGGCAGCAGTTATGGTCCCTTATCGTTCGCGGGAAAAATGACATTTTAAATCTGTCCATTCTGCAGTCCATTTCCATAAATTTATTTTCATGATCTGATCTACCATAGTATGCTGGATTTCGTAAAATATTATTAAAGTTATCAGAGAATTAATCGGATTCGAACTTACATAATAGATTGACTCTAAATATCAATCGACAGTCTGAAAGCGTTTCAAATCCCAGTTGCAGCAAAAGGTCAGTAACACTAATCAGATTATCATAAGGGAATTTATAATATCTGGCCGATCTTCGCTGCATGCGTTTAAACTCAGTTTTCAAGCATACCTCATAAGGATCCCAAATACTTTCAGCATATTCCAGTTAAGGTCTAGCAAGGGAGAAGTAGCTGATTTCCCCAACTGTATCGTCACACTTGCCAAGCACTCTTTTAACAAATCCCAATAATCAATTAGCTTGGCCGGTATTTTCCCGAATATGTTTATTCCCCGATCGATTATTAGTCAGTTTGACTCCATGGTATTGAACCAGTTCTATATTCCCTAATTTGTTATTATATATGAAATTGATCTAAACGGAAGAAAGTTTTCGTTTCCAAAAATTCATAACAACGTATTTTCTCATGTTTTATTCAGGCTGCCACCAATCGCAACACTCCTGTATTGCCTCGAGGCCCTTAGTTAGCGCTTAATTGATTATCATTAAGGCTACGCATTTCTCTATACACCACTGCGTCATCTGCAAATAATCTAAGCCTACTGTCAACTGTTTCACCGATATCGTTTATAAGTACAAAAGGTACAGAAGTGGGCCTATGACACTTCCATGTGGGGCACCTGATGTGATTTTTACTTCATTAAAGATACCGCCGTCTAATACTTTCGGATGGTGCTGTTCTTCTTACATTCTTATTTTTCCACCAATGCAATGCTAAATGAAGGTTTTTTTGCGCGTAAAATGTTCCTACGCAGCATATAGCACGCAACAGTGAGGCATATTAAAAATATAACGCGTGAAAACTGCACATGTGCACTTCCCTTAATTAATCCTAGATTGTTCTTCCTCTTTTAATGCGAAGTACCAAGGACGAATTGCTTGCCGCGACGCAATGCTAACCTTGGGAGGGATCATCTGCGTACCTTACGTGTGCCACGTAGGAAATTGTACATTATCCAGCGTACATGCAATTGTTGATATTTACTTCTCCATTTTCTCGAGAAAGATGTGTCAGCGATGAAAGTAAATTCCTAGGAATTTAGCCCATTATATAAGATATGTTTGATAGGTCCATTGAAATGAAGTCAGATACCAACCTGTTATTTGACGATAACTAGGGCATCATGGAGTACATCTTGAGAAACGCAAATAAAAGAAGGACCTTATGGAATAAAAAAGCTCGTATTGTCATTATTTTCTGTTAATACGCATTTAGAATCAAACTAGATGGTGAATCAAGGCTACGATCGGTGATTTAAATGAAGAGTCGCAAGGTATTTTTCTTAGAATATGTCCTTAAATGTTAAAATGTGACCAATTTCAAACATGCTTCCAAAAAATAATGAAATGAGTGTTCTTTTTAAAGAAATGTGTTAACTATATGTAAAATCCACTTCGAGTCTGAATTTCATCAAAAATTAATTAATTTGTTTCCGCGCTCTCCTCATCTCTTATAGTCGTTATCCATTCCTAGAAATATATTAGTGTGCTTTCTCCGCGCAAAATATACCCTAGTATTAACCATCCGCGGCTCTCATTAACCTGTACTTGTCGTAAACCATCCCCCAGAACCGTTCGAACATGAAAAAATTTTGGGAATTAGACACTCTTTTGTAGACACTCCAGAAAAGATATCAAAATTGCAGTTTAAGTGAAAAAATACAAATTTTGTCTCTTGTAACAGCGATTTTGAATATCCAGCATCGGTTTCATATTTACAGTTAAGTGAATATTTATCGAAAAGGCTTGCATATTATTTCAAGTAGATCTAATTTTAGCCATACCAAAAAAATGGAAAATGGGTAAACCAAGTTAACCAAGCCGGTATTGACCAAGTTATTGGATAAAATACACAAAATTCAGTTGATGAATTTTAAGCTATTTGGTATGACAATTTCGATAATTGGCTATTTGAAATTTCGAAAAACATCGTAATACATTTGTTAGATTATATTTAAAATATTCACGATGTATTGCATTGAAAAAGACTTCTTCCCCTTTAACTTTTTTTAATGACCACCATTTCTCACACAGTTCAGTATGACAGGATTATTCCGAGCACTTGTTTTTACAAAGAAATTTCTCTTCATTTTCTTAAGTAATTAAGAAACAGTAATTCGGCTATCTCTATCACAAAAAAACAAGCAAGCAGTCTTATTAACAATGTTATTTGTGATTGAAAAAACCTTCCCCTATCAAGTAGCACAAGTAGTAAATGTGGCCTTTCCTCGCTTAGTTCACAGAAATATTTAACTGGATATAAACGAAGCACCTCAAGGATTTCACTGGCATACTGTTTAAGCAATCTTGCACGCCCTTGTTTTTTATTAAAAATTATAAATTAACTTATATCTACCTCTATGGGCTTCAATAGTGATTGTCTCCAACATAGTTCCACGATTTTCTAACTTTCCATTAGATGGCAAAACAGCGCATCCGAAAACAGCTTGCTCATTTACTTTGACAACGGCAGTGCTGCTCACTCATTACAAAAACTAATAAAACTTCGTCATCCTGTGTCATCATGGAAAAGGTATTGGATTATCAGTTAAGTTGAATTTCTTAGCAACTAGTAATGGAAACAATGCATGTGATGTTATAGTTGGTTGAGTCAAGTGACTAGCAAGTAGAGCGTAATTGAGAACCCGTCAAAAACTAGATTTTATGACCACTGGATTTGTATAAACTAGCATCAGAAAATACTAAGGGAATTGGGATATGGAATGTGTCATGCAGAGACAAAGGATAATGTGAGCTATTCTTGGAAGAACTATATTCCAGTGCAAAAAATATAGGAACAAGAGAAAATCATCATTTCAAACCCTCAGGGCAGTTTTAAGTCCTAGTAAAACGAGTATCATGCTCAACAAGTTCTTTCATTTGATGTGTATGGAGTAAGAAGAAGTAACACCGTCAGCAAATGAGGTCTGAAGTATGATTCATATTAATTCCTAAATTAATGGTGCTTTCATCATAATTAATGATAACAATTTTATTGTGCTCTAATGGATAAATGTATGGTAATGTCAAAAGAAACAGTGCAAAAACTCAACCTTGGTATTCTAATTCAATATTTTGTCAATATAGACCTTGATTCTAGTTGAAAAGACTATGCAGAACTATAAATTTTGTGTATTACGCTGAACTACTTCGTTCATTTATACATATGATATTTTAAGTAAAACTTATTTTAAGTAACTAATAACTCAACCATCCTATCTATCCAGAGTCAATTTATGTGCAATATATCCCCTGTGCGGCGAAAAATTGAACGGTGTATAGGAACGACCTTACTAACGTTATTTTGGAGCTACGTTCACAGCATCAAAAGAGTTAAAAAAACATGTCGATATCAGTCCAATGTCTTTTTTTGATTAATTAACGTATTAACTGCCCTACCCTACTTAATGAAACAATTGACTTTGAGAAATACTAACAATTGACATTTTTGCTCGCCATTACTCCCAGTTTCCCTTGTTATAATCTCAAGAAGAATTTTGACCTCAAATTTCAATTCGTAGTCCAACCTCTTAATATAAATTATCCGGTCAAATTAACAGATTAACTAACATTGAAGCGATTTTCTAAAAAATAACAAAATCCGCCCGCACAGTTAAATCTACATCGTAGGCATATGATAATTGTGAACGAAAAATATAAATACTGATAACGTTGTACTTTTTAATTTTATTACCATTTACTTTGAACAACAAAAATATAAAAAATGCAATTAAAGCATTTTCACAAGTTTAAGTGAAAAAATGTGTGTTATCTTCGTACTTTTTTGATTGTAGAAAAGCATTACCTATCATTTGCCAACATATGTTAAGACATTGGTTTATAAAAAGATAAATGTGGCTAATTATAGCAATCACTCAAAACTGGAAAATATACGAAATTAGTAAGCTTAAGTTTGGGTTAAAAAAATATAGAGATACCGGTTTTGGTCAATATATTCACAAAATGATATATTTCATTCTTCAATATCGAATTTGTGGAAATATTTGTTTTTGTAATAATATTTCATTTAATATAACTATATCATTGATTTTCTACTTTCCAGCTAATTAAAAAGCTTTACAACATTCATTAAACAGGAGAACAATCGAAATATCTCCTCTTTGTGACGTGCGATATCATTTTTGGCTGCACTCTCAATGTGTATCATATTTTAAATGAAATTTGCAAAGTTTTATCATCTATAATTGAACGTTCAGACTAGCAAGTTGTCTGGCCACTGTGAAACTAGTTTGTTAGCAACTAAGCTGATATTTAGAATGAAATTGTATCATTTAAATAAAATGCCAATTATTAAACCGACAAGGCACCATATGTATTATTAGTATTTAACTAAATTATCAGCAATTATATCGCAGAATCTTATACTTGTGCAGTATCCATGCCCTCAATTAAGTCAACTGTATGGGTTTTTAAAATGCATTTACAATGTTCATTTCACATGTATTACGGATATTATTTACAGATTTTACAGTCGCAAGAAAAAAACTCAAGACACATAACATTCACGTTTCAAGTTATAAAACTATTTTCAGAAAGTTAACGGCAGTTGGCTGACCCAGTTTCCAACTAATAACATCTCCTAATATAAATCGCAAAAGCGACGGCAGCCAGACTTTTAGCGTGTGATTTATCTTTGCGTTCGGATATTTTTATTCACAGAAATCATAGCTTCGCTTCCTTGACACAAATAAGATGGAAATAAATATTCAGTATTATGTTGAATCTTATTTTATATTTTATTTATTTGATGTATAATTCCGAAAGCTCACCGACCATAAGGAAAGTTGGGTATGTTGGAAACGAAAGCTTTCTTTCTAGGGAAAGAAGAAAGTCTAGTAAATAAAACCCGGTGTCAGTATCAGCGTAATCTTTAAAAATTATTGGCAGATTTCCCACAATTCAAATTTCTGCTGCAGAATAAGAGCCATTACATAATTAATCCGCTTTCCTTATCCGTAAGGGATTAATAACAAAAAAGTCTATATTGTTGACTTTTAATCCATTTCTCATTTGTAAAGGCAAATCGATGCAAAAATTAAATATAATCTAAATAAATTCTTAGCACAAAATCTTTATATATTTAATTCTAGATTTTTTAAATAATTATTCAAGGGTCGTCCAAGCTTTTAGCTTATTAATAAGAAGACGATATGCCGCAGTTGAGTGTTTTAAAATTCCAAAAATCTTGAAAAACTATCTTAAACCTTCGCATTACATCGAAAAGTTGCATCTTTTTCACGGTGCCTTTTTTACACAGCGTCGAAAAGCATTATTGATTTGGGCTGAATTTGATATTTACTTAGTTTCAGCTTCATTCCAAAGGGTTGAACAGAATTGAAAAATTTAACTATTCTTTTGTTTTATGTCATAAAATCGTATGAACAACTTATTGAACTGAAATGTGATTTCAACGAAAAAAAGCCAAATAAGTGAATAAATTTTCGAACTCGAGTTCTGGCACACATTTAGTTACGGGTGAATCGCAGAAATGAATACTATTGGGCCAAGATTTAATCCATTTATAATTTAACGTAAAAAAATATTACATCTTGATTCATTTATGAAACCAATATAATATTATAATAAATTCTTGATTTTAAAATAATTTTTCGAGACTCATCCAACCTTTAATCTTTCAAATAAACACTAGACGATGCTCTTTGTTTTGCAAATACACTTATTAAAAGATCGATTTGCATTTATGAAATCTTAAAAGTATTCCCAAATTCTGTATCAAATTGAAATATTGCTGAATTTTGCAAAATCATCATATATATTATTTCTCAAGGGCTTTCGTTTGTCGGTACGCCATAACTTCCTTAATACTTCATAAATTTTCATAAATGAGGCATCATTTTAAAGCTTTTCTTAACCGCTACACCGGTAAATATACAAATTACTCACATTTTAGTTTTTCTTCGAAAAATTATAATAAAAAAAACTGTTTTTTAAATCCCGCCCTCGAACTATCGATCCTCTATCGAGAATATCGAAATGAAACCGATTTAGATTTCATGCATCTATTATCTCAATCAGCATTATTTGCATAATCAGCAATTTTGACTTAAAATATTGATTTCAGGTATTCAATTTGCTGATCTATTTATAAAATGAATTAAATTAATCAAAACTTGAATTTATATTTACTTCCCCAAACCGCTCGCAGTCATATGTTTTTACTTAGTCCATGACGACCAACTTACTTCGTCTCTACTCTCTACGATAAACAAACCCGGCGATCAAATCAGATTATTCACTTTAAAGAAATCTACGCAAGTTCAACTCAAAAGTAAGCACCGTATGGATTCTGTAGCCTTTCTATTTCGTATCATCGATGCGCACTCACACCAAGGACGCGCAACTACGATGTCAAGTGAACCTCATCATCTGGGACGAGGAGTCCATGGTTCCGAAAGAGGAACTCGCCGTAGTTGACAGACTCTTACGTGACATCATGAATAAAAACCTACCTTATGGAGGCAAAATTATTGTCTTTGGAGGCGATTTCCGACAAGTTCTGCCAGTTCTTAGACACGGCGCTTGAACAGTCATTGTCGAACTTTCAGTTAAAACACTCCATTGTGGGATAATGTTCAAACTCGCAAATTAACAAAAAACATGAAACCAATTGACGACCCAGTTTTCACAGAATGGTTGCTTAAATTAGGGAACGGTGATTTAGATATTTTGCCAGAAAACCCCAACCAAGCCATCGCAATTCCAAAACATTTCCACTGTGACTACAACAGCCTCATTTCCAAAGTTATCAACGTCAAAGAAATCAATGAACTCAATGTTAACCAAATTTATTCAACAGCCATATAATGTCCAAAAAATGACGATGGTACCACAATCAATGATTATGTTATTTCGAATTTGTTACCTGGACAGGAAACGGTTTATTTCTGATCTGATTCGGTTTTCTGCGAAGAGACGGAAAAACGCTCAGTTGTATCCATTAGAATTTATGAACTCATTAAGCCCTTCAGGTTTGCCACCTCATAAACTCATACTAAAAAGAACGCTATTTTCACGTTGAATAGAAACCTAAACGCTAAACAGGGCTTAAAATGGCGCCAGATTAGTTGTAACTCACTCGAGCAACTACACTATCACAGCGAAACTGATTGACTCCGGTCAAACTGTCGTCATACCACGCATTAACCTCACCCCTTCTGATCCTACCGTGCCTTTCAAACTGACTAGGAAGCAATTTCCCATAAAAGTTGCCTTTGCCATGACTTTAAATAAGGCACAGGGACAGACGCTAACAAAGGCAGGATTGTACTTGCCTGACCCTGTTTTTTCACGGTATGTGGCATTTTCCAGGGTGCGCTCTTTCAGTGACATCTATGTCTGTGTAAAACAGACCCACCTACAAACAATCACAGATGACCATATTATCACTTCAAACATAGTGTTCAAAGAGGTCCTGTAAACATGTAAGTATGCTGTTAATATGTAAATACCTTTACCTTATGTTTCAAAAAATATACAATCTAAAATTTAAACACACATCTATTCCTGACTTCATCCCACACCTACATCAATGACGCACTAAACACGGTACTAACTATACGGTGTGCAATTCAATGAAGTAGGATTTGAGGAGGATGCAGTGCGAATGCTTCGCACGGGTCGACTAGTAACTAATATTTCGGAATGCGAAGGATATATATCATCTTTTCAAAGAGGAAAATAATCTAAATATATTTGGTTTTCGTAAATTTTGTGAGCTTAGGTCATGAGTAAAAGTAAATAGCCATGGCGTTCACACAGTCTGTCAAACATCGCCAAAATATCAAGCTTATGTTGGATAGCATTTATTTACTGTGTCATATCAAGATCAGCTTAAAACATTTTTCTGCAGTCTCTTGTCAAAAGAATGAATGCTTCATCGTCGTGCTGTTCCCTATTGATTCTTTTTTTAATCGAGAATTCTTAATGAACATAAAAGTTTAAAATTAACATAAGTAAGTTTTATTTAAAATTATGGTTTCATACTGATCACTCCTACAGAGAAATGATCCGTCAATGACTTTGTTGAGACATTCTGAAAAAATCTACATAGACAAAGCATCAGTAAGTTGTAAAGTGGTCGATGTCCCTTTAGACAGTACTTACCAAATAAACCAAAAAAAATATGAGATCAAAGTCTTTGCTATGGTGGATTCTAGGACTTTTTATCTGGAACAATATGAAATTTATGTTGTTATGCAGCCGGATGGGTCCTTGAAATTTTCCAATTCTCTTCATTACCTGGTCAACCGTTTAGTTCATCCTATTGCAGGTAGTGGAAAACATATCACCAGTGACAACTGATATATCAGTATACCTCTAGCGAAATACTTTCTTAAAAAACATTGACGCTAGTTATGACGATTCAAAAAACAAAGCGGATATACCTCTTCATTCTCTTCCATCCAGAAACACACCCATATTCTCTTCTGCTTTTGGATTTACTCTCGAATTTTCCATGGTTTCGTAAATTCCTGCAAAATCAAAGGCTGAAGTGCTCATTTTTTTCACCATGACTCAAACATTGATGATCCAAGCTGTGTTAAAAAGTTACCTAAAATAATTTAATTTTATAACTCAACCAAAGGAGGGGTGGACTTAAATTTTCGGCGATGTTCTAATTACAGTGCATTTACTTATGCACCTTTACTGGTATAAGAATGTCAAAAAAGGAAGTAAATAAGTAATAACATTGTAACACATTCAAAAGGCTATCAGTAGAATAAGTAGGCGCGAAGAAGCTAAGTAATAAACTATCAAGTTTCCTCACACGAGCCTCACGTTTACCACTGAAGCTTCAAAAAAGTGTATTTGATACCGTAAATAGTGTCCCATGTATGTGAAACTCAGGTCGTACTTCAAAAGAATTATTGTTGAAAGACTTGAAGAGCGCAGGATGATTACAAGCATTGGTAAAAAAAGTACAAATAAAAAGGTGTACCCTGGTGCACTAAGTGCACCAGTGCGACTTCTCGAGGGTTAAGACGAACACTTTTATTTATATGTGTGATTTTTTTAATGCAACACTATTTGGAATTAAGTGAAAACTGAGGTAATTGTCCGTAATAAAAAATGTGTTTTTCTTCGCCAAAATGTAATTTTCTTTGACTTTCGCCACGGAATTGTTAAAAGTGTAGGTAAATGTATTCCAAACCGGAATATATTATCGTAAGTGGGTGAATATCAATAAAACATTATCGTCATTGACTGTTGGAGTTCACGTTCATATACACCACTGATCATCCATTGATAGTACATATTGTGTATCTTGTATAACTGTCCTAAAGAGTGTTGCATTTGCAAACAGTTTTCTAGATAAAGTTTGGGAATATCTGGTGTCTGGATTCTCATCGCGGAACTTATGTCTCAAGTGTTCCATATCTTATGTTTCGAATCGCCTTCATGTCTTACTTGATCAATTGTGTTTCGTCTGACGATTTCAGTGACGCAACAGAATATGTGATTTACTGATAATTTCAAGTGTGCCTCGTAATTAATGACTGTGCTGTCTCACTCTGCATATGCGTACAATATGTTTTTCTATGAGTAGCATAGTTCATGTTAGAAATCAAGAATTCGTCATGGAATAGAAATAGTGTATTTAATAAAAGAGGCGTCAGTAGCTAGTAATAGGATTATAATTTTTCTATTAAAACGTCTAGGACTATTTTTTAAATCCTTTAATATAAAGTCCTCTTAAGGGGGTCTTGCCTCCTTAAAAATTTAAGTGCTAATCTGGAAATTTTCTATAAATTATAAGGCATAGCTAAATGAAATATTTTATATGTTTTTGATTTCTTACTTCACGAGAGCTGTTTGATTTTTTCAAACTAGTTTCTCGAATGAGGTCTAAAGACCTTGCCCTCGTTTCGCCGATGCGTGCACATGGTCGAGTCTATCAGATAAGAAGTCCGTCGCAAGTGGAATAAGGAGAAGACGAAGCGATGATATCAATACTCCGTGGAGAGACGATGTAAATGTTTCCTCAATCAAAATACTTAATTCCACCGAAACGTAAATGCAAGGTGAAATAAATTGAGTTTAGTACTTATCAATTGGCAATGTAAGCGGGTCAGTGTAAAAAGTAAGTTTCAATTGGAATTTTAGAGCATTTAATTTATACACTGTTGATATAACAGAACTGTTTTAAATGAAACCCGTGGATATTATTTCGTACATTCACCCTGCATTTACATTTTAAAACGTTTGTTTTCTAATTGTTACGGAAACTTATCAACTATACACAGAAATTAAATTTTTCAAATGACCGCAGTAACTTAACAAATCACTCCATAAAATTACGATATGTTAAATAAAAAGTTTGCGAAATATAGTTATCATCGTGAGTAAATGTATTTCGATTCATTATTCCACGACTTTCGACCGGTCAAACATAAAGCAACCTTGTTTTCCTTTCATTTATTTTCTCATTTACACACGTAATGCCACGCAACCACTTATTTATTTCATTGCAACTCAGTACAAGTACACTATACTATGGCTTGATTGCGTACGAAGTTTAGTTTAAAGTTCGCCATCCAAATGAGACTCGTGTCTTATTTCATTTCTCATTAAAACCAGATGTATAGTTATAGCGAAACTTGGTGGCACCCACAACGGTGAGTTTGAGGTTCCACAGGGTGAATTAAGCGTTGAAGAGCGGCCAGAGGTACCGCAGGGCACAGGCGGGGACCTTTAGAAAGAACATAAACATCTTCAGTCTTCCTCCCTTGTATGCTCTTCTCTCCCTGACGTCATTTTCCGTGCAAGCGAGTGCCACCAAGTTTTTCTACACCTAAACTACGTTGCCAACGTGCAGAGAATGGGAACTTATTACTCTTTAGGGTACTAACTTCGCAGCCAGGTTTCTTCCAGCATGCAAAGACTATTCTCTAAGGTTACATACTTAAAATTAGTGTCGAGGTGAAAATGATTTCCCACGAGGCCTAGAGGTGGTCAGACGGGTCATTAATTTGGCAACAGTGTTCTCCATGAGATCCATGTCTGGTAACAGAATGATGAATACTATAAATGCGCATCGATGGACTTCTACACCGGTCGCTGCAAAGGAGTGTGCCTTGATGATGTTCGGGCATCGGCCATTGAAATTAATGGTTTAAGGAAAATTAAATTTTGTTTGGTACGTGTGCTCCTTGGAATATTTTCATTTTGCCAGTGGTTTTCGAAAGTTGTCAGGTTGTTCGGCGTGCGTAATCTAAAAATTTCTGCAGGAGGTGTAAAAACAGGTAGGAGTATTTAGTCAGTGGCAAGTAGGGGGCAACTACGCGTGAACCCACGTTCTAAATCCATAGAAGAGCATGATGCAATCAATTGAACGAATTGATTCTTTATTCTCGGATGAGTACGTGGAGGTAGTCACGTAGCCATTCAGCCATCTCTAGGTGTATTTTCCCAGAAGAGAAGAGATAAGGGATATTTTTCCTCCTACGCAGGAATCCGACGAAGGAGTGGTAGAGATAAGGAGAGTGGGACATGAAGACGCAGCGGTCTCGAGGCGTCGCGTGTTCACTTTATCACTCACCTGCGTTGACAGCAAAGAATAACTGAAGATCGCTCTATTGATTCTGATTCTTCATCCACTTTCAAAAAGAAAACTGGTGTGTTATTGTGTTCGCGGTTCTCGATCCTGGAAAAAGGCGCACTCTTTGTGGTTAACTCTCCACTGAGGTAGGTGTAACATTTAATGTTATAATTTTCTTTCAACTATATTTGCCTCGTCGGAACAAAACGAACGTGAGTATGTTATCGTGATTATAACTAACCAAATATTTCACTGTGGTTTTTACCGAGTGAATCTGTGAGTTTGCAGTGAAGTCAACTGTGGTTTAGTATCATGTCATGTTTGATGTCGTAATGCGGTGATGTTTAAGGTGCACGGTTACAGTGTGGTGTATATATCATGTCTAATATTAAGAATGAAACAGAAGAGGAACAAATTAGTCGTCAAAGGTTAGGAAAATGTCAAGTGAAACAACTTTTCTCTTAATGTGTAGAAGTAATTGCACTTGTTCATGATCACTTATTTTTTCCTTCACGTAAATGAATAGCCATTTCATGCTTCAGAGGCGAGGATGCGTTTTAGAGTAAAGTTTCTACATATTTGGAAAGATATGTTGTTTGGACTTAAATGCTTAAAATATAAAAGTGTAACGTATGTTTCTATTTGATTTATTTTAAGCAATGCTAGACCTTGAATGCAAAAAACTTAATTTTTTATTAATCTTATGCTGGTTTAAAAAAAGACGAATTTAGTTTATTTTGGACGTAAGGAAAATTCGTGTTTCTCCTATTCCTTAAAAGGAAATGTTTTATAACAGTGATTCTCTTGGAATGAGATTCATTAAAATTGTATTCTTCACATAAACAATACAATTTCTTTCAAACGAATTTTTACAAACCTAAAATCGTGTGTTCCATCACTTCTCTTGCTTAACTGAAATGAATATAGTTATCGATTCTTTTATGCATACCGAACGTGACTGAAGGACAAGGAAGAATTTTAATTGAAAATATAATTACTTTTGTAAGAATATTATACCATGGCACACATAAAATTAGCACACGGCGTATGTCAGAATCATGTTTCGCATTTCATTGTTTGCACTTATTTTATTCAATAATATTTGGAAGGTTGGCTCTTTCATACCCGTAATTTCCCTGCATACGTTAGAAGTCAGCTTCCACAAGAGGTGTACAACAACTTTTGCATTGCAATGAGTTATTGGTGACAAGTACGCTTGAACCCATGACCTAACTCCATAGAGTAGATTGATGCTATCAATAGAGAGTATTGACTCCGTACCTTCGGTTGAGTATGTGGTCTCAGTCACGTAGACATTGGACCGTACGACGCGGCCCGTGTTCCCCAGAGATGAAGAGATAAGGTTTTTCCGTTCCTTATGCACGTGAATCCGACGATGGAGCGGGAGAGATAAGGAGAGTCGAACTTGAAGACGCAGCGGTCTCGAGACGTCCCGCGCTCACGTATTTTTCATTCAATCACAGTCCACAGCGAGAGTTACGCGAAATTTTTTGTCTCGATTTTTCCACTCCGTTTTGTTGCCAGAATAACAGTGTCTTATACAGTTTACCTTTCTCGTCCGTGGAATCATAAAGAAAAAGTGTGCACCAATCTCTCCCGAGATAGTTGCAATAGTTTGATACATCAGTTTCTCTTTACCATATTTGCATTATGGAGTCATTTTCTTTATCATAACTGTCTTCTAATTTATTCAATTACCATGTTTTCTTTAAAAAAAGGCGGTGAGTACTATAGTTTCCGCTGAAATACAGAGATTATAGCATGCGTATTCACTGACATCGGTCACATTAATTATGTTTCCAGATTTAGGCATTATAGTATTGTATTACAAGGCGTGACGAAATATATTTTATTTTGTTCCTGATAATAGAATGTATTTCTTCGTGTTCAGCTCTGCTTACGTCAGAACAGGAGTATAGAAAAAAGTTATTCACCAAATGCGAATGTGCCACTTTTTGCATTATAAATTAAATGTAGCCTTGTATGGTATTCTATTTGAATTCCTTCCCGGTATCTTCTAGGTGGTTCAATTTGGACTTCTTGTCAACTGATTTCCAGAGATAAAAGAACCAAAAATCCTTCACATTGTTCCTTATATGATTCGGTGAGTGTTTGACTTTTTTGTATTTTACTGTCCATGTTTTTCGCACGATTAGAATCAACCGAAAAAGAACCATATTGAATTATAAAAAAACGTATGAAGGGTTATTGATTACGAGATGTAGTTGAAGAATATACTGTAAGACATTGCTACGATGAATTTTGTAGTGCTAAATGCTTGACACACAAAAGTTACGGGGCAATAATTACCAGTGATATTTCGTAAGAATTATTATGCAAATTTACACAAAACAATTCTTGAGCTCTCAACTTCAGCCATTGTAAATTCTACATATAAAGTTTAAATTGTATACTACACATAAAGTTTGCGAAAAAAACTATGTATTTTAGGAAAGACCATTCACTGGGAGGTCTGGCAGGGATTGTAAAAAGGAAACTTTTCCCACAGTAAGTTGAATAAGTAGAGTAATATATAAATGAATAGAATTAATAGTAAAATTCGATTTTGTGACCACTTTTATGGTTTTTGCAATCATAATGAAAATTATTTCGTCTTGTTCTGGGTATTTATTTAGGAATAACTTTTATTCATAGTTCGCAGCATAAGACGAGAAACATTAATTTGTAATAAGAAATATAAAACAGGGTAACCTAGAGAATTATTCAACTTATAAATAATGATTCGTGTGTGGAAACCCTTAAAGCGTGAAGTGAAAAAATTTATGTTTTCCTCTAGATACTTCGTTTCTTATGTTTTTTTAAAAGGTTATGGTGTTTGTATGCTTATTTTAATGTAGGATAGCTTTCTACTTGTCAATGGGTAGGCGAGTTGAAAAGCTCTTGTTAGTAAGGGAACGACGGATGGTGGCCCAATGCGTGACGTCATATGGGGTGAGGTTGAGGGGACATAGTTGGGCAAAGTGAGACCTTTTTGCCTGCCACCTAGTGGAACTTATCTGAAGATGAAATTCGTGTCTTTCCATTCCCACCTCACTCGTCTGGCATCCGTCATGGGATCGACAAGTCTCTGCAGTTCTCTTGCATCTGACTGAGTGTCTGCTCTACATCATTCTTGTATTGACGACAGATTACTCAGGACTCTGCATTGAGCCTTCCTAGGTGTTCAGTTTGGGAAGTCAATTTTCAAAGGCGTCGCTTCCAGACTGCTTTCCTCCAGGTTGCTTCGACTGTCCCCATTGGCTTCCAATGAGGTCGCCTGCTAACGCCCCTCTACACGTGTTTCACGCTGACTGTACTTCGTCGGGTTAGACGAGATGAAGTGGGAGGTAAGATTATGAGTAGTGGGGAGTTTGGAATAACTAAAACTCCAGCGAGGAGAGAGTATACATAGTGTGTGGTATTCCGAAGATTGTGGAGGATAACTGAGCCTCGGTACTTAGTTTTAATCTCTCCGGTTAAACTGTCGACTCTGAAGTCTATTTCCTTTGTTTTATTCCTGCGATCACGTCTAATTCTTAATTCGATGAATCTTGCAAACTATGTTGAGGGTCAGGCCAAACACTGCCTGCTTTAAAATTGCGTAAATGATTTAAACTATATTTTTCCATTCGATCAGGTCAAGATTCCCAACCTAATTCATTCAACAGTTCGGAAAACACTGCAAAGTTTATCGTAAAATCTTTTTGCATATCATGCTTATCTCCGATTTACTTGAACTATTTTTGAGACTAGTAATACTTCGTAGGAGTCCCATATACTAGTGGCAGACGATAAGTGAGTTCTCACGAGAGAAACGTAACATTGAAGTTTAATCTTCTCGTCAAAATTTCCTAGTATTCTTTTAACATATCCCAATGTGTGACTAGCCTGTCACCAGGTTCCCCGATCGTGTTTTTCCAAAGAGAGGTCCTGAATAAGGGACACTTCTAAGTATTTAACTGACTCTATATTGGGTTATATGATTTAATTAAACAATTGTGTAGGAATCGTTGACCGAGATATTATTTTTCCAAAAATTCTTGAAATACACTTTATAAATTCAATGGTAACTGACAAGGGATGTATCATTTATTTATAGCATCTAGGCATTTTTTGCGCATTCCTGATGAAAACGTTGTCTAGATCCTCGTACAACACTGTGTCGTATGCGAAAGGTCAAAAGTTGCTCCTAGCAACGGCTTTTTATGGGCTCTCCAAAGGAAAATGTGTCGCGTAGGCACTTTACAGCTATTGCATGGACCCATAACAACCAACATGTTTCAGAATCTCGTTAGTTTTGAAATGTAGATACAGAATGCAACAGTTTATAATTAATTATGTTATGGGAATACAATTTAAAGGGAGAATTTAAATTTCTACTTTTTCTCAATGAATATGGAAATATCTTTAAATATCTGTTGCAATATTTAATTGTCTTAACGATTTCAGGTTGACGGGTGATTTAAACTTTAAAGGAAGTGAACATTTATTTCTTTTGAAGTGAGATTTAGGCGGAAGATAAATTAAGCTATAAGGATATTGGCATCTATTTTCAGTGTTAGCACAAATAGGTTGTTTAATGTGAGGATTTTCATAGATGACCTAAGTTAAGTTGCGCTTAGCTTCCACAATAGTTCGACAAAGTTTATTTTTAGGAAAAAGCTAGTCTTAAAAAAAACGATCATACACCCATGCCCGAATTCCTATTAACTGCATTATGAATAAACATTGATTCTTTACCTACAGAAGAGTTTTTTCAAATTAGGTATTTCATTACTGCTAAGCTGTTACCGAACGATGAAGAGGGAGAGATTAGGTGAGTCAGACTTGAAGGCACAGCAGTCTCGAGGTGTACCGTGCTCAAATAATTATAAACAACTAGAGCGCATGGGAGGTTCGCAACCCCCCGTAAACATATATGATTTATATTTGTTGGCCGGGATGGACGGACAAACAAAATATAAAACTACATCCAAATCATTAAGACAGATAATCTTGACTCAATGCACCAAACCTCACAATTCTAGCTGAAAATTAAGGGGAGAAATAAACAAAATGTAAACAAACTGGACTGAAACGTGTTCAGTATTTAATCGCATTTTATCATTTTTTTCAGGTGAACGCTGTTCCAATTTGAGTGCTGTGCTCCCTGCATTAGGACGCCTTATCTAAAAAAACCGTTGCATCAGTCCTTACCATTGCCTACGTGTTAATAATAACTAATTTCCCCGAGGAATTTCAACTCATTATGTTAAAGCCACTTTTAAGCACACTTAAGATAGAATTTAAGGAAAAACTCAAGAACAATAGCATGCATGACGTCATTTCACTCACATTCTATAATTATTCATATAGACCCCGCACGTGTAGTTCTTTCCCCTCGTCACTGTTCCGAATGATAGTCCCTCCCATCATTCCATCGACGCATTTCAGTCTAACGTCTCCCAGGGAGAGAGACAGTCTTTGAATGATTGTCGATGAATATTTGTTACTAATACCGCTTTTATTTAAATTAGGCGACCCGGGTATCAGTGAATAATCTCCATATCACCAGGAATTAATTTAGATCTGACCATTGCATCAGTCCTTGATATTGCCTACGTGATAATAATAACTCATTTCCCCGAGGGATTTCAACTCATTACGTTAAATCCAATTTTAAGCACTCTTAAGTTATAATTTAAGTTAGGAAGTCATGGCAAGCAACACCTTTGTTGGCTTTGAGTCAGAACTTGATGTTATAGAGCGGTTGACATTCGGATTAAGTAGTAGTCCCTTTCAGCAATTTGAGGGTTTGCTGGAGACACTGGAGGACGTGGACGTGAGGGCAGAGAATTAGAGTACCCTGCTTCATGAATCGCTGAGGAAGTAGACAAGATGCGGAAGGCCTTAAAGTTGCGTGACGTCATAATGGAAAGTCTCCTCAAATACATGACGTCATCATCGGAGCTTTTAAGGGAACTCATTCATTGCGTGGGGGTGAAATTGGACGCAAGAAACATTCCAAGTCTCTCCCCGGAAGACGTTAGACGGGAATGCATCGATGGAATGATGGGAAGGACTGTCATTCGGAACAGTGACGAGGGGAAAAAATAACACGTCCGGTGTCTGTGGGAAAAGTTATATAATGTGAGTGAAATGACGTCATGCATGCTATTGTTCTTGTGTTTTCAGACAGGATTTATTGTAATGGTTGACTGTGACTCTACTTACATCGGGAATATGAAGGCGAAGGTCATTGACCTCGACGATTGCGGGGGACACTGGACGCAAGAAACATTCAAAGTCCGAAATTCACTAACTCCTAATTAACTTTGTAGTATTCTTTTATGTTTTTCGATGATTATCTTTTACTAGTACACCTTATTTTAAATTAAGTGACCCCGGTTTCAATGAATAATCACCATCAATGGTCATAAATTGAGATCTGAAGCCATTTTGTGATCACTTCCCCTCAACCCAGGGTCCGCACTCTCCCCAAGCAGTTCCTCCACCGGATCTATTTTACCCAATTTGACACCTAGATTAAGCAGGGTAATCTAATTCTCTACCTTCACGTCCACGTCCTCCAGTGTATCCAGCAAACCCTCAAATTGCTGAAAGGGACTACTACTCAATCCGAATGTCAACCACTCTACAACGTCAAGTTCTGAGTCGGAACCGACACAGGTGTTGCTTGCCATAACTTTCTAACTTAAATTCTAACTTTGGTGTGATTAAAAGTGGATTTAACTTAATGAGTTGAAATCCCTCGGGGAAATGAGTTATTATTAACACGTAGGCAATATCAAGGACTGATGCAATGGTCAGATCTCAATTTATGACTGATGATGGTGATTATTCATTGAAACCGGGGTCGCTTAATTTAAATAAAGTTGTACTAGTAAAAGATAATCATCGAAAAACATAAAAGAATACTACAAAGTTAATTAGGAGTTAGTGAATTTCGGACTTTGAATGTTTCTTTCGTCCAGTGTCTCCCGCAATCGTCGAGGTCAATGACCTTCGCCTTCATATTCCCGATATAAGTAGAGTCACAGTCAACCATTACAAGAAATCCTGTCTGAAAACTCAAGAACAGTAGCAGGCATGACGTCATTTCACTCACATTATATAACTTTTCCCACAGACACCGGACGTGTTATTTTTCCCCTCGTCACTGTTCCGAATGACAGTCCTTCCCATCATTCCATCGATGCATTCCCGTCAAACGTCTTCCGGGGAGAGACTTGGAATGTTTCTTGCGTCCAATTTCACCCACACGCAATGAATGAGTTCCCTCAAAAGCTCCGATGATGACGTCATGTATTTGAGGAGACTTTCCATTATAACGTCACGCAACTTTAAGGCCTTCCGCATCTCGTCCACTTCCTCAGCGATTCCTGAAGCAGGGTTATCTAATTCTCTGCCCTCACGTCCACGTTCTCCAGTGTCTCCAGCATACCCTCAAATTGCGGAAAGGGACTACTACTTAATCCGAATGTCAACCGCTCTATAACATCAAGTTCTGACTCAAAACCGACAAAGGTGTTGCTTGCCATGGCTTCCTAACTTAAATTCTAGCTTTAGTGTGCTTAAAAGTGGATTTAATGTAATGAGTTGAAATCCCTCGGGGAAATGAGTTATTATTAACACGTAGGCAATATCAAGGGCTGATGCAACGGTCAGATCTCAATTAATGCCTGATGATGGTGATTATTCACTGATACAGGGTCGCCTAATTTAAATAAAAGTGGTATTAGTAATAGATATTCATCAACAAACATTCAAAGTCCCTCTCTCTCCCTGGAAGACGTTGGACTGAAATGCGTCGATGGAATGATAGGAAGGACTATCATTCGGAACAGTGACGAGGGGAAAGAACTACACGTGCGGAGTCTGTATGAATAATTATATAATGTGAGTGAAATGGCGTCATGCATGCTATTGTTCTTGAGTTTTCAGACAGTATTTAGTGTAATGGTTGGCTCTGACTCTAATTACATTCGAAATATGAAGGCGAAAGTCACGAGTCCTGCTGTAAATGAGAGGAGTGGGAGTGGTGTGAGATCATTCACCTACTTCTCCGTGGCAAAGGTGTATCTCGGAGGGAAGGTGGATGAGAATTGGTTGGAGAAAGTGGTCCTTGGTGTGTTTGCATGGGCCTTGCCACATATATCCATTCTCTTAGCTTTCCATATTGGAGGAAAGGCTTCAGAACGAGGCGACGGGCTCCACGAGCGAGAGTTGAGAAGAGCACCCGAGGAGGCGGAATTGGAGTATAGGAAGAAAGGATTTGGATTACATATATACATCAGATGGGCATTGGATCAGAAGACTCAAGTTGGTAAAGAAATAGTTCTCGCATCGGCTGTCCTTGCGGTTATCGCTGAATATGGATCGACAGAGGGGACGTCTATCCTGCGAGATCAAGTTCCTTCTCTCTTCCAATTCTACGAGGAGCACATGATGACGACACTCCTCAACAAGGCGAGGGTGAGTCTCGACCCCAACCGGAAACTTACTGCCAAAATTTCACTCAATAATTCCTTTTCTCACTCAAAACAAGTCAATCGATTTAATTTCCCGTTTTCATAATCTTGTCTTTCGTTTCGCATCGATGAACTGTGTTAATATTTTTATTTGGTTAACTTATGCGATTAATGTTTTCCCCACTATGTAAAATAAGGTATATTGTTAAAAGCTATATTTCTGTAATACCTTTCTAATTTCCGGACTGGAAGAAGCAGGTTCAATAATTATGTACCGGCTCGTACATTGTCACAGTACTGTTTGCCATTTGGTAATGCCAGCATCCTGGCATTACCAAATGGCACGTTACTACAAGCTCGTATTTTACAGTAATACCGTTTGGAATTTTTAAATTCCACCCCGGACTTAACGTTAGTACCAGCCTATACTTTACGACAGTGCTGTTTGGCTTTTGTCAAACCACCCCTTACTTTATGTTAATACCGATCTATACATTAAGACATTACTGTTTGTCAGTAGGCAATGAAACCACTGACTTTACGCTATTACAAGCAAGTAATGTAAAGCAGTACCGTTTGGCATTTTGCAATTCCACCCCTGACTTCACGTTAGTACCAACCCATATATTTAGACAGTACTGTTTGGAAGTAGGCAATACCACCCCAGACTTCAAGTTAGTACGAACCCATACTTTACCACAGTACTTATTGACATAAGGCAATGCCACTCCTGACTTCACCTTAGTACAAGCCCGTACTCTAGCGCATTACTCTTTGGCATTTGGTGATGCCACCCCTGACTTCATGTTTGTACTGGCCCGTACTTTAAAGGCAGTACTGTTTGTCATCTAGCAATACAACCCAAGACTTTACTTTAGTGTCGGCCTTTACATTACCGCAGTATTGTTTTCCATTTGGCAATGCCCCCCCTGACTTTACGTTAGTACCTGTCCGTACATTAAGACAGTACTATTTTTCAGTAGGCAATGCCACCCCTGACTTTACGTTAGTACAAGCCCGTACTTTAGCGTAGTACTCTTTGGCGTTTAGCAAAGCCACCCCTCACTTCACGTTAGTACCGGCACATACTTTACGAGGTACTGTATGGCATTTGGCAATGCCACCCCTTACTTCACGTCAGCACCAACCCATACTTTACGACAGTACTCATTGGCATTAGGCAATGCCACCCCTGACTTCACATTAGTACAAGCCCGTACTCTAGCGCAGTACTCTTTGGCATTTGGTAATGACACCCCTGACTTCACGTAGGTACCGGCCAGTACATTACCGCAGTACTGTTTTCCATTTGGCAATGCCACCCCTGACTCTATGTTAGTACAAGCCCGTACTTTAGCGCAGTTCTCTTTGGCGTTTAGCAAAGCCACCCCTGACTTCACGTTAGTACCGGCACATACTTTAAGAGAGTACTGTATGGCATTTGGCAATGCCACTCCTTACTTCACGTCAGTACAAGCCCGTATTCTAGCGCAGTACTCTTTGGCATTTGGTAATGCTACCCCTGACTTCACGTAGGTTCCGGCCAGTACATTACCGCAGTATTGTATTCCATTTGGCAATGCCCCCCCTGACTTTACGTTAGTACCGGTCTGTACATTAAGACTACTCTTTTTCAGTAGGCAATGCCACCCCTGACTTTACGTTAGTACAAGCCCGTACTTTAGCGCAGTACTCTTTGGCGTTTAGCAAAGCCACCCCTGACTTCACGTTAGTACCGGCATTTACTTTACGAGAGTACTGTATGGCATTTGGCAATTCCACTCCTTACTTCACGTCAGTACCGGTCCGAAATTTACCGCAGTATTGTTTCGCATTTGGCAATGGTAATCCTGACTTCACGTCAGTACAAGCCCGTAACTTTACCGCAGTACCTTTTGGCATTTGGCAATGCCACCCCTGGCTTCACGTTATTACTGGTCCATGCATTACGACAGTACTGTTTAGCATTAGTCAATGCCACCCCTGACTTCAAGTTAGTATAATCCCGTAATTTTACCGCAGTACCGTTTGTCATTTGGTAATGCCACGTTAGTTTAAGTCTGGAATTTTACCGCTGTACCGTTTGGCATTTGGCAACGCAACCCTGACTTCACGATAGTACCGGCCCATTGTTTACGACAGTAGTGTTTGGCATTTGGTAATGCCACCCCTTACTTTACGTCAATACCGGCCAGTACATTACCGCAGTATTGTTTGTCATATTGAAATGCCACCCTTAGCTTCATGTTAGTCCAAGCACGTACTTTACCGCAGTACCGTTTAGCATTTGGCAAAGCCACCCCTGAATTCACGTTAGTATCGGCCTGTACTTTACCTCAGCACTGTTAGTTATTTGGTTATGCTATCCCTTACTTGAGGTAAGCATTTACCCCTACTTAGCCACAGTACTGTTTCCCCTTTGTTAGGGCCATCCCTGATTTCATGTTAGTAATAGACCATACTTACTCAACACGAATTTATTTCATTCCGTGATGCTTAAAGAATGCCTAGACTATGTCGTAATACATACTTCGATCAGTACTGACCATTTGACAGTATAATTGGCAATAATTGATACCACTCGTGGCTTCTAATTGTTATATTGCTATACTTGTGGATTCTTATAATGTATTAAATTTTTGTTTTCAGAATTGCCGAATCCATCTGAACAATAAAACGGAATTGAAATTATTACGAAATGAGGACATTTTTTCCATAATGTGTTCTTGTGAAAGTCGTGAAGGAAAGGCAGTGCTTTTCTCGAATAAAAATATCCGATCGCAAGAGATAAATAACTCGAACTCCCTTCGCTCTCGTCAGCTAAGCTGATATCGCAGTACGAGGAAGTCTTTCCTTTTCTTGAAAAGTGTGCCGCTAATAATAATCTCTCGTAACATATGACAGTAGCCTTGCCGGTGGCCTTGCAGGGAGTAACAAGGATATACTTCGCGGAATAGAAGCTCCTGGAATAGATTTCGTCATCTTCCGAAAGTAAGCCATTCCATTTATAATACAATTCCAGAAATGTCTTTGTTCAAAGTTGTCTCGCCCAACTCACTCCACTGCGACCCTCCTGGTGATTTCATTGGCCGCGAGCTCTTTGGGCAAAAAATAATTCCTCATCCTCCTGCTTCGTTACCTGCCCGTCGGCTGACATAAAAAGGCGGCGTTTGAGAAGCAAAGCATTCACATCATCGACTCAGCTCAAGAACTTAGTAGAATCAGTAAGAGAGAGAAGCACTGACTAGTCAGCCATTTCCACTACAGAACATCAGACGACTCTTTGTTGTGTAGTTTATTCTCATCAGATCAACGCTCTTACGGAGACGATCCTCATTCATAAGGCATGTTCATTTTTACTGACGAGTATTGCCTTTTACGTTGGTGAGAACCAAGATTCTGGTTTAGCTACAGTTCGATTGAAAGAAATATTCGTATATATCACTTTTAACAGGAACGAGAATTTGAATTTTGAGAATTTTTATCCCATTTCAACTCCTAGACAAATAACCTGATAAATACTTAAATTAATTAACTACAGTTATGTATTTTTAATAATTCATTTTACCAATCAAGGCATTTTGATATGGTCGATGCATTTTTGGATTGATTATACTCAGGAGTTTAAATGTACCAGCTATGAAATTTAGTTGAATATTAAAATTTTCTATCAATAAATACACCTAATTTTTATTTGAGAACATTGACTCTGATCAATAATTAATTACCCTCTTGACAGTCAACGAGAGTCACTTTAACTGCCATAACTACTAACTAAACTATTGTTTAATTCCTTATAAAACATTTGAAAAAAAAACAAACAGTATTGTGTTATAAATCTGAAATTTGTCTGATCCATCCACAGGGGTAATCCATCGGCAGTACACCTCCGTGATCTCCACAGCCGACTCTGCAAGAGATATATCTCCAGGCATAGTGTAGGCAAAATCTCCATTCCTGCCAATTGTTAAACAAGATCGTAATAGACTTTCACTCGGCTCAGAAAGGAACGTGGTTCATAACTCTCTTGAGGTCGAAATGGAGGCGCTTTTATTCGAGTTGATGCCTAAATATCCCGTGGAGGGGTTCGTTCGTATTTTGCAACATTTGCCATATATTAATGCGAAGAACGTGGGCGAGAGGACGCTGCTCCATCAGGCGGTGATGTTAGGGAAGCCGAACTGGGTTCGGGAGATCCTGGAAGCGGGGGCTGATCCTTTGATAGTCGACAGGTATGGTCATAGCGCACTGAAAATTGCGAAAACCATGGTCTCCAATCACCCAGGGAACAAGGAGCGAGAGGATATACTCAAACTGCTTCAATCTAGACACAATATTAGTCGGCCAACAAATGTAGAATTGATAAAGGACGTGAAAACGTTCTTTTCCACCGAAATTGCTGCTTCCCAGAAATCAATGGAAAAACAGATATCAGGGATTAGGTGTGATTTAACTACGGAGTTATCTTCAGTTAAACAGTCTTTGGATAAAGTTTTGGGAGAACATGGCAACACAGTAAGAAAAGAGGCGTTAGAGAAAATAAGCAGGGATCAAGAAAATGGTTTCTCAATTGTTAACAATTTAAAGCAGTCCGTGGCTGATTTGGGAAACGAAATAAAGGGCGTGAATTCCATGGTAACCACGCAAAAAGAGGCATTGGCGAAAATAAGCAGGGATCAAGAAAATGGTTCCTCCATTGTTAACAATTTAAAGCAGTCCGTGGCTGAATTGGGAAATGGAATAAAGGGCGTGAATTCCATGGTAACCACGCTAGGAGAATCTTTGGCGGAAGTAAAAAAACAACAGGGTAGCACCGTTGCTAAAGTGGACACTCTGCAATCACTGATGACCACGGAACTTACTTCAATGAAAGAATCCATGGAAACACAGATGAAAGAGATTGTTGCTAAATTGGAGAATTGCAAAAATATAGGATCGCAGATTCCGAAACCCAGCCCGCTAATTGATGAAACACCGAAGCCGGTTGAAGTGCCAACGCCAACAGGACCACCAATGCCAACAGAACCACCAATGTCAAAAGGACCGCCAACGCCAGAGTACAAACCCGACAGAGAGGCGTGCGTCGAGGCGATGATGCGGAAGACGGAGTTGAAGCCCTCGAACGAAGACAACATTTCGAAAATGAAGAGATGGTACGAATATCTGTACGACGAGGATCGCATCACGTCTTCCATTCTCGAATTCCTTCGATTCCAGTCGAGCGTCAAAGTTATAGTCGATTTCGAATCTTATGACATCCAAAGAATTAAACCGACATTGAGAGACCACGACGGGAGAGAAGGGAGTGGGAGTGGCTTTTATTCATTCGCCGACTTTGAAGAGCGAAAGGCGTACGTGAGTGGGAAATGGAGTGATGATAGATATGCTATTGTTTACCTCGCAGTTGAATTTTCGCAGCTGTCCGTGTATTTGGCGTATAATAACAGAGGGCTTCCATATTCGGGAGAGGACGACGGAGAACAGCGACTCAAGAGAATCCTCGAGGAGGCGGAGAGGAAGAAAAGAGACGGAGTGGTACTGAATAGTTGGATCACTTATGCACTGGGTAAACAGAATCAACTTGGCAAGGAGATATATTTGACATCGGTCATTCCTACGATGATCGCCAATTATGGATCTTCGGAAGGAAGGTCTGAGCTGAGTGAACAACTCCCGTCGCTCCTCGAATACTACGATCAACGCGTGGTGGCGACACTGAGCAAGGAGACCAAGGTACGTGAAGAATAAATCCTTATTTCTTAAATTCAATTCCAATCCATTTCAATTTGTAATAAATAATTAGAGCACTTTATTGACGAACGACGGTAAATGAAACATTTTCAACAACACATTCAAGTAAGACGCCATTATTCAATCTTGTCCATTCGTCAAAGTGCACGGAACTGTCTCTCTGTAGTTCGAAAAACAATCTAATCTCTCGATTTATGAGTTTCATTTGTCTTTTTCATGAAAAACATTTTTACTCTCAGTTCGTGATTCAAATTTAATGTAAAATTTTTGAGTGACGTCACGAAGGAAAAATTCACAGGAAGAACTAAAATGTAGATTTTGGCACAACTCTTAAGACGGCTCCTTACTGAGGATAGGAAAATTGTTTCAGACGTTCAACTCTAACGCAGTTATGGCTTTGCCGTGAAAGATGGAGACTTGTAATTTTTGTATTATGTAGATGAAAAGTCAATTGTTGATTTCAATGGAGTAACTTTATCATGCAGTGATTGTGTTTTATATAAACAAAAATCAAACTATTTAAGGATCTTAAATTTTTAAGATTTTTTTTGCTAATATTCCAAGGCACGCTAGATTTCCAACGCTAGATTTCGAAAATGAGGATTATCAGCTCACTTATATTAAAAATTAGTCTTCTACGTACGCAAAAAATCAACAATCACTGTTGTCGCTGTTTTTTAATCATGGCTATAACAATGTTAAAGGTACAAGCCTGCATTGACTACGGAGTAGAATTTTATTCACTTCAAATATTGATGCCTATAGATTTGCCTCCCGTCCAAAGTGGAGCTTTGAGGTTTTCACTGGCAGGTTCTTTTAAAATTTTGGAAAATATACTATCATCTTTTGAACTCTAATACGACTCTATTCTACATTGATTGCAGAAAATCTTTGAAAGTGCAAGGGGATAGCAGCATATGTGTGCGCCATGTGTTTGAAAACAACGGCATTGTTGCTGAAGGAGAAGCAACTGACTGATTTTCGACAAGAATGACAGATTGAAAAAAAAATCAGCTCCTTACAATACAACCATCATGTTGCCATGAGAGAATAACATAGTCACACATGTTCAATGTTCTTATTTAGAAATCTGTAATTTTTATTGTATTTTTCTTAAAGTGGTTGAAATAATATTTTCCTATTAAATAATGGTTTCCTTTTTTGGAACAGAAGTTATTGTGTCTTTATTATATTGAAATATGATTTGCTTAATTAAGAATTATAATTTGTAGAGTAATAGAATAACTCAGTGAGAGTTTGATATAAAAAACATTTAAGAAGTTTTTCAAAGAAATATTTGTAGCGACATTGAAAGTTTGATATATTGTTTGATGTACCTAAGTAAATATGTCCTTAAGTAGTTATGTTAAATGCGGTTTCAATTTTATTTAATACTTTAAGTCATGCAATGCCAATGACAAAATATTTTATATGTATGGTGTTGGAGTGTCTTATTCTATATATTTTACTGTTTGATGAATATTCCATTTAAATTAAACCTTAAACTGCCTGATTTTGTTCAATAGTTTTAATACATTCCTGACAAAACAATGTACGTCAAAATGCAATAAATTTGACTTTGAATTTGATGAGTATAATTTGATATTGTTCCTTTGACTTTAACATGCAAACATATTTCCCAATTACTTTTCCTTTCGTAATTTTTGCTAATAAAGTATTGATTCTACAAAAAATGAGCATTTTCTATTTCTAGTAAAACATATTTTCATTTTAAGTAAAACAATGAATGAAAATATTCATCTAAGTATTAATAATGTTTAAAATAAATATATTTGGCGTAAACAAATATTTAAGGATTGGCAGACCTAAATAAATAACTTAAAATTATTAATTTTTAAAATATAGCGTGTTTTGAAAAAAAAAGTCACTTGAGAACGATAGTGGAAGCTCACTTGCAATGTATTGCGGAATATCAGAATGGCACCCTATTCTCATTGGTCCCTAGCAACTGGATCATTTTGGAGATGTTAGAAACAGCTATTACTTGTAAAAAAAATGGTTTGTTATTCTTATAGTTACATACTAAAGATGGAATGCATTTTAGCTTAGCTGTCTGATGAATAAAACTGCATTGTCTTTTAAATGCACAACGGCAATTAATCATACGTACGTACGCTTCGACTTTTGTAATGTTGATGAATAATTAATTAAATGATGCCCTTTAAAATAAAATGGTTTTATTAAAAAATGAAGCGTAAATTAGAAATTCATTTTGAGAACCTTTACAACTGGCTCACAAATGGAAGAAAGCGATTATTTGTGACTAAAAATAAATCCAAGCAGCCACCATTTGTGAAAAAAAAGTCTTTACCATTACCTTATAGGTAACGTGGTATAAAATTACCCATGAATTAGTTTATGCGATTATGAACTCTTTTAAAAATGCCAAGCATCGAGTCGGGTTGTTGTGTTTGTTGAATAGTGTAAAAGTGTTCCAAGTTTCGATCAAGAATAGGATTAATCTGCAAACCGAACCTTGCCTCGACCTTTACAGCAATTTCTTGACTATTGTATTTGAAATCACAGGTCGCAATTAGGACTAGGGAGTTTCTGACGTTAAGTCTAGTGCATCACAGATGTTGGTTCCATACCTTAGTTTTAGTCACAAATAATCACGTTTTGCTTTTTTAAGGTCTTTAGCGACATCTCTCAAATTTAATTTCTCATTTTTTGTACAGTTTTTCATGTAAACCATGTTGTTTACTTTTTTATATTTATCTTATTATACAGTTTATAGTTTTTGAGAATGTTATGTACATTTTTCATTCAACTTTTATCGATATTTTATGGATAAATCTTTTGAAAATTGACAGTAAATCTTTAATGAAAAATAATGGAATTATATTTTTAAAGTCATAAAAATGTTTAAATACTTGTATTTATATAATCTTAGTAGGAATTGGACCATTTACATATATCATGGTGTCTTTTTGAACCTTGTAAGCGTTTGCGTCAAAATAACACGACAGTTTAGCAACCAGAACACTTTCAAATCGACACCTATCCGCCAAAATTCTTGTTACAGCAAACAACAGCAAGAGGCCCACTAAACAAGCTTCGATTCTGATCAGAACCATGTGAGACCATGGCTTGTACATCTAAATACTCCGTGGTAAGAATTTATCTAACAAAAAAGAATATCTATCTTGGTATGAATATTAAATGTTTTACTTGAATTACGACACAATTTCATTAGGCTTAATGAAGGTAGGTACTTCATAGTTCTAATTTTGTCTGCAAACAGTGGGCAGACATGCATTGCCTGAAAAACGCAGCAGCCTCCTGCAACAGTTTCAAAACAAACAAATCACAGATTTAAACCGCAACTCAGCTTCAAGTGCAGTGTGTCTAGAAGTTAACAGATGACTAATAAATGGGTGCTTGTAGTTGCTAAAGAATTAATCATCGGATTATTCGAAAGGACAGTTTAACTCGTGCAGTGTGGGTAACTTTTTGTGCCTTCGGTCCCGTATCTGTAGTATTAGTATTGGAATGTTCAAAAAAATACGTCAACTCGTACTGTGCATTTAACTTACTTTTCCTTAGTACAAAGGCCCGTAGTTGAAGAAATCATCAACGGATTACACTAAAAACACGTAAAATTGTGCTTTACATGGTACTTACACTGCCTAGTTTCAAGAGGCCTGTATTTGTAGTATTATTCATTGGATTATCTGAAAAACACATTTAATCGTGCAGCATGGATCACTTACGCGGATTTCCTACGTACAAGGGGCCCATGTTTGAAATAATCGACATCAAATAATGATAAAAACTCATAAAATTATGGTTATCAAAATTCTATGGTTTAAGAAGGTTATTTAGATAAAAGAAAATTTCTATGTGAGAAGAAAATTCATGCTTGGTACAACAAATTAAAGAATACTCATAAAATGTGCATAATTAAATTATCAGGATGAGCAGGACCTTTCAGAGAAGTCTTTTTGTGCTCACATAGTAATTTTTTTAACTTCTGGTATACCAGAGAATCAATCATACATTGTCACTAAAATCAGCTCTATTAGTATAGTTCTACTTTAAAATAATAAATGCTTTGTCACCACGAAACATGACTGATCATAAATAAGTAATCTAAGCCTATAATAATAATTTATAAACCTGTAATTTGTCGGGCTATGACATTTTCTCTAATGCCAAATTTAAACTTATGTCACTTTGTAATCATGAGTTAGAATAAGTTCCCTGTCCTTCAAGCTGACTTTTTATCTCTTTCTATTGACCGATCATCAAAAAAAAATTTAAATGAAGCGTCCGCAGCTGTGTAGTGATATGTCGGATACCCTCGGCTACATGAGGTGTTTAGACTTTTCCTCATTGTCCGACCACTGACGTTAGTGTTTTTGCATAATCACTCAGTTGCGTTCAACTTTCACAACATTCGAGCAAAGTTGATTCATTTCGTGGAGAGCAGTTACGTTTATGCAAAATAAAGAGTCATGAGAAAGTATGTCCTCATAAATAAATATTTCTTCTTGAGAATGGTATTTTCTTCATTAATATCCAATGTTACTATCGCCAGTAAAATTAGCAATAATTACATAATTGTATCAGTAGATGTGTACATATGGAAATGAATGTTTCAAATGAACATTAAGAGAAATAAATAAAATCTAAATATAGTGTAATACATTTCCAATAAACTCTCTATGATAGATAATCAATGGTACGTATGTCTGTGAGAAAAAGTCTCACACGCGACCGCTCGTGTGATAAGTAGCTTGGCGACCACTCTCGGGGAAACATCATTGGGATATAACATCTATGAGTTTTGTCAAAATTTAACAGCACAGTATTTAAAAACATCGCACATTGTCTCCAAGTCTTAAGTGGTTCCTTACATATTCGGCCCATCGTCTGTGTCAAACTCTGTTCACTCAAAGAAGTTGCTTATGCAAATCACCAATTTATATTTTATTCAAGTCACCAATTTTGCAACTATTTATTAAGGTATCTTACAATGTGTGCCATTCTCTCTATTTTAATTAATAAATTACATATCTTTGTGTGAAGGGTCCTCTTGAAAAAAGGAAGGTTTGCAGGTGCTTCAAGATTCGTCCTCCGCCATGTAAAAATGGGTAACTTGGTTATGCTACATGATAACATAATCAATCTGTGTGATAGAGGACATTCAGCTTAATCGATTCCTACTAAGCAAAAATACATGTTCTACAAAATTGTCACTCATTGACATTTAGTCGATTCATTCGCTAAATTTTCAAAAGACATCTTTCATCACCAAATTCACATTCCTCTTCTGTGATTGATGAATATTTTACTGTAAATTTCTGTTTTTAGGACATTCAAATATTTTTAACAATTCTAATTTCATAAACATAAAATTTCTCAAAGAACGTTGCATAGAATACATTTACAAAAAAAAATGTCCCTCTCTAAAACGATGGAAGAGATTAGAATATCAGTAGGTAACTGGTCTTTACCATATCACCTACTGCTTGTGGTACAGCTATGACGTTGGCCACTGATGTCAATCGTGAATATTCCTCAACAATGTTGTCCCCTTCATGATTCTCTTTGCCGGCCAGTGATTCCCTTGGTTCATTCTCTTCCTCCTCCTGACAATGGAAAATAGAATGCAATATTCGTAGAGACTATAAAAGAGGTTATTAGGTCATGTTATATGAGAAAATAAATCACTTATACCGTAGGACACTCTCCCTGTTCAAGTGGTAAGCACACAACATTTTAAGGTCCTACATCTAAAGACTCAATATGTTGAACATTCTCCTGATTGCAAGTCACTGCTTCTGACAACGAATCACCTGAATCAACATCTTGTTTTACACCAATCTAGAAGAAAAGACACATCTCTTATGAAGGCTTTGAGAACTACGAGACATTATCTTGATAAAAGGCATTATGTTTATTTTTAAAAATCAGAAAAGTATGACGAACATTTCAACTTTTTAAAAGGAAAACAAACTCAGTGATCTCAAACAATGGATGAAGCTAGAAGATTCACAACAAATACTTAAATTGCCTCACCGGATCTAAGGGGTCAGATAAGGCTGCACCACTGGAAACTCTTGTGCACATGAATTCATCCCTGAAAGGGTTCTCCTTACCGCAGGTCTCTGCATCTGACAATGATTTACCGGCATCAGTATCTTCTTTTACACCATACTGGAAGAAGGGACTCATCACTCATTAAGATTTTGATAACACCACTCCACTTTATTGATAAAAGCCAATACATTAATGTATAAAAATAATATTTAGAACAATTTGAGGGCCTTTGCATCTTTTTAAAAGGCAAACAAACAACAACAACAGTGATTTCAAACAACGGAGGAATCTAGAAGATGCATACCTAAGACTTAAGGAGGTTCCACCGCGACTGTGTGAGTCAAAACAAATACTAAATTCCAATTTGTTTATAGTTTGTCCAAAATATCCTGCATTCAATGATGAAAAGCGTTACCTATAGAAACCCAAAAGTATAAAAGTACAAAAACTGCAGATTATTCCACGAATGTATTGTAAATGAGCACTTTTTCCAGCCATAGGAGCCGACTGCAGCGCCATTTCCTACGAATTACAGCATTTTGACTTCAATTACGGCATTAATTCTTCAATAACTAGAAATATAAGGTGGTGAGATGCCTAAATTTTATTTTTATTAAATTTCTCTGGGTTATTTCCTTCTAAGAGACAGTTTTCCATGAAAATGGCATTTGTATTTTATGGAAAAATACTATTTTTCCCCGTGGTTCTGTCATTCCCCCATTGAGCACCATGTAATTTCAAGTTCAATTATAGAATTAAAGGGCGTGGAAAGGTATTCTTTTGTTGTTCATACCAGATAAAGACAACTATTTTTCTAAAAGTAAACCGAATATGAATAAAATGACATTTAAGTCATTTCACGGTGGAACCAACTTAAGCTGCCTCACCAGATCTAAGGGGTCAGGTAAGGCTGCATCACTGGAAATTCACGTGTACATGAATTCATCCCTGAAAATGTTCTCCTGAACACAAGACTCTGCATCCGACAATGATTTATCTGTGTCCATCTCATCTTTTATATTGATCTGGAAGACGGAATGCATCACAAATTAAGGTGACATGAACACCACCACATTCTCCATTTAAATAAAACAAGAATTATACACCACAATATCAAGAGTTTAAAAATAACTTATTCATTGCATTGAAAAAACTTCACAGTTAATGTACATGATTGAAGCTAAATATTATATGTGATATCTCATGTAATAAATGGCTGCTCAGGCTAAATTTGCGGCTAGTAAGGCTTTCCTAGTAGTTGCTGAACATCAGCTGTACACATATTCAAATATGTTTAACATGAATAATACAGTGAAGTCTTTTTGGAGTGAAAGGGTTGGAAGCCAAAGTTTTCCGATTCACTAGAAAAAATATTTTGAATTGATATCCTATTTCATACCATATTTTAAATGACACCTAAACGAATCAATCAAGCTGTAACAATAATTACATGCTTTAATTTACATTGATGAATGCAAAATACCATTGATTTTATTTCCCCACGTACAAAGATCGATTAGTTCCAAAACATCCATTTAATGTCAATTATTAGCCATTTTTGTCCCTATCAAGCCATTATGAAAAATTAAGAATTATCTCAAAGGAATAAAAATATCATAAGACACTAAATATATCCTTTTTGCATTAACTTTTCTTCATGTTAACCATCTTTCAGTAACGAATAACATTTGTCTTTTTTTTAATGCACATATGTTGATAGCTAATGTGAGGATATACATGTATTCACAAAGTAATTTCATTTCCAGTAGCAGAAGGACCATCCCACACCATTTATATGCTTTGATTACACCATTAAGAGGAAAAATTGATCAGATCATAAAAATAGGTCATAAGCTCTTGGAACTATAGCAAACAAGTACGCAAACTTATGGAATTATTGTAGAATACTTGGGAAACGTTGTTTGTAATCTTTCATCTGGCATCTCAAATATTCCCATGAGTTGCAAAATACTCCTGATGCCATTGTATTGAGGTTGAATTTAAATATTTACAGAGGTCCTTTTACTATGTATATCTCCCAAAGATATTACCCTGCCAGCCTCCGTGGCGGCTGAGTAACGCTCTTACCTGCTAACCCGCGGGTTGTAACATGACCCTCCGAGTCCCCGGCAAGCATCGGGTTTCATTGCCGTCATAATGGCCGAAGACTCGAGAGGGGTTGTGCAGTAATCGCAGCCACGTCCGATGCCCATCAGATGAGTGGCTACGCTGCTGTCGGGTCATGCGTCCGCAGTAGATGGAGTGACCCCAGGATGACGGCCTTCTGCATGCGTGCAACTAGTGATTCCGCCTGTGCCACGCAGGACGGAATGCACTTGATGTTATTTAACAGCGAGCCCTTAACTCCACCGAGCTCACCTATGTTGAGGACTACCAGTTTCAGAGAGTGTCCGGGGTACATCTGTCGAAGTTCGAAAAGCAGTCTTGATACTTCGTCCGCTTTTCCACCTCCTTCGCATCCATGTTAGTTTCAGCCGGAGCCGAAAACTCGATCACTAACATGGAGCGTGTGAGGTGGTCGAGGAGAACGATATCAGGCTTGGTCGCCTCCGACTGCCTGGTGGTGGAAAAGGAGTAATTCCACCAGATTGTTCATTTATCGTTCTCCACGACGGACTTAATATCTCCAGGGGCATAGGGCAGCACAGGTGTTTTGTCGATGCCATAATGGTGTTGAAGATGAAAGTATAACACCCGTAGGGCCGCGTTGTGCCGAGCTAAATATGCTGACTTAGCGTAATAACTACAGCCGGAGAGAAGGTGACTCAAAGTCTCCGGCTGGGCTCGGCACGCCCTACATCTCGTGTCCGCAACCTCCGCCTTGAATATAATGCGGCGGTACACGAGTGTGTTTATGACACCATCCTGGCACGCGAGGACAAAACCCTCGGTCTCGGACTTCAGACCGGCGGAGCGTAGGAAGGCAAACGTTAGCTCCTTCGATAGCCCATGCTTTTCGATTTTTCAATAGAAACCTCCATGCATGGGCTTATTAATATTATTATATAACACCTAAGAAACACTGGTAAAAATAACCGAATTGATTAAAATAGAGACTGTTGCCTTTTTCGCATTTCTTGCCTATTTTTTTCACACGGGAATATTTGCCTTTACTGATGAAGTGAATTGTGTAAAAGTTAATGATTTACAAAGCAATGTCACACTTTAAAGGGTTTCATTTCCAACAAAACATTTATTAAACATCTAGGTACTCCATTGAGTATAATTTTAAATATAATGGCATAGAAATTTATTTCTCCCACAGTCCCTTTTTTAAATATGTGACACTTTTATTAAATATACATATAGTCTTAGATATAATTAAAATATCATAAGAGTATCATCAATTAAAGAATAGCAGAATATAAGGAAACTTGGAAAAATATTGAAACACATGCAATGGAGCGATAGATAGCCAGGGAATAATAAAGAAAAACATTATAACAAGCATTTAAAATATAGCATTTGAGATTACAGATAAAATGAAATTGAAAAAAAGACAACATAAGGTTGTTTAAACAAAAGATCCTTAAGGGACAATGTGTTCATTGAAAAATATGGATGAGGCCCGAATTACAGGGAGGGGTAAGAAGAAGAAAAAAAGAATAACTTCCAGAAATTATCTAAGTATCAGATTTTTTAGATCTTTTTATGTGCCTCTTATCCTGTTTACCTAAACTTCCTTGATAAGTTATGGTGTCAGCATGGCTACTACCACAATCTGCATCAAATTCCGCTCAAACAAAAACTCCATCTCTATGGCATGTGCAAATCATGTAAAATTAATTTCTTGAGAAGTTGTCGAGAGTAGAGAAAACAGAAAAAAATCCTTTTGTGTTTTTTGTTGATATTGGCCTTTTTTATATCTTCACATTGTCCCTTAAGGATCTTTTGTTACTAGAAATAGAAAATGCTCATTTTTTGTAGAATCAATACTTTATTAGCAAAAATTACGAAAGGAAAAGTAATTGGGAAATATGTTGGCATGTTAAAGTCAAAGGAAAAATATCAAATCATTCTCATCAAATTCGAAGTCAAATTTATTGCATTTTGACGTACATTGTTTTGTCAGGAATGTATTAAAACTAAAGAACAAAATTAGACAGTTTAGAGTTTATTTTAAATGGAATATTCATCAAACAGTAAAATATATAGAATAAGACACTCCAACACCATACATATAAAATATTTTGTCATTGGCATTACATGACTTTAAGTATTAAACAAAATTTAAACCGCATTTAACATAACTAATTAAGGACATATTTACAATGGTACATAAAACAATGTATCAAACTTTCTATGTCGCAAGAAACATTTCTTTGAAAAACTTCTTAAATGTTTGTTATATCAAACTCTCACTGAGTTATTCTATTACCCTAAAAATTATAATTCTTAATTAAGCAAAGCATATTTCAATATAATAAAGACACAATAACTTCTGTTCCAAAAAAGGAAACCATTATTGAATAGGAAACTATTATTTCAACCACTTTAAGAAAAATACAATAAAAATTACAGATTTCAAAATAAGAACATTAAACATGTGTGACCATGTTATTCTCTCATGGCAACATGATGGTTGTATTGTAAGGAGCTGATTTCTTTTTCATGCTGGCATTCTTGTCGAAAATCAGTCAGTTGCTTCTCCTTCAGCAACAATGCCGTTGTTTTCAAACACATGGCGTACACATATGCTGCTATTCCCTTGCACTTTCAAAGATTTTCTGCAATCAATGTAGGAAAGAGTCGTATTAGAGTTTAAAAGATGATAGTATATTTTCCGTTATTTAAAAAGATCATACCAGTAGAAAATTCAAAGCTCCACTTTGGAAGGGAGGCAAATCTATAGGCATCAATGAAGTGAATAAAATTCTACTCTCTAGTCAATGCAGGCTTGTAACCTTAAAATTGCTATAGCAATAATAAAGAGCAACAACAGTGAATGTTTCTTTTTTGCGTGCATGTAAGACCAATGTTTAATACAAGTGAGATGATAATCCTCATTTTCGAATCTAGCGTTCGCAACGTGCCTTGGAATATTAGCAAAAAAAATCTTAAAAATTTAAGATCCTTCAATAGTTTGATTTTTGTTTATATAAAACACAATCACTGGATGATAAAGTTACTCCATTGAAATCAACAAGTGACCTTTCATCTACATAATACAAAAATTGCAAGTCTTCATCTTTCACGTCAAAACCGTAACTGCGTTAGAGAGGAACGTCTGAAAAATTTTCCTATCCTCAGTAAAGAGCCGTCTTAAGAGTTGTGCCATAAGCTACATTTTAGTTCTACTTGTGATTTTTTTTCGTGACGTCACTCAAAAATTTTACATTAAATTTGAATCACGAACTGAGAGTAAAAGTGTTTTTCATAAAAAAGACAAATTAAATTATTAAAGCGAGAAATTCGATTGTTTTGCGAACTGCAGAAACACACTGCCGTGCACTTTGACGAATGGACAAGATTGAATAATGGCGTCTCTTTTGAATGTGTTGATGAAAATGTTCCATTTGGCGTCGTTCGTCAATTAAGTGCTCTAGTTATTATTCTCCAGAAATTGAATAGGAGTGTAATTGAATTCAAATTAAGAATTTATTGTTCACGTACCTTGGTCCTCTTGCTCAGTGTCGCCACCACGTGTTGATCGTAGTATTCGAGGAGCGACGGGAGTTGTGCACTCAGCTTAGACCTTGCGACCGAAGATCCAGAAAAGGCGATCATCGGAGGAACAGCCGATGTCAAATATATCTCCTTGCCATGTTGATTCTGTTTACTCAGTGCATATTCGATCCTCCAATCCAGTCGCACTCTGTCTCTCTTCTTCCTCTCCGCCTCCTCGAGGATTCTTTTGAATCGCCCTCCGTCACCCTCTCCCGAATATGGAAGCCCTCTGTTATTAAACGCCAAATACACGGAAAGCTGCGACAATGCATTGGCGAGTTCATCAATAGCATATCTCTCATTCCACCAATTCCCACTCACGTACGCCTTTCGCTCTTCAAAGTCTGCGAATGAATAAAAGTCACTCCCACTCTTTTCTCTCCCGTCGTGGTCTCTCAATGTCGGTTTGATTCTTCCGATGTGATCAGATTCGAAATCGATTGAAACTTTGACGCTCGACTGGAATCGAAGGAATTCCAGAATGCAAGACGTGATGCGATCCTCGTCGTACAGCATTTCGTACCGTCTCTTCATTCTCGAAATGTTGACTTCGTTCGATGGCTTCAACTCCGTCTGCCGCATCACCGCCTCGATGCAGGCCGCTCTGTTGGGTTTGTACTCTGGCGTGGGTGTTCCTGGTGGCGTTGGCACTTCAACCGTCTTCGGCGTTTCTTCTATTGGCGGACTGGGTTTCGGAATCTGCGATCCTATATTTTTGCAATTCTCCAACTTAGCAACAATCTCTTTCATCTGTGTTTCCATGGATTCCTTGCAAGAAGAGTGTTCCGTGGTCAACAGTGATTGCAGAGTGTCCACTTTAGCAACGGTGCTACCCTGTTGTTTTTTTACTTCCGCCAAAGATTCTCCCAGCGTGGTTACCATGGAATTCACGCCCCTTATTTCGTTTCCCAAATCAGCCACGGACTGCTTTAAACTGTTAACAATTGAGGAACCATTTTCTTGATCTCTGCTAATTTTCGCCAATGCCTCTTTTTGCGTGGTTACCATGGAAACTAACTTTGCCTGTTCATTTTTCGCGCTATCGCATACCTGATGTAAAGAGTCCACCTTGGACACGGTGTTGCCAAGTTCTCCGAAAACTTTATCCAAAGACTGCTTAACTGAATTTAACTCCATAGTTAAATCACTCTTAATCTCCGATATCTGGTTTTCCATGGATTTCTTGGAAACAGCAATTTCGGTGGAAAAGAACGTTTTCACGTCATTTATCAATTCTACATTTGTTGACCGACTTATATTGGGTCTAGATTGAAGCAGTTTGAGTATATCCTCTCGCTCCTTGTTCCCTGGGTGATTGGAGACCATGGTTTTCGCAATTTTCAGTGCGCTGTGGCCATACCTGTCCAATATCAAAGGATCAGCCCCCGCTTCCAGGATCTCCCGAACCCAGTCCGGCTTCCCTAACATCACCGCCTGATGGAGCAGCGTCCTCTCGCCCACGTTCTTCGCATTAATATAAGGCAAATGTATTAAATTCTGAACGTACTCCTCCACGGGATATTTAGACATTGTTTCGAATAAAAAATCCTCCATTTTGAACTCAAGGGAGATTTGAACCACGTTCCTATCTGAGCCGAGTGAAATTCTTCTGCGATCTTGCTTAAGAATAGGCTGGAATGGAGATTTTGCCTTCAATAGGCCTAGAGCTCTATCTCTTGCAGAGTCGGCTGTCGGTTCACGGTGGTGTACTGCCGATGGATTACTCCTGTGGACGGATCAGACAAATTTCAGTTTAAGAACACGATACTTAAAAAAAATGTATTTTAAGGTATTAAACACTATTAAAGGTAATAGTTATTGCAGTAAAACTGAATGATGTTGTCTGTCAAAAGGGTAATTAATTCTTGATCAGATTCAATGTTCAGAAAAAAGAATTAGAATTATTTACAATAGTAAATTGCAATATTCAACTAAACAGCATAGCTGGTACATTTGAAATCCTAAGTATAATCAATCCAAAAATGCACTAACCATATCAGAGTGCTTTGCTTAGTAAATTAAAATGAATAACAATACATTTTCTGTAAATAATTATTTTAATTATTTCTCAGTTTCTTTTTTTAGGGGTTGAAACTGGATAAAAATTCTCTATATTTGACTTCTCGTTCGTGTAAAATGTGATTTATACGAATTTTTCTTTCAATCGAACCATGGCTGAGCATGGATCTTGGTTCTAACCAACGTAAAAGGTAATACACGTCTGTGAAAATGAACATACCTTGTGAGTGAGGATGATCTCCGTAAGAGCGTTGATCTCATGAGAATAAACTACAAAACAAAGAGTCGTCTGATGTTCTGTGCGGAAATGGCTGACTGGTCAGTGCCTCACTCTTACTGATCCTACTAAGTGCTTGAGCTGAGTCGATGATATGAATGCCTCGATTCTCAAATGCCGCCTTTTTATGTCAGCCGACGGACAGGTATTGAAGCAGGAGGATGAGGAATTATTTTCACTCGAACAGCGCGTGGCTAATGAAATCGCCAGGAGGGTCGCAGTGGAGTGAGTTGGGTGGGACAACAGCGAACAAAAAGACTTCTGGAATTGCATCACAAATGGAGTGGCTTAGTTTCAAAAGAAAAAGAAATGTATTCCAGGAGCTTCTATTCCGCGAATTATACCCATGCTTCTCCTTTCTAGGCCACCGGCCTGGCGATTGTCATATATTACGCGCAATATATTTATAGCGGCACACTTCTCAAGCGAAGGAAAGACTTCCTCGTACTGCGATATCAGCTTAGCCGACAAGATCGAAGGGAGCTCGAGTTAAGATATCTCTTGCGATTGGATATTTTTATTCGAGGAAAGCACTGCCTCTCCTCCTCGACTTTCACAAGAAAACCTTATAAAAATAAATGTCCTCATTTCGTAATAATTTCAATTCCGTTTTATTGTTCTGATGGATTCGCCTATTCTCAAGACAAAAATGTAATACATTATAAGAATCCACAAGTTATGAAAAATAATTATTAGATGCCAAGAGTGGCATCAATTATTCCCAATTATACTGTTTAATGATCAGGACTGTTCGGAGTATTTATTAAGGCATAGTCTAGGCATTCTTTAAGCATCACGGAATGAAATAAATTCGTGTTTAGTAAGTGTGGTCTATTACTAAAATGAAGTCCGGGATGGATCTAACAAAGGGCAAACAGTACTGTGGTTAAGTAGGGGTCAATGCTTACGTCAAGTAAGGGATAGCATAATCAAATAACTAACAGTACTGAGGTAAACAATGGGCATGTACTAACGTTATGTTCGGGGTTGCATTGCCAAATGCCAAACGGTACTGCGGTAAAATTACGGGATTATAGTAACCTGAATCAGGGGTGGCATTGCCAAATGCCAAATTGTACTGCGGTAAAGAACGGACTTGGACTAACGGGAATTCAGGGGCTACACTGCCAAATGCCAAACAGTACTGTCGTAAACTACGGTTTGTACTAACGTGAAGTCAAGGGTGACATTTCCATATACCAAAAAATACTGCAGTAATGTACGAGCCGGTACTAACGTGAAGTCCGAGGTTGCATTAGCAAATATTAAAGAGTATTGCGGTAATGTACGGACCAGTACTGACGTGAAATAAGGGGCGGCATTGCCAAATGCCAAACATTACTGTCGTAAACAATGGGCCGGTACTAACGTTAAGCCAGGGGTGGCATTGCCAAATGCCAATGGGTACTGCGGTAAAGTTACGGGCTTGTACTGACGTGAAGTCAGGGCTGGCATTGCCAAATGTCAAACAGTACTCTCGTAAAGTTACGGGCTTGTACTGACGTAAAGTCAGGGCTGGCATTGCCAAATGTCATACAGTACTCTCGTAAAGTATGTACCGGTACTAACGTGAACTCAGGGGTGGCTTTGCAAAATGCCAAAGAGTAATGCGCTATAATACGGGCTTGTACTAACGTGAAGTTAGGGGTGGCATTGCCTACTGCGAAAGAATACTGTCTTAATGTATGGGCCGGTACTAACGTAAAGTCAGATGGTGCATTTTCAATTGCTAAACAGTGCTGTTTTAATGTATGGGCCGTTACTAAGGTTAAGTCAGGGTTGGAATTGCCAAATGGAAAACAATACTGCGCTATAGTACGGGCTTGTACTAATGTGAAGTCAGGGGTGGCATTGCCTAATGTCAATAAGTACTGTCGTAAAGTATGGGTTGGTACTAACGTGAAGTCGGGGATGACATTTCCCACTGCCAAACAGTACTGTCTAAATGTATGGGCCGATACTAAGTCGCATAGCAAAATGCCAATCGATACTGCTGTAATTTACTGGCTTGTAATAATGTGAAGTCAGTGGTTTCATCGCCTAATGACAAACAGTAATATCTTAATGTATAGATCGGTACTAACAAAACGTAAGGGGTGGCTTTGACAAATGCCAAACAGCACTGTCGTAAAGTACAGGCCTGTACTAACAGGAATTCCGGGGTTGCATTTGAAGATACCAAAGGGTGTTACTGTAAAATACGGGCTTGTAGTAACGTGAATTCAGGGCTAGCATTGTCTTATGCCAAATATTAATTGCGGTAATGTAAAGGCCGAAACTACAGTGAACTCATGGGTTGCATTGCTAGATGACAAACATTACTGCCGTAAAGTACAAGCGTGAAGTCAGGGGTGGATTTGCGAAATGCCAAATAGTTCTGCGCTAAAGTACGGGCTTGAACTAACGAGAAGTCAGGGGTGGCATTGCAAAATTCCATACAATACTGCGGTAATGTACGTGCCGGTACTAACGAGAAGTAAGGGGTGGCATCACCACTAAATAACAGTACTATAGTAAAGAATGCTATAAAACTAACGTGAAGTCAGGGTTGGCATTACCATACGACAAAGAGTACTGCGATTAAGTACTGGCTTGTAAAAACTGGAAGTCAGGGGTGGCATTGCCAAATGCCGTACAACACTTCGCTAATTTACTTGCCGGTACTAACAAGAAGTCTAGGGTGGCATAACCATATAACTTATAGAACAGTGGTAAAGTAAGGGACGGTACTATCGTGAAGTCAGGGTTGGCATTGCCATAATTCATACAGTACTGCACTGAAATACGGTTTTGTACTAACGAGAAGTCAGGGATTGATTTCCAAGAGCCGAATGGTACTGCGGAAATGTTCGGGCTGATACTAATGTAAAGGCAGGGGTGGCATTGCCAAATGCACATCTATACTGCGGTGCTGTATAGGCCGGTACTAAAGTGAAGTCATTGGTGACGAAGAGTGCTATGGTAATGTATAGGCCGGTACTAACGTAAAGTCAGGGGTGGCAGTGCCAAATGGCAAACAGCACTGCGGTAAAGTACTAGTTGGAACTAACGTGAAGTCAAGGGTGGCATTCCTAAATGCCAAACAGTAATGTCGTTCGGTTCCAACCTTGAAGACAGGGGACGCATTGCAAATGCCAAGGAGCACTGCGCCAAAGTACAGGCTTTTACTAACGTGTCAAGAGTGGCCTAGTCAAATGTCAAAGAATACTACGGTAGAGTACGAGACAGTACTATCATGAAGACAGGAATTGCATTGCCTAATAACAAACAATACTGTCGTAAAGCATTGGCCGGGCCGGGCCGGTACTTACTTGAAATCATGGGTGGCATTGCCAAATGCCAAACAGTACAGTCGTAAAGTACGGGCATGTGCTAAAGTTTAGTCAGGAGAGGCCTTGCAAATTGCCAAAAATGTCAATCACTTGGCAAATGTCAATCACTAGTTCCAGAATGGAATAAATATGACATTTAATATATTTGTAACTGAAGACATATTCAAACACTAATTAATTTAAGAGAAATATTATAAAATTTTCAGATTGTTAAATCACATAATAATTATTTAATTGAAAGACTGAAGTGCAGACACATTACACATTAAAAATCAGTTTCTTGAATTGGCATTCCTCTTGCTATTGTGTGACGCTATTGCTTCATTATTATCCACGAATATCATATGATTCCGATGTAATTTATAATTTTTAAAAATTATTTTGAAAGGTGTGTAAAAAATAATGTGGGCAACTATTTTGACATACTACTTTATGATGTGACTGTATTATATCATAAATGAATTAAATGCCAATAATGTCGTCAAAATAGAAGCAGGTATGATATATTAAATATGAGAAGAAATTGCTAATTTATCCTTGAGGTGAATGCCAATGCATAAAACATACAAAGAAAGAAAAAAATAGAAGGATATTCATAGTCACAAGTAATCTCAGATTAAATTCAATTTTAGATTATATATCTCTGGATTTTTCTACATGAATTCTTAGTAAAATAATAGCTGATTATTTTGCTGAATAATCATGAATTCATTAACTACGGTTGAAAGCGTCATCAATTAATATTTTGATTACGTATTCTTCATGAAGTCTTCGGAGTACGTCATAGGCTGTTCGATTTGCTATTCCTAAACGCTGTTTTGCTGTCACAATTTGTAGGCTATTCGAGTCTTATGACTCAAACAACCTACATACAGTAGCCAACAAAATATAGAAAAATTGACGAAAAAATAATTCTACCGATGAATGGGCTCTCGCATCCAACCATATAAATAACTTTTAACACCTTTGCCAACCTGTCCTAACATTTGCAAAACGTCTGAAATTTCAAGGGCAATGACGAAAGGAGGATTCCGGCGTCGCTTGAAGAGCTATAACTTATATATTATCAACAATATCGCAGAAAAATGTAACAACAATACAAATTTCTCATTAACGTATGCATTTCGTCAAAAAAATGGATGGAAAAGGTGAAGAACTAACGGAGAAACGACGCCATAAAAAACGATGATTTTTAAACATTTAAATTTTAAATTTTCTCAACAGTGGCAAGATAAATTATGTTTAAAATTTTACTGTTATTTTTTAAGTCATTTCTCTCAATTACAAGGTACGTGGAAAGATTGTGCCTTCTTTATTGTCACGTGGAAAAATGGTCAAAGTAAAACCTGCAGAAGCAGCGCGCTATTTGGTTAAACGTTAGAATTCTTCGTATATGAACAATATTGGTGATACAAAAAAACAGAAACAAAAAATGCAAAAAGACAACGCTTTTTATGGAAATATTTTTGAAAATAAAAAAAAAACAAAAAATAGGAAATAAAAAAATAACAATTTTTAATAGTTCAACTACAAATATCTCAAAAACCGGGGGCTGGATTTTGTTAAATATACTTATGTGAAGCAAATAAATCTTTTTAAACAATAAAAAAATATAATATTTAATGTGCCTTCCTTGAACACAGATATATGGCTCTAATTTTAATACGTTGCAAGTGACGCCACGGCCCCCGGTGGGGATATTATTTATTTCAGAGAGAGTATTAATATAACAAATTTGTCCTGCGTTAGATAACGGAAGCAATCCCATTTCCACTGAAAATTGAAAGAAGAACTTCAAATAAATTTTCCTTATTTCCAACACTTGAGGATTAGCAATTAAATGTTAATTGAACAATTTTCTCGAAAATCAGATGATAAATGCTCTTCCAATTTCACTAAATGAAAGTCCGCACGTCAATTCCTAAGCTGCTTAATTCCGAATTAATGTGCAAAAGATGTAAACGACGCTATAAACATTTGTTTTAAAAAACATTAGCGCAATTTCTTTCTCCGCCGCGTGGCGCACATGGATCTACGGAGTAATGGAAAATATTTTTTTTCTTAAAAATCGGTGAAATAAATTTAAATAAAACTCGCTAGAAAGAAGAAACTTAATTAATATTAACAATAGACACTACATAGTTCAATGTGCTCTCTTCGTGAGCGTTAACAAAACCCACGATCCCGCGGCCACGCAGTTCGTCCATTCCCCATAAAAACACTTATCAATATTTATTTTTCTTCAACGTTTGTTAACCAAGAGACAATGTTTTACGCAGATACCTATAACAAACCAATTTTAATAAGGAAATTAAAAAAAATATATATTTCATGAAATTTTCCGCTTGGCCACAAGAGGCCATCACAAATTTCACTACACGCTAGGCGAATAAAACATTTTCCCCATTCTAAGCTCATTTTATAAAAATGTCTAAATTTGGTAGTACATAAAAAAACTACACATTATAATGTGACGTCTTCGTGATTATCAGCAATGCTCGTCAAAAAACCACGACCCCCTGGACACAGAGAATATCTACTCCCCGTAAAAACACTGTTTTTGTCGTTTTTTTACTCAAAGTTAATCAACTTTCAGCCAATGTTTTTACGCAGGTGCCTAGAACAAACCATTGCCAATGAGGAAATTAGTAAACGTAATTCACAAAAGCTATCGTTTAGCCACAATATTTCATCCCAAAATTCATTACACGCTAGGCGTAAATACATTTTCAATATTTCAAGCGAATTTTATAACAAGGTTTCAACAGTCTCATGTGATGGCAAAAATGGGAACAAAAATGGCAACAGTTAGTTTTGGCCTTCGATCGAGTGTTAATAATTAAATGTTTATGAACAATTTTCACGAAAACCGGGGGATTGATATTCCTCAAACTTCGCTAAATGAAAAACAATTCCTCGAACTCTAACGTGTATATTGCCGAACCAATGTGCCCACCTTGTGAGCGACGAGATATACATTTGTTTATTTGAACTTCAGCGCGATCACATTATCCGCCACGTGGCACTCAACTATTGATGGAGTAATGGAAAATATTTTTAACTCAAAAACCGAGAAAATAATTTCATTCAAACTCTGTAGGATTACGAAAGGAAACGGATTTTCCAAGTGACACACCATACATTTCTACATTTCAATGGGTTCTTTGCGTGAGCGTCGCCATAGTTTGCCAAAGAATCACGATCTCTCGGACACGAAGTTCATCCACGCCCCGTAAAAACACTTTATTCAACATTATCTTTCTTCAACGTTTGTCAAATTTGACACATGGTTTTTCGTATATACTCAGAGTAAACCATTTCCGGCAACGTGGTTGAAGAGGCGTATGACAAGGGCCTTCCTCAATGGAATAAATGCAAGGAGATCGAGCAGCACTATTTGTTGTCTCTCGAACCACACCATGCCGTTACCGTTGAAAATAGTTCGGCCTCTATTTCTCTACCCTTCGTTTCCTAATCCACATATGAGAAAAACCTTGCAAGTCAACTCAAGGGTGTGTGGCAGGGGGTGAGTTGTCACCAAACATGCAATACACTATACCCTACAGTTACTGTAACTACGACTAATTATGCATTTGCATAAATCACTAATGCTTGCTATGAGGAAAAGCCTACAAAGCATGCACTACACAACAGATATGCTCCCAATGTTCGAGGGACCGTTAATGTTAAACAAAACTCTACTTACGTACTACATAAACGGACAGAGACTCAAGAGGAATGCAGAACACATGCAAATCGTGCTGCTAGGACAAGGTAGCAGATGAGGATGCAAGTATTAGGGATTACTACTAGTACTAAGAACTATATTACCCATCCAAAAACCTAGTTTAAAGGCTCTTTGGCAGCTGTTATAGTCCCTTATCATTCGTGGGAAAAATGAAATTTTAAATCTGTCCCTTCTGCAGTCCAGTTCCCTAGTTTTATTCTCATGATCGGATCTAACGTAGCACGTTGGATTTCGTAAAATATTATGAATGTTGTCAGAGAATAAATCGATTTGGATCTTACATAATTGATTGACTTTAAATATTAATCGACGGTCTGAAAGCGTTTCCCATCCCAGTTGCTTCAAAAGGTCAGATTATCATACCGGCCTTTTATGCACGCATTTAAACTAAGTTTTAGAGCCTACCTCATAAAGATCCCAAATACTTGCAGCATATTCCAAGTGGGGCCTAAGAACGGAGAAGTAGTAGATTTCCCCAACTGTATCGTCACACTTGTGAAGTACTATTTTAACAAATTCCAATTTACGATTAGCTTGGCCGTTAATTTCCCGAATATGTTTATTCCCCGATAGATTAATAGTCAGTTTGGAAGAAAGTTTTCGTTTCCAAAAATTCGTAATAATGTATTTTCTCATGTTTCATTCTAGCTGCCACCCATCGCACCACTCCTGTATTGCCTTGAGGTCCTCAGTTAGCTCTATATCGCTAATTATTAAGGCTACGCATTTCTCTATACAAAACTGCCTCGTCTGCAAATAAACTAAGCTTACTGTCAACTGTTTCACCGATATCGTTTATATGTACAAAAGGAACAGAAGTGGGCCTATGGAAATTCCATGTGGGGCACCTGATGTGACTTTTACTTCATTAAAGATAGTGCCATATAATACTATTGTATGGTGTTGTTCGTCTTTCATTATTATTTTTCTACCAATGCAATGTTCAATGAAGGTTTTTATTTGCTCGTGAAAAGTTTCTACGCAGCATATAGCACGCAACAGTGAGGCATAGTAAAAATATAACGTGCTAAAACTGCACACATGCACTTCTCTTTAATAATCCTAGATTTTTCCTCTATTAATGTCAAGTACCAAGAACGAATTGCTTGCTGCGACGCAATACTAACCTTGGGAGGGATCATCTGCGTAGTTTACGTGCACCTCGTAGGATATTGTACATTATCCAGCTTACATGCAATTTTTGCAATTTTCGACTCCATTTTCTCGAGAAAGAATTTTTGTCAGCGATGCAAAAAAATCCTAGGATTATAGCCTAGAATATAAAATATGTTTGATGTGTCTATTAAAATTAAGTCAGATAAAACACTGTTGTTCGACGATAACTAGGGCATCATGGAGTACATGCTGAGAAACGCAGATAAAAACAGGACGTAATGGAATGAAAGGCTCGTATTGTCATTATATTATGTTCAAATGATTTAGAATCAGACTACATTGTGATTCAAGGCTACGATATGTGATTGAAATGAAGAGTCGCGAGGTATTTATTTTAGAATATAACCTTAAATGTTAAAATGTCAAGTATATTCAAACATGTCTCAAAAAAGTACTGAAATGATTTTTCTTTTTAAAGAAATTTGATAATTGTTTGTTGAAACCACTTCGAGTCCGAATTTTACAAAAAAAAGTAATTTATTTGTTCCCGCGCTTTCCTCATCTCTAATAGTCGTTATCCATTCCTAGAAATGTATTCATGTGCATTCCCCGCGCAAAATCTATCCCCTTCACCTTGCATTAACCATCCGTGGCTCTCATTAACCTGTACTATAGCCCATACCATCCCCCAGAACCGCTCAAACATGAACTAATGTAGGGAGTTGGACACTCTTTTGTAGACAATCAAGAAAAGATATCAGAATTGCAGTTTAAGTGAAAAAATACAAATTTTGATTCCTGTTACTGTCATTTGAAATATTCAGCAGCTGTTTCATAATTACAGCAAAGTGAATATTTATTAAAAAGGCTTGCATACTACTTCAAAAAGATGGGATTCTAGATATACCAAAGAAATGGGAATTGGGGAAACTATGCAGTTATTGGCTACAATACACACAACTCAGTTGATGACCTTTATGCTATTTGGTATGAAAATATCGATAATTGGTTACTTAATATTTTGTAGAGCATTAGAGAACCTAACTTTAAGATCGACGTTGCAAACGATTTGAGCACCAACAAAACAACCTCCAAAAGGAAAAAAGGTTAACTTTTTCTCATCTACGAACACAATTGAGTTGCGGGAATATTCACAATAAATAGCTTCGGCCCTGCAAATCATAAGTGAACGTTTTAAACAAATCTTATTTAAATTGCCTTCAATCAGCTTATCCAATACAAAATAAAAAAAAATAATGTCTTCGTAGAGTCAACCGAAATTAAATTGGTACCGTCGTTATCTCTGTGCCGAGGAAGTCGACTGTGGTGTAAGTTATCACTATAGCACTCTGCGTTGACAGATAAGTGAGAAAGCATTATTTTGTGGTCCATTGTGTCCATGCGTTTTATTCCTTTGAATTACTTATCTTTGCCATGGTGGTTTAATCTACGAAGCATGTTCTAGAATGAATATATAAAAGACGACAGACGTTCTTTTCGTTTAGAAGGTGATCGTTATAATATTGGCATTGACAGTACGTAATTCAAATTACAAATAAAATGAAGAAATACCACCTTCATAACAACAAATCCGACAGACCAATTTACAAAAAGTAACTCTTTCCTCAATGCCCACATTATTGTTAATCCAAAACCAAATATCATGAATGCATAAAAACAATATTATTGAAAAATTGTTCCTTCAGAACATAAGTGAAACTATAGAAAGATAATTGTTGAAACCTAGTAAAATCACTGACCATTAGTTGCCGAAAAAAGTGTAGACGTTATGACTGGCCTTCATTCTCTGGGTGAACAATCAACTCGGCGAAAAGAAAATACTGTCGCACAAAATGAGGAAGTGTTATCTCTCTCAGAGAACCGAAAAAACTAGAAACCACATACCTCAAAAACATTAGTCGGGAATTAAAGTTCAACTCCATATACTTATTGTTTACAAATACTAAATGCCACAGACAGAATATTGCACTAGAAGCATAAAAAACTTTCGACGAGCAGAGAGTTAAGAGTAAATACATGGAAACAAAAATGTTTCCAGTAACATTCGAAATTTGGTTGCTTATTTATATAATTGTTAAATAAAAAGTAAAGAAATGCCTAGAAAATTGTCATGTGTGTAGTATGAGTATAAAAAAATATGTTTCCAATTAATCAAGGCTTAAAAACATGCGCTCTTATCATATGTTAGAAAAGCAATGTCTTATTTATTTTTACTGAAATGAATTTTCGTTAAGAACTTTACGCATTTTTTTATGTAGGCTACCTATGTAGGCTACTTATTCTCAAGGAAACGTATGAAGTTCTGATTTTTTAAACTATTTTTTCCATGACTAGTCGTGCAAATAGAACAACATATTTAAAAATCAGACAAATTCGGTAATAATGTGTTCAGGGAAAATATGAGTTAATACGAATGAACGCAATTCCATTATTTCTGTATGACTGCCTTACTATCTATTAGTTGTAATGTTTTTTTGAAACATATGTTCAGTGTAAAAAGCACTTAAAATAATAACACCCTATCACAAAATGAATTGTTAGAAGGCTGAAAGACTTTTCAACAGGCTAGGAGGATTGTTACTTTCAAAATGACTGCGACAACGAGTACTAGAAAAATTATGAATTGCTTTAATTTGGGTAAGTTAATAAAAAAACAGAAAGTGAGACGTTTTTCAATAATTTAGATTCAATCCAAGTACAATATTTGCGATATAGAGAATAATTCCATTTGAAACATATTATCTAACATATTTTGGAATACGGGTGTTCAAGGTGAATGGTATTTCACAAAATGTCGTTAAATTGGATATTTCATCAGGGCTTAACCGCAGCGGCTGAGCAAGAATATATCTGTGGCATATATCATTCGAGCAAGATGTCAATACGAATTTTTAAAGCAAATACCTTGTGAGTGAGGAATGGCCTCGTTCTCAACGGCGTTGCTCTGCTTCGTCTGGAGCGAAGAACGGTTATCTGCTGGAATTGGTCGATGAAAGCACTCTCAAATCCTTCTACGTTGAAAACTGGAAGAAAGGAATAAACATATTTCATTTCGATTTATAATGTACTTAAAATCTATTGAAACACGTATGTATCTGGAGATAAGTCGCAAGCGGAATGTATGACTAGCATATGAAATTAGAACACATTGTAGTGGTTTTAAAAAATCAGAAGCACGACTTTTAGAACTCGGATACTCAAAACGTTGGATTCGCTTGACAGTAATATCTGGATGCAAGCCAAAATGTATTAATGCAAGAAAATGTTTGCTATAACCAGCAGCGTAGCCTCGTGAGACTATACGAAGTAGCTTGTTTGAAGAGAGAAAATTTGTACTTTAAATATTTCTCCGATTCTTTGTCTATGGTTTGAAATAGAATAAACATTCTCAAAATTCAAATCCTCCTTAGACTTTCAGAGGATGTACGAGTATTTCTTGCAATGGAACCATGGCTGACCATGGATCTAGCATTTTACTATAGAAAAAGTTTATAAACCTCGATAAAAATGATCATACCTTGCAATTGAGGATGGTCTCCTTAAGAGCGTTGATCTGTTGAGAACAAAGTACGGTTCAAAGAGTCGTCTGATGTTCTGCGCTGAATTAGCTGACTGGTCAGTGCCTCTCACTCTTTCTGATCCTTGTAGGTGTTTGAACAGAGTCGATGGTGTGAATGACTCGCTACTCAAACACCGCCTTTTATGTCAGCAGACGGGCAGGTAACGAAGCAGGAGGATGAGGAGATATTTTTTGCTCTAAGAGCTCGCGGCCAATGAAATCACCAGGAAGGTCGCAGTGGAGTGACATGGGTGCGTCAACTAAGTGGAAGGAGAATACCTAGAATGGTATTATAAATGGAATGGCTTAGTATCGGAAGATTACGAAATCAATTCCAGAAGCTTCTATTCCGCGAAGCATACCCATCCCACTCCCTGGACGGCGACCGGCCAGGCGATTGTCACATGTTAGGTGTGATATATTATTAGCAGCACACTTCTCAATCGAGGGAAAGACTGCGATATCAGCTTATCCTCGGACTGCGATATCAGCTTAGCCGACGAGAGCGAAGGGAGCTCGAGTTATCTCTTCCGGTGGGATATTTTTTTCTAGAGGAAAACTCTGACTCATATACTCGAATTTAACAAAAGGAGACCTTATAGAAATAAATGTCCTCACTTCCTGTTTATTTTATTTCCGTTTTATCGTTCATATGGATTATTCCAAGACCCGACTTATATTCTTAGATACCTCTGAATGCGCACACGTGTGTACCTAAGGCGTTTTTACAATTGTTCTTCTCAAAGATGTGAGAGTGCGCGTTTCCCTATTACTATTTGTTATTGTGTTTTCCTCCTCTAAATATTCTTGTGGCAAAGTGACGACCCATGGTTTAATAAAAGGCAGACATTTCTGGGTCGATCATTTTCAATAAAAAAATCCTATGCAACACAAGAATCCTCAAGTATTGAAAAATAAGAACTAGAAAACATGATTGGTATCAATGTTTGCCAATTATACTGTCACATGGTCAGGACTGATCAAAATATTAATAACGACATAGTCTAGGCATTCCTTGAGCATCACGGAATGAAATAAATTCGTGTTGAGAAAGTATGGTCTATTACTAACGTGAAGTCAGGGGTGACCCTTCCAAAAGGTAAACAGTACTGTGGTTAAGTAGGGGTCGGTGCTTACGTCAAGTAAGGGGTGACATAACAAAATAGAAAAGAGCACTGTGGTAAAGTACGGGTCAATACTAACTTGAAGTCAAGCGTGCCTATCGCAAATGCCAAACATTGCTATGGTTATGTACGGGACAGTACTAACGTGAAGTCAAGAGTGGCATTACCTAATGGCATGCAGTACTGTGGTAATGTGCGGGCCGGTACATAATTCTTGAACCCGCTTCTTCCAGTCCGGAAATATAAAGGTATTGCAGAAATATAGCTTTTAACATTAGACATCATTTTCCATTTTATGGAAAACATTAACCACATAAGGTAAAACAATTAGGCTGTTGAAACTACTCCAGAAATATGTTCCAGAATGGAATAAATATCAAATTCAATATCTTTGTTTCAGACACCATATTTAAATACCAAAAAGTTTGTTAACTATATTATTACATTATCATATTATTGCACGACATAATAGCTATTCTATAGCAAGACTGAAGTGGAGACACATCACGTAGAAATATCAGTTTCTATAATTTGCATTCCTATTGCTACTATGAGATGCTATTGATACATAATTATCCACGACGATCATATGATTCCAATATAATTTATAATTTTTAAATAATATTTTTTAAGTTGTGTAAAAAAATACTGTGGGCAACTTTGTCTATGTAACACGTTGTGGCGTGATGATTTTATTTAATTTTTGAGTTAAATGCCAATTTTGTCGTGAAAAGAGCAGCAAAAATAATGTATTAAGTATCAGTATAAAATGCCACTATATCCCTAAAGTGAATGCCAATGCATGTTTTCCAAAAGAAAATCTGGCATTCATTGTCACAAGTGATCTCAGATTAAATTCAATTTTCGTTTACATATCTCGGATTAATTAAAGTTTGCAATTAATAGTCGTTCAAAAATCTCTAGTTTTTATCTCAGTTTTATCAATCATTAAATATATAGTATATTTCTGTTAGAATTCTTCGTAAAATAATAACTGTTTATTTTGCTGAATAATCATCAATACATGAACTACGGTCGGAAGCGTCTTTAATTAAAGTTTTGATGACGTATTCTTCATGCAGTCTTCGGACCACGTCATAGACTGTTCGATTTGCTGTTTATCTACGCTGTTTGGCTGTCACAATTTGTTGGCTGTTCGACTCTTATGACTCAAACAGCCTACATGTAGAAGCCAACAAAATATAGAAAAATGGACGAAAAAATAATTCTATCGATGAATGGGCTCTCGCATCCCACTATCTAAATAACTTTTCACACCTGTGCCAACCTGTCCTAACTTTTGCATAACGTCAGAAATTTAAAGGGCAATGAAGAAAAGAGAATGCATGGATGCGCTAGACAACTTTTAAATAACAACTTTTCTAGCACTTTTTATATTAAATGTTATTTATAACATTTATTAACAACAAAAGCGCTGAGATATATAAAAAAATATAAATCTCCCATTAACGTATATATTGCTTAAAAAATGTTGAAAAAGGGCCAGAACTAACTGAGAAACGACGTCATGAAAAACAATGATTTTTAAACATTTAAGTTATAAATGTTTTCAATGATGGCGGGATAAATTATTTTTAAAATTTTACTGTTACTTTTTAACTCATTTGTCTCTATCACAAGGCACGTGGAATGATTGTGCATTCTTTATTATAACTTGAAAAAAGTCAAAGTAAGTCCTGCAGCAGCAGCGCACAATATGGTCAACAAATGGAATTTTTCGTATATAAACAAATATGGTTATAAAATAAACATTTAAACAAAAAACAGGCAAAAAGACAGGAAGATAAGAAAGGTGAAATAACAATTTACAAAAGTTAAACAACAAAAATATCTCAAAAACTTAGAAATAGATTCGGTTAAATATTCCTACACAAAGCAAATGAACGTTTTTAAACAGTAAGAAAATAGTATATTAAATGTGCCTTCCTTGTAAACAGAGATATGGCACATATTGTAATACGCTGCAAGCGACGCTACGGCCCCGCTGGGTATATAATTTGTTTTAAAGCAAAGATTGTTGCAACAATGTCGTCCTGCAACTAATGACGAAAGTAATGCCATTTCCACCGAAAATTGAAAGAAAAACCTAAAAAAACATAAACTTTATTTCCTACACATGAGGATAAACATTTTAATATTATTGATCAATTTTATCGAAAACCGTAAGGTTAATGTTCTTCAAACTTGGCTAAATGAAAATCCAAACGTCTGTCTCTTAGGTGAACACAGCCGAACCAATGTTTAATTCTTGTAAATGACGCTATTAACATTTGTTTTATTAATCGTTAACGTTATTTTCTCTCCGCTGCGTGGCGCTTACGGATCGATGGAGTAATGGAAAATATTTTTCATCTAAAAACCCTCGAGAATTATTTAAACTCGCTAGAAAGACGAAACACAAATAATATTAACAATAGACACTATATATGTCAATGTGTCCACTTCGTGAGCGTCACCAAGGCTCGTCAGAAAACCACGATCCTGCGGTCACGCAGTCTGTCCATGACCCGTAAAACAATGTATTCAATATATATTTTTATTCAACGTTTGTTAACTAGGAGACAATGTTTTTATGCAATCACCAAGAGAAAATCAATTTTTAAAGGAAATAAAAAAATTATTTTAATAATGTTTACCATTTGGCCTAAAGAGGCCTTCCCAAATTTAACTACACGCTAGGCGAATATAACATTTTCCACATTCCGAGCGCATTTTATAAAAAGGTTTAAACTATTACTTACATACTCTATACTCTACCTCTTCGTGATCGTCATCAAAGCTCGTCAAAAAACCACGATCCCGTGGACACATAAAGTGATTCCACTCCCCCTTAACATACTTTATTCAACATTTTTTTCTTAAAGGTTTATCAACTTTAAGACAATGATTTTACGCCGAAACCTAGAACAAACCATTGCCAATAACAAAAATTTGTGAATATTTTCCTAAATGTTTACCGTGTAGCCACAATAGGTCATCCCGAATTTCATTAATCGCTAGGCGTAAATAATATTTTTCATATTCCGAAAGGATTTTATAAAAATTAATTACTTAACAAAGATTGTTGCTACAAAGTTGTGCAGTCTGAGGTGATAAACACAATGACTTTCCAACAGGACATTGCAAGAAGAACTTCGAAATAAAATCACTTTAGTGCCTAAAAATGAGAATAAACAATTTATTGTTGTTGATAAATTTTCTTGAAAGCCGGGTGATAGATATTCTATAAACTTCGCTAAATAAAAGATAACTCATCCAGCTCTAACGTGTGTATATTGACGAACCAATGTGCCCACCTTATGAACGACGAGATATACATTTGTTTATTTGAACTTCAGCGCAATCACACTATCCTCCGCGTGATGCTCAACGATTGACGGAGTAATGGAAAATATTTGTTAACTCAAAAACCGAGACATTAATTTCATTCAAACTCTGTAGGATTACGAAAGGCAATAGTTAATTTTCCAAGGGACACACCATACATTTCACGCTGCCCTCTTCGTGAGCGTCGTCAAAGCTCGTCGAAAAACCACGATACTGCGGTCATGTAGTCCGTCCACGTACCGTGAAAACAATACATTAATAATTTTTTTCTTTGACGCTTATCAAATTTTAGACAAATGGATCATGATCGCACGTAGAACATCCGTATACAAACAAAGAAATTGGAATGTTTATTTCATAAAGTTAACCGTTTGGCCACAATAGGCATTTCAAATTTTATTACTTGCCAAGCGAAAATAATAATGCTCCCATTCCGAGCGCATTTTATAAAACTTTATTTCAGAAATATTGTAAAGAGGGTCTGTGTCTTACTGTCTCTTAGTTTTACTTAGATTCTTACTGTCTCAGATGATGAAAACAATGCCTTTCCTACGGGATGTTGAAAACAAAAGTCTCAGAAAGTATATATTTTGGCTTACACATGAGGATAAACAAATGTTTATGAACAATTTTCTCGAATAGCGGGAGAAAGGTCTTCATCAAAATGCGCAAAATGAAAGACCACACACCATTCTCTAACGTGTACACAGTCGAACCATTGTTCCTTCCTTCTAAGCGACGATATAAACATTTCCATTATTGAAAGTGAGCACAATTTTACACACCGCCACGTGGTGCTTGACGATTTAGGGAGTAATGGAAAATAATTTTTATCTCAAAAATGGTGAAAACAATTTCGTTAAAACTGGGTAGGAAGAACTACTATAATAAAATCTACTTCACATATTTCGCCATGTTACATATGCACTCTTCGTTCGCACGTCAGTACCTTTCATTTTCTTCTTCATTTCATTTTAATGGTTGTCATCAAACTCGGCGCAAAGGCCGAGCATCAAATGTTGCTCCACCATTGACTTGGGCGTTAAGGTGAACCAATTTAAGTTTGCTAGCTGGGAAGGAACCAGTCAAAAAATTAGTGTGGGTCATTATTAAGTGTTCTCTCATATACATGTGATGCCCCTTTGAGAGCTACTTTGAGAAAGACGATGAAGAGTATACTTGTTGTAAATAAGCATTGAATTTATCGATTAACCCCTATAACAATCTATCATGGGGCCCTTGGGACTCAAGGCCCTTCTAATACGGATTTTCTGTATACATTCTATCATGGGCCTGCAGAAAAACGTGATATCTCAATGCTAGAGGCGGGTATATCCTTTGAAAATCAAATCTATGGTTGTCAAGGAAATATGTTATTGTTGATTTCAGATAAAAATTTGAGATGTTTCAGCTGAAAAGATGAATTTCAGACAATGTCTGAGGGTAGAAGAAAATCGATTGATAAAATTAGAAACTTCCATTATTCAGCCATCCGATAAAAAAAACTCCCAGGCCTATATCTTCAGTGAAAGTACTTTTAAAAAGCAAAAAATGAAACCACTGCACCGAACCCAATGCTTAGCATGGACCACCAGGGGTGACCTTCGGGGGCCTTTGAGGACCCGGAGGGCTTTTCAATATAGCATATATTACAACCAGACATGTTTTCTATGTACATGCCAAATTTCAGCTCAATCGGTCTAGCAGTTTTTGCGTGATGGAGCCATAGACAGACAGAGACCATTACATTTTTATATATTACTACGGATCACACCCTTAACCCTGAAAAAATAGGGTATCAGTTAATTGAACATTACAGTGTTTGTTGTCTATCAGTGACAAACTCGTGTCCCAAATTTCATCAAAATCGGTATAGTGGTTTAGGAGGATATGTGGAACATACCCACAAACATACATACATACAAACATTGACTTTTATATGTATAAAGATGTGTTTTATGTGAATGATGATCCCCCCATGATTTTAATGAGTGGACGTTTCTGAGCATCGGAGTTTCAGTTGCATTCATGACGAAACTATATCTATGAAAAACTATTTTAAAGACTGACTACGGAAAGTTTAATTTTTCGAGAATCTTGCTGCATATGATAGCGTTTTAACGTTTTGCTTAATGAAAAATGGTATTTTTTCTCAAGTTTTTTAACTTTTGGGTAATTTTATCCTTCCACAGGTAAATCCAATCTGCGTGGCTTAACTCCGTCGATATTAAATAGGAAGGTAGTTTGTGAAAAGTACTTTTCCAAACTTGATATCTATCCCAGCGGTCGGCTGAGGATAGGAGCCCTTCCATTTCATCACCAATGGGCAACAGTGGTGCCGGAGGGATAGGAAACTGCAAGTGTTCCCGATAGAACTTCACCGCAAACGATGATTATACTGTTGTACTCTTACATATTGCTGCCGGACCCATTTGGATGCGAATACAGGGCTAAGGAGTCGATCGGAGGAGATAACGTCCTTAAATTTTATGTCAAGTTTGACCTGGATCCGCCCAATGTGACATAAATGTGACGCAATGTATTCCTCCACTAAAATCGCTCTTTCTTTGGAATAGGGCTCTGCACTTCTACTTTCTTATGCTAGTGCTGATAGGGAACCCCACCGCTTCTACGTAATATCGTTAATTTCTAGTGAGAAATAAAATATGTTCTTCTGAGGGCTCTGGAAATTCAGCTTCTCAAGTTGAATGAAATCATGGACGTTGCCTTTGTGTCAATGCTTATATTTTAATTGGATATTACGGTTACTCTATTACTATTGCTTTCTTATTCATTAAATAAACAGGGTATTTTATATTGTATAAATTGCATGTCTATTTCTTTCATATATTTGAGTAATAAAGCACTGCATATTGGTGTGACATAAATGTCACATTGGGAGGATATGTATGTAAATGCTTCACTATGCAGACGTTGTAACTGCACCGTTTTTCACTATCTTTTCTTGGTTACAAATAATAATTTCCAACATATTTTAAGGGATTCATCGTAATTCATTCTAAAATGTAATTCCATCAATTTTTTATAAGAAATATCGTCATATTTGAAAACAATTCCACTGCGGAATATTGTATAGTACGTTATCAACATTCCAGAGGTATTACATATCTCAAAGCAGTCGAGCTTGAAAATACAGACATCGGTGATGCGATTTCTATCTATCTTTAACTGCTATTGAACCTATTGTTTTTCTGATGAGTATTGTGCTGATGTATATTCCAATGGTCTCTTCGATAACCTGACAGGCAGACAGACGTGGAGGTGGGGCACTTGTAGGGATAAGCAGATCGCACGAGTCCCCTTCTGCACGGTTAAATCAGGTGACATTTCTAATGCGGATCATCCTATGGAGGAAGATTTCGTCTAGGAAAATCCACATCGAAAAAAATTGGACTAAACCCAGAAAGTGGATTCAACGTAAACAATAGATCTTGGTGAAGGCAATGGCTCTATATCTGCGACAGATTTTTCAAAATAAGAATCTTTCCTTGTATATTTTGAATCGGGTTTTTTGTCCTAACGATGTTATTGATTTTCTTGTTCGGAGTCGGAAAAATACGCTGCTTTACTTGGCTGTGGATGTCCTTATATAAGAAGATGCTAAATATTTAATTACCGAATTATCAGATCGGTCTACACTCGGTTTCCTACGAAGCGATGCTATAAGGAAAATGACGGTGATGTGCCAAAAACAATGGTGTTTGACGCAAGGAGACTAAATAGTTGTCTTGAAATGGTATTACTTTATTTTGAAGTAAAACAAACCCCAAAATGATTATGTACGAATAGGTGCTTTCCTAGCGCACGATGTGAATGATTTCTTCACTGTGTTTCCCACCATTGTGCAAAGTTCAGCCAGTGCCGACGTTTCAATTGCTAACTCTTCCATCATCCTCAGGGCGTTGAGTGCTGGGTCAAAATTTGTCCGGGTTTATAAATCTTCCGGCCGTGCGTCAGGTTGTGCGTTGGATTGGCCGTTGTCGATCCTGTGGTTTGTTTTTTCGCGACGTCATAATTATCCTGAGAACTAGTTTCCATGCATGGCTGATAGCGGTTGAAGTTTTCATCCACCAACATCATCTCAATGCCAAAACAATACTGTCGTAAAGTACGAGCATGTACTAACGTTAAGTCAGACATTACAAATTGCCAAAAAGCAATGTCGTAAACTATGGGCCAATAATAATGTAAATTCAGGGGTGGAATTGCCAAATGCCAAACAAAACTTTGCTAAAGTACGTGCTTGTAATAACGTGAAGTCAGGGGTTGCATTTCTAATTGCCCAACACGACTACGGAAGATTACGGGCTTGTACTAACTTGTAGACAGGGGTTGCATTGCCAAATTTAAAATAGTACTGTCGTAAAGTACGGGCTTGTATTAACGTGATGTCAGGGGTGGCAATGCCAAATGCCTATTAGTACTGCTGTAAAGAACGGGGTGGTAGTAACGTCATGTCAGGGGTGGCATTACCAAATGGTAACAGTACTATGGTAACGTACGCGCCAGTAATAATGTAAAGTCAGGATGCTGGCATTACCAAATGGCAAACAGTACTGTGACAATTATCGAACATAATTATCGAACCTGCTTCTTCCAGTCCAGAAATTAGAAAGGTATTACAGAAATATAGCTTTTAACAATATACCTTATTTTCAATAGTAGGGAAAACATTAATCGCAGAAGTTAAAACAATCAGGCTGCTGTAATTCTCCAGAAATTAGTTCCAGAATGGAATAAATATCACATAATATATATTTGTATCCGACGCGATATTCAAATACCAATTAATTTGAGAACAATATTATTGAATTTTCAGATTATTACATGACTTAATAATTATTCTATAGCAAGACTGAAGTGGAGACACATCACATATCAAAAATCAAATTTCTGAATATGCATTTCTATTGCTGTTGTGAGATGCTGTTGCTTCATTATTATCCACTAATATGATATGATTCCGATATCAATTATAATTCATAAAACGTATTTTGAAAGGTGTGTAAAAAATAATTTGGACAACAGTTTTTTACAAAATACTTTTTGAGGTGACGATTTTATTTCATAAATAAATTAAATACCAATTATGTCGTCAAAATAGAAGCATGTGTGATCTATTAAATATGAGTAGAAAATGCCAATTTATCCTTAACGTGAATGCCAATGTATTTTTCCGAAAGATAACGAAAGGGTTGTATTCATAGTCACAAATTATCTCAGATTTAATTCAATTTTCGAATATATTTCTCTGATGAATTAAAATTTGCAATACATAGTGGTCCAAAATCCCTATCTTGCTAATCTCTGTTTCATCATTCTTTGATATTTTAGCATATATAGTCGTCAAATATAATTGATTTTTCTGTAAGAATCCTAAGTAAAATAATAACTGATTATTTGGCTGAATAATCATTTATTCATTAACTACAGTTGGAAATAACATTGATTTATGTTTTGATGACGTATTCTTCATGCAGTCTTCGGAGCACGTCATAGGCTTTCAGAAACTTCAAGGGCAATGACGAAAGGAGAATGCAGGCATGCGCATGAAGGGTTATTACTTTTATTAACTACAATAGCGCAGGAATATGTAACGTAAAAATAAATCCCCCATTAAAGTATGTATTTCGTTAAAAAAATGATGGAAAAGTCGGAGAAATAACGGAGAAACGACGCCATGAAAAACAATGAGTGTTTAAAATTTAAATTAAAAATTTTCTCAATAGAGGCGAGATAAATTTTGTTTAAAATTATACTTTTTTTTATAACTCAATTTTCTCCATCACATGGTACGTGGAAGGATTGTGCCTTCTTTATTATCACGTGAATAAATCGTCAAAGTAAAGCTTGCATCAGTAGCAAGAAATTTGGTTAAAAATTACAATTCCTCGTATATAAACAATAATTGTTTTCAATAAACGAATAAACAAAAAATATGCAAAAAACAACGGTTTTTATATAAATGATTTTGAAAATAAAAAATAAACAAAAAATAGGGAAAAAAAAGAAATAACAATTTCCAATAATTTAACAACAAATATCTCAAAAACCGGGTGCTAAATTTGGTTAAATATTCTTACGTAAAGCAAAAGAACCTTTTTAAACATTACAACATTGTTTATTCAATGTGACTTCCTTGTAAACAGAGACATGGTACATATTTTAATACGCTTCAAGTGACGCTACGCCCCCCGATGTGTATATTATTTTATTCAGAGAGAATATTGATACAAAAAATTCGTCCTGCTTCAGATGACGGAAGCAATTTCATTTCCAAATCTGAAAATTGAAAGATATACTTGAAAAAAAATTACCTTATATATAATACATGAGGATAAACAATTAAAAGTTAATGAACAGTTTTCTCGAAACTTTGAAGGTAAATGACCTTCAAATTTTGCTAAATGAAAGTCCATACGTCTATCTCTAAGATTATTGCAGCTGAACCAATGTGTAAAACTTGTAAACGACGCTATAAACATTTGTTTTATTAAACATTAGCGCGATTTCACTCTCCGCCGCGTGGCGCTCACGGATCTACGGAGTAATGGAAAATATTTTTTATCTAAAAATCTGTGAAATTAATTTTATTTAAACTCGCTAGAAAGAAGAAACTTAATTACTATTAACAATATACACTATATATTTCAATGTGCTCTCGTCGTTAGCGTTAACAATGCTTGTCAAAAAACTACGATCCCACGGCCACGCAGTCCGTCTATGCCCCATAAAAACAATATATATTCAACATTTAATTTTATTCAACGTTTGCTGACCAAGAGGCAATTTTTTACGCAGATACATAGTGGAAAGCAATCTAAATAAGGAAATTAAAAAAATATTTTTCATAAAATTTACCGTTCTGTCACAAGAGGCCATCACAAATTTCAGTACACGCTAGGCGAATAAAACATTTTCCTCATTTCGAGCGCATTTTATGAAAATGTATACATTAGTACATACAAACACTTTACATTATAATGTGCCGTCTTCGTGATTATCAGCAATGGTCGTCCAAAAACCACGATCCCGTGGACACAGAATATATACTCCCCGTAAAAACGCTATATTCGTCTTTTTTTTCCTCAAAGTTAATCAATTTTTAGACAATGTTTTTTATACAGACACCTAGAACAAACCATTGCAAATGAGTAAATCAGTAAACATTTTCCACAAAATGCATCGTTTAGCCACAATGGGCCATCCCAAGTTTCATTACACGCTAGGCGTAAAATACATTTTCATTATTCCAAGCGGATTTTATAAAGATTTATACCAGGTCTAACAGGATTGCAACAAAGTCGTACTGTCTGATATAATTGCAAAACTGCTTTTCCTCCTTGTTTAAGAACAACAATCGCAAAAGTTACAGTTTTTGGCCTTCGATCGAGTATTAACAATTAAATATTTATTAACAGTTTTCTCAAGAACCGGGAGATAGATATTCCTTAAAATTCGCTATATGAAAGACAATCCTCTAACTCTAACGTGTATATTAACGTTGAGATATACATTTGTGTATTTGAACTTCAGCGTGATCACACTATCCGCCACGTGGCGCTTAACGATTGACGGAATAAAGGAATACTTTTTAACTAAAAAACCGAGACAATAATTTCATTCCAACTCTGTTGGATGACGTAACGCAATAATTAATTCTCCAAGGGACACATGATGCAATTCAATGTGCCCTCTTCGTAAGCGTCGTCAAAGCTTGTCAAAAAACCACGAAACCGCAGCCATGTAGTCCGTCCACGTACCGTAAAAACACTACATTCATCATTTTTTTCTTCGGTGTTTATCAAAGTTCATGTTCACACGTAGACATAAAAATGCAAGCTAGGAAATTGGAATGTTTATTTCATCAAGTTAACCTTTTGGCCACAATAGGCATCCCAAATTTCATTACACGCCAAACAAATATGTTAAAACAATAAATAACAAATACTTCCGTTCCGAGCACATTTCAGAAATGTTGTAAAGAGTTTCTTACTGTCTCTGTTGATGACAACAATGCCTTTCCTATGGGAAGTTGAAAACAAAAGTTCGAGAAAGTATATACATTGACTTACAAATGAGGATAAACAAATGTTTATGAACAATTTTCTCGAAAACCGGGAGATAGATATTCTTCAAACTGCGCAAAATGAAAGAACACACAACATTCTCTAACGCGCACACATTCACACCAATATGCAAACCTTCTGAACGACGATATAAACATTTGCATTGTCGAATTTAAGCGCAATGTTACACTACGCCACGTTGTGCTTCACGTTTTAGGGAGTAATGGAAATTAATTTTTATCTAAAAAATTAAAAATTAAACTCGGTAGGAAGACGAATCAGAAAATGTATTACGAGGTGGCAATCTACATTTCAATGTGTGTTTTGCATGAGTGTCACCAAAGGCTGTCAAAGAACGACGTTCCCACGGCTACGCAGTCCGCCCACGCCCCGTAAAAACACTATACTCAACATTATTTTTCTTCAACGTTTATAATTATTGAGACATGTTTTTTTGTTTAAACCTAGAGTAAATTTTTTCCGGCAATGTGGTTTAGGAGGCGTATGACAAGGGCCTTCTTCAAGGGAATAAATGAAAAGCCCTTGAACAGCACTTTTTGTTGTCTCTCGAACCCCACCATGCCCGTTCAAAATAGTTCGGCCACTAATTCACCCCCCTTGACGTTCTCATTTACATCTACAAAATACCCTTCAAGCCACCTCATGTAAGATGTCTACAACATGCATTAAAATTTACCCTAAAGTTAGTGTAACCACGACTAATTATGTATTTGCATAAATCGCTTATGCTTTTATGAGGAGAAGCCTCGGAAGCATGCACTACACTACAGATATGCTCCCAGTGTTCGAGGGACCGTTAGTATATACCAAAACTCTACTTTCCTACTACATAAACGGACAGAGACTCGAGTTAAACAGAGGACATGCACGATGTGCTGTTAGTATTAGGTAGCAGATAATGTTAAAAGTATAAGGGAGTACTAGCACTACTACGACCTACACTACCTGTCGAAAAAACCTAATTGAAAGACACATTGGCAGCAGTTATGGTCCCTTATTGTTCGCGGGAAAAATGACATTTTAAATCTGTCCATTCTGCAGTCCATTTCCATAAATTTATTTTCATGATCTGATCTACCATAGTATGCTGGATTTCGTAAAATATTATTAAAGTTATCAGAGAATTAATTGGATTCGAACTTACATAATAGATTGACTCTACATATCAATCGACAGTCTGAAAGCGTTTCAAATCCCAGTTGCAGCAAAAGGTCAGTAACACTAATCAGATTATCATAAGGGAATTTATAATATCTGGCCGATCTTCGCTGCATGCGTTTAAACTCAGTTTTCAAGCATACCTCATAAGGATCCCAAATACTTTCAGCATATTCCAGTTAAGGTCTAGCAAGGGAGAAGTAGCTGATTTCCCCAACTGTATCGTCACACTTGCCAAGCACTCTTTTAACAAATCCCAATAATCAATTAGCTTGTCCGGTATTTTCCCGAATATGTTTATTCCCCGATCGATTATTAGTCAGTTTGACTCCATGGTATTTAAACGTTCTATATTCCCTAATTTGTTATTATATATGAAATAGATCTAAACGGAAGAAAGTTTTCGTTTCCAAAAATTCATAACAACGTATTTTCTCATGTTTTATTCAGGCTGCCACCCATCGCAACACTCCTGTATTGCCTCGAGGCCCTTAGTTAGCGCCTAATTGATTATCATTAAGGCTACGCATTTCTCTATACACCACTGCGTCATCTGCAAATAATCTAAGCCTACTGTCAACTGTTTCACCGATATCGTTTATAAGTACAAAAGGTACAGAAGTGGGCCTATGACACTTCCATGTGGGGCACCTGATGTAATTTTTACTTCATTAAAGATACCGCCGTCTAATACTTTCGGATGGTGCTGTTCTTCTTACATTCTTATTTTTCCACCAATGCAATGCTAAATGAAGGTTTTTTTTGCGCGTAAAATGTTCCTACGCAGCATATAGCACGCAACAGTGAGGCATATTAAAAATATAACGCGTGAAAACTGTACATGTGCACTTCCCTTAATTAATCCTAGATTTTTCCTCTTTTAATGTGAAGTACCAAGGACGAATTGCTTGCCGCGATGCAATACTAACCTTGGGAGGGATCATCTGCGTACCTTACGTGCACCTCGTAGGAAATTGTACATTATCCAGCGTACATGCAATTGTTGATATTTACTTCTCCATTTTCTCGAGAAAGATGTGTCAGCGATGAAAGTAAATTCCTAGGAATTTAGCCCATAATGTAAGATATGTTTGATAGGTCCATTGAAATGAAGTCAGATACCAACCTGTTATTTGACGATAACTAGGGCATCATGGAGTACATCTTGCGAAACGCAGATAAAATAAGGACCTTATGGAATAAAAAAGCTCGTATTGTCATTATTTTCTGTTAATACGCATTTAGAATCAAACTAGATGGTGAATCAAGGCTACGATCGGTGATTTAAATGAAGAGTCGCGAGGTATTTTTCTTAGAATATGTCCTTAAATGTTAAAATGTGACCAATTTCAAACATGCTTCCAAAAAATAATGAAATGAGTGTTCTTTTTAAAGAAATGTGTTAACTATATGTAAAATCCACTTCGAGTCTGAATTTCATCAAAAATTAATTAATTTGTTTCCGCGCTCTCCTCATCTCTTATAGTCGTTATCCATTCCTAGAAATATATTAGTGTGCTTTCTCCGCGCAAAATATACCCTAGTATTAACCATCCGCGGCTCTCATTAACCTGTACTTGTCGTAAACCATCCCCCAGAACCGTTCGAACATGAAAAAATTTTGGGAATTAGACACTCTGTTGTAGACACTCCAGAAAAGATATCAAAATTGCAGTTTAAGTGAAAAAATACAAATTTTGTCTCTTGTAACAGCGATTTTGAATATCCAGCATCGGTTTCATATTTACAGTTAAGTGAATATTTATCGAAAAGGCTTGCATATTACTTCAAGTAGATGGAATGTTAGCCATACCAAAAAAATGGGAAATGGGTAAACCAAGTTAACCAAGCCGGTATTGACCAAGTTATTGGATAAAATACACACAATTCAGTTGATGAATTTTAAGCTATTTGGTATGACAATTTCGATAATTGGCTATTTGAAATTTTGAAAAACATTGTAATACATTTGTAAGATTATATTTAAAATATTCACGATGTATTGCATTGAAAAAGACTTCTTTCCCTTTAACTTTTTTTTAATGACCACCATTTCTTACATAGTTCGGTATGACAGGAATATTCCGAGCACTTGTTTTTACAGAGAAATTTCTCTTCATTTTCTTAAGTAATTAAGAAACAGTAATGCGGCTATCTCTATTACAAAAAAACAAGCAAGCAGTCTTATTAATAATGTTATTTGTGATTGAAAAAACCTTCCCTTATCAAGTTGCACAAGTAGTAAATGTGGCCTTTCCTCGCTTACTCCTCAGAAATATTTACCTCGATATGAACGAAGAACCTCAAGGATTTCACTGGCATACTGTTTAAGCAATCTTGCACGCCCTTGTTTTTTATTAAAAAAATAAAAATTAACTTATATATACTTCTATAGGCTTCAATAGTGATTGTCTCCAACATAATTCCACGACCTTCTTAACTTTCCATTAGATGGAAAAACATCGCATCCGAAAACATCTTGCTCATTTACTTTGACAACAGCAGTGCTGCTCACCCATTACAAAAACTAATAAAACTTCGTCATCCTGTGTCATCATGGAAAAGGTATTGGATTATCAGTTAAGTTGAATTTCTTAGCAACTAGTAATGGAAACAATGCATGTGATGGTATAGTTGGTTGAGTCAAGTGACTAGCAAGTAGAGCTTAATTATTGTGAACCCGTCAAAAACTAGATTTTATGACCACTGGATTTGTATAAACTAGCATCAGAAAATACTAAGGAATTTGGGATATGGAGTGTGTCATGCAGAGACAAAGGATAATGTGAGCTATTCTTGGAAGAACTATATTCCAGTGCAAAAAATATAGGAACAAGAGAGAATCATCATTTCAAACCCTCAGAGCAGTTTTAAGTCCTAGTAAAACGAGTATCATGCTCAACAAGTGCTTTCATTTGGTGTGTATGGAGTAAGAAGAAGTAACACCGTCAGCAAATGAGGTCTGAAGTATAATTCATATTAATTCCTAAATTAATAGTGCTTTCATCATAATTAATGATAAAAATTTCATTGTGCTCTAATGGATAAATGTATGGTAATGTCAATAGAAACAGTGCAATAACTCAACTTTGGTATTCTAATTCAATATTTTGATAGACCTTGATTCTAGTTGAAAAGACTATGCAGAACTATAAATTTTGTGTATTACGCTGAACTACTTCGTTCATTTATACATATGATATTTTAAGTAAAATTAGCTAATAACTCAACCATCCTATCCATCCAGAGTCAATTTATGTGCAATATATCCCCTGTGCGGCGAAAAATTGAACGGTGTATAGGAACGACCTTGCTAACGTAATTTTGGAGCTACGTTCACAGCTTCGAAAGAGTTAAAAAAATATGTCGATATCAGTCCAAAGTCTTTTTTTCATTAATAAACGTATTAACCCTACCCTACTTAATGAAACAATTGACTTTCAAAAATACTAACAATTGACAGTTTTGCTCGCCATTACTCCCAGTTTCCGTTATTATAATCTCAAGAAGAATTTTGACCCCAAATTTCAATATCGTAGTCCAGCCACTTAATATAAATTATCCGGTCAAGTAAACAGATTAACTAACATTGAAGCGATTTTCTAAAAAATAACAAAATCCGTTATCGTAAGCATATGATAATTATGAACTAAAAATATAAATACTGAAAACGTTGTACTTTTTAATTTTATTACCATTTACTTTGAACAACAAAAATATAAAAAAAGAAATTAAAGCATCTTTACAAGTTTAAGTGAAAAAATGAGTATTATCTTCGTACATATTTTGATTGTAGAAAAGCATTATCTTTCATTTGCCAACATATGTTAAGAAATTGGTTATTAAAAAGATAAATGTTTCTAATTATAGCAATCACTCAAAACTGGAAAATATACGAAATTAGTAAGTTTAAGTTTGGGTTAAAAAAATATAGAGATACCGTTTTCGGTCAATATATTCACAAAATTATATATTTCATTCTTCAAAATCGAATTTGTGGAAATATTTGTTTTTGTAATAATATTTCATTTTATATAACTATATCATTAATTTTCCACTTTCCAGCTAATTAAATAGCTTTACAACTTTCATTAAACAGGAGAACAATCGAAATATCTCCTCTTTGTGACGAGCGATATCATTTTTGGCAGCACTCTCAATGTGTATCATATTTTAATTGCAATTTGAAAAGTTTTCTCATCTATAATTAAACGTTCACACGAGCAATTTATCTGGCCACTGTGAAACTAGTTTGTTAGCAACTAAGCTGATATTTAGAATCAAATTGTATCATTTAAATAAAATGCCAATTATTAAACCGACAAGGCACCATATGTATAATTAGTATTTTATCAAATTATCAGCAATTATATTGCAGAATCTTATACTTGTGCAGTATCCATGCTCTCAATTAGGTCAACTGTATGGGTTTTTAAAATGCATTTACAATGTTCACTTCACATGTATTACGGATATTGTTTACAGATTTTACAGTCGCAAGAAAAAAACTCAAGATACATAACATTCACGTTTCAAGTTATAAAACTATTTTCAGAAAGTTAACGGCAGTTGGCTGACCCAGTTTCCAACTAAGAACATCACCTAATATAAATCGCAAAAGCGATGGCAGCCAGACTTTGGCGTGTTATTTATCTTTGAGGTCGGATATTTTTATTCGCGGAAATCATAGCTTCGCTTCCTTGACACAAATAAGATGTAAATAAATATTCAGTATTCCATTGAATGTTATTTTATATTTTATGTATTGGATGTATAATTCCGAGAGCTCACCGACCATAAAGAAAGTTGGGTACGTTGGGAACGAAAGCTTTATTTCTAGGGAAAGAAGGAAGTCTAGAAATTAAAACCCGGTGTCAGTATCAGCGTAATCTTTAAAAATGCTGGGCAGATTTCCCACAGTTCAAATTTCTGCTGCAGAATAAGAGTCATTACCTCATGAATCCGCTTTCCTCATCCGTAAAGGATTAATAACAAAAAAATTCTATATTGTTGACTTTTAATCCATTTCTAATGTGTAAAGGGAAATCAATGCAAAAATTAAATATAATCTAAATAAATTCTTAGCAAAAAATCGTTTTTATATTTAATTCTTGATTTTTAAAATAATTTTTCAAGGGTCATCCTAGCTTTTAGTTTAATAATAATAAGACGATATGCCGCAGTTGAGTGTTTTCAAATTCCAAAAATCTTGAAAATCTATCTTAAACCTTCGCATTACATCGAAAACCTGCATCTTTTTCACGGTGACTTTTTTACACAGCGTCGAAAAGCATTATTGATTTGGGCTGAATTTGATATTTACTTAGTTTCAGCTTCATTCCAAAGGGTCCGAATAGATTGAAAAATTTAAATTTTCTTTTGTTTTATGTCATAAAATCGTATGAACAACTTATTGAACTGAAATGTGATTTCAACGAAAAAAAGCCAAATAAGTGAATAAATTTTCGAACTCGAGTTCTGGCACACATTTAGTTACGGGTGAATCGCAGAAATGAATACTATTGGGCCAAGATTTAATCCATTTATAATTGAACGTAAAATAATATTACATCTTGATTCATTTATCAAAACAAATTAATATTATAATAAATTCTTGATTGTAAAATAATTTTTCGAGACTCATCCAACCTTTAATCTTTCAAATAAACACTAGACGATGCGCTTTGTGTAGAAAATACACTTACTAAAAGATCGATTTGCATTTATGAAATCTTAAAAGTATTCCCAAATTCTGTATCAAATTGAAATATTGCTGGATTTTGCAAAATCATCATATATATTATTTCTCAAGGGCTTTTGTTTGTCGGTACGCCATAACTTCCTTAATACTTCATCAATTTTCATAAATGAGGCATCATTTTAAAGCTTTTCTTAACCACTATACCGGAAAATATACAAATTACTCACATTTTAGTCGTTTTTTGAAAAATTAGAATTAAAAAAACGGTTTTTTTAAATCCCGACCTCGAACTATCGATCCTCTATCGAGAATATCGAGATATATCGAAATGAAACCGATTTCGATTTAATTCATCTTTTATCTCATTGCGCATTTAATTTTGACTTATAATATTGAGATAAGGTATTCGATTTGCTGATCTATTTATAAAATGAATTAAATTAATCAAAACTTGAATTTATATTTACTTCCCCAAACCGCTCGCAGTCATTTGTTTTTACTTAGTCCATGACGACCAAGTTACTTAGTCTCTGCTTTCTACCATAAACAAACCCGGCGATCAAATCAGATTATTCACTTTAAAGAAATCTACGCAAGTTCAACTCAAAAGTAAGTACCGTATGGATTCTGTAGCCTTTCTATTTCGTCTCATCGATGCGCACTCACACCAAGGACGCGCAACTACTATGTCAAGCGGACCTCATCATCTGGGACGAGGTGTCCATGGTTCCGAAAGAGGAACTCGCCGTAGTTGACAGACTCCTACGTGACATCATGAATAAAAACCTACCTTATGGAGGCAAAATTATTGTCTTTGGAGGTGATTTCCGACAAGTTTTGCCAGTTCTTAGACACGGCGCTAGAACAGTCATTGTCGAACTTTCAGTTAAAACAGGGATTCAGTTAAAACACTCCGTTGTGAAATCATGTTCAAACTCGCAAATTAACGAAAAACATGAAACCAATTGACGACCCAGTTTTCACAGAATGGTTGCTTAAATTATGGAACGGTGATTTAGATATTTTGCCAGAATACCCCAACCAAGCCATCGCAATTCCAAAACATTGCCACTGTGACTACAACAGCCTCATTTCCAAAGTTATCAACGTCAAAGAAATCAATGAACTGAATGTTAACCAAATTTATTCAACAGCCATATAATGTCCTAAAAATGACGATTGCACCTACCACAATCAATGATTATGTTATTTCGAATTTGTTACCTGGACAGGAAACAGTTTATCTCTGTTCTGATTCGGTTCTCTGCGAAGAGACGGAAAACTCTGTTGTATCCATTAGAATTAATGAACTCATTAAGCCCTTCAGGTTTGCTACCTCATAAACTCATACTAAAAAGGACGCTATTATCATGTTGAATAGAAACCTAAACGCTAAGCAGGGCTTAATTAATGGTGCCAGATTAGTTGTAATTCACTTGGGCAACTACACTATCACAGCGAAATTGATTGACTCCGGTCAAACTGTCGTCATACCACGCAATAACCTCACCCCTTCTGATCCTACCGTGCCTTTCAAACTGACTAGGAAGCAATTTCCCATAAAAGTTGCCTTTGCCATGACTATAAATAAGGCACAGGGGCAGACGCTAACAAAGGCAGGATTGTTCTTGCCTGACCCTGTTTTTTCACACGGTCAGTGGTATGTGGCATTTTCCAGGGTACACTCTTTCATTGACATCTTTGTCTGTGTAAAACAGACCCACCAACAAACAATCACAGATGACCATATCATCACTTCAAACATAGTGTTCAAAGAGGTCCTGTAAACATGTAAGTATGCTGTAAATATGTAAATACCTTTGCCTTATGTTTCAAAAAATATACAATCTAAAATTTAAACACACATCAATTCCTGACTTCATCCCACACCTACATCAATGACGCACTAACTACACGGTACTAACTATACGGTGTGCACTTCAATGAAGTGGGATTTGAGGAGGATACAGTGCGAATGCTTCGCACGGGTCGACTAGTAACTCATATTTCGGAATGCGAAAGATATATATCATCTATTCAAAGAGTAAAATAATAATCTAAATATATTTGGTTTTAGTAAGTTTTGTGAGCTTAGGTCATGAGTAAAAGTAAATAGCCATGGCGTTCACACAGTCTGTCAAACATCACCAAAATATTAAGCTTATGTTGGAGAGCATAAATATTACTATGTCATATCAAGATCTGCTTAAAACATTTTTCTGCAGTCTCTTGTCAAAAGAGTGAATGCTTCATCGTCGTGCTATGTTCCACAGTGATTCTTTTTTAATCGAGACTTCTTAATGAATATAAAAGTTTAAAGGAAACATAATTAAAAATTTATTTAAAATTATGGTTTCATACTGATCACTCCTACAGAGAAACGATGGTATAATCCGTCAATGACTTTGTTGAGACATTCTGAAAAAATCTATGTAGACAAAGCATCACTAAGCTGCAAAGTGGTTGATGTCCCTTTCGACAGTACTTACCAAATAAACAAAAAAATATGAGATCAAAGTCTTTGCTATGGTGGATTCTAGGACTTTTTATCTGCAACAATATGACATTTATGTTGTTTTGCAGCCAGATGGCTCCTTGAAACTTTCCAAATCTCTTCATTATCAGGTCAACCGTTTAGTTCATCCTATTGCAGGTACCTAGTGGAAAACATATCACCAATGACAACTGATGTATCAGTATACCTCTAGCGAAAGACTTTTTGAAAAAACATTGACGCTAGTTATGACGATTCAAAAAACAAAGCGGATATACCTCTTTATTATCTTCCATCAAAAAACACACCCATATTTTCTTCTGGTTTTGGATTTACTCTCGAATTTTCCATGGTTTCGTAAGTTCCTGGAAAATCAAAGGCTGAAGTGCTCACTTTTTTCACCATGACTCAAACATTGATGATGCAAGCGGTGTTAAAAAGCTACCTGAAATAATTTAATTTTATAACTCAACCAAAGGACTGTTTACGACTCAAATGATCGGCGTTGTTCTAATTACAGTGCTGGCCGAAGAACGAAGAGGAAGCCAATTGAAATGTTTTATCATATCATAAATGTTGCAGGAATAAATTCCTGATTATGATTTAAAAACACCAGAACAAAGGATAGTAACGCTACTTATCCGCGGCGACAGTTCCTGAAAATTTTAGGCAATATACTAACTAAAGATTTGCTGCTTTAAAGTTAAATATGAAGAACAGCAAAATTCTGAGGCTAAAAAAAATATTGTTTCGGAAGAAAAAGGAATTAACTTGTCTCTGTTAAACAATGAAGAGCAAATACCTTTGCATGGCGGGATGCGTAAGAGAAGGAGAAGCTGCCATTATCTCAGTACCAAAGACAATAAATACGGCTGTCAAAGACAAAAGTTTGGGTATCTTGTAAAGGCTGCAGTTGTAAAATTAATTCAGCACTACTTTGTAAAATTTGCCAAGACAAAGAGAGACGGTTTGAAAACTGGTGCATTGTAAATTAAATCGCTATGTTGTTTATCAATCTGTTTCTTTTTGCAGGATTACTTTATATTCTGAATCAATGTGTTCACTGAGATTCTGATTCTAGAGTTTATATTTTACTATGAGTTTTGACGGTCGTACTAGATCATTCACCCTGAGCTGTTTGATTTTTTCATGACCCATGGCGTAAAGCTCACTAATTTCATTTAATATTTACGAAAGAAATTTATGGTTGTGTAAGTTTATATTTCCAGGGTTATAAAAATGTTTACTAGAAATGGCTGTTTTCCGTTGTAATTTTATGGTGTTTGCGTATAAAACGGTGGCTATGTATTAATAAAAATATTTTATCTCATAAAATTAAGTTCGTTAATTAAAAGAAGTAAACATTATGCAAAATTATCGTGAAAACTTTTTGTCACTTGCATTTCATGCATCTCGGGTCATAATGACCAGACGCGACAATTTAAGTGCGACCAGTTAAGCGTTAACCACCCGCGGCTCTCATTAGCTTGTATTTGTCGTAGCTCATCCCTTAGCCCAGCACCGCAGAGCGATAGAAAACGGCGGATGGTTTGAATAGTTAGACAGGGTGGAGGTCGTTTCCGCATTTTCGACGAAAAAGGCTCTTTCTTCGTTTCCCTTTCTTCTTTGCGTGTGGGTCACCGTCTCACCATGGCTGAATTACGCTCTATGATTCAGTATCTGGATTGCGACGCGTAATCCGCGTCGGTTGAGTATTAAGAGGTTGCCCCCCATAAGACGCCACTACGAGCCTCATAATTATGAAGGCGTTTACTAAATATTAAACGGTAAAACGTAAGCTAACTGTTCTCTGTTGAATGGGAATTGCTCTGCCTATATACTGATCTGTGAATAAAGGAATGTGTTTATATCCTGTACAGGATGGAATGATGGGGAATTTTCTAAAATTGCAGCTCGTGTTATTAAATGGTATTGAAAATTGATTTTTTATTTTACGATATCTGTAATGTTTAACCATGTTGAGACCCGTCTACTCTGTTATTGAGGATAAGAGGTTAAGTAGCAGTCGTAGTAGCATTTTTGTTTAACGTGCTTCGAAGGTCATTTCTCACGTGCTGTCTGCCTTGTGCAGACAGGTGCAACAGCAATCGGACGAATCGGAGGATCGCCCCTTACAAACTCGAGCCGAGCCCAACGTTGCTTAACTTTAGTGACAGATTTGGAACCGGTGTTTTCGTCGTGGCAGGCCGTTGCCCATGATAAGTTGAATTTTAAAGCAAAATTCATTTTAATTTGAACCGAATAAAATTCAAAAATGTAAGATTATTTATTCAAATACACTCACATGGAAACGATCCAGGAGGTTGTTCAAAAAATACTTATGGACTCATAAAATTAAATGAAATTTAAGAACTAAATCGGAAGCGAGGCATCAAGTACCAAGCTATTGACATTGAGGGTGTTTGGCCCAATCATTAGTATAAAGCTTTGAATCTTTCTAATTTCGTCTATATCTGTACTTACTATTGCGTCAGATTTTTACCACATAAACTTAACGATGTATATGACTATTTTATGCAAGTATTTTAATGTAATTATAGAAAACTAACAATAAATAATTTTGTGTCCTTCACATTACATTTTGTGACGTTCGTTTATAAATATTTTGCATATTTTAGTCTTCAAAGTAAATGTAAAAATAGTAGATAATTTGTAAGTTCTTGAACACTTATTATATTCATAGGAGCAAGTCGTAATATTTATTTATAACGAAACAATAGATAATTAAGGCCATGTTGTCTTTGGTACTTCATTACATTGTCAATTTTTAAATGGACTGCGTACCACATGTATTATTAATATTTAATTGAATGATTGTGAGTTGTACTGCATCAGGTCAAATGCGAGCGATATCCATGCTATCAATCAAAATTGCAATGCTTGTGTTTTTAACTGCATTGAAAAAAGTCAATAAAACGTTTGAATGTGACGCGTCATTTGTTTCAGATTTGATTTACAGGTTTTAACGTCACAATAGAGAAAGAGCTCGATTCTGAACATGCCCATTAACCTTTTTCAAGTTATAAAATAATTTATACGAAGAAAACCGAACTTGGCTGAATCGATTATCTACTGAGAACCTCGCCCCAACATAAATCGCAAGAGCATTGGGAGCATGGCGAGTTATTTATCTCTTGCGGTCGGATATTTTAACTCGCGGAAAGCACGCTGCGTTGTAAGATAAATGACTTCCTTTCATGACTCAATAGAAAGACTGATGGAAATTAGTCTTATATATATACTTCGAATCCTTTTTCTATATTTTATCATTCGAAAGTTTTATTCCGAAAATTTACCATCCATAATTAATTGAAAGAGCAGTAGGGCTAAAATATTTCGGTAACTAACACCATTAAATATAAATTAACAAGCTATTCGGTGTATTTTGTAACAATAAAATTCGTTTCATTTATCAGGAGACATTGGCTCAGAAATTTGGGTGGCTACACGTATTTTTACAGACAGTAGCAACTATTCCCCAAGCAAGGAAGGATGCCCTGTCAGTAGCATTTCAGGAACAATAGGTCAATGCGGGCCTGTAACAATCTGGGGAATTGAATATGGACAAAAGGGCGGGAGGGGAAGGTGGGTGGGAGGGGATGGAGGGAGCTGTGTTGGCATTGTGACGGTAAAAAAACCATTCCCTGCATTCCTCAAATCTGGCATTTTTCGCCATTATTTTTCCCCGTATACATTACTTATGGTTGAATGACAAAGTTTATATAACGGCTAAAACTAACCTGCATTCACATTACAATCTCCGCTCTGACGTTAGGATGGTTGTGACAATAAGATGGCGAGTTTAAAGAAGTCAAGTCATATTTTAAATTTATTTTCATTTAAGCAAGAAGACCACTCGTAGGTACTCTTTTATAAGTTGCTCCCATAAGGCGGCGCTCGTCCTTGTAATAATAAGTTTTCCTCATCATCATCATCGCTAGACCTCATCACCTTTCCCTCCCGAGGAGCAGAAAACAAAAAAACTTCACGGCCGCGTGGTGTTCATTAGAGTCCGACTTTAACTAAAGATAAACAAAAGAGCACTTGCCTAAATTATTTTCATGAAAAGAGATTTACAGAACACGTAAACAACGTTCCTTGGTCACGCCGATTAAAAGGCCAACCCGGAAAGAGTCAATTGACGATATCGGGACGGGAAAAACTCGTACTATAGTCTAGGCAATAGGGATTAATTCATGTAATTAATTTAACATCAAAAGCCCTGCACTTTGACTTCAAAGGTTACCTTCTTAAGTGACCAAAGCCCAAAATACAACGAAAATTTAGAATATTAGTATTTAATTAACGATGTTTATTATAAAAATAATTATTTCTGTTTTTTATCAATTCATGAAATGAATTGAATGAATTGCGTTACTTCCAATGTCTTAGTTGCATAAACTTTGTGGTAAGCTTGATTAATTTAATGACCTACGAAAACTATTCGAAGAAGAAGAGAGACATAATCAATAATAAAAATTTTAGAATATTAAATATTGTTAGTTTCTGACGCAAAAGAGAAGTTTGAATTGAGGGAAGCACAAACAGAATATAAATGATTCAGCCAAGGAATTTGAAGAAGCTTAGGAATAAAGAGCCTTGCGAAATTGTTATATCTGTCAGTTGATATCTCATCTAAAGGCTGAATGTCTTAAATTATGGCCCACCTTGCCGAAAAAAAAAGGAAGTGGTTGGTAGCGTAATGACCATCGGAAACGATGAGTTGATGAAAAAGTTTGTATCTGAAGGTTTGGTGAATGAACACAATATACCAATTGTAAGTGATACTAACTCGACAATAGACTTAATAGCGCAAGATTTGGTCACCCCTGAAATGCTGATGGGTGCGACAGTGTGTGTAATGACTCCCATCACAGAAACTCCGATTGCACTTCCTTTAACAGAAGTCGAACTGATAGGAAAACTCGGGTTTTTTTTTCAAAATTTGTTGTAGTTCGAAGTTATTTTTAGAAGTAAAATTTTTGTTTAACGTGCTTCGAAGTTAATTTCGCACGTGCTGTCTGTCTCTTGCAGTCAGGGACAACAGCACTTGGACGAATCGGAGGATCGCCTCCTTTCAACTTGAGCCGAGCTCAAAGATGCGTAACTTAAGTGACTGATCGGGAACCGGTGCTTTCATCGTGGCAGGCCGTTGCCCATGACATGTTAACTTTTGCTGCAAAATTCATTTTAATTTGAAGGGAATAAAATATGAAAATGGGAGATTATTTATTTACATACGGTAACATGGATAATATCCAGGAGGTTGTTCAAAAAATACTTATAGGTATTCAATGAAATTTAAGAGCTAAATAGGAAGTGAGCCAACAAGTATCCGGCTATTGACGTTGAAGGGTTATTGTCCCAACCGTTACTATAAAGCTTTGTATCTTTGTCATTTCGTTCAATATCATATACTAACTATTGAGTCAGATTCTTACCACCTGAACTTAATGACACGTAGGACTATTTTATGTAACTATTGCATTGTAAATAATAAGAGCTGACAATGTATAAGATTGTGGCCTTCACATTACATTTCGTGACGTTTATTTCTAAATAATTGGCCTATTTTACTCTTCAAAGTTAAGGTAGAGGCAATATACATTCGGTGACGTCTTGATCACCTAAGACTTTCAGTGGAGCAAGTTTTCTGACTATTTTTATGAAGAAACAATAGGTAATTAACATCATGATGTATTTGGTAGTTCATTGCATTGTCAATTTTTAAATGGACAGCGTACTGCACCACCACAAACCGAACTTGAAAACAAAATTAATTAACCACATCGTCTTAATAATTATTAAAGAAAAGTAACTTGTCTTCGTAGATTTTAACCACAGGGTTTCCTAAAATAAGGGAATATGTAAAAAAATGGTTTTTCCATCTAGTGCTAAATACTTGTCAATGAAAAAAACGAATTATTTGCGCTGGTATGCAATCCGTTATGTTGCAAATTATGCAGGAACCACAGTTTTTAATGAAATAATTAATTTTCGATAATAAAAATACAATATTTGCATAATATTTTCAGCAATCAGTTCGCTGTAATTATTCAAGAAACCATTTCCAGAATTGGAGGTATATCACATTTAATCTCTTTGTTCCTGACGATATACTTAAAAAGAAGATATTTTGCTAATAAGACTCCTGGGCGTCCTGCGGCGCGTAACAATCGAGCGAAAAATAGCAGAAGCGTGAGATGGAGAAGAACGGGAGGGTGGAAACATTTTGGTCAACCGTCAAGCCCCCCTACCGTGTTCCTCAGCCAACAGGTAGTGGCATTCCCTTCTATTCAACTCCCTCCCAAACATTCCCCTCCTTGAGGTCATCCTTGAAATTTCAATTCCGGGAAGACTTAGCATGGCAACCCGTGTGTTCTAGTAAAAATTGCAATTCCGTAATACACAGGTGAAAAACTCACTACTTTGAACAAAAATCATTCCGTTGCCACGTTGAGCAGGTTCCGTTAAATGCAGGGTCACTTATAAGGGAATTCGTATGTCACAGGTCGGGACCAAGAAAATTTTCCGCTATGGACAAGTTTCAGCTGTGTACAGGGTCCGATATAGACAGTTTTCACTATATATATATATATAGTGACGGAACATGAAACGCCACATATTTTATGGGGCGGTGAGGGCATCAATAGTCCCGAGCACGGAATGATCGAACCATTGTTGATTACTTTGAAACAAAAAAAATATATTTCCCACTTGCATAACATAAACACACTTATCGAAAGTAATTACCCTGATGAAGATGAGGTGTACGAAAAATGCACAATATGATATAATTCAATTACCCCCCCTCCCAAAAACAAAAAGGAACAATTCGTGATTTATATAGAATATGTGGGCTGAATATACAATATGCCCAAATCAAGTCTTTATGCTGCTTTCGTGATCACACCGAATAATATTCTTGACACTGAGTCAATAGTTTGTAGAAAGATACGGCGCACCGGGACAGAGCGAGAGAACCAATATTCTGGCTACACAATTTGGGGAGTGATTCGGGTCTGGGCGAACAAGCACGAGGTCGGGTCGCTAACTGCGACTTTCTTACGGTTTTGGTCGGAGCCTGAGAAGTAGAAGCCGTCAATGATGCGACGAGTTGGACCCAAGTGTCCGCGGGATCGAAGGATGTCTTCCTCCCGACCTCTGGGCGTTGGTCCCGTCTGTCGCTTGTCTGCAATCTCGCTCCGCTTCAGGTTTTTCCATAGAACCGTCTCGTCCTCCCACAGCACTCTCTGGTTACCCCCAGAATGACGACCATCAGGCACGTCACCACTATCGTTCTCTCCCCGTCTACCGGGCTAGGATTTTTTCTCCCAGGCTCTCTCTCTGCGCGGTTTTATACTCATGTGGAGGGGAATGATGCACTGGGGGTAGGGGTTTTGAGGTGAGAGAGGGTTTCACCTGTGCCTATCCGTCGAGTGGGGCAACCATCGGTCCGCACTGACCAACACATAACACTCATGAATCACATATCTCATGCCCAAGGCATGGTATTCTACCCACACAGTCACACTCCTCACACACACGCGATCATCCCCTGCTCGGGTTATTGCGCAGCGGTCGAAAATACCGGACATATGGTTGGTATGTCACAATATATATATATATATATATATATATATATATATATATATATATATATATATATATATATATATATATATATATATATATATATATATATATATATATCAATTATGCATAATAATATCACCTATTTTGTACATTAGAAGTGAGGCATTTAATTATTTTATTTACACTAACTTGGACATTGATATGCTAATTATCTAAAAATATCATTGTTTTCGACTGAGGAATAGTCTCCTTTCTATCTATTTAGGTGCTGATCAATTCATGACCTCCAACATATGAATTTTCTAAGCATACTTTTTAAGAGAGTGCTGGTTACTTTTTCTTTGATTTGAATAATTTGAATTTGATTAGCATAAACTAATTGATAGGTAATGAAAACCTTTAAGTAGTTAACAATTCTCAACAGATTCACGAGATCCGCAGACTGGGGTATACTTCTATGCATGTTACCGGCGCATATCAAATAAAAACTAATTAAAAAATTACGGTAATGGTTGATAATTCCTGATGTGGAACGAAACTTGGAATATCAAAGACTTTAAACCACGATCAGACAGCTCAACTACAATGCTTCCTTCTTAAGGTGGGAACAACTTCAATAACAAACAAAATTTTTACAATTATCAGTTGTCACTAATATCTGCCAAATGATCCAGTTGCTAGGTGCAAATGAATATTAAGGTGCCATTCTGATGTTTCGATTTTAAACTGTTCCGGTTGCTAATCTGTCGTGTTATTTTGACACCAACGCTTACAAAGTACAAAAAGACATCATGAAATATGTAAATAGTCCAATTCCTACTAATATTATATAAGTACAAGTATTTAAACATTAATATGACGTGAAAACATTCTTTCCATTCATTTTCATTTATAATTTCACTGTTAATTTTCGAAAGATTTATCCATCAAATATCGATAACATTTGAATTAAAAATGTGTACAACATTATCAAAAACTATAAACTATAGAATAAGGTATATCTAAAAAAAACAATGGTTTATTTTAAAAAATTGCGCAAAAAATTATTAATTAAATTGGAGAGATGTCGCAAAAGACCTTCAACAAGCAATACGTGATTATTTGTGACTAAAACTAAGGTATGAAACCAACATCTGAGATGAAAAAGACTTAACATCAGAAACACCCTAGTCCTAATTGCGACCTGTGATTTCAAAAACAATAGTTAACAAATTGCTGTAAATTTCGAGGCAAGGTTCGATTGGCAGATTAATCCTGGTCTTGATCGAAACTTGGAACACTTTTAAACTTTTCAACAAACACAACAACCCGACTCGATGCATGGCATTTTTAGAATAGCTCATAATTGCATTAACTAATTCGTAAATAATTTTATGCCACTTTACCTATAAGTTAATGGTTAATTTTTTTTCATTCAAAAGTGTTGGCTGTTTGGTTTTATTTTTACTCATAAAAAGTCGCGTTCTGCCATTTGTGAGCCAGTTTTCAAAGTTCTTAACATGATTTTCTAATATACAATTCATTTTTTAGTAAAACCATTTTATTTTAGAGGTCATCATTTATTTCATTATTCATCAACATTACAAAAGGCCACGCGTACGTACGTATGATTAAATGCCGTTGTGCATTTAAAAGACAATGCAGTTTTATTCTTTCAGACAGCTAAAATAAAATGCATTCCATCATTAGTATGTAACTATAACAATAACAAACAATTTTTTTTACAAGTAATAGTTGTTTCTAATATCCTCAAAATGATCCAGTTGCTAGGCACCAATGAGAATATGGTGCCATTCTGATATTCCGCAATAGATTGCAAGTGAGCTTCCACTATCGTTCTCAAGTGCCTCTTTTTCAAAGCACACGTATAATTTTTAAAATTAATAAACTTTATATAATTTGTACTAACTGTGGTGGAGAATTTTAAGTTATTTTTAAGTACTGTCAAGCCTAAAATAAATGTATAGCGTCGAATATATTTATTTTAAACATTATTAATACTTGGATGAATATTAGCATTCATTCTTTTACTTAAAATGACAATATTATTTACTAGAAATAGAAAATGCTCATTTTTTGTAGAATCAATACTTAATTAGCAAATATTATGAATGGAAAAGTAATTGTGAAATATATTTCAAAGTTAAAGACAAAGGAACAATATCAAATCATTCTCATAAAAGTCAAAGTCAAATTTATTGAATTTTGACATATATTGTTTTGTCAGGAATGAATTAAAACTATTGAACAAAATTAGACACTTTAGGGTTTAATTAAAATGGAATATTTATCAAACAGTAAAATATATAGAATAAGACACTCCAACACCATACACAAAATATTTTGTCATTGATTTTACATGAATTAAAGTATTCAAATAAAAATTGAAATCGCATTTAACATAACTAGATAAGGATATATTTACAATGGTACATCAGACAATATATCACACTTTCAATGTCGTAACAAATATTTTTTTGAAAAAATTGTTAAATTTTTTTTTATATCAAACTCACACTGAGTTACTATTACCCTACAAATTATAATTCTTAATTTACCAAGGTATATTGCAATTTTATAAGGACACAATTACTTCTGTTTCAAAAAAGGAAACAATTATTTTATAGGAAAATATTATTTTAATAATCACTTTAAGAAAAATACAATAAAAATTACAGATTTCAAAATAAGAACATTGAACATGTGTGACCATGTTATTCTCTCATGACAACGTGATGGCTGCATGATAAGGAGCTGATTTCTTTTGCGTTCTGTCATTCTCGTCGACTTCCAGTCAGTTGCTTCTCCTTCGGCAACAATGCCGTTGTTTTCAAACACATTATGTACACATATGCTGCTATTCCCTTGAACTTTCAAAGATCTTCTGCAAGCAATATAGAAAAGAGTCGAATTAGAATTAAAAAGATGTCAGTATATGTTTGCTAATTTAAAAAGAACCTGCCAGTGGAAACATTAGAGCACCACTTTGGACGGGAGGCAAATCTATAGGCATCAATATTTGAAGTGAATAAAATTCTACTCCGTAGTCAATGCAGGCTTGTACCTTTAACATTGTTATAGCCATAATTAAAAAACAGCGACAACAGTGATTGTTGATTTTTTGCGTACGTAGAAGACCAATTTTTAATATAAGTGAGCTTAAAATCCTCATTTTGGAATGTAGCGTTCGCAACGTGCCTTGGAATATTAGCAAAAAAATCATAAAAATCTAAGATTCTTATATAGTTTGATATCTGTTTATATAAAACACAATCACTTCATGATAAAGTTACTCCATTTTAATCAACAAGTGACTCTTCATCTACAGAATAAAATAATTGCAAATCTCCATCTTTCACGGCAAAGCCGTAACTGCGTTAGAGGCGAACGTCTGAAACAATGTTCTTATCCTCAGTATGGAACCGTCTCAAGGGTTGTGCCATAGTCTACTCTTTAGCTTTACTAGTTAATTTTTCCTTCGTGACGTCACTTAAAAAATTTACATGAAATTTGAGTCACGAACTGAGAAAAAAATGTTTTTCATAAAAAAGACAAATGAAACTCATAAATCGAGAGATTCGATTATTATGCGAACTGCAGACGGACACTGCCGTGAACTTTGACGAATGGAAAAGATTGAATAATGACGTCTCATTTGAATGTATTGTTGAAAATGTTCCAATTGCCGTCGATTGTCATTAAAGTGCTCTAGTTATTCACGAGAAATTGAAATGGAGTGGAATTGAATTTAAGAAATAAGAAATTATTCTTAACGTACCTTGGTCTCCTTGCTCAGTGTCGCCACAACGTGTTGATCGTAGTATTCGAGAAGCGATGGGAGTTGTGCACTCAGCTTAGACCTTACGTCCGAAGATCCAAAACTGGCGATCAGATAAGGAACGACCGATGTCAAATATATCTCCTTGCCCTGTTGATTATCTTTATTTTCCAGTGCATCTGTAATCCATTCATTCAATTCCACTCCGTCTCTATTCTTCCTCTCCGCCTCCTCGAGGATTCTCTTAAATCGCCCTCCGTCACCCTCTCCCGAATAGGGAAGCCCTCTGTTATTAAACGACAAATACACGGACAACTGCGACAATGCATCGACCAGAAGACCAATAGCATTTCTCTCAACACCCCAATCCCCAACCACGTACGCCTTTCGCTCTTCAAAGTCGGCGAATGAAGTATAGTCACTCCCACTCCATTCTCTCCCGTCATGGTCTCTCAATGTCGGTTTCATTCTTCCGATGCTGGAAGACTCGAAATCGACTTTAACTTTGACGCTCGACTGGAATCGAATGAATTCCAGAATGCAAGACGTGATGCGATCCTCGTCGTACAGCATTTCGTACCGTCTCTTCATTTTCGAAATGTTGCCTTCGTTCGAGGGCTTCAACTCCGTCTTCCGCATCATCGCCTCTACGCACGCCTCTCTGTTGGGTTTGTACTCTGGCGTTGGTGTTACTGGTGGCGTTGAAGGTCCTGTTGGCACTTCAACCGGCTTCGGCGTTTCTTCTATTGGCGGGCTGGGATTCGGAAATGGCAATCCTATATTTTTACAATTCTCCAATTTAGCAACTATCTCTTTCTTCAGTGTTTCCATGGATTCCTTCATTGTAGTAAGTTCCGTGGTACACAGTAATTGCAGAGTGTCCACTTTAACATCCTGCTGTTTTTTTACTTCCGCCAAAGATTGTCCTAACGAGGTTACCATGGATTCCACGCTTTTTATTCCATTTCCAAAATCAGCCACGGACTGCTTTAAACTGTTAACAATGGAGAAACCATTTTCTTGCTCTCTGCTAATTTTCTCCAATACCTCTTTTTGCGTGGTTACTATGGAAACTAACTTTGCCTGTTCATTATTCGCGCTTTCGCATACCTGATGTAAAGAGTTTACTTTGGAAACGGTGTTACCAAGTTCTTTCTTAACTTCCTCAATAGACTGTTTAAGTGAAGATAACTCCGTAGTTAAATCGCTCTTAATCCCCGATATCAGTTTTTCCATGGATATCTTGGAAGCAGCAATTTCAGTGGAAAAGAACGTTTTCTCGTCATTGTCCGATTCTACATTTATTGTCCGACTAATATTGGTTCTAGAGTGAAGCAGTTTGAGTATATCCTCTCGCTCCTTGTCCCCTGGGTGATTGGAGACCATAGTTTTCGCAATTTTGAGTGCGCTGTGGCCATACCTCTCAACTATCAAAGGATCAGCCCCCGCTTCCAGGATCTCACGAACCCAGTCCGGCTTCCCTAACATCACCGCATGATGGAGCAGCGTCCTCTCGCCCACGTTCTTCGCATTTATATAAGGCAAATTTTTGACAATATCAACGAACCCCTCCACGGGATATTTGGGCATGAATTCGAATAATAGCGCCTCCATTTCGATCAAAAATGGAGTTTTGAACCTTATTTTAGTTTTATTCCTTTCTCAGCCGAGTGAAAGTCTATTGCGATGTTGCTTTACAATTGGCAGAAATTGCCTGGAGATATATCTCTTGCTGAGTCGGCTGTCGAGATAACGGTGGTGTACTGCCGATGGATTACCCCTGTGGATAAATCAGACAAATTTAAGATTTAGAACACGATACTGTTCATTTTTTCAAATGCTTTATAAGGTATTAAACACTAGTTTAGGCAATAGTTATAGCTGTTAAACTGACTATCGTTGACCTTCAAGAGATTATTTGTCTGTAGATCAGATTCCATATTCTGAATGAAGAATGAGAATTATTTATTGATATTAAATTTCAATGTTCAACTAAATTGCATAGCTGATGGGTACATTTGACCTTCACAGTATAATCAATCCAAAAGTGCATTAAACATATCAGAGTGCCTTGCTTAGTAAAATAAAATGAATAATAATACATTGACTGTAGTATATTAATTTAAGTATTTCTCAGTTTAATTGTTAAGGAGTTGACATAAAATAAAAATTCTCAAAACTCCACTTCACGTTGGTGTAAAAGATAAAAAGTTGGTGGCTGAACATGGATCATGGTTCTCAATAACGTAAAAGGTAATACACGTCAGTGAAAATGAACATACCTTGTGAGTGAGGATGGTCTCCGTAAGAGCGTTGATCTGATGAGAACAAACTATAAATCAAAGAGTCGTCTGATGCTCTGTGCGGTAATGGCTGCCTAGTCAGTGCCTCTCTCTTACTGCTCCTACTAAGTGCTTGAGCTGAGTCGATGATGTGAATGCCTCGCTTCTCAAACGCCACCTTTTTATGTCAGCCGACGGGAAGGTAACGAAGCAGAAGGGAGAGGAATTTTTTTCACTCGAACAGCGCGTGGCCATTGAAATCGCCAGGAGGGTCGCAGTGGAGTGAGTTGGGCGAGACAACTGCGAACAAAAAGACTTCTGGAATTGTATTATAAATGGAATGGCATAGTTTCGGAAGATGACGAAATCTATTCCAGAAGCTTCTATTCCGCGAAGTATACCCATGCCACTCCTTGCTAGGCCACCGGCTAGGCAATTATCATATGTTACGCGCAATATATTATTAACGGCACACTTCTCAAGCGAAGGAAAGACTTCCTCGTACTGCGATATCAGCTTAGCCGACGAGAGCTAAGGGAGCTCGAGTTATTTTTCTCTTGCGATTGGATATTTTTATTCGAGGAAAGCACTGCCTCTCCTCCTCGACATTAACAAGAACACATCATGGAAATAAATGTCCTCATTTCGTACTAATTTCAATTCCGTTGTATCGTTCAGATGGATTCGCCTATTCTCAAAACAAAAATTTAATACATTATAAGAATCCACAAGTTATGAAAAATTATTATAAGAAGCCAAGGGTGGTATTAATTATTGCCAATTATACTGTCAAATGGTCAGGACTCTTCGGAAAACGTATTACGGCATAGTCTAGGCATACTTTAAGCATCACGGAATGAAATAAATTCGTGTTGAGTAAGTATTGTAAATAACTAATAAAAAGTCATGGGGTTGCTCTACCAAAGGGCGAACAGTACTGTGGTTAAGTAGGGGTCGGTGCTTACGTCAACTAAGGGATGGAAAAAACAAATAACTAACAGTACTGAGGTAAAGTACAAGCCGATACTATCGTGAATTCAGGGGTGGCTTTGCCAGATGCTAAACGGTACTGCAGTAGAGTACTTGCTTGACTAACGTGAATTAAAGGGTGGCATTGAAATATGACAAACAATACTGCGGTAATGTACTGGCCGGTACTAACGTGAAGACAGGGGCGACGTAAACAAATAACTAGCAGTACTGTGGTAAGGTATGGGCCAGTACTAACGTAAAGTTAGGGGTGGCATTACCAAATGACAAACAATACTACTGTATGTACAGGCCAGTACAAAGGTAAAGTCAGGGGAGGCAATGACTAATGCTAATCAGTACTGTCGTCATGTATGGGCCGGTACTAAGGTGAAGTCAGGGATGGCTTTGCCAAATGCCAAACGGTACTACGGTAAAATTAAGGGGCTTGTACTAAAGTGAATTCAAGGGGTGTCATTGCCTACTGCCAAACAGTACTGTCCTAATGTATGGACCAGTAATAACATGAAGTCAGGGGCGGCATATCCAAATACTGATGAGTACTGTGCTAAAGTATGAGCATGTACTAACTTTAAATCAGGATTGGCATTGCCAAATGCCAAACAGTACTGTCGCAAAGTAAGGGCCGGTACTAACGTAAAGAGGGGTGGCTTTGCCAAATGCCAAACGGTACTGCAGTAAAATTACGGGCTTGTACTAAAGTGAAGTCAGGGGTGGCATTCCCAAATGCCAAACTGTTTTTACCTAAGGTATAGGCCGGTACTAAAATGAAGTAAGGAGTGACATTGCCAAATGACAAACATTACTGCGGTAATGTACGGGCCGGTACTAAGGTGAATTCAGGGGTGCAATACCTAATGCCAAACAGCAGTACGGGCTTGTAATAAAGTAAAGTCAGTTGTGGCATTGCTTAATATCAATGAGTACTGCCGTAAAGTATGGTTTAGTACAAACGTGAATTCAGGGGTGGCATTGCCTACTGCCAAACAGTACCTTCTTAATGTATGTGCCGGTACTATCGTTAAGTCAGGGCTAGCATTGCAAAATGCCAAACGGTACTGCTGTAAAGTACGGGCCTGTACTAACGTGAAGTCAGGGGTTGTATTGCCAAATGCGAAACAGTACTGCGGTAATGTATGGGCCGGTACTAACGTGAAGTTAGGGGTAGCATTACCTCATGCCAAAAAGTACTCCTGTAAGTATAATACGGACTTGTACTAACGTGACGTCAGGGGTGTCATTGTCTACTGCCAAACAGTGCTGTCTTCATGTATCGGGCAGTAACAACATGAAGTCAGGGGCGGCATAGGAAAATACTGAAGAGTACTGTGCTAAAGTATGGGCATGTACTAACATGAATTTAGGATAGGCGTTGCCAAATTCCAAACAGTACTGTCGCAAAGTAAGGGCAGGTACTACCGTAAAAAATGGGTGGCTTTGTCAAATGCCAAACAGAACTGCGCTAAAGTACGGGCTTGTACTAACGTGAAGTCCGGGGTGATATTACCAAATACCAAACAGTACTACGTTAATATGCGGGCATGTACTAACGTGAAGTTAGGGGTGGCATTGCTAAATTGAAAGAAATGGTACTGCTGTAAAATACGGGCTTGTAGTAACGTAAATTCAGGGGTGGCATTGCCTTATGCCATAAAAAACTGCGGTATTTTACGTTCCAAACCTAACTAGAAGTCAGAGGTGGCATAACCAATTAGGTAACAGTATTGTGGTATAGTATGTGATAGTACTACCGTGAAGTTAGTGGTGGCTTTGCCATATGTCAAACAGTACTGCGGTAATGTACAGCCCGCTTGTAAAGTGAAGTAAGGGGTGGCTTTGCCATATACCAAACAGTAATGCAGTAAATTACGGGCTTTTACGAACTAGAAGTCAGGGCTTGCATAACCAAATTCCATACAATACTGCGGTAATGTACTTGCCGGTACTAAAGAGATTTCAAGGGTGGGATTACTATATAAGTTACAGTACTGTGCTTAGTATGGCACTGTACTAACGTGAAGTTAGGGGTGAATTTGCCATATGCCAAACAGTACTGCGGTAATGTACGGGCTTGTACCTGATGGAAGTAAGGCGTGGCATTTCCAAGTGCCAAACAGTACTCCTGTAAATTACGGGCTTGTAATGACGTGAATACAGGGGTGGCAGTAGCACATGCCAAACAGCTCTGCGTTAATGTTCGGGCCACTAAAAACCAGAAGATCGGGGTTAGATTTACCAAATGACAAACAGTACTAAGCTAAAGTACTGGCATACACTAAAGTGAAGTCGGGGGGAATTACTCAATGCCAAGCAATAATGCGGTATTTTAAAAGCCAGTACTAACGTGAATTCACAGGTGGCATTACCAAATGCCAAAAATTACTGTCGTAGTGTATGGGCGGGTTCCAACCTTGAAGACAGGGGCGGAATTTCAATTGCCAAACAGTACTGTTGCAAAGTACGGGCTGGTACAAACGTGCAGTCAGGGGTGGCTTTGCAATACGCCAAAAAGTACTGACAAAAAGTATTGACCGGTACTTACGTGAAGTCAGAGGCGGCATTGCCAAATGCCAAAGAGTACAGCGCTAAAGTACGGGCTTGGACTAACGGGGAGTCAGAGGCTGCATCGCCAAATGCCGAGCACTACTGCCGTAAAGTACGGGCTAGTACTAACTTATGGTCAGGGGTGGCAGTGAAAAATGCCAAACAGAGCTGTGGTAATGTATGGGCCGGTACTATTTTGAAGTCAGGGATGGCTTTTCCTAATGCCAAACCGTACTGCGGTAATGCAAGTGTACTAACGTGAAGTCAGGGGTGACATTTCGAAATTCCAAACGGTACTGCGGTAAAATACGGTCATGTACTAACGTGAAGAAAGGGATTGCATTTCCATATGCCAACCAATACTAAACTGAAGATCGGGCTTGTACTGACGTGAAGTCAGGGGTGGCATTTCCATACGCCAAACAATACTACGGTAATGTACGGGGACAAACGTGAAGTCAGGAGTGGCATTGACAGTTTCCAAATGGTACTGTGGCAACGTACACACCGCCGGTACTAATGTGAAGTCAGGGGTGGCATTACCAAATGGCAAAGTGTACCTACTGTGACAATGTACGGGCCAGTACATAATTCTCGAATGCGCTTCTTCCAGTCCGGAAAATAGAAAGGTATTACAAAAATATAGCTTTGAACAATAGACCTTATTTTCCATTGTAGGGAGAACATTAATCGCATAAGTTAAAACAATCAGACTGGTGTAATTCTCCAGAAATAAGTTCCAGAATGGAATAAATATCACATAATATATATTTGTATCCGACGCTATATTCAAATACCAATTAATTTGAGAACAATATTATTAAATTTTCAGATTATTACATGACTTAATAATTACTCTATATCAAGACTGATGGGGAGACAAATCACATATCAAAAATCAAAATTCTGAATATGCATTCCTATTGCTATTATGATATGCTATTTATGCATAATTATCCACGAATATTATACGACACTGTTATATTTTATAATTAAAAAAAAGTATTTAGAAGGTAAGTAAACATAATATGGGCAGCTATTTTTACATAATACTTTATGATGTGACGATTTTATTTCATAAATTAAATTAATACCAATTTTGTCGTCAAAATAGAAGCAGGTATAATCGATTTAATATGAGTAGAAAGTGTAAATATATCCTTAACGTGAATGCCAATGTATGTTTTCTGAAAGAAAACAATGTAAGTTTTTATAGTCACAAGTAATCTCAGATTAAAGTCAATTTTCGATGATATATCTTTGATGAATTAAATTTTGCAATACATATTGGTCCAAAATCCCTATTTTGCTAATCTCCGTTTCATCAATCTTTGATATTTTAGCATATATAGTCGACAAATATAATTGATTTTTCTGTAAGAATTCCTAGTGAAATAATAACTGATTATTTGGCTGAATAATCATTTATTCATTAACTACAGTTTGAAATGACATTAATTTATGTTTTGATGACGTATTCTTCATGCAGTCTTCGGAGTACGTCATAGGCTTTTCGATTTGCTATTCGTAAACGTTGTTTGGCTGTCACAATTTGTAGGCTGTTTGAGTCTTATGACTCAAAAATCCTAACATTGAAGCCTACAAATTATTGAAAAAAGGACGAAAAAGTAATTCTAGCGATGAAAGGGCTCTCGCATCCCACCATATAAATAACTTTGAACACCTTTGCCAACCTGTTCTAACTTTTGCATAACGTCAGATATTTCAGTGTCATTGTCGAAAGTAGAATGCAGGCATGAGCTTGAAGGGTTAAAACTTGTATATTAACAACAATAGCGCAGAAATATTTAACAACAATATAAATTTCCCATTAAAATATGCATTTCGTAAAAAATGGATGGAAAAGACGGTGAACAAACGGAGAAACGACGCAATGAAAAACAATGATTTTGAAACATTTAAATTATAAATTTTCTCAATAACGGCAGGAAAAATTATGTTTTAAATTTTACTGTTATTTTTTAATTAAAATCTCTCCATCAGAAGGTACGTGGAATGATTGCGTCTTCTTTATTATCACGTGGAAAAATCATCAAGGTAAAGCCTGCAGCATAGCGCGCAATTTGGTTAAAAATTAGAATTCCTCGTGTATGAACAATACCGGTTAAACAATAAAAAACATAAACAAAAAACGTGCAAAAAGAAACAACTCTTTTTATAGGATTATTTATGGAAAAAAATAGAAAGTTTAAAAAATATCAATTTTCAATAGTTTAACAACAAATATGTCATAAACCTTTGAGGTGGAGTTGGTTAAATAGTCTTACAATAAGCAAATGAACCTTTTTTGGCAATAAAAAATAGTATATTTAATGTGCCTTCCTTGAACACAGATATATGACTCATATTTTAATACGCTGCAAGTGACGCTATGCCCCCCGATGGGTATATTATTTATTTCAGAGAAAATATTGATACAAAATAATCGTCCTGCCTAATATGACGGAAGCAATGCCATTTCAACTGAAAATTGTAAGAAAAACTTCAAAAACATTTTCCTTATTTCCAACACATAGGGATAAACAATAAATGTTAATGAACAATTTTATCGAAATTCGGAAGGCAAATGTTCTTCTAATTTCGCTAAATGAAAGTCCACACGTCTATCTTTAAGTTTATTACAGCCAAACTAATGTGCAAAACTTGTAAACGACGATATAAAAATGTGTTCTTTTAAACGTTAGCGCGATTTCACTCTCCGCCGCATGGCACTCACGTATCTACTGAGTTATGGAAAATATATTTTATCTAAAAAATGGTGAAATCAATTTAATTAAAACTCGCTAGAAAAAAGACACTTAATTTACGTTAACAATAGACACTATATATTTCAAAGTGCTCTCGTCGTTAGCGTTAACAAAGCTTGTAAACATCCAATATCCCGCGGCCATGCAGTCCGTCCAAGCCCCATAAAAACACTATGTTCAATATTTTTTTTCTTCAACGTTTGTAAACCAATAGACAATGTTTTATGCAGATACCTAGTAAAAACTAATCTTAATAAGGAAATAAAAAAAATATATTTCATCAAATTTACCGTTTGGCCACAAGAGGCCATCATAAATTTCATTACACGCAAGGCGAAAAAAACATTTTCCCCATTCCGAGCGCATTTAATATAAATGTATACATTAGTACATACGTACGCTATACATTTTAATGTACCATTCTCGTGATTGTCTGCATTGCTCGTCAAAAAACCACAATCCCGTGGACACAAAGAATATCTACTCCCCGTAAAAACACTATATTCGTCATTTGTTTCCTCAAAGTTAATCAACTTTTAGAAAATGTTTTTACGCAGACACGTAGAACAAACCATTGCCAATGAGGAAACTAGAATACTTTTACCATAAATCCTAAGGTTTAGCCATAATGGGCCATTCCAAATTTCGTTACACGCTAGTCGTAAAATACATTTTTCATATTCCAAGCGGATTTTATAAATATTTATACCAGGTCTAACAAGGTTGCAACAAAGTCCTTCTGCCTCATGTGATTCCAAAAATGCCTTTCCTACAGAAAGTTAAGAACAAAAATCGAAAAAGTAACAGTTTTTGGCCTTCGATCGGGTATTAACAATCAAATGTTTTTGAACAACTTTCTCGAAAACCGGGAACTAGTTATTCTTCAAACCTCGCTAAATGAAAGACAACTCGTCTAACTATTACGTGTATATTGCCCAAGCAATGTGTGCACCTTGTGAACGACGTGATATACACTTGTTTATTTGAACTACAGCGCGATCACACTATCCGCCACGTGGCGCTCGACGATTAACGGAGTAATGGAATATTTTTTAAAACTAAAAACGAGGCATTAATTTCATTCAAAATCTGTAGGATGACGAAACGCAATAATTATTTTTCCAAGGGAAACATGATACAATTCAATGTCACCTCCTCGTATGCGTCGTCAAAGCACGTCATAAAACCACGACACCGTGGCAAAGTACTCCGTCCACGTACCGTAAAAACAATACATTCATAATTTTTTTCTTCGGTGTATATCAAAGTTTAGACACATGGGTCATGTTAATGCGTAAAACATACATATGAAAACTAGGACATTGGAATGTTTATTTTATCAATATAACCTTTTGGTCACGATAGGAATCACAAATTTTATTACACCCCAAACAAATAAAATAATGCTCCCATTCCGAGGACATTTCAGAAATGATGTAAAGAGGGTCTTACTGTCTCCAATGATGAAAACAATACCTTTCCTATGGGATGTTGAAAACAAAAGTCCGAGAAAGTATATACTTTGGCTTACATATGAGGATAAACAAATTTTTATGAACAATGTTCTCGAAAACCGGGAGATAGATATTCTTCAAACTGCGGAAAATGAAAGACCACACGTTATTCTCTATTGCGTACACCAACGAACCAATGTGCCAACCTTCTGAACGACGATATTAACATTTGCATTGTTGAATGGGAGCGCAATTTTACACTACGCCACGTGGTACATCACGATTTAGGGTGTAATAGAAAATAATTTTCTCAAAAATGGTGAAATTAAAACTCGGTAGGAAGACGAATAAGAAATAGTATTACGAAATGACAATGCAGAAAATCCAGGTGAAGGTAGACCTACACCATACCCTTAACACATGTAGGGGGTCATTTCGCATTATGACCTATTTTACGTAGATGAGGAAGAAATTAAAAGAGAAATGGCCTCTCAGGGCGTAGTTGATTGCCGACGGCTGAAGACCAAACGCAATGGTGAAATGATCGATACCACGTCTGTAGTTCTTACCTTTTCTTGTGACAAGCTTCAAGATAAAGTGAAAGTTGGCTACGAGTCGGTCACAGTTCGGCCATTTATACCCAGCCCTATGCGCTGTTATCACTGTCAACGGCTCGGGCACATAGCCCCGCGATGCAAAGGTGAGGCCACATGCCCAAGCTGCGGCCAGAAGAAACATGAAAATGCCTGCGAAATTGAACCAAAATGTGTAAACTGTGAAGAATCCCATCCTGCATACTCTCGGAAATGCCCAAAATTGAAAGAAGAAAAACAAATAATGGAAATCAAGGTGACCGAAAAACTATCTTATTTTGAAGCGAGGAAAAACTACCGGACATTAATATGTCCTACTTTCTCAAGATCATTTGCTAATGTAGCGAAGGTCGAACCCAAAAAGGAAGACATTTCCACAGAAACGGAAATGGTATTAGTGAAGACATTATGTCAAGTAGAGGAAAAGCAGGATAGCTCGAGCAACAACGATAGTAACAGATCCACCAATACGCCCCAAACATCGGAGGGGGGCAACGTCGAAACCTCCAACAAAAAACCCTTGGCAAGCCCATGGGAAGGCAAACCTGTTTCCTCTCAAAAGGCTCCAACATCAGCCGTGGAGGACATGGAAGCTGAGGATAGTCCCTCCGAGACTGAAATAAAGCAAGCTAGACAGAGGGAAAAATATAGATCGAAAATTAAACGCTGAAGCTACTACTCTTGTAGCTAATTTTTATCCTATTACTTTTATTTTTTTTAATAATTTTAATGGCCTTATTTATGCAATGGAATTGTAATGGCTTTTACTCCCACTTAGAGGAGGTGAAAATGTTGGTCAATAATTTAAATCCTGCCTGCCTGTTTTTACAAGAGACCCATTTTAAAGATTGCGACAAAGTGAAGTTAAGAGGTTATAATTTAGAAAGGAAAGACGATCTTGGCGGCGACAGAGCTCGCGGAGGGGTTGCTGTGTTCGTCCGAGAGGCCCTTTACACCTCTCGGGTGGACCTGCAGACACCGTTTCAAGCCGCAGCAGTCACCATCGCTACTCCGGAGGTCATAACATTCTGTAATTTGTATCTCCCTGAGTGGATGCCAGTAAATAGAGAAAACCTAGAAAATCTAGTCAACCAGCTTCCTAGGCCTTTCGTCTTATTGGGCGACTTTAACGCACACAGCACCCTATGAAGAGATAGTATGCGTGATTTTAATGGCCGAGGGCGCCTTTTAGAAATGTTTTTAAACGATTTTAACTTGATCTTATTAAACGATCAGGAAAAAACCCATTTTAACGTTTTTAACGGAGGATATTCCTCTATAGATTTATGGATTAGTACAGAGTCCATAGCCCCTCTCTTTGCAATGTCGGTCATTGATGATCTCTGCGGCAGCGACCATTTCCCCCTATTAATTAGTAAAACGGGGAATGCGTGTGGTTTCAACGCCTCTCAAACATGGGTTCTAAAGAAAGCCGACTGGTTTGAATTTAAACGTAAGTTACATTTCCAATTCTCTGACAGTAAGTCAGCGTGGAGCAATGTAGAGGGTCTTACGAAAGCTATCCTTGAAGCCGCCGAAGGTAGCGTACCGTAAACCTCCGGCACCCCGCGCCGCCCTCCAGTTCCATGGTGGAACGAGGAATGCGCCGATGCTATCCGCAAGCGTAAAAGAGCGCTACGTATTTTTAACAAGTTTCCTACCTCTACTAACCTTGCAGCTTTTAGAAGACTGTGAGCTAAGGCCCGGCAGGTCGTTAGAGAAGCAAAGAAGAGATCTTGGACGAAGTACGTATCTAGTATAAACCATCGAACGCCTTCTACACAGGTCTGGAATAAAATAAAATCCGTAATGGGCAAACGCAATTTCTCTCCGGTCTCAGGGCTAAAATTAAATGGATCCATTCTCTCATCCCCAATCGATATTGCGGAAGCCTTCGGCAAACACTATGCCGCTATTAGCGCCAGTGACAGGTACCATCCATCATTTAAAAACCTTAAATCCAGAGCCGAAAGAAGGCGTCTTAATTTCTGTGACAGTAAGAACACCTACTCTTACAATAACCCCTTCACAATGTGGGAGTTGAAATCAGCAATAGAAAGCGCTAAAGACACCTCAAATGGGAGTGACTTAATACATAACTCTTTCATGCGAAATCTCCCTCACTCTTCGTTGCCAGAACTACTTGCCACAATCAACCAAGTGTGGTCGGAGCAGGTATTTCCGGAGAGCTGGCGAGAATCCATTATTGTTCCGATCCCCAAGCAGGGAAAGGACAAATCTCTCCCCTCTAACTATCGCCCAATATCCTTAACGAGTTTTATATGCAAACTGATGGAAATATTAGTAAACAAACGGCTAGTATGGTGCCTTGAAAGCCGCAAACTCCTATCGAATATTCAGTGTGGCTTTCGAAGTGGCAGGTCTACTGTCGACCACATGGTGAGAATCGAGGCCTTCGTTCATAAGGCATTTCTCCTTAGACAGCACGTAATCGCGGTTTTTTTCGACATTGAAAAAGCATACGACACAACGTGGAGACATGTAATCTTACAGTCATTACACGACTGGGGTTTTAAGGGCAATCTACCCATATTCGTGTGCAACTTTTTAAATAGGCGTACCTTCAGAGTCCGAATAGGAAATACCGTCTCCCAACCATACGTACTGGAGAACGGAGTTCCTCAAGGTGCGGTCCTTAGCGTTACACTTTTTGGTATCGCAATCAACAGCATTGCAAAATGCGTTCAATCGCCCGTAACGGCTTCACTCTTCGTCGACGACCTGGCGATTTTTTGCAGGTCATCGAAATTGTCAACGGCTGAGAGACAGGTCCAAATGACCCTAAACCCGCTACAAGACTGGTCCCTTGCAAATTGTCTCCGTTTTTCTGAAGAAAAAACGAAATGCCTGCACTTCCACAGGCTGAGGGGAATCTTTCCTATTCCAACCTTAAAGGCTTGGAGACAAGGTCTTATCGTTTGTGGAATCCCATCGTTTTCTCGGCCTTTATTTAGATAAGAAACTTAACTGGTGCGATCACATTCAACACACTAAGAACGCATGCCAAAACATTTTAAACATTTTAAAATTTTTAAGCCATTCGACATGGGGCGCAGACCGCTCCATGATGCTTTTATTATACCGTTCGCTGGTGAGGTCAAAACTGGATTACGGGTCCGTGGTATACTCTGCTGGAAGAGAATCATATTTGAAACCCTTGAATACCGTGCACAACACCGGACTCCGAATAGCCATTGGTGCCTTTCGGACATCACCCATTCCGAGTATCTACTCAGACTCAGGGGAGCTACCTTTGGCCTCGCGAAGAAAAATTTTAATGAGTAACTATGTAGCAAAGATTTTATCGATGAAAACGCACCCCTGCTTTGATATAGTTTTTAAACCTCGGTTCATAAATATTTTAATCGAAGGAAACGGGCCACACGTCCACTTGGAATACGTTTTAGAGATTTTATTGAAGAAGTGGGCATGTCACTGCCCACAGTGCATCAGGTTAAATACTGTAACCAACCACCCTGGCTAATGCCCCTGCCTAACGTAAACCTCTGTTTACAAAAATACTGCAAACAATTAACGACCCCTATTGAATACAGGCAGATGTTCAAGGGACTTCTAGAAGCTCATCCCAACTTCATACCTGTTTACACTGATGGGTCCAAGTCAGATCTCGCGTGTGGGGCTGCAGTGGCATCCGTACATCACGGCGTCCTTAAGACGAGGCTAAGTCCACTCTATAGTGTATTTAACGCAGAACTGTCCGCCATAAAAATGGCTTTATGTAATATTAAGGGCAGTCAAGGATCTTTCTTAATCTGTTCTGATTCCTTAAGCTGTTTGAAAGCCATATCAGCCATGTACTCAGACCATCCTATTATTCAGGAAATACATTTGTCCTCTCATCCCTTACTGAAAAAGGAATCCAAATCCTTTTTGTTTGGATTCCTGGCCACGTAGGTATTTCAGGTAACGAAAAAGCAGATAAAGCGGCAAAAGAGGCGTTGGAAAACCCGGATCCCGTCTTGGATTTGGTTTTATCGGAAGATGTCAAGTCCATGCTTCGACGGATCGCCACTAAGCAGTGGAATGAAACATGGAGTAGTATGGAGGAAAACAAGCTACGTACGATAAAACCCGACACTCTGGCATGGCCTTCTTCAGTCCGATGTAATCGGAGGGAAGAAGTTATTATTGCCCGTTTGCGGATAGGCCACTGCGCCTTGACCCATTCTTTCCTATTCACGGAAAATAAGATACCCCCCTACTGTGATACATGCGATAAGCCTCAGACAGTGAAACACATCATGGCGGAGTGTGTTAACTACCAAGATGCTCGCAATATTTTCGGCCTAAGGGGAAATCTTAAATACGATCTGGGTGATAACGCTGACCGACTTAATCAGGTAATCGGGTTTTTAAAAGATATACATATCTACCACTCAGTTTAATAATTTTTATTTTTTATATTATATATAAAAATATATATATTTTAAGTATTTTTTAAAATACTTGTTTCTATTTTAGTTTAATCTCTTTCGTTAAAACTATTTAAGTTGCAACAAAGAGCCTAGAGCCGCTCAAAAATAAATTGGACGTGGTTCAAAATGACCTCGGCCGTCGGAGCACCCACAACCCCAAATACTACTACTACAAAACCTAACTGAAAGTCACATTGGCAGCAGTTATGGTCCCTTATCTTTCTCGGGAAAAAAGACATTTTAAATCTGTACATTCGGCAGTCCAATTCCATAATTTTATTGTCATCGTCTGATCTATCATAGTATGTTGGATATCGTAAATATTATCAACGTTATCAGAGAGTTAATCGGTTTGGATCTTACATAATGGATTAACTCTAAATATTAATCGACGGCCTGAAAGCATTTCCCATCCCAGTTGCTTCAAAAGGTCAGAAAAACTAATGAGATTATCATAACGGCAGTTAAAATATCCGGCCGATCTTCGCTGCAAGCGTTTAAACTCTATTTTCGAGCATACCTCATAAAGATCCCAAATACTGACAGCCAAGTATTCCAAGTGGGGTCTAACGAGGAAGAAGTAGCTGATTTCTCTAACTGCATCGACGCATTAGCCAAGTACTCTTTTATCAAATCCCATTTATCGATTAGCTTGGCCCGTAATTTACTGAATATGTATATTTCCCGAGAGATTAATCGTCAGTTTGACTCCGAGGTATCCAACCGGTTCTACAGTCTCTAATTTGCTATGTTATATGAAATATATGTTATTGGAAGAAAGTTTTCGTTTCCAAAAACCTTTAATTTCGAATTTTTTCATGTTTTATTCAGGCTGCAACCCATCGCACCACTCCCTTATTGCCTCGCGGTCCTTAGTTAGCGCTTACTCGAGGTCCTTACTTCAATAAAGATACCTCCCTCTAATACTTTCGGATGGTGCTGATCTTCTTGCATTCTTATTTTTCCACCATTGCAATGTTAGATGAAGGTTTTTATTTGCGCGTAAAAAGTTTCTACGCAGCATATATCAGGCAACAGTGAGGCAAATTGAAAATATAAGTGCGAAAAATGCACATGTGCATTTCTCTTAATTAATCCTAGATTTTTCCTCTTTTAATGTGAAGTACCAAGGACGAATTGCTTACCGAGATGCAATACTAACCTTGGGAGGGATCATCTGCGTACCTTAGGTGCACCTCGTTGAAAATTGTACATTATCCAGCGTAAATGCAATAGTTGAAATTTTCTTCTCCATTTTCTCGAGAAAGAAGGTGTGTCAGCGATGCAAGTGAATTCCTAGGAATGTAGCCCATAATGTAAGATATGTTTGATAGTTCCATTTAAATGAAGTCAGATACCAACCAGTTATTTGACGATAACTGGGGCATCATGGAGTACATCTGGAGAAACGCAGATAAAAGAAGGACCTTATGGAATAAAAATACTCGGATTGTCATTTTTTTCTGTTAATTCGCATTTAGAATCAAACTAGATGGTGAATCAAGGCTACGATCGGTGATTTAAATAAAGAGTCGCGAGGTAAATTTGTTAGAATATATCCTTAAATGTTAAAATGTGACAAATTTCAAACATGCCTCCTAAAATGATGAAATTTATGTTCTTTTTAAAGAAATGTGTTAACTATATGTAAAATCCACTTCAAGTCCGAATATCACCAAAAAGTAATTCATTTGTTTCCGCGCTCTCCTCATCTCGAATTGTCGTTATCCATTCCTAGAAATATATAAGTGTGTTTTACCCGCGCAAAATCTATCCAATTCCTTAGCATTAACCATCTGCGGCTCTCATTAACCTGTGCTTGTCGTAAACCATCCCCCCGAACCGTTGGAACATGAACACATTTTGGGAATTGGACACTCTTTTGTAGACACTCAAGAAAAATATTTCAAAATTGCAGTTTAAGTGAAAAAATACAAATTTTGACTCTTGTTACTGCGATTTTGAATATCCAGCAGCAGTTTCATATATACAGCAAAGTGAATATTTAGTGAAAAGGATTACATTCCACTTTAAGAAGATGGAATATTAGCCATACCAAAATAAATCGGAAATGAGTAAACCAAGCAGGTATTGGATACAATACACACAATTCAGTTGATGACTTTTAAGCTATTTGGTAATAAAATTTCGATAATTGACTATTTGAAATTTTGAAGAGCATTGTTACGATTTGTTAGATTATATTTACAATAACCACGAAGTATGGCATTGAAAAAACTTCTTCCCCTTAAGATTTCAGAAAATAGCCACCACTTTTCACACAAATCAGTATGACAGGATTATTCCGAGCACTTATTTTTACTGTGAAAATTCTTTTCATTTTCTCAAGTAATGAAGAAACAGTAATTACATGAATGCGGCTATCCCTATTAAATGGATCAGCTAAGGATACATCATTCGAAAATCCGAAGCATTCAGAGTCATCCTTGGGAAGAATCTCCTAATCTTGATACTCTGCTTCCGACAATGAGAAACATTAAGATCTTATATAAATACCGACCTGAGCGTTTGGATATAAGCATTGCTCAACACTATTATTGGCGAATTGTATCCAACTGTAGTTGGACAAAAAATTGAGTGCAACGCAAAGTACAACGTTTTATTTCACAAGTAAAGAATCTCCGAACTAATCCCTTCACATCCTCCAACATGAAATATTAGCGTTGTCACGTCCTTGAGATATTTTTCTTAAGGGAAAGAGGCAAGTAATACCTAAAATTGAACGGCTAGCAAAATCATCACTTGCGACATCGCAATTGGGTGACGGGTTTATCCAAATCCACAGAATACGTCGTTGACAGTGGTCTGACAGTAATAGGTGAAATTATTTACAGCGTTAACTCTAACCGTAGCAATCGGCAAAAAGTGATGGGCCAAAGATAACGCTTACCGATATAACACTAATTCGTTAGAGACGATAGTTAAAGTGATTGAACGCGTTGAATGTGAATGGAGACAATACAGATAGCTAAAAGATAATTGCTTCAGAGCAATAAAACTCTTCAAGGATGCCTTGCCAAATGTCAAAAGCTGAATTTTCAGAGCTTAATGCACCTACAACTAATGCCAAGAAGTAGTCATCGGATTTAACCATGCACGACCACATTCATACAAGAAAGCCATCATAAGCTATATCCATTTTCAATTTTTTTATTCATCGCCGCTTACCAACTGCTGCTGACTGAATGCATTGAAGTATGTCTTAGGTATTCCTGGATAAACATAAGTTTAGGCTTACTGCAGTGAGAAAAGGGTTACCAGAGAAATGCTAGCAGTGAAAGCTAAAGAGATAAAGGCTAGGAATGAATAGGCAATTAAAGGTATGTGGAGTTGGTAATGGATTTAAATGAAATAAGCATGCTTTGGTCATTTTTAATGAAAATGAAGGAAAGTGGAATGACGAAATGGGTTTGCAATGGAAGGAGTGGTGTTAGAAGATGTGGTACACTGAAAAATGAATGAGTGAATGCTGATGAAGGGATTCTTAATTTGAGGAACATTAGGAATCTTCAAAATAGGAGGGAACGTATGAGGCAATGAACGAGTTTTAACCCTTAGGCTGCGGGAACGTTTTTATACGTTCTGTATGGTGACTGCGGGGAAAACGTTTTTCTACGTTCGACCAGATTTCTTACCTCTGAGAGCCTTCCTTTAAGATTTTATTGCCACCCTTTCCGCGGTTGCTTGCACTCGGCCGGACCTAACGGCAGGGAGCACAAAGGCGTCTTTCGAGGACTGGACACACTGGGCCAACCCTCACCACGGGGAGCGCTACCCAGATTATCCCTTCTCTTAGAGAGAGCTCCCAGCTCTCCGCGGCGCATTCACGATGAAAATAATTCCAATGAATCCTTGCATTTCCTAGGAATCGATTTTATCTGGCCACTGTCCATTAGCCTGGGAAACGTTTTTGAAAGAATAAGTCTCTTTCTCTTATACTTTGGCAGATGGGTCTTTCGTCCCTGCGTAATTACCAAAGACATTTCTTTGCTTTGAGTATTATAATCTCTTCCTGTTTTTTCCACCTTCGGAAATCCTGCCTTTTCCACATGCTCTTTAGATTTTTGCTCAGTTTCTTCAGAGTTTCCGTGGTGTTCGTTTGCTTCTAATCAAGTATTTGAGTGATATTTTGTGAATCTCTTAACTTACTTACACTATGGATAGTGAAAGTTTGCCACCTCGGTCAAAACGGAGGAAGGTTGTTCCCGAGGAAGAGGTTCTCGATATATTATTTGACTCTGATTGTGAGAGTGAGGACGGAAATTTTTCCGATGTGTCCGTGTCTACCAGTGATACTGAGACGGATTCGGATGAAAAAAATCATTCCGTCGATGGCGGTCCGTCCAATTTGGCTGAAGACAGTGCGCCTGCATCATCCTCTTGGTCCAGGACTGTTGATTTTACTCCTCAGATTTTCCAGTTTGATAGCTCCTCATCTGGTGTAATATCGGACCAACTTCATGAGAACAGTAGTGAGGTAGATTTTTTCCTGTTGTTTTTCGGCACTGAAATGATAAATGCTATGCAATTTATTGAAAAAATACCAGATACTGAGGGCAGAGAAAACCCCCACAGTATGATTCGTGTGTAAAAATACTACAAAAACGGATCAAAAGAGAAAAGACACGCGCTTTTGGTGCAGAGAATGTCAAAAAGCACTATGTATTGATTGTTTTAGAGATTATCATTCAAGTATTGATTTCTAAGTGACAAAATATAATATGTTCAAATCAAATGCCTAGCATAAACTTTATTATACCTTACCTTTACCTGCAGCATCCAAAGATATGAGCGAAATTTTTCGTTACATTCAAATCGGCTAAAATTTCGTCGAGCAATATGGTTGTAAATCAATAGATTTTATTACTGTTTGGTATCAAATCGCTCATAAAAATGCCATGATGGCCAAATTTGAGAAAAATAACCAAGTTAAATTTGAATTACAAAAGATTTCGTTTGAATATTTAAACTCTAGTTATGATTCTTCGAAAGGACTCAAATGAAAAGGACTCAAACTCCTTCCCATGCTCTTTAGGGATCGCATACCACCATAATGAAGTACGACCCTTCTGATTGTTCGCTCAAGAGGCTACGGTTGTCTCAAAACTTAGTTGTCTTATGCTCGCGCCCGGCTCAATTATCAACGGATTTTTTTTGGTGTTTGGTATCAAACTAAACAGAAAGTTGCTAGAAAAAATATTGTCATATTTGTTTTCAACAATGACGCCTATAAAAAATTTTCAAAATTACTTCCAATTCCCACTGATCCCTCAACAAGTTCCGGTGCCCACCCCCTGGGATCCCGGGAAAAGGGTCGGGAGAGGATTACATGGGTCATATAACTGCCCACCTCGGCCCGTGGGAAGGAGTGACAAGCTCCGTCCGAATAGATATTTGCCGCACAGGGTGGACGAAATGCGCTCTAGCTGCCGCAGCTTTTTGGAAGGAAACGGAGCACCTGAGGAGTGTTAGCGGTAAGTTGGTAGCATGGTCAAAAAAAGCCTAGTCTTCTAAATTCTTACTCGGCCCTCAATCCGACTCCAAACGACTTGAAAGCACGTTGTGCACTTTTATAGTTTACTACGTCTTTGCTATCTTACTAGGAGACATCACGTGAGTGATGTTAGGGACCCAAGTTACGCAATTATTTTCTGAAACAATATAGAAAATGCGGGAAAAGTGTCACGGCGTTCTTCCATTTGGGCCCGAGTTCGAGAGAAAAACGCAACTAAAGAATTTCCCTCCTTATAAATACTTTACTATTACTTTAAGCCGCGGACGAGTGGTTAGAGGTGCTGGTCCTGTAATGCCCGTAATGTGGCGTGTGTTCGAATCCCAGTCCGGTCGATTATTTTTTCTTATATTTTACGGAGTCTCTGTACATTGCCCAATCCCATACATTTATGGCATTAACAACAATATTTTTTTAATTTTCAGCCTATTTTCTGGATTTTCAATCAACCGCCTTGGGAGAGTTTCGAAGCTAATTTCCGGATTCTTGTTCGACCGAAAAGGGGTTTCACATGCCGATAGGCCTAATATGTTAAGACTGAAAATACAAGGATACTTCCGTGAATATGATGAGCGTAAATTGGTCGTGGCTCTTTCTCAAGGCGGTAAACAATGAACGGATTATTACTTTTTAATGTACAGAGATGCATGCACTTCAAATATACCAGGAACTGCGTTTAAATTATGACTTTTGGGACTCAATTTTGCTTTCATGGCACCGTTTTCACGCATAGGTATGCAAGAGTTATGGTCAAATTTTATTTTTTGGAATATTTTATGCCAAAAATAATCACAGCAAATGTTTTCGAAAAAAATGGCATAGCTTTCAAAATTCGTGCCTCAAAATTTTCCAGTTGCCAAAATGTATCACATTCTTCTTATTTATGAACCTTTGTTCTTAAATATGACTAAACCTTGTAGGCAGTGCGTTGTAACTTGAAGATTATTCCATAAATATGCAAATTGTTGAACACAAAGCTGTAAAAATTGAAAAACACTAATTTTTTTAACATTTTTGTTGTTAAAGTTACCTGATGTAATCTTAAAAAGTACAATTTTTTATGACCAATTTTTTTTTCATTCTAACTTATTACAAGCTTGCTGTGGAGAAAAGAGTGAGGGTGTTTCTAGTTTATTTCAAGGAAAATATTTATTTAAAATTTTTTAATATATACACAAGGCTCCGTTAATATGGCAGTAAACAATTGTTTTTCGAAAGCAGTTTTTCTGAAGAAGAGGTTACTAAAAAAAACAGGCAAATGAGAGTTTGACTTACAAATCTCTCTAATACCCCTTTTTGCAGATAAAGCTTCATAAGGGAATAGAATGATGTTCTTGTTTCATTTAATCAATGACACATTACGATTTCAACAGATATTTTCCTAAAAACCTTATTTGAACTAAGGCCTGATCACAAGGTATGAAACTAGCAAAACACCCAATACCTGTCCATGCAGATTTGTGTTATCTTTTTTATTAATTTTATCAGACACAACTTAGGGAAAGTGAAATAGTTATGAAAATTTGCAGTTTCAGTTATATATATGTTCATATTTAACTTTAGTTGAATTATCATGTTTACAAATATCAGAAGGTACTTGTAACATGTAACATGTTACAATTACCTTCAAGCACATGTCATGTAATGAATCCTAGTAGGGCAATGACACTGGAGACTTTCCGGAAGTCCTCACGCATGTAAATTATTTCAAGCTCAGTCCGCAGACGAAATTGTTCTATGAATGGGTATGACTCGCGCAAACTATGCAAATACTTTTCTGGGAATGCCTTGTTAAATTTCGGAAAATTTTCGGAAGAGAAGAGGACCGATGCCATAAAATGGCCAGTAAAAGAGAATCGCTCCTTAGCCTGACTGATTATTACATCACACACCTCTTTTGCAGCTAGGTTTCTTGAGATGAAAGTGTCCTCACGTCTTCTCTTTTCATGCCGTGTCTCATAATCTGAGTTATTGCAAATAGTGTCAATGCTCTCCCTGACATTCATTACAGCGGATTCGAAATCCTTAATGGCTGCATTTACTTACACTGAGTCTATCACTTTTCTCTGTATCTGATCGTAGAGTATACTCACGTGTGGCATTATTCTATGGAAGACTTCTAACCATAACATAAAAACTGGCTGTTCAATCCTAAGGCGTAATCCTCTTGCTTGAGCAATAGCACTACTCTGTCTACTGCTATTTTAAATCTGCTCCAAACATTCCAATAATGACTCTTTGTGCGCATAAACTGTTTCAACTAACCTCGACTTAAAGTTCCACCTCACATTTGACACGCCAGGAATTCGTTTTCCAACCACTTCATCTAGTACTTTCACCCTCTGCGGGGAATTTGAAAAAAATTTTGGAATTTCATTTAGATCAGCGAAAAATATTCTCACCTGAGTGTTCTGACTTGTAGCTTGAGCCATAATCAAGTTTAACTTATGTGCGTAGCAATGCACGTAATGCGCGAAAGGATAGCCCTCTTTTACCACGGCTTGAACTCCAGAGTGAGGCCCCGTTTCCACTACTAACATTCTACCACGGTTATTTCAGCCGTCATAACCTACATGCGTTCCAATTAGCTACTTCTAACCGTGATAAAGCATCGTTTTGTGACGTAGCAATAGCAGTCTAAAGGACAATTGACGAACGATATTTAAAAGCGTACGACTTCTCGTCTTACGACCAAAACATATGTTATTAATATTATCATCACAATTGTGTTTTTCAATAATTAATATCGTTCTTTACATGCACCTGTGAAGTATCAACCTTAATAATTATTGGTAAACTTAAATAATTGTAGTACAGTCTAAATAATACAAGGATTTATAGGAATATGAATTCTTCTTTTGAACACTTGCTTTTCGACGCTTCTTCATCAGATTTGCAGCGCCATATTACATTTTAGCGAATTGATAATTCGTCTTCCATTATCGGGAACAAAAAAATTAGCAAAATATGCATTGTTTTTAGACTGTGGTACCCCATTGTCCATAGGAAATGAAGGAACCTTTGATTATTTCACAAGCATTTTCATTTCACCTGCCGGCTAAGGTTTTGACTTGTTAAGTCATTTTTAAGGGCTGGTATTTAGTTAATAATTTGAAATCTCGGTCGACAAGCGAATTAAAACTATAAATAATAGTATGTAAATAAGAAATAAAGGACATGATAATTACTTCATAAATCGAAACCTAGTTCGGCATGTGAAAGAATTAATTCTATTCTGAACTACACAACATTTCCCTAATTTCATATTATTATTGATCATGTATAGATACTTGAATAAAGGGTCCACATCCCAAATATTAAAAAGTCCTCCCGTTGAAAAATGAAGGCGATTTCTAACCATTAACGATAGGTCGTAGTTAAATATATATAGGTTATAAATCCCAGCTAGCACAGGATAGGCCGCATCCCTAAATACGAGGATAGTCCACATATATACCGTGGATAAGCCTATCTCGGCTCAGAGATAAAGTATGACGAATCCACTCCGTATTTGAGGCGAAATTAAAGATGAATTTCCGCATTTTCAGGGATACGCATATCCTTACGTCGTTTTGACCAATACGGGCGGCGGACAACGATCGCAGCGCCATCGGGTGAGAATCTTAAGAACTATGTGAATAACACCGCTACACGCACGTACCTAGCGGCTTTTCATATTATCTACAGGAAATCAAAGGCGACAAACCATGAATAGGAAACCATGAAAGTTATCAGCCCAAATCTAGGGGCAAACTACAAAATTACGGATTTCTTCCCGTGCTTCTGAAAGTTATGGCGGCCTCAGGTTCGTGAGCACCGACTCACGCTTGCATTTTAAGGTCGAGAAGTAACAAGTTAAAGTTGAAAATTTTCTTTCAATCCTACAATGCGACCATCATATTTTTATGCGATTACTAACTTCTATTTACATGTTTTCTGTGGTTATTGCCGGGTCCAGGGCTAAGAGATCTCATTCACAGATTTTCATTTTATTATGGCCTTCTAACGGTTATGCATTATTATTTTATTGACTCGACTTATTTCATTTTTATCTTTATTTAACACTTCACGGTCACAATCATGCCGCCAATTTCGAATGGCCATTTGATGCCCCACCATTCATCGACTTAAGTGGGTTTTTTTACTTACTTACTGCTACGCTCGGAGTTATTACTTCTCTTTATCCTGGTCTCAAAATGATTAACACTATTTTCAATTTATCCATACTATTTATTATCATAAATACAGTCGCAGATCACTATCCATTTTTAGCCTTGATGTTCTCTTCCAACACAAAGTGCATGGCACTTCTGAACCTCAACACTCTCATTCAACTTAAAATAACTCACTTTCGCTGGTGATTAGATTTATTCAATAATTACACTGCATATACCATTAAATTACTGTGACACCCCCTCCCCCAAACGCTTGCAATCGTGGAAAACAGGGATATTGAACGTGGAAGATAAGCTTATCCCCAAAATATCAGATTTCTCCAAGAATACGGCCAAATCTGTGCGTGGAAAACAGGGATATTGAACGTGGAAGATAAGCTTATCCCTAAAATATCAGATTTCTCCAAGTATACGACCAAATCTGTGCTAGCTGGGATGTTGAATGCTGTAACTGAAATATATATGGATACCTAATGGTAATCCCCCAACGCGTTATCATTTTCAAGGCATTGACTTCATTAGTTGAAACATTGGTTGACAAGTGAAATTATAAATAAAATTAATACTTATGTAAAATAAAAGTTAAGGCCTTGATAATGTCTTCGTAGGCCGAAGTCTTGGACATGCAGTGAAACAAAGTATGTATTGTAGACAAGGCAAAATTTCCTTCATTTCATATTATTAGCGATATACTTGAATGGTGTAACCTACCCTTAATAAAATCTATCCTCTCTTTAACTACGCATGGTAACGTCTAATCATTTTTACCAAATCGGTCGTATATAAATATTTATGCTTTTTAATAGTGTGTGCAGACGGTGAAACCGTGATTCCTCCACGCTTTCCGTGATTCAACTGTTTTCCCATGATTCTTACCAGGATTTTTACTAACATTGCGTTCCCATTACAAAAAGACACGACGGTAACCACTATTCCCTGATCTTACGAGGGTAACTCAATGCTAGTAGGACTATCTACCATGGTAGGCGTTTTCGAGCGTTTCCATTACTAGCATTACGCGGGTAGAGAGTTACCGTCGTAGAAATGTCAGTAGTGGAAACGGGGCCTGACGACCACTCATTACGCTGGCTCCATCATAACTTTGCGAAACTAGTTTTCTTTTGTCCGGAACCACTTCAGTCAACAGTTCTTTGATATTGGAAGACAAAGCCACAGCATTGCAGTCACTGGGATTTAAAAATGTCCAGAATCGTTCAACCGGTTTCCCATTTGGAAGCACATATCGAAATAAAACTACCATTTGACACTACGTTTACCAATCGATCTCAGATCGATCTGACTGGCTCAGCTCGGTATGGTAAACGGAGCGCGCTGGCCAGATCGATCTGAGAAGCGAGCCGAGTCAGCCTGCTTTCCCTAACCGGACCACGAAAAACGCCCGGATTGGCGGATTCCGCAGTTTCATCATGTCATCTTAAAGCTAGCTCAAATGCACCACAGAATCGTACGCAAATTATGATCTGAGACAAGACATAACGATTTTTGGCAACTTCTGAATTTTGTTTTTCAACATTCCGTCTGAAGGCACTGTCGAGTTGTTCTCTGATGTTGTATTTACCTAGCATGCTAAATTCTAATTCAGCATTCATATGACTCTTAGAACTTGCATGCTTTACAGCCTTCTGTTTAAGATGAGAAAGATCACCAAATCCACCTTGCTTCCAAATGGTGGATTTGTCAAGAGCAAACATTAGGCATGGAAAACAGAAAAGGCGATTTGTCACATTACATCCACACAGCCATTCGTAATTCGAAAATGCATTTTCGTTGAACTTCCTGGTCACATCCTTTCCTTGACATTAATTCTAATGCCGGCAAAGGTCTTCCTTGCTGCTTTATATGCAGCTTTTCTTCAATCATTAGTTAAGAAAAGTTCGTATTTTTCAATTTCTGGACCGTAACAGGATTCATGTTAAAACGTACACAGTCACTAGCACGAACTAAAATATAAGTGAGTGTAACTATACGATACAAAAGAATTTTACCTATTCCACTTGAAATTTAGAAATATTGATACTATTTTTAAATTAGCACCGTTCAACTTAAGTTCAATGGAGAGCTTAAACATTTTACAACAAATGGATTTCAGATTCACATTGTAGTAAAAAAGCACACCAGCCAATAGCAGCACACGAAGGAAAGCGCATTTAGAAAGAAGTTTAAATAAATGCTGCTAGGTGGCATAGGATGTATTGACGGACTAGGAACCTGGGCGCAGATGGTGTAGGTGGCAGCAATTCGAGTTACACACCAAATATGCGCGTGCGCAATCGCGTCGTTTTGAGTCAGCTCCCATCACCCATTTCAACAGTACATGCCCCCCCGCTTACCTCGTCCCGCCCGAGCACCCACAAGCGATCGCGTAGAACGAATATGCGGCCGGCGCGAAACTAGCTGAGATCTCACAATACTGGAGCGGTGAATTCGCCAAGGGGATAGCTGTAGCGTTTGGAGCTACATATTTCATCCATATGTAGACAGGATTTTTATCTTTCTCGTTGTTAAGGAATAGTTTTCTTTCATAATTCATTCATCTTTGGGTGTGCACTTGCTAACATGCGTATATGCACGCACCGCCACTGCATGAAACTAGTTTCATCTCGTTTTAACTGCATTCATCTTGTGCGTTTAGTACTCGTTACAAGTCGTATTAACTGGATTCAACTTGACGAAATGAAACTCGTCAAGTTTAAGCGAAGTTAAACGAAGCGAATCGGAATGTGAACGAACCGTAACTAAACCGTCTCCGAAGCGAAATAAAAAAAGATAATTTGCCAGTAATCGATCTAAATGTACTAAATGCGTAATGGCATGATATAGTACGTCCTTTTTAGCACATTATACCTAGCCTCAACCTAACATTACGGAACCTATATCGCATGATTACCTATCTTACGATTCAACGCACCTATTCTCGCTAACATTAATATGTGGCGTTTAACACTAGAACGTCCGAGGGGATCAATTTGATCCTTTTTCGATTTGCAATGTATTCTTTTTGGAAACCAAAGTAGGTAGAGTGATTTCCTCTCGTGACTTTTACACATTTTTAAGTTACTTTATGGGCCAAGAAGAAGAACCACCAGACTTCGTTACTTTGTAAGATAATGTCATTTTTACCTTAAACGTCCGCAGGGATCAATTTGATCCCTAAGCGAGAAACATTGTATTACGAAGGGAGATAGCCTTTGGACTTGCCGCGATAGCATTAATTTTGTCGCAACTTATCATTCAAACCTTTCCACAGTCTTTTTATGTTTTCAAGTCAATATCCCTCACTTCCATTACCTATTTCGCATCCATTCCAACTACCTTCGGTCGGACAATCTGTCATCGCCAGCGTGCGGATTTTATCGAGGTTCGAAAATGGAACGAAGACTTCATCTGCGTCCTCAAGACATCATTAGAGAGCTAACTAATATCCACTACGGGGAATCTGATGGTGGTGAATTGTCCTCAGAGGATGAAGAGTGTATAGTAGGCAGTGATTCAGAGTCGAGTGAATCTGGGGAAGAAATGGAAGTGCCCGAGATCCAAGGAAGGAATTCCGAAAATAACAGTGATAGTAATGGTGAGCTATATTTCCATATTTCTTTCTTACTAACTATATTTCAAGTATTTTTGCCCATCATTCATGCTGCAATGGCAATATGCTCTAAATACAGATTCTGATGACGAGCCTCTCAGCATACTACGACGAAAAGATATATTCCTAAACGAGCGTCTAAGTTTTGACAAAACTACCGGTAGTCGTTGCACTAAGGAAGCTCAAGGAGTTTCACAGGAAAACTTTGCCGCCAGCAATTAGCAAAACGGTAGATGTATTATATGCATTTCACTAGTATTATCTATCCTTATTTTGATAGTCCTTTTAGCCGTTTCATGCTTATATTTGTTCCCAGGTGAAACAAAAGAGGACCAACACACAGCCCCCGATGGCACGGTGTGGTTGAAAGCGGACACAGGCGCTTTTCTTCCTGGGCGTAAACCTCAGCATAATGTCCTGAGGGAAACAGCTAGACCAACCTCCTATGCAAAAAGGCACGTGAGTGGTGATAGTGTTGCTAGCGCCTGGCGTATTTTTATTGATAATTGCATACTCCTCCACATACGTAAGTCCACCGAAGCAGAGGCTAATCGTGTTCTAAAAGGAAATTCCTGGTCCATATCAATACCTGAACTGGAGGCATTCATCGCAATTCTTTATGCAAGGGGTGTAAGTGTATCAAGAAACATTGAACTGCAATCGCTTTGGTCCAAACCTTGGGGTCTACCATTTTGCAGTGAAACTATGTCACGAAATCGTTTTCGTGAAATTATGCGTTTTCTCAGGTTTGATGAGAAGACGACTCGCTCTTTTCGTTTGAAAACAGATAAATTTGCCTTAGTTTCCGAAGTTTGGAATAAGTTTGCAAAGAATTGTTGTAGCTATTATAGACCAGGAGACAACATCACTATTGATGAGCAGTTATTTCCTAGCAAAGCCAGATGCCCGTTCACGCAGTTTATAGCTTCAAAACCTGACAAGTACGGGCAAAAGTTCTGGCTTGCCGTGGATGTGGATTCAAAATATGTGCTGAATGGCTTTCCCTACCTCGGCAAGGATGATTTACGACCAGATGGTCAGCGTCTACCGGAATATGTGGTGATGCGTCTGATGGAGCCATATCTAAATAAAGGCAGAAATGTTACCGTGGATAACTATTTTTCATCTCTACTTTTGGCGAAAATGCTAAAAGAAAGAGCAACCAGTCTAGTTGGAACGATAAATAGGGTAAGAAGAGAAATACCTGTATCTGTGAAAACATCAAAAACGGCGATTCACAGTACACAGGTTATGACACATAATGGAATTTCACTTACAATATATCAGGGAAAGAAAAATAAGAATGTAATCTTACTTAGTAGCCTACACCCCAGCGTAAGAATTCTTACAAACAAGAAGAGGACACCGGAAACAATAAAGTATTACAACCACACAAAATATGGTGTCGATATCGTTGACCAAATGGCAAGACACCTTTCATCTACATCTACATCAACATATTACCCTGCGAGCCACCTCTAGGGTGTTTGGCAGGGGGTGACAAGTCACCAAAATGCAGTATGCAAGCGGACCACCACATGCACACCGCACGGTCATGAATATTAAGGATACTAACCAATTCCATCATTAACTAAAAACCATCATACAGCATGCAAGAGAATCCCCACATGCACGATGACACATAATTTTCTACATGCTACTTAAGAGGGCAATCTGCCTATGAAGCTAGAACATGCAAAACATGCTGTTAGAATCACCAAAAAACTCCGCAAACATGCTTTAAGAAATACATAAGTTAGTAAGCTACACTACCAGTCGGTAAAAGCATCATCAAGAAGGTGGCCCGTGCATACATTCTACAATATTCTTGACCTCGCTGCAATAAACGCTTTCGTGATATATAAAGCTGTCACGGGAGAAAAGCTGTCGAGGAAAGCATTTCTTCAAAAATTATCAGAAGAGTTGAGATTGAACTACTTAAAAACAAAAATTGATGGAATTGAGCCAGTACCTGAACTTTATGAAAACAATTTACAACGCAGCACCAAAAGGCATAATTGCCAAGTGCAAAAAAAACTGTAAAAGAAATAAAACAAGGGAAATGTGCATCAAGTGCAGGAAAATGGTTTGTGGACAATGCACTGATAGAGTGAACTACTTTTGTGTTGACTGCACGGAGTCTTTTAATTAGTAAACAACAGATTTTAAAGTGATATTGAATGTTAACAATATATATATCATGTAAACTTCTTTAAAATCTTTGCAATCTCTTCTAAAACTTCATTTTTTGAAAATAAATGTAAAAAAATTTAAAAAGAATATTGTCAAAAAATGAGTTTTTTGTTTTTTTTTACGTCCTGCCCCGTGTGTGATTGACCTCAAACTAGTAAAACGAAATAAATGACCAGTAAAAACAATAATTTTTATGTTTTAATGTCATTACCCGCACCTATTTGCATATATATGCGGATAACTTGGAGGGGATCAATTTGATCCCCTCGGCCGTTACAGGTAAAGTGGAAGTCCGGACGTTCTAGTGTTAAAAAAGACGAGTATATATAGTCACTTCCGTGGATGAATGTGACTTCGAGAACTATAATCATTGAATGATATTTCCGTGATAGTTTGAGGAAATACCATTTACATCTAGATAAAAGTTATTTGCAATTAATTAATGCCAGATAACTGTTATCCATTGTTGCCAAAAAGTATCAATATAAATGCAATAATACTGCGAATAAACAATATTTTTCCAATTTCAGTACGTAAGCTTCAGTGTCGTGGCTAGTACTCGTTTCATGTCGTATTAACTGGATTCAACTCTAAGAGTTTCAACTCGTTTCATCTTGTATTAACTGGATTCATCTTGACGATATAAAACGCGTTTCATCTTGTATTAACTGTATTCATCTTCCGCGTTTAGCACTCGTTTCAAGTCGTATTAACTGGATTCAACTCGTATTAACTGGATTCATCTCGACGAGTTTCAACTCGTTTCAACCTGTATTAACTGGATTCATCTTCACGATATGAAACTCGTTTCTACTGTATTCATCTTGCGCGCTTAGTACTCGTTTCAAGTCGTATTAACTGGATTCAACTCGTTTCATCTTGTATTAACTGGATTCATCTTGTGCGTATAGTACTCGTTTCAAGTCGTATTAACTGGATTCAACTCGACGAGTTTCAACTCGTTTCATCTTGTATTCACTGGATTCATCTTGACGATATGAAACACGTTTCATCTTGTTTTAACTGTATAGATACAACATAAATCAAGGTACTACCTCGATTTATGTGGTATCAACCAGTAACTGTCGTTTCTGGGCAGCTTGATTCTTCTTGAATATCCTTGTCTTACCTAGAGAGGAATAGGTTGTTTCAACTCGTATTGCATGGTTTCAGCTAGTAGGTAACACGCTACCTCGTTCCACATTGTCTTAACTCATTTCAAATGTGCAAGAATCAACTCGTAATATGGCATAATATAGGCGAACGAAGGCAGTAAATGGAGTAATATCGCAGGGTGAATATGTGGAGTAATATGGTAAGATTAATCCAGTTAATACAAGATGAAACGAGTTGAAACTCGTCGAGTTGAATACAGTCAATACGACTTGAAACGAGTACTAAACGCGCAAGATGAATCCAGTTAATACAAGATGAAATGAGTTGAATCAAGTTAATACGACTTAAAACGAGTTCTAAACGCACAAGATGAATCCAGTTAATGCACGATGAAACGAGTTACAGATGGAACGGTTTGATTCCGGTTGAAACGAGTTGCCTTGCCGACGAGATGAAAACAGATGAAACGAGTTAAGGATGAAACGGCTTGATTCCGGGTGAAACGAGTTGCCTCGCCAACGAGATGAAAACAGATGATACGAGTTCGAGAAGGAACGAGTTGAATCAAGTTAACACGAGTTACCTCGCCTACAAGATGAAATCAGATGAAACGAGTTCGAGAAGGAACGAGTTGAATCAAGTTATCACAAGTTACCTCGCCTACAAGATGAAAGCAGATGAAACGAGTTCGAGAAGGAACGAGTTGAATCAATTTAACACGAGTTACCTCGCCTACGAGATGAAAGAAGATGAAACGAGTTCCAGAAGGAACGATTTGAATCAAGTTAACACGAGTTACCTCGCCTACGAGATGAAAGCAGATGAAACGAGTTCCAGAAGGAACGATTTGAAACAAGTTAACACGTGCTACCTCGCCGACGAGATGAAAGCAGATGGAACGAGTTAGAGAAGGAACGAGTTGAATCAAGTTAACACGAGTTGCCTCGCCGACGAGATAAAACGAGTACGAGAAGGAACGAGTTGAATACACTTAATTCACGTTCGTTGGGGGTGTGATTGATCTGCGGGTAGTGTAAGTTCACGGGGTAAGCGAGCTGGAAACAGTTGTTACAAGTTCAGAATTCGTAAATACGAGTGGATCCGAGTTGAAGTTCTACTGGATTCATCTCGTTTTAACTGGAAATTTTCCGCAGGGTAGGGTTAATTTTTCAAAAGTTAATTGTATGATCGCAACTACACTGCTATAACTTCACAAGCATCACGAAATAGTATATTAATTTGATTTGTTTAAAAATAAAATTTATATCTGCTGGTCTATAATTGAATCCTGTAATCTTGGCAATATTAAGGGTTTATGTGGTAGCGTATGTAGGGTTTTATAGGGTTGCCAATGCTGGGTTTCATTAGGTTGCCTATATGGGTCCAAAATTGGCTGCTTGATAGGCTTGTTTGTCGTTCGCTGGTTCTCATCTCATTGCTAACATTCAGGCAATATGGGGGACTGCTGAAGGATATTGAGGATTAAAATAGAATATAGATATAAATTAATAGATTTTATCTTTGAATTGTCACAAGGATAACCATATATTTCAGTAGGCACAAGTATTTTTACTTGCAGGAACCAAAAATAAGATTTCCTTGCATTTAAGTTGAGTTCAGTCCATTTCAGGATGCAGCTGAATGTTCTTCAGTTGAAAAAATAGAATTCAGTAGAGTTCAGCTCATTTCAGTAGGCAACTGAACATTCTTCAGTTGAGGTTCAGTAGAGTGCAGTTCATTTCAGTAGGCAACTGAACACTCTTCAGTTGGAGTTCAGTTCATTTCAGTAGGCAACTGGACCCCGTTCAGTTGAGTTCAGTAGCCTATTGCCCTAAGTTCATTAGAGTTCAGTTCATTTCTAAAGTTTTTGTCTACTGAATTCAGTAGAGATTTCCGGTAGGGGTGGTATGTTGTTAGTGTATACGTCTTTTTATCCCTCCATTTTACAGCAGCGATTTCATTTAAATAAAGTATTTTTGCCTCCCCTTTCTTCAAGTGTATATTTTTGAATTCTGGCGCCAAAATGGTGGCTTATCAGAAACCCACGACTTCATTCAGTAATTATATCTTCTTTGTTGATGTAGCAGCGAATAGGAAAAGATGAAAGGCTAATTTTGTGTGGAAGCAGAAAAGATTGTATTACCTTTTGCATATTAGCAAGTTCACTGAAGACGAAGATATTAGGTATCTTTCATTTACGTTCAGCAGATGGCACTCATCAAGTATACAAAGTGAATATTGCTTCCTTTATCTTATGTTGGATATGAATAAGTGCCTCAACAATGCTTCATCAAATAGAAGGAGGATGGGAGAGAAAGGAGACAAAGTGAGCCAGTACTGACGGTGCATTGGGTTCAGAATAAACCAAGACGGCGCGATAAAAATGCTTTGAAACCATTGAGTAGGTATATCCATGAATTTAATATGAACTTCAATATAATAACAGCATCGGAATACGTACTAGAACAACATAAAAGCAATTAAGAACATAAACTATGAATCTATCTGAAATTTATGCTCCAAAAAAGAGGCCTGGAAAAAATATACGAGACCGGCGAATCGCCGTCTTTGTAAGCAAGGGCCAACTTTGAGCGGACGGCTAATCGCCGTCTTTGTAAGCCGATTTACGCGCATTCCTCTTCGAGAACGCTTCTCGAGTCACTATGACCGCACGGTGTACCTCAATATTTCGCCGTATGAAAGGTGTAAAATGGTATTTATGATGTTTAACTTCCTGAAACTCGTTTGGAAATAAAATATAGGTATGCACCAGCGTTACGCAAATCCCAACGGTACCATTTGACTAGCGGCCATCTTGGATGCGACATCAGCGCCACCATCGGTGATTTGAGTTTCGAATTCCTTCAGCCGCTCCAGTGTAGTGGCACAGTGTATGTATATAAAACTGCCTAACAACTGCTCCATCTGTCGCAAGATTGAAGAAAAGCAACTTTTCTTCAATTTGGCTGACAGGGAAAAACACACTTACTCAGGTTTCAAACGATAATAATAGTATTGTCATAACTTATTTTTCGTAAAAATGTGCATAATTTGCATGAAAGGTGAATGCAATATGATCACTTTTAATGCATTACCAATATATTTTTTGGTTTATGAGCAGACGAAACGAAAGCACACGCACATAATTTACTAATTGAGAAATTTCGTTTCTACCCATTTTCCCAATGACTTTTACAAAATGTCGCCTGTACCAGAAAAAGTTTTCAAAAAAAATGTTAGTTATATGGCGATATTTCAGTATATTCCAACGATTTTACATATTTCGGTTCCTGATATAGAATTTTCATTTATTTTCATCAACATTCCAAAGGTAACCGTATTGTAAAAGTAGTTCATGTAACAATGTGTCACATGCATCAGTGCTTGCCAATCATTCATCCATGAAAATTTTTCAACAATATGAGTTAATGGAGATCAATGGTCATATTTGGTATTTGTCAATTTTCCAGATTATGATTTTCTCCTTCAGATTATGAAAACAGAATAGTTGTGAGTCATTGTATCTGGAACGTAATTGATTACAGGACATGTTCCACTAATATATTCATACCTTCTGTATTAAAATTGTACATTTTAACATGAATGACAGAGCTCTTTATGTTGTCATCTCTGCCTCTTTGCCATATGACAGATCATCTGATGCTTATTCTGATGCCAGTCAAATCAAATAATTTTTCTCACGTGGCGAATTTCCAAACTGTGGTAATATAGTTTATTACCCATCAAGTTACATGAATGAAGAGAATCAACTGGAAGTGAGAAGTAGCATGCATATAATTAATAATAATATGACTTTATTTTGACTAAAATGAGAACCATGTAGTCCTATCATACAAAAATATATAACATTCCCTTGATCTGATTTCAGAAAAGCCTGCCTTGGCACCACTTAAACCAACATATCAAGTGTCTAGAGGCAAGGACTCCACCCACTTACCACAGAGGCTTGCATTTCGGAAAAGTAGCATTACCTGAAGATGCATTAGCTCATTGTAGGCAATGGTATGTCAGGAGTTTAAATAACAGTGAAAGAAATAGGTCTGCTTTTAATAAGTTTATTTTTTTAGTATTCAATTTTTATTCTTTTAAAAAGTTTATACCTGTCTTAAATGGAGTGTATCTCTGCGTATATGAAGAGACCTGGACACAGAATAGAAGATGAGAATGAAGTTCAGGTAGGACTATATAAGGGAGAAGATGAGAGAGTAAAACGGATAGAGAGGGGAAGAAAGGCCGTGATGGGTGGGTGAAAAGAGGAAATTGCTGGAGGAATAATCACTGAGGGAGCGGATCACTTCGAACGGTGTTTGTGATGAGGGCCGACAATATTCTTAGAGTAAGGATAATCGATAAGTTGAGAATAGACGTTTAAGTTGAAGATAGGGAGGATCTGATATGTAGATGAAAGATCGAAAAACAAGTTAATTAATTAATTAAAAGTCGAATAAGCAATCATGATGTAGACACCAAGGTATGTTAATGTGCGTCTATATCAATGGCAGCATTATAATGTGGCATTTGTAGGTAGTTCAAACGTGAAAATGTATTACTCAAATTAGGCTAATGTATTACTAGTATTAGGCTACAAATGAACGGAGAGCATATTTAAGTGTGCTTCGAAAAAGGAACATATTAAGGATGAAACTCTCGAGACAACTTATCATATTAAAAGTACATTTATTAAAATATTATGCATATACTATTTATAAATGGGTCGAATTACACTTGTTTTATACATTGTGTATTCAGTTTTCTTATAAATGTTTTCACTCATAATTTACCCAAAAAAATTCAAATCGATTGCTTTCTATGTGCTTGCAAAACTATCCTTTAACCTTCTTAATTAAATATGGATGAGACAAGCATGACATTATAGTATTTAAACATTGTTCAGCTATATTTACTGAAAAATTATGCATACCCTTCACAGTGGAATAATATCATTAACATTTTGTAAACTCCCCACGAACACTTCTTTCTTGGCGATTTTATGCACAGGATTGTGAAATGATGGAGAACATGGAACTTCATGGAAGAAGTTTAAAAATAAGTAATTAGCAGGCAGAATGCCCAATGATAACGATGGATTCAGGTTTTGACCAAATTATCTGAAATTTTTTTTAAATTTGTTAGTACACAACTATTACATGGATCTGAGGTTGACTTCAAACTTCATTAAATTTCATAAGCATTGATCTGTTTGTATGCGTAAAAAATGGATAACGAGTTGGTGTATATCATTATAAAATGAAATTCGAACAAAATAATAGGCAAGCACCGTTTCTTACAAAACATTATCAAAAGTTTAATATAACTTACTCATATGTAGGCTAACGAGTCAATTTTCATTCGGATTCCAAACTCATGTCTACCTAATGAGAGCCCTCACAGGATAAGTACATTTTCTCCATAACAGTTAAAATTTAAAGTTAAAAACCTATGATTTACTTAGATAAACAAATTATGTACAATCGATGTATTTTTAGACGTTGAGAACATCTGAGAAAGATAACAATGAAGTTCCAAACAAATACTTCACTGCATTTGACGTTAACGTTTAGTGGCAATGAGACTTACCTCCGTTTCCTTTAAGCTACCCTTTTAAATCTAATCCATGATAATGAAATATAAACACCACTATAAATCAACTGCAATATTTGTGGCAGGGCTCTGAAGAAGCTAGGATTCGTCAAGCGTATTGTGGGAAGATTTTCGGATGAAAAAGTGAAAGAGAGATGCTATTTTGCACTCGTCCGGCCACACCTTGAATATGCAGCGAGCATCTGGGATCCGGTGCAGAAAGACTTAATCCGGGAACTTAATAAAATACAAAGGAAAGCTGCGCAATTCGTCAAAAACTGCTACGGGCGTACAGACAGCGTTACGCAGATGTTAAACGAATTAGGCTGGGAGCCGCTAGATTTTCGGAGGCTGCGCGCTAGGCTTAGATTGCTTGATCAATTGTGAATAGATATCATTCACAGCGACTCGGTGAACATTATATTAGAACCCCACTATATTTCCAGGTCCGACAGAAACGATAAAATTAGAGACATTTTTCCGAACGGATAGGTATGGGAATTTGTTTTTTCCCCGAACAATAAGGGACTATAATAAATGCTAGGCGTAATTTCATTAGAGCGTTTCATTTTTATATGTAAACAGCAGGTGTCCTAACACCCCCCGCCTCACGCCTATTGAGGCGGCTTGCGGGATAGTATGTAGATATAGATATAATATTCAGGTTTATTTTTTCTTAGAAATCATGATGCAGAACTTGATTATCATTCAGATGTTTGAAATTCAGAGGAAAGAGCAACATACAAAAGACTTCACCGCTGTGTTTTTAGCACAACGAACATATTCCTTACAATCACTGAGCAATAATTTTCATCTGATTAGTGCATTTAGTCCTCTCATTAAGTTCTTATTTCATCGCATAAAGTTCCTTCCCATGTCACAGATAAACAATCACGAAACCGCGAGTAAAATGTTCTCAGAACTGTTAATGATAGCCATATTTACGCGAGTACTCTCCCCATAGGATGTATCCAGTTAAATTCCTTTCAACCGACTGTTTTTTATGGAGTGTCCCCTTAACACTTCCCTCAACTGAAACCCTTTCCCACATGTGTCGCACTTGAAAGAGCCTTAATCATTGTGTATGACCGAATGTTTGATTAGGTTACACTTAAAATTAAATCCTATCCCACATGTGTCACACTTGAAAGGCCTCAAACCACTATGTATGACTGAGTGTTTGATTAAGGTACTCTTAATATTAAATGCTTTCCCACATGTGTCACACTTGAAGGGTCTCAAATCACTGTGTTTGACCGAGTGTTGGACTAAATGAGACTTCTGAATAAATCTCTTCCCACATATGTCACACTTGAATGGTCTTAAACCGCTATGTATTATTGAGTGTGTGATTAAGACGGACTTCCGAGTAAATCTCTTCCCACATATGTCACACTTGAATGGTCTTAAACCGCTATGTATTATTGAGTGTGTGATTAAGACGGACTTCCGAGTAAATCTTTTGCCACATATCTCACACTTGAAAGGTGTCAAACCACTGTGCATGCGTGAGTGTGTGACTAAGCTTGACTTCTGAGTAAATTTCTTCCCACATATCTCACACTTGAAAGGTCTCAAACCACTGTGTATTACCGAGTGTTTGACTAAGGAAGACTTCTGAGTAAATCCCTTCCAACATGTCTCACATTTAAAAAGCTTCAAACCATGGTGCATTCTTGAGTGTTTTAGTAAATCATTTTTTCTTTTAAATTCATTCTCACATATTTCACACTTGAACGGCTTTGAATTTTGGATTCCAGAAACTCTTGATTCAAATCCCTTTATGGATGAATACCCGGACATTACACTAGTTGATGGCCTAGTCCTCGAAATGTGATCTCTAACGTGAATGACTAACTCTTTTTTATCCGTATATTTTGCCCCACAATAATCGCAAATGAATTCTGTACATGCCACGAGTAATTTTTCGTAAGAGTCCAAATGTCTTAGCTCAAATGGGATCATGTCACTGAATTTGAAGGCACTAGTGATGTTATCACCCGATTCTAGGCTTTCTCCTCTCTTAGCACTACACTTTTTCATATCTTTCAGTGAATGTCTACCAGGTAAACCACTAAGCCTGGTGTGTCTTTCAAACTTCTTTGTGATGTTCTGTATTCTATCATTTCTTGGGTGACTCACTTTCATCTCGCACATTTTTGGACTCCCTGCTGTGATGCTGCAGCCAAGTACCTGAAATTACGAAAATAAAAAACAGAAAATTATTTATTGCAAAATCCAATGCGGGATTGGTGATTGAAAACATTTCACACAGTTTTTTTACAATATATTCTCAGCTCCTACTATCTTCTTGTTAGTAAAATGAAAAATAATATTCTAATTACATTACTGTTGAAATTCAGTTCATAAATCACTAACATAAATGTGTTTATTAAAGATTTTTTTTTGGAACCAGTAATAGTAAAATATAAATTAATTTCTACACGCCCTTAACACTGACTCAAGCAAATAGGTAGTCAGCATTCTTTGCCTTACCAGCCATGCCTTCATATTTTGCCTAGCATGAATGAAATTGTACCTCTCGCTCTGTATGCCAGAACTGAATTATTCAAATCACTCTGCTAACAATCCATTAAGGTTATGCAATATAATCAAGAGTTAGACAACGATATATAGCACATACAATAAATAACGAGCACATACTTTTATACATACAATGAAACTCTCCAAGTTTGAAATATTGCCATCGCATAAATGCTGATTTGGTCACTAGAAGTTTATAGCTTTGAAACATGTCGTTCACCAGTAAAAACAAATCTTTTTGCACCCAAAATGTTCCAAAATTTGAGTCGATTGTGGCTGTACATGTAAAGTTTCCAAAACAAATCACACCAAAGTACCAGCAGTGAAGAAAATTCATGCTAGGTGAATCAAATTTAATACTGGCTGCTTGTGCGATGCAAATAGAGGATGCTGGCCGGATTCATCAGTTTGGCGCATATGTGATCACTTTGTAAGTAATTTTTGTAACTATTGATACAGCTTTGTGAAATAAATCGTACCGCCTCGTTGCCGAAAATGATCTAAGTCCCGAGTTAACGACTATGTGACAACGTGGCCGAACCACGTCCTCCTGAGCGGGAGAGAAACAACCTCTCTAAGCTGAACGAGAACCCTTTCTCACCGTAGCTGGGTGAGTTGAAAGACCCACGGATGGAAAATTTTGACCTGCGAAAAGAATTATTTCCGAGGGGAGGGGTAGGGTTTCTTTTCTTGTGATATGTGATCAAGAATAAAAGGAAGAGCTCCGAAGTTGAGACACGCCAAAACCCCTTGCATACGACAGATGCAAGGTGCCACGGAAAACAAAAGGCTATCTTAGATCTCAATCCCCGGAGTTTCTTTCGTATCTTATGAGTGTTTCACTTTAAACGCGTATTCTACTACGTACACGTTTTCAAATATTTCAAGCATTTTCGTTATTTGGAAGTCCTTGTGATAACGCAATCCATATTATATTTAAATGTGCATTATGTTTTAAGCCATTTGATTAATTTCGGACTTGTGCACAATTTATTTTATTTCCTAATCACACACCTAGTTACTGTTCCCGAAATTATGTTATAACAGTAAACAATAAAAAGTATTTAGGATGTGTTTTTGCAAGTTTTTCTTTAATCTCATAAGGTGCGTAGATTAACCTGGCGTAAGTGGAATAACAATACACATTGAACTACATGAATGTATGAAATTCATTACGAAAAAACAGTCAACTGGACGAGATTTGAAACTGGATCACTCTTTTATGCTTTGTAGTAACCGAAAATGTCAGTCTCGAAATTTAGCGCACAACTGTCCTCGCAAAGTATTTTAGGAAGGCATATTCTAGGGGCGATATATTTATGCGCAAACAGCATTTTCATTTTAAAATTATATACTTAGATATTCACGATATTTAAGCAAATATTTTCGTCTTAATTCTAGGCTCTGGAGAGGGGCGTTCAGATTTTAAAAAAATGCACTTTTCGCTCATCCAATGCTTTCAAATTTCCCACTCATCCCACGCATGCAGTGCTGCTATCAATGCAGAACTTCCAAAACGAATGCATATTATACGTTCACTAATAGCATCATATCGTATATGTATGACTAGAGCGGACTGATATCTTAGATCAATGACCGGGTCAATGTTCAATCTCGAACCTCATTAATGATCAGGTTCACGTTTGTCATCCTCTTGCTTCACTGTCAATACTGCGTTTTCCATTCGTCATAGGTCAGAATATTCTCATGCGAGATCTATAGAAAACAATTCGTGATAGCAAGTCCTAAAATGCGTTAAGTGGCTTTTTTCCTAACTTAATGGTAATAGCAGCAAATATTTTATGACAGAGGAAAAAAATTAAACGAATGTCCTGCAAAAGGGGAGAAATAATAATGACGTTTTGAAAGAAATAGGGATGTTGTTACCTTAAGGACATCCAAGCCAAGAAAATCTAAATGCTTTAAGTATATTTAAGTTTAAAACATCAATAGTAAAATGAGCTTAATTAATACGAGCAGGAAACGAATAAAAACGAAACGAGCTGTGAGGACGTAAACCAAAGAAATGTGAATTGCGTTTCCACGCTTTCTAGCAGCTGTGAACGAGAGATCATCTATTTCCATGCATGAACCGCTTCCACACATCCACATAGTTTGGAGAAACAGCTCAACGGACCACACCTCTGCTTCTTCACTCCCAGTCAAATAAGAAGCCACTGCCCACCTCCATTGTCACTATTTGGTAGAGTAGGGCCTTTCCTTGAGCGAGGGTGATGGAAGGGGCTTTCTTTGGTTCGAAATGTTTATTGCTCTCCCGGGACAAATTGGAAGGGCCAAAATGGTGTTGCCTCTATGCCAAGATTCTCGCTAATATAGTTAACTCACTGAGTACATTGAAAGGGGTATTTTAAAAGACTAAGCAAGTGAAATTATTGGAATCAGGTTATTTTCATCGCAACAAAGAAATGTATTCTACCTTCCACAGCGAAACAGTAATTGAGAACTGGTAAAAAATTATGATTCAGTGGATGGAAAGTGTTTTCCCTTAGCATTCCAATATTGGAATGAAATAGCACCGAGCTACTTTAATCCGAAGATATTTGACGTGACTACCATTTCTTGGTCATCGACAAAGAAAAATTTTAAATCAAATAAGCGCAGTCGCAAGGCGAATAGCATGTCGAAAGTACTTGATAATATTGGATACTCAGGAAAGGCCACTGTTTCAAAATCAAACCATTAATTAGTTACGGTTTGTGCATAAATACATCGCACCTGAAAAATTCTATACCAAAAAACATAGCGGTGATAAGTGTGCACTTTAATTCGATATTGACATTACTGCCTGCAACGAAATATTGTAGCCTCGAGTTCAAATCTTAATAACTCCTAGACCGTTTATCGGATTTTCACGCAGTGTACCAATGATAGTAGATAATTTTGCTTTTGTTAAAACACATGTATAGAATAATTTTAAAACAAATTTTGGACCAGTTTCTTACATTAGAGTAAACAAATACCCATACTCTTAGCGCTACGGCGCTATGCGTCACCTAAACGTCTTATAACTGCTGTGGCATTTTCCCCCCCGTTTTTTTTGGTCAATTCCCCTCTTTGGACAGTTTCCCCTCTGCGGACTGTTTATCCTCCGGACTTAGCCGAAGGACTTGCCCGAACGACATGCGCGCTAACGACATGTGCGCCAACGACGGCCAAAATGCCTACGACTACAAAATGCAGCGACTACTGCCAGCGACTTCTGCCACGACTTCTGCCACACCTTTCGCCGCACCATTCGCCGCACCATTCGCCGCACCATTCGCCGCACCATTCCCTCACCAGGGGGGTGTTTCTGACTCTCATCGGATTGACGACATCGGAAACGGATTCAATCCGAGTCGATCGGATACCTTTCCTACGGTCGTCTTCCGTGCGTTTCACACTTACTATCGGAAAGCGTTCCGCTATTGGTATGACGTCACTCGTCATCCCCATCGAGCAGCGATGAAACGTCACAGTTTTGGGGAGAAAAGTGAGCAGCGAAAATAACCTCCCGCCAGGTTTAACACTTCATAATGTAGGGAAATGGTATGTATGGGCATTTATTTGTGCTAATTGATACATTGTCTTATAATTGACGTTATTGTGGGTTAAAATTATTTTATAATTGTCCTTTTATTATTAGAATTGTAATTTTCTTCAATCTAATCTCCCATCTATTTGTGTAAATGACGGGAATGAAGGCAAATTTTAAACGATTTTTTTCGTTAATTCTCGTGAGCAACTCGTGAGTAACAGTTGAATATTAAGGTCACATTCATATGACTTACAATAGATACAGTCGCGAAACGTACCCTTTCTTGCAACAACAGATACCTACTCAGCATCATTTACTCAATGATTTCTCCAAAATCCGACGTGTTATTTTCATTGTTTATCTCATTTGAATGTGGTCCTTCTTTATTAATGTATTGATTGATTGTACCTTTATGATATGCCGTTTATATCTAACATTTTGCCCGTAAAATGGAGGTTCATTGGAAGGAAAGACAGTGACTACATTGAAAGGTTTTATGGTGTCGATGATTGTCAATGGACCGACACGTTGGATAAAATAACGGAAAACAATGGGGTTTGATTGTTATCTGTGGTACACGTAACCGGTTATTTTATGACACCATTTTAGTGCTAAAATGGGACACTTGCTAATGGCCCTGGGTGTCAAACCTGGGAATATGAGTAACTTTTCTTTAATCCATCATTAAGAGTACATTACTCCGAGTATCTACAATTTTGTTCAATAGGATCTGTGGACGGTTAAGTCCGTATGAAGTCAATATATGGGCGCTTGCCTCGTGCGGGACTCGGGCGGTTACGTGTTTAGCCGGCCCAGGGTGTCAAACCAGGGAATATCACTATCTTTTATTTACTTCATCAAATACAGTACTCTCCTGTTACTATCTCTCATTATTTTCTCTTTACAGTGGGTAAGGGACGTTTACAGTGGGTATGTCTGCGCCATGAATATAGAAACGCTTTCCTTGCGCCATACGTTGCTTTCAAATCATACTGGGGTTGATGTTGGCAGCACTGCCGTTTGAGCGTCTGGGCTAAAATCACGTCGCCAATATAACTACGGAAATCGCAGCAGATATATCACTTCAAACGAATATTTCACATAGAAATATAATATTTAGGTTGTACAAAATGGAATCAACCTAACTTAATTCATACCATGCCTAATTCTTATGTCAAAAGCCTACGATGCTATTGCTAGGTCACGTACACGTATCGTATCAAAACTAAATAAATGGATATATTTCCAAACTGAAGGACCAGTTTCCACTACATTAAGCTACCTGAGATATTTATACGATATTATGCTATGCATTCCAACTCGTCTCATCTTCCTTTTGCTAAATTACTTGCCCACATAATATGTAATCAAACTTGCGCCAACAGTGATACAACTTGCGCATATATTGTCCCATTTACACGCTAATTAAATTCTCCCACACCTATATTATTCCGGCAGAACATCCACATAAATGTGCACTCATGAAATAAAGCGGTATTATCTTATTATAGCCAAATAATTAACGTCAACAACATCATAAGGGTGTTCACCAACGCAATCGGAATGACTTTCCGACACCTCCATCCCGATCGACCCGGTTCCGATCGGAAAGCCTTCCTTGAGTCGATCGGAAGCAGTCTGAAACGCACGGATTGTCCTCTCGATAGTAAGTGACGTAGAATCCGATCCAAGCCTTCCGATCCGATCGGAACGGGTGACTCTGAAACACCCCCCAGGTCCTGCCCCGCTTTTATAGCCAGTAAAGTGAGGATGGATACCAAGAATGCGGTCATCCTGACCAAGGCAAAAAGGCGGTGATCCTGTATTCTGCGGCCGACGCCAGAAAACAGTTCCTGGCGCTCCAATTAAAAACTGCCACCCTATCTATCACCCATCCCATTATTTCCTCCCCTCCAAGGCTACCAATCGCCAACCTCCTGACCTTACCCATTCCACCTTCGTCCTTGTCGACAGACCCCCTCCTCAGCTGACTCGTGTCTAAGCTCGCCCGCTATTGCTTCCGAGACGCCGACCGGGTAACACCGTTGTGTGAGCCTGCTGACTAAGTCACTTTTGTACTTAAGAGAGAAGTTCAACCTCTCGTACTTGTTAAAGTTAAACTATTTTTCCGACTGCACAACTTTCATTACGGTCGCCTGGCACTCGACCTATGGGTAAATTATTGTAATTGGTTTGGTTCTATTTTGTGATTTGTAAAATATATTGATAAGTTAAGTTTATGATTGATAATACTTGTGTTTCGTTCGTTTTCCTCATTTTTCTCACCCGAGCTTGGAAAGAGTTTGTGTTTTCAAGAGTGTTATCGGCGAGAAAATCTGCTCCTTCTCCCGATAGCGCTACAAACTGGTAGCAGAGCGTGGTTGTTCTTTTCCTGTCTTTCCAACGCAGTTGGTGAGTGTTTTATGAGGATCTTGATCGTCATTATTTCTGGTATTTCATTTTCTTCCTTCACGGAAGTTTTGTCTCTGCCGCTAACGGCAATCTAAATAGGCAAGGGTTTTCTTTTTCGTAATTTACTTCGTGTTTCTGGTTTCCAGTTCGAGGCCCTAGAATAGGTCATTGTAAATTCCTGTCGGAGTTTAGTGTGTGAATTCTTGTGTGACGAAGTATTTTCGTCTTATCTTCCGGCAATTTGAGTGGAGTTTCGTCAGTATGCCTGGTGATTCAGTCGATCAGTACGCAAGGGCTTACTTGACCACGGCCGAGGACAGGCGTGCTAGATCTAATGGGGGATCTGTGCATACACTTGAAACTTCTGGTGTTCCGGCGGAATCCACACCCAACGTGGTTCCCTGAGGCCAGGTGAACGAGCAGAATCCAACCCATGTCGCACCGCCAGTCCCAATGCAACCTGTTCTGCCGCTGTCTGAAGGTCTGGTCATAGTGAAGCAGCTGATCGCTGATTTTCCACCATTCGAGGTTTCCAATACAGAAAATTGGTATAATTTCATGTTGAAACTGAAAGAAATTGTCTCTCTTTCGCTAGTTCCTTTGTCTACGTTGTTGTATTTAGTCATTACCAAGCTGCCAGCTAGTTCTCATCAGTTTTGGCTCTCTATGTTAAATCAGAATCTTTCGTGGGCCGAAATTACCAAACGAGTTTGGGGAAGAATTGTAAGTGATCGAGAGTTTGACCGTCTTGATACCACTAAAGTAAAGAGATTTCAGTTCCCCCGTGAAACTCCTAATGATTTCGTATGTTCTGTTCGTAACGCGATTCAAGTGTTGGCGTTAGAGTTCACCGAGTGCCAAACCGTTCGGTTAATTATTCAAGGGTTGAATCCTCTCACTAAATCCGCCATAATGTTTGCTCGCCAGCCCACGACCTTTGAGGATCTAGACTCTGTCATAGCCCAGGCGTCAAAGCATTTGATGGATTGTGCCGAGTACGCAAATACATTTCATAGTATTTCTCCTAATGTCTCCCCAGTTGCCGCAAGGCAAATAATTTGTTCGTATTGTCGTAAAGTTGGGCATCATGCAAGGGAATGTCGGAAGAAAGCCCGTGAAACACGCCAACCAGCCGTGAGTTTCTTGAGCGTACGTCAAAATTGTAACAGTAATTTGCCCCTTCTTCCGATAAAACTTCAGTCTGTTTCTTGCAATGCCCTCATTGATACTGGTTGTTCCGTTTCTATTTGCGACGAAAAGTTCTTCAAAACTCTTAAAATTCGCGGTGGCAAATCTCAAAAGTCTTCCGACTCTATCGAGCTATTGACAGTTTCTGGTCAACCGTTTCAATTAAGGATGTCGATCCAACTTAAGGTGCAAATCAACAAATTTTCCTGGCAGCATACATTTTATGTAGCCAATATTCCATTTCCAATTCTTCTAGGCCTTGATTTTATTCGGAAATCCAATATGATTGTTCATCCGAAAGCTGTCTCTTTTGAAACGTCTCCCACTACTAAGTTAAATTTTATCGCTTATTCAGTTGACAATTGCGCATCGAGTGCGTATCCCGAAGTGCCATAGAGTTATTAAGGTACCAGAGGTGGCGCTGCCTATACTCGGCCGTAAGCGAAGGTGAAGCCGGGTGGGCGTAACCGTCCGCCATATTGAGTGACCGTGACATACTATTAGCGGAATAGGCGTAAACTTAGATATTTACACCTTTTTTGTTTATAAAATGTTGAATTATGAGAACTAGGGATAGTATCGGTAAGGCAGATAATACAGAATATATTGCCAACTCCTCCAGTGGATCTTATGAAGAAATCGGCAGGTAGGAGCAATGAAAAGCATGTCGTCTGCTCTTGATGGTATGTGTTTAGTGTCTCCCAAATAAAAAATAATGAGACACCTGAAGAGTTGAGGAAATATATATAAAATAATAATGAATGCAAATGGTTTTGAATATAAAATTTACTGGCCGTTAGGGAAAAATGCGTAAAGTACGGCTTATTAGTTAGCTCTACCTATTAATTGGCAAAATAGGCAGACTTACATAGGACTTTCGTCGTTTTGGACAGCTAAAAAGTAAACAAAAGCAATAAACGATAATGAGTGATGATTTGTAAATCATAATAGGGTCACTGACGCCTCGTTATGCGCATAGAATTCCCATTCCAATGGCTATTCCGTTTGTCGTTGAAGAACTCTGTATTTGAAATACAAGTATACAATGGACTTTTGGCTTGGCAAAAGGACATTGAAAATGGCTGAATATTCGAAACTTGTCGTGCCTTTATAATATTTTGGAAGTCACAAAGTATCCCTTTATTATCAATCAGCTCCCAGAGTGCATGGAAGTATGCTAAAAGTTTGCTTTCAAAGTCTGAAGGCCGTTTTGCACGGTACATTTGTTTGTACAAACTCTTCCGTATACTCTTGCATGAGGCAAAATGTATCGTGTAAAGCGGCAAATTGCATGAACGCTTATGCGAATGTCTCACTGCCTGCACGGGAAATAGAACCTGTTCTAATTTCGTTGAGACAAACGTACAATCTCACGTACATACGTTTGTGCAAAATCTTTCATCGCGTAAAACGGCCTAGATGAAAGATTGTTGTGCAATGTCCGATTTGCTCCGCTACCTTAACTACTTTATATGGGTATTATTTATTTATAGTATTATTTTTAAAGCAACCAGAACTTTGTTTATGGCCACACACATTCTTAAGTAGGTATAGTAACTTATTTTTGTGGTATTTATTCAGTAAAATGGAAATGGGAAGCATGAGTTGCAATGACTTGATGAATCATTAATATCATGGTAATCTATATTGAAATTTAATTTTGCAATATTTACCACCATAAAATGTTTATATAATTGAACTAATATTAACTGTTCTACATTGATTTACATATGAGATTGAAATCCACTTCAAATACCAGTTACAAAGCAGGTCAAATTTATATTTCAAATCTATGTAGATATTTCATTTAATAGCCTCATCTATATTAACATTAGCTAAGGCAATTAATTATTTTATTGGCTTCTTAATGAGAGAACCTGAATGTAAATGGATCGTGGAACTCTGTGGATTACTCAAATTGAAACTGAACTATTTCTGAAATTTAAAATTATTCACCATTAAAGACTATACCCCTTTAAGACCTCACAATTAAGATCAAAATTGTTGGTGGCTTGAATATCCTCGAATGTGTCTCATTTCTGAGTTGTCAGTGATTTATAGGAGTAGCTAATTTGTGAAAACATTAGACCCTAATGTTTCATTGACAATACTGATGAAAAACAAATAATTAGTATCGAGTTCATTCCCCAATCAATAACCGTAGTTCTTGTATGCTTGCTGCTGGCATCATTCACAACTGTCATTTGGGTTAATAATTATACCTGCCAGTATTTGAGGGAGGGATAATTTTATTGCTAAATATAAAACAACAGAAGGAAAGGACAATGGAACCCCTAAGAGTAGAGAACTCGTCTTCAGAATAGTCTTCCCGTCTCACGATCTCTTACGGAAATCAGTGTTCTTACGGTCACTCAATATGGCGGACAACTTTCACCGTGGCTTCACCTGAAATTCGTCACGCCACCTCTGTTGAACTATATACTCTAAGCGAAGTGCCAAGCAGCAGTCGGTCGACAGATTCTTGCAGCAATCCTTTTCTCATTGAAAATGGATCTAATTCTTCGGATAATTTGATAAGTGAGTTAAAATATTTGTTGTCGCAATATCCCGATGTCATGACCCACGATTTGGGGACCACATCGCTTATGACTTACGAAATAGAATTAACTGACTGTAACCCGATTCGGAGTCATCCGTTCTCTTTATCTCCCGTTAAGGCACAGATCATGAAAAAACATGTGCAGTCGCTGCTCGACAAGGGAATTATTGAGAATTCTAACTCAAATTGGTCTTCTCCAGCCTTTTAAATTCCCAAGAAGGATGGTACGGAGAGGTTAGTTGTGGATTATCGTAAGCTTAGTAAGCAAGTTCAAATAGACGGTTATCCCACTCCGTCGGTCGAACATGCATTTCAATATTTAGCTGACGCAAAATACTTTACCATACTTGATCTTAATTCTGCTTTTCACCAAATTCCTTTGTCTGAAAATTCGAAGAAATATACTGCTTTTGTCACACCGTTCGGGATATATCAATATACTCGTTTGCCATTCGGGTTTGCCAATTCTCCCCAAGTATTCACTCGCTTAATTAACGAGGTACTGGGAGATCTAAAGTATTCTTGTGTGTATCCTTATATCGATGATTTGTGTATCTATTCAAAAAATTCCAGGGATCATATTAATCACGTCGATGCTGTCCTTAAGAGACTTCGTTTGGCTGGACTTACTGTATGTGAGGAGAAGGTTAAACTTGGCACTACGTCTCTCACCTTCCTGGGCCACTTGATATCCCATGGAAAACTTCAAGTTGATCCTGATAGAGTTAAGCCAATCGAAAATTTCCCTGCTCCAAAGAGTTTGAAGGAAGTAGCGAGATTTCTGGGGTTATGTGGTTTCTATTCCAAGTTCATTCCAAGGTATTCTGAAATTTCTATTCCTTTAAATCGCCTTAAACGTAAGAATGTTCCCTTTCACTGGTCAACGGCAGAGAATGAAGCTTTTATTCAGTTAAAGCAAGCTTTGATTAAGCCCCCGGTGCTGTCTTTCCCTCGTTTCGAGGATGAATTTCACTTATTTGTTGACGCTAGTAGCCTCGCATTAGCTGCAGTGTTAAACCATAAAGTAAACGGTGATTTCATACCTGTGGCATTCGCTAGTAAAGCATTATTGGATCATGAAAGAAAGTTTTCGACTTACGAGTTGGAATGTATGGCTATATGCTGGGGTGTCGAGAAATTCAATGTGTACCTTCAAGTAAAACCTTTTCATTTGTATACTGATAATGGAGCATTGTCTTGGTTATTTTCACATCCCAAACAGCTGGGAAAGTTGGGTAGAATGGTTCTTAAACTCTCTTCTTATAAGTTCACCATCCATCATGTACGGGGAACTGCCAATAATGTAGCTGATTGCCTTTCTCGTGTCGTTCCTGTGTCTAGTGATAATGTTGCTAGTGATATTGATTCATCTAAAGTTGGTGATGATCTATTTCCACCAATGGCTTGTGTATTGAATAATGTTCCTTTATCATTTGTTAATATTAGAGACCATCAAAGGTCAGATCCTACTTTGAGGGATGTTCTCCAGAAATTGCAGAAAGATCCCTTGTCTTGTGCAAATTATTTTGTTAAGAACCAGCTGCTATGTTTTGGCAATTCAAAAACTCTTAGAGGGAAGGTTGTTTTACCTGTCGTGCTTCGACCAATGATATTCCAATATTTTCATTGCTCTAGTTTTGGCGCTCACCTGGGAATGTCCAAAACTTATGAGAAAATTAGCAGGGAATATTGGTGGAAGGATATGAAAAGGGAAATTTTTGACATGGTCAGAAATTGCCACTTATGTCAGACATGTAAACCTAGAAATTGTTCTTCGCCTGGTATGTTATCTTCTAACATCCCTTCCGATGTCTGGGAAAGAATTTATATCGATTTTGTCGGCCCATTTCCATCCACAAAGGGTAGTAATCAGTATATTTTAACACTGATTGATGGGTTCTCTAAATTTTGTATAATGGAGCCTGTACGAAAGGCTACAGCTGGTGCTGTTGTGTCTGTCCTCACTCAAAGAGTTTTCTCCAAGTTTGGTTTTCCAAAATATCTGGTCTCTGATAATGCTTCAGTTTTTAAGTCACACCTGCTTAGGGAGATGTGTTTACAACTTGGTATAAAACAAGTTTTCACATCTCCATATTACCCTTGTGCTAACCAAGTCGAAAGACTTCATCGAAATTTAAAATCTGCCTTGACAATTTTATGTAACAATGTTCACTCTACATGGGACCTTTTCCTCTATGATCTAAACTTTGCTTTCAATACTGCTGTACATGGTAGCACTGGCCAATCTCCTGCCAAAATAATGTTTGGTAGACAACTGCCACATCCTCTTACAAATCAGTGGTCAATTCCTATTGAGCTGTTCGAGCATAAAATTAAGGATGATCAGAGGAAAGCCTACTTGCAACAAGTGGTCGCCAATCTCAAAAAGGCAAGGGCAAAACATGGGGAGGCTTTTAACAAACTCCACTCTCCAGTAAATTTTGCCCCTGGGGATTTAGTTCTTTGTAAAAATCATCCTATTAGCTCAAAGGCAGACAAGAGAACAGCCAAGCTAATGCCTCTTTGGGAAGGTCCTTTCATTATTAAAAAAATTGTGTCTCCTGTAACAGTTGTTCTTGAGCTATCACATGATAAAGAAAAAATATGCCATGTCTCTCAGTTAAAAATTTATCATCGTGACTCTGTGAATTCTCACTAGCTCAATATGGTGTGACTTTTGCATTTTTCAAATTAACTCAATGAAATACTATGATTCTATTTAAACACACTGTTATTTGTTGCCTTTTAGTTGATCAATATGTACTATTCTATTAATATATTATTATACTAATACTTAATAATGTGAACACAATGATCACCATACTTAATGTTGTCTTCCTCTCAAAGTGTGCAAATTGTGAAATCAGTTGGAGGACGAATGGTCTGATTGGAATGGGATGTGGGGAGAACAGCCAGGAACATTCCCGAGGTGACTCGCTTCCAGATAAGTTGCGGAGGGTCAATGGCTGTTAAGATTCATGTGTGTGACATCGACAGTGATTATATCATTGTCCTCCCAGGGTGAATAGTGCTTTCTTTATGGTGATTAACTGTGTAATTGCAAACATTATCATTTTCTGTCTCTACCTGGCTATCTAATTTCTGTAGTCAGGTTATGTATGTTGAATATTGGGTTGTTAGGTCATGTATCTGGCGTAGGGGGTGCGATCCCATCGCCCGGCAATTATAATGATTGTCGCAAACAGCACCCAGCTCTTGTATCATGCTTAGCTGGTCTGGGGTTCCAACCCCCAACAAATTTTGAATTGAATAATCCATGACGGTGGCCACTAAATTATTTTTCTATTTATTAGTTTTTTTCTAACACGTTTGACTTAACCTGGCCCGAGAACTGATTGAATCTCTCATCTTACCCAAATTAATTTTCCATTTTTTGCTGTTTTTTCATGGAAAACAATTTCTTACATATGGGTAGTGACATTGGAGAGACATCAATCTAATTTGTCATTAAAATGACTCCAATCTTATCATGAGTCATTTCTATCAACCCAAATTCCTTCATTGAGTTATCAATGCTTAACAGTACAACCCAATTGGTTGTGCGAAAAAATTTAATTAGTTTTAAGGTCCATGAGATTGATTGACCTCTCATTCTGAGTCGTTCTATCAACCCAACTTTTTCAATGACTGTGTTTATGCTTAACAGTGCAACCCAAGTGGTTGCATAAAACCATGTAATTAGTTTTTAAGGTTCATGAATATGGGGGATCCACTCACAAATTTTGTATAATCATTAATATTATTAATACTAGAGTGAACTTGGAATACAGACTGATATTGTTATACTTGAATTATCATTAATATTGTTAATACTAGGGTGAACTTGAAATACACAATGATATTGTTATACTTTAATTATCTATAATATTATTATTACTAGGGTGAACTTTGAATATAAAATAATATTGGTATATATGTATGATTATTATAATTTTCTAAAAGTATATTTAACTGATGTCACACAATTGCATACTATTACTTTCAATGAATACAAGTCTACTTTCATTGAACAATTGTATAATCCTGCCTTCAAGAATATTTGCTTTGTTTTATGCAATATTCTCTTTCTAGTTAATTTATTACACCTGACGAGTCAGATGTTTCGTCTACTGGGTGTTGGTTTTTTGTTACTTAGATTTATTTCTCATTTGTTGGATGTTGCCAGCTGGACATCCAAATTATTTATGATAATTGATATCAAAGATGCTATCATATCATTCTACTGGTCCATGTTTGTGACAGTCAGAATATACTTTCATCATTTGTTTGAAGGCTGTTGAATACTTAAAATCTATTGTTTAATATGTTTATCTGCAATCTTCACCTGTCGCCTGGAATCACAGCTGTGGTATACTGCTCTCATGTTTCCTGTACTTTGGCAACTTTCGAGGAGTGTCTCTCCCTCTATGGTTGGCTATGGCTGTGTGAACCAGTGTCATACTGAAAGATTGCATGAATCTGAAATGTTACTAAACTGGGTTATTAACTTCAACATGTTTATTAGTGATTATCCTTCTACACTGAATTATCAGCTGTTACACCTTTGTGGTCCAGAAAGGAGAGGAGGTTCTTGTCTGTGGGTGTGTGTGCTCAGTTTCTTGGCAATATTGTTCACTAAATTGCCTCTTAAGCCATAAACTGGCATTGTGAATTCTGTGAAAGTGTCCCTCTAGCAAGAAAAAAGGTGTCATTGATTCAATCATCATTCCTCATCCGGGAGTCAATTCTGTGCCTGATTTCCCCCAGTGGATGTGGCATTTTCCCCCCTGTTTTTTTGGTCAATTCCCCTCTTTGGACAGTTTCCCCTCTGCGGACTGTTTATCCTCCGAACTTAGCCGAAGGACTTGCCCGAACGACATGCGCGCTAACGACATGTGCGCCAACGACGGCCAAAATGCCTACGACTACAAAATGCAGCGACTACTGCCAGCGACTTCTGTCACGACTTCTGCCACACCTTTCGCCGCACCATTCGCCGCACCATTCCCTCACCAGGTCCTGCCCCGCTTTTATAGCCAGTAAAGTGAGGATGGATACCAAGAATGCGGTCATCCTGACCAAGGCAAAAAGGCGGTGATCCTGTATTCTGCGGCCGACGCCAGAAAACAGTTCCTGGCGCTCCAATTAAAAACTGCCACCCTATCTATCACCCATCCCATTATTTCCTCCCCTCCAAGGCTACCAATCGCCAACCTCCTGACCTTACCCATTCCACCTTCGTCCTTGTCGACAGACCCCCTCCTCAGCTGACTCGTGTCTAAGCTCGCCCGCTATTGCTTCCGAGACGCCGACCGGGTAACACCGTTGTGTGAGCCTGCTGACTAAGTCACTTTTGTACTTAAGAGAGAAGTTCAACCTCTCGTACTTGTTAAACTTAAACTATTTTTCCGACTGCACAACTTTCATTACGGTCGCCTGGCACTCGACCTATGGGTAAATTATTGTAATTGGTTTGGTTCTATTTTGTGATTTGTAAAATATATTGATAAGTTAAGTTTATGATTGATAATACTTGTGTTTCGTTCGTTTTCCTCATTTTTCTCACCCGAGCTTGGAAAGAGTTTGTGTTTTCAAGAGTGTTATCGGCGAGAAAATCTGCTCCTTCTCCCGATAGCGCTACACTGCCAAGTTAATAGATTGGCAAAATCAAGATTTTGAAACAAGCATACTTAGGTCTATAATATTACGTATGCAAAGGTTCAATGTTTAACCTTAAGTACTTAAGTACTTACCATTCCAAATATCATCTTTATGCTGACGATCTCCAAGTATACCTAAATTCAAATGTTAAAAGCCTATGCAATGGAATATGTAATTTAAATAATGACCTAGAAAACATCAACAATTGGAGTAAATCCAATTTTCTAAGCATAAACCCTAGTAAGTCGCAGGCTATTATAATTGGATATCCGAAAATACTCAAGTCAATCGACAGGGATCAATTACCGCAACTACGCATTTCTGATTCTCCTATAAAGTACTGCGACGAAGTTATTAATCTAGGACTGGTCATTGATGAAAGTCTGTCTTGGTCATCTCATGTAACTAAGGTATGTAAAGCAGTGAATAAGTCATTATTTCCTCTAATTCGTTTCAAACACTTTATTCCTCTCTCCTTAAAGAAGAAATTAGTTTCAACCTTTATATTTCCCCATTTTGACTATGCCGATGTTGCCTTTCAAGACATATCTCAGGCCCTGTCAACTAAACTTCAACGCTCCTTCAACGCCTGCATTAGGTTCATATTTAATTTACATATATCAGATCATACTACCAATTATATTAACAATCTCAATTGGTTAAAACCTAGTTCACGACGCCGGCTGCATATCCTTGATCTTCTCTATCAAATTTTACAAACAAATACACCAGCGTACCTAAGAGACGAGTTTCAAACACTTAGTAGAGTACACGACTCAAATACGAGGGGAAATGATAAACTCGTTATTCCTCACCACCGGACAGTCAGATTCAATAAATCATTCATTGTGACCGCATGTCGCGAGTGGAACAACATTGACTTACCGCTACGTAAATCATCATCACTCGCATCCTTCAAAAGGGCACTATACGAAAAACTTCTCCGAGAACAACAACGAGACACATTAAACACCATGGGAACAGTAGGAAAGATTCAACACTAATCTCCTCCTGCCTCATCTAATATTCTTTTTCTTTCCAGGTACTGGGTGATATTTTCTTGTATTTGTATATTTGTATTTTACATCCATGTTTACATTAGCTCTTTCTCAGTAGGTTTTCGCAGGTTTTTCACGCCCCCCTTCTTGTGTGGGCGTTTTCCTGCAGTGGGTTTTTTCCAATAAGGACGACAGTCAATATCCTTAGGTTTTTCCCACGTTTGCTCACATCTTTTTACACTTTGCTAACTTATAATTTTGTTTGTTGAATGTAATTCCAAGAGCAACTTGACAATGTATTTAACTGCAATAATTTTATGTTTGACGAGGGTTTAGATGGAAGATGGGACTTTCTAGTCCCAATCTCGCCCAATAAAGACGTTTTATTATTATTATTATTATTTTAATTGTTACAGTTGTAACATGACCCTCCGAGTCCCCGGCAAGCATCAGGTTTCATTGCCGTCATAATGGCCGAAGACTCGAGAGGGGTTGGGCAGTAATCGCAGCCACGTCCGACGCCCATCGGATGTGTGGCTACGCTGCGGTAGGGTCATGCGTCCGCAGTAAACGGAGTGACCCCAGGATGACGGCCTTCTGCATGCGTGCAACTAGTAATTCCGCCTGTGCCACGCAGGACGGAATACACTTGATGTTATTTAGCAGCGAGCCCTTAACTCCACCGAGCACACCTATGATGAGGACCACCAGTTTCACAGAGTGTCCGGGGTATATCTGTCGAAGTTCGAAAAGCAGGTCTTGATATTTCGTCCGTTTTTCCACCTCCTTCGCATCCATGTTAGTTTCAGCCGGAGCCGAAAACTCGATCACGAACATGGAGCGTGTGAGGTGGTCGAGGAGAACGATATCAGGCTTGGTCGCCTCCAAGTGCCTGGTGGTGGAAAAGGAGTAATTCCACCAGATCGTGCATTTATCGTTCTCCACGACGGACTCAATATCTCCAGGGGCATAGGGCAGCACAGGTGTTTCGTCGATGCCATAATGGTGTCGAAGATGAAAGTATAACACCCGTAGGGCCGCGTTGTGCCGAGCTAAATATGCTGACTTAGCGTAATAACTACAGCCGGAGAGAAGGTGACTCAAAGTCTCCGGCTGGGCTCGGCACGCCCTACATCTCGTGTCCGCAACCTCCGCTTTGAATATAATGCGGCGGTACACGAGTGTGTTTATGACACCATCCTGGCACGCGAGGACAAAACCCTCGGTCTCGGACTTCAGACCGGCGGAGCGTAGGAAGGCAAACGTTAGCTCCTTCGATAGCCCATGCTTTTCGATGTTTCGATAGAAACCTCCATGCATGGGCTTATCGGTATGCACCTTGAGCAAGGCCTTCTGCTCGGCTTTTTTTATTTCGAGCTTGAGGACGTCTGCCTTCAATGACAAGATGGTCGTGTCATTGTCGCTTCCGTCGGATGACGGGTCGAAGTCGAGACCGGTTTCGTCCGCTGCCCTCTTTGCCGCCTGGAAGAGAAACGCCCCTGCTCCCGCACTCTCGTGATCACTCACGAGATTGAGCAGGGGGTCCCTGCTTTTCAAAACTCGGCAAGCTGTACCCAGGACAACTCTGTTGTGGAGACATTCCAGACTCAATAGTCCTCTACCACCTACATTGCGAGGGAGATACAATCTGGCGACGGAAGATTTCGGATGAAGACTTCTATAGATGGTCATCATCTTCCTCGTTCCCCTATCGAGGTTCTGCAACTCGTTAACGTTCCACTTCATGCATCCGAAGGTATACAGCAGTGTAGGAACCGCGAACATGTTCGTGGCAAGAACCTTGTTCTTGCCTGACAGCTCAGAACTCCAGATGTTCCTGAGAGTCTGTCTGTATTTGGCGGTGAGCCTTTCCTTCACTGCTGTAACCTCCTGCATTCGGCGCTGGGGGACGCCGAGATATTCATAGCTGTCATCGTCCTCGAGGTGACGAATGACGCTCCCGTCAACAAGTTGCACGTCTTCCTTGATCTCCGAAAATCTTCCTCTCGCCAAGTGGATGGATGCACACTTGTCCAATCCGAACTCCATTCCTATAGCCTCACTGTATTCCAGTACGGTGTCCAGGGCAGTGCGAAGGTCTTTCGCATTAGAAGCATACAGCTTCAGGTCATCCATATAAAACAAATGGGTGACCTTATGCTTCCTGTCACCTGGAACACCACACATGTATCCTTTACCTCGTCGCAGCCTAAGGGACAGGGGTAGGAGGGAAATACAGAACAGTAGGGGGCTCAAGCTGTCGCCTTGAAAAACGCCACGGTGGTATGTTACCAACTCTGTGGAAACTGACCGCTTGCCTGAGCTCAGAACGAAGCGCGTTTTCCACAGTGGTAACAGGCGTTGGATGCAGGACACAACCTCAGGGTGGACTTTCATCAACTTCAGCATGGCGATCAATAGCTCATGCGAAGTGGTGTCAAAAGCCTTCTTGTAGTCCACCCAGGCCATTGATAGGTTTCGCTTATGCCGGATGGCATCCTGGCATATGCACCTATCAATGAGCAGGTTGTCCTTGCATCCCGCGATTGCCCGCTTTGAGCCCCTCTGCTCGTACACCTCCTCCCAAACCGGCTGGACTTGGTGTAGGATAAGGTCGCTCAATATCGAGGTGAACGCCTTATATACAGTGTTGAGGCAGGTTATAGGGCGGTAGTTCTTTGGATTGGACAAGTCTCCCTTCTTAGGTATTAAAACCGTGCGTCCCTCAGTCAGCCAAGGTGGAATTGGTTTTCCACCATTTAGAAAGGACGTGAAGATTCTGGCGAGGTGTTGGTGGGTGGAAGTAAATTTCTTCCACCAGAAGTTATTCACGGCATCCATTCCTGGAGCCGAGAAATTCTTCTTGCCAGAGAAGGCCTTCTTCACGTCACTTTCGGTGACTGAAAGAGGTCCATCCACATCTTGTAGGTGGCGGTCACAAACCTCTTTAAAGAGGCCTATGGCCGGAGTGTCTCCGTTGAATGGCTTCGACGTTTCGTATATTTCCTTCCAGAAACGTTCAACCTCTTGGACGGGTGGCGGAGATTCAACAACAGGCGGAGGTGGTCGAAAGAGACGGGACGGCTGAAGGAGAAAGGTGGCATTTTCTCTCACGCCCCTACTCCTCTTCAGGAGTTTTTTCCGGGCCGTGGTGAGTGCCCGTACTCTATCGACCGCGTGCTGCTTAATGGTAAGCAGCACGCTTTTATTCAGCGTGTGATGGTTGTACCTGAGACTGCGCGCTATGCGCCGAACTTTAGGAGTGAAAGCTCGCCCAGATGCGATGTATTCCATCACACACTGAATTCTCGACGCCTGTTGTCTCGCCTGCGTGATCTTGGCCTCCAACTGTTCCAGCCTTTTTTCTGCTTTTTCCTCCCAAGAGGTGTTCTTTTGGGAGTGAGCCATGATTTTGGCAGCAGCGTAGACCACGCAATTGACCGTCCATAGGTCCGACGTCTCTGTCAGGATTTCGTCGATGAGGCCATTCAAACGGGAAAGGTGATTACCCCGCAGAGAGATTTTTTGGTGGATATCTCTCGGCCTAGGTTGTCCATCATCATAAGATATTGTGCTTAACAACCGCGTTCGTAGTTCAGCGACGGCCTGACCAGCTTCATCTCCATTTGACATAGACTGCAGCATGAGTGCCGTTCTAGCCTCAGGTGGTGCAGAGGCTGCCTGTGTCGGGGAGAGTGGTCTGGCCGGTGGTGTGTTCCTCTGAACTGGCGGTTGGTGGAGAGTTTCCTTTTTTCGCAGGTGGTTGGCATAATCGCGCAGATTCTGCTGCGATAGGTGGTCGTGCTCTGGATGCATCTCACACCACAAAGAGTGCATCCTTGCCATATACCCCCTGCGTTCGGGCTCGCTGGCAGCATGGCATGCGAGGAGGTCGCCCCTTAGGGTTTCCGTCCACTGCATCCGGGCTCCCGTAACGGTGTTATTCGTGTTGCCACTCCCAACTTCACTAGGGCCCCCATCCGAGAGGGGCCGGTTGTGGGTGGCTTTCTCAGAATTCCTTTTTGGAACCAGTTTTACAACGTGTGGGGTGGTTAGCCCCACACGCAGACGTCCACCATTAGCCGGCAAGAGCCGTTACCAGGTACGCCACGTGGAGGCTGGTGGTCCGGCTTCCGTACCCTTATTATTATTATTATTATTATTATTATTTGTATGCGATTTCATTTATAAGCCTACGCTTTTCTCGGCAACTATGCATCATGGCGCCACGGGGCTAAAACTTTAATCTTTTCTTCAAATATCCGGAATGAATCAGATATTATCATTTTGCTAAAGTAAGCACCTTATTTTATATCGAATTTAATGTTTTCTGAAAAAACGCGCGAGCCTATAGCAGAACACTCCACAGGCACACTGCGCGGCGTTGCCAGTATACGGTTGTCTTCCAAATGATACACACGTCGAAACCGCGGTATCCCAACAAGGTAAGGACCTCCTTGGGTCGACCAGATTTACTATCGTGTGGAGATACAAAGTGTTATTTTTGCAAAATGAGTCATGAACATGCTCTGGTGAGGGCTGCCTTGATGGCCGATGTCCTACCGAGCCCCTCGCTATAATTCACAAGATATCCCTGGCGACACAAAAGTGCACACAATGGTTATGCCTTATGACATACCTTCTCAGTCTACTTGTCCGTCTGTTAAGGGAAAGTTAGTTAAGGCGAAATAGCTCCTAAAATACCATTCTCTGAACAGGAGGTTCGAATGATCGTGAGTGCCATATGTTTTTTTTAGTTAAAGGTGAAAAGCTCGGTGGCTGTCACTATACCGTGTATCAGAAAGTTTAAGAGTGCCTCGGAATAAGCCTTAGATAGGTTAAAAAATCGGTTCTCAAAGAAGTGACGATTTTAAATAGAATAAGAGTGACAATACACCCCCTCCCACCAGGAAGCAGTTTATTCCCCGCGGACGCCCGAAAATTCACGCTGACCATTTTACTGTCGGAGTGACTCGCCAAACCATTCTCGATTTTTACCTGAGGAAGGTTTTTCCAACGGTGGATAAATTGCACCAGAAACTAGAAGAGTCGATGGCGGACTTTCTAAGCATGAGCACCACTACGCTATGCAGATTAATGCATGGAATGGGATTTAAATTCAGGAAACGGAATGAGAAACCCATTCTCATAGAGTCGGTGAGTCTATGAGAATGAGCTAGGGTCTATCGGTGAGTGTAGCGTCTACTTGGCATTAATTGATTAGAAATATTCGCCTCCTTCGGAATGATGGCCAACAGATATTTTACACCGACGAGACTTGGTGCGGCCAGATTCCAATAATTACGCGTGGAAAGAAAATATTGTTTCCATAGTGTAAAATCAGGAGAGGAGCTACGATCTTTACCGCGGAAACATTCAAGAAATAGCAGGTTGGTAGGGTTGATTTAAGACACTATTTGGCACTGGAAAACGCGTCATAATTTTACATATCGGAGGTAAGAATGGCTTTTTGGATGGCGCTCAGCTATGTTTTGTCGGCCAAAAGTGTAGCTCGGACTACCGTAATAAAATGAAGGCGTATCACTATGAGGAACTGTTCCGTAGAGTTTAAAACCTTCTGCATCCCAAGTCGGCGATTGGCATCGATCAACAACCGTACCATACAATGTTGGACCCCAAGACCAAGAATCCGTCAATGAGTTGGAAAAAGGCAGATATCAAAGAGTGGCAAACAAACAGAAGCATTGAAATTCCCATGGAAGCGTCTAGTTTTGTAAGCCTCACCAAAGCATCACTCATAATTTATGCGAAGCCATTCTTCGGAAATCAACAAAAAATATTGGACATCCTCACCAGAGAACTTCATCCAGATGTGGAATTGATTTGGATGCGAACTAAACTCAATTGAATTGGTCTGGGCCTTCGTGAAAAACAAAATAACCAAAATCAATATTAATTCTAAGTAATTAATATTATAATTTAAATATTATTAATATAATGATTCTTATACATAATAAAACCAATGCAGCACAGAAGGCCAATAGCGTAAAAGTTACCTATGACCTTTGTAAAGAACCTTTAGATTCAGTTTATTCGGAAAAGTGAAAGAAATGCATCTTACATCCTAGCAAAATGGAAGAGCATAACTGGTAGAAAGAATATTAATCCGATGAAGAAACGGAAAGCCTACTAGTTTTGGTAGAAATGCGCCCCAATGATTCGGATTCATCATTCGAAGATTCCGAGGACGAAAGATCAGATTTAGACAAACCACTCCTTCAGCAAAAATACGGTTGTGTGCGGTTATGATATGGCTGTGTAAATGTTATTTTGTGTGTAAATAACTGGGAACAGTGTATATTGTCAATGGTTACTATATATTGTGTAATTATTTTAAAAACTGTAACAATTTTTAAAACTGTCGAAGGAGGTTCAATGCCCTCATGAAAAACGTTGATGTGAAATGGAGCGAATTGGGACTTTTTGGTTATTTTTCAGCTCTTAGTTTTAGTTCTCTTACGTTAACTAAAAAAGGTCTCGCTCCTCGGAGATCCTTTAGCTTCTTATAATTGTTTTATGTTGTACGCGTATTCATTGACGTAGAAACTAGTGAAAACATTTAAGTATTTTCGCAATCGCTATATCTGGAATTATATGGCTGCGCTTCTTTGAGTTTCATTTTCTCTGTCAATAAATAATAATTCGTATGTTTATTTAATTTGAATCGCGTATTCATTGACGCAGAAGCTTGTCAAAATTTTGACGTATTTTCGCAATCGCTGTCTGGAATTATATGGCTGCGCTTCTTTGGTTTTAATTTTTTCCATAGATCAACAAGAATCAGTATGCACGTCAATTTTCTAAGGGTGCAAATAAACCAATGCTATTTCTTTTTAATGCTGGATTTCCGTGGAAACCAGCTAGGAAATAAACTCAAAGCCTGCCTTCGTTCAACTATTAATAACCGAATAAAAATGGCTAGGTGCTACGCACTGAAGAATCGTCATAAGGATTCAGCATTTACTTGATTCGTTTGTGGCAGTTTTACCCGTCTATTCATATCAACAAACCGCATTCTGCAGTAAAAAGGACATGTCTTGAAAAAAAAAACAGGAAACTTCCTAAACCTTAAAGTTGCCATAACACCTCCATATCCCACCACGTAGCCAACCAGCATTAGCTGAAAAGACATAAGAAGATGCACACCCGCTCAGTGAAATATGCCTGCGTGCCCGTACAATTCCCCATTTCCATGTAGCATACGCAATTTTTATAGAACAATGCATTGAAAAATCACAACTTATAGCATGAAATAAGATAAAAAAGGACGGCCAAAGATTCGCCAAAGAATGAATACTAACACTGCCTGAGTGCTATCTGACGGCTGCATTATGCGTTTTATATTTTATAGAACTCTCTTATACGTCAGAGATGTGCCTTTTAACATATATAAAACATGTCAAAACAATCAGAAATACTAAGTAACTTATAATGATTTCAAGCAATTGAATTATAAGAGAAAATCTAAATATTACAATTCATATATTCTCTTCGACATGATTCGATCTCCTGGAGCGACTATTCGCGGTAATTGCCTTTTCTAGAGAAAACATAATGGAAGATATGTGATTTGCAGCGGTGGCCTTCGCACTCTGATGGAGACCTCCAATAGATATTCAAGTCCTGGATTTGACACGGTAGCTTTCCATTACGAAAGAGATCGGGTGACTTTTTTCCGACATATCGATCTTTCATCTACTTATTTTCGCTCACGCATGGCCAAACCGGAGTCCGAAATCCAACCAATTTCCTCAGAAATCACTTAGCAGGTCAAATTCGTCCTTCGGGTGGAGGTTCTCTCTCAGCCAGAGAGTTCAGAAGGAGGGCTGTTGTTCCGCTCTGAGTTTATTGCTCCCCCACTCAGGGGGGCGTTGGTCGACCGCGTTGTCTCATCGGCGTCAACTCGGGACTTGGAAATTTTTCGCCACCGAAGCGATACGATTTTTTTAACAGAACTATACACCAGAACATCTCATGACTTTGTTGCTTCTTTCAGATCCAGAAATGTACTGTAGGATTAAAGTAACATCCTCTCTGCTACCATGAATCTTGACATCCATAAATTTGTCATGTTTTATAAACATAGCATGTATGCTCGGAAACCTTATATGTTCCCAGCATAATTTGTTCATTAGTTGTGTCCTACTCTCCATTAACTCACTGTAGTTTCACAGAATAAGTAGTAGGACAGGCAACATGAGGCTCATACACTCGCCGCATATAGTCTGGGAACGATTCCGAAAAAGTGCTATAGTTTTGTTGCAACATGACTTAAGTGTAACAAGTGAGCTAAAGGTGGTTTCCGGATGTTTTTAACCCGCTGAATACGAAAATGCTTGTTACCAGGTCGAAATATTACCCAGAAGTTAGATATTTAAGATGGCATCCAAGATGGTGGCGTTGGCAAAAACGTGTTGTTTTATCTTAAATATAAACGTAACGTAATGATGTAAACGGCTATTCCAAAATTAATTTCAGTCAGAATTTCGAATCATGAGCCAAAAGTGACGTATGATTCGAGTATCTTGAATTATTTTGAAATTTTACGGAACACATGAAGTAATATCAGTGCAAAATTCATCCCTGATGGAAAACGACGCTATTAATCAAAGCATTACATCGATTGAAAGTTATAGTACGTTTTATAAGCTTACAATTAAGCCTACGTTGACGCTAATACAACGAACCGTTAGCACGCTACATCATATATAAGGGAGGCGTGTTTCGCGCCGCCGCTGCTGGCTTCCGAGCGGCCGAGCTCGCCCTTTCACTGAGCAGGTCTTAACGTCCTTTTTGTCCACTATTCGGGGAAGTACCGGCCAGCCCGCATAATACTGTTTTCCTGATTAGACACTCACATTCCCGATTAGACAGATATTTATGCAGTGGTTTAACATCATTGCACAGAAGTATGTTTTTAGGTCTGGAGTTGAGATAAAAATGAAAACAGGTAAGGGAAGACAATAATCGGATTATTAATACTTAGGGGGAAAGAGAAATCAAAAAGACTATCGCCAAAAGAATAGGATTGCCTTCGCAGTCACGGGTAGACGATATCATTGACGACAAGAAAAAAGCATACCTACCATATATCAATGGAAACACGGACAAGATATCACGGATATTACTGAAACACGACATAAAAACCGTATTTGAACCACGAAGATTAATAAAGGACTCCTTGAGGAACGTCAAAGACAACGCAAAAATGGAGACAGGGAGTTTACCGACTGACATGCAAGAAATGCGAAAAAGTGTACGTGGGAGAGACTGGACGGACAGTCAAAACGAGGATCAAAGACCACAGCGCCGCTATTCAACTGGGGTACCAAGAAAAATCTGCCGTGGACAAACACGCTGCCCAAGACCACTTCATAGACGTTGACAATCCCACTGTTCTCGCAAGAGAAACACATTACAAAACAAGGATCTTTAGAGAAGCCCTAGAGATAAGGAAACACAAAAACAGCGTCAATAGAGACAAATGGCAGAGGATTAGTGACCAGTACTTTCCAGAAAGAGAAAAATCGCCCAGAATATTCTGCATAAACCCCCACCCCCTGTCATAATAAGAATATATATTGACGCGCTACCAGACGAGAATAATTAGCCCTGACAATGTCCCCGGCAGAAGGAAAAGAAACATTGGCCATTTTAAATTCAGACGCCGGAAATCCAAAAAGCAACTGTTTTACGAAGACAATTATATTTATTTTGGCATGCGGCTAGAACTGGTATTTCCTTATGAGGAATATAATTACATGCTTAAAGCTTTATTATATTGAGAAAAGAGCCTTTACAGATGCACATCATCATACAGGGTACATAACATTTCCATCAATATGCACCTTGTATAGCTTAGTAAATGCGACTTCACACCGCAATAAGGAGTTGCTACGCGCTATAACCCTGCATCAAACTGGTATTGAACATCAAACACGTACCACACAGGAACTCTCTTCGGAACAAAACAACAACAAAACATAACACGATCGCAAATATACTCTCCAGCACGCATGTTTTTCCATCCGAAGAGACGAGCTGGTCACTTTTAGCATTTCCTCGAAAGCATCCTCAAATTTTAGACGAATATTAAAAATCGCCTTCTTTCAACGAAATTTCATACACGCGAACTGCCAAATCCGGCCATTATTAATGTAAATGAATGACTCGATGAAAAGCAAATATAAAATTTCAATTGCAACTTGAACGTTTGTCATGGCGTCAAAAAACACTTGTTATATTAATCAGAATTGCCAATTTCTCTTGAAGTTTCTTGGATGGTAGCCTCCCCGAGTTCTTATTGCATCCTACTACTGTAATTAACTCATTTACGGTCAGAGGTACGAAAACGCACAACTTTGTAAATAATTAGTGAAGAAATATTAACCTTGATTTATTTAAACTTTTTCATATTGAATCATTATTGAGACAGTAAATTAATTTTACAAGCAATTTTATTTTAAAAATTTGCTGTGGTTGTCAAGTTATTATTTTTTAAATTTTCTTAACTTCTAGTTCGCTTAGGCCTACAAATTTAGCAATTTTAATTATTAGATCAAACATATATATGAAATCTAACGCTCGAATTAAACTATATAGTAATAAATCACTCTGTATTGCATTTAAAAATTAATAAATCTATAAATATACTATTTCGTTAGTTATATTTAATGGTGCGTTTTCGCACCCTTGGCGCGCGTGGGTTTGCAATGAATAGTAGCCGCAGACACCGTACCGAGCGACAAGCATTGGAGATATTGGTCCGCTAACATTGTGTACCGCTATAAAATCATTTGTGGAATCCAAACATACAATGTTATGGTGTCATATACCGGCAAATTTTAAATACTATCTTATTGGTCTCGCGGCTGTCGAGTGCAACAGTGTCGCTTCTGCAAGTCGGATACAAAAGCGGATCATCGTAGTGCTTTGATAGGAGGTGAACCTTTTACTCACCAACTGTAGTTGACGACTTCAAGAAAGTGTGGCAACCCTTCCGAAATCTACTCCACTCATTTCATTCCAACTTACCATCACCGTCCACGTAGCTTCCAGAAAGTACTGACCGTATATAAGGCGCCCTGCGTGGCGGATCACCTTTCATTCTATCCCTGTCGACCTTAGCCGTTAGCTATAAGAGTAAGGCGAATAGAAATAGACGCATTGGCTACTGTTCTTGTGTGACCCTATAAATTCAAGATCATCAATATTTCAGGTCGCGTAAGCATGAAACAATACATCTGTATTTCAATTTTATCAAATTTCTGAAACTAAAAGCTAATTACCATAATTTTAGATGGACCGTAAAAGAATATGTTTGTCCATCCAAGACATCTTGGCCACTTAGAGAAAACTGTGGATTCAGCGGATGAAGTAACGGATGCTGTCTACATACCACCGGACGTCGACAATCTCACTGGTGAAGAAAACATCGTGGCCGGGGACCACATCAACAACGACATTGCGGGAACATTTGAAATACATCGAGGCGATGATATAATGGAGAACTAGCAGAGTGAGCAGGAAGAAGAACAAAAGCCATCAGTGACCAGAAAAAAGGTACCAAACACAATGATAAAAAGTACTCATTTCTTAAATGGATAAAAGACATTATTTGTAAAATTTTTCAGCCTTCCACTTTCCTAGGAACATCAAAATGACGAGAAAATAAAAAAATGTGTTGGTAGTATGTCTCCTGCAGACATTTTTCACTTATTTCTAGATGATGAGGTTTTAGAAAATATAATATTTTTTTAAGTATGCTACTGATCATAATAGGCATGAGTTTGACATGCGTATATTAGAATTATAAAAGTTTATTCGGATTTTTATTCTCACTGGATATCATGTGCTACCGAGACAGGATATGTACAGCTCTAAAGGCGAGGATAAAGGCGTAGAATTAGTTCGTCGTACCATGAGTACACAGAGATTGAGAATCATCAAGGAAAACATCCACCTTTCTCATAACTCTTTACTCGACCCATATTTACCATGGTGAATTCAAAGTTTATACAGTTTATGATTTTTTCACACAACCTATTGATGAGCAGATAGTTCCCTATTTTGGACCACCTTCTGCTAAAATGTTCATTAAAAAAACCGGCACGATTTGGATTCAAAATATGTTGTCTTTGCTCTTCTGACGATAACCGTCAGAAGACCGTCTTCCAATTTGCTCCATATGGGTGGTCTAGAACAAACCCTAATTGAGCGAAGGTAGGATTAGGAGCTAAATTTATTTTAAATTTCCTGGAAGTAATTTATGATCTTTCGCATTATCGGCTTTTTTTTGATAACTTCCTTTCTTCTTATTCCTTCTTTCATACGTTAAAAGAGAGGCGTTGCTTTGCAACTGGTGCAATTTGGGAAAAAAACAGGAAAGTGCCCACTAGAAGATTCTAAGACCATAGGAAAAAATACTCGAGGGTTGTTTGATTATGCTTTAAACGAGGAACCTGAAATATCCATAGTAAAATGGAATGATAATTCTGATGTCATTGTTGCTAGTAACACAGTTCCAATTTTTCAATTAGGAAGTCTATAGCACTTCTATAGCTCTCCTGCATGTATACCACTCATTGTTTTCAGCTTTTATAACCTTGAGGTGACTAGAAAGAAGTTTCAAGCTTGCATTAATGTTCTTCATGCAGTTACCTCCATATGGAGATGAAATAAGGGTACATCAGCATATGCTAGTTCGAGGTGCATGTTCAAATTAAGTTGTGAACTTTGTTTGAAGATCAAGGGCTTTTGGATACTTTTATTTCAGTAGCTTACACTTTACCCAGAATCAGTGCTCATACTGCTTTGTCCACTACTAAAATCATCATAAAATAAACTCTAAAACAGCTATGTGAGAAATGATACCATGCATATTTTGCTTAAGCCATTGAAAACAAGTTTCTAAAGCACTTATGGTATCTTAAGGAAGAACTAAAGGCATAGGCTTTCTGAACCTTCACGTCAACATTTCCCAGCAACGAGAAAATCAGAGGGATCTAACTTAGCAACATAGAAGGTTCAAGCAGCTTCAGAGGACATATTTGCCAGAAGAGTAGAGAATGTGTGCATTGCAGACATAATTATCAGATTTTCCTTGCATGCAATACATAGAATTAATTATGATTTAGAGATATTAAGGGCTCATGGTTACTTATGATAATAAGTCGATGGTAGGCAAAGTGACTTTGTGGAATTTCGACTAGGGATTGTAAAATCGATTTCGATTTTAATCGAAAAACGATTATCACACTCCGACTTTCGATTTTTAAGTTGCTACAGCATTTTATATTTGCCGAATTGCTTTGCTCCGCACCGCGCTCTTTCACTCAGCATCGCTGGTGGGGGAACCTTGGAGGGGTGGCTAAGTGCTCCGAACACCGGCAGGTTGGAGTTGCCAAATGTACGACTGCGGATTTTTATTACAATTCTAGTCTTTCTGGCGGGACTCGCGCTCGGAAGGAATACATTATAGACCGCGAGACGAAGATTCTAAATGATAATATGCGCCGACATTGAGCCTTTTTTGTGAACGTTTTCTCAATAAATCGCTTTAGAGCACTCGCCTTCTTCAAAATAGATTCGCTTAGACCGAATATCGTTGTCTACGCATGGGCCACGAAGTTTCGATCCCACTGTACTGTAGGCTGCGTGCGTTGGTTACTATGCGTTTTGTTTGATTCATTACCGTCATACTTGTGTTGCGTTCGTGTCGTGCCGATCGGATAGCGGTTTCCCGCCCTTTGCATCAGCCATGGCTCCTCCAAGTGCTATTTGACAGAATTTTTGAAAGCAATCAATTAATAATAAAACCTTCGCTAAGTGCTCAAAATATCACCTGAGCTTGACTTGCTGTGGCTCGACTAGTACTTTGATCAGTCATCTGAGGAAGTAGCACAAGGTTGAAGTTCATGTTAGTGCGCCAAAAAGAAAGAGAACGGTGAACAGTGGAGATAATAATAAGTATGAGGAAGAAATGGACCTGGCTAGTGATTCTGATGCAGCAACAGCAACATTTTCCTTACTTGCGCCATCACCACGATAAGTTGAGGTAAGTGTACGGAACTTTAACTCGTAGGCTTCCGCGGATGCACTCTTGACTATTTATTTTTTCTGGATTAATTCCACGTTTATTTAAATAGTATAGCAATGTTTTGCTAGCCCTCCTGCTAGCTTCGTGAGGTTATCTGATTTGTCGTTTTCTCGCTCGTCGTCCTACATGTAGGAGTGGACCCAATTGTTGCCTGAATTGTTAAATTTCAAAAAATCCGTTTAAAATTGTTCCCCAATGTATAGCAGTCTTCAAGGTTGATGGCCTTCTCGCTATTTCCATAGCCACTCTGATTAGCCTATGGAAGCTAGCAGGAGGGATAGTGAATTTATGTTATGCTTTTCAAATAAACGCGGAATGAATCCCGAAAAAAATAGTCAAAATGTACGGAAGTTTGTTTGCATCAAGATGTTCAGGACGTACGACGAGACGACAATACTTGAGGGCTAGGGTAAAGAATATTGTCTTCCTTGTCAAATTCAAATTTTTTTGACCAATAAGTAAATGCAGTAAATGAAAATTAGTATCCATAGGCTTGTTCCCAACTCCGTCAGTTCAATCGATCTCCGTCTCTTCAATCGTTTATGCTCTAACCACTCTCGTCACCTGCCCAATTAAGACTGCCAAGCCGAGCAAGTTCTCCAGGAAGATCCTCTCGTCCAAATAGTCGCCGTAACATTTTAGGACCTCTAGACAGATGTTTCAGCAATGCCTCTGCATTTTATGGTAAGCTCACTGTTTAGAACATTGGGAAGGTTTGATACTATACCTGTACTCCAAGCTCGGCTTGCTTTCACACAACGTACTCGTGTGGGGTGTTGAAGTTGATGACAGCCAAAAATGATACACAAGTGTAATTCGTCCTCATGTCTCTTTTTACCTGGAGGTCACAAAGTTGAATAAATAACAGACGCACTGGGCTTCATGATTAAAAGGGACAACCTTCCCTTGTGCACGCCAGACAAAGAAGGATTCCGAATATAGTCGTGCAAACTGAGTTCCCTTTATAATGTTCCTTGCTCAAAAACAGTCAAGAAAATTGAAGCAAAATACGCAACTCAAAAGGAGGATGTGACCCAAGTGCTAGAAAAAGTTGACTCTATGTACCTGACTACTGATTTATGGACGCATAAGCATACGATGCAGGGTTACTCAGAAGTGACGGCGAATTTTGACAACGGTCAGTATTTTCCTTCCAATTAACTTTACGGAGACACATATAATGTCGCAAATGCGAAAGCGTTCATTATACTAAAAATAATATTTTTTCAAGGGAGAATTTTATTTATATTGAATTAGGAGCATATCCTATGTCTCATAGAAAGAACACAGAGAATTAAACAAAGGCTTTACGGAGTATATGAGCGGATTGGCATATTGGCCTGGAAATGGTAAGCGCAACCGTTACCGACGGCGGCGCGAACATTTAGGCTGCAACGCGCGAAGTTTTTAGATAGAATAAGCACGTTACGTGCTTCGCTCACACTTTGAACAACATTGGCCAAGCTGTGATTGAGCTTCATTCGAAGTTGAGGCGCCCTGTTCCTTCTGAGCGGGACGACTGGGAGGCACCGAAGCCCTACGTTCGGGAGGATGAGGAAGAAGAGGCCGATGCCGATGAAGAATGCGATGGAAGCAAATCCAGGAGATTCCGCTCCGCTGAGAAGCCAGCTGATGATAGTATAAGCGATTGTTAGCTTATTCCGTCATAGTTAAGTTGCGACCGCCGAACTTATGGAATATCAGAGAGAAGCCGGCCAGCCGCATCACCTAGCACTGAAGCTTATTAAAGAAGTCCGCACTCGCAGGAATTTATGCTTCGACATGCTTGACCGGATGCTTCACCTCTCTGAAATGGTTACCCGCGTGCTCTTTAACATCGAAAAAGAAAAAATACGAAGAACAACCTCCTACTATGATCATAGCTGAACAATTGGAGAGTTTTAATAAGGTTTAAACAATCCGGGAAGCCTTATCCGTAATGACATCGGAGGTTTCGAGAGAAAAACTAGAATCGCTGATTAAAGCTTTCCTCTAACAGCATACCTGAAAAAGGTAAGCACAGTGGTTGTAAATTTTAAACTTTCATTTCCTGCTGGAACCTCTTAAAGTTTTTGCTCCTTCGGCCATCAGAAAACCAATTATTTTCAGCCCACGATGCGTCTAGGAAAGCATGTTGAAAGACATCTCCTTGAAGAAACAAATAAGAGGTTGGATACAGTTGAATCCAATGTACAGTATGCTACTGACACTTTGCTGGATCCTAGTTTTAAGATGGTTCCCTTTGAAAGTAAATCTGCTGCTGACTCAGCTTTAAAGTATGTCAGTAAGATAATTCTTACTCAATTTTGACTTATTCCCTGTGTCTACACTACCACGAGTCACCGTCCAGCAGCCGCGTGCCACGAATTCTTTCATTAGTATTTATGATTTACAGGGTCATTTGTTTCTCGTGAGATAACTGCCACACGGGCCGGAGACAGAGCTGCATTTGAGAGTTTTCAGGAAAAGCAGAAGAGCAGTCACGACCAACCCGATTCAGACGACGTTATTTGGGCCTCCCTCGACAAGCTAGTGCGTCGCTCCATTGCTAACGCTGGTCAGGATCGGGCTGGTGGCGTGCTAATCGAGCTGCGCCAGTTCGTAAACCGCCCTCCAGCAGTGGTGGATACATATTGGGGGCGCAGGGGGCACACGCTCCCCCCTTGCGGGGCCGCCCACATTGCCGCCTGCGCAGCCCCCGCCAGTCAGCCCACACGCCATTCGTTCGTGTCTTTCGTCAGTCGACTCTGAGTCGAGTTATCGAGTACTTGTGATTTCTTATGTCCGAGCGGGTCCGCGTCATCGTATTTTATACGTTTCTGTCCGGCGCATAGATAGCTAACCTACGAGAAAAGTCGCGGCCATTCTAGTGATCTCGATACGTTATTCTATCTGGCATTTGTTCGAGAAAGTCGCGAATATTCTACTGTTTGTATTTTTTCACACTCCTTAAAAGTCTAGAAGCGAATATTCTGGCACCGAATGTTCTCAAAACAACCGAGCTACATATATAAGGAAAGCAGAGTCGCTGCCAGGCAGTCAATTTGAAAGCTACAATCGTCGCGATAACTTGCGCCCCCCCCCCCCCCTTGAGTTTTTTTTGTATCCGCCAAAGCCCTCCTATAGATCGCAAGTCCAACCCCAATCCCTTACAAGCCTAGAACGAGATTAATGGAGAATATCCCTACGTATACAAATCAGCCAGCAGGATTTTATCTATTGTTGCCTCTTCCATGCCGTGTGAGCGACTATTTTCTCACGCCGGGTTAATTGCAACTCAGGTGCGAAATCGATTTTCCGGAAAACATTTAAATATGTTAGTTAGACCTAAAAGGTCCATCCCCGAGGAACACTGGTTACACGGCTTTGCAAACAAGAAATAAATAGTTATGTTTTAAATTTGTGGTATGCCGAAGTTTCAATATACAATTCTTATTGCTAGGTACTACATTATATATAATTTGATTGTTATATATATATATCTATATATTAGTATCTGTATGGATTATTACTTCCCTGCACACCTTATTTATATCTTTAAATACAATATTGTATTAAGTGTTTTAATATTTTATTTATAAATTCGTAAAAAATTACCTTGCTTGTCAAGAAAAAGGTGAAAAGAAGAACATTTTCACCGAAGGACAAAATAAAAATTTAGGAACAAGTTCATTCTCATGTAAATTTTAAATAAGGGGTTTTACTGTAACTACCATATAGAATAAGAAAATATTAGGTAAATAATCATTTGCTCACATCAAATTCACTCTTATCCGGTACGTCCTTATTGCCATTGTCACTACTGCCAGAGGTTTCACCATCATCCTGGTTGTCGAGAACACACTCCTCCTCTTTGACAATGTCCTGAAACATTAGGCATTTTTCCTTGAGGTTAAAATTATAGCAACATGTGCAGCTCCACATTACAACAAGATTACTTAGAGACAAACGTAAGATAAGAAAAGTCGATCACTCCAACACGTTTTATGCATTTTGAATGTCACACTGAAAAGATCCCTTAAACCCTAATGTACAATTTTAACTTTCACTTATTCTAACAGAATTTCCATGGAAATCCTCTCTAAGTTAAAAAGAAGACTACAGGTATCCCTCTTGAGCACGAATTTGTTCAATACAATTTTCTCCATAACACTATTAAATTTCCCATTAAAACACGATTGCTGGATTTCACTGTTAAGCTTAGGTCAGCTCCAATCACCATTTCCTCTTAGTTTCTAGTACTTGAAAACCAGCATGCAATTAAAAAACGCCACCAACTTATCTTATCTGCAAAGTCGGAGAAATGGAAGGCATCATTATAAATCCTAGAAACAAAACTCTCTGGAATAGTTACATTATTACTTAAAAACCAATTTGTAACATTCCTTACTCTTTAATAACATACTGACCTGAGTTTTACTCCCATCTGACAGGTCCCCCTTGTCCTCGTCACTACTGCCAGAGGTATCACTGTCATCCTGGATGTTGACATCACTCTTCTCCTCTTTGAAAGTGTCCTGCAATGTTAGGCATTCATCCTTTGGGTTAAAATCATTTTACCTAAATTGAACACCACTACATTAAAACTAGAGTAATATAAGTTTTAAATTAAAAAAATTTAATAACACCGACATGGAATGTGTGTGAACGCTTCCATGATTTGATAAATTTTAAGGTGAAATTATACTGAGTTTCCCGATGCATAGGAGCAATGTGCTGGGACTACATCTTCACCGGTGTTGCAGTCGGCTATTTCAGGTTAGTGAAGTGAAGGTGCAAGTTTAGTCTTATCTATAAACAACATCCCTTGAAGTTGTCTATTGCGAATGGTCATTGCAAATTTTGTTTGTTTTCCCACACCACAAGTGTTTCCATGCATTGGACAGCAAGTAACTGTCTTCTCAGTTAAAGCTTTGTATTAGGAATCTTACTGATTGCAATTGCTTCCTATATAACTCGAGGGAAGTAACATTTTTCTTATACGATCAACTTTTCCTCTTCAATGTTGAAATTGTGTGAGTAGACCCCATCCACGTGTGTTCTGCAATGGCTGAAATGAGTAGTTGTCCGTTCCTTGTTTCCCTATGGTATTCTTACAAGCAGCATTTCAGGGCCCTTGGTGTCTGTGCAATCTAGGAACTCCCTCAGCTGCAATTAACTCAGTACACACCTCTTTGAATTTCCTTTGCCACCCAGTACTTGACTTTGGTTGACAAGTTATCAGAATTCGAAATTAAATTAAACCTTGTAACTTAGTTGTATTTGGTGAATGGTTGGGACATGTATGACAATGAACAATCACAATGGTCCCCAATGGATGGTGTTTATTAAAAGGCCAAAAAATGAATCTTAATTTCACTTCACTAGTCAGAAGAAGCCAACTATGATATTGGCAAAACTGTAGTCTCAGTACAATGTACCTAGATGGGAAGGAACCCAGAAAAACTGCATTCTATTAAGGCTCCTACATGGTACATGTATTTTAGAATTTTATGTTGAAAAGATCACTTGAAGGAAGTCCACTGGTTTCTCCCAACTCAAGAGATTCCGATGAAACTTGCTGGAAGCATTATTGTAATTGTTCTAAAGCTAATTGATTTTTATCAGAAGTGTTTGCCTTAGATTTCTGAAGACACCTGTTCAAGAAGTGAGCATGACATAACATGGAATCCTATGGGAATGAAAGGTACGACTAGCTTTAATAATTAAGAAGAACCGTTTATAGTTTAAAAAAATGTACATCAAATTGTTTGTCATACAGAGTGTCCTATTGATCGTGTGTCATTTTTGACCTATAATTTTAGACTTTTTCGTGCCACATGGATGAAATTTGGTACATAGGTAGAAAAAGGTTGTAAGTTTTGTTATAAGTAAGCAAACTTTTTTAAATATGACCTTTCAACACAAGAAATAGGGTTCAGCTAGCAATCCCAATTTTGACTAATGGGCTTTCAATGTAAAATTATTCAAATAGCAAAAAATTCGGAATTTATTTGCGTAAATTTTTTATAACTATGTTTTTGGGCATAAGAAACAATGAAAGAACATTCGATATCGAAAATGCAACTGTGACCCCTGAAAGGGCACAGTTAAGGTCACAGGGGTGACAAAAGCAAATTGCCTCTACAAACCCGTCGAATCATAAGTTTAAAAAGGTGCCGAGATCGATGGTAAGGTCTTCTGGAGGGCTATTACGGATCTTTGGCGACTCACTCGTCACTCACTCGAACTTGCCACTCGCAAGTCGCCACTGCGATTACGGAACTGGGTGCGACTCGTATCTCGCTAGCGACTTGACGGGCGACTTCTGAGTGTATGAGAATCTCCAGTACAGTTTTCTGAGCCAATAAGCAGCCTTTTTACAAGTCACGTGGTGCAGCAGACGACTTGAAAATTACGAGTATAATGTGATATCGTCACTTAGCTATAAAGTAATTAGTACTTCCACAGATATGTACAATATTTTGTGCATATCTCAATGCAATAAAATTGATGCTCGGATGTTAGGTACGAGAATTTGCAGGAATTAGTGGAATTTCATTCGAAGCGGTCAAAATTGATAGTACCTATTTCGTGGCCGATAGAAGCAACTTATAAATAGCTTGAAATAATAATTTAGGAACTAATAAGGGCACCAATGGATACGATAATAACTCGAAAATATCCAACGTGTGAGCTTCAATCATTTTCACTCATGAGCTAGCCAAAAATGCTTGAATGAAACGGTTATATACCAATATGAAATAATTCGGCAACTATAGTATACTACCTCCCTAGTACTGTATTCCACAGCAGCACAATTTGTTTTCAGCATATGCTTTTCACTTAAAAAATTTTCACCACATATGTGTAATGTGAAACATGTTCAGCATAAGGCAGTGACCATTTATCCCGCTTATTAAATGCGTTCTATACAATGACTTTGCAATATACAGGTAACTACTTGATGTATTTAATTGACTCTCCTTTTAAACTTCCTTGCCTTTCACTGCAGACTTGCTTGCTGCCTACTGAGCTGGCGCATTTTCGGCCAGAAATGTGAATTATACTACGTATTGACGGAATAGGCCCAAGTAAAAAAATTACGAAAAATAAAGCACCGAGTTGTTATATTAAAGAGAAAATTACGTTTACATTGATTCAGTAGTAGTAGAATATATATCCACCTCTAAATATGGGTCTGGAGGGCAAGTAAATGCCAAAAGGAAAGGGTATTTTACAATTCAAAACATTAATTCTATAAATCTGATATTTATTGTACCATATTGTACGACTATTATTCCTTTATTCGTCGATAACAATCCCTGATTTATTTTACACATGAAACTAATTGAGGCAAGGTACCAATTTCTGCTATGATCGTTAAAGGTCGACGTAAATGTAAGAAAAACAATAATACTTGACAAATTTATTTGTGTCACTTTTCTGATAAAAATATGCCAACGATAAATTAAAAAGTATCAAATACCGATCCCAATCACTTGCATCAATAGCATGGAGGAGCACATCAATAACATACTATTAATTATATGTCTCTGTTTATAGAACTTCATCTACATCAACACGATTTTACCCACCACTTGCACTAACCCTTCACTAGCAAATCATGACTCTCGAATCTCGAAGATAATGGGCATACATTCTAGAGCCAACGAACTTGTCGACAGAATCATGAGTTGATTCGAAAGCAAACAACCCAATCTACCAAACAACAAATCCATTGTTTAGTTATAGTAACTAAAATCAAGTACGCTAGAGCTAAAGGGTAGCAAAATGAATAGCATAGACATATTATTCGAGCCAATTTCATCGCAGTTCAAGCACAATAAAGCTTCTGCTAAAACAACTTCGCGATAAAACATTGTCACTATCCAAATCACAACCGAAAGATAACGCAACACCACTATGATTTTTAATCAAACAATGAATCTAAATTGTTACAATATTCACTGTAGGTAAATATCACTCAGTATCACCATGGTTGCACGAATAACTGATTGAACACATCGATGGATAGCGGCGAAATGAATACAAAAGAACACATTAGGTATTACGCACTGCACTCGCGTAATCAAAACACACATGAGAAGAACAGGGTACCGATGAACTCGGATAAATTTATTCCTCGGAATCAACACTACTTCACCGGCAATTCGTCATTTTTAACCTAAATCCGTGGCTTATCATCTCTATATTCCTGCGTAAACAAGACAATATGGACGGAAAACATCTTTAAACAGCAGACTATCGCCAAGCGAATCGGAATCAAGCCGGCGACTCGACGAGTGAGCACCTTCGTCGAGGGTGACATGGGGAAGCGACTATTTAGTCGCCGAAGGCGACAAAACGGTGTTCCGTAATCGCTCGCGGTGAGAACTCAGCCTGAGTCGCCGAAATGCTAGTTGTCGCCGGTGACTCGCGGTTCCGTAATAGCCCTCCTGATCTCTATTGTCATCCCTTGACCTTCAAGGGTCACTCAGGAGTCACAGCGGTGACAAATGTTGAATCAGGGCTACAAACATATCGAATCATAGGTTTAAAAATGTTCCAAGGTCGATAGTACGTACAGTCTTCAAATCCCTATTGTCATCCCTTGGCCTTCATTGGTCACTCAGAGGTCCAAGGTCACATGGATGATGAATAGCGAATTGGGGCTACAAACCTGACAAATCATAGGTTTAAAAAGGTGACAAGATTGATGGTAAGGATTTCAGATTCCTCTTGTCATCCCTTGACCTTGACTCAGGTGTCATAGGTCACAGGGGTGACAAAAGCGAATGGGACCAAAAAACCTGTCGAATCATTGGTTTAAAAAAGTTCCAAGATTTATTGTAATGGCTTCAGAGTCCTCTTGTCATCATATGACCTTCAAAGGTTACTCAGGTGTCAAAGGCCTCTAGAGATACAGATAGTGAATCGGGGCTAAAAACGTATCGAATCATAAGTTTAAAAAGGGGACAAGGTTGATGGTAAGGTTTTTAGATCCCTCTTGTCATATCTTGACCTTCAAGTCTAACTCAAGAGTCACAGGGGTGACAAATAGTGAAACAGGTCAGCACAAGTAACGAATTGTATCGAGTCCGCCTTCACAGAATGCAAATTCAGCATTTGTGCCAGGAGTTTCGGGATACAAACTTCTTCAATGTTAAACACCACAAGAAGAGGTACCATAAAAGTCGCCCGTAAGAATATCAACCTCACTGGAGAAGAGGCATGCAGTAGTTGCTTTGGTCTTGCCATCTCATCGTGTACCAACCACCGCAGCTCGCTTTCACTGAACATCCCCAGGTCAACCTGTCAACTAATACTGAGGAAGCTGAAATTGAAGTCGTACAGAGTCAGAATGGTGCAGAAGCTTCGTGAGAGTCTTTGGGAAAAGCATCTATTTCTTCAGCTGGATGGTCGCGAAACTGAACCAAAATCCTATGTTCACGATTAAGGTAGTTATTACATGTCCTTTGATGCTCCGTTATGGTATTTTCTGCTGTATTCGAGTTTTGATTTTTTTTAAATTGTATGTTTCAGCTTATGGTTTTTGATGAAGCCAAATATATTTCAAATGGGGCTGTTTTTTCCACTTACGATAGGTATTGGGCTGCAAACAACCCCCTCATATGGGGTAAGCGCTCCCTCAACAATCGTGGCGTGATAGTCTTCATGGTTATGACATTAACTCACATTAATGGGCCGTAATTTTTTTTCGGATAACGTGGGAAAGGAAACTTTCAGAGCTAAGCTGGAAGAAAACCTGTTCTGCAACATGGAGAGGGAGAACTACTGATCCAATGAGGTAGGATTCTGCAAGATGGAGCACCTGCCCATAGGTCTCAGGCGGTCATGTATGTACTCCAACAGAAGTTTAGCGAGTGGCATATTTTGATGGAGACGTTGGTCGCATGGCCGCCAAGAAGCCCTGACCTCACGCCTTTAGATTTCTTCTATGGGAATTCTTCAAGCAGTCGGTATACAAAAAAAGATTTCCAAGCATCAAAGATCCATACATAGATTACAAAGTGTGCAGAGTTCATATCCCCAAATATGCTGGAAGACGTTTACAAACGCTTATATCCAGCAAATTCAATGGTGCCTGGCACAGAATAGAGGGAACGTAGAGTGAATAAAATTCGAGTAAACTCTTCTCAGGCTCTCCTCCGTTGTAAACTGTTAGTGAGTGACGAGTGGTCTCTTGAAACATCACCAATCATGAACAGTTTAAACCGGTGGAGAGGCCAAGAGGAGTTTACTCATATTATAAGGGGAAAGTGTTAGGTCCTTCTTGAATAAAAGTTGATTTATCATTGTACCGCTTCGTTATTTTCATTTTAAAATGTAGATTTGAGTAAAATTTGAATATTAAATAAATTTTTTGAATGAAACATATGATAAAAAATTAATTGAATAAAAGGAATTAACTTGAAACTATAACTAATTTGGTCAGTAAACTCGAAATAAACGACCACCCTATGACCCAAAGAGGTGAAGTATGACAGGTGCTATCTGACGACTTAACCATTACATTGGTGGCCTAAAGCATATTCGTCATGTTTGTTTACGTTTCACCATTTATAGCATCGGTGACCATTGATTTCCGCATATCCCTTGGAGGTCAGGAGATGACGAGCAGTATGAGGGAACTTATGATCTAATTCCATACCCTTTCGAAGCTGTAAATCTATGCATATGTTGCCCTGACTTCCTTGGGTACACCCAAAGGCCTTTTACCCCCACCCAATAGTGGGAGGTCAGGGAATTCCTAGAGGGAACTGTTCTTTGGGCACTCTTTAAAACATCTGATTTGACACTTTTGTAGCTCCGATTCGCTTTTTGTAACCCCTGAGACCTTTCTTAACTTTGTCTTCTTCTCACTGAAATTCAACGTACATCCTTTCTGAGTTAAAAGAATGACTATGTATCATGCACCATCTTTGTAAGAGCTCTGTTTTCTCGAAACTGGATGGGGGAAAAGCTCTTTCGCGTTTTGTATTGTAAACATGCAGTATTTCTATGAAGTAAAGTCTACTACATATATTATCTGGCAAGAAAAACATTAATTAGTGATGGCTGGGTCCAAAATTCATCGAATATGAATAACTTTTTCATATCGAATCCCAATTCTGCTTTCACCAAATAATGAATCGCGGTTCCTTTTCATTGCTAATACATTGAATGAATAAAATATATCATAATCCAATTTTTATTTCTTGTAAAACTATGTACACAAGTACAAAATACTCAGGTTTGATGTAATGGAAGTTCATCACTATGAAAATAACAGAATCGCACATTTCCACAAAATTTAATTCATACATCACAAGGTATTTCAACTCACTGAGTCATTATCAGGTACATACAAGACTTCTTGTACCAAATGATGTGCCAATCTTGTACCAGAGTACAACTCAGTGCGTTGAAATGTATTGTGTAGCATACATTAAATTTTGAGGAAAAGTGTGATTCTGTTTTATGTTATAACCCATGAATAGCTATAGGTTTTCCCTCATATAAAAATCTAATAATTTAGCTTTTAAGGAGTAAAAGCATTGAGCAGTAATTCATTTCACAATGACATTCATTAATTCATTATTTAATAATGATAAAGAAAGCTAAGTGAACACAAGTTACCACATAATTGCTGCTAATGAAATAGAGGTCAGGCTATTGTCTTATTCCTTAATTATTTATCAAACTGCATGGAGTACTGAAGTCTCTCTCAATAAATTCTAACACTAGAGCAGTCCAAATGTGTTTTCCCAGAAGGGATTTAAAAAACCTTTCATTGTATTTTTTTGTTCAAATTTCAGGCATTTGCTGCTTCACAAGTTAATATTGAAAATTTTTAATGAGCTTCCATAGTCCATTAGTTGCCATAGAGACGCCATCACAGGAAATATAATATTGCCTCAAGAGACGAAAATCGTGACTTTATCAATGGTATTTCTCTATGAAAGTAATACTTAATTTCTCTATTGGGCTATACTTCACAAATGGCCTTACCTGAGTTTGTGTTTTCATTATTTTTTCTGTGTTCCTATTCCTTTCCAATTGTCTATGCTTGTATGTAATTATTTGCATCCTGAGCGTCATCATACAAAAAGGAAGAATGCAACGGTGGTGTGAAACTGGAACGATGGATGAGTCAAAATTTAAAAAAATTTCAACCAGACTGTGAATCGACCCAGGGAGCTTCCAATATATCACCGGATACACAAACCAACATGATATCTAGCCACTATCTTAGAAACACTGGAATCGATGTAAGGTATTTATATCTCATGTGATATTTCATGTCATGCACCAAGTATCCAACGAAACAAACAAAAAATTATCGATAACATCATTATTTCATCTCTCACCTTGGACTGAATGAAGTTTTCATCTGAAGTGGGTGACTCTGCATCAGAGCATAGATCCTGAACCGTTGATGAACCATTCTCAGATACATCATCAGAATCTTCCCTTGGCTCTGTTTTCACAGGAAACTGAAAGGAATGAAATCATTCACAAAAATGACAGACAACAAATGGTCCTTCACAATAAGGAAACGTAAAATATAATAGACATTGTAATTTTCTAGAATAAAAGAATAAAACTAAATATTGTTCTTTGCGTAAAAGAACATGGTTGTAAATATTTGCTCTATCAATGTCATTCAACCAATTAAATCCAAAATCCAAAGGCATATATGTAGTAATATTATTTCCATTGAATGTGTTTTGATGGCTGAGATCATTACTCATACACTCTCTGCCTCTTTCACAGACAGAAACTACACAATTTGTAGGAATAGGAGGATCACCCCTCTAAATTCAAACCAAGTCCAATGATCCTTGCAACTTCGGTGACGGATTGGGAACCAGTGTTTCCACCATGGTAGGCCGTTGACAATCAGACGTGTTTCAATGTTATATTGTATGCATATTCTATAACATTGAATACTACTTGCAATTCTTTAATCGAGCCATTAGTAGTACAACTAGAGTACAGGCACTTCCAATGAAAAGTTACCACTGCAGAGCCGAAATTTCTAAGTCCGGAGTTTCTTGTAAATTTGGCATCGCTGCGTCACGGCTTCCCCCTAGTGGAGCCTGAGGAAGTTCTAACCGTAAACAAACCCCCTTCCCTCCTCCGCCCTCCTTTCCTTTCTTAGCGGAAGGGACCAAGGGATTACTGGCGGTCGGTCTTTTTCTCATGCCCTATAGGTGGGCGTTTCTCCGAGTCGCGCAGCCAGACGTCAGAGGTCCCGAACATATCTCTACGCTCGCCACCACCATCACGTATTGGCATAACATCAAAAATCGACGTTCACTTAGAAGAGGAAATCACAAATCATCATTGTTCATTATCACCCCCAATTTGTATGTGTCCCTTGTATAATCGATGAATAATTGAATAATTAATTCCTTGGTCTATTGGTGTTTTTTCATGCGTGTGCTATTTCAGTGTGAGTTCATTAACATGTTTTATTCTCACATCGATGTGGTCAGAAGTTTTATAAATATGCGATCTCAATGTTTTAAGACTAGGAATAGTCTCAGAAGAAGAAAATAACGTTCCGAATTGTCGTTATGTCCACGAGTTTACCGTAGGATTTATGGTATAGACTCGTACTTTGAATAATAACAATACCCATTATATTACTGCTTGTATAATACCAATACACATCTGTTATTGACCACGCAGCTGTTTCCCTAAAATCTGGTCTAATATCTGCTGCAATAAGAGACGAGGGCCTCCCTGCGACAATGATGCAATATGGGGAGCTGCGCAAGATTAAGGACCTAGGTTGAGAGGAGAAGAGAGAAAAGACCTCAGGCAGGAGACCTTTCTCATGCGACTAGTTTCACCCAAGTCGTCGGCATACATATCTTTAGTTGCAATTCCTCCTATTTACGATTCTATTCTTCACCCGCGAAATTCTGCGGTCATAAACTACGGCCACTATGCGCATATTCCTATAATCCATTAAAAGCAATCTTATAAATTTTGAGCCTCGGAACGTCGGAACTTTTTAGTGATCAGTTTTCTTTTCATTGGAGTAATGGATTTTTGAAATTCGGTTCTAGCTAGGCAGCAGTGAAGAAATATTGAAGAAGAAATTGTGCCTAAGTGACTTTTCAGGATTTTAAAATATTTTTTGGACTTGTGTTTTTAGTTTTTCAAGCCTTTGGTAGCGCTTTCTGTTCGTCGATCAGCAGTGGTTTTTATTTATTTTGTGGTATATTCTTTTACAATGTGGGTGGAATATTTTTGTATTTTTAGTTTTCGAAAATATCTGTATTATCGACACCTCAATGTTGTATTGTTTTTCATATCTATGTCGTAATGTTTTTTGAAATGTTATAATTGGAATCCTTTTTTGGTCTAACATTGTTCTACATAGAAATCGTATTTCATATGATTCCCTGGTCCTCTCGGCCCTTGGTCACAGGTCACTTCTGGCATTGGTGTTATATAATGGCTTGTTATGAATTATCACATTTTGAGTTTGATTAAAAAGTGATAGAGGCGCAAAAAGTGTCAGTGACTAAGAAGAATGAGTATTTGATTGAATTTGAACAAAAATATTACATTTAGGACAACATAAGAATATTCCCGACTACTTATTGTTTAAAGGAGACCTGCAGATGGTCACAAAATACCACCGACTTCTTCTGTCTATCATAGGAAGCTTGAAAATTTAAATTTAGATGATCAATTATGCTACATTTGAATCTATCTGAAAATACTTATCAACGGGTTAACATCAGGCTAAACCTGATCATCATGTGGCACACCCGAAGAACATTTTTGATCAACAGGTTAACATCTAAATTTACGTAATACCGTGCAAGCCACCGCGAGGGCGTGTGGCAGAGGGTGAACTTTTGTTTTTCAGCTGTAATCATTATCACTAAACTCCACCGACTCTGCTTTAATGAAGTTGCAAGAATATTGAGCCGTGCGACCGGATAAGTTTACGCAGAATCACGTTAAATTATTTTTCTTTGCGTACGCTCCAGGAACATACTTGTTGTTCACGCCCTTCAGCCCTTGAAAAGAGTGGAGTCTTTTGAGGGTCCATGAAACATTCCAGAAATACACAAGTTAGGAATCTTTTTCATGTTGTTCATACATACTTTCAAATTAAATAGAAATTTATTTAATCACCGAGTGGTTGAACAGTGGACACCAGCTAGGATTCTTGGTGCATTGTGATTCAGTATGGGTAGTTGATTTACTTTGCACGTATTATCAATGATTATTTTACCTTTCGAGTATCCTGCACTTTTAAGTAGCAGTATTCAGCCATATCTATAATATACGCAATTGCAATGATTGCAATGGTTGCAATGCAATCTAGTGCTCTAGTGGAAAAGGACAATGGAGAGGTGAATGCCTTATGGGGGGTGGCATGTTCCCTCTGACCACATTGTTGAGTCCCTGTGTTGAGACAATGGGGATGGGGAGGACCGGTCTCCGTGAAGAATAATTTTCCACTGCCCAAAAACCTTACTCCATACGTTTTATTGCACCTGCGACCCCTTCCACGCGGTATACCTCGGGTCAACATCCTCCAAGTTTATGCCCTTGCAAGCCAGTGCCCCTGCAGAAGGGTTGATCCGGAAGCAGGTAAAACCTTAGAGACGTCTGCCCATCAACTCTTACACCTGAGTGATTTTAAGTTTGTTCCTAGTCAAATTACCAGGCGAATATTTCAAAACATTTAAATATCCACGAGTGAACACGTTTATCAAAATGGTTTCTCGATTTAGGTGTGCTGGCCTCTTATTAATTTCATACGTGGTTTGAAGGAAGTAACCATTCACACACAAAAATGAATTGATTCCGTCCATTTAAGAAATATATCCAAACATTTTTGCGATAATATTGGCTGTGCAATATGGTCAAAAAATAGAACACCTGTCCATCAGAAGGGAAAGAAAAGAACAGCATATTGTAATTAGTATTCTCAGTTGCGATTTATGTTCGTAAGAAATTTACTGACTGCCGTCCACACTTTCCGCAATCGGAGCAATTGGCCCCTCGAGAGGAGATCGCCGGGAGGCGGCTGGGTGCCCGCGCGTCCCATTTGCAAACCCATCCTGATAGGGAATTTCCAGCTAGACAATGCTTCCTCGGCGCCCCTCCCCTACGGGAGGTGGAGAATAGTGTGTGGCGATCCTTCGGCAGGGGGAGGAAGACACGCGGCTCAATGCCACGTTTGGGCACAAGGCTAGAGCGAGAGTCGGGGGTATTTTGCGACCATCGTGAGAAAAAGCATTGAAAGAAGACTGACCGCCAGTAATCCCTTGGTCCCTTCCGCTAAGAAAGGAAAGGAGGGCGGAGGAGGGAAGGGGGTTTGTTTACGGTTAGGACTTCCTCAGGCTCCGCTAGGGGGAAGCCGTGACGCAGCGATGCCAAATTTACAAAAAAAACCGGACTTAGAAATTTCGGCTCTGCAGTGGTAACTTTTCATTGGAAGTGCCTGTACATCAGTTTTTTTGCACACATCAAGTTACTAGTGCAGAAGCTTTCAACCACCAGTGTTCAGTTATGTGTATGAGAGGTGTCACTCTACCATACATCAATATTTCACTAGAATGCAGCACTTGAGGTTAACTTGTACATTTTAAAAAAATACCACATGCTGCAAGTTGGTATTTTATAGTGATAAAAATTACAAATATGATGAAGGAAACTTACAGAAACACACTAAAACCACCTCCGAATTCGTTAGGATTCAAGGACTACAGGATAGGCATAAAGGTGAGGTGTCACTAAGTATCCTCAAGGATGTACGAGTTTGGATGCCCTTGTGCATAGTGCTGCCATCAATGAGAAAAATATATCAAAGGGGAAAATTAAATACTACAAAGCAACCGAATTAGAATTTTAATTGCGTTAAATTGTGTTTAATAGTTTTTACTGCAGCAATAATTTTCTTTTGCAAATATTATGTATTGTTTATTTACTCATTCCATTCTTGTCACCTCCACTCTAATACCATAGTATGGACATCTATTTCTGAGTTAAAGTTGCAACATTTGTTAAATTCACTGGTATATATGTACACTTGCTCTGTGTATGTATTTAAAATGTCTTAGAAACAAACATAAGACCTGGCATGTATACCTATGTAAAAAAACTCTTACTTGATATGTAAACACAACTTACTTTTAAAAACAAGGGTACAGGATGAAATCGATTGAGACAAATTACTACTGCCATGCTTTCCCAGGGAATATTTAATAACAAGGAAATTAACTGAAAAAATTATACTTTTCTAAAGATATTACGTTAATCTGTAACTACAATTCTGAAAAAATGGTTCATACCCTTGACACTTTGCATTCACTAACCACAAATCCATCGTTCATCTGGAGCGTCAAGAATTCAATCTTCGATTCAATGCATCTTTTCTTGAAGAATTTGAAGTCTTTAAGTTTTGTCATACAGTATCCACAAATTCTATGGGGTAGCCCATCTCCTTTCAATGCCTGGACCATGTATAAAAAAAATGAGTCACATTAGAAGTAACTAGAGTTTATTTTACAAATTGTGATATTTTTAATATCTCATATTTTATGTACACTCCAATCTTTACATTGAAATGCATTGTTTTCCCGAAAAGTCAATGCAGGCTCATTACAGCACAATCTTCACTACCTGAATATCAACCAGTTCCTTCATGATTTCCCAGACCAAAAAGCCGTTCGTTCCTCTTGGGTTGAATATATCAACATTCCAGTCACCAGACTTCAAACAAAGTCGACACATCCTCAAGATATCGTCTTCCTGCTTTTTGCAGCCTTCATGCAATGCAGCCTATATTGTATGTAAGAATACATCATTATGAATTAGATAAGATCATTCAGTTCAAGAAATAAAAGAAATTGGCAAAATCATAACAAACTAACCAAGTAAATACATTTGGCCGACTTTATATTCATTGAAGAAGAAGAAATGTAAGAAAAATACCTGTGTGTTGGATTGTTATAGAAAGATAAGCGTTAGAAGATGACCTATACTGAAGGAGGGTATTTGGAGGCCGTGCTTCGTGAGGTTACTGTGGGAGCTTATTGGAGCTACGGAAGTAGTTTCCTGACATTTAAAGAGTACAGGTGGGAGCCTAATAAGATACCCATAGCTACCACATTTGAGATTACCAATGGTAGCAAGCAGCTTAATGAAGCACCTTTTCGACAGAAAGCTTTGATACTTGGAGATAGAGAATAGGCCCCCAGATGGAGACATAAATATTGACAATCAGATATTTATTTCACTTTAAACTGGGTTTACCTGCAGATAAAATGTTCTGATTCAGGGTATTTGACATTCTAAAGTTATAATATCCAATTACTTAACTATACTAGAAAAAACATTGTAAACATATAAAGTGTTCCTTGTTAATGGAAATTGCTGTTATATAATCAATTGCGAGGTTGCGACTTGAAGCATAATTTTATCTTCATATAATTCTATCATACTGGATTTTTCTGTCACATTTCGGTTTTTTTAGCATGCAGTGTAATGCATATTCTATGTCATTTTTCTGTCAAGTTTGAATGATTGTTTGAAACAAAATTTTGTAAAATTGGTTTCACCCGTGAATAAAAATTATTATTATTATTGTATAAGACTGAGTTATGTTTTTTCCTGCAAGTCATTCTTGGAAGAATGCCGTCTGAAAATACATATAAATTTGGTACTCACATATGACATATCCATAATCGATTTTATGATTAAAATACCAAATGCTTGTTCAAGATGCATATCTCAGCTATCGAGCAAAGCACATTCACTAGTGTATTTATCATTGCAAGTGGATATTATTGCAAATAATCGAATATAAACTTATTAGAGCAACTTTGATATTTGAATGAAACGTATTATAATAGGTAAACCTATTTTCTTACTTCTTTGAACTTAAGTACATGTAAGCATTGATATTAAGAAATGATGAATGGGCAACCTGCAGACGAGTTGAAAAGTGCACTTCTTTATTCACACCCTTGCAAAAACTACAAATTGACATTTTAAGTTTGGATTTGTACTCAAACTTGCAAAATCCGTACACAAAAAAAGTTCTGTTTGAAAATTGTCATTCTTGTAGATGAAAAAAATTCAACTGGCGCTAAATCCCACTCCTAGACAATATTTATCAAAGAATAACAAACCTAAGCTCCCTCAAAGTGGCATTTTGCACTTCCCTAACCACATCTAAACTTTAAGTCAACAGCAAAGTCAGACAGGATAGACTCCTAAACTGGTATTTACAAACTTTAATGCAATATCACACTATTCAAAAAACACTCCAGTAATTACAAAAATGTGGATTCAACCTCACCTTTGACTCAACACCATCTTGTAAACAATCGCATAAGCAATAATTTGCTCATTAGTTTTTCATACACTAATGATAAGTTGTCAAGTAGTTTAATTGTTGTATACCATATAGAGAAATGAAATAATGTCGATTATTAGTTTTTGCATGAGGGACGAAAGAGAAAAAAGACACAATTTACAAGTTGTTTGCCAGTTTTGCATTCAGAAGTACAGAATTAACAAGTTTTTTTAGAACGACACTAGACATAAAATGTCAATTTGTTGTTCTCGTAGGAGAGTGAAAAAAGAGGTGCTCGTCTCAACTTGTCTGCAGGTTGCACAATCATCCTCTGTTAATGTCAATGCCAACTAGTACTCAAGTTTAATGAAGGAGAGCAAAAAATTTTGCTTATTATAATACCTTTCGATGAATTATCTACCGATTGCATCTCATTTAATAATAGTTTATTTGCAATTAAACCCATTTGCAAAGATAAACAAATGAAGTGACCACTCTTTGCTTGAATTTTGTGAGAGAGATATCCATCTTGAATAACCATTTGCCATTTAAATAATTATTTATATTATAAAATCGATTATGGATATGCCATATGTGAGTATCGAATTTACATTTATTTACATCAAGGCACTGTTACCACAAAATCGTGCAGAAATTTCATTACTCAGTCATATATAATATTAATTATGATATTTACACATGGATGAAACAAATTCTGCAAAAAATATTCCAAAAAAACATTTCCAAATGACAGAAAATGACCATTGAAATTCATTGCACTGTATACTATGAAAAAACAAACAAAAAGAGATGGCAGAGAAAAATCCAGGATTATATAACAATTTATTTAAATGTGACGATAACATTTTGATTCAAGTTTAACACCAATTAATTTCATAAAAAAAATTTACATTAAACAAGAAACAATTTAGATGAAAACAATATTTCATTGTAGTGTGGTTAAATAGCGTAAACCGTTGACTCTCTTGAATTTATATACAATTGTTATGATGAAGCATCGATTAAAATTCTGAGTTATTAGAAACAAATATAAACAACACTAAACCATATTCATTTTTTAGTTTGTTTTATTTGAATGAAACTGTTATCACGAGTTTACATTACTGCAAATAATTTTTTTTTTTCAAATATTATTAGTTATTTATTTACTCTTGTCAACTCCACTCTACCGCCATAGATTGGACATCTGTTCTGAGTTAACGTTCGAAAATTTCTATTAATTTCATTTATTTGAGTCTAACTCTGATCACGAATTCACATTTCTGTAAAGAATTTCTTTTGCAAAATATTTTTATTGTTTATTTACTCATGTCATTCTTGTCAACTCCACTCTACTGCCGTAGATTGGACGTTCGGAGTTAACGTTCGAAAGTTTCTTAATTTAACTCATACCTATGTAAACTGGCTAATTGTGTGAAATTAAAATGTCTTAAAAAACAAACCAAAGACCTAGCATTTATTCCTATGCAAAAAAAAGCTTCAGTAATCCTTTTTAAGAAAAGGGGAATATTTAATTACCGAGAAATTTACTGTAATAATTGCATTACTCTAAAATTAATCAGTTAATCTGTGGTTACAAATCTTTAAAAAATGATCTAATCCTCAAAGCTTTGCATTCACTTACCACAATTCCATCGTTCATCTGCAGCTTCAAAAATTCAATCTTTGATTCAATGCACATTTTCTTGAAACATTTGAAGTCTCTCAGTTTTCTCATTGAGTCCCCACAAATGGTATGCGGGAGCCTATCTCCTTTAAATGCCTGGACCATGTATAAAAAAATGAGTCACATTAGAAGTAACAATAATCTATTTTACAAAGCGTGACATTTTCAATATCTCATTTTATGTATATACACTCAAATCTACACAATACAACGCTTTGTTTCACCGAAAAGTAAATGCAGGCTCATAACTGGACAATCACCACTACCTGAACTTCAACCAGTTCCTTCATTATTTTCCAGACCAACAAGCCGCTTGTTCCTCTTGGGTCGAATATATCAAAATTCCAGACACCAGACTTCATACAAAGTCGACACATCCTCAAGATATCGTCTTCCAGCATTTTGCGGCGTTCATGCAACGCAGCCTAAATTATATGCAAGAAAACATCATTAAGAATTATAATAAATCATTCAGTTCCATAAATAAAAGATATTAGCACAATTATTACGAACTTACCAAGCAAATACGTTCGATCGACTTTTATTCTTTGACGCTAGGCCATTCTGTCCATGGCCTTGCTTTGAAGTAAACAATGACACTCACATACAAGATAAGTATTTTACTGTTAATAAATAACTTACTTCATTTATGTGAGTATTATTTGAGGTAATTCAAACAAAACTAACCAATTCCGTGATAAAATCACAATATTACTCAAGTATTTACGTAGTCAATAACAACTCTTTGGCTCGACAGCGTTGGGCGATACTTCTTTGTTCGAAGAAAACATATGACTAACGTAAAGGGTCACATGGTATCTATCAAGATGTGCGCGGCAGTTCAAAGGGAGCTCACGGCAAGAACGGTACCCGCTGCAATTATTGGACCCCTATATTTCATTCGCTCATGTGAAATCAGATGAAGAGTTGAATATAGACGATCATGTGTGTATTTCACCTCAAAATGGGTTTATCTGTGGATTTAATATACTGATACAGGATATATGACTTCCAATATGTACTTATTAAGATGCCCGTTGAATATCAACAGAAAGGAAAAAAAATCAATTCTATAAACCATTCATTACTTATTTAATGCAAAGAACCATTGAGTTTATTAACATATCCAAAATCTCGACCTGAACAATGAGTATGGTCGTTATGAGGACCATGATTGATAAACGATAATGTATTTCGAAAAATCGTTACGTTTCGCAAATGTTTCAGAATTTCGATAGGAATACAACATTATATTGAAGGAATAAGAAGCTTCAATTTATTTTCTTTCTATCGGTACATTTTTTTATAATAGAAAACCACTGCTCCTAATTTATTTTGATTATAAATAAATGGTGTGCAGCCAAATGAAATTCAGCATCACCAGTATTTCTTACGTGAAATTTACTAATATATAAATGTATACACATCGGTGATTATTATGGTAGACATTTTTCAATTATTTAACTATACTAGAATGAAACTTGGTAAATATATGAATTGTTTCCCGTTAGCGTAAATTGTTGTCATGTAATCAATTGTGAAGTAATAATCTTCAAGTAAAGTTTCATATTCTTCTTTCCTATCTTAGTGGATTTTTCTGTCAACTCTTTCTTTTTTTAGCATGCAGTCACTAGATATATACCTCGTCATTTTTGTCATGTTTAAATTATTGTTTGAAAAAATGTTTTTCATGGATTCAAGTTTAAATAAAGGGAATGTTTATAATTATATTTGACTGAAATATGATTTTTTCTGAACGAAATTCTCAGAACATTGCCGTCTGTTAATAAAAAATAAATTTGGTATTTACATATGACATATCCTTAATCGATATTATTATTAAAATATTTACTCTGATGGCAAATGATTGATCTAGATTAATATCTCTCGCAGCTATCAAGCAAAGTGAAGCAGTCACTTGGTGTGTTTTGTCTTTACTAGAGGATTGTATTGACTATAAACGAATATTAAATTAAATGCAATCGTAGAAGAGCCTTCGACATTTCAATTAAAGGTAATTTAATAGGTAAAACTTATTTGCGCAACATTTTTAAGTTTTAGTACAGTAAGGCATTGATATTACTAGAGGATGAGGCAATTTGCATAAAGGAGTTTGAAATTATTCTATCGTATATAATAATGTCATCCTGTGGCCAGTAGCAATTTTATAATACGTTTAATTCATAAAATGGGAAATGATCCATAACTGGTCAGTGAGTATGGTAGGTATAATTAGTGAGTAGGGAGGGTGGGAAGCAAGTCCCTCACATTTTGTTAGAGCAAGGCACTTACACAGGAAAGGGCTCATATCCTTGCACATAGAGCAGCTGCTTTCTCCTCCCTGGCAAAAATGTTCCGCTTCCTCGACCGGTCACGAAGGGTACTCGAAGCCGTGATTCGCTTAAGGAAGCGAATCAACGTTTGGCGTACGGTTATTTGACTGTTGAAGTAGTGTACACGAAACGTACGGAAGCGGTTCTCTCAGCTTCCGTTTCCTGCCGCTGCGTGTGCGGTTCTTTGACTGTTGAAGTAGCGTACACGAAACGTACGGAAGCGGTGCACTCAGCTTCCACTTCGTGTATTGTTCTTTTACTATTGAAGTACCGTGCACGATGTTTCCAGCGATATAACTCCACTTACTGCCTTCGTTCGCTTATATTACGCCATAATACGAGTTTATTCTTGCGCATTGGAAACGAGTTAATACAATGTGAAACGAGCTCGTACCTAGGTACTGTGTTACTAGCTGAAATCATGCAATACGAGATGAAACAACCTACTCCTCTCTAGGTAAGACAAGGAGATTCAGCAAGAATCAAGCTGCCCAGAAACGACAGTTACTGGTTGATACCACACATAAATCGAGGTAATATTACCTCTATTTATGGCTCGCAGGCTGTGGGTCTGCAAAGTGGGTCTGCAAAGTGGGCCCTTGCGCCCCTGGCAGCCGCCCGCCTGACCAGCCCCTAGCTACGACGCTGAAGCTAACGTGCGGGAATAGGGTAGTTTCCTTCATCAAAGAAAACAGAATTCATTGATTGCGACAGGTGCCCCAGCATAAACGTATTCATTACACGCAAATTATTTGGATAAAAAAGTCTTAGTTTACAGGTAAATTGAATATTATCTCATTTCCTTTATCTCATCTTCTATTCCTTTCATTTACCATTCCTATCATTCATACATTGCATATTCCATTAGTTATCTTTCATCATCAGTTCCTTTTGATGACATACAAAGCCACAAGATTTCATGAGAACAAGTTCAATGGCTTTTCAAACTGGTTTTGTACGGACAATCTACCGTAAGTGGATGTGGCCATGGTGGTGGAGTTCTTAAGAGAAGATGTTCGGTTTAGTGCAGGTTAAATCAGAGGAGTAAAGCAAGGTACTCCCTTCTGACAGCTTTTAACCACAAAATTCTCCTCTTCTCGATTAGTGGAACCGCGACGTAAGCTTTCTTGCTATCGCTAAATTTTGTTGTGTGACACTGCGGCACAAAACAATTTTTATAAAGCAATGTTCTCGGAGGCATGTTACTGGTACTCCTTGGAGAATATGATGCTGATCAGCTGATGCAGTGAATCACGAGTTACCATCAATGGTCTGTGATCACGGTGAGGGTTGATCAACGCATTTTAGTTGTTTTAGTATTTGCTCATATATAGTTTGCTTCGAGATTTTGCCATCCATTATGCTATTGACGGTAAGCCTTTTTTGCTTATTTCATGTTCTGGCAATGACACCTCGACAAAGTGGATGAATTAAATTAATTTGTAATCGTATCATACCCAGACAGCACACACTATGTAATGCAAATGAAAATCAACTGAATAACCTCAATAATACATCATGTATGGGAATGTAATATGGCCGTAATACAGCCATAATTTCGATGTATTTTTGCTTCAAAAGTCCTCTAGGGCATACATATTATAGCTGTATTACATAATGTATTTCATCTATGATCCAGCTATTATACAGGCTGTATACATGATGTAAACTAACTGTATGTTTAATGTATAGAATACACAATGTAAAACAGCCGTATTTTAGATGTAATTCAGTCATATAGCATCAGTATTTCAGATGTATGGGGAGTCTCATGTATACATAATGTAAATAGCTTGTATTTAGTCTGTTATACAGTGGTATTACCCCCCATATACTTCTGGATGTATTGCGTAATTCAGCTGTATTACATTCTGTATAATTCATGCTATTTACAGTGGTCTATACCTCACTGGGGCATATTGCCTTAATATAATTAAATTATACCAAATTCAAATTTCAGGGAACTCATCAGAAATAAAACATAAGATATTTTTTCATTTCATTATTATTCCATATCAATGATACAAAAAAATACATGGAGACAGGCTGATATAAAATATAATCAAAACAAAAGTACATGTTTTTCAAAATCAAGCGAAAGTTTTTTTCTTACAAAGACAATTTGTAATTTGGATTACTATAACCAAGGATGACAATAACAATGAAATATATACATTTTAGATATTAAATATAAAGAGTACCTAATTATTGAATATGTATAGTGGGAATTAATTTTTATAATACAATAATTTTTACCGTAAGGAAAATAATTTGGATTGAATACAGAAACAATTTCAATGCTAACCCAGGAATGTTCAGTATGTGGTTCACACAGCATAAGTTCGGCACATATGCTAGAATTAATGTTAACAATACAATAGTTTTTAATCTTAAACAATGAATTTTAAAGAATAATACAAATTTTTTAAACTGAATCCAGAGAATTCACATTTGGCAGAAATTAGGTATGTATTCTGTATAAAAATACAATACCCCAGCAGCATGCTGATATCGGCCCGATGTCACTTTTACATCATTATAGATCACTTATTAATCAAAACGATATCGGCTGCCGATATCGGCATTAGGTCAAAAATGATAACATTTGCCGGGATAAAAGTGACATCTGCTGCCGATGTCAAAGTGATATATATCTGACATAAAAAGGATATCTTTCCCGACTATAACAGGACACAAAAGTGACATGTTACCGACGTCAAATTGATATATATCCGACATACTAAGGATACTTTCCTGACTATACATTGATATAAAAATGACATTTTCTGATGATGTCGGACCGATATAAAATTGACGTTAAAAAGATATCTTTCCTGACTATACAATGATATAAAAATGGCATTTGCTGATGATGTTGGATCGATATAAAAGTGACGTTAAAAAGATATCTTTCCTGACTATAACAGAACACAAAAGTGACATGTTACCGACATCAAATTGATATATATCTGACATACTAAGGATATCTTTCCTGACTATACAATGATATAAAAATGGCATTTGCTGATGATGTTGGACCGATATCAATTTGATGTTAAAAAGATATTAAGGACTTTGGAACTAAATGCACCCAAAAATGGGAAATAAAGTTATAGTAATGATGGAACATTCATATGGCTGTAACTAACCATATGACTGGAGCCAGTACTTGATGTACTTACAATAGGTATAAAAGAGAGTATTTCTGAAAGAAAATACAAAATTAGTAAAAATACTATTTATTGAAATTACTAATGGTTACAAAATCCTAGGTGTCATATAAGCTCTTTCATGCCACTTGAAGCACTGTTGCATTTCTTCTGTATTCCTATTCTCATTGATGCTTCATCCTCATCTGTTGCTTATGCTGAAAGAAACTGCTTACATGAGTCATGATATCACTGGGAAACATATTTAAGAATACGATTAAAACACAATCAGTGCCAAGTTATTCTATTTCATATATATATTCCCTAATCTTATTATATTTTGCACCAAGTAAACAGTTTTTATGGCTGATACTAGCATGTTCATGGTCTATAGTAATTAAGGTAGTACTAACATTTTGACACAATTTTTCAAATTCAAAATTCAGCAGCTATGTTATGTCATCAAAAATGAATGTGAAGCTCTTAATTTACCTAAAACACCACCAGAGAAATCTTTTCAAGTCCACTTATCAGAAATATGGGTATTCAAAGTTACAAAAAATGTTAACACCATCAAATGGTAAATAAGCAAAGACAAGCATGAATGTCTCTACTTTAAACAAATAATTATAATAAAATCCACAGTTTGAAGAAAGAACTAACTGAAGATTTACTAATCCTCCCTTGATCTACGATGTGACCAAGACAGTCTTGGCTATGGATGGTTTAAATCATGTATTACCTGCCCCAACAGACGTTTTCTCTTCTATTCCCCTTCCTCTTCCTTCATTTTCGCACTCTGGTTTCAGCTGCACTTGTCCACCCTCTCAATAATGAGATTTCCAGCCTCAATCCCACCTCCATGTCTTCATCTGCCCCAGTTAAAGCAGGATGTGCTTATCGGATCACAGCTAGAAATAAAAGTTTTAACAAGTCACCATAAATTGACCAAAAATTGTAGCTGAGAATAATAAAATTGAATAAGTGAGGCAAAGTTTTAATCGAGGAAAACAATGAAACAATTAAGCACATTATACACGATTCAACCACATATTCAAAGAAAATTAAAAATTGTCATTCATTGCAGTCACTAATTTTTCACCTTCCACTAAAGCAGTTACCACTGTACTCTACCCTTAAATAAACTCACAATAAAAAAGCGAATGACAAGTTCCCACACTGAAAACACATACAGAATTAACACCTAGATGAAAAAATGTGACCCACACCACCAATGCATGAGCCCAATGAGATCACGAGTTTTACAACGGCAACTTTCATTGAGCAGTGTTGGAAGTGTAGGCAGGTGAAAATGGAACAAATCGTATCACGACAGTGATATCTTGAAATATTACTCTTAAACACAGGCAATAATAATCTTCCAATTGTAAACCAACGATTATCGTTTAAAACTTGTTTAACTACGACCTTATAACAAAATTCCGTATTATATTCTTCTTCCTCCAAAATCACTTCTCCCAAAGGTTTAATTTTCTTACTCATATGAATAACTTCTTTTCGGAGAGAAATAATCTTGGAGGGTATAATAACTTTCAAAAACCTGATTACTAGACTAGGTTCCTAAATGCAGAGTGAAATTAACAAATCAAGAGTCGTAAGATAGCACTAACTGATGCACAAAAATGTTACTAGCCTTCTCCTCAGATATCAATACACTACGTGAAAATACACCGGTAAACTTAATTAAAATAATAGGACAGAATATGCTACGCTAATAGCAAATAAGAAGTTAACTATTTTCAGAGAGGAGTACGGTTTCTTAAACCAATATTAATGTTATAACTATAGATAATAATGAAGAACAACAAGCAACTTACCTTGCTTCAGTGTCCAAACCATGAATATAGAAACATCCAAACATTAGGCGTCTTCCAGAAAACTTCAGTGATTGCATCCAACCTCACATAAACGGCAAAAGTGATGATAGATTTTAAAAAAGTTGCACCAGGAATATATTACCAAAATACTTAGGGAATAATTGAATTCCCCCTTACGCATTTGTTTACAAACGCTTAACCAAGGTCCCTATAAAATATAAGGACCATGCGCTTAACCACCAACATATCGATCTTCATTTTTTTAATGTATCGAACGCAGCGCCAACGCGCCAATTGTTAGTTGAAACCCGCATTTTTCAAAACCCCAAGTTCTGGGTCCAGGTTTTGAGTACCTTAAAATATTTCATTCGTCATTGAGATTTTGCCGGATTACGTGCTTTAAAGTGTCGGTCGATTCATATCTGATTACAATGCAATATGTTACAGTATTATGCGTGTACTATACTCTATTAAAGGTAAATGCGCATTGCTCACAGCGGAGAGGTAGCCTGGATACTTGGAGCCTTGGCTCCAAGTATATTGTTATACACCAAGTATTTTGTGATATACCTTACAGTTGTTGTTGTAAATTTATTAATGCATTCAATAAGCTTTAGTAAGATGGATTAATTAATTTTAATAGTGACCATTAGTGGTCAAATTTTTAATAGGTTTATTGAATGTTGGCAACCTCTCTGATGTAACTTATAATTAATATATATTTGATAACACTATTGACTGATGTCGACATGAAAGTGAAATTAAGCCACAAGGAGAATGGATTTGAGGATAATAGCACCAAATACCAAAGTGGTAGTTTTCGAATGGCAGAGTGGTAAGAATGATCGTATGATGAGCCGGGTAAATGATGAAGTACCTAATTGAACCAGTAGACGATTTTGTGTATCTTAGATGAATGTTTGCAAAAGATGGAAGGATAGATGTAGATTTTAAGGTGTGCAAATGCCAGTAGAAATGTCTTAGGTAGCATATTGTGCATATCTATGGTTGATTGTATGTCTTGGGAGGCAAAAATAGAGGTGTACAAAATTGGTCTCCTCCTGGGGTTATTATATTGCAGCAAAACCTGGGTATGTCAGGATAAGGATAATAGAAACCTTAATGCAGAGGGAATGGGGTACCTGAGATTATTTTGCGGTATAAGTAGGATGGATGTAGGGTTACAAATGAGTGAACGATGAAAAATTGTGGGTTGGTTGCTCCAGTAATAGACATGTGAAAGAAGTGACCTCCCATTGGTAAGGCCTAGCCGAAAGAATGGAAGAGATTCAAATAACGAAAATATATATCAATGTATCATGGATCATCATATGGATATATGTGATAATAGAGTGAATGGTGTGAGAGGATGAGGTAGGCCGCAAAATTCAAGGGTGAATTTGGTATACGAGACTCTAAAGAGGAGGAATATTAAGAATAGGACAGCGTATGTGAAGCAAGTTATGAGTGTAAGAAAAACAGAAGTCTTAGGTTTTCTCGGGATTCACTCCGGGCTAGGTAATTAGTTAGTGCCAATGAGGTTGGAAAAAATATCACTTTTATATCCTTTATTAGTCAGCTCCACTGACATCATTTTTGCATCGGAGAACGATATCTATAAAATGTCACTTTAATATCAGTTCGACGATATCACTTTTACATCGGGGAAAGATATCATATTTATGTCAATTTTATATCGCCAAAATCACCCGATGTTAAAACGACATTGGTGATATCAAAAAGATATTGGGCCGATATATAACTGACATACGATGCTGCTTGGGTACATTTTAAAACTTAAACGATTAACTTAATTATTAACATTGAAAACAGAGATCAAATTCAACATTTGATAAATTTATTAAACATGATGAGAATTGAATTATTTTTAAATCTTCACAATTCAACTTTACTTTACCAGTAAAAGTTACTAAAAAAAGAATACAACATTTTAAAAAAGAACTCAGACAACAACATTCAACACTTCGATATCTAAGTTCCAATTGGATAAAGTTTGACTGTGAAATAGTTTATAGTTTTTAATTCTGGAGGATAGGTAGGTCAATATGATTATTATTGACCTATCCTCCAGAATTAACAAATATTAATTATGCATTTTTCAGGTTCGATTTTTGAATTAATGTTGATTAAAAACACTTGTACTTTTCCACAATTTTTATTTAGTACACTATGACCAGTTTCAACAACTACACCCTTTTCAGGTGAAAAGTTCAAGTTCCAAGTACCCTGGCGAAAAATTAGTGTAACAAATATGTGTATAAATATGGTACATTATGTAAAGTTACACATTTACTACACTTTTCTACTCACAAAGTTACACAAATCGTACAGTTGTTACACCCTGTACATTATTGATACCACAGCCGTACTCAATTTGTTGTATCAGATGTTACACAGATTATACCACTAAGTTACCAGTCCATTGAGACACCAGAATTGTACACAATATGTACACAGCAATTACCATTTTTGGGTACACAAATGTCATCACAATTGTACCACCCAATAAGCGCCAAGGTGCATTGAATGCGCATAAAACCACCTCGTTCCGGAATCTGCATTAGTTTTCCGTAATTTACTTCAGTAAAAAAATTTTGTATTGCTTTGGTTTCTTAAGTCGTAAAAGCGATTGGAGATGCTCTTTATTGTACCCTGCGCATTATTGGTTCCCTGGGTTCCCTGCCATGCCTCGCTAGCTATGCTAACTTCCTAAGCGCCATTCCGCTGCCACCAATGGACGATGTAAACAAGAGTTGTCGGTGATTTAAGAGTCAAGAAAATGTTCTACTTAAATAGTTTTTGGAGATTATTATGCTTTCGTATATTGTGACTACAGTGATATAGGAGAAATTTGGCCTTACGTTGTTGTTATCAACGCTAATGTACGAAGGATAAAGTACCATTAAATGCCGAAAGCGTGATAAAGACCGATGCAATAATTAGTTGTCGGTGATTTAGGGTCAAGCAAATGTTCTTCTTAAATTGTGTTCAGTGATTATTATGCTTTGATTCATTGTGAGTGCAGTGATAAACGATAAATTTGGCTTTAGGTGGTGATAATATCATAGTAGTAGTTCAACGGCTTTTGTGGCTATTGTTGTGCTCATGAAAGTAAGTGTTTACCCTAAAAGTATTGCATAAATGCGCAAGGTTTGCATGATAAGTGAAGTGAATTTTATTGTGATACTGATCTGTTAACAATTGCAAGTGGGTGAAAGTTGCGTTTCAGCTGGCAAGACGAAAGCTCACCTTAACTAATGTTCTTGTCGGTGTTTAAATAATTCTTGTGAATGAGCTATATAAAACGATGAGGGACGAATATTGAGAACTTAGCAAAATTGCATTGAAGTCTCACCTTTTACTTAGGTATTTGATGTGTTTCTACTTTGGTTGAAAAAATTGTACCAAATGAATTTTAATAAATGTCACCATACTCGAGCAAAGAGAGTTTTACCTTCTTCGGAGCATTTAATCATTCCCTTTAGTTGTAATCCACGGCAGAAGTGTACATATGTAGTATGTATTTCCATTATGCTCTTCCTTTTCTAGTTCATGTCAACGTGCAGGAATTGGAAAAATTTTGTTTATTCGCAGTAATATTGCATTTATATTCATACTATGTGGCAAAATATGATAACAGTTATCTGGCATTAATTAATGGTGAAAAACTTTTATCAAGATTTTATTGCATTTCCTCAAACTATCACGGAATAATCATTTAATGATTATAGTTCTCGAAGACACATTTATCCACGGAAGTGACTACATTACGTCTTTCTCAACACCTTTATTTCAATTGTGGGTGCGTAATTAGGTGTGTTGAGTCGTAGGTTAGATAAATATACGATACAGGTAGGCATTAGGTAGTTACGAGGTATCTTAATACGACAACTTATATCATGCCATTGCACTATAGAACAGTGAAATTGATTGATTGCAATGTATATTTTTTTATATTGCGAGAGCAGCGAAGTCAGTGGGGAGAGAGTACGATATTCGGGCTTTTTTATATTATACTTTTTTATGTGCTTCCGAGGCGCCTTCAAGGCACATTTTCGTGGCAGTGCGCTACGTGGGTTGTGTACATTATGTACACATCATGTACAACAGCAGCCTCACAATCAGTACACACTGTACACAATTCAGCACCAATTGTTACACAAGGTACACACAAAACCTACACAGATTGGGCCACTTTACCACAAAGTTACACAGATTGTACACTGGAGTTATAACTGTGTACACTATAGTTACACACAGAGCCTACACAGAGTTTACCATTTTCCTACATTAATGGTACACTCCAAAGTTACCATTAGGTTACACAAACGTTACCATTCTTTTCTGCCAGGGTAGTGACAAAAACATAAGAATTCTTAAACTTGTTTAAACGTTGATTGTGAAAAATTTAAACTTGAACTTGTCACTATACTTACTTGAAAAACCTATAGGTACTTGAAATAATGATGCAGTTGCTGAAGCTGATTGTAGTACTAAATAAAAAGTTTGGGAAAGTAGTAAGTGTCTTTAATCAATATGAATCATATCAACTTCCACAAGGAGAACTCGCCTACCATTAACTTAATTAGATTTTAGAAGGAAAAATTTCAACATCCTTTAATTTTCACAATTTGTAGGGTTATTAGCTTCCATAAATATCAATTTTATTAAAGTTATTTATAATAGAATGCCACAATGGAAACGATATAGTGTCCGAGAAAGAAATGAATGACCTTAAGTGACAGTAGGTAGATTTTTGCTGCGAGAATGATCTGCTTCAGTTTCTTTCCTAAGAAACTTCTTGTGGAACCTATAGTCACCCATGCTTTCATGGACATTACAAGTTGCATCATCAGGATTATGCGTTTAATTGGTTTATGCCTAAATAATCCTGGTGATGCAACCTGTAATGGCCGCAAAAGCTTGGTTGACAATTCGCCACATGCAGCTGCTCCCGAAAGAGACTGAAGCGAATGACCTTTAGCTTTGACACAACATAATCTGCAGTGAAAGTAGATAGATAGACACCTAGTCTGGCAGCAACACAAAATCTGATGCATGAAAATATTTACCTTTACCCTTAGCCCTTATGACAGGCTAATTTTAGAATGCATTTTCTAGGAAAATGTTCTAGAAGGGAAATTCTATATTTTTTTTAACAGAATTCAGGAAAAAGTTAACCCAAAGTGGACATTATTTAAAAAAAATACAATTATATTTAAAATATGAAGAATTTTTTAAATTATTAATATTTAAATTTAACCATTGAATTTATGGCAAAATGTATCAACACAGATAATTAATTTTTCCTCCTGCTGGCTTGACAGAGCCAATTTGATACCTCAATTTTGAAGGACTTTTCTTCATACCTTCCTTGAACAAGGCATGCTGAATCTCAAAGAGTAAATACATAATGTTAATCAATATGATGGGTTTCCACCATTACTAGATGCTATATTTAAAGTAACTTCACGAAGGAATCGTAGGTTTTGCCTACTAGCTCATCATATTGATAACAATATCTCTTCCGCAATAATTACCTACCTGTCAATATTCTGAGTAAATTTTTGAGGCTTTTAAAGGGTTTCTTATTTTTTCCAGACCAGTTCAATGTTTCTGCTACTCTGCTGGTCATTACTTTGGCCAGGTTCACCCTTACGTACTCACCAAGGTTCTTGGTGAGTAGTCCACTAAACATTTTTATCTGAAATAGGGAATGGACATACATCAGAGGATTGTATCAATAGTGCTATCCTAAAAACTAATTACCAGAGATTTTATGTTATCATTTAAGTTCCTTATATTCCGTAAAAATAATGAAATGAATGAAAAAGTGAAAATTATTAAACTGTCATACACACCGTATGCTTCTGAAGCTGAGAATCTTTCCCCAATAGATCCTCAAACTCCTCCAATTCCTCTAAGCAGGTAACCGGTAGTGTCAGAGGAGGAGTGTATGCATTGGTGTCTGGCATAACCTCCACCACTGGCCCTCTCCTCATCTCCCTCAACAGCTGCACCTGGTTATCAAGCACCTGCCTCACTTCTCCTCTTAAAATTTCAATCTCCTCCAGTAACTTTTTTATGTAGGGAGGCTGTCCTTCTCCCTCTTTTTCTGCTACATCAGTCGGGTTTACAACCGCATCTGCCAACTTCTCTAATGAAGGTTCATCCCTCAAGATGCTTGATTTGTTCTTTGCTGTAAAGATAAAAAAAACAGGAATTACTGTAAGCTATTACTCTTTGTGATTATACAAATACTGCACACCCAGGTCTATGATATCTCATCCATCAGGAAATAAAAGTTTGAGATACCTTGGAGCAATAAACTTACTTCCAAATACAACACTAGGTCCAGGTTTTGGAGGTGCAGCAATAGACTCGCTTGCACTTGTGCAAGGACGTGTCTCCTCTTCTGATGAAGTCTCCTCGCCAGGTGGACGAGGAGGAGGGAAGCGCAAACGACTCTGGGTTTCGATAGATTTTTTTTTTGCCTCATAACCTTTAACTAAATTGCCCATTTTTATAATGGCCTCCTCATAGTCTTTGGCCAAGGAGTACGTAACTGCAAGGAAATTTGAAAATTTGAATTACTTCTAGTGTAATTTTTCACATAACAATCAAATTTTACAGCCACCACTTCACTGGGAAATTATAAAAAAATATAGTACATACCAATAGGAGGTGTGGATTCTTTCACATAGAACATATCCCAGTCCATTTCTGGGGAAGAACACACCCGCAACATCTGCTCTACGTTGCTTCCCTTAGGAGGCCATGTAACGTATTTCTCCCCACGTATTTCATCCTCAACAACCCAAACTAGGGGAAAACATAAAAGAGATGGCAGAGAAAAATCCAGGATTATATAACAATTTATTTAAATGTGACGATAACATTTTGATTCAAGTTTAACACCAATTAATTTCTTTAAAAAAATTTACATTAAACAAGAAACAATTTAGATGAAAACAAAATCTTTTGTAGTGTGGTTAAATAGCGTAAACCGTTGACTCTCTTGAATTTATATACAATTGTTATGATGAAGCATCGACTAAAATTCTGAGTTATTAAAAACAAATATAAACAACACTAAACCATATTCATTTTTTAGTTTGTTTTATTTGAATGAAACTGTTATCACGAGTTTACATTACTGCAAATAATTTTTTTTTTTTTCAAAATATTAGTAGTTATTTATTTACTCTTGTCAACTCCACTCTACCGCCATAGATTGGACATCTGTTCTGAGTTAACGATCGAAAATTTCTATTAATTTCATTAATTTGAGTCTAACTCTGATCACGAATTTACATTTCTGTAAAGAATTTCTTTTGCAAAATATTTTTATTGTTTATTTACTCATGTCATTCTTGTCAACTCCACTCAACTGCCGTAGATTGGACGTTCGGAGTTAACGTTCGAAAGTTTCTTAATTTAACTGGTGCCTACGTAAACTTGCTAATTGTGTGAAATTAAAATGTATTAAAAAACAAACCAAAGACCTAGCATTTATTCCTATGCAAAAAAAAGCTTCAGTAATCCTTTTTAAGAAAAGGGGAATATTTAATTACCGAGAAATTTACTGTAATAATTGCATTACTCTAAAATTAATCAGTTAATCGTTAAAAACATATTTCCCATCTTCAAAAAAAGAGGCAATGGTATACGTATCCAAATCAGACCTAAAACATGAGAAAATAAAAAAATCATTTACATTTTAGTTGGCAATGAATTAATACAATATATCTGCATAAATAAACTTGAAAGTCGACTTTCAAGTTTATTTATGCAGATATATTGTAAAGTAAATATTATTATTGAATAAAGTAAATGATCATTTACTTTATTCACTAATTTTCACTGTTTACTTTGCAATATCAAGCATAAATGTTGTAGTAAATTAGTTTACTTTTTAATTGTGCTTGAATAATGTACACAGCTGGCAAATAGTGAATTAATATTGCTGCAGCTTCCTACCTTATTTAACATGCTTGTCTGTATATATTCTTGAAGGGTTGGAGCAATTCAATGGTGAAGTAATTTTGCAATGAAACAACTCTCACCATTGTCACCAATAGGAAGTCTCATTGCCTTTCCACTTATATCTCTTACAAACCATTGCTCTTCCTCTGACAGATTCTTAACTTCATAAATGCCAACATGAACTGAGTTGGTAGGACAAGAATAGAAGTTTTCAAGTGACTGATATTTCTGCCCTACTAAAGCTAACTCTGATTTGAATGTGCCAATCATTTGCACCATAACTATTTCTCCTGTATTCATTATAACACAGTGGTTAGGTGGTTTTGTGGTGATCTTAAAAGCATTTACTTCAATGCTTGAGAAACATGGGGCAGATAATCTGAGAGGCAAAATTTTCTTTCCATGTTTCAAAGGTTGCAATTTCAAGTAATTTTCTCTTCTTATTTTCATTTCCTGTCTATTTTGCAAGGACGAAATATATTTCCTTTCTGAAATCCTTCTCATTATTTGCTGCAGAGGTCTGTCATGTTTTCTGACAATTTTCTTAATTTCTTGTAATTTATTTTCAAAAGGAAATGAACTGTATTTGTCCAGGGGCCCAAAACGCTTCACATCTCTGCATACATGCAACAGATTATGGACGTTATATGACACTGATTCTTTTCCATAGAATTTTCCAAAAGTAGAGACAAAATAAAATAATAACTTATCAGCATAATCAAGAGATGTAGCAATTAATTCTTCACATAATAAAACCCTCACAGCAAAATGAAGGGAAAGGAAGTGATCGAATACAGGGTTTGAGACAACATCTTTCAATATATATGGACCAACATATGCAATGAAAAGGCGTAGTTCAGTTGCTTTCCATCGCAGTAACTCCTTCATGGACCGAGTTTTACGGGAAAATTCACTAGGAATGAAGGATGCAATTTTTTCGAGGCGAGTACTGATTATGTTTAGCTTCATGCTTTGCAATTTCACCATTTTGTTACCTTTCACAAAAGCAATGAGCATTTTCCTTACAACACCTAAACATATCAGATGCATATAATCTAATGGGAAATTAGAAACCATTTTTACTCCAGGAATATTGACCAATGGTGTAGAACCAATGTGGTGAAGTTCGTCAATTTTTTCTAGGAAGCTTTCATCAGTTCTTAACCTTTCATTAAGCTCAGGAAAGCACATTCTATTTAGGATGTAATCACCTTCTGCATAGCATTTGGAACAGCCATGGTAGCCATTATGTGACTTAACTTGGGTTACGAATGCCTTTGCTGGAGCATCACAGACAAAACATTGAATGTTAATGGAAAACAATTTTTCACCCACAACCATTCCATTTTGTTCCAGCTTTGTTATTTCACTTGATAAATCGTAGAGGTATTCATTGCAACTGCCAGGCTTTTCAGTGCCATGATACATGCTGATTACAAATGGGCTAATACTGTGAAATTCCACTATTCTAGCAAGAATGGGCCACACTTGACTACCACTGCTCTTTGACAATGGCAAACCATCAATATTTATTTGTAAATTCAAGGTGGAGAAATATTGTAAGTTATAAACCTGAATTATGTGTCTTATATTTTCTTCAATACCTACATAGGTGTACCACTCATGCAACCCTAATGGTTTTACATTAGTTACTCGGGGTGTTTTAATAAGAGTCCTACAGTCCAAAGGTAGATCTGATAGATCAGGGTGCAATTTCAGAATCTTCAGAAGGTCATTTACTTTGCATTGATTAACCCCACTGACAGCCCATCCGCTTAGTTGATTTTTAAAATCAGTGACATCAAATTCTGATCTGTCATCACCAGATCCCTCATCACTGAAATACTCCAATGTGGAATCAACAGAATCCTGACATTCATATTCAAATGTATTCAAACCAACATTTAAATGCTTTAATGTGCAATTAAACTCATTTCCCTGGCATGTGTCTGTGTGCTCGTCATGATTACCTGGATCTAACGAGGTAACATTTTGGTGAGATGAGAATTCATCTGAATTAAAATGATTCTTTTGAGTTTTAGATGTGGATAAAGTATTTAAACGGCGACGTCTATGTCTTGCACAGACATCACTGATATTTTTAAAGTTAACTTTTGGCATGTTAGAAGCTGTTTTCATGTACACCTACAGTGGAGTATGACATCTACAAATTAAGTACTGTCAGAGAGAGTCCACAATTACTGAAATATATACACCAGAAATTCAGTTTAAGTGCATATAATCAAATGCCAAAAATTTAAATTTTAAAGTTGCTACATCTCTAATACAATGGCTTCAAATTTTTTATATTTCCCTGATATATACTTGGTATTATTGGACATAGTATCTGGTAGTTAAAATTCGCTCAACATATATTCGCTCAAATTCGCTCAAATTCGTTAATATTCGCTCAAAATACAGTTACAAAAGAAATTTCATCGTTGGCAAATTGAATGAAAGAAACTTACATTTCTGGTGGAATAAAATACAGCTCCAATAATATATTTAGACCAGCACCCTGAAAGAAAGAGAAAAAATAATTGTACATGGATTGCATTAAAAGAATAAATATTCGTTGTATTTTATTCCTCGAGGAAAAGGGTTAAATTTCAACATATCTGTGTTATTAATAAATATTATGCATAGGCAATAACTCACAATCAACACTAATACACAGGATTAAAAATATTCTTTCAATGTAGCGCATGAAATTCACCTACCATGCAGGAGTCATTTTATCTCGCGAAACTAAAACAAAGGTCTGTTACTTTTAAACAAAAAAGAATGAAAATCGCTATGAAAAAAATCATTTGACTCGACCAGGATTCGAACCCTGATCTCCAAAAAAGGCAATTGGGAGATCTGGGTTCGATTTCCGGCCTAGTCAAATAAATAGTCAAGGCGAATTTCATCCTTTGATGTTTAAATCTTTGCACCGCGCGCGTGACTGCCGCACTAAGTAATTGTGAAAATGCATTGAATTTATAGATTTGTTACTTTAATATGGAAGATCTTTTGTAAAAATGTTTCTGGTCAAATAATAATAAATAATAATTTTTCCCGCATAAATTATCTTGTGTTTCGGCGTTCTCTGTTATTAAGAATTAAACTCTTTTTTGATACTATAGTCCTTATTAATTTTTTAGATGGTGCAGTTCAAAATAAAATCAGACCCTATATTAACAACATTAATAAACAATTAATTGCTATGCTTTACAGCAGTGTCTTAAGTCGATGGAATATTAAAAAAAAACGCCGCGGCTTTCCGATCCTCACTGTCACCCGCCTTCATCCAGAGGCTGGCGATGGTGTTTGCCGCTCGCCCGGCTAGGTACGGGCGGCCGTGGAGGGCGGGGACGGACGAGCATTATAGTGTAACTTGGCCCACATTTCTGTGGCAAAGAGCCAAAAACTGATATGTCCAATATGTTTTTTAGGTTTTGATTGTAATATGATGTTTAATGTGATGTTTCTTAATGGTTATTAGCTGACATATGTCTACCATACATAATATTATATGCCATATCTAATTCACTTAGACTAAACATGACATAGGTATTATAATACGAATTAATTCGACCAAAACTTAAATGTTCTCCAAGTAAAGTTTTTGGCTCTTTGCCGCAGATTTGTCGTTGGAATATTTCGAGATGAAAATAAATGCAAAAATAGCTACTTAAATCGTCAAACTTTGCTGTAGAAGCAGTAAACCTCAGCGATTCACTGATGTGAGTTATCAAATTACGTCTAAATATAAAGCCGTGTTTAATCGATGCATGTACCTGCGCGGGTAGATGCGTGAACACATTCACCATGAAAAATGTATCTTGTAAACACGCAAAATTGCGCAAATACGCGCGTCGACGCGTGGCCTTGAAATAGCCCGTTCTAATGCGCTGAATATGTTCAAGAATGTGTGAATGCATGTGCTCGCGTGAGTACATTAATCGTGTGAACACGGCTTAAGAGTGTATACAATTTTATAGAATACTTACTGTTGACTTCTGCTATCCTTCAATTTCTTGATGGTCTCGAAGTGCTCGTTATGTTCCACACAGAGCTTATCTAGTGAATACTATCTGAATTGGGATCCACTATAATATAATTATGCATGTACTTCCAATGGAATGTCGCAGAGGATCCAGAAAGGCAAAGAGATGCTCGGTTTATGGTGATCCAAACGCAACTATTCACATGAACTCGCATCCCTTTAGCAAGGAAAGCTTTGGAAAATTCCTAGAAAGGTTTTTCCTCGAAACCAGCGCGTGGGTTCTTCTCGCTTTGTTGTCAACATCTGGAAAACATTGGAGCGCCTTTCTTTCCACCCTCCCTCCGGAAGGGCGGTTGCGTCCAAGGCAACTCTAGAGTACAACGGAGTTCGGGGTAGGCATCGAGAAGTGGAGTGGTTTTAGAGACAATGGAGGATGAGTTCTTAGGAATTCCTTCGTTGGAGAAAGCAAGGGGAAGGGCAATAGGGAGAGACTGACTGACTTACCGAAAGAGGAGAAAAAGGGTGCACTGCATCCACATGAAAATGCCTCGAGTTGTATTAATACTTTTTTGCCAATTAGTGCCTAATTATCGCTACAGGATTTAATATAATGAAAAGTCGGAGCATGGCGAAGGAGGATTGAGGATGCCGTGGAGGATGGCGAATAAGTACCTCTGCTGAAGCATTTTAGAAGGGTGTTCTTTCGACCCTCGCATCCCTACTCAGTCAGTGGGGGCAAGACCCTTCCATAGGCAATTTCACTCGACCCTCGATCCCTTAAGCGGTCATTCTCTCAGCATGTGTCAGCCGTCACTAATTGTATGTGCAGTGGATTTTCTAAATAAATATTCGTTGGATATACAAAAAAATTGACCATTGAAATGAACTACTTGTGTATTAAAGTGTGCTCTCTAATTTTAAGCGAAATTCTAGCTCTTTTATTAACGGAGTTGTCCTCTGCTTTCTTTTAACCATTAATTTCCGATTAATATCCTAAAATCGTTAATATAACATCTATAAATTCATTTAAAATTTTAAAATAGTCAAATAAACACGCAGAATTCATTTCAGATATCCATTCTCTCACGTTTTCAATGAATGATTGTTTAACAAAAACCACTGCGCATTACAAAAAATTACCGCAACCCCATGTGAAAAGGTCTGTTTATGAGACGGGAGGGTCGAGAGCTGTTGCCGATCGGCCGACCGAAGGGACGGAAGAGTAGGGTCGGTACACCGGAGAAGATATACCCTTCAAAATGCCTCCGTACAGAGATGAGTCTCCCATGAAGCTCAGGATACTAAAGATATTTCCGAGAAAAGTTTGCCGGCGCGAAAGGGTTAATGGCCCTCAGTATTCAATGCCTGCGTTTGCGTTCCGTCCGCTGAGGAAGGAAAGAATTAACATTATGGCCAGTGCTAATATCGGTAATATAACACAAGGCTTACAGTTACGAAACAGCAAATACGGCAATTTTATGACAGGTAATATTGATAAATTTTCAAAAAACGAAACTATCATTTCAATTTTTGTATCCCAATAATAGGCTAAACTTACCAAGTATAAAAACAGATGCTGTATGAACACAATGCGAGTTGCAGTCGTGCCTATTTTTCTTATCGATTTGGTATCTTTCAATAAAAGACATCGCTGGATGAAATGTTAGGAAAATGTAGAGCAGATACAAAAGAGATTACACTTACCTTGCCATATCTGGATTATCCGTCGTTAAATGGTCTGACTGCATCTTTGTGACGTTGATAACCACACCTCCAAGTATAGTGATAATGGCACGTAACAATGAAAGATACATAAATGCCTTTCGACGTTTCCGCGCCGAAGTATTTTGTTTTTACAATGTAGACAATTCTGCCTGAACACCGTGAAAGTTATACCGATTTCTCGAAACGCACGAGCCACATGGCATGTTAACGCAACAATTACATGTATATAGGCTGTACATGATTATTTTCGGAACGCGTGGCAGGAGAAGTGGTGGTCATTTATTTGATTGAGATCGATTTAGATTTCATACGATCGATTTTGTTACGCCACGGTTATAATAAGTAGGTTTATAAAACTTTTCCGGTGACATTGAGATCATTTCGCCGATGTATATAACTAATACTTTCTGCATTGGGAGAGAAATTCTCAAATCCATTCCGTTATTACATAGAGTTAATTATGAAGAAGGAAGAGATGATTTTGATCTTAAAGTGCAATGAGAAATAACATATTTTTATAAAATTTTCCAATATGCATGCATATGGTACACACTAGTAGTCTCTACAGTGGTATTACACTCATATCACAGCCATATTACGTAATGGAATCCAGGCAAAATACTTCGGTATTACATGATGTAATACAGTTGGAAATAAGCAGTATTTCTAATGTCTCTACAGTTGTAATACATTTATATTATAGCCGTATTACATAATGGAATACGGGCAAAATACATCGATGTTCCATGATGTAATATAGATGGAAATACGCCGTATTACATTATGGAATACAGTGTATGTATGATCCCTGTATAGAGTCACTGTATTACCGCGGTAATACAGGGAAAGCCTACATAATGTATATTATACAGCTAAAATGCATTATGTACAGAGAACTCTGTGCTGTCTGGGATAGCTGCGGCGCAGCACTTGCTCTCCGTATAGTTATTAAGTGACGATTTCGTGCTTGCTTGCGGGAAATATTTCGAATGAATACGAACAAAATGGTTTATTTAATGTTTTTCATACTAACTTTACCTAAAAAATAGGAGCTTGCACCATTAATTTGAGAATATATTATACTACACGACTTTCATACCCCATACCGTAACCATAAATGTTTCATTATTTTGATGAGGTTTCTCTATGCGACTAGAGCAGCTAAATTAATAAATAAAGCTCATTTCCATTTTACACCAAGTTTACTTTTGTAAATAGTTTTTTTCCCGTCAATAAATTTATTATTATTATTAAAGCTTTCTCGGCGGACGTCGTCTGCAGATAAGCAGCGGCGGCGAACCACCTAGCGGCAGATTGCGGTAGTTGCGTACGTACCTATGACGTCACACGTAGGATTAACCATCATGCAATAGTTTGCCGTCGCGTTTCCGAGCCGTTGAATTTTTTCACTATTTAGTTAATAAGGAAAAATACTTAACGCCATTTAAAAATCTAACGGCTTCAAATACGTACTCCAGGGGTTATAAACTTCAGATCTAGGCAATAAAAAAAATAGGAAACCACCCTATTGGAAAAATCTTGTTTATTCGCAGTAATATTGCATTTATATTCATACTATGTGGCAACATAGGATAACAGTTATCTGGCATTAATTATTGGCAAATAAATGTTATCAAGATTTTATGGTATTTCCTCCAACTATCACGGAATTATCGTTTAATGATTAAAGGTCTCGAAGTCACATTTATCCACGGAAGTGACTGCATATATACGTCTTTCTCGTTTACTATGGGTGCGAGAATAGTTTCGTTGCGTTGCTAGTCTTAGATTACTTAATGTTGCGATGGGGATGGAATAGCGTTAGGTAGATACGAGATAGTATAATAGGATATGTTATATCATGCCATTGCGCAATAGAATATTCAAAATTATTAAGCACAAATTATCATTTTTTATTTTACTTATATTCAAAATGATGTATATCTTTGAGTATTTTTTTTTGGCTTTTTGGAATGGCTAAATTCAGCGAAGTCAGTGGAGGGATAATACGATATTCCGGCTCGCGAAGGTTTTCGTTCACTAGGTTTCCGGCTCTGGAACGCTTCCATACGCTAGGATTCCGGCTCGTGAACGTTTTCGTACGCTAGGTTTCCGGCTCAGGAACGCTTCCATATGCTAGGTATCCGGCTCGTGAACGTTTTCGCCAGGGCTCCGTCAGGCTTTCCCGAAGGGTTTTGACTTTAGATTCCAGCATATAGACTCCACTCTGTCCAACAACAGTTTTTATCCAGAGTCGGATTCAAGTTCATGCTACGCATATCTTCCTCTCTCTGCTTTGAGAGCTCCTGCTCCCTCTAATGAGGCCTATTCTGAATTAAAATAATGCCGAGCTATTCGTGAGAATAACTCGCGAAATGTGGCCATTTTCACGATTCCGGAGACCCTCTGGCAATTCGGTATTCAGAGATGAAATAGCCACAGCGAGGGGGCTATTCTAAAGATGTCTATTCCTGTGGGGCTAATCGGTATTCTGAACGGTGAATAGCACCGGTGAGGCTTGAAATATTAATGCTCGGCCCTTAATACCGGGCTAATCTCGATAGCTAGACCCTTTTCTCACGGATGGCGGAGAAGGAAAAACTCACTTCTCCGACTTGACACATTACCATTTCAAGATAAATGGCTTAATTCACAGGTAAAAACAATTTCACAAATGCGCATACTTGGCATGATAACTGACATGAATTTCATTGCAATACGTTAGGTTTATCAGGGTGAAAAAGACGTTTAGGCTAGTGTGACGAAAGACGACATTAACCTCGATAGATTAGACTGTGACTATCCGCTATATAATCAAAGGTATTTCCAAGCATATACGTACGCACAAGTATACGAGGGTTTAATTTGAAACAGCACGCTATATTTATTCTAACGTGATTCGCTTACACGAATCGTAATGGTATACTTAAGTAAAAATCAACTCAAACAAGTACAATTTCACCCCATGAAAATGATAAAAATTCACATATATGGGTTCTTCTTTGGAGTAAATAATGCACTAATTTGCCATTACCCACTAAAACTTAGTTGTTTACGTAAAAGCTAATTTTCAAAAACTAATAAGGCAGTATTATTATTTCTTCAGTATTTCAATGGAGACAGATAAATATTTACGATGAGTGAACTATCATCTATCTGCTATTCAGATGCGGATAATTTCCCGTTTTATAAATTGACCGTATCATATAATTGCTACTGGCCACAGGATGACATTTAAATATACGATGGAATAATTTCATACTCCGTTATGCAATTTGCCCTATCCTCGAAAAATATCAATGTTTTCTTGTACCAAAGCTAAAAAATTGTGAGCAAACAACTTTTAATAATTATAGTACCTTTCATTGAAATTTTGAGGCCGCTTCTAAGATTGCTTTTCTTTTAATATTCGTTTATTTGCAAAAAAATCCACTAGCAAAGATAAACACACCAATAGACTGCGCTTTTCTCGATAGCTGCGAGAAATATATTCATCAAGATCAAGTATTTGCCATCTGAGTAATTATCTTTAATAATAAAATCGATTAAGGATATGTCACATGTAAGTACCAAATTTATTTTTTATTAACAGACGGCACTGTTCTGAGAATTTCGTACAGAAAAAAATCATTACTCAGTCAAATATAATTATAATAATTACATTTATTTACGCTTGAACCCATTAAAAAAAATGTATTTCAAACAATCATTTAAACATTCCAAAAAATGACGAGGAATTACCAGCAGACTGCATGCTTGAAAAAAAAAACAAAAAAGAGTTGACAGAAAAATCCACTATGATATAAAAATAAGAAGATAAATCTTAACTTGAAGATTGACACTTCACAATTGATTACATTACAGCAATTTACACTAACGAGATACAATTCATATTTGTACCAAGTTTCTATCTAGTATGGTTAAATAATTGATCAATAACATATACCATGCATTAAATCACCAATGTGAATACATTTAAATATCAATATATTTCACATAAGAAATACTGGTAAAGCTGAATATTCATAAGCTGCAGACCATTTATTTATAATCAAAATAAATTTGGCACAGTGAATTTCTGTTACTAAAAAATGTACCAATAGAAAGTAAATAAAAAATTGATTCTTATTGCCTCAATATAATGTTGTACTCCTTTCGAGTTTCCGAAATATTTGCTAAAACGTAACGATTTTTCGCGATATATTATCGTTCATTAATCATCATCCTCATAATGACTATACTCATTTTTTAGGTCAAGATTATGGGTATGTTCGTTAACTCAGTGGTTATTTCCACTAAATATGTTATGAATGGTTTTTAGAATTGATTTCTTTTCCATTCCGTTGATATTCAACGGGCACCTTAATAAGTAGATTTTGAAATATATTCTGTATCAGCAAATTCAATCCACAAATAAACCCGATTTGAGGTAAAATACACATATTTTCGTCAATATTCAAAACTTTATGTGATTGCTCTCGAGCAAATGAAAGAAAGAGGTACAATAATTGCAGCGGATACCGTTTTTGCCGTGAGCTCCCTTTGAACTGCCGCACACATATTGATAGATACCCATGTGACCCTTTACGTTAGTCATATGTTTTCTTCGAACAAAGAACTATCGCCCAATGACGTCAAGCCCATAGTGTTGACAACGATAATACTTGAGTAATATTGTGATTTTATAACGTATTTGTGATAGTTTTGTTTGAATTGCCTCAAATAATACTCACATAAATGAAGTGAGTTATTTCTTAACAGTAAAATACTTACCTTGTGTGTGAGTTTCATTGTTTACTTCAATGCAAAGCCATGGATAGAATGGCCTAGCGTCAAAGAATAAAAGTTGATCGAACGTATTTGCTTGGTAAGTTCGTGGTAATTGTGCTAATCTGTTTTATTAATGGAACTGAATGATCTATTATAATTCTTAATGATGTTTTCTTGCATATAATTTAGGCTGCGTTGCATGAACGACGCAAAATGCTGGAAGACGATATGTTGAGGATGTGTCGGCTTTGTTTGAAGTCTGGTGACTGGAATATTGATATATTCGACCCAAAAGGAACGAGCGGCTTGCTGGTCTGGAAAATCATGAAGGAACTGGTTGAAGTTCAGGTAGTGATGATTTTACCGTTATGAGCTTGCATTTACTTTTCGGGAAAACAAAGCGTTGTAATGCGATGATTGGAGTGTATATACATCCAATGAGATTAAAAAAAACACATTTTGTAAAATGAACTCTTGTCACTTCTAATGTTACTCATTTTTCAATAAATACATGCTCCAGGCATTTAAAGGAGATAGGCTACCGCATACCATTTGTGGGGACTCAATGGGAAAACTGAGAGACTTCAAATATTTCAAGAAAATGTGCATTGAATCGAAGATTGAATTCTTGAAGCTCCAACTGACCGATGGAATTGTGGTGAGTGAATGCAAAGCTTTGAGGATTTGAACATTTTTAAAGAGTTGTAGCCACAGATTAACTGACTAATTTAAGAATAATGCAATTATTACAGTTAATTTCTCGGTAATTTAATATTCCCTTGTTCTTAAAAAGGATTACTTAGGTTGTATTTTTTGCATAGGAATAAATGCTAAGTCTTTGCTTTATTTGTTAAGACATTTTAAATTCACACACTTAGCAAGTTTACATAGGTATCAGTTAAATTAAGAAACTTTCGAACGTTAACTCCGAACGTCCAATCTACGGCAGTAGAGTGGAGTTGACAAGAATGACATGAGTAAATAAACAATAAAAATATTTTGCAAAAGAAATTCTTTACAGAAATGTAAATTCGTGATCAGAGTTAGACTCAAATTAAACAAACTAAAAAGTTAATAAGGTTAAGTGTTGTTTACATTTGTTTCTAATAACATAGAATTTTAATCGATGTTTCATCATAACAATTGTATATAAATTCAACTGAGAAAGTCAATGGGTTTACGCTATTTAACCACACTATAAAGAAACATTGGTTTCATGTAAATTTTCTCTTGTTTAATGTAAATTGTTTTTATTTAATTAATTGTTTAGTGTTTAACTTGAATCAAAATTTTATCGTCACATTTAAATTATACCTTATATAATCCTAGATATTTCTCTGCCATCTCCTTTTTGTTTGTTTTTTTTTCAAGCATGCAGTGCAATGAATTTCAATGGTCATTTTCTGTCATTTGGAAGTGTTTTTTTGGAATAATTTTTGTAGAATTTCTTATATCCAATTGTAAAAATCATAATTATTATAAAATAGGACTGAGTAATGATTTTTCTGCACGAAATTCTTGTAACAGTGCCTTGATGTAAATACATGTAGATTGGATTCTCACATATGACATACCCATAATCGATTTTATAATATAAGTAATTATTTAAATGGCAAATAGTTATTCTAGATGGATATCTATCTCACAAAATTCGAGGAAAGCATGGTCACTTCATGTGGTTATCTTTGCAAATGGGTTTAATTGCAAATAAACTATTATTAAATGAGATGCAATCGGTAGATACTTCATCGAAAGGTATTATAATAAGCAAAATTTTTTGCTCACCTTCATTAAACTTGAGTACCAGTTGGCATTGACATTAACAGAGGATGATTGTGCAACCTGCCGACAAGTTGAGACGAGCACTTCTTTTTTCACTCTCCTTCGAGATCAAGAAATTGACATTTTATGTCTAGTATAGTTCTAAAAAACTTGGTAATTCTGTACTTCTGAATGCAAAACTTGCAAACAACTTGTAAATTGTGTCTTTTTTCTCTTTTGTGCCTCATGCAAGAATTACAAATCGACATTATTTGATTTCTCCATATGGTATAGAACAATTAAACTACTTGACAACTTATCATTAGTGTATGAAAAACTAATGAGCAAATTATTGCTCATGTGATTGTTTACAAGATGGTGTTGAACCAAAGGTGAGATTTAATCCACATTTCTGTAATTTCTGGCGTTATCTTTGATGTGTGTGATATTGCATTTAATTTTATAAATACCAGTTTAGGAGTCTATCCTGTCTGACTTTGCTGTTGACTTATATTTAGATGTGGTTAGGGAAGTGTAAAATGCCGCTTTGAGGGAGCTTAGGTTTGATATTTTTTGATAAATTTTACCTAGGAGTGGGAGTTAGCAGCACAAGAAATTTTTTGATCTACAAAAAAGAAAATTTTCAAACACTGAACATTTTTTAACATGCATTTTTTTTAAATTGCGGAATCATTAAGTTTGAGTAGGACACAAAACATTAAATGTTGCCCTGGTCAAATTCTGGTTTAGTTGGTGAGCAGTACAAATCGCTCTCTGCTTTCAGTCAAGTTTAACTAAAAGCCTCTTAGCTCGATACTGTGCAAATATGTGGTTGAATTGGGAGTGGACACTACTCTATGATTGACTGAGCCTTCGAGTACTGGTTTGAATTTAGTTGCTTTATGAAATATTTCTGCTTTCAATTGTTTTTCTTTTATACTATTTGTCTGCACGCTGATTTCCTCCTTTGTCTCAACTGATCTTGGAACAAGATTGTCTCTAGGAAAGCGTTTTCGGCAAGATTATTATTTCCATCTCATTTTGCAGATGTAACCCTTAGTGTGAAAAACAAATACATATAATTATACAGTTATACATTTTTATTCGGAACTGATATAAACAGAGCAGCTCCTTTCAGGACTGGACATGAGGTGTTTTAAATCTCAATCAACTAATGCTGCATTTAACATGAGTACTGGGAAGACAGAGGGTTGCTCATTAGTTTTTTTGCGCACTTGACATGTTGGCAAATAGTTTATTTGTCGTGTAAAATAAAGAGAAATCGAATAATGTCAATTAAATGTTTTTGCGAGAGGCACAAATGAGAAAAAAGACACATAGATTAGATTAGATTAAAAGGTAGGTGGAGTTCCTCCAAGGAGGAGCAAAGGAACTTAGACCTAATGGTCCATTGTGCCAACCACCATGTTTGTATTCACCCATAGAGTCCAGTCACCCTGCTAAAGGATAACATGCCTTCTATGGGGATACCCCTGACTTCATCTAGTTCCAAATATGGGGAGCCCAGATGCCTAACCCTAGTCCTCATCAAAGCTGGACACTTGCAGAGTACGTGAGATGTTGTTTTGTCATCTTCCTCGCACCATCTACTTTTCGCCGAGTCTGTGATTCTCAGGAGATGGAGGTGCCACATAACCTGATAGTGTCCTGTGAGCAGTCCCACTATCGTACGGAGTTGTCTTCTGTCCAGTGATAGAAGCTTTCTTGCCATCCCCGGTCTGGGTCCTTCTATCAGGAGCTTGGCTTGCCTAAGCCCCTGTACATTCTGCCAGATCTTAGAGTGTTGAGCTAGGCTTCACTCTTTGATCCTAAAAATCCCTGAAGAGGATGCGATTGGAATGAAAGGCTCTGGTCCAATAGGGTTCCTGTTCGAGCCCTCCTTTGCTAGTTCATCCGCTATCTCATTTCCGGTTATGCCTGTGTGGCCAGGGACCCAGAAAAGTTCTGCATTGCTCTGTCTGCTGAGGGAGTCCAGTGCTTCCCGGCAATCCAGCAGCAGCCTTGATTTACACCACGGCGATGTGAGAGCTTTAAAAGCTGCTTGGCTGTCGGTGCATATGCATATTGGTCTACCTTTACGGCAGATATCCTTGGCAACATAGGCACAAGTCAGCAAAGTGAAGACCTCTGCCTGGAAGACTGTGGCGTGCTCCCCCAAAGGAATTGAGAGCTTTTTATTAGGTCGGCGGCAGTGAACCCCTGCTCCTGCTCTTCCTTCTTTTCTAGAGCCATCTGTAAACCAGACGTATGCTCTATTGTCTTTGTCTCCTTCCTTGACCCACCGTTCCCTCGTTGGAAAGTGGGTTTTGAAGAGAGGCGGTGTTTTGTTGAGCTCAACCGTCATGTCGTCTGTGCCCATTTCACAAATGGGGTTCCACTCCATAAGTTCCGTTCATAGTTGTCTGTGACCAGAGAGGTTTCCTCTGTCATTCCATTGTCCCTGTCTCTTGAGACGATAGGCCGCCATCCTAGCTTGCGTCTCGACTTCCACGTGAAGTGGTGTGAGACTCAGTAGGGTTTCGAGGGCCAGCGTTGGGGTTGTCCTCATGGCTCCCGTGATACCCATACAGGCCATTCTTTGCAGGTGGTTGAGTTTATTCCTTGCAGTAATCTGCCTAGTCTTCTTCCACCAGACAATTGAGAAGTGTAGAAAGGCTGGCTTCACCACTGCCATGTATATCCATTTGATCGCTTTTGGCTGAAGTCCCCAGGTTTTGCCGAGGGCCCTCCTGCATATCCATAGGGAGGCACATGCTTTCTTGATTTTGGCCTCAAGATGTTCTCCCCAGTTGAGTTTGGTGTCCAGAAGAACTCCAAGGTACTTGACCGTCCAGGATGGTTGTAGGATCCTGCCTTGCAGTGAAGGAGGATCAAATCCATCTCTCTTTCTCTTATTGGTGAACAATATGAGCTTAGTCTTGTCAGGGTTCACCGTCAGCCCTGTGTCGTTGCACCATGTCATCATCCTGTCTAGGGCCTTTTGCATGAGTCCGGAGACGGTATCAAGGTATTTGCCGGTGATGAGGATCGCCACATCATCTGCATACCCGTGAGTGTAGGCTCCGGTTTTATTAAGCCTCGTGATTAGCTCATCGATGACCAGGTTCCACAAGAGGGGAGATAACACTCCTCCCTGTGGACATCCTGTAGTAATGGCCACCTCCTTCGTGCTGTCCCTCAGGACAGCCTTGACAATTCTTTCTTCTAACATGTGTCTGATCCAGCTCACAATATGTGGGTGGACCCCATGTCTCCTGGCTGCACAGCAGATGTGGTCGAAGGATGTATTGTTGAAGGCTCCCTCTATATCGAGAAAAGTCCCCAAACCATACATCCCGTGTTCCAGTACTCCCTCAATCTTAGAAATTAAGTTGTGGAGCGCTGTCTCGACCGACTTTCCTTTTTGGTAGGCATGTTGAAACAGGTGTAGAGGATGGTCCTTTAACGGCCCTTCTCTTATATACCTGTTTTCCCTTTTTTCTCCAATGCTTTGAGCATGAATGACATGAGGCTGATTCCTCTAAAGGAGCCAGCCTTGGTGTAGTCTGTCTTTCCTGGTTTTGGGATAAAAACTACTTTGGTGATCCTCCAGGTTTTTGGAACATATCCGTACACCAGGCAGGATCGGAAAATTCTGACAATTGGTAGCAGTATTAGTTCCTGTCCCTCTTGCAGAAGTGCCGGAAAGATACCATCTTCTCCAGCAGATTTGTATGGGCTAAAACTTGTGATCGCCCATCTGGTAGCATGATATGTTACGATGCTGGAGGCCAATCTCCACTCCGTCTGAGCCGTATGGGTGGGAGGCCTCCTATGGTGCATCTCCTCACCCTCCAAGAAGCCTGGAAAGTGTGTCTCCAGCATGAGCTTTAATGCTTCCTTGTCAGATGACGTGAAGTCACCCGAGGGAAGCAAAAGAGCCCCCACTCCTGCTTCTGGGTCTTTTGAAATAACTTTATGAAATCTTGCCAATTGTGGAATGGCCTCCATGTTTCCGCAGAAGGTCTTCCAAGATTCTCGTTTTGAACGTTTGATTGTCGCCTTGTACCTACGCTGGGCAGATTTGAAGTTGTCCCAGTCTTTAGGCATTGTGGTCCTCTTTGCTTTATTAAAGAGTTTCCTGGTCTCCCTGCGGAGATGCTCCAACTGGGTGCCCCACCAGGGCAGCTTGCCACCCTCCTTCCTGCTCTTAATAGGGCAGCTTGCTTTGTAGCCTGAGATTATACTGTCCTGTAGGTGTCCCACAGCATCGAAAAAGACACATAAGTAACAACTTGTTTGCCGGTTTTGCGTTTATTGCATTCGGAAGTGCGGATTTTGCAAGTTTGAGTACAAAACCAAACGTAAAATGTCAATTTGTAGTTTTTGCAAGAGTGTGAATAAAGAAGTGCACCTTTCAACTTGTCTGCAGGTTGCCCATTCATCATTTCTTAATATCAATGCTTACTTGTAGTAAAGTTCAAAAAAGTAAGAAAATTAGTTTTTTCCTATTTTAATACTTTTCATTAAAATATGAAAGCTGCTCTAATAAGTATTAAATCGATTATTTGCAATAATATCCACTTGCTAAGGTAAACACACTAGTGAATGCGCTTTGCTCAATAGCTGCGAGAGAGATATGCATCTTGAACAAGCATTAGGTGTTTGAGTATTTATTTTAATCATAAAATCGATTATGGAGATGTCATATGTGAGTACCAAATTTATATGTATTTTCAGACGGCATTCTTCCGAGAATGACTTGCAGAAAAAATCATAACTCAGTCTTATACAATAATAATAATAATTTTTATTCACGGGTGAAACCAATTTTACAAAATTTTTTTTAAACAATCATTCAAACTTGACAGAAAAATAACATGGAGTATCCACTGCACTGCATGCTAAAAAACAAAGAAAGGTGACAGAACAATCCTGGATGATAGGATTGTATTAAGATAAAGTTATGCTTCAACTTAAGTGCCTCGCAATTGTTTAAATAACAGCAATTTACATTAACAAGGAACACTTTATATGTATACAATATTTTTTCTAGTATGGTCAATTAATTGAATATTGTAAATTTAGAATGCCAAATACCCTGAATCAGAACATTTTAACCTCAGGTAAATCCAGTTTAAAGTGAAATAAACATCTAATTGTAAATATTTATGTCCCCATCTGGGGGGCGATTCTCTATCTCGAAGTATCAGAGCTTTCTGGCATAAAGGTGCTTCATTAAGCTGCTTACTAGCATTGGTAATCTCAAATATGGTAGCTATGGGTAGCTTATTAGGCTCCCACCCATACTCTGTAAATGTCACGAAGCTACTTCCATAGCTCCAATAAGCTCCCACGGTAACCTCATGAAGCACGGCCTCCGAATACCCTCCTTCAATATAGGTCATCTTCTAACACTTATCTTTCTATAACAATCTAACACACATGCATGTTTCTTACATTTCCTCTTCTTCAATGAATATAAAGTCGGCCGAATGTATTTACTTGGTTAGTTTGAAAAAATTTTGCCAGTTACTTTTTGTTCTGGAACTGAATAATCTTATCTAATTCATAATGATGTATTCTTACATAAAATTTAGACTGCATTGCATGAAGGTCGCAAAAAGCAGGAAGACGATATCTTGAGGATGTGTCGACTTTGTTTGAAGTCTGGTGACTGGAATGTTGATATATTCGACCCAAGAGGAACGAATGGCTTGTTGGTCTGGGAAATCATAAAGGAACTCGTTGATATTCAGGTAGTGAAGATTGTGCAATTATGAGCCTGCATTTCCTTTATGGGAAAATAAAACGTTGTAATGAGATGATTTGAGTGTATGTACATAAAATATGAGGTATTAAAAATATCACATTTTGTGAAATCTACTCTCGTTACTTCTAATGTGACTCATTTATATTTTTTTATAAATGTTTCAGGCATTGAAAGGAGATGGACTACCCCATAGAATATGTGGGTACTGCATGAAAAAACTAATAGACTTCAAATTCTTCAAGAAAAGATGCATTGAGTCGAAGATTGAATTCTTGACATTCCAGATGAACGATGGATTTGTGGTTAGTGAATGCAAAGTTTTAAGGATATGAACCATTCCCTTAGAATTGTAGCTACAGATTAATGTACTAACTTTAGAAAAATATAGTTATTACTGTTAATTTTTTGTTTGTTTAGTTGGATAATAGGTGCATGACATGAAAAACCTCATGAGATACAATCACCCTCCATCAATTTTAGTGTTTCTTATATAGTGGCTAGATATCTTGGTGGTTTGTGGATCTGGTGATGTATTGGAAGGTCCTTGGGTCGATTCCCAGTCTGGTCGAATTTTTTTTCTATTTTTTATAGTCCATAGTTCCAGTTTTACACCACCATTGCATTCATCCTTTTTATTTTATAAACAAAAAAATACAATGAAAGTTTTTTTAATGCCTTCTGGGAAAACACAATTCGACTTCTCTAGCATTAGTATTTATAGAAAGGGACTTCAGTACTCCCAGCAGTTTGATTAATAATTTAAGAATTAGACAAGAGCCTGACCTCCGTTTAATTAGCAGCAATTAAGTGGTAACTTGTGTTCACTTAGCTTTCTTTATCATTATTAAATAATGAATATATGAATGTCATTGTGAAAGAAATTACTACTCAATGCTATTTTTCCTTTAAAAATAAATTATTATATTTGTATGCAAGGAAAATCTAGAGCTACTCGTGGGTTATAAAGTAAAACAGAATCACACTTTTCCTCCAAATTTAAAGTATGCTGCACAATGCATTTCAACGCACTGAGTTGTCCTCGGGTACAACATTGGAACATTATCTGGTACAAGGGGACTTGTACATACCTGATAATGACTCAGTGAGTTAAAATATGTTGTTCTGAATGAATTAAAATTTATGGAAATGTGCGATTCTGTTTATTTCATAGTGATGAACTTCCACTACATCAAACCTGAGTATTTTGTACTTATGTGTACGTAGTTTCACAAGAAATCAAAAATGGAATATGGTATGTTTTTTTTAACATATTAGCAATGAAAAGGAGGCAAAATATTCGTTAAAATTTGGAATCAAACCAACACTAGTTAACGTTTTTCCTCCAAATACTACCAGATAATTTATGTAGTAGGCTTTGCTTCATTGAAATACTGCATTTTAGCAATGGAAAATGCAAAAGAGCTTTTTCCCCATCCAGTGTTGAGTAAACAGAGCTCTTACAAAGATGGAGCATAATACATAGTCATTCTTTTAACTCAGAAAGGATGTACGTTGAAATTCAGTGCGAAAAAGAGAAAGGTAAAACTTCTTCCTGGGATTAATGGAGGTTCAGTGGTTTCACTGAAGACAGGAGAATTCAATGAAACAATTGCTGAAAGTATTACTAATGTGGTTTTAAAGTTCCCAAAAAAATTTCAGAATTATATGCTGTGGATCTCTTGAGATGGCTTACCTAGGAGAGGGCATGAAATTACATGGGTTCATATGGGGCAAGGTGTGGTACGACTAGCTTTATTAATTAAAAAGTCCTTTTTTCTAGCAATGGAAAACTAAAATATTTAATGTCCTCCACACAGAAATTAATATTCATTTGATGTACATTGTTTTTTTAAACTAGAAAAGGTTCTTCTTGATGATGGAAGCTAGTTGTACCTTTCGTTTCCATAGGATTCCATATTATATCATGCTTACTTCTTGATTAGGCATCTTCAGAAATCTGAGGCAAATAATTCTGAAATAATTCAGTTTGCTTTATAACAATATCAATAATGCTTCCAGCACGTTTTATTGAATTCTCTTGAGTTGAGAGAAAGCAGTGGACATCCTAAATGTAATCTTTTCAGAATAAAATTCTAAAATACATGTACAATGTAGGAGTGTTATTACTATGCAGTTCTTCGAGGTTTCTTCCAGTCTAGGTCCATTGTACTGGGACTTTAGTTTCACCGATGTTGTCGTTGGCTTCTTCTGGCTATTGAAGTGAAATTTGGATTCAGTTTTTGGCTTTTCATAAACATCATCCATTGGGGACCATTGTGATTGTTCATTGTCATACATGTCTCAACCACTCACCAAATACAACGTAGTTACCAGGGTTGCGTTCCGAATCATGCATGCTGCGCATCAAGTTGGAGCGCTGCAGCAGTCGTTCCGAATTGCTAACGCGCTTTAAAGCGCTTGATGCGTGTGCGCGATTCGGAACGGTCTTGATGCGAAGATGGCGCCAAGATAGTCATTTTCAAATGTGAGTGAGGTAGAAGCGGGTGGAGGACTGACTGATCTGCAGTATAGCATGCGATTATCCGTACCCTTGATTAAAATGTCTCTCTGGTGAATTTTTAGAAGCGTAGATACATACAGACATCACAATAAAACGGAAATAATTAGTATGTATGTAAAAGAACGTGTGTACATGAACAACTAATATGCTTCACATGCAAGAACATTGCATACATTGATGTTTTTATTATTAAAAATTTTCCCGGATTATAATTATGAAATTCAAACAACTTAAATATCTCAGGTAAAAATCTGAAATTTCCTAGTCCACTCTCCTGAAACTCCCTTGCCCTCTCCACTGACATTCGTGCAATGCAAATAAAATGTTACTGAGAATAAACAAGATTTTATTCCAATTCCCTCACATTGCAATCAAGACTTATTGTTAGTAACTGACTTGCGAAAATGTTGAAAGCTGAAAATTGCTGAATGTACCTATAAACGCAGAATTAATATATGTATAACGGAAATTAATTACGCAAAGCTCTTAGTGAAGCGTTTATTGGCTGAACTAAAGTCTCTCCGATTCATTTGCAAGTTTCCCATTTTTGCCAACATTTCAGGCGAAGGATAAACCACGGGCGAAACATACCGGGTACATCTTAAAATTCGTTGGCAATATTTTCATGGAACTTGGGTATGAACCACATATAAAAAATAATTTCCTTTGTATAAACAAGTTGTAGCCTAGTGGTTTTGAAGGCTAATTTTATTTCCGTGTAAATTTCACCCATAGCAGTACGTTAATGGATAGTGATGGGAAGTAATTGATTGCAAGTAATCCGAGTACCCGTAACGATTACATCTGATTTACTTTTACCACTAATCATTACTTTTCTCCAATTGTAATTTTACTCGTACTTTACTCCTGGAGAAATCGTTACATTTTTATAATCGTTATAACTCTCGAGGTAATTTTTAATCGGCGTGTAATTGGTCTCAGGTTTTTTTTTTGTTTTAGAGTGCATGACCAGTTTTATTCTGACTAAATGTTTCAACCCCTATCCATTCAGCTTATTCTGAAGCTGGATCTCTACGAGAAACATTTTCCGCGTAATACGTTTCACGATTTACGAAAGCTTTATCGCAACCAAACATCTAAATATCGAGTGTCACTGCCGATATACCGGCTAGTATACAGATACCGGTTGAGAACCGCAACTGAATAACTTCATTGTTATCAACTAAATTATTTTAACGCCTTGGAGTGTTTCGCCCGATATATCAGTTGTCACACATATGCCTTCCTAGGATTTTAAAAATACGCAAAATATAATTAACTGGGAAAGTTAATTCAATTTCGATTTTATCGGTTAATTCAGCTGTCGGTCACCTCACACTATTTGAAGCTCTGAGAATTATTTCCTGGTATATTTTAGCACTTTGATATGACTATAATTATGCATACCACGTAAATTTATGAGGGTTTTAAAAATATTTCAAAATAATTTTTAATTTGTTTAAAATAGTGTTAAAATAATTTTCAAAACAATGTTTGAAATAAAATTAACATATTATTTTACTATGAAATGCAAAAAAAAAAAATTTTCATGAAAAACTTGTCTCAGCACTTCCTATATATGCATAAATATATTAAATCAACAAAAAAGATGACAGGAAACGGAACTTTAAAAGAACATTACCTCGTACATTATTTCAAAATCTTGAAAATGTCATGAGTTTAGCCATCTTATGACATTTTGATTTTAAAATTGTTGGAAATAATTTTAAAATAATTTTTCAATATTCTTTTGCTACTCGGGAAGCTATAATGTAATTTGTTGACGAAGAATTAGAGTATGTCAATTTTGTAGAATATTTCACAGTTGTTTATCCATTTCAGAGAAGCATGGAACGTAATAAACATGAAGCATAATAAAAATTGGATAGCCATCTCATAGCCGTCCACCACCACCTCAATTGTCTCCATGGTCACTTTCATCCAAATATTATGCTTTCAACTTTCGCGGGCTACGGGGTCTACGCATCAACTGCATCAGAAATTTCTGATGCCTTGATGTGCGCTTCAGATTGCCGGAATTGCTCGTTCCAGGGCCGCTTTAAAGTGCTCCAAAGCACGATTTGGAACGACCTGAAGCACTTTGATGCGCAGCAGGCGTGATTCGGAACGCACCCCAGGTTTAATTTAATTTCGAATTCTGATAACTTGTCAACCAAAGTCAAGGACCGGGTGGCAAAGGAAATTCAAAGAGATGTGTATGGAGGTTATTGCAGCTGTGGAAGTTCCTACGTTGTACAGACACCAAGGGCCCTGAAATGCTGCTTGTAAGAACACAAAAGGGCAACAAGGAACAGACAACTACACATCTCAGCCATTGCAGAGCACATGTGGATGGGGTCTACACACAATATCAAGTTTGGAATGGAGAAGTTAATCGTATAAGAAAAACACTACTTCTCTCGATTTATAAGGGAAGCAATTTTAATCAGTAAGATTCCTGATACAAAGCTTTAACTGAGAAGACAGTTACTTGCTGTCCCACGCATGGGAACACTTTTGGTTTTGGGAAAACAAACTAAATTTAGAATGACCAGTCACAACAGACAACTCCAATGGATAATGTTTATAGATCAGAAAAAACGTACACTTTCACTTCACTAAACTGAATTACACGACTGCAACACTGGTGAAGATGTAGTCCCAGCACATTGCTCCTATGCATAGGGAAACTCAGAATAATTTCACCTTAAAATTTATCAAATAATGGAAGCATTCACACACATTCCATGTGGGTGTTATCAAATTTTTAATTTAAATCTTATTTTTGTCCCTGATTACTCTAGTTTTAATGTAGTGGTGTGCAACTCAAAATGATTTTAACCCAAAGGATGAATGCCTAACATTGCAGGACACAGTCAAAAAGGAGAAGAGTGATGTCAACATCCAGGATGACAGTGATACCTCTGGCAGTAGTGACGAGGGCGATGGGGACCTGTCAGATGGGAGTAAAACTCAGGTCAGCATATTATTAATGAGTAAAGAATGTTACAAAGTTGGTTTTTATGTAATAATGTAACTATTCCAGAGAGTTTTGTTTCTAGGATTTGAAATGATGCCTTCTATTTCTCCGCGATTGCAGATTAGATAAGTTGGAGGCGTTTTGTAATTAATGCTGGTTTTCAAGTACTAGAAACTGAGAAAAAATGGTAATTGGAGCTCACCTAAGCTTAAAAGTAAAATCCAGCAATTGTGTTTTATGGAAAATTTAATGGTGTTATGGAGAAAGTTGTGTTGAACAAATTTGTGTTAAAGAGGGATGTCGGTAGTCTTCATTTCAACTTAGAGAGGATGTCCATGGAAATTTAGTTAGAATAAGTAAAAGGTAAAATTGTGCATTAGGTTTTACGAGATCCTTTTAATGTGACATTCAAAATGCATAGAAAGTGTAGCAGTGATCGACTTTTCGTATCTTGCGTTAGTCTGTATGTACTCTTGTTGTAATGTTGACCTGCACATTTTCCTATAATTTTAACCCCCAAGGAAAAATGCCTAATGTTGCAGGACACTGTCAAAGAGGAAGAGTGTGTTCTCGACAATCAGGATGACGGTGAAACCTCTGACAGTAGTGATAATGGCAAGGGAGACTTATCGGATAAGAGTGAATCTGAGGTGAGCAAATGTTTAGTTACGTAATATTTTTTTATCCTATGTTGTAGTTACAGTAAGACCCCTTTTTGGAAATTTTCAATAGACCCTGGGAAATAAAGAGTAAATTTCCAGACCAATGGAGGTGCCAACATGAGAATGAACTTGTTCTTAAATTTCTATTTTGTCCTTCAGTGAAAATGTTCTTCTTGTGACCTTGTTCTTTGACAAGCAAGGTAATTTTTTTAGGTATTTATAAATATAATATAAAAAAACATATGAAGTACTGCACTATTTCTCGACTATAAATGTAAATGAAATACCTTGTTATAACAAAACAATAATACATACAAATCCTGTGTTTCTGTTTGAATTTCCACGTAACCATTTCTCTCCACCAAGCCCTGCCATTACTATGACACCGATATACAAGGATTGTGGAAACAATACATTGACTGCATCAAAAACTTAAGAATTTATTAACTTAATATGTACAAAGTAAATTATTCCATTTCAAAGATCTTTATGGGCTTCCCACCACTCAATCTCAGCCATGCCAGCTGAAACCATTCTTCAATGCTCTTCTTTACTGCATCAGCTCAATATCGAGGCCATTCACCTTCTTCTCCTTCATAATATCTACAAGCCAATAAATCAATTGCATTAAAGAAGACAATAACAGCATGAGCAACAGAAAAATTAATGTCTAGTTTCCATAATAAAAGTTTTGGAGCTAATCCTGTTGTAAGAAAAGTGCTCACCAAAATTTACATTTATAACTTTCGAGTAAGACACTTCCAATGCAATCTACTGCCACAACTCTTCTTTATCACAGAACATGACTAGTGCTAGTTTTCCTGCTGAAAAGTAAGTGAAATAGCTAAACTAACAAGTAACACATTACTTACAAGAAAGAGCAGTTAGATAATTTACCTTACTCATACCGCAATCTACCTTTGTTTACCCCAAAAGATAGATTAATAAGGCAATCCAGAAATCAGGCAATTTCTATAAGCTGGTGATATCTCTAATTTAGGTATTAATGGGTCACCAAATACTCAGCACCAATTACTAATTTGCAGCGATGGCATGATGATATCGATAAGGGCTTACAGATAACGTTACCTCTGTTTATGTTAAAGTGACCACTGTAAATGTTGCAATGAAGGCATGCCAGTTACAAAGGCATATACAAATTTACCACTAAAATTACAGTACTTACATTCCTCTTACGAATATACATTCATTTAGAGAAAAAAGTTTCCTTCACCAAAATTTGTGAAACCAACAAATCATTTAATTGCAGCAATAATAATTTTGAGTAAGAAAATAACTCACCTGAAGAGAAAAGTGCTTCACTGATGCAGCACACACAGCCCACAAGCAAGAAGCATAGAGTATCCAAAAATGCAGATACGTATGTTGTTGGCTTTTGTAATGGAAGCGACATGTTCTTAAAGGACACAGATCTTTTTACTCTGTCTTATAATTCATCTACCGGAATTAAACACTTCTTTTTAGAACTCTCATTAACCATTTAAAAAGTTCTTCTGAATACATTTATTAATTTTATCTTCTTTGAAGACAATTCCCACCTCATGGTTTGAGAGGAATTCCTCAAATCGGCAGAGGTACACCCAAACACATGATGGATGAATGGAAAATGAAAATGAATTGAAAGGTAATTTACCAGTAAATTTAATGAAAATATTTGGACAGAATAGGCTTAGAATAACATTAAGTTTAAAAGGAAATTTTTCAAATAGGGTACAGTTTCTTAAATAACGATTGTAAGTTAGTAATAACCGATATTAAGGAAAAAGGTAAAAACTTACCTTGAACCGGTAAAGCATGGCGGGTGTTGTCTTCCATTGGCGTCTCTCATCCAACATGAAATGCGTAGGGCACTTCAGAATAAAAGAAATGCACGTCCAACCTCCAGTCACAGTAACGGCAAAATTGACTATAGCTTTTAAAACGTTGCACCAGGGAATATAACCAATATGTTTCATGAATATTTTGTTTTCTGAAGCACGATGTGTTATCACGTAAACAAGCAAAATATCATTTTCCATTTATTGGGCGTAGTGCGCACAGAGCCTCTTGAGGTCAGGTTGTTATTCCCCACAATTTTCAAAACACAGAGTTGTCCGCGTTTCCAACATGGGTTTTGAATCCCTGAAAACGTTTTAGTAATAATATAGGTTTTGCCAGGAATACATGCTTTAATGGCTCCATGGGGTATCATAAAGGGGTATCCATGTCTGATTATATTGTTATAAGTAATGGGTGGAGCCACAATTTTTAAAAAGAATATTACACATATACGTGAGTCTAGTCATCAATAACACCTCAACCAACCCCTTGCAATGAATAGCATTTTGAACTTGATTTGAATCGTTGCGCACCATTTTACACCTGAGTCATCCATTATAGTTGGAATTTTATTTTTCTTCCCATATTTCATATGAGATTGCTAGAAATGAGATGATCACATTTTTCATGCAGCAAAGCTATGTAGCGGCAACGTCCATGTTACATATACCATCTAAGGTGTGGAAATGTTTCATATTTCCTCTTCAAATTCATTCTCTGACTTATGGTTGCATTCCTTTCTCTCAATTGCACTCATTTAATTCAAGATCAAGATTAAAAATACGGATAAAGTGTTTCAAATGCATTGATGTTACATAGAAGCCACGAATACATGCTACGTGGTATAACCAGTCCCTACTGCTACCTATGCTACATAAAGACTGGGTAACGCTACGTAGCTGTTCTGTTAGGGATGCCTCATTTTCTTAATTTTATGCTAATATTTATGAAGTACTAATGATGACAAAACATCATCATTATTGTGTTCTGAATACTTCTGAATGGCTGTATTATCAGCAAAAGTCACAGTTAATGGCATATGATGACTTTCAGAATCTCCAAATAATATTGATATCAGAGGATTTTCTTGTGTAAGCGGCTCACAGTTATTTCATACAGCGATGAGAAAAAACCTAGTTATCAGGTGCAAACCGCACAGTAGTGTAGGTTAGCCTTAATGAGAATGGAAATGGTCTTCACAGACGAAAGAAATTGTATTTCAACGGATTTTTCGGCAGTGTTCATCTCAGCAGACAGATTTTAATCATGCTTTCCTTCTTTTTTCGTTCTTTGGGACATAATCGAAAACCTGATCTGGCGCAAATGTCAATGCATCATTGCATGGAGGAATTTATAGTTCATTGGTTGGTGAACCATACGTAAATCTTACACGGAAGACGTGCCAATTTAGGTTGATACATGCAACACCTGCACACCAACGTAGCTGCGAACACCAACAGAGCTGTGACGTCACAACATGGCAACAGTACGTTTTCAGTGCATCATTTCGGTGCTAAAATTCTAGCCTCGTTTGTGGCCTTAAAATTGAAAATTGAAACCTAATTCATGCATGGAAATGATGCAAATGTAGAGCAGGTGAATGTATGAGAATGACACATGTATGAGAGTTACACATTCCAAAACCATCCCATTGTTTTGAAACATTTTTTTACATTTTAAACTCTCATGCCCCAACCACAGTCTAAACTACCAGTCTGGCTACTCCCATATAAGCTATAGGAAACTCATACGGCCATCAGCTGGCTAGCAAGCCTAAAGCAGGGTGTGCCTGGTTAAGCGGGAATTTTGAAATACGGTTCTGGTCAGATTTCAAAAATATGAATTTCCCCTTCGACTATGTTTTTAAATTTTACCACTTATATCAATGCTGGAATCCTTTCCCTTACCATTGATGACTTTTGTGAAGTCAGCATCATTTGATAATGCCACATGCCCATCATACAGGATGAAATTGATGTAATTAACAACATAAAATAATTCCAATTCAACTCAGAATAAGACAAAGTAATGCACACCGTAAAGTTACCTGACTTCACAGACAGCTATTAAACAACCAAAATTTCTTCATTCCAATCTTAGCATTAACACCATTCCACAGGTTGAGTGATAACAACAAAAAGAAACTGATGTAGGTATATATTAGATATTTTATTCAGTTATAATTTCATACACAATAATATAAACAGATCGAGAAAGCAGTAGACCATAAATATTTCGTAAATGCATGGAAAACAGGACATCATTAGAGAAACAAGCAAAAATTCAGTGCATGATAGACTGAGAAGGCACAAGAGTAGGTAAACAACTCAATGATTGTTGGACATTTGAGTGAAATATGTTAAATAAAGCTCCACTAACAGCGGTTGCAAAACAATCCTTACTAAGTGAATACATGGGGATTTCAAATGTCATATTTCGGCACCTACAGTACCTTACATATACTACTAACTACGGCTAAAACTATGTACAAATAAATGGGGATGATGTTGTGACAGTCACGACATAATCCCTACTAAGTGAACGCATGGAGAATTCAAAGGCCATACACTTATTGTACCCTACTTATACTACTAATAACTATGGCTAATAGCAGTCACAACACAATATTACTACCATTAATAAATACTTTGATTTTTTCCAATTAAGAAAACCAAAAATGAGGCAATTCCACCAAAAATATAAGGCAAAATTGTGGAAATTAGGGCAGAATAACTAGGGGATGATGACTACAACACTAAGAGCACCATCTGACCCCAGGGTGGTGTGGCTCTAATTCACTAAATAATGAAGTTCATGCAAAATTCACGGTAAAGCTAATATACTACATCAGCAAATAGTTGGAAATCAGGATGTAATACTTATTGCACATATTAATTAAGTCCTTACAGAAAAGCTATATTCGCTAAGCAATGAATTATATTGCTCACCCCTGAATATATCATGCAATGAATCTGATGAGGTATTCCAGGAACATTTTTACGGAAAAAACTAGGCTAAAGACAGTAACAATTATTATGAAGTTGAAAGGAAATGCAAAGGAGGATACCAGGATATAGATGTCAATGTAAATACATTCAATGCCAAAAATTGCCACTGTGCTCTAGCTACAGACTTTGATTTATAAAAAATACAAATAAAATTTCAGTTTTATGATTTTAAAAATGTCATAATCATAATCTAGTACCTACTTAAGATTGTAGTACCTATTTGTAATCCTAAAATAATAACTAAATTCGCAGCACCACTCCTGCTACATACAGAAATGCTTGCCGCTCACCGAGGTCTCACTGCATTAACTCAGCCACTTTGTCAGCATCATCAGGTCCTACAAAACTAACATCTGAGGGACTCAAAGATGAAGGCTGCTAACCCAGACCTACAATGTCCTTAAAAACTAGCATGCAGTGGTCTGGGTCTAACTCACAGTTACCTGAGGGACTGGTGGTAATTCATTTTCCCCAGAACATCCACAGATGTTTTGTTATTACGCAAACCTTGATACTTCTTACGAAGTTTGCATACCATAACACAGGATCGTTTTAAAATACTTCTAAGTGCTAGTCTCCTGGGTGTCAGTTCATCTGCCTTGTACCTCAACCTTGAATTGCCTGAAAATGAAATAAATCAGAACCATTAGGTCATGTAGGCTGAGAACTAAGTCATTTTAAGTTACATAATGAGACAATTATTTAATCACAACAATCACTCTGAAGCCAATTTACCTCTTTTTGGTGTTGAAGAAACAAAACCAATGCTGCCTTCTTGAAAAATGGATTCTGTGAAACCAGTATTATTTACTGCAGAGGACCCTTCAGCCACTTCCTCACTCTCTATACCTCCGACAATCAGCAACTCTGATACAAGGTCAGATTTATCTTCTGGAAGAAAGATAAAACAATGCATGATGCCAATTTTCCCAACCAACCACGATAATTTAAACCACTGAAAATATGTTTAGAGTTAAACAGCTGCCTCTGATCCATTCAAATGATCATGTTATAAACTTAGGTACTCTAGCTTATTGACAAATATGAAATGAAAAATACACTCATAGTGACATCCATTGTGTAAACAATGACCATTTTTAACTGTTAATAGACAAATAGAAGTACTACGTTAAAGTATAGTACTACGCACCTTTCGATTCACCATCAGGTTCCTCGATGACCTCAGATCCCACTTCTGAAAAAGTAATAAAAAATTGCTTTAATAACATTTAAGTACACTTCGAATTAATTGACAACAAAAATACCACAGAGCCACTTTATTCACAATTTTGAATCAGTTACAGAAATAGGCATGGGGAAATTCATTAATAATGTCAACAAAATATGTGGGGGGAGAGGGTCGTCAACAATATCACTTTTTACAGTAATTTTTTAAATCTTAAACCGGTTGAGTCATCCTTGCCAAGTAAGTCATAATCGTGAACCATAATATTTTGCCTTTACTGAATGTACTAGATAATAGACTCTGGACACACATGGTATCCATCTGCAGATTAACCCATTTATGCCGAAGGTTTGAAAAATGCGAATTTTACCCTGATTTTTACATATTATAGATAAAAATACGTATGAATACAATATCCGAAAGAAAAAACAATGTATCTCTTGCCAATTATTAATAACGAGGTGTTCCAAAAATGGAACACTAGGCAAATCCACTACCATGACGTACTCAGTGATAACAAGCAAATCATTTTATTCAGGCATTTGTTAACTCACTATTAAGACATATCGGGGTGAACACTTAACATGCAAGGATACGTTGCATTTTTTACATTGAAAAGTGGTAATTTTGTGACATTGGACACAGCGAGTTTGCTTTACAATCGTATGATTCATGCCGTCATGACGTGAGTCAAGGTTACGCTTCATAGATGGACTCCCTTTTCTACCAGGCTCAGCAGTATTACCATATGTCTCTATATAGTGACAGGCCACACGGCGACGAAATTCAAGATGATCTATTGGCTTCACACCGTTTATTTTATGCAATTGCCAAGCATTTTGTAAAGCCAGCTCAAAGCAGAATAACAAGGGGCTCGAGTACCATTTCTTTCCACGGATTGATACTCGATACTCGTCAATATTTTCATCAGCTCGGTCCACTCCTCCCATATACTGATTATAGACCTTGATTAAATTTGGCTGAGTAACTTGTATCTTTTTTTTCTGCTTTTGAGAATAACGACTGACCTATTGCAAAGGATTGACACCGACACCAGATGATGCAACAGTCACAACACTGTTATCATTCCAACTACAAACAATATTGCCTTTTCCATCAAGTGGGTAATCAAATGTGCCCCTATCTTTTTTCTTTAGGGTAGCATCAGATAGTAAAGGTTTGTCTTCGCGATCTTTTCTCGCTATGCCTGTTGCTTGATGGCCCATTGAATGAAGTTTATCAAGGAGTGCAATGCTTGTGAAAAAGTTGTCGAACACAAAATGGTATTTACCAGGATGCTGCGTTGTGAGTGCCTCAGTAAATTGCAAAACAACTGAAGCACCTACACCATATTCTTGGTATTGAGTGTTCGGGTTATTTCCTTGATAAGGCTGAAACCAGCAAATGTAGCCTAGACGCGTTGCACCATACCAGAATGTATACCCAAACCGAATATGCTTACAACGAATGAACTGTTTGCACCCGTGACGACCGAAATAGAGAATCATGGCCTCATCCAAGCTGAAGTATATTTCATTTGGTACAAATTTCATACATCTGTCATTCAGTTGCTCTATGAGAGGTCGCAGCTAGGAAAACTTGTCCATGTGGTTCAAGTTAGAATTGTCAGCAACATGCAAATTTGAAAATATTGTTTCAAATCGGTCACGTCTCATTGCACCACTAACTAGAGAATTATGCGAATCTGGTCTTTGCTCCCAAAACATACGCCGTCTCGGAACAGACGTAACCACTCAGAAAAATTATTCTCAAAAAACACCAACAGTCAGTTCAAGGTTTACGCCCTTACTTGCAGCATATAAATTGCAATATTTGACAACCATATCAATCACTTCAATATCCAGAAAGAGTTTTAAACATTCATCAGGGGTTTTCATTTTTGTGATTTTTTTCTTCTGAAACTCTACCTCCTACTGGCTGGGCAGTCAGATCGGCTTTCTTCCAATTGCGTACAACTTTGTTTACCTTTTTTCTTTGAGCAAGAAGAGGTTGAGGCGAAGCAGAAGCCGATGCACCGTCATTTTCAGTAGTATCACCATTCGGTATCAGCAAAAGGTCAGCATGGTCAAAGTTCTCGTCAGAAGAACCATGAATGAGATGAGCAGGAGCGCGCAGCAATGCACCGGGAAGATTGTTAATTGTTCAAACATCGTCATCCCCGGAGTCCTCGTCAGACACAGGTTTTGTTGCGTTATCAGGGGGTTCAATGATGATATCACGTACATCTACGTAATCTTCTGTCTCTAATAGATCATTTATTTCATGCACTGTCAAATATCTCGACATCCTGGTACTTTTAGCTAAAGGCGCGGTCACCCTCCACTTTCTAACGGACGGGACGCAAGACACATCCACTTCACGAGATCGTACTCAACATACAACTACTGTAAAAATTGATCACAATTCATCAGTTGGTTATCGATGTATTTATTCTTTCACTGAAATGGAAACTGATTATAGCCAAGACATAGCATCGTTTCCCTCAGTCACATAACATCTAATTGCTTACTTGATTTAAAATTAAAGTGAATATTTCAGTGCGCCTGAATGCACGCATAATAGTAGTGGATTTGCCTAGTGTTCCAAAAATGGAACACTGTTAAATAAAAGCTTATAACTAAAACAAAATAGATTGTTTAAAAATTTTCTTCTTAAAGTACTATAGGTTAACTATTACTGAACATGCAGGGAAAAATTAACAACATTTGGGCATAATGGCAAATAGTTATTAATATAACATTTGAGATGGTCTCAGAAAAACTGCCTTGAAAAAAAAGACCGATATTTCTCAACACACTGGCTGCGATGGGTTGGCAAAACTGACTAATTCTTTGCACCACGTAATACAATATATCTTTATAAAGAGGTACAGAAAGAAAAACCGTGGCATATTGGTGTATTATGAGTCGTAGTCATTAAATTAGAAAGTCGCATCAGGTGTTCCAAAAATGGAACACTAGGCATAAATGGGTTAATACCATTCATTTGACAGATTTTTAAGGGAAGCTGTTAGTAAATTCAAAGACTGCACGAAGCCATAGACATCTAATACGTTAGCTGAGGTCAAAATAGTACACATAATTAACACTTTGAGTGCTAACGGCGTAATATTACGCCGCGCGTGTTCTTGCGAAATTTGCGGGCGGCGTAATATTACGACGGGCATTTTGTACACATTGTAGCGGCTACCGCCTCTAAATTACGCCGCTCGTATTTCTCGGATTCATAGAAGAGCTCTTTCAGTTCACTTTAATGGCACTGGATGGCATATGTCTTGATATTTTTTTCTTGCAAGTCATGCCTTGTCCGAGCTGTCCAAAATTTTTGCCGCCTTTTTCATCCGTGTGTTCTGCTGCCGGTGGACATGGAGCGTATACTAGCTGAAGAAGATATTGCAAATGTTTTGAATTCCTTTGATAGTGGAAGTAGTGAGAGTGAGTTTGACGACTCGGATCGTGATGCTGATTATAACCCCAAAGAAGATAGTTCATCAGGTAATTTCATTTTTGCCCGTATTGTCCTAATACAAGCATGTGTGCCTATTCGTTTCACAACATTTTTGGCGTGACATTACTTCATCTAATTGCTATTTCTCATTGTTTATATTATATTTATTTAAGAATCTGAAGCTATGGATGAAGTTGAAACTGTTCTACCACCAAATAAGCGAGGCAGAGCACAGACAATGTTACGTGGTCGCAGGGGTGCACCAAGAGGAAGACGATCTATTGCCAACGGAGCAGGCCCGGGGGTTGTTTGGAGTGAAATTGACTCCGTTCCCAACATCACTGTCTTTACTGGTGACCATGGTGTTAGATCAGATATTGGGCTCAATTGTTCAAGTGAGATGATGGATTTTTTTGAACATTTTTTCGATATCGATTTGATAAATCATATGAAAGAACATACCAACTTATACGCAAGGCAAAGAATTGCAAAACTGAGAAGCAGGAACTTACTATCCGCAAACAGCAGATTGCAGTCCTGGAAAACAGTTACTCAAGCGGACATAAAAAAATTTTTGGCCGTCATAATGCACATGAGTATTAGCGAACGTCCTTGTATTTCTGATCATTGGAGTACTGATCCCGTTGTGGCGTGTGGTTTTTGTCCTGGTGTTTTTCCTAGAGATAGATTTCTTTCAATCTTAGGAAATTTCCATCTCGCAGATAACAAACTATACGTGGAAAAAGGAGTAGATGGTCATGATCCCCTATTCAAAGTGCGTCCTTTGCTTGAGGTTCTCCGAAATAAATTTCAAAATTCTTTCCAACCAGCAGAGGATATAACTATAGATGAAGGAATGTGTCCCTTTCGTGGTAGGTTTTGCTACAAAGTGTATATGCCTCAGAAGCCTAATAAATATGGTATAAAACTGTATATGCTCTCAGAAGCAAGTAGTGGTTATATTTGGAATGTAGATGTTTTTCATGGCCAGGAAAACTCTGGATTGGCTATAGTCAAGAGACTATTAGGTACACTTGCCGGTAATGGGCATACGTTGTACACAGACAGGTTTTACACAAGCCTTGTCCTGGCTCGTGAATTGGAAAGCCTTCAAACGGGCTTAGTAGGAACTTTGATGAAAAATAGAGCTGGAATTCCATTGCTGATAAAAAATGCTCGCCTTTCTCGAGGAGAGCAAGTTTTCACACGAAATGGCAACATATTGGTCCAGCGTTGGAAAGATAAGCGCGATGTGTTTCTGCTTTCCACTCGACATACGAGTGACATGATCACCTTCAACGATAGAAGAGGAAGAATAAAAACGAAACCTGCAGTAGTGATAGACTACAATAAGAAAAAGTTTGGTGTCGACCTAAGTGACCAACTCATGAGTTACGGTGCACTGGATCATCGGTCAGTGAAATGGTGGCGTAAGTTGGCATTTCATCTTATCGTAATGGCAATCACGAATGCAACTATCATGTTCAATAAGTTGAATAGAAAATCGGTTCCAGTGACTCATTTCATGCAGAAAATATGCACCGAGTTAGTGACCATAGAAGATGCATCCACCCTTGATAAGGGAAGAGCGCAAACAGCTCGACTCTCAGAAAAACATTTTATTGAAAAAATTCCTATACCTGCAGGTCAAAAGAAGGCCCAAAAAAGGTGTAAGGTGTGCTCTGAAAAAGGACGTAACATTACTGGGAAAGCATCTAGAAAATGCACGTCCTACCAATGTAATGCCTGTAAAATTGGTCTTTGCTTAGAACCATGTTTCAAGCTTTTTCACACGAGGAAGAACTTCTCAAAATGACTGTATTTATACTTTTTTTACTTTATTTTACTTGGAGTAAATTTGCATTGATTGTCTCTACATTCCATTTTATTATTTTATTTCATGTTGATAAACCCTTTCAAATGCAAAATATGTAATTTTATTACTTTCAAAATATATTTAGCAAAAAAAATAAATTTTCAACTTTTTGAAAATTCAAAATATTGCTTTTTTTAAACGCAAGCTGTTCCTTTGTGCATAATTTAATGTGATAAAAATATATATCATTTAAAAGATAAATATGTTATCTTTAAAATAATGTTAACATTTCTGGTGTACCTTAAATAGTTTTTTCATAACATCGCTATAAAAAGTGCAAAAAATAGCCAGCACTGAGGGATAGACCTTGCAAAATACACCCAGCACCCAAACTCATGTCCTCAATTTTTAACACAAATTTAATAAGAAATAAAATAGTTTCTGATCCATCCACTATTATTTGCAACCAAACAAAAGAAGGAAATCGTCCATATATAACCCAACGTTAGAAAAAATTGATGGAAGTAAAGAGCACTTAAGGTGTTACACGTATTACATGAATGAAAAATATATATTATGTCTCACGTAAATACATGTAATATACATTGGTTCATAGTTGAATTCATCCCTCTGAATATTTACAAGCCAAGGGCCATCCAGGGATTGGCGATTTCACGATTTAGTATAAATGTTTACAATAATTTTTTAATTAGATTTAAATAAACGCCCTACCTGGGACAGGAGGATCAACACTGGGACGAATCGTCATACGTCCGATCTGAAAGTAAACCCATTGATGATTACAAATGGAAAACTAGATACAAGAAAACATATAGGACTCTCAAGGAAATAGGTATTATCAAAATTATACAGTTTTGAGATCTCACCTTCAAAAATTGTAGGCTTGGCTTTCCACACCAGCCTCCCAGAAACAAAAACTGAGGCGTCGAAATGTTTTCCGCAAAGCCGGCAACACTTGTATGTACCATTTCTCTGGCTCGAACTACAGTAGGTCAGTTCTATCTGCCCTCTCCAGCCACAACCGACCTTGCTCCGTATCTTTTGGGATGCGATACAAACTTATCCCCCCATCATGTGTTGAATTTTTGCACCCCACGGCACAACACACATAGCCCCCACGACATTTGGATGGCATTCTTGGCAATACTCTCACCACCCGATTGATAGCAATATTGCTTAGAGGTGTAAAAATATAAACGTTGTGTATATAAAAACTCTGTAACTATATAAATATAATCTATGAAAAAAAATATACACATAAACACTGCAAATATAATCTATGAAATGTATATTTAAACTCTGTAAATATAATCTATGATATATATAAGCTCAAAAACCTCTAAAATATTCACCAAGCCGGTAAATAACTCGGAAAAATACACCTCTCACACAATATGGCTGCCAACTACTCAACACAGGGGCACGGCTGTCTGTGACCTTACGAGTCAAATGAACTACAATATTCAATAAAACTAATAATAATATTTTTACTATTTCTTAATTACTCAAAAAAATTATATTTATTAAATGTAAAGGAAGCAATCACAAATATGATCAAAAGTTGTCTTCACTAATACTCAACTGACTCTAATATCTTGGGTGTGCAGCGGTTAATCGAAATCCCCCTAAGTGAGAAGACTGTTTGTTTAGACTGTGCCCCAACTTCACAACAGGAATAATATAATAAACCGAATGAAAAAGGATGAACTTATTAAGGTCCTAAGCATAAACATGACTTATGAGTTAAAGGACCTGACATGGCCTCAGTGAACATGTCTGCTACATTGTCTTGGATGGAAACATACACAAATTTAGCAAAAAAATATTGCTTACAGGATATTACAAAACATGAGACTCGGCCAGGCAGTGCTTAGTTCTGTCCAACACTCCTTCACCTTTTGACACCAAAATTCCCCCTTGATTGTCACTATATGTAGATAAAAAGGTTTCCTCAGAGATCTACTTTGATTTACGTCCTTTAGCAATCCTTTAACTCGGTGGCTTTTCGATTTGAAGAGAGTAACATTTAGGACATTAATTTGCATTAGGATAATGATGCTTGATGTACCATTTAACTCCTTTATTGTTTTTAGTTTGCATTTAGAGGTTGTTTTCCACTTTGAGACCTTGCAATTCTTTATTATTCGTGCGAGAACCAAACTGAAACACCGTAGACTAAGAAAGATTTGAAAATAATGACGTGTACTCTTTAAGCACTAAGAGTTCAGTCTATAAATACCCTTGGTGTGAGTTCAGTGTCAGTCGTGGACAATTTAAGGGCCGATCATATTCAACCATGCTAACAGACCACTTTTATAAGGTTCTCAGGGGCTGTCCATTGTTCATATTCCAGGTTCTGGACCCTACTTATATATAAAGGCTTTTATCTTATATATTATGCAACAGTTTTATGATAATATCTCCCTTAGAGTCAGTTAGTGATCAGAAATATTGTCAAACTACTTTACCATACAAAGTTTGGTCCTGGGAGTAGTTAGGGACCTAAAAAACATTACATTGCACGATTGGAAAATGAGTCTTGTTTGGTGTTTTCCAATAAAGATTTTGTTACAGTTACTCAAAGAAACTTATCTCGAAGGTTAAAAGATCATTAAGTTCTGGACCCCATGGTCAATAAGGCTTTCACCATAATATCAGTACTCCTTGATATTTCCATCCATTCAAATATTTACAAAATAAGTCACCAAAGCTGTTCAAAATTCATCTCATGCAAAATTTGGCAATTTCAGTTGAGTTATTTCTTGCCCCATGTGACCTAAAGACCAAGTTAATGAATCCCATGTACTGTCTCGTTGTAATAACTTCTGTGCACAGTTTCATGATAGTCAGCTCAGTAGTCTACTCGTGATGATGTAGTTTACGGTGGAGCATGAAGCTTTGTGGCCTAGAATTTCAGGGCCTCTCTTTTATTACTGAGCTCTCTTCAGTTCCTGCAAATAGTGAATGCAGAAACCACCACCAGTGTGGGAGTTCTTAGTTCAATAATATTTTACACCTCATAAGTAGGGACATGCAAAACTCGCAAATGCGACAACGCGAATTTTTGCGCGAATTCTGGGGTTTTTCCGCGAAAACGTGAATTTCGTTTTTGTTGCGAATTTCAACATTTCAATCGCGAATTTCAAAATTTCCAACGTGAATTTCCTCATTTTCGCAGCCTCTGTAATTAAAATTGCGACTGTAAACATTTAGTTGGGCAGTAAATATGGAAAATGCCTGTACAACTTAATTAAGAAATGTTACTCGGATATAATATTTCAATCAAGTTTTGTGAACATGAACAAAAGGAGTGAAAAATGCGTGTCAAAATTTTGCTATACAGGCAGTCCCCGAGTTACGTAAGCCTCGACTTACATTAATATGTACTTACCTAATAATAATAATAATAATAAAACGTCTTTATTGGGCGAGATTGGGACTAGAAAGTCCCATCTTCCATCTACCTCTATCTACATCTTCCCTACCTAAGTGGAAATCTTACTGAAAACGACGAAAATTACGGAAGTTACGGGATGCAAAGAGCGGTTGCATACTTTCAAGGGGCGAGTGTCAAAGCAACAGCATCGGTAGTGATTTTCTTTTGTGACAGTTTTATCACATTCAACAAAACTTATAATGCCCAAGTGGACAGCGACGGCAAAGCAGCGTTAGGCAGAATTTCGACAACATGGATTATATTGTGCTGATAACAAAATAATTCTTTGCCGTTTTTACAACACAAATATCTTGTGGAAAAGGAAGGACAGCTGCACGAAACACATATTGAGTGAAAAACATAAGACTAATGTTGAAAAATTCTGCCGGTGGGAGTGGAATAAAATGGCAAGCATCCATAGTAATATTCCGAGTGTAATTTTTTTACAAAACTACTAATTCCTTGCAAGGTATGATAACTTCTAAAACAGAAGCTGTAAAGTCGATACTAGTGCAGATGGCATCAAAGGCATCAATAAAACTTTGCTCTCTTGTAGTAGAAGACCCAAGTAGAGTTAGATTTGAAAACAGCTTTTGACCCTCAAGTAGTTCTCACAATGGAGGTGAGCCCTGCCAAAAATACCAAATTGAAAAAAGTTCATAGCCTTGAGTCAATTGAGATGGTAAAGTTGATGTTGGGGTTTAGGGAATTATGGTGAATATTACAGCAACAAAATTTCCGGGGTTCAGTGGATATAATGAAAGCAATTCAGGTACTAAAACTGTTTGAACCATCATTTGCATTAAAGTGCCTTGAAGCAATTTGGAACCCCTGTGCAAATGTGGTCTGGGAGAGATTTCTTTCCTCCTACAACACTGCTGAGAAATAGGAGAACAAATCTAAATGAAGAAATTTTAGCCACACTTGCAATTTTTGCATTTGAAAACACGGACATTTAACTGTAATTTGCCTTTTTATTGTAAATTGGTTAGGTACGTGAAATGTACAAAAATATAAAATGTGAATACAGCATGGTATTAATTGTTGAAATTCTCCTTAATCAATGATATTTAACATTTTTTGCCAACAGGTGGGCCTGCTGGGAGGAGAGCACTTAATTTATACCAAATATTTAGTCGTGAAAATAACACCGATTTCAGGGTAAAATAACACCGCCTTTGCAAAAAAATAACACCACTTTTGGCTATAAAATAACCCCACCTTTTGCAGGTCTCTACTCATAAGGGTCCACTTTATTGCCCTTACAGATCTGGGCCCATCTTGTTGTTTCTTTCCCAGTCCATTCATCAACCTACATGCAAAATTTCTAGCTTTTTATATATTGGGCATAACATTGGGCCATTAGAACATAACACAGAAATTTTCTAGTTTTGAGCCCATGCAACTATCAGAGTGCTACTTTAAATATGATCTCCACTAACCTATCATTGCAGATGATTCTCTGATATTATGCTAAATCCAAGTTGAGCAACATAGTCAAATAGCCTGAGCACTCCCTTTGAGCCTTTCGTGTGCAGCCATAGTCCTTTCACACACTATCACGTACACAAAAGTGAAAATTTCTAGAATTTCAATTCTGTAGTTATTATGTTATGAGGAAACAAATAAATCACTGGTAAGGTGTGAAGGTCAAAGCTCAGGCTCACTCTTTTATTTTTAGCTGAGGTCTTGATCATGAATTAAAGGTGTTAAGCATATATCTGGTGCAGTGTGTGAAATTCTTGTTGAGCAATGTTCTTGAGACATCTGATGGGACCTCTTGGATATAGCATGTGACCTTCTCTGTTCTTTTATGTACAAAGATGCAAATCATTAATAATATCTGTTCATTAGATCACCTGTTATGCGGTAGCATAGAAATAACCGGTTCAGTGTCTTGGGTGTAAAAGGGTTCCAATCTTTATTCTAAACTCTGGGACCTAATCCTGGCTATATTTATCAAAATACGAGTTTTGATTAAAAATTAGTGGAATTTTCTTCTCTCTTAAAACCTTTATTTTTATGACGATTGAAATTTGGCTCCTTTAAAGTTGTCGCCATCAAATATACTTTTTATATTTTGTGTCAGCACTTTTTGCAACCTTCAAAGTGGTTGTGAAATGCAATTTAAATGGTGTGTCCTTTAGCTCCTTTGTTATTTCTCTCATTATCTCTTAAATTTTGGCCAAACCTCGTCTTCTAAGGGTTTTTTAATGTTAAAGAATAGGAAGAGGTGGCAGAGGGACATGTCCGAGAAATGCGTAGGGTGAGTCATCATGACAGTGTTGTTTTTTGCTAGACATTTTATGAACAAGCAGTTAAGTGTGAAGAGGTGCATTATTGAAAGATAACAATTTCTACTTTTGACAATTGGTTGAAATTTAACAATTTGTTTACAAACTTTGCTACCACTCAACAACGGTGAACGTGAATGTTCACAACAAACAATGTGTTTTAACGTAAACTGAGCATGTTATGCCTGAAGTGTATGAATAAATCCTATTTGAAGATACATTATTCATTTTTATTGCCTGTGTATTAGTTGAAAAAAGTGGATTTGAAGTCGATTTTCATTTTTTTGTAGTTATTCTTACTGAGTTACTGACTTCGAGGGCCTCGCTGAAATTTCCTTTCATGTTACCAAAAAGGCCTTGAAACTGTAGGAACTATAGCTTTGTAGAAAATTCTCCTTATATCCTATTAAACTAGCAGTATTTTGCCATGCACATGAAAACTGTAATGAAAGATATTTAAAGTTTGTTTTGAAAGAACAATATGACACCATGACAATATCCTACTGCTACCTCCATCTTATGCAACTTATTAGTTTGATCACAAAATTAAGACCAGCCCAAGTGGATATTAATAATACATATTGCATTTTTAAAATGAGGAATGGCACGTGATCATGTTCTTTTGGGCTTATTTGTAGATGCATTCTGTCTTCCAGGCTAAGGTGACAGAAGAGGTTACCTCGAGTGAATCATTGTCAAATGCAGAGAATAGAAATGAAGAAAACCCTCATGAGAGTGAATCCTCGAACAGTGTTTCCAATGTTGCATCCTCTTCACTTGAGACGGATGATCTGGTGAGTGTATTTCAGTCTCTGATATGAATTTTTCACCTAGCTCTATCAAATAACTCATCTTTTATTGTTATTTTTAAGGTAAGTTATGGTTCCAAATATATCCATAGAGTCAGTATACCTTTTTATATATCCCATTACCACAGTTGACATATCTGAGATTACAGGTATCTGGGGTTCTCATAGGAAGGAAATTATAAGTAGCATTTTCCTCAAATACCTGAATTGAAGTTCAAGTGCTTGCCATTGTAATTGTTAAATCTCTCCTTTGGTGCATTATCCATTCAATTTCATTCTCATTTACCACACTTGCCACCAAGACATGCACCATGGTGCCATGAGCAGTCTCCATTTCCATATTTGTGGCTGAGTCTTGTGTCATTGTGACTGCATCTGTCTATTAATATAACAGCTCTCAAAGATAACAGATATTCCAGCAGCTCAGCAAAAGTGATGAAAAATACTAATTGCTCACTATCTAGGACAAACCGAAAACACACATTCTGAAAAAATACAAAATTTGAAGTGAATTCAATATATGACAAAGATGAGTTGTCAAGATTTTCAAGGATCTATGGGACGAAAAACGTTATTCAATGTGAATGTTATAGTCAATATTTCATTTAATGAATGTTAAAAATGTACACTTTTACAGCATTGTGCCAAAAATATTTTTCAGTCACTGTTTAGAATGCGACAGTAATAAGCACCATAGCCCCTTCCCTGATGAATTATTTTGTGAATTCTCTTCCATAAATGTCACATTTTAATTACATTTTCTTCAACATGAAATAAGAAATATAGTCATTTTTCCTGAAATATTGAGTTTTTAATTTTTTTTCAAAATTAAAAATCGCTGACAATGATGATTTTTTACATGCGAGATGCTTATCAACACTAAATTTTTAATTTTTCAATGAATTTTTTTTTCACAAATTTTACATTAAATGTATTCAATCGGCATATTATATGTATTATCTTAGTAGTTTTTTCTTTGACATAATGATGTGCATCTTTTGCGTAAACACATGTAATTGTGTTTGTTAGTTCCATAAAATCCGACTAATAATACTTCTTGGAATTTCCACTTCGTAGGAAAGGCTATCTCTACCTCTCCCTTCCCCTTTGCTCGTCCTATCTCTCCGAAGAGAAAGAAATGGCTTTTTGCGGGTAGCAAACCACCGTTATTATGTTCTTCCGGTACTGGCTTTACCCTGGCAAAAATTTTATATCTATACTCTTCTGTTGGCTTTTACTTACCTACGCTATTGAAATTTTTCTTCAATCATGCCTGCAATAAAGTATGAATGATCTCAATGGTATATCCGGTACTTGGATCAAACCCACGGCTAGTAACTATTTCTATGTTAGTAGAACTTCATACGTTTTGATGCAAAATGTAGAATGAAACCATTCGAAATATGACACCATAAATGATGAAAAGAACCAAAAATATGCAGAAGTAGGAGGTTAAATAATTGAAAATTCTCAATAAAAACTGAAGGGAATAATTTTATTTTTTACTTAATTAATTTTAAAAATAAATATAAGAAAGAAGTCACTTTCAGAAACCTATCAATCAATTATTATAAAATTAAAGATATAAATATTAAGAAACTATAAATGTTTTTCTGCATGCTGTTTGTATAATAACTTAAATTATAATATACAAAGGTGACATAAAAAGGAGACAAAGGAGAGGGTTACAAGGTATATTTCAGAAAGGAGGTGCAAGGATTGAAGTTAACTGGAAACACAGTGAGAGAGGGAATCCCAGGCAAATGGAATATATTAGCAGGTGTTAATCAATTCACGGCCTCAAACTATTAAATTTTCTAAACATGCTTCAAATGAGAGAGCTTGTTACGTTTTCCTTGATTCTAATATAATATCAGAACAATACTACAGTTTATAGATGTGAGAGTGTTATACTATGTCATTTATGAATGTATTTTTTAATAATAATTCTATTCCTTTCGTTCATAGTTTGCAAGAATAGAATGTTTAAATTACTGTTAATATATTATCATCATAAAACTTTATAAATCGTGTAGGACGAAGGCATATTATCGTTAAAAGCTATTGAAATAAGCACTAATGCATGCTTTATAGCGAGTATAAGGTACTGGAAGTCTCGGAAACAATGAAAAAATTGCTTAGCAACGAAAATAAAAAAAGATCGAAATTTGCATGAATTTTGCATTAAAACTTCAAATAATTCAGTTTAAATGGGTGCTTGCAGTTTGCAAGCGGAAGGGGTTAAGTGTATGAATGGTCATTGTAAATCATTAAAAACGAATGCAATAAGATCTTACTTATTATGGAAATGATTTTAGCTCAGTCCATTTCTGACTTAAGAATATAATAATGAGAAAATAGCGTTAAATGAATGGCTCCATGACATATGTACTTTGTTCTTCTTAGTAATTGCTATATTTTTCCTTTTATTTTCATGCCCTTGATCAATTTTGAAGTAAAATATTTGTAATTAAACATGATTGTCATTATTTGGAAATTTGAAATTCAATCAATATCAGCCTTACTAAATATCTAATAGATTTTCACATTTTATTTTATTTTAGCTGATCTCCAATATTATAATTTACATATTAAACACATGGCGTAGTACTTGAATTCATAATTACAAAATCCAAGAGATAATGCAGCAGAGAACATTATCATTTTACATGGTTTTGACTTGTACAATGGCCTCCAAGCGTCCTCTTCTATAAGCCTTAATTCTTCCTCCTCGAGGGTAATGCTACCTGAGAAATTCTTCCAAAAGCTCTCAAAAATTGATATCGAGTTTCTAACATTGCGTTGCCACTCTATATATACTTACTCTGTGGTTCAACTCTCTTAAATGCAGCCTTTATAATCAGTGTATAAGGTAATGAAAGTCTCAGGAACTATGGAAAAATTGCTTAGCAACGAAAATAAAAAAAATCGAAATTTGAATGAATTTTGTATTTAAACTTCAAATATTTCAGTTTATCGATTGATAGACAAAAATCGGTTGCAAGGATTAAATGCTTTGATCCTTTGGCCTCATTTCAGTCAAAGAATTAAAGTTGTGTCTCATTTTTTACATATTTTAATGAATGAAAGAAAATTACTCTACACGTAATTTATTAGTTTTTCCCATTTAAACCCGTTAAAAAACAAAATCCTATCTGGACTCTTAACCAATGAAAAATATTGGAATTTTCGACTTTTTCCTGACTCGACACCAAATGCCAACCCTTCCCTGAAAATTTCAATCTGTTAGCTCGATTAGAAATACCCAAGAATTCGTATCAATGAGTGAGTGAGTCAGTCAGTGAGTCAGTTTTGTAGCTTTATATATTACTAATAATATACGAGTAAATGGTTGCTTGCAGTTTGCAAGCAGAAGGCGTAAAGCGTATGATAGTACATTGTAAGTCATTAAAAACGAAAGTAGTTTAGTCTTACTACTCATGGAAATTAAATTATTTAGGTGCATTGGTGATCTTAGAATATCATATTGAGAATCTAGCAATAAACGAATAGGTTCATGATATATATGCTTTGTTTTTTTTTGTGCATACATAAGACATTGATGAACTAATTCATAAATAGTCCATGACTGACTTATCCTGATCATGCAACCGCAGAACGTTCATTGTGTGTTCAAGTGTGAACTATTCATTTGAGACTGTTCATCGATCGTTCGTTTTCTGTCCTCTAAAGTTTTATTCAATAATACTTCCCAGATGAACATTTAAAGAATATTTTGAAACCAGGTATATTTGAAATGTCTAACGACTATGTGCATTCTACATTATTGGAGTTGGAAGTGGTGTTTAGTTTACATAAAACTCAAATGGTAGTGACGAAATATTTTCATAGATTTATGTTCACTTGTATTGTCTGTCTTTGAATTCTGGAGTCAGTTGTATTGTATGTGATCCTGAAATAAGCATGGTGTGTGCGGCATGTTGCATTTGGTCCAGTGGTCTTATTTCCATATTTACGTATTGCATGGTTCCGAGTGCAATATTGACTTTATATTCATCCTGTGTGGAAACATAGGTTTCAAATAATTTTTATGTCAGATAACTATTATCATTATTATATTATGATGGTATTTTCTCATACTATCACAACGGATGCCGTAGGCATGAGCGGGTGGAGTAGAGTATCAAAACTACGATATATTGCAAGAATACGGGGTTATAAATGACCATAAGTTATGTATATCATCATAAAACATTGTAAATCATGTCGTTTGAAGGCATAAAATCGTTAAAAGCGATTGAAATACGCACCGAGAATTTAAAATTCGTTTAATTCCATCTTTTTTAGCCAGTTAACCCTTTCGCTACGTACGAGGTGATAGAGCGGCGTAAATTTTTCGACGGAATCGAACGAACGACGTGATGGCACGTCATTCTGCTAAGCTAGCCCTAAGCATGCCTAAAAGGTGTGTGTTATAAAGGACTTCTTCTCGGGACGCCGTCAGTACCCTTTCTCGAATCGCGGATTATTTAGACCCTTCCTCGCAGTGCGCGCCCCACTCACAGCAGGGGTCCGCGGTAAGTTGATTGCTGGTGTAGTGGAATAACAAACTTAAACGTTTTTGTGTAATTGGAAAATTGAGCATTATAGGTGAATTCCTTATGTTTATATCTACAACTATAAATTTTAAACGGAGTTCTACTGTTATTTTTAACGTAGTTTGTGTGTAAAGAAATATTTACCGCTGATACGAATTTTGTTGTTAGAGAGCTTAATATTAACGATAGAATTTCGTATAAAAGCTTTAAAGTCATTGTGAAACAAGAATAATTCATTTCCGGCTAAATAAATATCGAGGCTGTAGTAAGAATGTTTTTAGCAAAACCATCGCGTAAAAAATAGTTGACCGCGACCGCATGCCGTAATGGGCACCCCAAGCGGAATAGAGCGGAGATTATCTCAGCCCGGCAGCCAAGAAACCCCTCTGGCCACCGACCCAAGTTAGGGAAATAGGTACTGGTGAAGATCCTAGCGTAGTGAAAGCTCCGTGCTGGCAAAGCAAAATAATTTTCCCCGTCTCCGTCGCGAAAGGGTTAATAAGATTTAATTAAAAGGGTTAATTAAACCCATTAAAAACAAAATCCTATCTGCACTCTAAACCAATGAAAGATATTGGGATTTTCGATTTATTCCTGACTCGACACCAAATTTAAATCCTTCCCTGAAATCTCAACCTTTTATTTCGATTAAAAATGCCCAGGAATTCGTGTCAATAAGTGAGTGAGTCAGTTTTGTAGCTTTATATATAACTAATTTATATAATGACTCGCTGCGCTCGCTAGGGGGCTCCGCACCCTAGAACCCCTGGATAGGGGGCATCGCCCTGATAATTTTAGGGGAGATTGAAAATTTTTAGGTATGGCACCATGTTGCTAAGACACTAAAAATGATACAGAGTAAGGATATAAAGGCTTAGAAATGTAAACACGGCTGAGATCTACCAGTAACTGTAAACAGATTGGAGCTCAGACTTTTAGTTTAGAAGTTACAGAGGAAAAATAAAAAAATGTCAATTTTGCGCCATGTTTCAGTAAACTATAAGTGTAAGGGAAGTTACAATGCCAGCTTGTAGGAACCCAATATGACGGATCGCTTCGCTCGCCTCTTTTTTATAAAGAAAAAAAGAACATTGGCTCGCAAAGCTCGCCAAGGCTCTGGGGCTTCGCCCCCTACACGAAGATAGTGAAATTTCCACTTCAGAGAATTGAACTCCATTCGTTTCACACCTCATGTTACCTCTTTACCAGTACACGACAGCATACAAAGTGATTTCTCAAAACGTTTACTTTGGCACTATGTTGCAAGTCCACTATAAGTCATAGAGGGTAAGGTGGTAGGCCACCACGAGATCTATAAAACACCGTAAACAGATTTGAGATCCGACTCATGGTATAGGAGCTATATCAAATAAACCGGGTCTTCGGACCTCTGGTGAGTAAACTACGAAGCGCAGGGCGACACGGTAAGTTGCATCTTTTAGATAATTGAAAACCTTCAAAAGAATTTTTCTTCAGATTCGATCTAGGACAAACCGTTTAAAAGTTAGATCGCAGTAACCGAGTTGCTTTTGGCACCATGTTGCCTGCGATCTTTAACAGATTGAGAGTAAGGGTGTACATGAGGTCTTAGGTCTCCTTATTCAATAATGCTCCCCGGACGAACATTTAAAGAACATCATTAAACCAAGTACATTTGAATTGTCTAACGACAATGTTCATTCTACATTATTGGAATATTCGTGGTGTTAACCTTACACAAAACTCAAATGGTAGTTATGAGATATTTTCATAGATTTATTTAGACTTATATTACCGGCCTTTGACTTCTGGAGTCAGTTGTATTGTATGTGATCCTGAAATGTACATGGTGTGTGCGGCGTGTTGCATTTGGTCCAGTGGTCTTATGTCCATATTTACCTATTGCATGGTTTCGAGTGCAATATTGACTTTATATTCATTCCGTGTGGCAACATAGGTTTCAATTACTTAACGTCAGAGAACTATTATCATGAATATTTGGTATTTTCTCATACTATCACGTTATTAACATTAAAATTTACTTTTTATAGTTACATTGACGCGCGGTAGTGGCCAGGTATAAACACCTACTTCTAGTTTCGTAATTAAAATCATTTGCGAGTATGGGTATGCATTGGCATAAGAGTAAGCAAACCTTCTGAAGTGACGGAAAGTACATTTATTTGGAGTTCCTCTTCAGGTCTACGCAGTCACGGTTACAGCACACTAGTAAATGAAAGAAGGACGGGACCAGTGCATGCTAATTCTGGTGAATGCTATCCGGGAGCCAAGCAATTCCGAATCCCCCCATGACCTTCCCTTTTTCCCTCTCATGTGATAATACCCAATCACCCAGCCCACCAACCCCGTTTTTTCGCGAGACCTATTATTTTAAAACTAAATTTCATATGTGGACGTTTGTCCCGGCTTTTCATTGGCCACAGCTCGCGGGTAAGAGTCGGGAACCGTCACATTTGGCGCTGCGGACGGGATCGCGAAGGGGCATTCTTTGGTTGGTACGAGTTAACTTATTCTATTATTGGTTCCATTCAAATCTAGGTTCATATTCTTTAATTTCTGTCGTTTTTTTACTATTTGACGGGAAGGTGATTTCTTTATGTCACCCGGTAGACAGTGTTTTTTTCGCTTATTACCTCGGTGCGTAGAGGTTCGAGTGCTATGCTTAATGGTTAAAAATTTTTTTTTTGTGAGTCTGTTGGCAAAAAGTAGCGGTACATGTGGGGCGGTCGCATTGCGCGCGCGAGTCACTACTTGAAGCCGCGTTGGGAGTTATCTTATGTTTTTTTTCCGAAGGCATTTGGGTAACCACGTACAGCCATGCCTAAGGAAGAGGGAAAACCAGAGCCGTACATGGAGTATCGGGAGTCAACGAGGGCCATCACCCTTGACGACTAGTCGAGTGAAAGAATTGAGGATATAGAACCGTCCCGGCCAGAGGCTAGGCGGCTCTAGTCAAATATTCCCCAGTCAGACCCGATGAATGTAATGTTGGCGTGGAAGAAGGAGTGGGAGAAAAAAGAGGAGGAAAGACGACATAGGGAGGAGAAGAAGGAGAGAAGGGATAAAGAATGGATGGCGGCTTTAATGCTGAAGTTAGAAGCCTTAAACGGTCGTGTGGGACCATGTGAAGAGCGCATAACAACGCTTGAGGTGTCTACACGAGAGCAAATCGAAGGGATGGGAGGACGGATTTTGGAAATCCGGCTATCGCTAGCGCAGGAGAAGGAGGAGACGCGTGTCGCGGTGGAAAGACTGGGTGGTAAAATGGGTAGATAAGAGGGAATTCCCAGTCGAGTGGATCGAGGGAGTTCGTCGAATGCCGGGTATATTTCGCCCGCTCCAATCAGCCCGCCTACCTTTTCCGGAAACGGGATTTTCAATCCCGTCGCATTTTAAAGGGCGGTCTAGAGATATTTTAGAATAAATGCTATCCCGGGGAGTTATAAAGTGGTTTCTTTCAGGCAAATGTTGAAAGGCAAAGCCAACATTTGAGCAGAAGCTTGGGGGAAATATTTTGAATCTCTTGATTTTGAAACTTCGAAGGGCAAGTACCTGAGTATGTTTTGGGACGCGGGAACTAAAGATGTGTATAGGGAGAAAGTATGCGCGGGAACTTATTCCGAGGAAAGTGCCAGTAGCATGCTTCAATATGCTTTAAAAAAAAGGTAGCCGCGGCGGAAAAGTGCGATCCGCATATTGAAGGGGCACATTTAGTGCGGATGATCATACGATAAATACCCATTTCCACGCAAACCCATATTTTCTCAGCTGGGGAGTTGACGTTGGATAGGTTGTACGAATTACTGAAGATATATGATCAGATAAACGAACAGAGCCAAAGAGGGGGGAAAGACAGTAGGAGTTTTTCTCTCGCGGTAATTTCAACCCCGCAGAGGAAAAATGGGGCAGATTCCCACCACACGTAGGTTAACGAAGGCGTAAGTCAAGTGAGCGCTTCCAAAACAAGGTGGTCCACGAGTGGGATGTGCGAGTATTGGGAGGGGAGACATACGTGAGAGGTGAATGGAAGACGAAGAGCTGGAAGAAGGCTGGCGGGGAGAGGGCGAGCGAAGGGGATAGTGGAAAAAAGGGTAGCAAAAGGTAGAGATTGGAGGAAGCAGGGAGAGATGAGATGAGGGGAGGGATAAACTAGTGTGATTAATTGCGTCCAGAGGCGAGAAAGCCTGGTAGAGCAGATTGCAAGAAGGTTCAAGATCTTAGTTCAACATGTATATATATATACACACACACCATACATATAAATCTACTTATAAATATTTCGCCATTTAGGAGTACGAGCCCTAAAAAATTAAGAACCCTTGCTATTTACGCCCCCTTCTTCTTCTCTTGCTGCTTCTCTTGAATTCCTCATATTCAATTGGATTTCAGAAATTCTATTTATTTTTTTGACCACAATGAAATTTTTAATTTTCAATTGAAAAATTCTATTAAATTCCTTATATTTTATTGGAAAGTTCAATTGAATTTCGAAATGCAGTTGAAGTATTGAAAATTTAATTAAGTTTTTGGACATTCAAATGAATTTTGGACATTCAATGGATTTATTCAGTGGAATTGGCAGAAAACATCCAATAGGAATGCTTTAATACTATAACCACCAAATGAATAAATTAACCTTTGTGGTAAGCCGCTAATACTAAATGCAACTAGGAGAGTTACATTGTATGTATCGGCGTATATGCTCGCTTTTTTATTGTATGTGTTTCATATGATTTACCAAGTCTTGATTGCATGGTATTCTGTCATATGGTGCTATGCTGGGGAACTGCACTATATCTGTTCTTGTATGCAGAGGGCAAGATACAATCATATTCATGCTCAGCAATGTGTAATGACATTGCTTGTAAATCAAATTATGTGTGTGCAGTCAAAGTTGAACTTGACTGACGGGTTGTTGAGGCCTTCTGCTCTCCCTAAAGTACAAACTTTGTTGGGCATTCCTTTACAATAATGTATACTAAGAAAAAATAAAATTTCGTTTAACAGAAAGAAAAAAACATAACCTTGTGTATATTTAGAATATAATGTTTCCTATGATGACTATGTATTTGTTTGAATAAGAGTAATGGCCATGTTGAAATTTATTCACTTTTTTTCCTATAACTGGTTATAAAAATTAGACCTTTTACACTATGAAAATGTTATGTGTGATCTGCTTTGTACAGGAACTTCCAATGAAAAGTTACCACTGCAGAGCCGAAATTTTTAGTCCGGAGTTTTTGGAAATATGACAACACTGCGTCACGACTTCCTCTAGCGGAGCCTCAGGAAGCTCTAATCGTAAACAAACCCCCTTCCCTCCTTCGCCCTCCTTTCCTTTCTTAGCGGAAGGGCCCAAGAGATTACTGACGGTCGGTCTTCTTCACTCACTTCTACGGTTGGTCGGTTCACTTAGAAGAGCAAATCACAAATCATCATTTTCACTATCACTCCTTAATTTGTATGTGTCCCTTGAATATACGATGAATAATTGAATAATTAATTCCTTGGTTTATTGGTGTTGTTTCACGTTGTTGCTATTTCAGAGTGAGTTCATTAGTATGTTTTATTCTCACGTCGATGTAGTCAGAAGCTTTATAAATATGCGATCTTAATGTTTTAAGACTAGGAATATAATCGAAAAAAGAAAATAACCTTCCGAATTGTCGTAATTTCCACGAGTATGCCGTAGTATTTATGGTATATACTCGTAATTTAACTAATAACAATACCCATTAGATTACTGCTTGTATAACACATCTGTTATTGGCCACGCAGCCGTTTCCCTAAAATCTGGTGTAATCTCTGCTGCGATAAGAGACGAGGGTTTCCCTGCGACAATGATACAATATGGGGAGCTGCGCAAGATTAATGACCTAAGTTGAGAGGAGAAGACAGAAAATACCTCAGGCAGGATACTTTCCTCATGCGACTTGTTTCACCCAAGTCATCGGCATATAGATCTTTAGTGGTAATACCTCCTATTTACGATTCTATTCTTCACCCGCAAAATTCTGCGGTCATAAACTACGGCCACTATTCGCATATTCATATAATCCATTAAAAGCAATCTTATAAATCTCCTTGGCGGCCCTTTAAACTTTTAGGGCTGTTTTTCGCTATTAGTACGCAATCCTTAGGATTGTTCTAGTAATACCTTAGTGTTTAAAGGCGGCCTTAACTTCGTGGACAGTGGCGTGGACAGAAGGCTTGCCTGTGATATTGTAAGTACGGCAGGCACGTAGCATATTGTCCGTTAATGTCTCTAAAACTCTACATGGGAGAAGGAATATTGGTAAAGTATCACTGCATAGGATAATTGGTAGAGTATCTGGCCCGGAAACGGGATTCTAGAACCGGTTTGGTTGATTTTCTCCAAAGAAATTCCGCATTTCACCCTTTCTATCCTCTACTCGCTTCATGTATTAGTAAATACCAACTATCTAGTTAAACGTGACTCTTATTTCTCCGTGACATGTCTCCGTGAAGTAGAGACATTGTAGGTCTTAATTGCTTCAATAGTTCATATTTGACGATGTTCACCCTTTGCCACACACCCTTAAGGTGGCTTGCACGTTATAACGTAGATGCAGATGTTAACCTGTTGATCAATATTTTCAGATAGGTTCAAATGTTGCATAATCGATTAGATAAATTTAAAGTCTCACGCTTCCTAAGATGGACCGAAGAAGAAAAATTCCAAATTTCAAAACATTTACCTCTGCTAAATTAACGGCATTCGCAACTTCCATGAGTCTACATGAGAAAGGAAGCATTGCGACAGCTAAATTACTAGTGGAAATAAGAACTACCATAAGAACTACGGTAACAAAAGTTGTGCAGGAAGTGTGATGCTGTCCAAGCTGAGATGTCCTGTGAAAAGGCTTGTCTCTTATAATTTCCACGGAGATGAACAAGAGTCAACATAAAACTCTGATAGCACTAGATTGCGATTGCGTATATCCTAGAAATGGCCGAATACTACTACTTAAAAGCGTAGGATACCCGAAAGGTAAAATAATCACTGATAGTATGTGCGAAGTAAATCAACTGACCGGATAAGTTTACGCGGAATCGCGTTAAGTTATTTTTCTTTGCGTATGCTCCGGAAACATACTTTTTATTCATGCTCTTCAGCCCTTGAAAAGAGTGGAGTCTTTTTAGGGTCCATGAAACATTCCAGAAATACACAAGTTAGGATTCTTTTGCATGTTGTTCATACACACTTTCAAATTAATTAGAAATTTATTTTATCACCGAGTGGTTGAACAGTGAACACCAGCTAGGATTCTTGGTCGCATTGTGATTCAGTATGGGTAGTTGATTTACTTCACACATATTATCAGTGATTATTTTACCTCTCGGGTATCCTGTGCTTTTAAGTAGCAGTATTCGGCCATATCTAGGATATACACAATCGCAATCTAGTGCTCTAGTGGACAGGGACAAGGGAGAAGTGATTGTCAGATGAGAGGCGGCATGTTCCCTCTGACCAAATTAATGAGTCCCTGTGCTGAGACAATGGGGATAAGGAGGACCGGTCTCCGCGAGGAATAATTTTCCACTGCCCAAAAACCTTACTCCATACGTTTTATTGATCTCGCGACCCCTTCCACGCGGTATACCTCGGGTCAACATCCTCTGAGTTTATGCCCTTGCAAGCCAGTTCCCATGCTGAAGGGTTGATCCGGAAGCAGGTAAAACATTAGAGACGTCTGCCCATCAGCTCTTCCACCTGAGTGATTTTAAGTTTGTTTTTAGTCACATTACCAGGCGAATATTTCAAAACATATAAATTCCCACGAGTGAACACGTCTATCAAAGTGGTTTCTCGATTTAGATTTCCTGGTCTCTTATTAGTTTCATGCGTGGTTTGAAGGAAGTAACCATTCACACACAAAAATTAATCGATTCCGTCCATTTATGAAATATATCCAAACATTTTGGCGGTATTGTTTGGTGTGCAATATGGTCGAATAATAGAAAACATGTCCATTAGAAGGGAAAGAGAGGAACAGCATATTGTAATTAGTATTCTCAGTTGCGATGTATGTTCGTAAGGAAATTCACTAACTGCCTTCCACACTTTCCGCAATCGGAGCAATTGGCCCCTTGAGAGGAGATTGCCGGGAGGCGGCCGGGTGCCCGCGCGTCCCGTGTGCGAACCCATCCTGACGGGGAATTCCTAGCTAGACATGTTTCCTCGCCGGCCCCCCCCTGCGGGAGGAGGAGAATAGTGTGTGGCGATCCTTCGGCAGGGGTAGGAGGTCACGCGGCTCAATGGCATGGTCGGCACAAGGGTAGAGCGATAGTTGGGGGTATTTTGCCACCGTCATGAGAAGAAGCATGGGAAGAAGACCGACCGTCAGTAATCCCTTGGTCCCTTCCGCTAAGAAAGGAAAGGAGGGCGGAGGAAGGAAGGGTGTTTGTTAACGGTTAGAGCTTCCTGAGGCTCCGTGACCCAGCGGCGTTGTCATATTTCCAAAAACTCCGAACTTTAAAAATTTCGGCTCTGTAGTGGTAACTTCATTGGAAGTGCCTGTACTATAATGTAAATAGGAAATTAATTTTCTATGTATCTTATCAAAAAATAGTAAGAGTCGGGTATAGATTTTACATAACTGGGTAAATATTTTCCATTTACTAATCCCGAATTGAATTTTGGTATAAATAATTTCCGGTATGTAATTTCCATAATTACAGATCGATGACTGCAGCATAACAGGAGGGAGTCTACAGCTGAAGAAGAAGATAGTGAGTGACCTAGGAGATGATAGAGAAAAAAAAATCAAAGAGAAGTTGGGATGTACAAAATTATTTTGTGATCATTGTGGAGCAATATATACTGATAAAAATAAATTATCAACTCACGTTAGACGATACATTTTAAGAAATAGGCAGTTAACGAGTGTCATGCCAGAAGATTCATCCCAAATGTACTTGGAATCAAGAATACCTGGACTTCAAATTTCAAAATCAATGAAGTGTGAAATGTGTGGAAAGAAGTTTAAATGTGGGTGGAAGTTAAAACTTCACTTAGCTATTCACAGTAATGTGAATCCATTAACATGTGAAATTTGTGGGGAAGAGTTTAAAACGAAGGGATACTTAACAAAACACTTAGTCGTACACAATGGTTTAAGACCTTACAAGTGTGAGACATGTGGGATAGGATTTAATCATAAGACTAGCTTAGTCAAACACTCGGTCACACACAGTGGTTTGAGACCTTTCAAGTGTGATACATGTGGGAAGGGATTTACTCTGAAGGGTAACTTAGTCACACACTCGGTTATACACAGTGGTTTGAGACCTTACAAGTGTGACACATGTGGGAAGGGATTTACTCAAATATCTAACTTAGCCAGACACTCGGTCATACACAGTGGTCTGAGACCTTTCAAGTGTGACACCTGTGGCATGGGATTTAATCATAAGACTAGCTTAGTCAAACACTCGGTCATACACAGTGGTTTGAGACCTTTTAAGTGTGACACATGTGGGAAGGGATGTACTAGTAAGTTTAATCTAGTTAGACACTCGGCCATACACAATGGTTTGAGACCCTTCAAATGTGACACATGTGAGAAGGGATTTACTCATAAGTCTAACTTAGTCAAGCACTCGGTCATACACAGTAGTTTGAGACCTTGCAACTGCGACAATTGCGGTCAGGGTTAATGTTTCGAAGTCTGACCTAGTCAAACACTTAATTATGCATAGTGGTTTGAGGCGTTTCTAGTGTAAGATATGTTGGAAAGATTTTAAGTGGAGTGCAAGTTTGAAGAAACACTAACATACACATTTGATTAAAAGGTATTAAAATGGAGACATCTTGTGAGGAATTTTATGAGAAGAGTACTCACGAAAAACAGTATGTCAGACAAAGATTTGAGGACATATTGATCTCAGTTTTCAAGATTATTTGTGCGCAATGATGAAAGGAGTGTAATAAGAAGATTGCCATAAGATCATAAAAATAAATGCTCTGTGATTTTAAGGAATATTTTTATCTTGTACGAAACAGAAGCCGACAGTGCGATTGGAATCTCCATTGCCTTGAACTTCTATCCCTTGGATTTTAAACATCTCAATGACAGCTGTAGGTCTTCCTCATCATGTCTAGAATAAATTACCTTGGATATTTCCAATTCATTATAGCAGTATTCATATGTCATTTACATTATTCAGATTTTTAACGGATGCATAATAGTAAAAAGTACCGTAAATAGTAAAAGATTCTTGGCAGCTAAACCTTTACGCAACACTCAAGTTATTGTCTTTTTACCATAAGAATGCGATTTTTTCATAATCAAAAAGGTGGATGGAAATGCAGTCCAGTAATTGATTGGAACATTACTATTGTCTTTTTTCAGAAATTGTCCACCATTGAAACATATTAATGGCAAATATATAGTATGTTTATCTATGGTCCGACCCAGTCTTATTTTGAACGAAAAGAAATTAATCATCATTAGGAAGATTTTACTTTGGATTCAGAATGTAATCGAATCGGAAGCGTACTTAAAAGTAAATTGCATCGAAGTATTGATAATTTTTTAACGTCAATAAATGCTTCTTTATTTGTTTTATTCCATGTTCTATTTTTTTATCAAGATATACAGAAAAAAGCAATAAAATCCTTTACATTTACATACATATCTATGTATAATTAAAAAAATATATATATAGGCGATCGTCCACTGCTGGGCCGACGCCAAGTGGTGAATGGCGGCACTGGGTTCTCTCTCCCCCGTCCACTCTCTGCCCACCGTCCGTTGGGTCGTCTTCCCCCGTTGCTTTTCCGCCCCTCCTCGTCTTCACGTACATCTTTTCTTATTCACCTTTCTATTCTTATTCACTTTATTCTTTAACTTTTCGTTCTCTTCACCCTTTTTACCGTTTCGTCAAGCGTCTCCTCGTCACTCACTCTTCACAGCAACTCCCGCACTTCTCCTCGCTACCTCCCTTACTTTTTCATTGTTGGTCCCCATTGTGTTCTCTATTGTTTCGCCGGGTGTACTGTCAACCCTTTGACTTGTAACTAACGGGGTACCAGCGGTATCGTTACATCAGCCCCATTTAAAAGAAATGTTTCTTAGTGAAACGGCTGAAAACCTTTTTCTTTTAAATGCCTTCTAAAGTCGCTCTCGTGCCTATATTTTTTTCTTTTGATTTCGCTCGAATCCCCAACGCCTTCGATCCTAATATTCCCTCTTTAAACTTAAAAGTCGTCCATCTCTCCACACACATTCACTCCCATCAGCTCCTTTTTTTAACACCTCATTTCGACACTGTTGACACTCTTATCTTACGCTGTAATGGGCTGTGGTTTGTGATGGTACGGCTTAAAATATGATATGTGGTATGTCCCACTTATTTCTTCGGTGTGTGGGTTCTTCACGACGCAGGTGGCTGGCCCTTTAACTCTGTGATCGTGTATGGCCCTTCAAAAATCGGTAGGAAATCATGGAATACCCCTTTCACTTTGTCAGACATCCTGCACGTACGTATTAGAATCCTGTCTCCAAAACGGTATTCTATTCTCTTCCTGATATGTTTTCTGTGATCCTTCTCCACCCTTTGTCTTCCTTTTTTGTGATGTTCTTCTTGATCCTCTCCATGGTAATTGCTGTATCCTCGTGCTCTGTGCCCTTGTCTTTCCTCAGCCATTTTTCCCAAACCCTATCTGGTTTATGTCCAAATTGAGCCTCGGTTGGTGTCACTTCCGTAGTGGTATTATGGGAGTCATTCATGCAGGCCTCAACTACCTGTAGATGTTTTACCCACGACGAGTGTGATGTTTGGCAGAAAATCCTCAGGAGCGTTTTTATTCTTCGGTGGTACCTCTCCACCATATTCCCTTGGGGGTGTCTGATACTGCATAAAACAGGTTTGATATCCTCTTGCTTTAAGTGATTTAGCCACACATGGCTCATAAATTGGGTTCCCCGATCGCTAATAATCCTCTCGTATGGTCCTAGCAGTGGTATGTGGCGATCAAATATCATTTTTATAATTGATTTTGTCGTCGCTCTGCGGAGTGGGTACAGTTTCACATACTTGGTGAAGGTGTCTATCGTCGAAAAAATGTATTTACATCCATTCTGTCCCGTGGGTAATGGGCACACCACGTCTACGCACATCAGGTATTTTTTTCCTTTCGGGGTCACATTCTGCATCTCTGCGCAGGCCGGTTAATTGGGTGCTTTTAATAGCTGACATATCATACACGATGCGGTCATCTTCCTCATTTCCCGGTACAATTTCGGGTAAGCAAACTCCACCCTCAGCATACGGTGCAATTTGTCAGCGCCGAGGTGTCCATACATTAGGTGCACTTCATATATCATGTTCGATATTAATCCGCTGGGAATGCAAAATCTTTCCCCATCCTTTGTGATCTTCGCTAATCCTATCTGGGTCATCCGATAACTTCGATTATCCCCGCGCCCTTGTGCGAGTCGTTATTATTTGTTTTAGATCATGGTCTCTCATTTGATGATATTCCAAATTCTTCAATCCCTCGGCTAATTCTTCCGATGGCTTGCTTGCCAGGATCACGGCTATTAGCGGCTCCTCATGTGGGAATTGGCCCTTTTCTGGTGTATCGTAAGGATTTCGGCCTAATATGTCTGCCACGACGTTTCTTTTCCCTTAGCAGTATCTTATTTCGAAGTTATGTTCTTGGATATAGAGAATCCAACGAGATAACGTTGTATTTAGTAAACGAAATCTAAATATAAAGAATAGCGCATTATGGTCCGTGATTACCACTATCTTTGACCCCAAAATGAAATTTCGGTACTTCTTAATTCGGTACGTATTATTGCAATCAACTCCTTCAGTGTGGTGCTATACGTTATTTCCGCGCCCCGTAGACTCCTACTGGCGAAATAAATTACTCGCTCTTCCCCTTCACCCATCCATCAGCTGATATAAGCGACTCGAGATGGCGAACCCGCTCGCATCGGTCTGAATGTAGTATGTTCGTTTGGGGTCCGAGTGGTGAAGCATAACTGTTTTACAGAATTCTTCCTCAATCTCCTGAAATGCGCTTTCGTGGTGTTCTGTCCATTCCCATGCTCGATCCTTTCTCGTAAAGTCATTTAAAACAGCGGTGAGCTCCGCGTGTCCTTGGTGAAACTTGGAGTAATAGATTATTAATCCCAGAAATGACTTTATCTGCTTCCTATTGCGAGGTCGGGCGTATTCTCTGATTGGAGCGTACTTCTCTTCCGCAATCGTTACTCCCACGGTCGAAATTTCATGCCCTAAGAACTGTATCTTTTTCCGACAAAACACAGATTTTTTAAATTTATTGTTATGAAGGAATCCTCTAATCTCTTCATTACAATTTCCAAGTGTCGGATGTGCTCTTCATAAGATCTCGAGACGATTTACAAGTCATCCACGAAATTCAGGCAAAAGTCCTCCACCTCGTTACCTAAGACAAATGTCAGTGACCTTACTAGTGCACTGCTGCTGATACAGCACCCGAAAGGAACACCAGTGAATTGGTATGTGTCCTTAGAATGAGAAAGCACAATATTGTCGAGACTCTCGATGTAATTTTATTTGATAAAAAATTTGCGTCAAGTTTAATGACGACATATGTTTTGCACTGGCGCACTGCTGGAATATTTCCTCTGCAGCTCGTGACGTCACGTAGTCAGGTCTTATCAACTTGTTTACTGACTTTGCATCAATGCATAGCCGTACTGATCCATCCTTCTTGATCACGCACACTAGGGGCGAAATGTACCTAGATGAGCTTCCTTCGACGATCCCTTTTGACAACATCTCCTCTATCGCCTCCCGCGCCTGTCTTCGGAAGTTTAGTGGAATCCCGTATCCCAGGTGGCAGAACTCTTCTTCCTTGATATCGATTCTATATTCATACCCTCTTATTAACCCGGGCGAATCGCTGAAGATATCCTTAAACTGGGGAACCACTGCCGCTAGTTTCTGCCTCTCCTCGTCGGGTACGTCTTCCACTCCCATAATTTTCTCCCAAACCCTCTCGTCGATGGTGCGCTCCTTCGTCTCGTTGTCGTCGCGTTCGTCTCTTTGCTTCCGATCTTCCTTCATATACAACCCAAAGTGTTACGTTCCCAGGTTCGCCCCCTTGAAAACACTTACGCTCTCTTTTTCTCCTTCTTTTAATGTCACTCTCCGACGGTCGTAATCGATTCTCGCTGATGGTATGATTAATGTTCCTTCCCAATTATAACGGGTTTAACAAAGTTGGGAAATACCGTGCAAGCCACATCTACCTCTATTTCCCCTATTTTAATGCATTGGCATCTTTGTTTCCTTATGCGCCCACTTCTTTTCCCAAGGGCCCCAATAATCTGAATCCCTTTGACTGGTAATTCCAATGTATTCTTAAATACTCGGTGGTTTTCCTGATAAAATTGTTCACTAATGCAGGTCAATTCTGAACCCGTGTCTATCAGTGCTGTTGCATGTATCCCCTCAATTAAGACTCCTATCTCCGGGAATTTCATCTCGTCAGGGTCTTTTTCCTCTTCTTCAATTGAAAAATCTCTTGGCGATTCAAATACATTCAGGATTGCCCTTTCTTCAGCCAGATACTCCCCCTCTTGGATCTCTTCCTCTGGCCTTCTTGTCGGTCCCACCTTCCGTCTATATTTTCTTTTCCTTTTCCTTTTGATCCTGGGTTCGTCCCCTTTTTACCGCTTTTGGCCACTGGCACTATGGGACGGTGGTGCCATGCCGCTAACAGTTTTCCTTCTGGTCTCCGTCCTCCATCTCGATCACCATGGAGTTAATCGGCGATCCTCGGTTGGGTCCTTGTGCGTGGCCGTTTCTACTTCCCGGCTGTGATTAATACCCATGTCCTTGGTATGCATTACCATCCTGTCGCCTTTGCGCTCCGCTCTGTTGCCATATCCTTCTCGCCTTATCAACGGCTCCCTAGGCGGTCTCGCCTTCTTAGCAACGTCGTCATATCGCGCTAATAACGCTAGGAATTCTGGCAGAGCCTTCACGTGATGCGAGATGATTCCCGCGCTAACTTCAGATCCAAAAGTTTTTCCGATGCGGTGGATAAATTCTGCATCTCCCATGGGTGGAGTTAACTCTTTTGCAGCACTGATCTTCGCTATGGCGTATTCCACTCGGTTCAAGTTTCCCTTATCATTAAATGTTCCAGTGTCTAACGCTCTTCTCACTCCCATCTGTCGTTCCTCGCTCCAATAGTGTCCTAAAAATGTGTCCGCGAACGACTCAAAGGTTTCGTACAGGTGTGACGTCGCAGCAAATCACTCGCTTGCCAGCCCTGTCATCCCTTGCCTGACTACCCTCAGTGTTTCCGCGTCAGACAGCTGGTACATTCGTCTATATTCCCCCAACTCCTCCATGTAACGCATCGGCCTTGAGTTCTTCCTTCCGTCGAACGTCGGAGTCCTTAGCTGTATCATTCCCGGTGTCGCCCCTTGACCAATTAACCTCACACATTCCTCTCTCGCCCTTTTCTCTTCGGACGTTTGTATGCTGCATCTCAAGTTATTTTGTTCTGCCTCCAGCTGTTCTACCATTTGATCGCTTGCGTCTATCCTCTCCTTCAGCTCTTGTACTTCTCCGCGTACCTCGTTCTGTTCCTCTTCGATCATTGTTTTGTGTTACAAGGGCTACGTTCCACTCTAACCTCATATTTTCTTCCCTCTGCGCCAGTACTTCTGTAAGCTTCTGTAGTTCCCTTCGTCTATTTTCTTCCCGTTCCTTTTTCTCCGTTTCCTTCTACCTTTTTCTCTCTTCCTCTCGTTCTTGGTCTCTCTTTCTCTGTTCTTTCTTCAATGTCTCTTCTATTTTTCTTGTGCTTCTTTTTCTTTCATCAATTGCTTATCACGCATCTCCCGTTCTTCTCTCAACTGTCTATCCCTTTCTTCTAATTTTTTAACACCTATCTCCTGTTCTTCTATCCATTGTCTAAACAGCGCCCGCATTTCACTTTCTTTGTACTCTTCCGTCTCCATCCTAAACTCGAACGTTTCTACGTCCAAGCCTTTCTTTTCTAGCAGAAATTTCAAACGTTCGTGCAACTTGAATTTCGCCCCCTGTGTTGCTGATCCTCGATCCCTCAGTAATTTTTTTTTTGTAAATCAGCCCTTTTAGTTCGTAAAATATTTTAGTCACTCCTACCGTTTTGAGAGATCCTCTATTTACGCAACTCTATCTCAGGTTTCCCGTGGTCTCTATCTGGACGAGTAGTCGTGCCCTTCACGTTGCGGCGCAAATATATGTAACCTACCTTTCTCTAGTTCATGACCCGTGGTCCTGCTTTACACTTGGGTGATCACAACTCTGGCGATTTCCCCAGGCGATCGTCCATTGCTGAGGCCAACGCCAAGTGGTAGATGGCGGCACTGAATTGTCTTTCTCCCGTCCACTCTGCCCACCGTCCGTTGGGTCGTCTTCCCCCGTTGCTTTGTCGCTCCACCTCTTCCTCACGTACACCTTTCTCTTCTTTATACACTTTTCTTCCTCTTCATCCTTTTTCCGGTTTCATAAAGCGTCTTCTCGTCACTCACTCTCATCAACAACTGCCGCACTTCTTCTTGCTACCTCGCTTCCTTTTTCCATTGTTGGCTCCCATTGTTTTCCCCATTGTTTCGCCGGGTCTACTACCAACCCTAGTTTATGACCCGTGGTCCTGCTTTACACTTGGATGGTCACAACTCTGGCGATTTCCCCAGGCGATCGTCCATTGCTGAGGCCAACGCCAAGTGGTGGATGGCGGCACTGGATTGTCTTGCTCCCGTCCACTTTCTGCCCACCGTCCGTTGGGTCGTCTTCCCCCGTTGCTTTGTCGCTCCACCTCTTCTTCATGTACACCTTTCTCTTCTATATACACTTTTCTTCCTCTTCACTCTTTTCCGGTTTCATAAAGCGTCTTCTCGTCACTCATTCCCCACAACAACTGCCGCACTTCTCCTCGCTACCTCCCTTCATTTTTTCATTGTTGGCCGTCATTGTTTTCCCCATTGTTTCGCCGGGTGTACTGCCAACCCTTTGGCGTGTAACTAACGGGGTACCAACAGTATCGTTGCAACCTAGTATTTTTCAAATTGTATAACGTTAAATTAGACTTCATTTTTATAACTTTAAACTATATTTTATCTGTTTTTGTATGGTGATTTTCTCTTGTGAATATTGCAAGTCAATTGTATTTAAGCTTTGTTTTTCCGATCACCGACATTATTAAAACCTGGCAAATACTGAGAAGCCTATGGCTTAGGACTACAAGGAAACATTATTTTAAAAAAGCGTTCATTGTATTTATCATTATTCATTGTAATCACCATTGTACACGTTATTATGTTTTACTGTAAAGGGTCATTATATGTACACATTTTTATCAATAAATATGCGATATGAAAATATTTCCGAAATGTTTTCAAGAAAAAAACTTGCATTTATGTTTTATTAAATTTAAACAGAATTCTAGAATTAAATCGTTAGCTATGTTATTATTATGTATACTTATTGTATGAGTTGATTCCAAATACAAATTCAACGATATATCCAAGTCATTGAATCTTTAAATTACGTCTCTGGGTGTTTTGAAGGTTTAAAGGGTAATTATATACACAATAACAATGGCTTACAATGGAAAAATGAAGACGCATTTTTGCTATGTCTGTTTGATAAAGTGATAAATTTGATTCATTATAAGTAATACACTTTGTACTTTTCCACAGGATGTATTAGACAGTCTAATTATTATTTACTATGGATACTTTAATACTTCCACAAAGTGAAGCCCGAAACTATAGTGTATTCGAGAAAGTTGAGTTTATATCCCACCAGTTACTTTAAGCGTTCGAATTACACCGCTTAACAGTTGAATTACTTTGAGCAAGATAGTTACCATACTCCCATAGTTAGTGGAGACCATTTTCGATTTTTATATTTTTATTTCATCGACTGTATAAAATATAAAGTAAATATTTTAATATTAATGGCGCCACAATATAGTTACATAGGACACAACTTCTCAGTAATTTAATAAATAAAGCTACCTGTCTTTTTTTGACTCATTTTTTCACGCCATGAGGCTGAAAATATTTCAAAACAGAAGGTTTTCTTGTGATTCTGTAAACATTTCTGCGGTAAGTTATGGATTTATTGTATTAAATAGTTGATAAAATATACAAACTGCTAGTTTTTTGAGGAAATCTAGGTGCTATTAGTTCCTAGGAACTATGTAGGAATGTTGAAAACAATAGATTTCAACATTCTTCCTCTGGATCGCACAGCCGTAATCTATCCCATATTAAACAGCTAATACATTTTCAGGCAAATTCCTGGAAAAGTAGTTCGGCAAAGGCTTAGTATTTTGATATCATTAGAATGATGGGAGTGTTTGAAGTGGAAACTTCTTTTAGCCCGTTGGGCACTTTTGGCATATGTGGGGAAAAAGAGCAAACTCGCGTCACGTACAGTACCGAACTTTTTGCTTCGGCGACGTAGTCCCAATACCGTCGTCAGACGGCAGCACCGCTGTCCTAACAGTGCGTATTGACTGCCACCAGATGGTAGGACAAGCGGGAAAAAGTTAAAGCTCTATATTAGGAAAGTACGGTCAACGTTTGATCTCGGCAAATGCCGACAATCGAGGCTTCTGATTGGTTGCTCTCTATATTTTTGGGCCTACGCGAGTCACGCGAGTGTTTTGTTAGTCAGTTGCCCGTTAGAAAGCATTGGAGTGGCTGTGTTTTCCGTGAAGCAGCGTAGCGTTTTTTTGATATTTGGTTGTCAATATGCCTCAGTGTTGTGCAGTTGGTTGTTCAACGCAGACGAAGAAAGGGACAAAGTTATATCTTATCCCTTTGGGAGCAGGGAATGAAGTAATAAGAAGAAAATGGATGTAAATGATATCCAGAGCTCACTGGTAAGTTCCGAATTGTTAACGATGTTATTGTGAACGAAAGCGCTAAAATTTCATGCCTTTTTATAGGTAACGTATATAGTTTTCGTGCAGTGATTTGGATTTATTGATAAACATCATTTCTTCAGAAACGTGCAAATGCAAACCACGTGAGCAATTAATAGGTATTGTTTTATTTTTGCATAGTTATTGATTGAATTGTGTGCCTTTATTTCTCTCACGCGTGAATAATACAGTGAATGAATGTCACTATTGTTAATGCACTATTTGTGGACAAAAGTGAATATACAAACCGCTTGCTTAATTATGAGGTGTCGTCTATGTGGTGAGTGTAATCAATCCATTCAAAATTGATTTGCTTGCGAAAATATGCCTCCTTATTACACACGAATCACTACATAATCGGCTCTTTAGTGCGAATCAGGAGTTGAACATTTCCAGAGCATTGTTATTTTTATTGTCTTACACCTTGACACATTTCCTCGTGATCCTTAGTTCTGTAACGCCAACTATTCTTATTAAGATCACAATGAGAAACGATTGTCTATGAACGGATGTTGTACTATTACAATAGGCATCAGGGGAGTGGGTTTTTTATCATGTCCACAAAAGCATCTCTTTTCATATGTCTACTGCTGCTTTCATGCAGCTAAGTGCAAATTGATTTTTCCTGGATAATTTGTTTATCTCAGTCGCTATGTATGTTTAACTCCTTAAACGTTTCCTCTCTAGATCTTCACAATGATGTAACTGCAGCAGGGAGTGGATATATCCCTGTTATGCAGTGACCCAGGTGATGCACTCCACCCCTGCTAAGGAGAATGCCACAGAGGAAATTTAGGAAATAAGGAGGGAACTTATGTCATTGAAGAGGGAGATCCGTAAATTTGTGTGTTTGTTGTGTTTTGTGTTGTAAACACATTGTGTGCTTCACTATAAAGGATTGCGTGCCATGATTGCTGTGCTGATGACATTGTGTGCCCCTCACTACATCGCGTTACATATCAAGTGCTATTGAAAACAAGCTCAAACTTAATGAAATTATGGCAATGTTGACTGATTCGTCCAGATGTTGTGATAATGTTCATCGATACCATTCAGGTTCTCGAATTAATACCAAGGCAATTAGAGCTAGCTAATGACCATCTTCAAAGAAAGACCATCTGATAACTTTTAAGTGTGCAAACTATTAACCGCATTAACCCTTCTTCACCTACATTCATTTTTGTTGTGTTTACTGATTTGTATGGTATTACATTATGGAATGGTATTAAAAGTGTGAAAAATGCGTAGTAAGTGTTGGAGAAGACATAACAGCAATCAGTTCGTTGTTTCTACTATTGACAAAATTAAAATATGGAATCTATGTGAATTGAAGTGAAGTTAGTGACTAGTGAATTGCTCTTGTCTTGAAATTGTGGCTGTTTACGTCCCAGTGAAGGGATAAACAGTGTAGTGTTTTATTATTCTTCATTCAGTGAATGTTGCCACCCCAAGTGTCATATTCTTATTTCATTGAATTGTCGTGTCCAATGCGATTTTGTTGAAATAATTAATCCGTATGCGTTTAAGGCAGGTGATGACTAATTAGCAATAGGCAATTGAATTTGTCCTTGGCAGGGATTATTGTGTTATTTTATAGTATCATAAATTGTGAGTGTGGAGTCCAAGTGAAAGGGTGATGTTTTTTTTCTGCTTATGCAATGTAAGTTGTTTCATTATGCTTAATTCACTAAATTTTATCATCTCAAAAGTTATCTTTTCATTTACTCAACTTGATGTCATTACCAAGTACCTATTGTTCCTTTATATTTAGTGCCACAGTACATTTGTCTCTGGAGATAAAGCGGGAATGATTAATCGCTGCCATATATATCTCACGGTACGTAATCATATTATTTTATCTTAGATAATTATATTACATATATTTCATATTATTTGTACTGACGATGTGCCTCAGTTAAACATGGAGTGCTGATCGTGTAAATCCTGTCAAAATGCTCACTTGACTTGACAATGCAAAACGTAAAAATAGGTTAGAGCGTGTTAAATTTATCCGCCGTTGAAAGTCTCATTCCGGTGCGGAGTAAGATCAGTAACGAAGTCAAGGTATCTCAAAATTCATTTCTCTCACAATTATTGTCGCCCGTGTGATAAGCATGTCCGCTCGCAGTACCAGGGCATCTAAGGGAGTTGTGGACGTGAAATTAACCTTAATTGAGAATGATTAAGATAACAGTGACAATACAAGGTTTGTCACCGTCTGTTCTCTATGAGGATTCACTTCATGGTCGAAGAATTGACTTGACGTTTTACTCCTATTGCAGAGAAATATTCTATACCTAGTCGATTTTGATACCTAATTGACAAGTAAGCTAATATTTATGTAGTATTATAACATTTTAAAATGCCATTCCGCCAGTTATCAACGAGAAGTCACTTTACGGGCGAGGAAAATATCGCGATGTTCCACTTGTATTGCAGACGACGCTGTCTGCTGCCGTTTGAGTCGTCTGCTGGGCTCGTATTAAACAGGCCGACTCCCGCATTTTGGAGGATAAACTTGATATGAAAATGATGTGGTATTATAGGCAATTTAATCATTCACAAGTTATCATGGCTCAAATTCGATTAAATATAGTTAATTAATTTTTATCTCGTGAAAACATGTTTAGTCCCTATCTCTCCCATGTTAACAAAGGTCCACGATGGCTAAATGCGCAAAGTTGACCGTACTTTCCAATCAAGCGCTTTAGAAAAAGTGAACCGTTTAAATCGCGTGCCATATTTCCTTGTTCGCATTTTTAACCGAATCTTGAAATTGAAAGGTTATTAGTTACTTTAGTTATTATAAGCCAATATTTTCTTTCCTAGAATTCTGTAGAAATAGTAATGAAATAAGTCATATTATTCATGATAACAAAGAAAATAACATGCGAGAAATTGATGAAATGGTGATTAAAGATGTAACCAATGACGATGAGAATTGTTAATTAGAATATAAATATAACTGACATAAGAAATATAAATGAGTTTTATATTATTCAGACGCATGTACAATACCTTTTTTTCAGATAAATACCTATTTTGTCAGAAAAATAAAATGGTCATTGGAATATTCATTTTATAATACATTATTGTACCTTATTCTCCTTTTTTATTCAGATTTATTTTGGAATATAAATCGGTCAAATAAGTTTTTACTTCCAGCGTGTGGTCCTAAGCATGACCAATTGTTTCTTTATGACGACGTCAAATTTATAACATCCTAGGTGAATTTATTTATCGCTCTAACTACCTTAAATCAGCAACAATTACTCTCCTTTGAAGTCATTATTATCCTCTATTATCTTAAGAGGGTGCTGGACGGTTAAATTTTTGAGCGGTGGAGGCGAGTAAAATTAATAATCTATTATTATGAAACTTGGTAGGCGTATAAATGATACCGCCTTTTAGTAATTGAAATTGTTTATTATGGAAAATTGTTTAAACATTTTATTTTGAAGTTATATTTAAACTAAATAAATGCAAAATTATGAAAACCTGAAATGTCAGTACCTTGAAAATGTTTCCCAAGGTTTATTTAAGAAAAATGAACTTCATACTTTTTATGGTTTTTGTGCCATCTAATAAAAACAATTTAATGAAATAGCGGCCTCGAGGTGCTGCGCCCTAGCGGCAGTAAGAGAACCAACTTGGCATGCGCGATGGCTAAATCCGCCTCATTCTCAAGCCACGCCCCTTTTTGTTTTCGTATGTTGTCTGGTTACTTGGGAAGGGGCGGTAGGGGCTGATGACATTTTTGTTGATCGCGACTGCCGACTATATGAAAGCAATGGTCCTGTCGCTTGCCTTCCGTCACGGGAGACTCGTGGGTTCTCATTCCTGGTAGATCAGTCGCGAGAGCGAACGAGACTCGTCACTCCCGGTGCATCGCATAGGCGATGAGATATCTGAATGCTGCAATATGCGCTCGAGGAATGCACGTTTATAACACGGGGTAGTTGATAAAGTTGCAGCGTCTCGTTAATGCTAGTGGGGAGTGAGTTTCTATCTAACCGCTCGCTTTTCTCCAAGTCCATAATTCAAACGGTGCTCGCGATGGCACACTCCGCTCGGGAGCGACGAGAATGCTTCGATCTCGGCGAGAGCAGACGAGGGTTCGCGACTTTCCATCGCTTTCAGTCTCAAATGCAAGGCAAATCTTTGTCCAGTCAGACCCCGCGACTGCTTGGGAGTAGAGCGAGAGTGAACCGGGTTATGCACGTCTCAACGGCCAACCCGTTCTCGCCCAGACTGGGAAGGCTATTATAACCAAGGTTTTTAATGAATGTTCTTGGCTTTGACATCCTCGCACCCACTTGGCGAGGCAAGTATCGCGGGGTTGTCTCGCAAGGTCGTCTTGCGATACCTGTCTCATAAAATTACTACACTCGGTAGCTTCGCGTGAGTGTGCGGCGGCCTCATCGGCAAACCAACCTACCTCAGGCAGTTTTTAGGCGCGATCAAAGGTTCCCCGCGTTGATTAGTGCGCTGTGTGTACACTGTACAGGTTGTGCCTTGCATTTACCCTTTTCTTATAAGTTTTCCTTTATTTACTACAGAAAGTCCCACTTTTAGGTTCTTCCCTACATTTTCGGTCGCCAAGAGTTGCATTAAAGATCTTTAATTTAAACAATTAAGAAACACAGAATCATTGCCTAGAACACCGACAAGTTGACTCTGCGATCGCTAGAGGTATACCTTTGGAAGATGGCGACAACGGCAATATAATTGATTTGCTAGACTGATACTTCTTGGAACTCCATGATTAAGGTAAAAGAATTCTTTGTTATTTCAATGAGAATATAAGATCTCAATTTTATATTGTTACTGGAATTACAATGAATTCTTTTTTTCTTTCCTATGCTGTGAAAGCATGAGAATTGCTGTCAAAGCCTGAGCGGGCGAGCCGGCGCCAGCGTCATAAAGTTAATCTTCCGAGCTATTGCTACATATTTTATGTTAGGAATGAGAAAAATTATGCGAATTTCACAAAAGTTGGTTTATTCACGACCTGGGTTTCAACATATTATGTCATCTTCAGGTGAAAATACAAAGTTTTAAGTCAATATATATAGAAAGAGTGGAGGAGAATTGGGAGGGGAGGGAGAGGGGTGGTGGTTGGGACTGAGAAGAGATGAGGGATTGGGTAGTGGGAAGGAGAGGGATGGGTGGAAGGAAGGAGTTGAATAGGCTTGGTGGCAATGTAGGGTGGGAAGACGTGTGACTGTGCTTGGAGGTCCGTTGCATCGCAGGTGCGTCATCCTCTTGGGCGTAGGCTCGCTGGTGTCGTCACCACTATCTGGCTTTCCGAGGGTCCTCAGTGAAGTACGGCGGTGGAAGGGGTTGGGAAATGGATCAGCTTCCTCATGGCTGCGTCTGTCTGGTCGCCACGGGATACCTAAGGGATTCAAAGGGGATAGAAAGGAGTGGAGAGTGGAAGGGGAGCGTCTGCTCATTAACCAGGAAGGTCTTTTTTCGGGTTTGTTGGATAATCTCCAAGACTTTGAGGGCGTCTAATCTATGTTCCTTCCCCTCAAAGTGGAGAATATCTGGGGAAAAATCACTGGAATGGCCGCTTTCTAGGAGGTTCCTCGCGAACAATGAATAGTGGTTTCCTCCTTCGAAGCACTTTTTGTGTTCCTTGGCTCTGGTGGCGAGGCTGCGGCTTGTTCTTCCTATGTATCCCACTATTGGTTGCACTTAAGGGAATAAATACCACTTTTCTGCAGGGAGGGTATATTGTCCTTGGCGTTGATTAAATCACCGATCGTAGCCTTGATTCATCATCTAGTTTGATTCTAAATGCGTATTAACAGAACATAATTAAAATAAGAGCTTTTTTATTCCATAATGTCCTTCTTTTATCTGCGTTTCTCAAGATGTACTCCATGATGCCCTAGTTATCGACAAATAACAGGTTGGTATCTGACTTCATTTCAATGGACCTATCAAACATATCATATATAATGGGCTAAATTCCTAGGAATTTACTTGCATCGCTGATACACATTCTTTCTCGAGAAAAAAGAGAAGGAAATTGCAACGATTGCATTTACGCTGGATAATGTACACTTTTCTACGAGGTGCACGTAAGGTACGCAGATGATCCCTCTCAAGGTAAGTATTGCATCGCAGTAAGCAATTTGTCCTTGGAACTTCACATTAAAAGAGAAAAAATCTAGGATTAATTACGAGAAGTGCACATGTGCAGTTTTCACACGTTATATTTTTAATATGCCTCACTGTTGCGTGCTAAATTCTGCTTAGAAACGTTTTACTCGCAAAAAAAAACTTCATTCAACATTGCAATGGTGGAAAATAAGAATGCAAGAAGAACAGCACCATTCAAAAGTATTAGACGGCGGTATCTTTAATGAAGTAAAAATCACATCAGGTGCCCCACATGGAATTGTCATATGCCCACTTCTGTTCCTTTTGTACTTATAAACGATATCGGTGAAAAAGTTGACAGTAGGTTTAGATTATTTTCAGACGACACAGTGGTGTATAGAGAAACGCGTAGTCTTAATGATAAGCAATTAAGCGCTAACTAAGGACCTCGAGTCAATAAAGGAGTGGCGCGTTTGGTGGCAGCCTGAATTAAACATGAGTAAATACGAAACTATGAGTTTTTGGAAACGAAAACTTTCTTCCAATAAGATCTATTTCATATAAAATAACAAATTAGAGACTGTAGAATCGGTTAAATACCTCGGAGTCAAACTGACTAATAATCTTTCGGGGAATAAACATATTCGGGAAATTAGCGGCCAAGCTGATCGATATTTGGGATTTGATAAAAGAGTACTTGGCATGTGCGACGATACAGTTGGGGAAATCAGCAACTTCTCCCTTTCTGAATCCCACTTTGAATACGCTGAAAGTATTTGGGATCCTTATGCATTTTACTCGAAAAAAGAGTATAAATGCATGCAGCGAAGATCGGCCGGATATTTTAAATGCCGTTATAATAATCTCATTAGTGTTACTGACCTTTTGCTGCAACTGGGATGGGAAATTCTTTCAGACCTTCGATTAATATTTAGAGTCAATCTATTATGTACGATCCAAATCGATTAATTCTCTGATAACTCTGATAATATTTACGAAATCCAGCATACTATGGTAGATCAGATCATGAGAATAAACTTATGGAATTGGACTGCAGAATGGGCAGATTTAAAATGTCATTTTTACCACGAACGTTAAGGGACCATAACTGCTGTCAATGTGACTTTCAGTTAGGTTTTTTCGATACGTAGTGTAGGTCTTATTAGTACAAGTACTCCCAAATACTTGCAGCATTATCTGCTACCTAGTACTAACAGCACATCGTTCATGTCGTCCGCATAACTCTTGAGTCTCTGTCCATGTGTGTAGTTGGAAAGTCGGGTTTTGGTATATACTAACGGTTTCTCGAACATTAGGAGCATATCTGTAGTGTAGTGCATGCTTGCGATGCTTCTCCTCATAAAAGGCATAAGCGATTTATGCAAATAAATAATTAGTCCTGGTTACACTAACTTTAGGGTAAATTGCAATGCATATTGTAGAGAACTTACCCCCTGCCACACTCCCTTAAGGTGGCTTGCAGGGTATTTTGTAGATGTAAATGAGAACGTCAAATGGGGGTGAATTAGTGGCCGAACTATTTCAAAATGGGCCGAAGGGCATGGTATGGTTCGAGAGACAACAAAAAGTGCTGTTCGATCGCTTTTCATTTATTCCCTTGAGGAAGTCCCTTGTCATACGCCTCCTTAATCTTTATGCCGGAAATAATTTACAAAGTTGATAACCGTTGAAGAAAAATAATGTTGAATATAGTGTATTTACGAGACATGGACGGATTGCGTGGCTGCGGGATCGTGGTTCTTTGACAACCTTAGGCGACACTAACGCAAAGGGCAAATTGAAATACATTGTCATCTCGTAATACAATTTCTTATTCGTCTTCCTACCGAGTTTTATTTCACCATTCTTGAGATAAAAATTATTTTCCATTACTCCCTAAATCGTGAAGCACCACGTGGCGTAGTGTAAAATTCAACAATGCAAATGTTCATATCGTCATTCAAAAGGTGGGCAAATCGTTTCGAATGTGTACACGTTAGAGAATGTAGTGTGGTCTTTCATTTTGCACAGATTGAAGAATATTTATCTCCCGATTTTCGAAAAAAAAATTGTTCAAAAACATTTGCTTAATCTCATGTGTAAGCCAAAATATATACTTTCTCGGACTTTTGTTTTCAACTTCCCTTAAGAAAGGCATAGTTGTCATCAACAGAGACAGTTAGACCCTCTTTACAACATTTCTGAAATGTGCTCGGAATGGAAGCATCTGTTATTTATTGTTTTAACATATTTGTTTGGCGTGTAATAAAATTTGGGATGTTTGGGAATTTGTAATTATACATGAGGAGTTTTTATCCTCTCCTGAATGAACGATCTAAGGTAGGTTTTATTTTCCTTTTAGATGTCCATTGCGAAAAACCTGAATCGGCAGAATTTATTTTTAAAGAAATAAAGGAAAAGATTAAGCTTCCAATGTTCAGCAGCAGAAATGTTTGGATAGTCATTTTTTCTAGTTCCCGGTTTATAGTTCCCGGTGACAAAATTCAATTATTGCCGATGTACACTATATTAATGAAATGCTTATTTTTGTACATTCAGTAGTTTTCTCATTTCTACGTTTGAAAAATTGAGTACACATGCATTTTCACATTTGTTACTTATGCACGAGTAAGTTACTTCTTCATTGAACTGCAAACAAATGTGTATCAATGGGAAACCATCTTGTTCTTTTATTATCATCATTGTTGACTTTATACTCATAAAGTTTGTCAACATAGGATTCTAGCTTTTTATGCCTGAAAACTGTTATCGCAGTTTGATGGTATATATCTAAAAACTATCAAGGCATTCATTTTTAAAAGTTACTTCTCGCGAACACATTTTTCCACGGAAATGGTCGTATATATATAAGGTCCAATTTTTAGTTAAGAATTTGATATAGGACGTAGGTCGTAGGTCATAGGTTGTAGATCTTAGATCTTAGGTCGTAGGTTGTACCTTATAGGTCGTAGGTTTCTCTTTCAGGTTTGGTTCATTTTTTTAGTAATTATACATGAGGAGTTTTTATCCTCTCCTGAATGAACGATCGAAAGTAGGTTTTATTTTCCTTTTAGATGTCCATTGCGAAAAACCTGAATCGGCAGAATTTATTTTTAAAGAAATAAAGGAAAAGATTAAGCTTCCAATCTTCAGCAGCAGAAAAGTTTGGATAGTCATTTACTGATCCACAAAAGTATTACCTTACGCAATGAAGGTATTATCTGCATTATTTTCGAAAATATGGTAGAAATAGTTTCTGGTGACAATATTTGAAGCAGCTTCAAAGTAAAAATAAATGAAAAAATTCGACTCGAACGGGATAAAAAACCATCACAAAATGTGTATACGGTTAGGTTTCATGCATAGGAACAGATAAATGTGCAAAAGAAGAATTATTTTAAGTTACCTTAACAAAAGAGTGGAAATGGCTAAAATTTTCAGATTGATATTATCGTAATAAGTGCATTTACGGAATAAGGATTACATAAAACGCGTTGAAACTGTAACTGATTCCCAAAAGTATTACCTTACGCATTCTGTGAATACATGAAGGTAATATCTGCATTACGTTTGAAAATATGGTGGAAATAGTTTCTGGTGACAATATTTGAAGCAGCTTCAAAGTAAAAAAAATGATAAACTTCGACTCGAACGGGATAAAAAACAATCACAAAGTTGGTATACGATTGAGATTTATACATAGGAACAGATAAATGTGCATAAGAAGAATTATTTTTTTTTACATTAACAAAAGAGTGGAAATGGCTAAAATTTTCAGATTGGCATTATCGTAATAAGTGCATTTACGGAAAATGTATTTCATAAAACGCATTGAAACTTTCAGAGATCCACAAATGCGTTACTATAAACGTTCTGTGACAAAATAGTGGTTACCTCTATATAACTTATGATGTTATGGAGAACATTGTTTACCCTGACAAAATTCGAAGGAAGCTTAAAACAGGAGAAAACTTCAACTGATATGGGATAAAATATCATTTTAAAATGATATTACGACAAGGATGTATGCCTAGGTAAAGAAAAACGTGCCACGGAAAAAAAATTCTGCCGATTCATGTTTTTCGCAATGGACATCTAAAACGAAAATAAAACCTACTTTCGATCGTTCATTATGAGAGGATAAAAACTCCTCATGTATAATTAATAAAAAAATGAACCAAACCTGAAAGAGAAACCTACGACATATTACGTACAACCTACAACCTACAACCTAAGATCTACAACGTACGACCTACGTCCTATATCTAATTCTTAACCAAACATTATTATCAAGAACCTTATATATATACGGCCATTTCCGTGGAAAAATGTGTTCGCGAGAAGTAACTTTTAAAAATGAATGCCTTGATAGTTTTTAGAATTATACCATCAAACTGCGATTACAGTTTTCAGGCATAAAAAGCTAGAAACCTATGTTGACAAATTTTATGAGTATCAAGTCATTAATGATGATAATAAAAGAACAAGATGGTTTCCCATTAATACACATTTGTTTGCATTTCAATGAAGAACTTACTCGTGCATAGGTTACAAATGTGAGAATGCATGTATACTCAATTTTACGAACGTAGAAATGAGAAAACTACTGAATGTACCAAAATAAGCATTTCAACAATTTAGTGTACATCGGCAATAATTGAATTTTGTCACCGGGAACGATTTTTTTAATATTTTCGTAAGTAATTCAATCAAAACTGGCCAAATTCACGACATCCACTCCTTTCTGAATATTACCAAAAAATTGTCTTCCGTGGCACTTTTCTATACCTAGGCATACATCCCCGTCGTAGTAACATTTAAAAACGGTATTTTATCCCATATCAGTTAAATATTTGTTTTTCTCCTGTTTTAAGCTTCCTTCGAATTTTGTCAGGGTTAACAATGTTCTCCAAAACTTCAAAAGTTATATAGATGTAACCACCATTTTGTCACAGAAGGCTTATAATATTGCGTTTGTATATCTCTGAAAGTTTCAACGCGTTTCTGAAATACTTTTTCCGTAAATGCACTTATTACGATAATGCCAATCTGAAAATTTTAGCCATTTCCAATATTTGTTAAAGTAAGTAAAATAAATTCTTCTTTTGCACATTTATCTGTTCCTATGCATAAAACTCAATCGTATACATATTTTGTGACTGTTTCTTTTCCCGTTCGAGTCCAAGTTTTTCATTTTTTTTTACTTTGAAGCTGCTTCAAATATTGTCACCAGAAACTATTTCCACCATATTTTCGAAAGTAATGCAGATAATACCTTCATTGTTTCACAGAATGCGTAAGGTTATACTTTTGTGGATCAGAAAAGTTTCAACGCGTTTTATGAAACACTTTTTCCGTAAATGCACTTACTAAAAAAATGACTATCCAAACATTTCTGCTGCTGAACATTGGAAGCTTAATCTTTTCCTTGATTTCTTTAAAAATAAATTCTGCCGATTGAGGTTTTTTCGCAATGGACATCTAAAAGGAAAATAAAACCTACTTTCGATCGTTCATTCATGAGAGGATAAAAACTACTCATGTATAATTACTAAAATAAATAAACCAAACCTGAAAGAGAAACCTGCGACCTATAAGGTACAACCTACGACCCAAGATCTACCATTCCCAAGACCCTATATCCAATTCTTAAGTAAAAATTAATATCAAGGACCTTATTTATATACGGCCAATTCCGTGGAAAAATGTGTTCGCGAGAAGTAACTTTTAAAAATGAATGCCTTCATAGTTTTTAGAGATATACCATCAAACTGCGATAACAGTTTTCAGGCATAAATAGCTAGAATCCCATGTTGACAAATTTTATGAGTATAAAGTCAACAATGATGATAATAAAAGAACAAGATGGTTTCCCATTAATACACATTTGTTTGCATTTCAATGAAGAAGTAACTTACTCGTGGATAAGTTACAAATGTAAAAATGCAAAATTTAAAAATAAAGTTCACGACATCCACTCCTTTCTGAATGTTACCAAAAAATTGTTTTCCGTGGCACATTTTTCTAAACCTAGGCATACATCCTCATCGTAGTAACATTTAAAAACGGTATTTTATCCCATATCAGTTGAAGTTTTGTTTTTCTCCTGTTTTAAGCTTCCTTCGAATTTTGTCAGGGTTTACAATGTTCTCCATAACATCAAAAGTTATATAGATGTAACCACCATTATGTCACAGAACGCTTATAGTATTGCGTTTGTATATCTCTGAAATTTTCAACGCGTATTATGGAATACTTTTTCCGTAAATGCACTTATTACGATAATGCTAATCTGAAAATTTTAGCCATTTTCACTCTTTTGTTGATGTAAGTAAAAATAATTCATATTTTGCACATTTATCCGTTCCTTTGCATAAAACTCAATCGTATGCACATTTTGTGATGGTTTTTTATCCCGTTCGAGTCGAAGTTTTTCATTTTTTTTTACTTTGAAGCTGCTTCAAATATTGTCTCCAGAAACTATGTCCACCATATTATTAAAAGTTATGCAGATATTACCTTTATTTTGTCACAGAACGCTTATAGTATTGTGTTTGTGAATCTCTGAAAGTTTCAACGCGTTATATGAAATACTTTTTTCGAAATTGCACTTACTACGATAATGCCAATCTGAAAATTTAAGCCATTTCCACTCTTTTGTTAATGTAATAAAAAATAATTCTTCTTATGCACATTTATCTGTTCGTATGTATAAATCTCAATCGTATACCAACTTTGTGATTGTTTTTTATCCCGTTCGAGTCGAAGTTTTTCATTTTTTTTACTTTGAAGCTGCTTCAAATATTGTCACCAGAAACTATTTCCACCATATTTTCGAAAGTAATGCAGATATTACCTTCATGTATTCATAGAATGCGTAAGGTAATACTTTTGGGAATCAGTTACAGTTTCAACGCGTTTTATGTAATACTTTTACCGTAAATGCACTTATTACGATAATTCCAATCTTAATATTTTAGTTATTTCCACTCTTTTGTTTAGGTAACTTAAAATAATTCTTCTTTTGCACATTTATCTGTTTCTATGCAAGTAACCTAACCGTATACACTTTTTGTGAGGGTTTTTTATCCCGTTCGAGTCGAAGTTTTTCATTTATTTTTACTTTGAAGCTGCTTCAAATATTGTCACCAGAAACTCTTTCCACCATATTTTCGAAAGTAATGCAGATAATACCTTCATTTTTTTACAGAATGCGTAAGATAATACTTTTGTGGATCAGAAAAAGTTTCAACACGTTGTACAAAATACTTTTTCCGTAATTGCACTTACTACAAAAATGACTATCCAAACATTTCTGCTGCTGAAGATTGGAAGCTTAATCTTTTCCTTTATTTCTTTAAAAATAAATTCTGCCGATTCAGGTTTTTTGCAATGGACATCTAAAAGGACAATAAACCCTACTTTCGATTGTTCATTCATGAGAGGATAAAAACTCCTCATGTATAATTACTAAAAAAATGAACCAAACCTGAAAGAGAAACCTAAGACCTATAAGGTACAACCTACGACCTAAGATCTACAACCTACGACCCACGACGCACGACCTACGACCTACGACCTACGACCTACGACCTACGACCTTCGACCTACGTCCTATATCCAATTCTTAACTAAAAAGAAATATCAAGGACCTTAAAGAGGAAACCTGAAAGAGAAACCTACGACCTATAAGGTACATCCTACGACCTAAGATCTAAGATCTACAACCTATGACCTACGACCTACGTCCTATATCCAATTCTTAACAAAAAATTAATATCAAGGACCTTATATATATACGGCCATTTCCGTGGAAAAATGTGTTCGCGAGAAGTAACTTTTAAAAATGAATGCCTTGATAGTTTTTAGAATTATACCATGAAACTGCGATAACAGTTTTCAGGCATAATAGCTAGAAACCTATGTTGACCATTTTTATGAGTGTTAAGTCAACAAAGATGATAATAAAAGAACAAGATGGTTTCCCATTTATACACATTTGTTTGCATTTCAATGAAGAAGTAACTTACTCGTGGATAAGTTACAAATGTGAAAATGCATGTATACTCAATTTTACAAACGTTGAAATGAGAAACCTACTGAATGTACCAAAATAAGCATTTCAATAATTTAGTGTACATATGCAATAATTGAATTTTGTCACCGGGAACAATTTTTTCCATATTTTCGTAAGTAATTCAATCAAAACTGGCCAAATTCACGACATCCACTCCTTTCTGAATGTTACCGAAAAATTGTTTTCCGTGGCACGTTTTTCTATACCTAGGCATACATCCCCATCGTAGTAACATTTAAAAATGATATTTTATCCCATATCAGTTGAAGTTTTGTTTTTTTAATTTTTTTAACTTCCTTCGAAATATGTCAGCGGAAAAAATGTTCTACATAATTTAAAAAGTTAGTGCGATTTAACAGCCGTTTTTTCACAGAGGGCGAAGAGTAATATTTTCGTCAATTACTGAAAGTTTCGTGACTTCAAACGTAATAGTTTGTATTTGAATCACCTTAGAACCAAACTGACAAAATTCACGACATCTACTCTTTTCTGAATGTTACTAAAACTTTTTTCCTCCGTGGCACGTTTTTCTTTACCTAGGCATACATCCCCATCGAAATAACATTTTAACCCTTTCGCGCCGGACGTCGACCATAGCCGACGAGCATTTTCATACGCAAACGACCGAACGTCGGCTATAGCTGGCGTGGGTTTTTCAGCGCAAACGAACGGACGTCGGCTATAGCTGTCGCGGGGGATGGGAAGTGACCGCTGAGGTAGCAATGGTCGGAGGCATTCAGGCCCTGCCTGAGACCCAGCTTAGCGAGACCTTAGAGCTAATCCGCGGCCATTTGGCCCGACCCTCCTTCTCATTTACGATACTCATAATAGCAGGAATCCGTGTTGAAGTGGTTGAATTGTCAATGATTTTTGCAAAGAAAAATTTATCGCAAACTCCAATTTTTTATACCTTGAAATGAATTCTTCGTTTTTTTCTGTGCATAAGCAATTTTTAAATGAAATTTTAGTGTTATTATTAACGGACTTGTGTGAAAGCCTTTGTTCATTTGCGATGAAAAATACGCAAAAAGAGAAATGTTGTCGTTTTATTGTCTATATCGTACGTGTTTGTTACAATCTGAATGCCTATTTACACTATATGTCCTCTATTTTCCGATTCCTTCATTAATCCCCGTAGAAATTAAGCATATTCCGGTATTTTTAGGTAATGTATATTGTAAAAACATACTTTTAACTTCGCCTACGTTGGTCCAAAGCCCGAATGAAAAAGGATGGGAAGTATTATTTGGAGGTTTATTCAAAGAAAATTTAAAGACGTCCTAACTAGCTGTAAAAATGGAAAAGACCTAACTTTGTTATTATTAACGCTATAAAACCGTTTAAAATTCTACAATGCTTAAAAATATGTAAGTTATTCTTGCATAAGTGTAAACTGTTAAAAATCATAGACAATATTTAATTTAAAAAAAGACTGCTAATGCAATGAGTTGACCGTGGACTCCCGCTAAGAAAGGGTTGGAGGGTCGAGTCCAGTGGCCGGGCTAACAGCCGGGCGCCGCGTTAAGTAGGGTCCCAAATCGGAGAGACGAGAGTACCTGGGCCACTCCACCCCAAAAAAGTGCTTCGCAGAGCGAGGTCTAAAATTTTCGCAAGCTAGCCGTAGCACGGAAAACATTTTCCTTTCGTAGTCGCCGGCAGGAAAGGGTTAAAATGATATTTTATCCCAAATCAGTTGAAGTTTAGTTTTTCTCCTCTTTTAAGCTTTCTTCGAATATTGTCAGGGTTAACAATGTTCTCCATAACATCATAAGTTATATAAAGGTAACCACCATTTTGTCACAGAACGTTTATAGTAATGCTTTAGTGGATCTCTGAAAGTTTCAACGCGTTTTCTGAAATACTTTTTCCGTAAATGCACTTATTACGATAATGCCAATCTGAAAATTTTAGCCATTTCCACTCTTTTGTTAATGTAAGTAAAAATAATTCTTCTTTTGCACATTTATCTGTTTCTATGCATAAAACGCAATCGTATACACATTTTTTGATGGTTTTTATCCCGTTCGAGTCGAAGTTTTTCATTTATTTTTACTTTGAAGCTGCTTCAAATATTGTCACCAGAAACTATTTCCACCATATTTTCAAACGTAATGCAGATATTACCTTCATGTTTTCACAGAATTGCGTAAGATAATACTTGTGTGGATCAGTAAATGGTTCAACGCGTTTTATGTAATCCTTATTCCGTAAATGCACTTATTACGATAATATCAATCTGAAAATTTTAGCCATTTCCACTCTTTTGTTAAGGTAACTAAAAATAAATCTTCTTTTGCACATTTATCTGTTCCAATGCATGAAACCTAACCGTATACACATTTTGTGATGGTTTTTTATCCCGTTTGAGTCGAAGTTTTTCATTTATTTTTACTTTGAAGCTGCTTCAAATATTGTTACCAGAAACTATTTCCACCATATTTTCGAAAGTAATGCAGATAATACCTTCATTTTTTCACAGAATTGCGTAAGATAATACTTGTGTGGATCAGTAAAAGTTTCAATACGTTGTACAATATACTTTTTCCGTAATTGCACTTACTCAGAAATGACTATCCAAACATTTCTGCTGCTGAAGATTGGATGCTTAATCTTTTCCTTTATTTCTTTAAAAATAAATTCTGCCGATTCATGTTTTTCGCAATGGATATCTAAAAGGAAAATAAAACCTACTTTCGATCGTTCATTCAGGAGAGGATAAAAACTCTTCATGTATAATTACTAAAACAATGTACCAAACCTGAAAGAGAAACCTACGACCTATAAGGTACATATTACGACCTAAGATCTAAGATGTAGAACCTATGACCTACGACCTACGACCTACGACCTACGACCTACGACCTACGACCTACGACCTACGACCTACGTCCTATATCCAATTCTTAACAAAAAAATAATATCAAGGACCTTATATATATACGGCCATTTCCGAGGAAAAATGTGTTCGCGAGAAGTAACTTTTAAAAATGAATGCCTTGATAGTTTTTAGATATATACCATCAAACTGCGATAACAGTTTTCAGGCATAAATAGCTAGAATCCTATATTGACCAATTTTATGAGTATAAAGTCAACAATGATGATAATAAAAGAACAAGATGGTTTCCCGTTAATACACATTTGTTTGCATTTCAATGAAGAAGTAATTTATAAGGCCGTTTGTTTGCATTGTCTTCTTTGTTTGTATTTACAATTTATTTGTTTGCATTTCAATGAAGAAGTAATTTACTCGTGGATAAGTTACAAATGTAAAAATGCATGTATACTCTATTTTACAAACGTAGAAATGAGAAAACTACTGAATGTACCAAAATAAGCATTTCATTAATTTAGTGTACATCGGCAATAATTGAATTTTGTCACCGGGAACGATTTCTTCCATATTTTCGTAAGTAATTCAATTAAAACTGGCCAAATTCACGACATCCACTCCACTCATGTAATTTTTAAAAATGATATTTTATCCCATATCAGTTGAAGTTTTGTTTTTATATTGTTTTTTACTTCCTTCGAAATTTGTCAGCGGAAACAATGTTCTACATAATTTAAAAGTTAGTGCGATTTAACATCCATTTTTTCACAGAAGGCGAAGAGTAATATTTTCGTCAATCACTGAAAGTTTCGTGTCTTCAAACGTAATATTTTGTACTTGAATCACCTTAGAACCAAACTCACAAAATTCACGACATATACTCTTTTCTGAATGTTACTAAAATTTTTTTCTTCTGTGGCACGTTTTTCTTTACCTAGGCATACATCCCAATCGTAATAACATTTTAAAATGATATTTTATCCCATATCAGTTGAAGTTTTGTTTTTCTCCTGTTTTAAGCTTCCTTCGAATTTTGTCAGGGTTAACAATGTTCTCCATAACATCATAAGTTATATAGAGGTAACCACCATTTTGTCACAGAACGTTTATAGTAATGCTTTTGTGGATCTGTGAAAGATTAAACGTGTTGTATGAAACAATTTTTCCGTAAATGCGCTTACTACGATAATGTCATACTGAAAATTTTAGCCATTTCCACTCTTTTGTTAATGTAACTAAAAATAATTCTTCTTTTGCACATTTATCTGTTCCTATTCTTAAAACTTCGTTGTACTTTATAGGTCTTAGGTTTCTCTTTCAGGTTTGGTTCATTTTTTTAGTAATTATACATGAGGAGTTTTTATCCTCTCCTGAATGAACAATCGAAAGTAGGTTTTATTTATTTTTAAATGTCCATTGCGAAAAACCTGAATCGGCAGAATTTATTTTTAAAGAAATAAAGGAAAAGATTAATCTTCCAATCTTCAGCAGCAGAAATGTTTGGATAGTCTTTTTTATAGTAAGTGCAATTACGGAAAAAGTATTTTGTACAACCTGTTGAAACTTTTACTGATCCACAAAAGTATTACCTTACGCATTCTTTGAAAAAATGAAGGTATTATCTGCATGACGTTTGAAAATATGGTGGAAATAGTTTCTGGTGACAATATTTGAAGCAGCTTCAAAGTAATAATAAATGAAAAACTTCGACTCAAACGGGATAAAAAACCATCACAAAATGTGTATACGGTTAGGTTTCATGCATTGGAACAGATAAATGTGCAAAAGAAGATTTATTTTTAGTTACCTTAACAAAAGAGTGGATATGGCTAAAATTTTCAGATTGGCATTATCGTAATAAGTGCATTTACGGAATAAGGATTACATAAAACGCGTTGAACCATTTACTGATCCACAAAAGTGTTACCTTACGCAATTCTGTGAAAACATGAAGGTAATATCTGCATTACGTTTGAAAATATGGTGGAAATAGTTTCTGGTGACAATATTTGAAGCAGCTTCAAAGTAAAAATAAATGAAAAACTTCGACTCGAACGGGATAAAAACCATCAAAAAATGTGTATACGATTGCGTTTTATGCATAGAAACAGATAAATGTGCAAAAGAAGAATTATTTTTACTTACATTAACAAAAGAGTGGAAATGGCTAAAATTTTCAGATTGATATTATCGTAATAAGTGCATTTACGGAATAAGGATTACATAAAACGCGTTGAACCATTTACTGATCCACAAAAGTATTACCTTACGCAATTCTGTGAAAACATGAAGGTAATATCTGCATAACTTCCAAAATTTTGGTGGAAATAGTTTCTGGTGACAATATTTGAAGTAGCTTCAAAGTAAAAAAAAATGAAAAACTTCTACTCGAACGGGATAAAAAACCATCACAAAATGTGTATACGATTGAGTTTTATGCAAAGGATCAGATAAATGTGCAAAAGAAGAATTATTTTTGCTTACATTAACAAAAGAGTGAAAATGGCTAAAATTTTCAGATTAGCATTATCGTAATAAGTGCATTTACGGAAAAAGTATTCCATAATACGCGTTGAAAATTTCAGAGATATACAAAAGCATTACTTTAAGCGTTCTGTGACTAAATGGTGGTTACATCTATATAACTTTTGAAGTTATGGAGAACATTGTAAACCTTAACAAAATTCGAAGACAGCTTAAAACAGGAGAAAAACCAAACTTCAACTGATATGGGATAAAATTCCGTTTTTAAATGTTACTACGATGGGGATGTATGCCTAGGTATAGAAAAATGTGCCACGGAAAACAATTTTTTGGTAACATTCAGAAAGGAGTGGATGTCGTGAATTTGGCCAGTTTTGATTGATTTATTTAGGAAAATATGGAAGAAATCGCTCCCGGTAACAAAATTCAATTATTGCCAATGTACACTAAATTAATGAAATGCTTATTTTGGTACATTTAGTTGTTTTCTCTTTTCTACGTTTGTAAAATTGAGTATACATGCATTTTCACATTTGTAACTTATCCACGAGTAGGTTACTTCTTCATTGAAAAGCAAACAAATGTGTATAAATGGGAAACCATCTGGTTCTTTTATTATCATCATTGTTGACTTTATACTCATAAAATTTGTCAACATAGGTTTCTATCTTTTTATGCCTGAAAACTGTTAACGCAGTTTGATGGTATAATTCTAAAAACTGTCAAGGTATTCATTTTTAAAAGTTACTTCTCGCGAACACCTTTTTCCACGGAAATGGCCGTATATATTTAAGGTCCTTGATATTACTTTTTAGTTAAGAATTGGATATAGGACGTAGGTCGTAGGTTGTAGGTTGTAGATAATAGGTCGTAGGTTGTACCTTATAGGTCGTAGGTTTCTCTTTCAGGTTTGGTTCATTTTTTTAGTAATTATACATGAGGAATTTAAATCCTCTCCTGAATGAACGATTGAAAGTAGGTTTTATTTTCCTTTTAGATGTCCATTGCGAAAAAACATGAATCGTCAGATTTTATTTTTAAAGAAATCAAGGAAAAGGTTTAGCTTCCAATGTTCAGCAGCAGAAATGTTTGGTTAGTCATTTTTTTAGTAAGTGCAATTACGGAAATAGTGTTTCATAAAACGCGTTGAAACTTTTACTTATCCACAAAAGTATTACCTTACGCATTCTTTGAAAAAATGAAGGTATTATCTGCATTAATTTCGAAAATATGGTGGAAAACGTTTCTGGTGACAATATTTGAAGCAGCTTCAAAGTAAAAATAAATGAAAAACTTCGAATCGAACGGGATAAAAAACCATCACAAAATGTGTATACGGTTAGGTTTCATGCATATAATCAGATTATTGTGCAAAAGAAGAATTATTTTTACTTACTTTAACAAATATTGGAAATGGCTAAAAATTTCAGATTGGCATTATCGTAATAAGTGCATTTACGAAAAAAGTATTCCATTATACGCGTTGAAACGTTCAGAGATATACAAACGCAATACTATAAGGGTTATGTGACAAAATGGTGGTTACATCTATATAACTTTTGATGTAATGGAGAACATTGTTAACCCTGACAAAATTCGAAGGAAGCTTAAAACAGGAGAAAAACAAAACTTCAACTGATATGGGATAAAATATTATTTTAAAATGTTATTACGATGGGGATGTATGCCTTGGTAAAGAAAAACGTGCCACGGAAGAAAAAAATTTTAGAAACATTCAGAAAAGAGTAGATGTCGTGAATTTTGTCAGTTTGGTTCTAAGGTGATTCAAGTACAAACTATTACGTTTTAAGACACGAAACTTTCAGTGACTGACGAAAATATTACTCTTCGCCTTCTGTGAAAAAATGGCTATTAAATCGCACTAACTTTTTAAATTATGTATAACATTGTTTCCGCTGACAAATTTCGAAGGAAGTTAAAAACAATATAAAAACAAAACTTCAACTGATATGGGATAAAATATCATTTTTAAATGTTACTACGATGGGGATGTATGCCTAGGTATAGAAAACAGCCACGGAAAACAATTTTTTGGTAACATTCAGTGGATGTCGTGAATTTGGCCAGTTTTGATTGAATTACTTACGAAAATATGGAAGAAATCGTTCTCGGTGACAAAATTCAATTATTGCCGATGTACACTAAATTAATGAAATGCTTATTTTGGTACATTCAGTAGTTTTCTCATTTCTACGTTTGTAAAATAGAGTATACATGCATTTTTACATTTGTAACTTATCCACGAGTAAATTACTTCTTCATTGAAATGCAAACAAATGTGTATTAACGGGAAACCATCTTGTTCTTTTATTATCATCATTGTTGACTTTATACTCAAAAAATTTGTCAATATAGGATTCTAGCTATTTATGCCTGAAAACTGTTATCGCAGTTTGATAGTATATATCTAAAAACTATCAAGGCATTCATTTTTAAATGTTACTTCTCGCGAACACATTTTTCCTCGGAAATGGCCGTATATATATATGGTCCGTGATATTAATTTTTTGTTAAGAATTGGATATAGGACGTAGGTCGTAGGTCGTAGGTCGTAGGTCGTAGGTCGTAGGTCGTAGAACGTAGGTCGTAGGTCGTAGGTCGTAGGTCATAGGTTGTTGATCTTACATCTTAGGTTGTAGGATGTACCTTATAGGTCGTAGGTTTCTCTTTCAGGTTTGGTACATTGTTTTAGTAATTATACATGAAGAGTTTTTATCCTCTCCTGAATGAACGATCGAAAGTAGGTTTTATTTTCCTTTAAGATATCCATTGCGAAAAACATGAATCGGCAGTATTTATTTTTAAAGAAATAAAGGAAAAGATTAAGCATCCAATCTTCAGCAGCAGAAATGTTTGGATAGTCATTTCTGAGTAAGTGCAATTACGGAAAAAGTATATTGTACAACGTATTGAAACTTTTACTGATCCACACAAGTATTACCTTACGCAATTCTGTGAAAACATGAAGGTTATATCTGCATTACGTTTGAAAATATGGTGGAAATAGTTTCTGGTGACAATATTTGAAGCAGCTTCAAAGTAAAAATAAATGAAAAACTTCGACTCGAACGGGATAAAAACCATCACAAAATGTGTATACGATTGCGTTTTATGCATAGAAACAGATAAATGTGCAAAAGAAGAATTATTTTTTCTTACTTTAACAATTATTGGAAATGGCTAAAGTTTTCAGATTGGCATTATCGTAATAAGTGCATTTACGGAAAAAGTATTTCAGGAAACGCGTTAACACTTTCAGAGATATACAAACGCAATACTATAGGCGTTCTGTGACAAAATGGTGGTTACATCTATATAACGTTTGAAGTTTTGGAGAACATAGTTAACCCTGACAAAATTCGAAGGAAGCTTAAAACAAGAGAAAAACAAAACTTCAACTGATATGGGATAAAATACCGTTTTTAAATGTTACTACGACGGGGATGTATGCCTAAGTAAATAAAAGTGCCACGGAAGACAATTTTTTGGAAACATTCAGAAAGGAGTGGATGTCGTGAATTTTGTCAGTTTGGTTCTAAGGTGATTCAAGTACAAACTATTACGTTTAAAGACACGAAACTTTCAGTGATTGACGAAAATATTATTCTTCGCCTTCTGTGAAAAAATGGCTGTTAAATCTCACTAACGTTTTAAATTATGTAGAACATTATTTCCGCTGACAAATTTCGAAGGAAGTTAAAAACAATATAAAAACTAAACTTCAACTGATATGGGATAAAATATCATTTTTAAATGTTACTACGATGGGGATGTATGCCTAGGTATAGAAAAACGTGCCACGGAAAACAATTTTTTGGTAACATTCAGTGGATGTCGTGAATTTGGCCAGTTTTGATTGAATTACTTACGAAAATATGGAAGAAATCGTTCCCGGTGACAAAATTCAATTATTGCCGATGTACACTAAATTAATGAAATGCTTATTTTGGTACATTCAGTAGTTTTCTCATTTCTACGTTTGTAAAATAGAGTATACATGCATTTTTACATTTGTAACTTATCCACGAGTAAATTACTTCTTCATTGAAATGCAAACAAATATATTGTAAATACAAACAAAGAAGACAATGCCAACAAACGGCCTTATAAATTACTTCTTCAATGAAGTGCAAACAAATGTGTATTAACGGGAAACCATCTTGTTCTTTTATTATCATCATTGTTGACTTTATACTCATAAAATTGGTCAATATAGGATTCTAGCTATTTATGCCTGAAAACTGTTATCGCAGTTTGATGGTATATATCTAAAAACTATCAAGGCATTCATTTATAAAAGTTACTTCTCGCGAACACATTTTTCCTCGGAAATGGCCGTATATATATAAGGTCCTTGATATTAATTTTTTGTTAAGAATTGGATATAGGACGTAGGTCGTAGGTCGTAGGTCGTAGGTCGTAGGTCGTAGGTCGTAGGTCGTAGGTCGTAGGTCGTAGGTCGTAGGTCGTAGGTCGTAGGTCGTAGGTCGTAGGTCATAGGTTGTATATCTTAGATCTTAGGTCATAGGATGTACCTTATAGGTCGTAGGTTTCTCTTTCAGGTTTGGTACATTGTTTTAGTAATTATACATGAAGAGTTTTTATCCTCTCCTGAATGAACGATCGAAAGTAGGTTTTATTTTCCTTTTAGATATCCATTGCGAAAAACATGAATCGGCAGTATTTATTTTTAAAGAAATAAAGGAAAAGATTAAGCATCCAATCTTCAGCAGCAGAAATGTTTGGATAGTCATTTCTGAGTAAGTGCAATTACGGAAAAATTATATTGTACAACGTATTGAAACTTTTACTGATCCACACAAGTGTTACCTTACGCAATTCTGTGAAAACATGAAGGTATTATCTGCATTACGTTTGAAAATATGGTGGAAATAGTTTCTGGTGACAATATTTGAAGCAGCTTCAAAGTAAAAATAAATGAAAAACTTCGACTCGAACGGAATAAAAACCATCACAAAATGTGTATACGGTTAGGTTTCATGCATAAGAACAGATAAATGTGCAAAAGAAGAATTATTTTTACTTACTTTAACAATTATTGGAAATGGCTAAAGTTTTCAGATTGGCATTATCGTAATGAGTGCATTTACGGAAAAAGTATTTCAGGAAACGCGTTAACACTTTCAGAGATATACAAACGCAATACTATAGGCGTTCTGTGACAAAATGGTGGTTACATCTATATAACGTTTGAAGTTTTGGAGAACATTGTTAACCCTGACAAAATTCTAAAGAAGCTTAAAACAAGAGAAAAACAAAACTTCAAATGATATGGGATAAAATACCGTTTTTAAATGTTACTACGACGGGGATGTATGCCTAGGTAAAGAAAAGTGCCACGGAAGACAATTTTTTGGTAACATTCAGAAAGGAGTGGAATGTCGTGAATTTGGCCAGTTTTGATTGAAATACTTACGAAAATATGGAAGAAATCGTTCCCGGTGACAAAATTCAATTATTGCCGATGTACACTAAATTGTTGAAATGCTTATTTTGGTACATTCAGTAGTTTTCTCATTTCTACGTTCGTAAAATTGAGTATACATGCATTTTCACATTTGTTACTTATGCACGAGTAAGAAACTTCTTCATTGAAATGCAAACAAATGTGTATATATGGGAAAATATCTTGTTCTTTTATTATCATCATTATTGACTTTATACTCATAAAATTTGTCAACATAGGATTCTAGCTATTTATGCCTGAAAACTGTTATCGCAGTTTGATGGTATAATTCTGAAAACTATCAAGGCATTCATTTTTAAAAGTTACTTCTCGCGAACACTATTTTCCACGGAAATGGCCGTATATATATACGGTTCTTGATATTAATGTTTGGTTAAGAATTAAATATAGGACGTAGGTCGTAGGTTGTAGATCGTAGGTCGTAGGTTGTACGTAATAGGTCGTAGGTTTCTCTTTCAGGTTTGGTTTTTTTTTTAGTAATTATACATGAGGAGTTTATATCCTCTCCTGAATGAACGATCGAAAGTAGGTTTTATTTTCCTTTTAGATGTCCATTGCGAAAAACATGAATCGGCAGAATTTATTTTTAAAGAAATAAAGGAAAAGATTAAGCTTCAAATGTTCAGCAGAAGAAATGTTTGGATAGTCATTTTTTTAGTACGCGCATTTACGGAAATAGTGTTTCATACAACGCGTTGAAACTTTTACTGATCCACAAAAGTATTACCTTACGCATTCTGTGAAACAATGAAGGTATTATCTGCATCACTTTCGAAAATATGGTGGAAAACGTTTCTGGTGACAATATTTGAAGCAGTTTCAAAGTAAAAATAAATGAAAAACTTCGAATCGAACGGGATAAAAAACCATCACAAAATGTGTATACGGTTAGGTTTCATGCATAGAATCAGATTATTGTGCAAAAGAAGAATTATTTTTACTTACTTAACAAATATTGGAAATGGCTAAAAATTTTAGATTGGCATTATCGTAATAAGTGCATTTACGGAAAAAGTATTCCATAATACACGTTGAAACTTTCAAAGATATACAAACGCAATACTATAAGGGTTCTGTGACAAAATGGTGGTTACATCTATATAACTTTTGATGTAATGGAGAACATTGTTAACCCTGACAACATTCAAAGGAAGCTTAAAACAGGAGAAAAACAAAACTTCAACTGATATGGGATAAAATATTATTTTAAAATGTTATTACGATGGGGATGTATGCCTTGGTAAAGAAAAACGTGCCACGGAAGAAAAAATTTTTAGTAACATTCAGAAAAGAGTAGATGTCGTGAATTTTGTCAGTTTGGTTCTAAGGTGATTCAAGTACAAACTATTACGTTTAAAGACACGAAACTTTCAGTGATTGACGAAAATATTATTCTTCGCCTTCTGTGAAAAAATGGCTGTTAAATCTCACTAACGTTTTAAATTATGTAGAACATTGTTTCCGCTGACAAATTTCGAAGGAAGTTAAAAACAATATAAAAACTAAACTTCAACTGATATGGGATAAAATATCATTTTTAAATGTTACTACGATGGGGATGTATGCCTAGGTATAGAAAAACGTGCCACGGAAAACAATTTTTGGTAACATTCAGAAAAGAGTGGATGTCGTGAATTTGGCCAGTTTTGATTGAATTACTTACGAAAATATGGAATAAATCGTTCCCGGTGACAAAATTCAATTATTGCCGATGTACACTAAATTAATGAAATGCCTATTTTGGTACATTCAGTAGTTTTCTCATTTCTACGTTTGTAAAATAGAGTATACATGCATTTTTACATTTGTAACTTATCCACGAGTAAATTACTTCTTCATTGAAATGCAAACAAATATATTGTAAATACAAACAAAGAAGACAATGCAAACAAACGGCCTTATAAATTACTTCTTCATTGAAATGCAAACAAATGTGTATTAACGGGAAACCATCTTGTTCTTTTATTATCATCATTGTTGACTTTATACTCATAAAATTGGTCAATATAGGATTCTAGCTATTTATGCCTGAAAACTGTTATCGCAGTTTGATGGTATATATCTAAAAACTATCAAAGCATTCATTTTTAAAAGTTACTTCTCGCGAACACATTTTTCCTCGGAAATGGCCGTATATATATAAGGTCCTTGATATTAATTTTTTGTTAAGAATTGGATATAGGACGTAGGTCGTAGGTCGTAGGTCGTAGGTCGTAGGTCGTAGGTCGTAGGTCATAGGCTCTAAATCTTAGATCTTAGGTCGTAGGATGTACCTTAGAGGTCGTAGGTTTCTCTTTCAAGTTTAGTACATTGTTATAGTAATTATACAATAATTATACATCTATATAACGTTTGAAGTTTTGGAGAACATTGTTAACCCTGACAAAATTCGAAGGAAGCTTAAAACAAGAGAAAAACAAAACTTCAAATGATATGGGATAAAATACCGTTTTTAAATGTTACTACGACGGGGATGTATGCCTAGGTAAAGAAAAGTGCCACGGAAGACAATTTTTTGGTAACATTCAGAAAGGAGTGGAATGTCGTGAATTTGGCCAGTTTTGATTGAATTACTTACGAAAATATGGAATAAATCGTTCCCGGTGACAAAATTCAATTATTGCCGATGTACACTAAATTGTTGAAATGCTTATTTTGGTACATTCAGTAGTTTTCTCATTTCTACGTTCGTAAAATTGAGTATACATGCATTTTCACATTTGTTACTTATGCACGAGTAAGTAACTTCTTCATTGAAATGCAAACAAATGTGTATATATGGGAAAATATCTTGTTCTTTTATTATCATCATTATTGACTTTATACTCATAAAATTTGTCAACATAGGATTCTAGCTATTTATGCCTGAAAACTGGTATCGCAGTTTGATGGTATAATTCTAAAAACTATCAAGGCATTCATTTTTAAAAGTAACTTCTCGCGAACACTATTTTCCACGGAAATGGCCGTATATATATACGGTTCTTGATATTAATGTTTGGTTAAGAATTAAATATAGGACGTAGGTCGTAGGTTGTAGATCGTAGGTCGTAGGTTGTACGTAATAGGTCGTAGGTTTCTCTTTCAGGTTTGGTTTTTTTTTTTAGTAATTATACATGAGGAGTTTATATCCTCTCCCGAATGAACGATCGAAAGTAGGTTTTATTTTCCTTTTAGATGTCCATTGCGAAAAACATGAATCGGCAGAATTTATTTTTAAAGAAATAAAGGAAAAGATTAAGCTTCAAATGTTCAGCAGCAGAAATGTTTGGATAGTCATTTTTTTAGTACGCGCATTTACGGAAATAGTGTTTCATACAACGCGTTGAAACTTTTACTGATCCACAAAAGTATTACCTTACGCATTCTGTGAAACAATGAAGGTATTATCTGCATCACTTTCGAAAATATGGTGGAAAACGTTTCTGGTGACAATATTTGAAGCAGCTTCAAAGTAAAAATAAATGAAAAACTTCGAATCGAACGGGATAAAAAACCATCACAAAATGTGTATACGGTTAGGTTTCATGCATAGAATCAGATTATTGTGCAAAAGAAGAATTATTTTTACTTACTTAACAAATATTGGAAATGGCTAAAAATTTTAGATTGGCATTATCGTAATAAGTGCATTTACGGAAAAAGTATTCCATAATACACGTTGAAACTGTCAAAGATATACAAACGCAATACTATAAGGGTTCTGTGACAAAATGGTGGTTACATCTATATAACTTTTGATGTAATGGAGAACATTGTTAACCCTGACAACATTCAAAGGAAGCTTAAAACAGGAGAAAAACAAAACTTCAACTGATATGGGATAAAATATTATTTTAAAATGTTATTACGATGGGGATGTATGCCTTGGTAAAGAAAAACGTGCCACGGAAAAAAAATTTTTAGTAACATTCAGAAAAGAGTAGATGTCGTGAATTTTGTCAGTTTGGTTCTAAGGTGATTCAAGTACAAACTATTAAGTTTAAAGACACGAAACTTTCAGTGATTGACGAAAATATTATTCTTCGCCTTCTGTGAAAAAATGGCTGTTAAATCTCACTAACGTTTTAAATTATGTAGAACATTGTTTCCGCTGACAAATTTCGAAGGAAGTTAAAAACAATATAAAAACTAAACTTCAACTGATATGGGATAAAATATCATTTTTAAATGTTACTACGATGGGGATGTATGCCTAGGTATAGAAAAACGTGCCACGGAAAACAATTTTTGGTAACATTCAGGAAAAAGTGGATGTCGTGAATTTGGCCAGTTTTGATTGAATTACTTACGAAAATATGGAATAAATCGTTCCCGGTGACAAAATTCAATTATTGCCGATGCACACTAAATTAATGAAATGCCTATTTTGGTACATTCAGTAGTTTTCTCATTTCTACGTTTGTAAAATAGAGTATACATGCATTTTTACATTTGTAACTTATCCACGAGTAAATTACTTCTTCATTGAAATGCAAACAAATATATTGTAAATACAAACAAAGAAGACAATGCAAACAAACGGCCTTATAAATTACTTCTTCATTGAAATGCAAACAAATGTGTATTAACGGGAAACCATCTTGTTCTTTTATTATCATCATTGTTGACTTTATACTCATAAAATTGGTCAATATAGGATTCTAGCTATTTATGCCTGAAAACTGTTATCGCAGTTTGATGGTATATATCTAAAAACTATCAAGGCATTCATTTTTAAAAGTTACTTCTCGCGAACACATTTTTCCTCGGAAATGGCCGTATATATATAAGGTCCTTGATATTAATTTTTTGTTAAGAATTGGATATAGGACGTAGGTCGTAGGTCGTAGGTCGTAGGTCGTAGGTCGTAGGTCGTAGGTCGTAGGTCGTAGGTCGTAGGTCGTAGGTCATAGGCTCTAAATCTTAGATCTTAGGTCGACGTACCTTAGAGGTCGTAGGTTTCTCTTTCAGGTTTGGTACATTGTTTTAGTAATTATACAAGAAGGGTTTTTATCCTCTCCTGAATGAACGATCGAAAGTAGGTTTTATTTTCCTTTTAGATATCCATTGCGAAAAACATGAATCGGCAGAATTTATTTTTAAAGAAATAAAGGAAAAGATTAAGCATGCAATCTTCAGCAGCAGAAATGTTTGGATAGTCATTTCTGAGTAAGTGCAATTACGGAAAAAGTATATTGTACAACGTATTGAAACTTTTACTGATCCACACAAGTATTACCTTACGCAATTCTGTGAAAACATGAAGGTAATATCTGCATTACGTTTGAAAATATGGTGGAAATAGTTTCTGGTGACAATATTTGAAGCAGCTTCAAAGTAAAAATAAATGAAAAACTTCGACTCGAACGGGATAAAAACCATCAAAAAATGTGTATACGATTGCGTTTTATGCATAGAAACAGATAAATGTGCAAAAGAAGAATTATTTTTACTTACATTAACAAAAGAGTGGAAATGGCTAAAATTTTCAGATTGGCATTATCGTAATAAGTGCATTTACGGAAAAAGTATTTCAGAAAACGCGTTGAAACTTTCAGAGATCCACTAAAGCATTACTATAAACGTTCTGTGACAAAATGGTGGTTACCTTTATATAACTTATGATGTTATGGAGAACATTGTTAACCCTGACAATATTCGAAGAAAGCTTAAAAGAGGAGAAAAACAAAACTTCAACTGATATGGTATAAAATTTCATTTAAAAATGTTATTACGATGGGGATGTATTCCTAGGTAAAGAAAAACGTGCCACAGAAGAAAAAATTTTTAGTAACATTCAGAAAAGAGTAGATGTCGTGAATTTTGTCAGTTTGGTTCTAAGGTGATTCAAGTACAAACTATTACGTTTGAAGACACGAAACTTTCAGTGATTGACGAAAATTCTAATCTTCGCCTACTGTGAAATAATGGCTGTTAACTCGCACTAACTTTTTAAATTATGTAGAACATTGTTTCCGCTGACATATTTCGAAGGAAGTTAAAAAAATTAAAAAAACAAAACTTCAACTGATATGGGATAAAATATCATTTTTAAATGTTACTACGATGGGGATGTATGCCTAGGTATAGAAAAACGTGCCACGGAAAACAATTTTTCGGTAACATTCAGAAAGGAGTGGATGTCGTGAATTTGGCCAGTTTTGATTGAATTACTTACTTTCCTTTTAGATGTCCATTGCGAAAAACCTGAATCGGCAGAATTTATTTTTAAAGATATAAAGGAAAAGATTAAGCTTCCAATGTTCAGCAGCAGAAATGTTTGGATAGTAATTTTTGTAGTAAGTGCAATTACGGTGTGCAAACACTGTGTGCAAATATAATAATAGTGCAAAAAGTATTTTGTACAAAGTGTTGAAACTTTTACTGATGCACAAAAGTATTACCTTACACATTCTGTGAAAAAATGAAGGTATTATCTGCCTTACTTTCGAAAATATGGTGGAAATAGTTTCTGGTGACAATATTTGAAGCAGCTTCAAAGTAAAATAAAATGAAAAACTTTGACTCGAACGGGATAAAGAACCATCACAAAATGTGTGTACGGTTAGGTTTCATGCATAGGAACAGATAAATGTGCAAAAGAAGAATTATTTTTAGTTACCTTAACAAAAGAGTGGAAATGGCTAAAAGTTTCAGATTGACATTATCGTAATAAGTGCATTTACGGAAAAAGTATTACATAAAACGCGTTGAAACGTTTACTGATCCACAAAAGTATTACCTTACGCATTCTGTGAAAACTTGAAGGTAATATCTATATTAAGTTTGAAAATATGGTGGAAATATTTTCTGGTGACAATATTTGAATCAGCTTCAAAGTAAAAAAAAAATGAAAAACTTCGACTCGAACGGGATAAAAAACAATCACAAAATGTGTATACGATTGAGTATTATACATAGGAATAGAGAAATGTGCATAAGAAGAATTATTTTTAATTAAATTAACAAAAGAGTGGAAATGGCTAACATTTTTAGAATGGCATTATCGTAATAAGTGCATTTACGGAATAAGAATTTCATAAACACGTTGAAACGTTTTCTGATTAACATAAGTATTACGTTACAAATTCTGTAAAGATATGAACTCAATATCTGCATTTTTTTCGAAAATATGGTGGAAATAGTTTCTGGTGGCAATATTTGAAGCACCTTCAAAGTAAAAAAAAATGAAAAACATCGACTCGAACGATAACAAACCATCACAAAATGTGTATACGGTTAAGTTTCATGCATAAAAATAGATAAATGGTCAAAAGAAGAATTATTTTTAGGTACATTAACAATAGAGTGGAAATGGCTAAAATTTTCAGTATGGCATTATCGTAGTAAGCGCATTTACGGAAAAAGAATTTTTTATTACGCGTTTAAACTTTCACAGATCAACAAAAGCTTTACTATAGGCGTTCTGTGAAAACATGGTGGTAACATCTCAAAATTTTTTGATGTTATGGAGAACAATGTTTTTCCTGACAAATTTCGAAGGATGCTTAAAACAGGAGAAAAACAAAACTTCAACTGATATGGGATATAATACCGTTTTAATATTTTACTACGATGGGGATGTATGCCTAGGTAAAGAAAATCGTGCCACGTAACACAAATTTTTGGTAACATTCAGAAAAGACTGTATGTCGTGAATTTTTTCGGTTTGGTTCTAAGGTGATTCAAGTACAAACTATAACGTTTGAAGCCACGAAACTTTAAGTGATTGACGATGGTATTACTCTTCGCCTTCTGTGAAAAAATAAAAGTTACATCTTAATAACTTTTGTAATTATGTAGAACATTGTTTCCGCTGACAAATTTCGAAGAAAGTTAAAAACAGGATAAAAACAAAACTTCAACTGATATGGGATAAAATACCGTTTTAAAATGTTACTACGATGATATGTATGCCCAAGTATAGAAAAATGTGCCACGGAAGACAATTTTTTGGTAACATTCAGAAAAGAGTGGATGTCGTGATTTTGGCCAGTTTCGAATAAATTACTTACAAAAATATGGAAGAAATCGATCCCGGTGACAAAATTCAATTATTGCCGATGTACACTAAATTATTGAAATGCTTATTTTGGTAAATTCAGTAGTTTTCTCATTTCTACGTTTGTAAAATTGAGTATACATGCATTTTCATATTTGTAACATATCCACAAGTAAGTTACTTCTTCATTGAAATGCAAACAAATGTGTATAAATGGGAAACCATCTTGTTCACTTATTATTTTCATTGTTATTGACTTTCTACTTATAAAATTTGTCAACATAGGTCTTTTGCTATTAATGCCTGAAAACTGTTATCGCAATTTGATGGTATAATTCTAAAAAATATCAAGGCATTCATTTTTAAAAGTTACTTCTCGCGAACACATTTTCCCACGGAAATGGCCGTATATATATAAGGTACTTGATATTAACTTTTAGTTACGAAATGGATATAGGACGTAGGTCGTAGGTTGTAGATCTTAGGTCGTTGGTTGTAGATCTTAGGTCGTAGGTTGCACCTTATAGGTCGTAGGTTTCTCTTTCAGGTTTGGTTCATTTTTTTAGTATTTATACATGAGGAGTTTTTATCCTCTCCTAAATGAACGATCGAAAGAAGGTTTTATCTTCCTTTCAGATGTCTGTTGCGAAAAACCTGAATCGACAGAATTTATTTTTAAAGAAATAAAGGAAAAGATTAAGCTTCCAATCTTCAGCAGCAGAAATGTTTGGATAGTCATTTTTGTAGTAAGTGCATTTACGGAAAAAGTATTTCGAACATCGCCTTGAGACTTTTACTGATTCAAAATAGTTTAACCTCACGCATTCTGTGAAAACATGAAGGTAATATCTGCATTATGTTTTAAAATATGGTGGAAATAGTTTCTGGTGACAATATTTGAAGCAGCTTCAAAGTAAAAAAAAATGAAAAACTTGGACTCGAACGGGAAAAGAAACAGTCACAAAATATGTATACGATTGAGTTTTATGCATAGGAACAGATAAATGTGCAAAAGAAGAATTATTTTTACTTACATTAACAAAAGAGTGAAAATGGCTAAAATTTTCAGATTGGCATTATCGTAATAAGTGCATTTACGGTAAAGGTATTTCATAAAACGCGTTGGAACTTTCAAGGATATACAAACGCAATACAATAAGCGTTCTATGACAAAATGGTGGTTACATCTATATAACTTTTGAAGTAATGGAGAACATTGTTAACCCTGACAAAATTCGTTGGAAGCTTAAAACAAGAGAAAAACAAAACTATATCTGATATGGGATAAAATACCGTTTTTAAATGTTAATACGATGGGGATGTACGCCTAGGTATAGAAAAATGTGCCACGGTGACAATTTTTTGGTAACATTCAGAAAAGAGTGGTTGTCGTGAATTTGTCCAGTTTTGATTGAATTACATACGAAAATATGAAAGAAATCGTTCCCGGTGACAAAATTCAATTATTGCCAATGTACACTAAATTAATGAAATGCTTATTTTGGTACATTCAGTAGTTTTCTCATTTCTACGTTTGTATAATTGAGTATACATTTATTTTCACATTTGTAACTTATTCAAGAGTAAGTTACTTCTTCATTGAAATGCAAACAAATGTGTTTAAATGGGAAACCATCTTGTTCACTTATTAAAACTTCGAAAAACTTCGACTCAAACGGGATAAAAAACCATCACAAAATGTGTATACGGTTGAGTTTTATGCATAGGAACAGATAAATTTGCAAAAATGAATTTTTTTTAGTTACATTCACAAAAGAGTGGAAATGGCTAAAATTTTCAGATTGGCATTCATCTACATCTACATCTACAAAATAAATTGCAAGCCACCTCAGGGGTGTGTGGCAGGGGGTGAGTAATCACCAACATGCATTAGACTATACCCTAAAGTTAGTGTAACTACGACTAATTATGAATTACCATAAATCGCTAATGCTTGTCATTTGGTGAGTCCTCACAAGCATGCAACACTACACTACATACGTCATCAAAATAGAGAGTGTTCGTCAATATAAATGCATTCTACAACTACACAGATGGACAGGGACTGAGAACAGAAATTATCATAATCGTCGTGAATTTGGCCAGTTTGGATTGATAAATTACAAAAATATGGAAGAAATCGTTCCCGGTGACAAAATTCAATTATTGCCGATGTACACTAAATTATTGAAATGCTTATTTTGGTACATTCAGTAGTTTTCTCATTTCTACGTTTGTAAAATTGAGTATATATGCATTTTCACAATTGTAACTTATGCACGAGTAAGTTACTTCTTCATTGAAATGCAAACAAATGTGTATAAATGGGAAACCATCTTGTTCACTTATTATTATCATTATTGACTTTATGCTCATAAAATTTGTCAACAAAGGTTTCTAGCTATTTATGCCTGAAAAATGTTATCGCAGTTTGATGGTATAATTCTAAAAACTATCAAAGCATTCATTTTTAAAAGTTAATTCTCGCGAACACATTTTTCCACGGAAATGGCCGTATATATAAGGTCCTTGATATTAATTTTTAGTTAGCAATTGGATATAGGACGTAGGTCGTAGGTCGTAGGTTGTAGAGCTTAGGTCGTAGGTTGTAGATCTTAGGTCGTAGGTTGTACCTTATAGGTCGTAGGTTTCTCTTTCAGGTTTGGTCAATTTTTTTAGTAATTATACATGAGGAGTTTTTATCCTCTCTTGAATGAACGATCGAAAGTAGGTTTTATTTTCCTTTTTGATGTCCATTGCGAAAAACCTGAATCGGCAGAATTTATTTTTAAAGAAATAAAGGAAAAGATTAAGCTTCCAATCTTCAGCATCAGTAATGTTTGGATAATCATTTTTGTAGTAAGTGCATTTACGGAAAAAGCATTTCATACATCGCGTTGAAACTTTTACTATACCACAAAAGTTATATCTTACGCATTCTGTGAAAGAATGAAGGTATTGTCTGCATTACTTTCAAAAATATGGTGGAAAAAGTTTCTGGTGACAATATTTGAAGCAGCTTAGAGGTAAAAATAAATGAAAAACTTCGACTCGAACGGGATAAAAAACCATCACAAAATGTGTATACGATTGAGTTTTAAGCATAGGAACAGATAAATATGCAAAAGAAGTATTATTTTTAGTTACATTAACAAAAGAGTGGAATTGGCTAAAATTTTCAGATTGACATAGTCGTAATAAGTGCATTTACGGAAAGAGTATTTCATAAAACGCGTTGAAACTTTCACAGATCTACAAAAGCATTACTTTAAGCGTTCTGTGACTAAATGGTTGGTTCATATATATAACTTTTGAAGTTATGGAGAACATTGTTAACCCTGACAAAATTAGAAGGAAGCTTAAAACAGGAGAAAAACAAAACTTCAACTGATATGGGATAAAATACCGTTTTAAAATGTTATTACGATGGGGTTGTATGCCTTGGTAAAGTAAAATGTGCCACGGAAGACAAATGTTTGGTAACATTCAGAAAAGAGTGGATGTTCTGAATTTTGTCAGTTTGGTTCTAAGGTGATTCAAGTAAAAAGAATTACGTTTGAAGCGACGAAACTTTCAGTGATTGACGAAGGGATTACTCTTCGCCTTCAGTGATCAAATTGCTGTTACATCTCAATAACTTTTGAAATTATGTAGAACATTGCTTCCGCTGACATATTTCGAAGGAAGCTTAAAACAGGAGAAAAACTAAACTTCAACTGATATGGGATAAAAAACCTTTTTAAAATGTTACTACGATGGGGATGTATGCCTAGGTATAGAAAAATGTGCCTCGGAAGACAAATTTTTGGTAACATTCAGAAAAGAGTGGATGTCATGAATTTGGCCAGATTTGATTAATAAATTACGAAAATAGGGAAGAAATCGTTCCTGGTGACAAAATTCAATTATTGCCGATGTACACTAAATTATTGAAATGCTTATTTTGGTACATTCAGTAGTTTTCTCATTTCTACGTTTGTAAAATTGAGTATATATGCATTTTCACAATTGTAACTTATGCACGAGTAAGTTACTTCTTCATTGAAATGCAAACAAATGTGTATAAATGGGAAACCATCTTGTTCACTTATTATTATCATTATTGACTTTATGCTCATAAAATTTGTCAACATAGGTTTCTAGCTATGTTGTCTATATATAGAGAAAACTGAGAGAATATCGTAATAAGTGCATTTCCGGGAAAAGTATTTCAAAAAACGCGTTGAAACTTTCACAGCTCCACAAAAGCATTACCTTAAGCGTTCTGTGACAAAATGTTGGTTACATCTCAATAACTTTTGATGTTATGGAAAACATTGTTTACCCTGACAAATTTCGAAGGAAGCTTAAAACAGGAGAAAAACAAACCTTCAACTGATATGCGAGAAAATACCGTTTTAAAATGTTACTACGATGGGGATGCATGCCTAGGTAAAGAAAAATGTGCCACGGAAAACATATGTTTGGTAACATTCAGAAAACAGTGGATGTCGTGAATTTTGTCAGTTTGGTTCTAAGGTGATTAAAGTACAAAGTATTACGTTTGAAGTGACGAAACTATCAGTGATTGACAATGGTATTACTCTTCGCCTTCAGTGATCAAACTGGAAAATCAAAGCTCTGTTGTGGGGAGTTATTTTTCCCCCAGAATTTTTATTACTACGCATTTTTTCAAATTTAACTCTAGCTGCCACGCATCGCACCATGCTTGGATTGCAGTAAGGTCGTTCGTTAGTTTATCCTCATCTTCACTGCTACGGATTTCCCTGTATACTACAGCGTCGTCTGCAAATAATCGAAGTTTACTGTCTATTATTTCACCAATATCGTTGATATTGAGTAGGAAGAGGAGTGGGCCTATGAAACTACCCTGAGGGACGCCAGAAGTGACTCTAACTTCGTTGGAGGCTATGCCATCTAATACTACTCTTTGCTCGCGATCGCTCAAAAGTTCTCTGATCCAGGAAATTACATCATCGTCTAGGTCGTATGATTTTAGTTTTACTAATAACTTTCCGTGGGGCACTTTAACAAATGCTTTTTTGAAATCAAGAAAAATCGCGTCCACTGGAATGTTGTCCTCTCCGGAGACTAATATATCGTGGGCAAACAGCACTAACTGAGTTTCGCATGATCTACCTTTCCTGAATCCGTGTTGAGTTCTCATTAACAAGTTATGCGTGTCTAGGTGTTTCAATACTGAGCTGACAACAATGTGTTCAAGGATTTTGCATGAAATGGACGTTAAAGATATCGGTCTGTAATTACATGGCTGTTCCTTGTCTCCACTTTTGAATATGGGCGTTACATTGGCAATTTTCCAGTCATTTGGTACTCCGTGTTGCTTTATGGATTTTGTGAATATTAGCTGCAAGTAGGGGGCAATTTCTGACGCTAGTTCTTTATACACGCGAGAAGGGATTTCGTCTGGACCAGGTGACTTATTTGGACTGAGCAATTTCAATAAAATTTCTATTCCGTGAGCACTAATATCAAGGGGAGGCATCTTTCGTATGCAGTGATTATCAACCGCCACGGATGAATTCTCAGATGACTCGGTGAACACGCTCTTCAAGTAGGAATTTAATAAATTGGCTTTATCGGAACTGTTTGTTAACACATCTCCATTATCGTTTCTTAGCGAACAAACGGTAGATCTTTTACCTTGAACTTCCCTAACATAAGACCAAAATGCTGTTGGGTCATCCCGTAACTGCTCTACAAGTGTTTTCCTTTTAAAATTCGTGAATGCTTTCCTGAACGCTTCCTTTGTAGCGGCTTTAGACAACTTATATTTATTTATTATTAACTCTCGATCACTAGGAGATACATCATGAATGATTTTTTTCATCTTAGCATGGCACGCTCTCTGTCGCCTTAACGATTTTCTGACTTACGCGTCATACCATCTCGGTTCGCTACCTTCTCTTTTTATTTTACTAGGGATATATCTTTTGATTCCTGAATTTATGAGCGAAATTAAAGCTTTCCAAGTCCCTTCTACATTTGATTCCATTAATGATTTTTGAAACACGGGAAAAGCATTTTCAGATTACTCTTGAACCCATCAAAATCAGCTCTTTTAAATATGAAAACTTTTCGTTCTCGTTTAAAACTTTTTGTGATATTTAAAGAAAACTTAGCTGTTACTGCCCTATGATCACTGATTCCCTCGACGGTGCTCTCATTTATTACCTGATGTGGTATATTTGTCGCTAACAAATCAAGAATATTTTCTCCTCTGTTAGGAGCGGAAGCTATTTGAAGCAATGCGTGTGATGATAAAGCGTGCATTAACGCCTCGCAAATGACTTTATCTCTCCCACCGGGTATTAAGCTATACGTCTTCCAATCTATAGAGGGTAAGTTGAAATCTCCGCCTAATATCAGATTCCTATCAGGATATTTGGATACTATGCTGTTTATTTGGGTTTCAAAATCTAAAATTGATGTTATATCTGTGTTTGGTGGTCTATAGTACGAGCATACCAATATAGTTTTCGATTTAGGACATTTAATTGAACACCACACAGATTCAACGCTGGTCTCCGGTAAGGTTTTCGCTTGGCTGACAATTGAATTCTTTACAGCTACAAATACTCCGCCTCCAGCTCGGTTAACTCTATCTTTCCTATAAACGGTGAAAGATTTTGGGAAGACTTCACTGTCTGAATCATCATCTGTACGCCAACTTTCTGTTCCTATAATGACGTTACACTTCGTACTATGAATTAAATGGTGGAATTCAGGAATCTTATTTCTTAAACTACGGCAATTAATTACTGCCACGACTATTACTTCATCACTCATATTATTGCAATTTGGGAGTATTTTCGATTCGCTTCGCAATGTTTTATTGGAAATTAGTGATGCTTAGCCTGACACGCTGCTTTTCCTTTCTATTAATCTATTCTGATTTCTGGAGGAACTTTTGTTACTAAAAACTTTAGAATTTACCCCTTTATTTATCGACCCATTATAAGAACTACACTCTGGCCTTCTCTCTACTCTAAAAAAGACCTCCCAGGTGGGATAACGAGAATATCCTGGAAATACCATGAAATACTGGAGTTATCCTGGAGTTGGTGCTGTTAGGTAACTAGAAGAGCTAGGGAGGCGTTTTTTTTCTGCACTCCTTTTTTTAGTCCTTTCTATTTTTGAAAGTTGCCCAGTAGCCTCCCGAGGCTCTTGTTCTGTCTGAGTAATATCTGGGGATTCAGCATTTCTTTTTAAGGTTATACAGTACGACAGGTAAGTTTTGTGGGTTATTATAAAAACGGTCGCCATGTAAAAACGATTATCAGGGATGATTTTAACTAACCCTCGATATATTGGGTGGCATAAAGTTACAAAAATGGTGACAAAGATACAAATTTGGACTACACTCTTCTATATATATTAAAATCTTCAGATTTGCATAATTTAGTCTCAACAATGAACAGGAGCAATGTTATACATCTTTAGGCGACTAACATACCTGATATCTTCCTTCACTTAATAACATTGAACGGAATTAGTGATCACAGGCCAGTAAGTACTAAATTCCACATACATTACTTACAAAGCAAGCAACCACAAAGATAAGGGTATAGTAATACCAATAGGTGGATGTCGATAGATAAACCCTTTCGCTGCGGGCAGGTTTCCCTTGCCGTACGGTGGAAGTGAAAGGTATCGTCCGGCCGTGACACTTCCTCGAGCGAGGAAATCCAGAGAAAACAGTTGATTTACCTTAATTTAATATATGTTAATTATCATTTTGGACACTTGAATTAAATTCAAGATGATTCTCCGCTGCTTTGAAATAATTGTAATTGCGTTATACTTTTAGAGTGGGATATTTATTACTTAACGCAATCAATATAATGCAGCTAACTAGTGCGCGTCACCGGCAAATTGTCTCATTTTCATCGTTTAGATAGAATCAATTTTTAATTACACCATACATTCAAAAGTTAATTAAAATAATGTACCAAAAACTCATAATTACCCAAAATGTTTAAAATATCTCCATATTTAGAACCACAAGTTATCCTTTGGCCCCTTAATTAAGAATTATGATCCATTGGTGGCAGATTGGGAAAATCAAACAATTAGTAATTCGCAATCGTCATTGAATTTCACGTTCATGTGAACGACTTATATCTTTGGTATGTATGGATCTGATAGCTGTAAATGTGTTGTTGCGATTAGGACGGGGAATAATTGGTCCAGTTTCAGTGCAGACGAAAATTAGTATTGCGTCTTATAATTTATGACGGCTTCTTTGCCTAAGTGTTTAACACTTTAATGTTTCAAATATTTATCATGCAAAAATCTATACGTTCACTCTTGTTTCTTTACCTGTTTTAGGTGTGAACTAATGGTTAATTTTCATAACAAACGTTTACAGTTTAGTGTATGCCGTAATTTACGTAAAAAATTGTTTTGGATTTGAGAAATCGTTTATATTCGAAAGAAAAACAAATTACATTGTTGATTTCCTCCAATTAAATTTATAAATTTTATTCGGCATGCCAGTTCCTTCCAATTATGAAACTACGTATCTGTCGTGACATTATGAGTAGTGTTACACGATAAGAGCTACCCAAAGAGGACCATAACGAACTATAATAAACGTATAAATTGTTAAGGATTAAAGTAAAACGAAAGAACAGGAAGCAAAATAACGAAAAGGCGGAATTACTCAAAAGAAGACATTATTTAGGTTCGCGAAAAAATTCAATTTGGAAAATCTGATTTTGAACGTAGCTTTTAACGATAATGCTAAGTAGCACTTTATTCTTCTCCTTAATTATTGACAATTACAATATATTTTGCGACTTCTGCTTGAGACGTCAGGTCAAACATTTATTTGGAGTGGAAAAACAGAAGTGGTGAATGAAGAAAGATTCTGAAAGAAACGGAAGGAGATGGAAAAATTGATTAACATACAAATGACTATGTCCATTGAAATCTCGAATGTGAAAATATTTATCCTACTGTGTGAATCTTTTATTTTATTTCCTCGTAGTGCGTTTTTGTTTTTTAATGAGCTATTAAAGCGTCACCCGTGACGTAGTAATGTCAAAGTTAATGTCCCAGGTGTAACTTAATACAAAAGATTCGGGTATTAAAAGAAAAACATTGTGAATTCCACATACAAAAAACAAAGTCTATGTCGTACGTTAAATACGACGAAGATGTCGTTGCTGAGCGATATCATCAGCTAATATACAAATGGACTAGCACACAATTCTCCACTGCCACGGGCTAAGGGCCAAAAACCCAGGTGGCTTGCAAGGTATTTTGCAGATGTGCTAGTAGCCCACCATGCATGCTTTCAGCTTAATACTTGACTATCTGTACATCAGTGAAGAAAAAAAATACATGTATAAGAACGGTCCCTTTCTATATGGAGTATACCTGTAGTGTAGTGCATGCTTGAGGGTCTTAGCCTCGTGACACACATTAGCGTTTTTTGCTAATTCATAATTCGCCGTAGTTACACGAAATTTAGTGTGTAGTATAATACATGTTGGTGACTACTTACCCCTGCCACACACCCTTCAGGTGGCTTGCAGTGTATTTTGTAGATGTAGAATAATACATATACATGAAGAGACATGGTGTGGAGTAGGTGGAAAGAGGAGAGGGGTGTGGCTATGGGCGGAGGGGAGAGGAGGGGGAAGTTGAGCTAGTTAGGAGAAGGGGTTGGAGGAAGGGAAGGAGGAATGGTGCTGCGGGGAGGAGGGGGTTTGTTGTGCGACCGTAAGTCACCACGATTTCGCTAGGAGGAGGTTGCAAGGGTGAGGGACGGAAGATAAACGGTGACCTCAGGCGATGGGAGGTTCAGCAGAGGAGATTAAGGGTGAACAATAAAGTCATTAAGGACGAGACATTTGTCACGTTTTACAACATCTCCGAATTTACACTTGCTCAAGTGCATAAAACTTGCGGGTCTTCTTTTCTACGTGTAGAATTTCAGGTTCAAAACTGCTGTGGTGATTCTAACAAATGCTTGACAAACAGCGAAGAATTGAAGATTATTGTTCCTAAAATATTCCTCATGCTTTTCTTTATTTTGAATTTTCTTTCAGTCTGTCCAACGCAGAGCTTTTTGCAAAATCACATCAATCACGCGAACTTTATACAGTCCACTCTAATGTGATTAGTCCGATCTGTCTTTATTGAAGCCGATCAATTGTTTTTTTAATTTTTCTTTTGAAAATAGGCAAGTTTTAACTTTTCTTGAGCATCAACTTACTGATTTAAAGGTTATAGTCGGTTGGAATAAATAGAAGAAAGGAAATAATTGAGTGGTGAAGTTGAATACCTAATAATAAGTGTTGTTAGTCATAGTCCCTCTTTTGTTTGTTTGTAAGGGAACGACGGTCGATGGCCCGAATAGTGACGTCAGAATGGGAGGGGAGGATGTTAGTTGGAAAGAAGGGGAGGGAATTTCGCAATGTGGCGAATATTGGCCTGTCATCTAGTGACTTCTCGTAGTTCACTCGCCTAACGACCATCTTGGGATTAACAGCTCTCGACATTTCTACTGTGCCTGACGGAGTGTCTGCGTCGCTTCATTCTCAAGGTTGTGACACGCTACCCAGGTATCTACTCTGTGCCTATAAGGCGATCTTCCAGCTATCAATTTCCTGTTTCTCACATGTAGGTATTCACTCTCGTATTCTCACTGGTTTCACTTCGTATTGCCACAGTGACGAAATCGAAAATTCCAACTCGCAGTGCGCATTCACCATAAACCAACTGAGTAGAATCTAATCGTTCCTCAATTGGACTCATTCAGGTAATTAAGCAGTAGGACATATATATTTTATGAAAATATTTCCGAAGAACGTTTCTTCTATCTTCTTAATATTCTTCCTCCATTGTATGTTTTTCCCAAACAAAATGATGCATCTTTTTCCTTTTATTACTTACTCTTACTCCTGTGACCATTGAAAACCTAGGAGGTCTTTGGCCTCGCCAACCACACGTCTCCACGCTCTACGGTCGCCTGTCACTTCCAGATGTGCTCCCATCCTTCTCATATCCTTCTCTACTTCGTCATTCCAGCGCATCCTTGGTCTTCCTAACGGTCTTGTACCTTCTGGTTTTCCTTTTAGCACTTGTTTCATCATTGTTTCTTCACTTCTTCTATGGACGTGTCCCAGCCACCTTAGTCTCCTGCTTCTGATAATTCCCACAATATTTGGTTCTTTATACAATTCTCTTAACTCTTTGTTTTTTCTTATTCTCCATGTTTCACCCTCTTTAATGGGACCAAATATTCTTCTCAATGCTTTGTTTTCAAACGTTATGAGTTTCTTTTGTGACTTTTTGGTACAAGCCCACACTTCAGAGCCATATAATAGTATTGGTATCACTATTGTTTTATAAATGCTAATTTTTGTTCTTTTTGATAGGAGTTTATTCTTAAATAACTTTATTAAGCTCCAGTATGATCTGTCAGCTGAGGCAAGTCGGGCGTTTATTTCTGTCTCTTCTTTGTTGTTGTTTGTTATTAGTACTCCTAGATATTTAAATTGGTCAGTTTTTTAAACTAATGGTGCAATACTGGTAGATAATTCTCTTCATCTTAATTTCTGCTTATTTTCATGTACTGTGTTTTGCCTTCGTTTACTTTTAAACCTACTTTATTCGCCTCATTTAGTAGCACTCTTGTCAAGTTTTTAAGTTCTTCCTTATTTTCAGCTACTACTGCTACATCATCTGCAAATGCTAGTACGTTAATTTTTTCTGGAATTTTGGCTCCACCAGGTGTATTTCTGGTTCTCTTTAGCGCCTCTTCTATTGCTATATTGAAGAGCAGTGGAGAAAGTGCATCTCCCTGTCTGACGCCTGTTTTTATTTTAAACGTTTCAGAGTACTCTTTTCCCATTTTTACTTTTCCATTGGACTCTTTTATACACATTTTAACAAGTTCAACAAGTTTAACAGGTATTCCAAAGTTCTCCAACATTTCCCACAGTTTTTCTCTGTTTATTGAGTCATATGCTTTACTAAAGTCTATAAATAACACAAACAGATCCTTATTGTATTCCCAATACTTAGAGGCTACCTCCTTCAGGATAAATATTTGGTCAATGGTGGATCTGTTTTTCATGAATCCCGCTTGGTGGTCTCCTATCTTCTCCTCTACTTGTTCTTTCATTCTATTCAGCACTATTTTGGATAGTAATTTGTATGTAGTGTTAATCAACGATAATCCTCTATAATTATTGCAATCCAATTTATCCCCTTTCTTATGTAAGGGCACAATGACTGCTTCAGTCCATTCTTATGGCATTCTTTCTGCTTTCCATATTCTTGTTATTAATTTATGTAAAAATCTAATTACCTCCTCACATCCATTTGTTATTAACTCGATACGTATGGCATCTTCACCTGGAGCTTTGCCTCTTTTGAAAGTTTTTAATACAGATTTTATTTCCTCTATTGTTGGTTCGGAGCATGTGATACTTTCATCCCTTAAAATATATATATCCTCTCTTCTTCCGTCTTCATTCTCTTCCCCATCTTCTATACCTTCTTCACAGTTTAGGAGCTCAGTAAAATATTCTTCCCAGATTCTCAAGACTCCCACTGGTTCACTAGTTAAGATTCCATTCTTGTCCTTTACCCCCACTACATTTGGCTTGAAACCTTTTTGAAAGAATCTTACTTTTCTATAGAAGTCTCTTGAGTTGTTTTGGGTACAGTCCTGTTCTGCTCTTAATAGTGAATTATTGATGTATTTCCTTTTTTCTGCTCTTAGGGTTTTGTTTACTTTCCTATTGACAAGTTGGTATCTTACTTTTGCTTCCTGTGATTTTTTCGCAAGAACTTCTCTTTTGGCTTCTTTTCTTTCTTCTACCAAATCTCTACAAGTTTTATTGAACAATGGCTTTCTCGGCATTCTTTTCTTGTTGAAAACTTTTTTAGCTGCTTCTTTTATATTGATTTTGAATTCAGTCCACATGTTTTCCACTTTCTCTTGTTCCGTTGCTGTATCATTTTCTTTAATGTCTTTCATTAAAACTGAGAATCTATTTTGCAGTTCGATTTGGTATTCATTTAGCTTGGTATTTTCAAAAAATATCCTGTCTTCAATTTTGTTTTTGTTCCTTTTTTCTATTTTTATTCTTTGTCTTAACTTTGCCATTACTAAGTAGTGGTCAGTACCACATTCTGCTCCTCTGAGACTTCTTACCTGAGTCACTGAACTTAGATGCCTTTTGTCTATCAAAATATGGTCGATTTGGTTAACCGTGTTACCATCTGGGGACACCCAAGTACCCTAATAAATGACTTTCCTAGGAAACTTTGTGCTTACAACCTTTTCCTTTTATTACGTTCGCATAATTGGGTATTTTCCACGTACTTAAAAGTACCGAATTTCTGATTCTGTTACTTAAACTTATTGCATTGGCTAAAAGTTTTCTAATCAAATTGTATGAATTTCGGTTTTAAAAGCTAAAGAAAGTCGATGGTTACAAATCCTCCCGAGCACACTCAGAAAACAACCGAATGACCTGTGACGTAATTTTCGCTGTTTATATTTACACCCAGGCGTTTTCTCATGCTTACGGTGGAAACTGGTGCGGTGAAATTAGTTTTGGATGTTTTTCTGTTTTTGATGTGAGTTTAAATGGCATATGTTTATGGTGTTTTGTGCCACAATTTACAAATACATCGGTGAAAACACCGAACAAGAAATGCATTCACGCAATCACGGCATTGAATGATTGAAATTTCTTCCTTGGATTCCTCAACATCCACCTTCACAATGAATGCTTTACTTCGCACTTTATATTCTGGACATATTCTTGCAATGCCTTCACAGTGGTCAATCTCTCTTCACTTAGACGTATCCTATAGCATTACCACCATAACTCTCAAGAGAATCTTTATAATAAAGCAACACCTAAATTTAACTTTGAATAGACATTTAGGAGATGAGAATCTATTTTTAAATATTTCTATAGCAGAGAAGCCACTTATAGAAACATCTACAAACAATCACAAATTAACGTCTTAAGTGTGTTAAGTATTTGCAGCGTAAATATTTGGCAAGTACTGTGTTATGTTGATATGTAACTAAGGTACTGTTTGTTTACTGTTGCATGGACTGGTATGGACTTTGAGAAATATAGAAGAAGAATTATAATGATTATGAGTGCATTGGAAAAATAATTAATAAAGCTCATGCACCAAATACATAATTATATGCATTAAAATGATAAACAACAGGAATACCGATTTTACAAGCAAACGTTATGCTTACAATTTTTGGACTTAAGCTCCACGAATTTTGGAAGCAGTAAATCGCACGTCCTTCTTCATAAAAACGCCTACCATATATATATATATACTTTGGGTGAATTAACCCTTAAAAGGTCGCGCACGGTCTAAAAGACCGGGTGGCTCTAAAAGTTGCAATTAAAAAAATAATTATCTCATTGTAAACTCTGGCCTTTTGAGTACCTTCATAATAGTCAATATTGCGTCAAAAGACAATGTATGAGTTCTCCCTGTGCGACAGCTAATTTTTATAATTACTTTTTCCCCATTGCGCACCATTTATTTCGATATGTGAACGGGAGAGGTCGCGCACGGTCTAAAAGACCGGGTGCCTGAAACTATTTTCGTAAATATATTTCAGAAGTATTTCACCCCAAAACTTTAAATAACATCACCTATAAACTCTATAGTTTCAGATGATAAGGTGCAAGGACTATTTGTACCATCTATTTTTTATTATGCTGCTTTCTTTCGACCCATGTTTGACTGGGATAGCCCACCTACGGCCTGAAATGTGAATCCGATGCTATGCCCGCATATCCATCTCGTTGCCTAACCCTTATTTATTATCTTACATATAATTACATATATACAGACTAGCTCTTATGATGTCACATCACAAGCGTTACATGTATTTACATTGTGGTGTCTGCATTTCTGCGAGCGCGTGGCGCAGATCCGACCCACCTCGCTGTCTTTGCTTTGACGAATAATGAAATACTGGTGAAATGCCTGTCCATTCAGTCTCTCCTCGTGATTGAGAGCAGTTGACCTCGTAGTCTTATGAAGTGAACTTTTTGTATTTACTGTTTTTACGTTTTATATGTACTGGGCAAATGTTTACTTTCGCATATTCTTATTATCCATGAATAAATTGATGGTAGTAGCCTGTAAGTATTCAGCACATCTCATTATTGTGCATAATTTCGTAATTTACAGTCGTACTAATTTTAAATATTTGTATATCCATTCTAGGTGGCAATTCAATCGCGTGTGTAAGTTGGATTTTTATGAATCACAAAAATATTTTTTCTTTTTTTACTCTGGTGATTTATGGAAATCTAGCGTCAAAATACGTTCATCTTTCCAGCAGAAATGGAAGGTGCGAATATTTTAAAACCTAATTATCTTACTCATTGACGCCACATTTGCGTTGTTTGTGTGTTGTACAAAAAGCTTTGTGTATACTATTTTCTCCGAGCTCCAAACACTCGCCATAGCTAATTTAGAGGACAAGGAAGTGTAAAGGATCAGGTTTCTTCTGCAAAGTGAGACAGGTGAAGAGGAAATAATTGCAAGTGATACAGGTGAGGAGGACATACTAGAGGAAAGAGACCATGATACGCTTTGCGAAGAATCTGCTGAAGAGTGTGATAATGACAATGTGGAACAATTTGATTCAGTGCATTGCACCGGAAAAGACGGAACAAGTGAGTGGAGTGCTCTTCCCACTAGTCGATCAGTGCGCAACAGTATAGTAAGTATAGTGACAGGTTCCACAGAAGTAAAAGGGATTGGGTGAAATGCCAAATCCTCAATTGTGTCGTGGGCGTTATTTTTCCCTGGCATGGCCATTGACAAAATTGTCAAATACACTAATACAAGCATTGCTAAGAATTAGTCTAATTATTCTCGCGAGAGAGATGCTAATTACACTAATATTATTGAAATTAAAGCCTTGTTTGACCTTGTATATTTGGCAGGTGTTTTGAGGGCATCACATCAAAATCTTGAGGACCTCTGGGCAGTATATGAAACAGGAATATAGCAGTTTTGCGTTGCAATGTCTTAAGTTTTTGATGCGTGTATTGCGGTTTGATAATATAAATGATAGAAACGACAGGAAAAAATGTGACAAACAAGCTCCAATACGAAGTGTTTTCACTCATTTTGTCAACCGGTGAATGGCGCATTACACAATTGGGAAATACGCGAACATAGATGAGATGTCAGAAGCTTTTCGCGGCAGATGTGGTTTTAGACAATACTTGAAAAATAAACCAGCAAGGTACGGAATCAAGATTTATTCTTTAGCAAATTACCTCATATTTTCCACTCTAAATATGGAAACATATGCTGGCGAGCAACCTTACGGAGATTTTGCAGTAGACAACAGCCCGCTGAAAATTGTGCAAAGATAGATACGTCCAATTTCAAGATCCCGTCGCAATGTAACTTTTGACAATTGGTTTTCCTCGGTTCCACTAGCAAAACAAGTTGTAATTGACAAGATGAAACTTGTTGGAAATTTGAGAAAAAACAAACGAGAAATACGGCACCTGTTTGTAAACACCAAACACCGTGAACCGCATAGCAGCCTATTTGGATTTGAAAAAAACTTGTACACATCCGTCTTACGTTACGGAAAAGAACAAAGAAGTTATGCTGTTGTCTTCAATGCATGACGGTGATAAATGATAGAGATACTAATAATTCAGCAACGTCGTAAATACTTACATTTTATATTGCAACCAAAAATGGCTTTGATACCGTTGATCAGCTGAATGGAACGTATTCAGTAGCAAGGAAAAGTTGTCGTTGGCCATTGACTGTATCTTTTTCGCTTGTAAACATATATGCAATAAATGGATACACATATTATATTTCAAAGTAACACTGGAAGAAAATGAACAGGAGAAAGTTTCAGAAAACATGAAGTAAATAACTTTTGATAGATTACTTAAAAATTAGAGCTGCCTCAGAAAATCTACCTACCAGCCTAAAAGTAAAAAAATAGGAATCTCTTTGGTATTCCCAATGAGAAAATAACGCCGCAGGGGGATGTAGGCCCAGGAAGATGTGCGTTTTGCTCATAGAAATAGAATAAAAAAAGCAGCAAACACTGTGCAATATGCTCAAAATGTATTTGTAAAGAGGACACTACTTGCGTCGGTTGCGCGGAAGTTGAAAATAGAAAGGATAAAAAAGATGTGATGTAACAACATAGCTCTGACGATGATAAATAAATCCTAATGTGATTCAAATCATAAAAAGTTTTGCATATTTACCTCTAATAATCTATTTCTTCATTTAACACAGGTTACAATATAATTCAAAGTGAATTTACGGTGGAGTCAAAATGTATTTATCATGTCAAATTTCTATAAAATACGTAAATAATTATGCATTAAATTTATTACTGCTTATTTAATATACTGTTGGTATGTGTTAACTTTTAAATACATTAATTTTCAATAAATATGTAAATATTTCAAATTTTTGTTAACACGGTCATTTAGACCGTGCGCGACCCCTTACGTCCCAATACACCGCGCGACCTCTTAAGGGTTAACTGATGTGGTTTTAATAAAACCATTGCACGCCAAAGCCTTTGTTTTCGATGAAAATTCTTTAAATATACGGTCTCTTCTACAGTCCTTCACTTTCTCCCTCGCAGCTGTCTATCGCTCAGCGAAAATGACGTCAAGCCAATCAGATTTCGTTTCGCAGCCGCGTAAAAAATTTTGAAATTTCGACTATTTTAATATCTCAACCAATGTTGAATCAATTTTAAAACTATTTTCACTCCGCAAACTTGTTTTAGTTAAAGTAACATATAAAGATCCGTTTCTTTAAATTTAAAATAAAAAAAAAAAAACACCCAATTATGGGATAATGTATAGGTGGATATACTGCGTTTATGTTTTTTTTTCAGGAATAATTATTGGCCGTGAATATTTCACATATTCTCCTCCCATATCCGTTTCAACGAAGCGGTTGACATTTAATTTAGGAGATCATGAACTATTATTTCATTCCATTCTAATTTCTGGTGTTCAGTACCTGATATTTCCTAATTCCTTTATTTGTTATACATTTGCTCTATAGTATGTACGTGACATGAAGAAGCGTCTGTAATTATGCTACATATATTACTTTATATTATTTACGATAAATATCATGGAAGGGAAGTCTAATGATATATGAAATTAAGTTAGACAGGGAGAATTAAAAAGTGTCTACTTCTGACAATTAAACAATATATGTTGCAATTAAACCCCCTGCCAGACACCCTTGAGGTGGCTTGCAGGGACTGTGGAATTGGTTTTTATTACTGTTTTAATTGTTGATCTCTGAAAATGTTTATGTTTTACTTTTTGTGTGGGAAGTATTGTGGCTCATATAGTCATTAGATTTAGATTGTCATAACAATATGTCAATTTTTAAATGTTCTTCAATGTAATTCGCAGGTAGCATTTCCTTCTGGCTGTTAATCTGTGGGAGGACCCCGATTTTCTTCAGCAAAATAAGTAATCAACACATCCGTCCTTAATTTCTGGTAAGTGCATGCTCATCCACTCATGTGTACCTAATTGAATACAGGGATACAAGAGAAATTCATGGCTAAAAGCCCAATAATTAATTGTGTTGCATTCGATACAATTTCTCATTTTTCTTCCGCGTTACTTTTCTCAAGTTTTCCTATAGGTTATAGCTGTCACATGATTGCTTTAATTTGATGGTACTTAATTCAGTACGAAATTGAACACATTCTCCAGAATTACGAGACAAGTTTAAATTGATATTTATAATGGGTTTGTGATGCACGCGAATCCCGACTTCAGTTTAATACAAGAACTTTATTTGTTTTATTCTTTGAATCTCATGAAGTTAATGTATTTGACGTAAGATCTTGAAATTCATTCATAGTTATAACTGTAATGTGATGTGTTTGAATATATGCTCATATCTAGTGGGCAGTCACCCCTTAGTCATACAGACGAATGATGGACCGAAAGGGGCCGTGGAATTTTTGCCGATGAGTGCCGTATAAGCGACTTTTCGAGTGTTATCGACGTTTATAAAGGCAATGCTGTTGTTTCAATGTCAGTAATTACACAGACAGTCTTAATTTGATATTTTTCTCAGAAGAATGGATCCTTATTGCAAGCAAAAACTTAGGATGATATTATTTTGATAAATAATTCGTTAATACCAACGAAAGGGAAATATTTTTTTTATTTTTCCTCTCCAAAAAAATATGGACTAGGACTAGTTTCAGTTGTTTAACCTACCTTAGGGTGAATATTGCAAGTGAATGTTAATGTTCACTTTTCCTTCCATGTCACTGTCAAAGACGTTTCTCCTGGCCATTGGCCGATTCTTCCAGGTTCTCCGCTCCTTCGTTCCATGGAGTGTTGAACCCCATTTTTTTATATAATTAAAGTTAATTTTTATCATAGCACGGATAAAAAATGCGCATATTAATACTTTCATTCAATTTCATTATACGCATTTTATATTTTGTTTTATTACAAGTTTTGCGTTTATATTTTGAGATACATAAATTTGTCTTCTTTTCCAACAAAAGAAATTTCCTTGGCAACCAGGGGTGAATTTTAATTAAATAGCGATTCCATGAGTGGCCATTCACTCCTGCAGCATTAAAAGGCAATTTTTTTTGTCAGTTGTAGACAATCGACTTGAGTTCCCCGTTCGCCTTCTCAATGACCATCATTAAGGCAAAAGGTCAATCGCTTTAAGTGTGTGAAATAAATCTGGAAAATCTATGCTTCTCACACTCACGTGTGGAAAAGCCGAAATATTTATTTGTTTATGTAATGGGCAGTAAGACCAAAAATAATGTGTATACCAAAGGACTCTAATACAATTTTTCGACCTTAGTTTGATACTTAAAAATATTGCTTTTAATTTATTTTGTAGTTACATGTCTGCTCTTTACATGAATGCCTACTTAGAAGAAAAGAGGCATTGCAACGCATGCCGGACACAGTATAAAATATTTGTTATTAGGGACATACGAAGACAACTTGTACTTAGATATTCCGTATGACTTGTAACGATAATAAGTGCAGCGTATTTTATATTTTATAAGCATTTTTAAAGTGAAAGTAATTTAATATGTGTTACTTACGAAAGCATGTATGTATCAATTGAATATCTTTTTCCCGTATTTTTCAGGTGAGCGCTCTTTCCTTTCGTCATGGCAAGCAACACCTTTGTTGGTTCCGAGTCAGAAATTGATGTTGTAGAGCCGTTGTCTGACGAAATATTTAGTGGCTCCTTTCAGCAATTTGAGGGTTTGCTGGAGACTCTGGAGGACGTGGACGAGCGGGCCGTGCCTAAAAGTACCCTGCTTCATTTAGGTGTCAAGACGGGAAAGTTAGATTGGGTCGAGGGACTGCTTGGGGAGGGTGCGGACCCTGGGTTAAGGGGAGGTGGTCACAAGACTGCTGTCGAGATGGCGGAGGAGTTGGGACAAAGATACCCTGAGGACAGGGACCGCAAGGATATACTGAGATTTATTCGGCTTGTGCACAAGAGGGAAAACGCCATAAAGCGTCGTCGTACATTACACGGGGGAGACGTCGAAATTTCTCTTACTAACTTTTCTCAGGAGATGTTAGAGTTATCAGCCTTAAAGGAGTCAATTAATTCCCTCAAGGCGGAGATGTCGTAATTTGGTCGTCAGATCTCTGAGGAAGTGAATCAGTTGAGGAGGGATTTATCCGAGCGAGACGTTCTCTTGGAGTGCATAGAAAGGGCCGTGACGTCATCGGCGGAGGAATTAAGGGCGCTTAAGGGGTGCCTGGGGGAGACTTCAGACGCGGGAATAGGTGTTCTGGGTTCTAATCTTCCCATTAAGGACATTAGAAGGGTGTGCGTGGAGGGCATGATGGGAAGGACAATCATTTTGAACAGGAACGAAGGGAAAGTTCTTCTCCTCCGGGGTCTGTACGAGAAATTGTATGATGTGAGTAAGATGACGTCATGCGTGCTATTGTTTTTGAGTAAACAGTCTTCCGTAAGTGTAATGGTTGACTGTGACTCTTTTTTCATCGGAAATATGAAGGCGAAGGTCACGGATCACGATGGAGTTGAGTGGAGTGGGAGTGATTGGATCTCTTTCGCCGACTTCTCCGAGATGATGGTGTATCTCGGAGGGAAGATGTATGGGGATTGGGATGTGGAATATGTCCTTAATTGGTTTGCAGTGGCCTTGGCACATATGTCATTTCTCTTAGCCTTCCGTAATGGAGGAAAACCTTACGAACGAGGCGACGGACTCCACGAGCGAGAGTTGAGAAGAGCACTTGAGGAGGCGGAAGTGGAGAAGAGGGGATGGGGATTACATCTTTACATCAGATGGGCATTGAATAAGAAGACTCAATTGGGGAAAGAAATATATCTCGCATCTATCGTCCATTGGATTATCGTTGAATGTGGTTCGTGGTGGGGGACGTCTTTGTTGCGAGATCAAGTTCCATCCCTCTTGAAATTCTACGAGGAGCACGTGATGACGACACTCCTCAACAAGGCGAGGGTGAGTCTCAACCCCAACCGGAAATCTATTCCCAACATTTCACTCAATAATTCCTTTTCTCACTCACAACAAGTCAATCGATTAAATTTCTAATTATTATTATATTGTCTTTCGAATCGATAACCAATCCTTATATTTTAATTTGTTTTAGTGGAGTATAATTGGCGGTTTTGGATAATCTCTTTAACTTTTGTGTGGTTTTTGAAGATATCATTTGGTACGAACTTTCGTCTATTAAATTATTTGGAAGATAATTAACGCAAATTTCAAAATTTCCATTTCCAGAGCCCCAATAAAATAAAAATTGCGGATTTGACAATTTCCAGGTTTTTGTCTCTTGTTCAGCAGCTATTTATTCCAAGGGGAATGTGAAGCTTCCAGTAGGTCATGTTATGTAGTTTTTATATATAATTTCCTAACGTTTGATGTTTGTACGTTATTTCTCCTGCTCATAGTTTGCTCACGGCAAGACCCGGAATAAATATTTCGGTTTAAAAATGTCAGTTTTTAAGATACGGCGTCTGAACCCTATGACGAATATGAAATTAGTATATCGAATTTTTTATGCCAATTGATCCGATAAAATCCTTTTTTTTAGTTATTCGACTTTTTAATGCCTATTATTCGATAAAATCCTATGTTTTTAGCTATTTTTATTTTTCTTTTGTCCCTGAAATCATCGCGCGCTTAAATTCTAAAAAATTACGTATCTTCCGTTTATCATAGCGATGTTATGGCCTTTAAAGTTAGATCGAGTATGCATTTAGATATTTAAATGTCGGTGAATTACGAATAATTAGGAATTATTGTCTTTATATCAGCAAAAGAAAATAAATAATGGCGGACGTTAACTCCGACGGTTGTGGAGTGTTCTGTTTTTCCGTCAATATCTTCTTATCGGTAGGGAAATGTTCCATTTTGTAAAATACTTCTTGTTGATACTCAATTTGGCTCAAGTTTTTTTATTTCCTCTTCATTACAACCTATACGATGGTTTTCCGACTATAGCAGAATATCAAATTTTTACATGTATGAAAACGAACTTAACACCATTAAGATTAATATCTCTGCATTACATTTCTCTCCACTTCGAGTCATATCCGCATTCAGCTTCTCTCTTTCGTATATTAGGATTCGATTTAATCATCGATAAGTTTGAATTATGTTCTTGGACAATATGGCCGATTACATTAGTGATCTTTGATGATCATTACTATTTCTCTCTGTGACTGCGATATGGTCTAAGAAGTAGATAATGTTTATTTCTTTTCCGTTTATCTTATCCCGTACACTTTTGCTTCTCGTATCACCTCCAAGGATATTTTGAACATTCCTTGTGAGAGGTAATGTCCCTTTTTTATCCATTATCTTATTTATATCTTCTCCGTCTCTCATTCGCATTGTGTTACCTTGCTTCTTGAACAATTCTTAGATTGTTGTTCTGCCCTTTTACTCTAATCCAAATTTTCCAAACAGCCCGAACATATTGTTCTACCTTACGTTGTTAATGGTTCTTTCCAAGTCTATTTTCTCTTAGGTAGTGTACAATTTCTATGGTCTTCTGTTCTTTCAAAGTCCATTGTGGTTTTCCAAGAGATTGTCTTTAACCCTTCAGTGGGCGAGCGGGTCACACTGGTGGCCCAAATTTAATTTTTTTAATCGGCTAAAATTTTCAACTTTTTTGTATAAGATTGTAATAAACAATAAATTTGGACATATATCTATTTTTAATTAGGCTATTGTGACTAGAGAACATATAATAATTACTATTGGAACCAAACTCAAATTAATTGACAAATCGTGATCAACCATATTCACATTGATGTTCATGATGACATATTGTAGATAAAAAGTTTCAACATTAACAATATAACAGAATGGAAGACAAAAACTGATAAAAATATTATAATAAAACTATTTTCAATGCAGTATTTTTTATAGTTGGTAATTAATTTACAAAGAGAAATAAAATGATCAGATTCACTACAGTAAATAAACATCTTTTCAAAGTGTAGTATAAATGGATCATTAAATGCATAGTGAAATTTATGATCTTACTATCATATTTTTTCTCATACATTGAAGAAGAGAAGATATGAGCCTGATAAAAAGATCATTGTTGAACAAAGTTCACACAAACGTCTCGTAGGTGATCTTTGCATGTCCGTTTTCCGCATTTGATGCTCCACCGTCCTTTTGTTTTATCACGGCTTCTCTCACAGGCATTGGACCGTCCATAAGAACTGCGTGTTTCGATTTTATAGCGGGGTCACATATTCCAAGCAATGCACGAGCCCGTGCTTTTATTTGCGTTAGGAGAGTAGTTATTCCAATCTGTTTCATTATTTGCGGTTGTATTATTGCCCAGGCTATCTTCTGCAGAAAATCACGTCTTATAACTTGAGATGATTTTGAATTAACCTTAACAGGCTTAGGGAATTGACACCGGCACACATTAAAATCACCATAGGCCAACGTCTTGTATTACACGCTACATTATATTTTGCACAGAGTTTGTACAATAGATCCAGGCAAATTTTAGTCCTATTGTAGAAAGTTATCATATCAGGTTTATTTTGGTCCGCGTAAATACGCGTCTGTAAATACCCGTGCGTCAGCCAGGATAAGAGAAAAAGAATCCGGAAGTAGGGTAACTGCACCCTCGATAGACGGTACCACTGGTAATTCCCACTCCTTGAGCGAAAAAGGGAGGCTCTTTGTTACTGACCGTGGGGAGAAGGTTTGAGAAGGTTTCTTGCATTCCCGACCCCCCCCCCCCTGCGTAGCAGGCCTCCTGCCGAGTTACCCAAAAAAATGGACATAATCGTCCCGAACATTATTTCCTCAAAAAAGTTGACTAATATCGGACTTAATTTGCTTCACAACTGCAGGTGCTGCAGACAGAAAAAGGTTACACAGGCGCGTAAGTCATACTTTTGGCTCAGTCATGCCGGCTTCTTTTCGCGAGCTATTTAGTGCTAACCCTGGTACAGTTTGAAACAAACGAATATGTGAGGCTTTTGAGGACATAATAATGTGCAGCTACAGAAAATCACGTGAATTATATGCAATCCAATGAAAAACGGCGCACAGATGAAACACTGTGGGCCACCCCTGTGGCCAACGTGCCTAATGAAGTGTTAATTTTCTCCTCCGTCCATCGGCTTATTATTCAAGTAATTATTTTTCAAGAGGGCATCATCAAACTTTAGGTTCTGTGCTGCTCATATTTCTCAGTCTCTGTCTTTTTCGGATTGGCAATAATTTGACAGTCCTCTGGTAGTCTGTCGCATTCTATTTATCTTTCATTATTTTTTTACTGGTTTTCCCAGAAATTTCTTCCGATCGCCTTAAACATTTCTCCGCTTTGTTGTCTTTGCCAGTTGTATAGCTATTTTTAGATATCTTTCTGCTGTGTCGAATTTGCATTTCAGTGAATATGAACCCGCTCTGCCTCCACGACTTCGCTCCCGTCTTCCATCAGGTTTGATTTCAGTGGTCTTGGCCCCTTGTAGTACTTCGATGTTTTGCTTCCATGTTTCCCTGTGTCTTAGCTCTCTATCTTTAGATTCCTATTCACATCGCAGGTGCTTGTCTCTCACGGAAGTGTCTCTTCATTAGTTAGTATTGAACAGGTTTTCCCCTTCCTTATATTTTTGCCTTCTCGATTAAGTTGGTTCCTAAGCTTCTTTAAAAGGATTTGTATCTCCTACATTTGTCATTATAACTTAGTTTCCTAAGTTTCTTTAAAAGGATTGTTTCTCCTACCTGTCTGGATATTTGTAATATATTCTTTATTATTCAATTCCTTGTCGTAATCCACGGCTTCTTCGATTCGGCACTCTTGCCCACTAGGTCCTCGTCTGATACTTCTGCATTTGTCCTCTGTGACTCATCTCATTTTCTTTCTCTTACCTGTTTCTCTTACTTTCTTCATTTATTTGTCGACTATAGTGGAGAATATGTATGAATGAAATATTTCTATGGAAAATATTTTTCTAAGCATTTGGGAATTGAAACACTTACTTCAACCAGATGATATTTTAAAGTTAATTTCTAATAGACACGTCATTTGTGTCTCTTTTTAGGCATCAATATTCCTGCGAATACATCAGCTTCACGTGAGAGGGATTATCTCGCCTGCTGTAAAGGAGTTCTTTGTGGCCCGCTTCTTCGTCTGATGTCATTCTTCGTCGTCTGATTGCATTCATCTTCTTTCTTTAATTTTGTGACCCACTGTTATGAAATATAAATACATGATTTATACATTTTATAGTATTATATTACTGTGGTAAAGTAGTATATGACGTACTGTTGATAATGTAGAGTTTGGTTCTGAATTTCTCAAACTATATGAGCAAGGTTTATTTGTTTTTTTTATCTTTTAATTTTTGTTATCATTAAAGACCTGCCTGTATATACTTGGTGTATTTAAATATTTCATTCTGATGACAATTCAGTAGGCAACATTTATAGTTTAATTTATTTTCTTAATAATTAGATACCTTTTTTTACTAAAAGCGTCACTTTTGAATTTGTAAATTTTCATTTTTTAAGTTATGCCATATTTACTGGAGTTCTAAAGTCCCTATATTTGTCCGTGTATTCACTTTCTTGTGATTATTTCGGCAAGGTGGCCGATGAAAAAAAATCTTCCTTCATTTTGTGGTTGAGAACGCTAGTGATATAATATATTGAATAGAGGGTTTTGGTAATTATCTTTTTCATTGAAGTGCATTATGTTCGGAAAGTATTTTTATGTATCACTATCATTTACTGAAATACTTGATCCAGGTGTTTCTTTTAATGTAGGACGTGAATTATTGATTTCCAAGCTATTGGCTCGCAAATGTTTTGAATCCTAAGGTATATTTATCAGCAAGTGCTTAAGTCCTAGTGGTGAATTGGGGGACCTACGAACGTTTTTGATGTTTTATGTTTATACTGTTAAAGGTATTGGGAAAAAAGCTGAAGATAAGACATTTATTTATTTCATTGCTTTGGTTGTAAGGCTTCTTCTGATCTTGGTACTATCTTATACTTTAAGTGTGGTTTTTTGGTTAAATTAACATGTATTACTAGTGTGAATTTATAAAAATTATTGTAAGAATGTCAGTGTTTAAATATTATTGTGCCATTATTTACAACAATGCTGCACATTCATCCATGTAATCCATTTTCTTTAATTATGAGCCTTTTGAGTTTCTTTTTCGTGTCTTTGTACAATTAAAGTCTATGTTTAAGTTGCCTTCACCATTTTATGGTTATCAATGATTTGCAGAAAATTTATGTAATAAATATAATTTCACTGGCGTGGGTCGAATTCCAGGAACGTTGACAAGTTTCGAATTCTAAGAATCCCCCCCACCCTCCCTTCCGCCGCTTCCGCCCCTACTTAGTTTTCTCTACCTTTCCTAGTTGGCGTGGTATCGCTCAAGCTACCCGGAAGTCCCGTAAGACATCGCACCGGGTACGGGTGCCCGTCACCTACAGAGGCGAGTCTGGAGGCTCGGCGGGTGGGGAGTACCCCTTCCACGCTGCGGCGGAGAGGAGAGTAGCTGGAGGTGGGGGTATAAGGCGGTGGTGGTGGGGGCAGGCCGTAGTAACGCTAGTGAAAAGACACGAAATATGCGTTTGTATTTTCCACAACTTTGTCTATATTTTCGGAAATAAGGTGCTGTAAATACTTCTCATGGAAAGATGAAGGATAAACCTTTACCCCCAGTACGTGATATCTTTGGTTTTCGGCATCAAAAACTGAAATAAACCATGTTGAAAAACGACAAAAAGCGTCAGTGGACGCACTACTCTTCCTCAACATGGACTCAACAACGTCATTTAAAAATGAACAATATCGCGTACTGGGGGTACAGGTCCATCCTTTTATAAGAAAATAGAGAAAACTAGAAGTGTCTCAGAGCTATAGTTTAGCTACGAAAAGGTTCTTAGAAATGGCCTGCAGGAACACTTTCAGCCGAGCTAGTGAAATACCTTAACCGGATATTTTACGCGTTTAAAATTGAATCCGCGAAAGTTGAATATTGATTGCATTGCAATAGTTTCTTAACACCGGGTACACGAGTAGTAACTGATATGTAACATTCTACCAACCACAATGTAGGGCAATTTTAGATCGATAGCGATTATTCCCGCAAATTCGGTAATATTTGTTGCAGAGCAGAGGGAGACATTATCATATTTTGCCTTAGAATTAGGTGCCAGATTTACTATCAATATTTTATATTATAATAAACATAAATTAATAAACACCCGAATCCTTAAAGCGTTTAACGTAAATGCCATATTTTAAAATCCAATTCCGTCATCAATTTCGAATTTCAAATGCTACTTGGAGAAAAAACGTTTTTCTTTAATGTACCTGTACTCAACCATCAAGATATATGCCGTAAGCCACTGTTTCAGGCGCAGATGAAGCTTTGACAGCTTTCATGTATGTGAAATGAAATGTTTTTGTGCTAACATATTTATCGGCACAGTGACTCTTAACTGAGTTTATTTTTTGTAAATTTGGTTCAATATCTTTTGCACTCTTTGCGGCTACGCATATAACTGCAGCCATTTTTAAAGTCTAACTTCAACCCGTTATATTTCTGAGATCTCTCAAATTTTAGCAATTCCTTGTCAAGTTTCTGAGGTTATTCCTTCTTAACTACTTTTTACATACAAGTGTTACTGCATAAATGAAAGACTTCCTTTTGAATGCGAGAAAATGACCGAAGACATTTATAGAAGTTTGAATAAAATATTTTCTCTGACATTACGCTGTCCCTTATTCTACCAATTGTTACATTTTTGTCTGTCTCTATACATTATGCCTGAAATGTACACCGCATACCACGTTATGGATAGGGCACTCATATTGTATTCAGGTGAGATGCCAAAGTTATTCAAATCTGATGACAGTCGTGGAAATTGAATAATGCATGCAGTGTTCATAAAAAACGACATCATCAAGTATTACACATAGCTAAATGAAGAACATCCCACAATGCGTCCGTTTGATTCCACCGTAAAGAAAGGTTAACTTAATAAAACGCTGTTCTTCTCTGAGACTGGACGAAGAGGAAGAATGAAGAGAGGGAGATGGATCACCCGTTTCACTTTGCTGCCGACACAGATGGCTGATAAAGTGAGCACGGGACGCCTCGAGACCGCTGCGTCTTCATATCCGACCCTCCTTATCTCTCCCGCTTTATCGCCCGATCCGCGCGCAAGGAGGGAATAATCCCTTATCACTCTTCTAAAGGAATGCGAGCCGCGTGGGATGGCCGAATGGACACATCACTGCGTCCACATAATCATCCGGGCAAAATCAAAGTCACTATTTAAACGGATTGCATCATGCTGTGTAAATAATTTCTGGGAATGGGTGCACGTGTACTTGCCACTGAATAGCTATTCATTACTGTGGCTAAACCTGATTTTTGTACTTAGGCATAATAAGCATTGGCGTTTTTGAGTGGATAAAATTAAAAAAATATTAAATAAAAAAATCATTATCTCATACTATGTGTGGCCAATAAAAGCCCCTTGTTGATTTTAAATATTGAATTTGTAGCCGTCGGCATGCAAAATAAAGAAAATAGGATCTAATCCGATAGATTGAGCAAATAGTTATTTCTTGGTACACTGGCGACGGAAGAATAACTCCTCTGTATTTTTAATGGATAAGAACACATCTTTCTCAGAATGAGACTTCCCATAAACAACCATTAGTAAGATATTGCGGGTGACAGCCATTTCGGTTTTGACATTACCTTTCAATGCCTAACAAAAATTCGTGAATGCTTCCACCAACTCATACTTGGATGAAGTTTTAATTCCTGGAATGGAAGCATTCATTCAATCACACTTTTCGTGCCTAGTTACTCCTGACCAATTACTGCTTACCTTTAAATCCAAGAACGCACAAGTACGCAAAGAGACATGAGACATTACAATGTGCAGACTAACTCATGTCATGCACAACACAAGGCTCCTTGCTGGACAAAAACCAGCCTTTTGATATAAAACACTGTCTCCGTTACTCTCTGGAACTCCTTCATTTCAATAATAAAGCACTTGGTTGTTATTCCACACTTTATTTTAAGGAAACGGCCCGGGTTTCAGCATGTCATGAAGATGGCATGATATGCTGAAACCCGGGTCGTTTCCTTAAAATAAAGTGTGGAATAACAACCAAGTGCTTTATTATTTAAAAAAGACGCCTGGCTGCTGGACAAATAAGCTTCTGGAAATAGGCAATTCCTACCGACCAATGGACATGTCTCCATGGGGGTAGGAATATCGACCCTTGGAAGACAGGCAAATAAGCTTCTGCGTTATTCGCAAAGAAACGTACGAAAACGTGCAACATGTAACCAACAACTTGGAAAATAGGTATTATTATGTACATAGGCAAATTACCAAATCAATCACACAATATGATACATCGTGGATGTTCAATTGCCAAAATAAACATAAACTAAAACGTGGACGGCTTAAATATGTCACAAGGGTGTATAGCAAACCCCGCAAACTATACTCTTTTTGAGCAAACCCGTTGAATTTCCTCATTTCCTCACAAAAATAATTGCAAATAGTTCATTCACTTGAAGTCGCACCAGAAAAACATATAAGCGTAAGTAAAATATCAACATAAATGATCGAATTAATTACCATTATGGAGGTTTTGCATCCAATGCGGGAGATCGCGTGTGGCAATATGAATGTTGAGACTATTGCGTAAAGATTCAATAGTAGAAACATGCCAAAAACATCTATTTAGACACTAATGATACATAAACGAATTATTAAGATAAAGGACCGATTTGTAACGAAAAATAATAGGAAAGATATTCAACCCTGCTGTTCTCTTTGGGTCATTATGACCGGAAACGAAATTAAGCTCAACATAACTCTTTTATGACTAAACTCTAAGACTCTGTATTTCGTGACTTTGTTGCTATTGATATTCCATATTTCCTAAAGTATGAAAATCGGAGGTATTTTCATTTTTTATTTCTGAAAACCAAAAAGTTACACTCATGCTCCTTCGGTCAATATGACCCGATGATTTGGTTAACCAATGTTTCATTTTTTTTAGAAATATCTTTGGGGGAATGCGTTTTATGCCAGTCGTATATTGTTTGAAGGCAACATGCACGACTTAAGATGCCTAGTGCTCGTCGCCCATCCCATTTGAAGGCAGGCTATGGGTGGAGGGACCACTCGAGGTGAGCTGGGTTAGGTTAGGAAGAGGGTGGGACGGACTCAATGGAGGGGTGGCCAGACAACGTCAACGTCCTCATAACTATTTTGTAGAAAAGTGTCTTTGAGTGTCCATGCGTGCCGATGTACAGAGGATATAAATACGGGAACCTATACCAACTGGCCTCAGTTACGTTTCCTTGACTCTTGGAGACGTTGCGTTCCACTCTGAAGATAACAATTCAGGTGTCGTGAATATTTTGATTGTGGTCACAATGGGAACTCAATTTATTCTTGAAGATGAACTAGCGGTTTTACTAAACGCATCTCGCAGTGAAGAGGAAGTTTCAGAAGAAAAAGTCACACAAGTGATGATAGCATTCAGCCTACCTCGGAGTCAGACAGTAATACTTCCGACAGTGATATAGGAAGGTACAATATTCAGTCAAAAGACAAAAAAATCACTTGGGATTGCGGGAAGATTTAGATTCAATTACATTCGATGCATGCATCGGTATTCTATTGCTGGCCGATGTTTATAGATCACATGGGGAATCAACTAAGAGCTTGTGGAACCCAGACAAAGGTAGGCCCATTTTTTCTGCTACAATACCACTAGACACTGTATCTCTTGTGTATTATGACTTGACGAAAAGTCCGATCAACGATCGAAAAGAGGAGATGACAAGTTAGCGCCCATAAGAGATTTCTGAGAGCAGTGGGAGGAAATACTTCCAAAGATGTACAATCCGGTTGCTAAGATTATAGTTGATGAGCAGCTTGTCGGTAATAGAGGGCCTTGTCAATTCAATCAATGCATCCCTAGCAAACTGGCAAAATACGCTATCAAAATAGGGACTCTGTGCAATAGTGACAGTTCTTACTGGGACAGGTCTACACAGGAAAACAACTAGGTGGAGCATGCGAGAAAAATTAGGGCATGCCGTGTTGTTATGGAACTAACACACGAGCTAAGGAGCCGGAACGTTGCTTGTGACCATTTTTTTTACATCGAACATGTTAGGTCAAGCTCTTCTTAAACGCAATATAACACACACACAGACACTGAAGAAAAAATAAAACTGTACTACCTTGTCATTCAAGAAAAGAAGCCGTTCACAATTCAAAATTCTATTTGACAAAAGACACTGCAGTTGTATCCTATAGCCCAAAGAATAACAGATTTGTTGTTCTAATGAGCACAAAGCATAACAGCAAGGAAGTAAGCAACAGAATAGATAATCCAAAAATGATACTCGACTACAATATTACATTGGGGGCAGTTGACGCACTGAATCAGCTTATTTCCACGTATACATGCAGGAGGAGAAGTAATCGTTGGCCAGTCAGAGTATTATACAACGTTGATGATACAACAAAATGCAAGGCTTTTGTGCTGTGGATAGAAATCAATCCCAGCTGGAAGAAAAATCTTCTGCACAAGAGGAGAATATTTCTCGAGGAGCTGGGAAAACTACTTGTTACACCATACATTGAAACCAGAAAGCGGCTGCAGCGAAATGAATCAGCAATGGACATTGTTAGAAAGATACAAGCTGCAGATCCTGCACAAAGTCCTAGTGGTTCTAAAAAGCTAGCATGAGGGCTAGATGCAAATTTTGTCCCGCCAAATGTGACAACATAGCAACTACCAGTGGCAAGCATGTTTGCAAGGTTCACATAACATGTTATGGTCCAGGTTATCAGAAGTATTCGTTAGCAATAATTTTTATTCAATATGTGATTGTCCAGAGTGTTAGTTCTGATGCTATATTAGTATTTTGTATTCACCATATTATTTACCAGAATGTCTAAATGAATGCAAATCAATATTTCGTATTCGATATATTTTTGTCCTGAGTGTTAACTGTCATGCATCATCAAAACTTTTATTCAACAGATCATTGTACAGAATGTCATAAGTAAAGCATTATCAATATTTATTTTCAACATATTATTGTCATGAGCGTTCGTTGTAATGCATTATTAGTGATTTGAATTGAGCATACCATTGTCCAGAATATCAAGAGTAATGTATTTTCCATATGTTATATTCAACATATTACTGTCATGAATGACCTAAGTAATATTTTATTAGTATTTTGTGCTCTATCTAGAAATTGTCGCAGTAAAATGCCTGTATTTTTATATATTATAATTGTTTTAACCAAAACAATTGATTATAAATGATGTTAACAAACTATATGATGTGCCATTAAGTCATTAAAAAAATATTTCGTATTTTATTGTCACTATTTTCAACATGTCAGCATTCTGGGTCATTATGACCCGAAGGAACACGAGTGTGTGGTAGTTATAAGGGAAACAGCAGGGTTAATCAGTACTTAAGTCCCTAAAGAGGTAAACACATCAAACAATTATTTTCTTCAATAAGTTTCTTCAATTTTAATGAGTAGGTTTCTTCAGAGAATCAGATGGAATTGAATTTTAAAAAAAATGGGTTGCTATGAATTTTTGGAGAATGAATTACTCGCTCAATGAAACGTACACAACTAATCAAACAACTTACAAATGTAGAGTCAGTTAAATTCTCATATTTCACCCTTACTCAGGACCTGTCTTGGGGGAAACACATTAGGGAAATATGACAGGTGAGTCGCAAATTGGGATTAATTAAAAGAATATTAAGGAAATGCGACGGAAAGGTGAAAGAGCGATGTTATTTTTCACTCGTGAGGCCTCACTTGGAGTATGTCGCTAGCATATGAGACCCTTACGAAGTAGGACTAATCTCCAAAATAGAATACAACGGAGAGCAGCTATGTTTGCAAAAATTGTTACGATAAACATAGCAGTGTTTCCGAATTGCTGAAGGAATTATAGTTAGAACCTCTAACTGATCGAAGGGAGAAATACAGGTTAAATCTTTTGCTCATGTTTGAAGTAGACATATTTCTCTCGAATGCAGTCATTGGAAGTCGCTTCCTTAGTTTGGCCATGTTTCACGATACTATTTGCGGTCCGTTTTCTGTCCCTGAGATTTCATTCCCGTTGTCATTTCTATTGTTGATCCCAAGATAGATATTGCAATCCAAGTATAATGATGAATCACTTAATCATAGGCATATACCGGAGGTAGAAGTGATTCAAACCTAATTTGTTGAGCGTATGTTAACAATAGACGGTGTCTTCAATATTTTCATCTGCGTGAAAGAGAGCTAAGAAGCCACTATTCACATTCTAAAGCATTCTGCTACACAATCAAAATGTTTCGGAGACTTCTTTATGGCAATCGGAAATTATCGATCATTCTCGTCAGATTTTATTAGTGTATTAGTTTCATCTGTATTTGAGGTTTAAAGTCCCTTCACCGATTAATACACCTAAGATCGTCAAGCAAAACATATCTCGCGACTTGGCGAGTTCCTTCGGCTGAGCACATGTTTTATAAAAGCAAAAGGGATTCGATGTCACGGAGAATTTTTATTTTAGAGCCAAGAAAATGCCGATCTTTCAGCAGAAACAATGTTTGATGTTGTGTGATGCAGCTCAAAGAGAATCCACAGTTTTATTTAATCTATGAATGCATGTGAAAAATAACGTTGTCGCGGTACATTATATTGGGGGAGTGGAAAACCAAGCTGACTCATCATCCTCTTTATGTGCGGTGTATTCTTCGACAGTTTGGAATGACGGCTGGTGGCCCAAGGATTGATGCGAGAAAAATGTTGATGCACATTTGGCAACACTGGCACGCGTTGGTCTGGGACCTCATGCCGTGAGTGGCCTTGGCGGTGACAGTTGGGGTGGAGTGAAGCCAACGCGGTCGGGGACCTTTCGCGCCCCGAAGACATTTTTACTCATCTTTTGCCAATTTTGAAGTAGAATTTTTTTGCAAGAACCCCTGCCACACAACCTTGAGGTAGCATGCAGGGTATTTTGTGCATGAATGCAGGTTTGGAACTAGCGCTGGGGCTCTCTTTTATCTCTCGTGTATGAATTTGCTTAGCATTTCAATTAATGTCCGATTTACAAGACGCAACTTTCAATGCTAATTTATGCGTACTTAATATTTTACAATAATGTTTCGCACGAGGAACGGCGTCCAACAATGGTGCTGTCCGCCTGCCAGGAAACACCGTGAGTTGATCGACTCTTCCACGGCAGTCACCTTTTGATAACTTCAAGGCTCTCTGTTTCGATAATATCTCGAGAAAGGAACCGTCTCGTAAGTGCGGGTCGCCACGAAATGCACTCGACGATACACAGGCTACATCTTGCGTGAAGTTCCTCCATTTCACATGATCTCATTGAATTTGCTAGTGTCAAGTCTCATGGTATGCGTGAATATTAAGATGAAGAGGAAAATGGTAACTAAACACCCTGGAATGTAATTGATTGAGAGTAATATAGCTGGAAACCGATGTTATTTTCCTTTTTCAATCGTCTATTTACGTGTTCAATAACCGTGGAAGTAACATCGCATGTTCGTGCATTAGTTCGTCCAATGAGGATGACTTGTGATAGCTTTAGGAATGACGTCAGATGAGGATAGGAGGGGTCGAGGTTTGAAGGAGGGGAGGGAGCCGGACAAGCCTGCATCCCCTGCATCCAATCCGGGGCTTTTAAGCCAGCACCGGTTCTACTGCCACCAAGCGGAATTCATGGGAAGGTTAGTCGCTCGTGTTCTCTCGTTGTTCACTTGCTTGGCGTCCATCCCGGGAGGAGGAATTGTCAAAAGTTCTCTTGCGATCCAAGTTCGTCGTGAATCCATTCTTGACGTCCAGCTCTCAGTTCTGTGTTGGAAGTGTTTCCATCCTTGGCTTCCTACTTCTCTCTCGCGTAAGTATCGACACGTATATTCTTTTTTTCTGTGCTTTTCTAATTTTCGGATTTCAATACGGCATATGCAGTTTGCATTGTAACAGAAAACACTTTGTAAATATTTCCACACCAATTTTTTTTTTTATTCAACCGACCTAGGTTTCGGCAAAAAAAAATGGTGTGGAAATATTTACAAAGTGTTTTCTGTTACAATGCAATCTGTGACAATTTTCCACAAACTTTCGCCTGATACTTTAAAATCTGGGCATATGCAGTGTCTGCAAGTGATATGGTAGATGAAAAATGACTTATTCAGGTTGTATTTATCAACCGCATAATATTATTTGTGTTCTTGGTGGAAGTGAATATGTTGTTAGCTGTGTAATAGAATTGCGTTATCAATTTCTGATAGATTCATCCTTTGACAAGTTTTCCAGGTTATTAAATTTTATTGCTTTGAAAGTTAGCTATCGAGATTCGAGTACCGAAAGCATGTTATGTGCGAAGGTTTTAGTGGTTTGTAGATAGGTGGCGTAATCGTTTGATTTTTATGGAGTGTGCCGGTTATTTTCAGACCGCGGGTTTTCAATGATTGTCTTCACTTTGTCGTTGAGACGCCAGCTGGAGCATTTGTAAATACTTCCTTTCAATCAGCGTCATTCCCGTTGGAAACCACAAAAAAGCAGCCTACATATATTTATTTCAAAGGTCATTTGAAGAAATTTAACGTCGTTTTACACGGCGAAGGATTTTGTACTAACGAATATACGTGAGATTATACAATTGTCGCTATAAAACTATTAGTTTCTATTTTCAGTTCAGGCACTGAGACATTCGCACAAGTGTTCATACAATTTACTGCTTAACACGATCTATTTTGCCTCATGCAAAGGTTCACGTAAGAGTTGGTACAAACAAATATACCGTGTAAAACGGCAATTACACTTCCCCGCAGTTTTAATCAGGAATTATTGAAGTATACGGATTGTAATTAAGAATATTTCCGTAGATATGTTACTCTTCCGTTTAGTTTTCGTCGCCTCCTAATTCACTCTTGGTTGAAATTCGAAGAACTTATCTTTGAAAAGTTACTTCAGGATAATACCAAATGGTAACCTCAACGTGACTGTGTGTTTTTTTTGAAGTGCTGAGTTAGTCATTACATTGAAGAATAAACTATTTAAGTAATTTATAGTCGGTTGTCATTCCAATTAGCGGAATCATTAGGAAGGGGAGGCGTTCGCTCACACGTGTTGTTCGCTCGCCTGTAGTCAACCATCTTTGGAGAATGAAATGCTATCAGTTGTCTTGTGTTCGGAAGTGTGCCTGTGTGTGAATTCATTTGTCAACAAGTATTACCTTGCCTATCCTATGTAAATCGTCTCCCTGCTTCTCAATCGTAGGTATGGGCACATATTCGTTATCTTCTGTTTTCGCAATATCACTTTACGGTTTTTAGGTAATGATCTGACACTCATCAATAATACTGTTTTTTACCTATGTTTATGGGCGGAATATTTTAAATTCGATATACGTATAGGAATTTTGTGCTGACAGTCAAGAATATCGTCATATTTTTTTAATGCTTCCTAGTGGCGTGGTTGATTTCTAAAATTGCTTTTATTCAATTCAATTCGCTCAATTTATTACTTCAGGTTAACAGAATTCTTTCTTTCATAGGCTTTTTCCAAAGCGTGAACTCGTGTGTGCCATTACTTCTCTTGCTTGAATGAAAATAGTAGTTTTCTTGTTCGTGTACATGTCTTTACCGAAAATGGCTGACGGGCGAAAATAAATGAGGTATTATCGGGTTTGAGAAGAATGTTTACAATTTACGTTATTTATTCTATAAGAATTTTTATACGATGGCCCACTATGTTCACGGCTTATATCAGAATGGCGTTTATTTTTTCTTGTAATAGCGCACATTTTGTTCAGTAGTTTTCTCAAGGTGGGCTTTTAAATGCCCGTAATTTCCCTGTATGCATTTAACGCCAGCCGAAAAGGTAAGCAACACCTTTTACATTGCAAAGAGTTTGAGGACAGCTCATGCCCTTAATACATTGAGTATAATGATATATTGGGTCGAAATATTTTACTGTATTCCCGTTTGAGTATGTGGTCACAGTCACGTAGCCATTGGGCCGTCCGACGCTGCCCGTGTACCCCAGGGGAGAAGAGATAAGGGCTCTCCTTTCCCTCCTGCGCGTGACTCCGACCACGGAGCGGGAGAGATAAGGAGTGAAGACGCAGCGGTCTCGAGGCGTCCCGCGCCCACGTAAATCGACACAGCCCACAGCGAGTCAAACGAGGAATCTTTTCCTCTCGACTCTTCCTTTCCTTTTTATCTCCAGGGTAAAAGTATATCACACAGTATATAACATTAACCTTTCTCGTTGGTGTAATCACAAAGAACAAGTTTGGATCATTGTCTCTGGTCGTAGTTTCATTATTTTGATACTTCAGTTTTTTAAACCATATTTCTTTCCTGCAATCATTTTCGACATAATAATGGTCTTGAAATTATTTAGTTATCCAGTTTTTAAAAGAGACAAGGTGTTTTATACTTTCTGCTGAAATACAGTGATATTTTTTTTCGTATTCACTACGCTCATTCACATTATTGCAGTATATAGCTACAGGCATAACATTTTTGTATTACAAGGCGTGACGTAATGTAATTTATTATTTTAATTTAAATTATATGTTTTTTTCGGGCATGGGTCTGTTACCTTCAGAGCAGGCATATTCAATGAGGAAAATATTCACCAAATTGCGGTTGAGGAACTTCATGCGTTATATAACGAACGCCGTCTTATGTGGCCTTCGATTATTATTCCTTTCAGATATCTTCTCGGTGTATCAATGCATACCTGTCATCTGACATACCATAGTGCAAGGAATGGAAAATATTTCTTCTAGATCCTTCTGAGATTCAGTGAGCGCTGGATTTCTTCAAATTTAATGGTCCCTGTTTAGAAGGTCGCAGATGTAGATCTCAACAATAAGAACCGGAAGGAAATATAACAAGCGTATGAGTGGTTGAAGGTACTTGGTAAATTGAAGTTTATGACACGTTGTTACGTTGGACTATGCAGCGTTTAATGTTTGAAAAATAAAAGCTACATGGTAATTATCTGCCTCTACGGAGACGGAGAAATTAGTGCCATGCTAAACTTGCGGAATTTTTGAGCCATGACAGTGAATATAGTTTGCCGTAACAGAAGTATTCAAATAAAATCTTCTCAAATTGAGACTTGTATAATGTGTTGCGTTACGTGGATGACATTACCGAGAGTAAGTCTCCCTGGTTTCAATAGTACCGGCAAAACTATTTGTTTTCATTATTCAAAAGCTTGAAAAATCATTTGACTTGACCGGGATCCCGGGCACATCATTTACGCAACCGCAATGATTGAAGGTTTTGATAAAAGAGTAATTGAGGTAGAAGAATTTTGAATGTAGTCACTCAATCGTTTATAAATTCACATAGGTAGAAGAGTTATGAAGAAGTTAAGAAGTTTTCGCTGGATCCTCTCCGAATAGAGAGGCCTATTTGCCCACGTATTTGCCTGACACCTAGCGGAATTCATTGTAAGATGACACTCGTGTCTTTGCATTCTCTCCTCACTCGTCTAGCATCCATATTTGGATCAATAAATTGCAGTTCCCTTGAGTCTGACTGTGTGTCTGCGTCACTTCATTCTTGTGGTCGCGACACATTACTCAGGTCTCTACATTGAGCCTTCCGAGGTGTTTCCGGCGATTTATGTTACTTCTTCATACGAGTCGGTATAGACACTCCTTCATTCACTTCGTATTGTCAAAATTTGGAGGTCTGCCATTCCATTTCGAAGTGTGAGGTCACCATATGCATACTGCTTTTCATGGTAACATAATATAATGCGACTCATTGAGCTGCTATCAAGGTAGCTCACTGAGCTGCTATCAAGGTGTTCACAAAGAAATTTGACACACAAAAGTTTCTACTGTCTAGCTATATTGTTATACTCAATACTTGTCTTTCCAATTCTTGTTTCTTTTCGATTACTAATTCTTTTGTACATGTAATTGCGTTCACATCATTGAATTAGCATTAGACTTGGTTAAGCTGCTGATTTGATTACCTCGTAGTGCGTGTATTAAAGCGTAAGCTATTAAAGCGTTTCCCGTGACGTGGTGTGGTCGAAGTTAATGGTCCCAGGTGTTCATTTATGGAAACGTTTCGGGTATTAAAATAAAAACATTGTGAATTCCACGAACAAAAAAACAAATTCTAAAGAGTAGGTTAAATCGACATATATTTGGTCGATGAGCGATATCATCAGGTAATACACAGATATACTAGCACACAATTCGCCACTGCTACGGGCTAAAGGCTAAAAACTCTTGAGGAGGCTTGGAAGGTATTTCGTAGAGGTGCTATTGCATGCTTTCAGCTTAATACTTGACTACCTGTACATCTGTGATGTTGTAAAATACATATATAATAACGGTATCTCTCCATTGGGAGTATACCTGTAGTGTAGTGCATGATTGAGAGGCTTCGTCTCGTGGCACCCATTAGCGATTTGTGCTAATGCATTATTTGCCGTAGTTACATTAAATTTAGAGCGTAGTTTAATGCATGTTGGTTACTACTTACCCCTGCCACACACTCTTGAGGTGACTTGCAGTATATATTGTAGATGTATAAAATTACATATACTCTAAGAGACTAAACAGTTTATGTATATAATTATAAAGCATTGTAAAAAGTATATTTCTAAGGCATAATATCGTTAAAAGCGATTGAAATACGCACGGAGAATGTTATATTCCTTTAAGTTTAATCTTTATACCACGCGTATAAGGTACTGGAAGTCTCGGGAACAATGAAAAAATTGCTTAGCAACGAACATGAAAAAAGATCGAAATTTGCATTAATTTTGCGTTTAAACTTCAAATATTTCAATTTATCGATCGATAGAGAAACATCGGTTGCAAGAAGTAAATGCATTGATCTTTTGGCCTCATTTCAGTCAAAGAATGAAACTTGTATCTAAATTATTTCATATTTTAATGAATGAATGAAGATTACTCTACACGTAAATTGTTCGTTTTTCCCATTTATACCCATTAAAAAACAAAATCCTATCTGGACTCGAAACCAATGAAAAATATTGGGATTTTCGATTTTTTCCTGACTCGACACCAAATTTAAACCCTTCCCTGAAAATTTCATCCTTTTAGCTAAATTAGAAATATCCGGGAATTCGTATCAATGAATACAAGTGTGGATTTTTCTCACCCAAAAGAGCGTGACGCGGTTTCTCGACCAACATCCCATCCCAAAAGTCTCCAACGGGCGCAAAGAAGTATAACTTCAAAAAAGGTCTATGGATGAAGGAGAGGGAGCGGGTGAAGGGGAGGGAGGGGAAGTCACAGGTAAGGCGTTGGGAAGGTATTTGTTTGGATGGGTGGGGGTGGAAAGCTCTATGGGGAGGAGTGAGGAGTTAGGGTATTGGACATAATCCGGGAAGCGGACGCTGGATAGGGCGTCGTGGGGGGAGGCAATGGCCTCGGCAGCGGGGGATTGGTTGTAGGTTGAGCGAGGGTGGTGGTTGTGGGATGAGTAAGGACGTGTAAGAGAGGGGAACGGGAGGGGTACAAAAGTTTAGCTTTGTAGTGTTTCCGAATTGTTGAAGGAATTAGGGTGAGAATCTCTAACTGACCGAAGGGAGAAATACAGGTTAAATCTTTTGCTCATGTTCGAAGTAGACCATTTTCTCTCGAATGCAGTCATTTGAAGTCGCTCCTTTAATTTGGCCTTGTTTCGCGTCATTATTTGCGGTCCGTTTTCTGTCCCTGAGTTTCCATTCCCGTAGTCATTTCTATTGTTGATCCCAAGATAGATATTGCCATTCAAGTCAAACAATAAATCACTTAATCATGAGTATTTACCGGAAGTATGAGTTATTTAAATCTAATTTGTTGAGCGTATGTCAACCACAGACAATATTTGCATCTGAGTGAAAAAAGCAAAGAAGCCAGTATTCACATTCTAAAGCAATTTTCTACCCAATCAATATTTTTTAAGACTGTATCATGGAAGTGCAATCGGAAATTATCGATCATTCTCGTCAGATTTAATTAGATTAGTTTTATCTATATTTGAGGTTGAGGATCAACGAACCTTTTGCAGCAACTGGGATGGGAAAAGCTTTCAGACCGTCGATTAAAATTTAGACTTAATCTATTATGTAAGTTCCAAACCGGTCTATTCTCTGGCGACGTTGATAATATTTTACGAAATCCGACAACCTACGGTAGATCAGATCATGAGAGCAAAATTAGGGAACTAGACTGCAAAACGGATAGATTTAAGATGTCATTTTTCCCACGAACGATAAGGGACCATATAGCTGCCATGAGACTTTTATCTAGGTTTGTCGTTAGGTAGTGTAGCTCTTAGTAGTAGTAGTACTCCTAATACTTGAATCCTTATCTGTTACCTAGCACATACTAACAGCACGCCTAGCATGTTTTCTACAGGGTCTTGAGTCCCTGTCCATCTGTGTAGTTGTAGAATGCATGTATATAGAGGTCACTCTCCTTTTTGATAACATCGGTAGTGTAGTGTTGCGTGCTTGTGAGGCTTCGCCTCATGACAAGCATTAGCGATTTATGCTAATGCATAATTAGTAGTAGTTACATTAACTTTAGGGTATAGTGTAATGCATGTTGGTGATTACTCACCCTCTGCCACTCACCCCTGAGGTGACTTGCAGGGTATTTTGTAGATGTAGTGTATAGTGTAATGCATGTTGGTGATTACTCACCCCCTGCCACACACCCCTGAGGTGGCTTGCAGGGTATTTTGTAGATGTAGGAGAAAAGGGCTCCCTTTGCAGTTCCCTTGAGTCTGACTCACGTCATTCTTGTGGACACATTACTCAGCTCTCTGCATTGAGCCTTCCGAGGTTATTCCGGCGATTTATTTCACGTCTTCATACGCGTCGGTATAGACCTTCCTTTACTCACTTCGTTTTGTCAAAGTTTGGGAGTCTGCCATTCCATTTTGAAGTGTGAGGTCACCATATACATGGTAACATAATCATTCTGCTGCTGCTATAATGTGGCTCATGCATGTTCACGAAAAAGTTTGGCATACAAAAGTTTCTACCGTCTAGCTTTATTGTTATGCTCAACATTTGGATGTTCAATTCTTGTTTTTTTTTTCAAATAATAATTCTTTTGTTCATGTAATTTCGTTCACATCATTGAAGTAACATTAGACTTGGTCAAGCAGCTCATTGTATTACCTCGTAGTGCGTGTATTTAATTAAGCTATTAAAGCCTTTCCAGTGACGTGGTATGGTCGAAGTTAATGGTCCTAGGCGTACCTTCATGAAAAAGTTTCCGATATTAAATGAAAAACATTTTGTATTCCACGTACAAAAAACAAACCCTAAGTAGTTGGTAAAATACGACATAGATTTCGTCGTTGAGCGATATCATCAGCTAATATACAGATGGACTATCCTTCAATTCCCCACTGCTTCGGCCTGAAGGCTAAAAACCCTTGAGGTGGGTTGCAAGGTATTTTGTAGAGGTACTAGTAGCCCACAGTGCATGCTTTCAGCTTAATCTACATCTACGATGTACCGTGCAAGCCACCACTAGGTTGTGTGGCACGGGGTGATTCCACGCCAACCGGTAAATGGGAGAGTGATAGGGACAACCCATGTCCTTAATACATTGAGTGGAATGATACTTTCGGTCGAAATAATTGACTCTGTCTTCTCGTTTGAGCATGTGGTCTCAGTCACGAAGCCATTTGGTCGTCCGACGCGGCCCGTGTTCCCCAGAGCAAAAGAGATAAGGGCTTTCCTTTCCCCCTGCGCGTGACTCTGACCACGGAGCGGGAGAGTTAACGAGAGTCGAACATGAAGACGCAGACTTCTTGAGGCGTCCCGCGCTCACGTAAATCGACACAGTCCACAGCGAGTCAAACGAGAAACATTATTCTCTCGACTCTTTCTTTCTTAATTATCTCCAGGCTAACAGATGGACAGACTCAAGACCCTAGAAGAAAACATGCAAGGCGGGTTAGTATGTACCAGGTAACAAATAAGGATTTAAGTATTAGGAATACTACTACTACTAAGAGTTATATACCTAACAAGCCTTGATAAAAGTCTCATTGGCAGCTGTTATGGTCCCTTATCTTTCCTGGGGAAATTGACATTTTAAATCTCCGTTAGCAGTCTAGTTCCCTAATTTTTTTCTCATGATCTGATCTGCCATAGTATGTCGGATTTAATAAAATATTGTTAACGTCGTCAGAGAATAGACCGGTTTGGTACTTACATAGTAGATTGAGTTTAAATTTCAATCGACGGTCTGAAAGCTTTTCCCATCCCAGTTGCTGCAAAAGGTTCGTAACACTAACGAGATAACGGCCTTTAACGTATCTTGCCGTTCATCGCTGCACGCGTTCTTACTCAGTGTCCAAGCCTATCTCATAAGGATCCAAAATAATGGCGGCATATTTTTTTAAGTGGGGTCTAACGAGGGAGAAGTAGCTGATTTCCCTAACTTTATCGTCGCGCTTGCCAAGTACTCTTTTAACAAATCCCAATTTACGATTAGCTTGACCGGTAATTTCTCGAATATGTTTACTCCACGATAGATCATTAGTCAGTTTAACTCCGAGGTACTTAACCGATTCTACGGTGTCTAATTTTATGTTCTTTATGCAATAGCTGTTACATGGAGCCTTTTTCCGTTTCCAAAAATTTACAGCAACGCATTTTTTTTAGGATTAAATGTAGCTGACCCGTGTAATACAACCCTTTGCACGCGATTACTTAAGAATTTTCTTATCCAGGAAATAACGTCGTCGTCTATACCGTGGGATTTTAATTTCATGAGTAACTTACACTGGGAAACTTTATCAAATGCCTTTTTACAGTTCAGAAAATTTGCATCAATTGTAACGTTATGTTCACCCGAGACTAAAATATAATGGGCCAAAAGTGCTAATTGAGTTTCGCAAGATCTTCCCTTTCTGAATCCGTGTTGCTTTTTTTATAACAAATTCTCCATATCGAGTTGTCTTATAACTGAACTTACAATTAAATGTTCAAGGACTTGGCATGATAAAGGTGTGAGAGATATCGGTCTGTAGTATATCTAAAGTCTTAAGCGCTCCTAGGTGGGATCTCAGAGTAAATATATGAAGAGCCCTTATTGGAGCTGCGCAGTAGCCGGAATATGAGGACAACATTGAAACCACGTGACTTCGGGGAAAATTGCGGGAAATTTGAATACGCGAATCCGTAAGAACTCATTTTTTGAAAAATTTCCACGTACGACTGTGCAGGCTATTTTAAATTATTGCGCCCAGCCACTGCTACGATAACTATAGTATTATTAGAATACTTATCGAAGAACATTTTTTCCCTGGTGGACTTAAATATTAGTGATGAAGTCGATGTACGATTGGGCCACTCGTGAACTTAGAAAGACTAAATGAATACGCAGAGAAAATTAAAACTGCGAATTATGGCTACTAATAACAAAATAAAGGAGATCAAAAACATCACCACGGTCTTAAGAATCTGGATTAGTATAAAGGACGTAAGCCTAACAGAAAATCGAAGGCATTAAACATTGGACAAAACACAACCCTTATCTGAAAATATCACTCTCAAGTTATGGCATTCAGCCATTTAAGACCCAGGAAATTAGTTACAAAAAAATACGAATAATGAAATAAGTACACAAATTACATTAAAGAGTGAGAAATAGATTTTTGCAATGATAAAAAAATTAATAGAAAAAGCACATCTTTATTTTGGTGAACATAGAAATGGGAGAAATAAGGGAACGTAGTGGCTAAAGTATAATCAACTACACACAGTAAACGTAAAGTTAATCTTCGAGGAAATAATTTTTAAAGCAAACTACAATAGAATTGATACTCATCAAATCATTTATTTAATAATTGTCAGTCACCAGTAGATAATGAACTAAGTAAGCGATGAACATGTATGTTACAACCACAGAACCTCATAGGTACAATGTACAATTAACACATAATTATGCCATGTATTAACAGAAATAGACAATTTCTACTTCATAACACCTAAGGTGCGATGGACTCCAGCCCTGAAAGCACAGAGAAATTGAAATATTAAAAAAAATTCATCACTGAAAACCACATAAAGGTTAAGCTAATCGAATTGTAGAATATGAAGTACAAGGTAATAACACTTTGAGCCATAAAAATTCAGGGCCGGTTCATGAAAAATATCCATAGGAAACCCAGAAAATGAAGCACAAAGCTAAGCAACCACATGCCGGAAGTAACACAAGCAACTACCTGATGGCAAAAATGTAATAAACAGCATGAACTCATGCATAAATCAAAGTAATTATTATTAGGCATGTTAAATTGTTCATTATCTCAGCAGATACTTATTGAGAAAGGTAGCATAGCTTGAATAAATTGAAAAAATGATGACAAATATAACAAGTATAACATTTTCTGGTACAAGTAACGCACCAAAAATTGAAGAATCTAGTGAAAAAGAATACAATAAAACTGTCAAGTCCAAACTGATAAGCTACTGAAAACACTTACTGTTACAGAAGCCAGCAATAAAGCAATAAGTAAAGAAATGATATTGTGGAAAATGATGTACCATTCAAGGACGCTATTTCTGAAGAAATTATTAACCTTGAAGTTTCAATAAGAATTAGGCAAAAAACATGATGGCGTTCAAGGAGCCTTGATGAACAAAGGCCAGATTTAAGAAATAAAAATTAAAGAAATGTCCTTAGACACAATTTTCAGAGGGAATATTGCTCTAAAAGCACAATTCTAACTAATAAGATCAGACAAATTTATGACAAGAAAAGTACCTGAAGGCTCAAATTAAAGAAGTAAAAAAATAAACAATATCAATATAAATGATATTAATCCACAAATACAATAGACCTGAAAGTAATGCCATATACAAATGGTAATAAGCACTTCGTGATGGCAATTACAAGAGTGTCCCTCAGCACTTACAAGGGAATCAAAAGCACAAAATAAAAGGCAGCTTCTAATAAATGTCAAAAGCATCCCCCAATACTCAGCACTAAAAGCAATACTATATACAAATAGAAATGGGCACTTCGTGATGGCAATTACAAGAGTGTCCCTCAGCACTCAAAACAAAATCACAAGCAAAAATAACAGGCAGCTTCAAATGAAATGGCAAGAGCATCCCCCAATACTCAGCACTGACAGCAATAGTATATACAAATGAAAATTGACACTTCCCGATGGCAATTACAAGAGTGTCCCTCAGCACTCAAAACAAAATCACAAGCAAAAATAACAGGCAGCTTCAAATTATATAGCAAGAGCATCCCCCAATACTCAGCACTAACAGCAATAGTATATACAAATGGAAATTGGCACTTCCCGATGGCAATTACAAGAGTGTCCCTCAGCACTCAAAACAAAATCACAAGCAAAAATAACAGGCAGCTTCAAATGAAATGGCAAGATCATCCCCCAATACTAAGCACTAACAGCAATAGTATATACAAATGAAAATTGGCACTTCCCGGTGGCAATTACAAGAGTGTCCCTCAGCACTCAAAACAAAATCACAAGCAAAAATAACAGGCAGCTTCAAATTATATAGCAAGAGCATCCCCCAATACTAAGCACTAACAGCAATAGTATATACAAATGGAAATTGGCACTTCCCGATGGCAATTACAAGTGTGTCCCTCAGCACTCAAAACAAAATCACAAGCAAAAATAACAGGCAGCTTCAAATTATATAGCAAGAGCATCCCCCAATACTCAGCACTAACAGCAATAGTATATACAAATGGAAATTGGCACTTCCCGATGGAAATTACAAGAGTGTCCCTCAGCACTCAAAACAAAATCACAAGCAAAAATAACAGGCAGCTTCAAATTATATAGCAAGAGCATCCCCCAATACTCAGCACTAACAGCAATAGTATATACAAATGAAAATTGGCACTTCCCGGTGGCAATTACAAGAGTGTCCCTCAGCACTCAAAACAAAATCACAAGCAAAAATAACAGGCAGCTTCAAATTATATAGCAAGAGCATCCCCCAATACTCAGCACTAACAGCAATAGTATATACAAATGGAAATTGGCACTTCCCGATGGAAATTACAAGAGTGTCCCTCAGCACTCAAAACAAAATCATAAGCAAAAATAACAGGCAGCTTCAAATGAAAATTGGCACTTCCCGATGGCAATTACAAGAGTGTCCCTCAGCACTCAAAACAAAATCACAAGCAAAAATAACAGGCAGCTTCAAATTATATAGCAAGAGCATCCCCCAATACTCAGCACTAACAGCAATAGTATATACAAATGAAAATTGGCACTTCCCGATGGAAATTACAAGAGTGTCCCTCAGCACTCAAAACAAAATCACAAGCAAAAATAACAGGCAGCTTCAAATGAAATGGCAAGAGCATCCCCCAATACTAAGCACTAACAGCAATAGTATATACAAATGGAAATTGGCACTTCCCGATGGCAATTACAAGAGTGTCCCTCAGCACTCAAAACAAAATCACAAGCAAAAATAACAGGCAGCTTCAAATGAAAATTGGCACTTTCCGATGGAAATTACAAGAGTGTCCCTCAGCACTCAAAACAAAGTCACAAGCAAAAATAACAGGCAGCTTCAAATTATATAGCAAGAGCATCCCCCAATACTCAGCACTAACAGCAATAGTATATACAAATGGAAATTGGCACTTCCCGATGGCAATTACAAGTGTGTCCCTCAGCACTCAAAACAAAATCACAAGCAAAAATAACAGGCAGCTTCAAATGAAAATTGGCTCTTCCCGATGGCAATTACAAGAGTGTCCCTCAGCACTCAAAACAAAATCACAAGCAAAAATAACAGGCAGCTTCAAATTATATAGCAAGAGCATCCCCCAATACTCAGCACTAACAGCAATAGTATATACAAATGGAAATTGGCACTTCCCGATGGCAATTACAAGTGTGTCCTTCAGCACTCAAAACAAAATCACAAGCAAAAATAACAGGCAGCTTCAAATGAAAATTGGCTCTTCCCGATGGCAATTACAAGAGTGTCCCTCAGCACTCAAAACAAAATCACAAGCAAAAATAACAGGCAGCTTCAAATTATATAGCAAGAGCATCCCCCAATACTCAGCACTAACAGCAATAGTATATACAAATGGAAATTGGCACTTCCCGATGGCAATTACAAGTGTGTCCCTCAGCACTCAAAACAAAATCATAAGCAAAAGTAACAGGCAGCTTCAAATGAAATGGCAAGAGCATCCCCCAATACTCAGCACTAACAGCAATAGTATATACAAATGGAAATTGGCACTTCCCGATGGCAATTACAAGTGTGTCCCTCAGCACTCAAAAAAAAATCATAAGCAAAAATAACAGGCAGCTTCAAATGAAATGGCAAGAGCATCCCCCAATACTCAGCACTGACAGCAATAGTATATACAAATGGAAATTGGCACTTCCCGATGGAAATTACAAGAGTGTCCCTCAGCACTCAAAACAAAATCACAAGCAAAAATAACAGGCAGCTTCAAATTATATAGCAAGAGCATCCCCCAATACTCAGCACTAACAGCAATAGTATATACAAATGGAAATTGGCACTTCCCGATGGCAATTACAAGTGTGTCCCTCAGCACTCAAAACAAAATCATAAGCAAAAATAACAGTCAGCTTCAAATGAAATGGCAAGAGCATCCCCCAATACTCAGCACTGACAGCAATAGTATATACAAATGGAAATTGGCACTTCCCGATGGCAATTACAAGAGTGTGCCTCAGCACTCAAAACAAAATCACAAGCAAAAATAACAGGCAGCTTCAAATTATATAGCAAGAGCATCCCCCAATACTCAGCACTAACAGCAATAGTATATACAAATGGAAATTGGCACTTCCCGATGGCAATTACAAGTGTGTCCCTCAGCACTCAAAACAAAATCATAAGCAAAAATAACAGGCAGCTTCAAATGAAATGGCAAGAGCATCCCCCAATACTCAGCACTAACAGCAATAGTATATACAAATGAAAATTGGCACTTCCCGATGGAAATTACAAGAGTGTCCCTCAGCACTCAAAACAAAATCACAAGCAAAAATAACAGGCAGCTTCAAATGAAATGGCAAGAGCATCCCCCAATACTAAGCACTAACAGCAATAGTATATACAAATGGAAATTGGCACTTCCCGATGGCAATTACAAGAGTGTCCCTCAGCACTCAAAACAAAATCACAAGCAAAAATAACAGGCAGCTTCAAATGAAAATTGGCTCTTCCCGATGGAAATTACAAGAGTGTGCCTCAGCACTCAAAACAAAATCACAAGCAAAAATAACAGGCAGCTTCAAATTATATAGCAAGAGCATCCCCCAATACTCAGCACTAACAGCAATAGTATATACAAATGGAAATTGGCACTTCCCGATGGCAATTACAAGTGTGTCCCTCAGCACTCAAAACAAAATCATAAGCAAAAATAACAGGCAGCTTCAAATGAAATGGCAAGAGCATCCCCCAATACTCAGCACTAACAGCAATAGTATATACAAATGAAAATTGGCACTTCCCGATGGAAATTACAAGAGTGTCCCTCAGCACTCAAAACAAAATCACAAGCAAAAATAACAGGCAGCTTCAAATGAAATGGCAAGAGCATCCCCCAATACTAAGCACTAACAGCAATAGTATATACAAATGGAAATTGGCACTTCCCGATGGCAATTACAAGAGTGTCCCTCAGCACTCAAAACAAAATCACAGGCAAAAATAACAGGCAGCTTCAAATGAAAATTGGCTCTTCCCGATGGAAATTACAAGAGTGTCCCTCAGCACTCAAAACAAAATCACAAGCAAAAATAACAGGCAGCTTCAAATGAAATGGCAAGAGCATCCCCCAATACTAAGCACTAACAGCAATAGTATATACAAATGGAAATTGGCACTTCCCGATGGAAATTACAAGAGTGTCCCTCAGCACTCAAAACAAAATCACAAGCAAAAATAACAGGCAGCTTCAAATGAAAATTGGCACTTCCCGATGGCAATTACAAGAGTGTCCCTCAGCACTCAAAACAAAATCACAAGCAAAAATAACAGGCAGCTTCAAATGAAGTGGCAAGAGCATCCCCCAATACTCAGCACTAACAGCAATAGTATATACAAATGAAAATTGGCACTTCCCGATGGAAATTACAAGAGTGTCCCTCAGCACTCAAAACAAAATCACAAGCAAAAATAACAGGCAGCTTCAAATGAAAATTGGCACTTCCCGATGGCAATTACAAGAGTGTCCCTCAGCACTCAAAACAAAATCACAAGCAAAAATAACAGGCAGCTTCAAATGAAAATTGGCACTTCCCGATGGCAATTACAAGAGTGTCCCTCAGCACTCAAAACAAAATCACAAGCAAAAATAACAGGCAGCTTCAAATGAAAATTGGCACTTCCCGATGGAAATTACAAGAGTGTCCCTCAGCACTCAAAACAAAATCACAAGCAAAAATAACAGGCAGCTTCAAATGAAATGGCAAGAGCATCCCCCAATACTAAGCACTAACAGCAATAGTATATACAAATGGAAATTGGCACTTCCCGATGGCAATTACAAGAGTGTCCCTCAGCACTCAAAACAAAATCACAAGCAAAAATAACAGGCAGCTTCAAATGAAATGGCAAGAGCATCCCCCAATACTCAGCACTAACAGCAATAGTATATACAAATGAAAATTGGCACTTCCCGATGGAAATTACAAGAGTGTCCCTCAGCACTCAAAACAAAATCACAAGCAAAAATAACAGGCAGCTTCAAATTTTATAGCAAGAGCATCCCCCAATACTCAGCACTAACAGCAATAGTATATACAAATGGAAATTGGCTCTTCCCGATTGCAATTACAAGTGTGTCCCTCAGCACTCAAAACAAAATCATAAGCAAAAATAACAGGCAGCTTCAAATGAAAATTGGCACTTCCCGATGGCAATTACAAGTGTGTCCCTCAGCACTCAAAACAAAATCACAAGCAAAAATAACAGACAGCTTCAAATGAAAATTGGCTCTTCCCGATGGCAATTACAAGTGTGTCCCTCAGCACTCAAAACAAAATCACAAGCAAAAATAACAGGCAGCTTCAAATGAAAATTGGCTCTTCCCGATGGCAATTACAAGTGTGTCCCTCAGCACTCAAAACAAAATCACAAGCAAAAATAACAGGCAGCTTCAAATTATATAGCAAGAGCATCCCCCAATACTCAGCACTAACAGCAATAGTATATACAAATGGAAATTGGCACTTCCCGATGGCAATAACAAGTGTGTCCCTCAGCACTCAAAACAAAATCATAAGCAAAAATAACAGGCAGCTTCAAATGAAAATTGGCTCTTCCCGATGGCAATTACAAGTGTGTCCCTCAGCACTCAAAACAAAATCACAAGCAAAAATAACAGGCAGCTTCAAATTATATAGCAAGAGCATCCCCCAATACTCAGCACTAACAGCAATAGTATATACAAATGGAAATTGGCACTTCCCGATGGCAATTACAAGTGTGTCCCTCAGCACTCAAAACAAAATCATAAGCAAAAGTAACAGGCAGCTTCAAATGAAATGGCAAGAGCATCCCCCAATACTCAGCACTAACAGCAATAGTATATACAAATGGAAATTGGCACTTCCCGATGGCAATTACAAGTGTGTCCCTCAGCACTCAAAACAAAATCATAAGCAAAAATAACAGGCAGCTTCAAATGAAATGGCAAGAGCATCCCCCAATACTCAGCACTGACAGCAATAGTATATACAAATGGAAATTGGCACTTCCCGATGGCAATTACAAGTGTGTCCCTCAGCACTCAAAACAAAATCATAAGCAAAAATAACAGGCAGCTTCAAATGAAATGGCAAGAGCATCCCCCAATACTCAGCACTAACAGCAATAGTATATACAAATGGAAATTGGCACTTCCCGATGGCAATTACAAGTGTGTCCCTCAGCACTCAAAACAAAATCAAAAGCAAAAATAACAGGCAGCTTCAAATGAAATGGCAAGAGCATCCCCCAATACTCAGCACTGACAGCAATAGTATATACAAATGGAAATTGGCACTTCCCGATGGCAATTACAAGTGTGTCCCTCAGCACTCAAAACAAAATCACAAGCAAAAATAACAGGCAGCTTCAAATTATATAGCAAGAGCATCCCCCAATACTCAGCACTAACAGCAATAGTATATACAAATGGAAATTGGCACTTCCCGATGGCAATTACAAGAGTGTCCCTCAGCACTCAAAACAAAATCACAAGCAAAAATAACAGGCAGCTTCAAATTATATAGCAAGAGCATCCCCCAATACTCAGCACTAACAGCAATAGTATATACAAATGGAAATTGGCACTTCCCGATGGCATTTACAAGTGTGTCCCTCAGCACTCAAAACAAAATCACAAGCAAAAATAACAGGCAGCTTCAAATGAAATGGCAAGAGCATCCCCCAATACTCAGCACTAACAGCAATAGTATATACAAATGAAAATTGGCACTTCCCGATGGCAATTACAAGAGTGTCCCTCAGCACTCAAAACAAAATCACAAGCAAAAATAACAGGCAGCTTCAAATTATATAGCAAGATAGTATATACAAATGGAATGAAATACATCAGCATCCCTCAGCACTAAGAATATGTTGCACTAGCAAAAAAGTGGGATTAATGTCCCATGAATAACACAGTTTTGGTGTTAATACTTCTAGTATTCTTGCGCTATAGTTCCTGGGTAGCAAGCTTACCATTACGATAAAGTCTAATTGAGGCATATTGATAAATGATAGACTTTATCAACATGTTCCTGTGGTTTTCTATTGGCCCGTGGTCGAACATATGTTCTCCGAGTCCAGGGAACAATTTTCCACCCCTTTCCAAAACCTCAACTAGGGAATCCCTCTCTAAATACCCTAACACATTCAGACTTCTAATTTTATTGCATGCCTGATATCGCCTGAACACATTTTCAACTACCTTACACACAGCAACAACACTTTCTGATGGGATCTTTAAGCCACCTTTGTTTTTTACAGTAAGGAGCCTACTCACCTCGCCACTCTCCTCTGTCTCCTGGGCATTTAAACATTTTTCGCATTTCACTTTTTTTTCCAGCTTCCTCATCACAAAGCCAGCTACATACCCAACTACATCACCTACATATGAAGACACCACCTTTTTTTTTGAGAGCAAAGAATAACTGTGTTCTTCAACATGAGAGGATATGCTGACAGCCGGGGTGGTGGTTTCCCACTCAGGAAAATTGGATTGAGGGATGTGAGGGTTGGTTGAGGGCGCACTGCTGGACACAGATAAAACACTTGTTGTATCTTGGGGGATACAATTTCCATTTCTAATTAGGGAGAGGCCTTTATGGAGGAGGATTTTTTTATAGGCTGCCGTGAACTGAGCGATGGTAGGGTTATTGTTGAAGCCACCCTTGCTTCTTATCAAGCTGAAAAAAGTTTCCACATGATCTTGACTCAGCTTATAAGTCATGAAGAACTTCAGCTTCCCTGAAAGTACAAGATCATGTGACAACCCCTTTATGCAATGACTTGCCACAAGGAAGCCTAGAAATCCAGTTCTCCTCTTGCTCTCCAAAACTCTCACACCATCACGTTTTTTTAAGGTGGAAATATAGTCACTGGCCTGTGTGAGGAAATCCATGAATTCAATAAAATTATTTTCTTTTATGGGAGCCTTGAATCCACCAGAAAGTAAGTTCCTACTGTTGAGAATGTCAAAAAAGTCGTTGAACTTTCCAATGAATTCGACAGTGGCCTCACATCCAACAAATCTGGGATGTTTTAATTCACATCCAAGATACTTCAGCGCACTAGCAACACTGCGACTGAGGGTCTGGGCAGCCAACCTTACCTTCATCTTCTCCCGGTACCACTCAATATGCTGCTTCCTCAACTTTGTGCCAGCATGAAGTCCTTGCTCCCCCTGAAATCTTTCAAGCTCTTCTATGTACTGCCACTTTATATGCCTCCCTTCACCGTCTACCAATACCCTTTCAGTGGCAAGGGCATTCCTAACCAACTTAAGCATGTGGCACGGATCTAGAAGGGTGTATATTTTCTTGCCACCATGCATAAGAAATGGGGTCATACTTTCAGTACACAGGTTGGCCCCCAATAATGACACCATACCTATGTTGGAGCTGAGTCCATCAAATGTTATGGAGCATACTTCGACTCCAGTCTCAGCAATGAAGTCCAGTGCCTGTCTGACTAAATTGGCCCTCTCAATGGAATGGAGGCCATTGATGAAGAAGTACCCAATGGGTAGTTTCCAATGGCCATTAATGGCAGTGAGCATGAAGGTCAATGCTTCCTTGGCAACAGGCAGATTGTCATCATCCAGGCCTGTACCAAAATCGACATATCCAGCAAACTTTGAGCCATCCCACTCAATGTGTTGCCTGATGGCCATCTCATCCACTGAGAGAGCACAGTAAATGGGGGTCTGCTGTTCTTTGCCTCTCTCAGCTAATGCCTTAAGGGTTGGCAAAACTTCTTTTGAAAAACCAACAGAGGTTTTCAGGGAGGAGCACCATTTTCTCAATGTTGATGGATGGGGGAGTGCAGAATTAAATGTTTTTCGGACATAATCATATGCTCTGGGGGAGTAAAAATGGAGGGTGAGGGCAAATGCTCTTAGGTCAGGAGAGTAGGCTGATTTCCCTTGCCCATTCTCACTCCTCTTCAGGAGTTCCACAGCAGGTCCAGGAAGACACATCTGATGAAATATAAGAGAAGATGACCATTACTACATCACAGGGACATCTGGCATAAGGCCCCGTTTCCACTACTGACATTTCTACGACGGTAACTCTCTACCCGCGTAATGCTAGTAATGGAAACGCTCGAAAACGCCTACCATGGTAGATAGTCCTACTAGCATTGAGTTACCCTCGTAAGATCAGGGAATAGTGGTTACCGTCGTGTCTTTTTGTAGTGGGAACGCTATGTTAGTAAAAATCCTGGTAAGAATCATGGGAAAACAGTTGAATCACGGAAAGCGTGGAGGGATCACGGTTTCACCGTCTGCAGACAATATTAAAAAGAATAAATATTTATATACGACCGATATGGTTAAAAGTGATTAGACGTTGCCATGCGTAGTTAAAGAAATGATAGATTTTATTAAGGGTAGGTTACACTATTCAAGTATATCGCTAATAATATGAAATGAAGGAAATTTTGTCTAGTCTACAATACTACTTTGTTTCACTGCCTATCCAAGACTTCGGCCTACGAAGACATTATCAAGGCCTTAATTTTTATTTTACATGTTATTTTTATTTCTAATTTCGCTTGTCAACCAATGTTTCAACTTTTGAAGTCAATGCCTTGAAAATGATAAGCGTTTGGGGATCACCATTAAGTATCAGCATTCAACATTTATAACCTATATATATTTAACTACGACCTATCGTTAATGGTTAGACATCGCCTTCATTTTTTAAATGGAGGATTTTTTAATATTTGGGACGTGGACCCTTTAATCGAGAATCTATACATGGCCGATAATAATATGAAATTAGGGAAATGTTATGTAGTCGAGAATATTATTAATTCTTTCACATGCCGAAATAGGTTTCATTTATGAAGTCATTATCATGGCCTTTATTTCTTATTTACATACTATTATTTATAATTTTTATTTCGCTTGTCGACCGAGATTTCAAATTACTAACTCAATACCAAGCCATTGCAAATGACTTAATGAAAAGGTTTGTGAAATAATCAAAGGTTCCTTCATTTCGTATGGACAATGGGGTACCACAGTCTGAAAACAATGTATATTTTGCTAATGTTTTTGTTCCTGATAATGGTAGACGAATTATCAATTTGCTAAAATGTAATATGGGCTGCAAATCGGATGAAGAAGCGTCCAGAAAAGCAAATGTTCAAAAGATGAATTCATATTCCTATAAATCCTTATATTATTTAGATTGTACTACAATTATTTATGTTTACCAATAATTATTAAGGTTGATACTTCACAGGTGCATGTATAGAACGAGATTAATTATTGAAAAACACAATTGTGATGATAATATTAATAACATATGCAAGAACATATGTTTCTGGTCGTAAAACGAGAAGTCGTACGCTTTTAAATATCGTTCGTCAATTGTCCTTTAGACTGTTATTGCTACGTCACAAAAAGATGCTTTACCACGGTTAGAAGTAGCTAATTGGAACGCATGTAGGTTATGACGGCTGAAATAACCATGGTAGAATGTTAGTAGTGGAAACGGGGCCTAAGTAAGAACAATGATAGTATTGGGCAGGGTACTGGCATACTTATGTCCATAAGTACAGATCATTGTGGCAACTATACCTTTGGGTTTACATGTCTATGGTCCACCATACATGGAAACCATCTAGTAACCACAACAAGAAGATAATTTGACTCACAATCAAAATACCCATTATGTAAATGAAAGTAATTACAAATCTGTACTTTCCATGAATTACATAAGTTAGTGATAAGCATGGTCTTTGCCTCGTTAAAAGTTAAATCTAAAATGTGTGTACCGGGCATTGGTTGTTGTTAGTTGCAGTTTGTTTATTTGAAAAAAGTATATAAGATGTTATCACTTGTTGTTGTAGTAGCCGTCTTAGGAAATAAAAGGAGCACTTAAGAAATTAGATTTTTAAGATGAATGTCAGGAAAATCAACTGGTGGAAGAAACTATTATTAGGGCAGATGAAGTAATCTCCACAGAACCAAGAAGATTTGAAAGTATTAGGAAGGAGAAAGTTCCCTGTCCTTGTTGCAATTTAGTACCGGATCTAGAAGATGATGTGATAGTAGCAAAGACTGTTCGAGAAGCCCTGTGCGGACCATATGCAAAAGAATGGGAAGAAGCTATGAAAAAGGAAATGCAAAATATGGTGGAAAATGAGGTATGGGATTTTGTACGTAGGCTAGCAAATGTGAATGCGATAGGAACACAATGGGTGTGATTGGGAAAATGGTAAAATTATGGGGAACATATAGCGGATATGTTAACTAATTCTCTCCCAGGACCAAGGACAAAGGAAATAAATAAAATGTTGGGATTATTGTAAAAGATAAAAACTGCAAAGAAATGCAACATTGTATCAGTTAAAAAAAGAATATGTCTTTAGGCTAACTGATAATGAACCATTGCCCATCAAGGGGAAGTGTTAAAAGTTAAATCTAAAATGTGTGTGCCAGGCATTGGTTGTAGTTTGTTTATTTGAAAAAAAATATATAAGAAAAAGAAAAGTATATCAATTGTTGTTGTAGTAGCAATCTTAGGAAATAAAAGGGGCACTTAAGAAATGAGATTTTTAAGATGCCTTACCTCCAAAATATCTCCAGCACCATCACTAATTAAGGAGTTCTTCTTTAATTCAGCCACAACTTCCTTCAGCGATGCCACCTGCCGTTTCAGCCTACTTGCTTCGTTTGACAACTGCTTAATTTGTTTCCTCTTTTTCTCAGAATTTTGCTGAGCAAGGATAAGAGCTTTGCGGGCTTTGGAAGGAGAGTTCATATCCTCCTCCGTGAAATCTCCCAAATAGCTGAGGGCAAAACAGAGAACATGTTCAAGGTGTGGAGGTCAAACTTCCAGGGAATAAAGTTATAGTAATTTGGCCATTCAGTTTGTTCCACAAATTATAAATTGTTTATAAAATAAGTACCGGTATTTCTTTGGAGGCTTTGGAGGTGTGGTCGGTTCCGAATCTTCATCTGGGGTGAAAGCAACAACATCCGAGGCCACCACTGAAGGCACAGGATCACAAGAGTGGGGGACACCTGAAAGAAAAATCAGTTAAGACAAGTAAAAAAATTAAACCAATTAAAAGGAATCACATCACAATCATTAAAACAGACAACATTATGTTTATTCCCAATAGTGGTCTCCTCAATATAACACAGCCACGGAAATATATGCTAATTATTAATTGAGTAAAATAGGAGTGGTAATAGTAGCTCTTTCCACCACTGCATTGCAAACCCTTGTCACATTTCCGTTAATCCAAAACATAGTTCTTTGTAGGACAAAGCAGATCACAGAAATATGGCTACACATTCATCCTTCTAACTTGTTTTAAAAGGCACATTTTATCTGTATAATTCCACAAAATGAATGCATTAAGTTCTGGTATCAAAATAATAGCAACGGATTAAGTACAATTCTAAATATACATCTATCTATGCACAAAAGGAAACTCCTATTTATCAAAAATAATTATGTATAAATACGTATGAACGATAAATGCCAAGTTTTTATAGGTATTATAATACCTGCTTTCCATTAAGTTCTGCCTGGGTGAGTTTCTGGGTTTACAAGTAGCTCTCATCAGTATTCCGGACAAGAATCATGTGAGAAAGGTATATTTGCAAGTTAATGCTGAAGTGATCAAGTTTCAGGTAGGCAATTGAAAATGACTTAACATTACGCAGTTAAGAAAAGCAGAGTCCAAAAATCAACAAGTTGAAAGGTTAATATTTGAAGTTTATTCCCACATTCGCGGGAAAGTAACCACCGAACGAATAAACGAAAGATATTAATTTACTTCGTATTACAGAACCTCTCAACATAAAACAGAACTCTCTACTATCAAAAGAATTTCCTTTTCAGCACTTCATACTCGGTTCACTCCAGTACCTAAATGTCTAGGGGGTGGAAAGAAATATTCAAAGAAAGACACCAAAACAGCAAATTTACCGAGGAGCCATAAAAAATACAACGCAATCCTTATATTATTGACGAGTAACAATTTCACAGTAGTAGGAACATCGGTCTGATGTAGCAAATCAATTTTCCCCAGGATTCAATACTAAATTCCATTTATTCAAAAAACTTCAATCAGATGTCACTTACTTGCAAACACTGGCTCCACATTTTCCTCCCTACATTTCCTTTTCAAGGGAGATTTCCTTTTCTTCTCCTTGGAGTGAAGATGATCTGGAAAATCAAACACAGTTGGCACAGCAGTGGCTTCAAGCCAGTGCCCACCGAATTTCTCCCTGTCAAAGGAGTCCTCCGTAAAATGCTTGGAGCATATCTTGGTGTGTTTACTGGGGACGAAGTTCTCCCTCCTCACGTTTCTCACCCATTCCTTCCGTCGCTCCTCATTAACTGGGAATCTAAAGACAGTAAATAGGAAGGCATCCAAGGCAAATATTCATGGAAAAATACGTAAAAAATTCACAAAATTTGATTTCCTGACTTCGTCAAGATTTTAGTCTACACCCTGGGGATTCTACGAGTTAAAACGAGATGGATTCAGCTAGCATGTTTTTACCTGTTTTCAACTCGGTTTAACTCGTTATCTCAACTCGTTTGAGGTCGGTTATGGCCGCTTTTTGCTTGCTTTAACTCGTACATTGACCTCGAATTACCTTGAGTGACGTCGTATCAACTAGTAGCTGTCGTTTCTGGGCAGCTCGATTCTTCTTGAATCACCTTGTTTTACCTAGAGATGTATAGGTTGTTTCATCTCGTATTAACTGGTTTCAGTTAGTAACACGCTACCTCGTTTCACATTGTATGAACCTGTTTCATATGGGCAAGAATCAACTCGTCTTACCTAGCATTAGCCCGTTTTATCTAGAACAGGCTACCTCGATTCATATCGTATTACCTCGTTCGACCTGTTCGAGAAGCAGCTCGTTCGATCTAGCATTAGCTTGTTTCAACTGGTTTCAGCTGGTTTCAGCTGGTTTCAGCTAGCATCACCTTACCTCGTTTCACATCGTATTAACTCGTTTCATATGGGCAAGAATCAACTCGTCTTACCTAGCATTAGCTCGTTTATCTAGTACAAGCTATCTCGATTCATATCGTATTACCTCGTTTGACCTGTACGAGAAGAAACTGGTTTGAACTAGTACTACCCCGTTTCAACTGGTTTCAGCTAGCATCACCTTACCTCGTTTCACATCGTATTAACTCGATTCATATGGGCAAGAATCAACTCTTATTACCTAGCATTGTACTGTTTTATCTTTTACAAGCTACCTCGATTAATACCGTATTAACTCTCCACTGATTCTGCTGCGCTCTCAAAATTAAAAAAAATAAATTGTCATAGATAATTTTGAATACGGTACTGCACAATGGCATGGTATAGTACTTCGTGCTATATTAACTTGAACCTACCTAACAATGTAGTACCTACTATGAACTAACGACCTATTACGAATCCTACGACTTGACGCGCCTATTCTCGCACTCATTATGAAAAGACAGGCGTTGAGAAAGACGTATATACATATGTAGTCACTTCCGTGGATAAATGTGACTTCGATTACTATAACTATTACATGTTAATTCCGTGATAGTTTAAGGAAAAACCATTAAATATTGATAAATGTTATTTGCCATTGATTATTGCCAGATAACTGTTATCCTATGTTGCACATGGTATGAATATAAATGCAATATTACTTTGAATAAACAATATTTTTCCAATTCCCGAACGTTAGCTTCGGCGACGCAGCTAGGGGCTTGACAGGCGGGCGGCTGCCAGGGGCGCAACCCTCAGGGGGCGCACTTTGTAGACCCACAGCCTGCGGGCCATAAATCGAGGTAGGTAATTTTACCTCGATTTATGTGGTATCAACCAGTAACTGACGTTTCTGGCAGCTTGATTCTTCTTGAACCACCTTATCTTACCTAGAGAGGAATAGCTTGTTTAATCTCGTATTCCATAGTTTCAGCTAGTAACACGCTAACTCGTTTCACATTGTATTAACTCGTTTGATATGGGGAAGAATCAACTCGTATTACCTAGAATTAACCCATTTTATCTAGAACAGGCTACCTCGATTCATATCGTATTACCTCGTTTGACCTGTACGAGAAGCAACTGGTTTGAACTAGTACATACTACCCCATTTCAACTGGTTTCAGCTAGCATCACCTTACCTCGTTTTACATCGTATTAACTTGTTTCAAATGTGCAATGATCAACTCGTCTTACCTAGCATTGCCCCGTTTTAACTAGAACAGACTACTTCGATTCATATCGTATTACCTCGTTTGACCTGTACGAGAAGTTACTGGTTTGAACTAGTACTACCCCGTTTCCACTAGTTTCAGCTACCTTACCTCGTTTCACATCGTATTAACTCGTTTCATATTGGCAAGAATCAACTCGCATTACCTAGAATAAACCCGTTTTATCTAGAACAGGCTACCTCGATTCCTATCGTATTACCTCTTTTGACCTGTAATATAGCACCCAGAAAGTCGTGCATGGCTAAGGGGGTTACAGTGGATGGTAACAACGTGTTGTCGCCCAAAGGGATGAGCTTGTGTAAAGTTATGAGGAAGTTAGGAGTGTTGCAAATTTAAATCCCACTTCCACCTTAATTTACAGGAAATCAAAATAATAAAACAGCGTCACTGTGGCAGCAAAAATACACCTACTTTCTGTAAAAAAGTAAAATAAAAAGGAAACTTATTACAACGCAGTAAAATAAAATGTTTTGTTGACCCACTGCACGATTATTAAACTTTGTTAGCAAAAGGTTATTGGCGAGTAAAAACAGATTGCTCATATTCAAGCACTTGGCAGTCCGTTAAATGTATGCGTATTAATTTGTTGTTTGTTAGCAAAAAAGCTAACTTATTGATTAAAGTTACCTGAAAAGCATTTGTTTACATTGCTTAAATTTCAAAAATTTGTTGTAAAAAGCATAATTCTCTGCAAACCTCCAAACTAATAACCCTAATGAAATATGTCAGCGGGATTGTTGCATTCGTTAAAATGACAATATAATGGATAGCTTATAGAAAAAAGTTAAAAAAATACCAGTATAATCTATATTGATTTTTATTCATCATGGATTTGAATACAAATCTGCTATCGAGCTAATATAGTTGAAGAAGCCCCGAAAAATGGATTTCAACAGAGTAAGTCTCCCCTGTTCATGCCCTGTAAGGACCACGTAGAGTGAATGTTACCGTTATACGGTTTTAAATGCTTCCTCTTTAAGGATAGTTTATCTCTCAAAATCGGGTGTCACTACATATTTCACAGACAGTGGTTACTCCTGACTTTACAAAAAATACTCTTCCATGATTCAATGAAACCAACAGATCCCGCTGAGAAATGAAGGGAACGTAATCACTGCCGTCATGCACAAAATACAACTTAAAGGAAGGCAAACACATCAAAAGTTTTTACTTTGACCCTCCTTCCCAGCCTGAAATTTAAGTACTCACAGATAGTAACTATCTAGTGCACGAACAAACATAACATGTTGGACATAAAATAAGTATGGTGACTGTGTATAACAAATCAAGATTCTACCATGTATGTACAAGACCATTAAACTGCAATTTCCACCGACCATTGAAGTTACGCAAGGGTATTTCCACGTCACCACACGATGACACCCACTTCACCATGACACCCTCAAACTTCAAGCAAGTTCTCAATTTCTTGCATTCAGGAGGCTTGCCTCCTAAGGTGTACTATTTTACTCAAAAACTTTTATCTCAATCATTTGTGGATCAGTTCTCTAGATATTCACTTGATACGAGATCCGCATCGGACGAGGTGAATCAAGTAAAAACGAGAAGCGTGGGATACGAGGTAAAACCAGTTTATACGAGATCCACATCGGACAAGGTGAATCAAGTAAAAACGAAAAGCGTGGGATACGAGGTAAAACCAGTTGATACGAGATCCACATCGGACGAGGTGAATCAAGTAAAAACGAGAAGCATGGGATACGAGGTAAAACCAGTTGATACGAGATCCACATCGGACGAGGAGAATCTAGTAAAAACGAGAAGTGTGGGATACGAGGTAAAACCAGTTGATACGAGATCCACATCGGACGAGGTGAATCTAGTAAAAACGAGAAGTGTGGGATACGAGGTAAAACCAGTTGATACGAGATCCACATCGGACGAGGTGAATCTAGTAAAAACGAGAAGTGTGGGATACGAGGTAAAACCAGTTGATACGAGATCCACATCGGACGAGGTGAATCTAGTAAAAACGAGAAGTGTGGGATACGAGGTAAAACCAGTTGATACGAGATCCACATCGGACGAGGTGAATCAAGTAAAAACGAGAAGCGTGGGATACGAGGTAAAACCAGTTGATACGAGATCCACATCGGACGAGGAGAATCTAGTAAAAACGAGAATCGTGGGATACGATGTAAAACCAGTTGATACGAAATCCACATCGGACGAGGTGAATCAAGTAAAAACGAGAAGCGTGTGATACGAGGTAAAACCAGTAGATACGAAATCCACATCGGACGAGGTGAATCAAGTAAAAACGAGAAGCGTGTGATACGAGGTAAAACCAGTAGATACGAGATCCACATCGGACGAGGTGAATCTAGTAAAAACGAGAAGCGTGGGATACGAGGTAAACCAGTTGATACGAGATCCACATCGGACGAGGTGAATCTAGTAAAAACGAGAATCGTGGGATACGAGGTAAAACCAGTTGATACGAGATCCACATCGGACGAAGTGAATCTAGTAAAAACAAGAATCGTGGGATCCGAGGTAAAACCAGTTGATACGAAATCCACATCGGACCAGGTGAATCAAGTAAAAACGAGAAGCGTGGAATACGAGGTAAAACTAGTTGATACGAGATGCACATAGGACGAGGTGAATCAAGTTAAAACGAGAAGCGTGGGATACGAGGTAAAACCAGTTGATACGAGATCCACATCGGACGAGGTGAATCTAGTAAAAACGAGAAGCGTGGGATACGAGGTAAAACCAGTTGATACGAGATCCACATCGGACGTGGTGAATCAAGTAAAAACGAGAATCGTGGGATACGAGGTAAAACCAGTTGATACGAGACCCACCTCGAACGAGGTGAACCGAGTTTAGACAAGTTACCTCGTCTACAAGCTGAAACCACTTGAAACGAATTCTACATCGAACGAGTTGAAACTAGGTATTTCGATTTTCCACCGAGACTGCTTGTCATGCGTGTTGAATATGTTTGCGGGGCTTGAGAGTTAAAACCATGTCAAACGAGGTGACAGCTCGTACCTACGAGGTGATCCGAGTTCAAATTCACCTGGATTTACCTCGTTTTAACTCGGCTTTTTCCTCAGGGCAGAAAAAACTTACCGCATTCCATGGTTCAGTTAGTACGCAGTTTTAACACGAGCCATTAACTATTTACTAATAAAAGACTATTTGATTTGTAACAGTGGTGCAATCATTTTAAATATCAGCAACCAAGGAAATGGATAGAAGCACACATTATTATAACCACGTGCTTTTATCACCAAACTAGCTAAACAATACATTACAACTTATTTCTAGCAGGGTAGTTCAAGCAGAAAGAAATAAAACGTATAGGTATAGATAGAAAAGAAATACTTACGAGTGGAAAGTAACTTTTCCACCTTTCACGTACGACTCCGTACAATTCCATGCACAGCAATACATCACCATCTTGCCGGTGCACTTGATCAGAATTTGTGGACGAAATATGCTTTGTTTAGCCTCAAAGCTTCTTCTAATAGAAGAGCCAATACTTCTTCTTCAACGTGAGGGCCCTTGAATCACCTTGTTCGGAATATTGCTGCCGAATTAAACGCAAAATTCATCCACTCGCACAGAAATCCTATGCTAACATATGGCAGATTTCAGCAAAACCTCCCGAGGTCACGTGGTCTACCCCCACCCTGACCCTTTCAATGTTGTCCGCATGCGCAGAAACCAAAAATCCCTCTCCCCTATCCTTACTCTGAGTCCAGTACACGCTCCCAATGCTCCGGAGTGCTCCTGCTCCAAACGCTACAAATTCGTGATCCACTTGCGCTCCAATCGCTCCCAGCGCTACCGGTGCTCCGCCTACTGTATCACGGCTGGAGCGATCGCAGCATTTCGTTGGTCGTTTGTTTTTGTTTACATTTATGTTGACCTGCTATTTATGTTAATGATAAGTCCTTTTCTAATTTACTCTGCCCAATTAATCTTTGCGCGTTCATTAATGATCCCAGTTGTCTTGCAAACAAGTCAGAATCCTTATTGGATGACGTTGTATCTATTTATGACAAAAGCTTAGTTCAGTCTGCAGTTATACCTGACCATTATCCATTCTATTTTGTGCCAACTGTGTGCTGCTTCCTAAATTTGTCACTGCAAGGATGCTTCCCTGATGCGACCATTGCAGATATAATTAACTTACTAATTATTATTTAATTAATAATGGCTTGATGCCCATGCTTCATATGATGTTAGTTTGCGTAAGAGTTAAAATTCCAACACCTACCCAATTCAGTGCTGACATGATACCATCTCCTTTAACTATATACGCATAAGAATAGATAAAAATCCTTGTCAATAACACTACTTAAATATCTTATAAAAGAAATTTCAATGACACTGGAATCATCTTAATCCACGACACTTAACTGCTCCAACTGTTGTTTCCTTGCTACGACTGATCAATTGCACACGCAACATGAATATGTATGATACTTCTCAAATGCAGCACTAGATTTGAACCAATCGTATTAACAGCAAGCATAATTGCAATCCGTGCCAGCCTGCCCTTATGCAAATGACTAAAATAAAACCAAATGTCAACTTGAAGATTAGAGGGAGTACCATATATATCCCACATCATTGAACATACGATCTTCATAGAGAAAGGTTGGAAAGATTAAAGAATACATTGCTCTCAAATCAAGGCATTTATTGACAAAACAAAACCACATACAAAACATTTGTATCACCACAGACAAGACAAGCATAATTAAGTTGCATGTTGGGAGAAGGACCTAAACCTAACCCTACTATAATCATTATATTGCATCCTTGCACACCTTTATGGCGGCTTGCTGGGTATTATGAAGATGCTGATACATATTCATTCGCTTCTCATCTAAACTTGCACCGAAGCTGTTCACTAGATAACCATTAATTATTTGGAAAGCTACACTGGATTGTTAAACAAGACAATTTACAAAACCAAACCGGTGCAAGGCCACAACACAATGACACAAACGGAACGCTTACGACCGAAAAGTTAATCCACCACCCTTAACTTCGAGTCATATTCTATCTCCATTTCACGCAAATTCAAGCTTAAATAATTAATATAAATCATTACAACAACAAATGTAAAAATATACCTCGTGCTTGCCGCTCAATCTCATCCTCGAGTAGGAACAAGTGAACGCTGAAAATGGCTCGCTCCAACTCACCCACCTTTTTCGCTGGAGCGTTTGGAGCGAAGAGATGCAAATGTAGTGACGTCATCCGTGACGATGTTAAAGGCTGCGGGAGCGCTTGGAGCTTCAAGTGGATCACTCAAGAACTCGCTCCAAACGCTCTGGAGCGTTGGGAGCGTGTACTGGACTACACCCCATGGTATCTATCAAGATGTGCGCGGCAGTTCAAAGGGAGCTCACGGCAAGAACGGTACCCGCTGCAATTATTGGACCCCTATATTTCATTCGCTCATGTGAAATCAGATGAAGAGTTGAATATAGACGATCATGTGTGTATTTCACCTCAAAATGGGTTTATCTGTGGATTTAATATACTGATACAGGATATATGACTTCCAATATGTACTTATTAAGATGCCCGTTGATTATCAACAGAAAGGAAAAAAAATCAATTCTATAAACCATTCATTACTTATTTAATGCAAAGAACCATTGAGTTTATTAACATATCCAAAATCTCGACCTGAACAATGAGTATGGTCGTTATGAGGACCATGATTGATAAACGATAATATATTTCGAAAAATCGTTACGTTTGAGCAAATGTTTCGGAATTTCGATAGGAATACAACATTATATTGAAGGAATAAGAAGCTTCAATTTATTTTCTTTCTATCGGTACATTTTTTTATAATAGAAAACCACTGCTCCTAATTTATTTTGATTATAAATAAATGGTGTGCAGCCAAATGAAATTCAGCATCACCAGTATTTCTTACGTGAAATTTATTAATATATAAATGTATACACATCGGTGATTATTATGGTAGACATTTTTCAATTATTTAACTATACTAGAATGAAACTTGGTAAATATATGAATTGTTTTCCGTTAGCGTAAATTGTTGTCATGTAATCAATTGTGAAGTAAAAATCTTCAAGTAAAGTTTCATATTCTTCTTTCCTATCTTAGTGGATTTTTCTGTCAACTCTTTCTTTTTTTTAGCATGCAGTCACTGGATATATACCTCGTCATTTTTGTCATGTTTAAATGATTGTTTGAAAAAATGTTTTTCATGGATTCAAGTTTAAATAAAGGGAATGTTTATAATTATATTTGACTGAAATATGATTTTTTCTGAACGAAATTCTCAGAACATTGCCGTCTGTTAATAAAAAAATAAATTTGGTATTTACATATGACATATCCTTAATCGATATTATTATTAAAATATTTACTCTGATGGCAAATGATTGATCTAGATTAATATCTCTCTCAGCTATCAAGCAAAGTGAAGCAGTCACTTGGTGTGTTTTGTCTTTACTAGAGGATTGTATTGACTATAAACGAATATTAAAATTAATGCAATCGTAGAAGAGCCTTCGACATTTCAATTAAAGGTAGTTTAATAGGTAAAACTTATTGGCGCAACATTTTTAAGTTTTAGTACAATAAGGCATTGATATTACTAGAGGATGAGGCAATTTGCATAAAGGAGTTTGAAATTATTCTATCGTATATAATAATGTCATCCTGTGGCCAGTTGCAATTTTATAATACGTTTAATTCATAAAATGGGAAATTATCCATAACTCATGGTCAGTGAGTATAGGGTAGGTAATTAGTGAGTAGGGAGGGTGGGAAGCCAGTCCCTCACATGTTGTAAGTGCAAGAAACCTACACAGGAGGGGGCTCATCCTTGCACATACAGCAGCTGCTTTCTCCTCCATGGCGAAAATGTTCCGCTTCCTCGACCGGTCACGAAGGGTACTCGAAGCGGTGATTCGCTTAAGGAAGCGAATCAACGTTTAATGTACGGTTATTTGACTGTTGAAGTAGTGTACACGAAACGTACGGAAGCGGTGCACTCAGCTTCCACTTCGTGTATTTTTCTTTTACTATTGAAGTACCGTGCACGATTTTCCCAGCGATATAACTCCACTTACTGCCTTCGTTCGCTTATATTACGCCATAATACGAGTTTATTCTTGCGCATTGGAAACGAGTTAATACAATGTGAAACGAGCTCGTACCTAGGTACTGTGTTACTAGCTGAAATCATGCAATACGAGATGAAACAACCTATTCCTCTCTAGGTAAGACAAGGAGATTCAACAAGAATCAAGCTGCCCAGAAACGACAGTTACTGGTTGATACCACACATAAATCGAGGTAATATTACATCTATTTATGGCTCGCAGGCTGTGGGTCTGCAAAGTGGGTCTGCAAAGTGGGCCCTTAGGGTTGCGCCCCTGGCAGCCGCCCGCCTGACCAGCCCCTAGCTACGACGCTGAAGCTAACGTGCGGGAATAGGGTAGTTTCCTTCATCAAAGAAAACAGAATTCATTGATTGCGACAGGTGCCCCAGCATAAACGTATTCATTACACGCAAATTATTTGGATAAAAAAGTCTTAGTTTACAGGTAAATTGAATATTATCTCATTTCCTTTATCTCATCTTTTATTCCTTTCATTTACCATTCCTATCATTCATACCTTGCATATTCCATTAGTTATCTTCCATCATCAGTTCCTTTTGATGACATACAAAGCCACAAGATTTCATGAGAACAAGTTCAATGGCTTTTCAAACTGGTTTTGTACGGACAATCTACCGTAAGTGGATGTGGCCATGGTGGTGGAGTTCTTAAGAGAAGATGTTCGGTTTAGTGCAGGTTAAATCAGAGGAGTAAAGCAAGGTACTCTCTTCTGACAGCTTTTAACCACAAAATTCTCCTCTTCTCGATTAGTGGAACCGCGACGTAAGCTTTCTTGCTATCGTTAAATTTTGTTGTGTGACACTGCGGCACAAAACAATTTTTATAAAGCAATGTTCTCGGAGGCATGTTACTGGTACTCCTTGGAGAATATGATGCTGATCAGCTGATGCAGTGAATCACGAGTTACCATCAATGGTCTGTGATCACGATGAGGGGTGATCAACACATTTTAGTTGTTTTAGTATTTGCTCATATATAGTTTGCTTCGAGATTTTGCCATCCATAATGCTATTGACGGTAAGCCTTTTTTGCTTATTTCATGTTATGGCAATGACACCTCGACAAAGTGGATGAATTAAATTAATTTGTAATCGTATCATAGCTGCGGCGCAGCACTTGCTCTCCGTATAGTTATTAAGTGACGATTTCGTGCTTGCTTGCGGGAAATATTTCGAATGAATACGAACAAAATGGTTTATTTAATGCTTTTCATACTAACTTTACCTAAAAAATAGGAGCTTGCACCATTAATTTGAGAATATATTATACTACACGACTTTCATACCCCATACCGTAACCATAAATGTTTCATTATTTTGATGAGGTTTCTCTATGCGACTAGAGCAGCTAAATTAATAAATAAAGCTCATTTCCATTTTACATCAAGTTTACTTTTGTAAATAGTTTTTTTCCCGTCAATAAATTTATTATTATTATTAAAGCTTTCTCGGCGGACGTCGTCTGCAGATAAGCAGCGGCGGCGAACCACCTAGCGGCAGATTGCGGTAGTTGCGTACGTACCTCTGACGTCACACGTAGGAATAACCAGCATGCAATAGTTTGCCGTCGCGTTTCCGAGCCGTTGAATTTTTTCACTATTTAGTTAATAAGGAAAAATACTTAACGCCATTTAAAAATCTAACGGCTTCAAATACGTACTCCAGGGGTTATAAACTTCAGATCTAGGCAATAAAAAAAACAGGAAACTACCCTATAGGAAAAATCTTGTTTATTCGCAGTAATATTGCATTTATATTCATACTATGTGGCAACATAGGATAACAGTTATCTGGCATTAATTATTGGCAAATAAATGTTATCAAGATTTTATGGTATTTCCTCCAACTATCACGGAATTATCGTTTAATGATTAAGGGTCTCGAAGTCACATTTATCCACGGAAGTGACTGCATATATACGTCTTTCTCGTTAATTATGGGTGCGAGAATAGTTTCGTTGCGTTGCTAGTCTTAGATTACTAAATGTTGCGATGGGGATGGAATAGCGTTAGGTAGATACGAGATAGTATAATAGGATATGTTATATCATGCCATTGCGCAATAGAATATTCAAAATTATTAAGCACAAATTATCATTTTTTATTTTACTTATATTGAAAATGATGTATATCTTTGAGTATTTTTATTTTGGCTTTTTGGAATGGCTAAATTCAGCGAAGTCAGTGGAGGGATAATACGATATTCCGGCTCGCGAAGGTTTTCGTTCGCTAGGTTTCCGGCTCTGGAACGTTTTTGTACGCTAGATTTCCGGCTCAGGAACGCTTCCATATGCTAGGTATCCGGCTCGTGAACGTTTTCACCAGGGCTCCGTCAGGCTTTCCCGAAGGGTTTTGAATTTAGATTCCAGCATATAGACTCCACTCTGTCCAACAACAGTTTTTATCCAGAGTCGGATTCAAGTTCATGCTACGCATATCTTCCTCTCTCTGCTTTGAGAGCTCCTGCTCCCTCTAATGAGGCCTATTCTGAATTAAAATAATGCCGAGCTATTCGTGAGAATAACGCGAAATGTGGCCATTTTCACGATTCCGGAGACCCTCTGGCAATTCGGTATTCAGAGATGAAATAGCCAGAGCGAGGGGGCTATTCTAAAGATGTCTATTCCTGTGGGGCTAATCAGTATTCTGAACGGCGAATAGCACCAGTGAGGCTTGAAATATTAATGCTCGGCCCTTAATACCGGGCTATTCTCGATAGCTAGACCCTTTTCTCACGGATGGCGGAGAAGGAAAAACTCACTTCTCCGACTTGACACATTACCATTTCAAGATAAATGGCTTAATTCACAGGTAAAAACAATTTCACAAATGCGCATACTTGGCATGATAACTGACATGAATTTCATTGCAATACGTTAGGTTTATCAGGGTGAAAAAGTCGTTTAGGCTAGTGTGACGAAAGACGACATTAACCTCGATAGATTAGACTGTGACTATCCGCTATATAATCAAAGGTATTTCCAAGCATATACGTACGCACAAGTATACGAGGGTTTAATTTGAAACAGCACGCTATATTTAATCTAACGTCATTCGCTTACACGAATCGTAATGGTATACTTAAGTAAAAATCAACTCATACAAGTACAATTTCACCCCATGAAAATGATAAAAATTCACTGAAATGGGTTCTTCTTTGGAGTAAATAATGCACTAATTTGCCATTACCCACTAAAACTTAGTTGTTTACGTAAAAGCTAATTTTCAAAAACTAATAAGGCAGTATTATTATTTCTTCAGTATTTCAATGGAGACAGATAAATATTTACGATGAGTGAACTATCATCAATCTGCTATTCAGATGCGGATAATTTCCCGTTTTATAAATTGACCGTATCATTAATTGCTACTGGCCACAGGTAAAAACAATTTTTAAAAACAATAATTTAAATATACGATGGAATAATTTCATACTCCGTTATACCTTTCATTGAAATTTTGAGGCCGCTTCTAAGATTGCGTTTCTTTTAATATTCGTTTATTTCCAAAAAAATCCACTAGCAAAGATAAACGTACCAAAAGACTGCGCTTTTCTCGATAGCTGCGAGAAATATATTCATAAAGATCAAGTATTTGCCATCTGAGTAAGTATTTTAATAATAAAATCAATTTAGGATATGTCACATGTAAGTACCAAATTTATTTTTTATTAACAGACGGCACTGTTCTGAGAATTTCGTACTGAAAAAAATCATTACTTAGTCAAATATAATTATAATAATTACATTTATTTACGCTTGAACCCATTAAAAAAAATATATTTCAAACAATCATTTAAACATTCCAAAAAATGACGAGGAATTTCCAGCAGACTGCATGCTAGAAAACAAAACAAAAAAGAGTTGACAGAAAAATCCACTATGATATAAAAATAAGAAGATAAATCTTAACTTGAAGATTAACACTTCACAATTGATTACATTACAGCAATTTACACTAACGAGATACAATTCATATTTGTACCAAGTTTCTATCTAGTATGGTTAAATAATTGAACAATAACATATACCATGCATTAAATCACCAATGTGAATACATTTAAATATCAATATATTTCACATAAGAAATACTGGTAAAGCTGAATATTCATAAGCTGCAGACCATTTATTTATAATCAAAATAAATTTGGCACAGTGAATTTCTGTTACTAAAAAATGTACCAATAGAAAGTAAATAAAAAATTGATTCTTATTGCCTCCATATAATGTTGTACTCCTTTCGAGTTTCCGAAATATTTGCTAAAACGTAACGATTTTTCGCGATATATTATCGTTCATTAATCATCATCCTCATAATGACTATACTCATTTTTTAGGTCAAGATTATGGGTATGTTCGTTAACTCAGTGGTTATTTCCACTAAATATGTTATGAATGGTTTTTAGAATTGATTTCTTTTCCATTCCGTTGATATTCAACGGGCACCTTAATAAGTAGATTTTGAAATATATTCTGTATCAGCAAATTCAATCCACAAATAAACCCGATTTGAGGTAAAATACACATATTTTCGTCAATATTCAAAACTTTATGTGATTGCTCTCGAGCAAATGAAAGAAAGAGGTACAATAATTGCAGCCGATACCGTTTTTGCCGTGAGCTCCCTTTGAACTGCCGCACACATATTGATAGATACCCATGTGACCCTTTACGTTAGTCATATGTTTTCTTCGAACAAAGAACTATCGCCCAATGACGTCGAGCCCATAGTGTTGACAACGATAATACTTGAGTAATATTGTGATTTTATAACGTATTTGTGATAGTTTTGTTTGAATTGCCTCAAATAATACTCACATAAATGAAGTGAGTTATTTCTTAACAGTAAAATACTTACCTTGTGTGTGAGTTTCATTGTTTACTTCAATGCAAAGCCATGGATAGAATGGCCTAGCGTCAAAGAATAAAAGTTGATCGAACGTATTTGCTTGGTAAGTTCGTGGTAATTGTGCTAATCTGTTTTATTAATGGAACTGAATGATCTATTATAATTCTTAATGATGTTTTCTTGCATATAATTTAGGCTGCGTTGCATGAACGACGCAAAATGCTGGAAGACGATATGTTGAGGATGTGTCGGCTTTGTTTGAAGTCTGGTGACTGGAATATTGATATATTCGACCCAAAAGGAACGAGCGGCTTGCTGGTCTGGAAAATCATGAAGGAACTGGTTGAAGTTCAGGTAGTGATGATTTTACCGTTATGAGCTTGCATTTACTTTTCGGGAAAACAAAGCGTTGTAATGCGATGATTGGAGTGTATATACATCCAATGAGATTAAAAAAAACACATTTTGTAAAATGAACTCTTGTCACTTCTAATGTTACTCATTTTTCAATAAATACATGCTCCAGGCATTTAAAGGAGATAGGCTACCGCATACCATTTGTGGGGACTCAATGGGAAAACTGAGAGACTTCAAATATTTCAAGAAAATGTGCATTCAATCGAAGATTGAATTCTTGAAGCTCCAACTGACCGATGGAATTGTGGTGAGTGAATGCAAAGCTTTGAGGATTTGAACATTTTTAAAGAGTTGTAGCCACAGATTAACTGACTAATTTAAGAATAATGCAATTATTACAGTTAATTTCTCGGTAATTTAATATTCCCTTGTTCTTAAAAAGGATTACTTAGGTTGTATTTTTTGCATAGGAATAAATGCTAAGTCTTTGCTTTATTTGTTAAGTCATTTTAAATTCACACACTTAGCAAGTTTACATAGGTATCAGTTAAATTAAGAAACTTTCGAACGTTAACTCCGAACGTCCAATCTACGGCAGTAGAGTGGAGTTGACAAGAATGACATGAGTAAATAAACAATAAAAATATTTTGCAAAAGAAATTCTTTACAGAAATGTAAATTCGTGATCAGAGTTAGACTCAAATTAAACAAACTAAAAAGTTAATAAGGTTAAGTGTTGTTTACATTTGTTTCTAATAACATAGAATTTTAATCGATGTTTCATCATAACAATTGTATATAAATTCAACTGAGAAAGTCAATGGGTTTACGCTATTTAACCACACTATAAAGAAACATTGGTTTCATGTAAATTTTCTCTTGTTTAATGTAAATTGTTTTTATTTAATTAATTGTTTAGTGTTTAACTTGAATCAAAATTTTATCGTCACATTTAAATTATACCTTATATAATCCTAGATATTTCTCTGCCATCTCCTTTTTGTTTGTTTTTTTTTTCAAGCATGCAGTGCAATGAATTTCAATGGTCATTTTCTGTCATTTGGAAGTGTTTTTTTGGAATAATTTTTGTAGAATTTCTTATATCCAATTGTAAAAATCATAATTATTATAAAATAGGACTGAGTAATGATTTTTCTGCACGAAATTCTTGTAACAGTGCCTTGATGTAAATACATGTAGATTGGATTCTCACATATGACATACCCATAATCGATTTTATAATATAAGTAATTATTTAAATGGCAAATGGTTATTCTAGATGGATATCTATCTCACAAAATTCGAGGAAAGCATGGTCACTTCATGTGGTTATCTTTGCAAATGGGTTTAATTGCAAATAAACTATTATTAAATGAGATGCAATCGGTAGATACTTCATCGAAAGGTATTATAATAAGCAAAATTTTTTGCTCACCTTCATTAAACTTGAGTACTAGTTGGCATTGACATTAACAGAGGATGATTGTGCAACCTGCCGACAAGTTGAGACGAGCACTTCTTTTTTCACTCTCCTTCGAGATCAAGAAATTGACATTTTATGTCTAGTATAGTTCTAAAAAACTTGGTAATTCTGTACTTCTGAATGCAAAACTTGCAAACAACTTGTAAATTGTGTCTTTTTTCTCTTTTGTGCCTCATGCAAGAATTACAAATCGACATTATTTGATTTCTCCATATGGTATAGAACAATTAAACTACTTGACAACTTATCATTAGTGTATGAAAAACTAATGAGCAAATTATTGCTCATGTGATTGTTTACAAGATGGTGTTGAACCAAAGGTGAGATTTAATCCACATTTCTGTAATTTCTGGCGTTATCTTTGATGTGTGTGATATTGCATTTAATTTTATAAATACCAGTTTAGGAGTCTATCCTGTCTGACTTTGCTGTTGACTTATATTTAGATGTGGTTAGGGAAGTGTAAAATGCCGCTTTGAGGGAGCTTAGGTTTGATATTTTTTGATAAATTTTACCTAGGAGTGGGAGTTAGCAGCACAAGAAATTTTTTGATCTACAAAAAAGAAAATTTTCAAACACTGAACATTTTTTAACATGCATTTTTTTTAAATTGCAGAATCATTAAGTTTGAGTAGGACACAAAACATTAAATGTTGCCCTGGTCAAATTCTGGTTTAGTTGGTGAGCAGTACAAATCGCTCTCTGCTTTCAGTCAAGTTTAACTAAAAGCCTCTTAGCTCGATACTGTGCAAATATGTGGTTGAATTGGGAGTGGACACTACTCTATGATTGACTGAGCCTTCGAGTACTGGTTTGAATTTAGTTGCTTTATGAAATATTTCTGCTTTCAATTGTTTTTCTTTTATACTATTTGTCTGCACGCTGATTTCCTCCTTTGTCTCAACTGATCTTGGAACAAGATTGTCTCTAGGAAAGCGTTTTCGGCAAGATTATTATTTCCATCTCATTTTGCAGATGTAACCCTTAGTGTGAAAAACAAATACATATAATTATACAGTTATACATTTTTATTCGGAACTGATATAAACAGAGCAGCTCCTTTCAGGACTGGACATGAGGTGTTTTAAATCTCAATCAACTAATGCTGCATTTAACATGAGTACTGGGAAGACAGAGGGTTGCTCATTAGTTTTTTTGCGCACTTGACATGTTGGCAAATAGTTTATTTGTCGTGTAAAATAAAGAGAAATCGAATAATGTCAATTAAATGTTTTTGCGAGAGGCACAAATGAGAAAAAAGACACATAGATTAGATTAGATTAAAAGGTAGGTGGAGTTCCTCCAAGGAGGAGCAAAGGCACTTATACCTAATGGTCCATTGTGCCAACCACCATGTTTGTATTCACCCATAGAGTCCAGTCACCCTGCTAAAGGATAACATGCCTTCTATGGGGATACCCCTGACTTCATCTAGTTCCAAATATGGGGAGCCCAGATGCCTAACCCTAGTCCTCATCAAAGCTGGACACTTGCAGAGTACGTGAGATGTTGTTTTGTCATCTTCCTCGCACCATCTACTTTTCGCCGAGTCTGTGATTCTCAGGAGATGGAGGTGCCACATAACCTGATAGTGTCCTGTGAGCAGTCCCACTATCGTACGGAGTTGTCTTCTGTCCAGTGATAGAAGCTTTCTTGCCATCCCCGGTCTGGGTCCTTCTATCAGGAGCTTGGCTTGCCTAAGCCCCTGTACATTCTGCCAGATCTTAGAGTGTTGAGCTAGGCTTCACTCTTTGATCCTAAAAATCCCTGAAGAGGATGCGATTGGAATGAAAGGCTCTGGTCCAATAGGGTTCCTGTTCGAGCCCTCCTTTGCTAGTTCATCCGCTATCTCATTTCCGGTTATGCCTGTGTGGCCAGGGACCCAGAAAAGTTCTGCATTGTTCTGTCTGCTGAGGGAGTCCAGTGCTTCCCGGCAATCCAGCAGCAGCCTTGATTTACACCACGGCGATGTGAGAGCTTTAAAAGCTGCTTGGCTGTCGGTGCATATGCATATTGGTCTACCTTTACGGCAGATATCCTTGGCAACATAGGCACAAGTCAGCAAAGTGAAGACCTCTGCCTGGAAGACTGTGGCGTGCTCCCCCAAAGGAATTGAGAGCTTTTTATTAGGTCGGCGGCAGTGAACCCCTGCTCCTGCTCTTCCTTCTTTTCTAGAGCCATCTGTAAACCAGACGTATGCTCTATTGTCTTTGTCTCCTTCCTTGACCCACCGTTCCCTCGTTGGAAAGTGGGTTTTGAAGAGAGGCGGTGTTTTGTTGAGCTCAACCGTCATGTCGTCTGTGCCCATTTCACAAATGGGGTTCCACTCCATAAGTTCCGTTCATAGTTGTCTGTGACCAGAGAGGTTTCCTCTGTCATTCCATTGTCCCTGTCTCTTGAGACGATAGGCCGCCATCCTAGCTTGCGTCTCGACTTCCACGTGAAGTGGTGTGAGACTCAGTAGGGTTTCGAGGGCCAGCGTTGGGGTTGTCCTCATGGCTCCCGTGATACCCATACAGGCCATTCTTTGCAGGTGGTTGAGTTTATTCCTTGCAGTAATCTGCCTAGTCTTCTTCCACCAGACAATTGAGAAGTGTAGAAAGGCTGGCTTCACCACTGCCGTATATATCCATTTGATCGCTTTTGACTGAAGTCCCCAGGTTTTGCCGAGGGCCCTCCTGCATATCCATAGGGAGGCACATGCTTTCTTGATTTTGGCCTCAAGATGTTCTCCCCAGTTGAGTTTGGTGTCCAGAAGAACTCCAAGGTACTTGACCGTCCAGGATGGTTGTAGGATCCTGCCTTGCAGTGAAGGAGGATCAAATCCATCTCTCTTTCTCTTATTGGTGAACAATATGAGCTTAGTCTTGTCAGGGTTCACCGTCAGCCCTGTGTCGTTGCACCATGTCATCATCCTGTCTAGGGCCTTTTGCATGAGTCCGGAGACGGTATCAAGGTATTTGCCGGTGATGAGGATCGCCACATCATCTGCATACCCGTGAGTGTAGGCTCCGGTTTTATTAAGCCTCGTGATTAGCTCATCGATGACCAGGTTCCACAAGAGGGGAGATAACACTCCTCCCTGTGGACATCCTGTAGTAATGGCCACCTCCTTCGTGCTGTCCCTCAGGACAGCCTTGACAATTCTTTCTTCTAACATGTGTCTGATCCAGCTCACAATATGTGGGTGGACCCCATGTCTCCTGGCTGCACAGCAGATGTGGTCGAAGGATGTATTGTTGAAGGCTCCCTCTATATCGAGAAAAGTCCCCAAACCATACATCCCGTGTTCCAGTACTCCCTCAATCTTAGAAATTAAGTTGTGGAGCGCTGTCTCGACCGACTTTCCTTTTTGGTAGGCATGTTGAAACAGGTGTAGAGGATGGTCCTTTAACGGCCCTTCTCTTATATACCTGTTTTCCCTTTTTTCTCCAATGCTTTGAGCATGAATGACATGAGGCTGATTCCTCTAAAGGAGCCAGCCTTGGTGTAGTCTGTCTTTCCTGGTTTTGGGATAAAAACTACTTTGGTGATCCTCCAGGTTTTTGGAACATATCCGTACGCCAGGCAGGATCGGAAAATTCTGACAATTGGTAGCAGTATTAGTTCCTGTCCCTCTTGCAGAAGTGCCGGAAAGATACCATCTTCTCCAGCAGATTTGTATGGGCTAAAACTTGTGATCGCCCATCTGGTAGCATGATATGTTACGATGCTGGAGGCCAATCTCCACTCCGTCTGAGCCGTATGGGTGGGAGGCCTCCTATGGTGCATCTCCTCGCCCTCCAAGAAGCCTGGAAAGTGTGTCTCCAGCATGAGCTTTAATGCTTCCTTGTCAGATGACGTGAAGTCACCCGAGGGAAGCAAAAGAGCCCCCACTCCTGCTTCTGGGTCTTTTGAAATAACTTTATGAAATCTTGCCAATTGTGGAATGGCCTCCATGTTTCCGCAGAAGGTCTTCCAAGATTCTCGTTTTGAACGTTTGATTGTCGCCTTGTACCTACGCTGGGCAGATTTGAAGTTGTCCCAGTCTTTAGGCATTGTGGTCCTCTTTGCTTTATTAAAGAGTTTCCTGGTCTCCCTGCGGAGATGCTCCAACTGGGTGCCCCACCAGGGCAGCTTGCCACCCTCCTTCCTGCTCTTAATAGGGCAGCTTGCTTTGTAGCCTGAGATTATACTGTCCTGTAGGTGTCCCACAGCATCGAAAAAGACACATAAGTAACAACTTGTTTGCCGGTTTTGCGTTTATTGCATTCGGAAGTGCGGATTTTGCAAGTTTGAGTACAAAACCAAACGTAAAATGTCAATTTGTAGTTTTTGCAAGAGTGTGAATAAAGAAGTGCACCTTTCAACTTGTCTGCAGGTTGCCCATTCATCATTTCTTAATATCAATGCTTACTTGTAGTAAAGTTCAAAAAAGTAAGAAAATTAGTTTTTTCCTATTTTAATACTTTTCATTAAAATATGAAAGCTGCTCTAATAAGTATTAAATCGATTATTTGCAATAATATCCACTTGCTAAGATAAACACACTAGTGAATGCGCTTTGCTCAATAGCTGCGAGAGAGATATGCATCTTGAACAAGCATTAGGTGTTTGAGTATTTATTTTAATCATAAAATCGATTATGGAGATGTCATATGTGAGTACCAAATTTATATGTATTTTCAGACGGCATTCTTCCGAGAATGACTTGCAGAAAAAATCATAACTCAGTCTTATACAATAATAATAATAATTTTTATTCACGGGTGAAACCAATTTTACAAAATTTTTTTTAAACAATCATTCAAACTTGACAGAAAAATAACATGGAGTATCCACTGCACTGCATGCTAAAAAACAAAGAAAGGTGACAGAACAATCCTGGATGATAGGATTGTATTAAGATAAAGTTATGCTTCAACTTAAGTGCCTCGCAATTGTTTAAATAACAGCAATTTACATTAACAAGGAACACTTTATATGTATACAATATTTTTTCTAGTATGGTCAATTAATTGAATATTGTAAATTTAGAATGCCAAATACCCTGAATCAGAACATTTTAACCTCAGGTAAATCCAGTTTAAAGTGAAATAAACATCTAATTGTAAATATTTATGTCCCCATCTGGGGGGCGATTCTCTATCTCGAAGTATCAGAGCTTTCTGGCATAAAGGTGCTTCATTAAGCTGCTTGCTAGCATTGGTAATCTCAAATATGGTAGCTATGGGTAGCTTATTAGGCTCCCACCCATACTCTGTAAATGTCACGAAGCTACTTCCATAGCTCCAATAAGCTCCCACGGTAACCTCATGAAGCACGGCCTCCGAATACCCTCCTTCAATATAGGTCATCCTCTAACACTTGTCTTTCTATAACAATCTAACACACATGCATGTTTCTTACATTTCCTCTTCTTCAATGAATATAAAGTCGGCCGAATGTATTTACTTGGTTAGTTTGTTATGATTTTGCCAATTACTTTTAGTTCTGGAACTGAATAATCTTATCTAATTCATAATGATGTATTCTTACATAAAATTTAGACTGCATTGCATGAAGGTCGCAAAAAGCAGGAAGACGATATCTTGAGGATGTGTCGACTTTGTTTGAAGTCTGGTGACTGGAATGTTGATATATTCGACCCAAGAGGAACGAATGGCTTGTTGGTCTGGGAAATCATAAAGGAACTCGTTGATATTCAGGTAGTGAAGATTGTGCAATTATGAGCCTGCATTTCCTTTATGGGAAAATAAAACGTTGTAATGAGATGATTTGAGTGTATGTACATAAAATATGAGGTATTAAAAATATCACATTTTGTGAAATCTACTCTCGTTACTTCTAATGTGACTCATTTATATTTTTTTATAAATGTTTCAGGCATTGAAAGGAGATGGACTACCCCATAGAATATGTGGGTACTGCATGAAAAAACTAATAGACTTCAAATTCTTCAAGAAAAGATGCATTGAGTCGAAGATTGAATTCTTGACATTCCAGATGAACGATGGATTTGTGGTTAGTGAAAGCAAAGTTTTAAGGATATGAACCATTCCCTCAGAATTGTAGCTACAGATTAATGTACTAACTTTAGAAAAATATAGTTATTACTGTTAATTTTTTGTTTGTTTAGTTGGATAATAGGTGCATGACATGAAAAACCTCATGAGATACAATCACCCTCCATCAATTTTAGTGTTTCTTATATAGTGGCTAGATATCTTGGTGGTTTGTGGATCTGGTGATGTATTGGAAGGTCCTTGGGTCGATTCCCAGTCTGGTCGAATTTTTTTCTATTTTTTATAATCCATAGTTCCAGTTTTACACCACCATTGCATTCATCCTTTTTATTTTATAAACAACAAAATACAATGAAAGTTTTTTTAATGCCTTCTGGGAAAACACAATTCGACTTCTCTAGCATTAGTATTTATAGAAAGAGACTTCAGTACTCCCAGCAGTTTGATTAATAATTTAAGAATTAGACAAGAGCCTGACCTCCGTTTCATTAGCAGCAATTAAGTGGTAACTTGTGTTCACTTAGCTTTCTTTATCATTATTAAATAATGAATATATGAATGTCATTGTGAAAGAAATTACTACTCAATGCTATTTTTCCTTTAAAAATAAATTATTATATTTGTATACAAGGAAAACTAGAGCTACTCGTAAAGTATAAAGTAAAACAGAATCACACTTTTCCTCCAAATTTAAAGTATGCTGCACAATGCATTTCAACGCACTTAGTTGTCCTCGGGTACAACATTGGAACATTATCTGGTACAAGGGGACTTTTACATACCTGATAATGACTCAGTGAGTTAAAATATGTTGTTCTGAATGAATTAAAATTTATGGAAATGTGCGATTCTGTTTATTTCATAGTGATGAACTTCCACTACATCAAACCTGAGTATTTTGTACTTATGTGTACGTAGTTTCACAAGAAATCAAAAATGGAATATGGTATGTTTTTTTAACATATTAGCAATGAAAAGGAGGCAAAATATTCGTTAAAATTTGGAATCAAACCAACACTAGTTAACGTTTTTCCTCCAAATACTACCAGATAATTTATGTAGTAGGCTTTACTTCATTGAAATACTGCATTTTAGCAATGGAAAATGCAAAAGAGCTTTTTCCCCATCCAGTGTTGAGTAAACAGAGCTCTTACAAAGATTGAGCATAATACATAGTCATTCTTTTAACTCAGAAAGGATGTACGTTGAAATTCAGTGCGAAGAAGAGAAAGGTAAAACTGCTTCCTGGGATTAATGGAGGTTCAGTGGTTTCACTGAAGACAGGAGAATTCGATGAAACAATTGCTGAAAGTATTACTAATGTGGTTTTAAAGTTCCCAAAAAAATTTCAGAACTATATGCTAGGATCTCTTGAGATGGCTTACCTAGGAGAGGGCATGAAATTACATGGGTTCATATGGGATAGCAAGGTGTGGTACGACTAGCTTTATTAATTAAAAAGTACTTTTTTCTAGCAATGGAAAACTAAAATATTTAATGTCCTCCACACAGAAATTAATATTCATTTGATGTACATTGTTTTTTTAAACTAGAAAAGGTTCTTCTTGATGATGGAAGCTAGTTGTACCTTTCGTTTCCATAGGATTCCATATTATATCATGCTTACTTCTTGATTAGGCATCTTCAGAAATCTGAGGCAAATAATTCTGAAATAATTCAGTTTGCTTTATAACAATATCAATAATGCTTCCAGCACGTTTTATTGAATTCTCTTGAGTTGAGAGAAACCAGTGGACATCCGAAATGTAATCTTTTCAGAATAAAATTCTAAAATACATGTACAATGTAGGAGTGTTATTACTATGCAGTTCTTCGAGGTTTCTTCCAGTCTAGGTCCATTTTACTGGGACTTTAGTTTCACCAATGTTGTCGTTGGCTTCTTCTGGCTATTGAAGTGAAATTTGGATTCAGTTTTTGGCTTTTCATAAACATCATCCATTGGGGACCTTTGTGATTGTTCATTGTCATACATGTCTCAACCACTCACCAAATACAACGTAGTTACCAGGGGTTCGTTCCGAATCATGCATGCTGTGCATCAAGTTGGAGCGCTGCAGCAGTCGTTCCGAATTGCTAACGCGCTTTAAAGCGCTTGATGCGTGTGCGTGATTCGGAACGGTGTTGATGCGAAGATGGCGCCAAGATAGTCATTTTCAAATGTGAGTGAGGTAGAAGCGGGTGGAGGACTGACTGATCTGCAGTATAGCATGCGATTATCCGTGCCCTTGATTAAAATGTCTCTCTGGTGAATTTTTAGAAGCGTAGATACATACAGACATCACAATAAAACGGAAATAATTAGTATGTATGTAAAAGAACGTGTGTACATGAACAACTAATATGCTTCACATGCAAGAACATTGCAGACATTGATGTTTTTATTATTTAAAATTTTCCCGGATTATAATTATGAAATTCAAACAACTTAAATATCTCAGGTAAAAATCTGAAATTTCCTAGTCCACTCTCCTGAAACTCCCTTGCCCTCTCCACTGACATTCGTGCAATGCAAATAAAATGTTACTGAGAATAAACAAGATTTTATTCCAATTCCCTCACATTGCAATCAAGACTTATTGTTAGTAACTGACTTGCGAAAATGTTGAAAGCTGAAAATTGCTGAATGTACCTATAAACGCAGAATTAATATATGTATAACGGAAATTAATTACGCAAAGCTCTTAGTGAAGCGTTTATTGGCTGAACTAAAGTCTTTCCGATTCATTTGCAAGTTTCCCATTTTTGCCTACATTTCAGGCGAAGGATAAACCACGGGCGAAACATACCGGGTACATCTTAAAATTCGTTGGCAATATTTTCATGGAACTTGGGTATGAACCACATATAAAAAATAATTTCCTTTGTATAAACAAGTGGTAGCCTAGTGGTTTTGAAGGCTAATTTTATTTCCGTGTAAATTTCACCCATAGCAGTACGATAATGGATAGTGATGGGAAGTAATTGATTGCAAGTAATCCGAGTACCCGTAACGATTACATCTGATTTACTTTTACCACTAATCATTACTTTTCTCCAATTGTAATTTTACTCGTACTTTACTCCTGGAGAAATCGTTACATTTTTATGATCGTTATAACTCTCGAGGTAATTTTTAATCGGCGTGTAATTGGTCTCAGGTTTTTTTTTTGTTTTAGAGTGCATGACCAGTTTTATTCTGACTAAATGTTTCAACCCCTATCCATTCAGCTTATTCTGAAGCTGGATCTCTACGAGAAACATTTTCCGCGTAATACGTTTCACGATTTACGAAAGCCTTATCGCAACCAAACATCTAAATATCGAGTGTCACTGCCGATATACCGGCTAGTATACAGATACCGGTTGAAAACCGCAACTGAATAACTTCATTGTTATCAACTAAATTATTTTAACACCTTGGAGTGTTTCGCCCGATATATCAGTTGTCACACATATGCCTTCCTGGTATTTTAAAAATACGCAAAATATAATTAACTGGGAAAGTTAATTCAATTTCGATTTTATCGGTTAATGCAGCTGTCGGTCACCTCACACTATTTGAAGCTCTGAGAATTATTTCCTGGTATATTTTAGCACTTTGATATGACTATAATTATGCATACCACGTAAATTTATGAGGGTTTTAAAAATATTTCAAAATAATTTTTAATTTGTTTAAAATAGTGTTAAAATAATTTTCAAAACAATGTTTGAAATAAAATTAACATATTATTTTACTATGAAATGCAAAAAAAAAAAATTTTCATGAAAAACTTGTCTCAGCACTTCCTATATATGCATAAATATATTAAATCAACAAAAAAGATGACAGGAAACGGAACTTTAAAAGAACATTACCTCATACATTATTTCAAAATCTTGAAAATGTCATGAGTTTAGCCATCTTATGACATTTTGATTTTAAAATTGTTGGAAATAATTTTAAAATAATTTTTCAATATTCTTTTGCTACTCGGGAAGCTATAATGTAATTTGTTGACAAAGAATTATAGTATGTCAATTTTGTAGAATGTTTAACAGTTGTTTATCCATTTCAGAGAAGCATGGAACGTAATAAACATGAAGCGTAATAACATGAAGCGTAATAACATGAAGCGTAATAAAAATTGGATAGCCATCTCATAGCCGTCCACCACCACCTCAATTGTCTCCATGGTCACTTTCATCCAAATATTATGCTTTCAACTTTCGCGGGCTACGGGGTCTACGCATCAACTGCATCAGAAATTTCTGATGCCTTGATGTGCGCTTCAGATTGCCGGAATTGCTCGTTCCAGGGCCGCTTTTAAGTGCTCCAAAGCACGATTCGGAACGACCTGAAGCACTTTGATGCGCAGCAGGCGTGATTCGGAACGCACCCCAGGTTTAATTTAATTTCGAATTCTGAAAACTTGTCAACCAAAGTCAAGGACCATGTGGCAAAGGAAATTCAAAGAGATGTGTATGGAGGTTATTGCAGCTGTGGAAGTTCCTACGTTGTACAGACACCAAGGGCCCTGAAATGCTGCTTGTAAGAACACAAAAGGGCAACAAGGAACAGACAACTACACATCTCAGCCATTGCAGAGCACATGTGGATGGGGTCTACACACAATATCAAGTTTGGAACGGAGAAGTTAATCGTATAAGAAAAACACTACTTCTCTCGATTTATAAGGGAAGCAATTTTAATCAGTAAGATTCCTGATACAAAGCTTTAACTGAGAAGACAGTTACTTGCTGTCCCACGCATGGGAACACTTTTGGTTTTGGGAAAACAAACTAAATTTAGAATGACCAGTCACAACAGACAACTCCAATGGATAATGTTTATAGATCAGAAAAAACGTACACTTTCACTTCACTAAACTGAATTACACGACTGCAACACTGGTGAAGATGTAGTCCCAGCACATTGCTCCTATGCATAGGGAAACTCAGAATAATTTCACCTTAAAATTTATCAAATAATGGAAGCGTTCACACACATTCCATGTGGGTGTTATCAAATTTTTAATTTAAATCTTATTTTTGTCCCTGATTACTCTGGTTTTAATGTAGTGGTGTGCAACTCAAAATGATTTTAACCCAAAGGATGAATGCCTAACATTGCAGGACACAGTCAAAAAGGAGAAGAGTGATGTCAACATCCAGGATGACAGTGATACCTCTGGCAGTAGTGACGAGGGCGATGGGGACCTGTCAGGTGGGAGTAAAACTCAGGTCAGCATATTATTAACCCTTAAGAGGTCGCGCGGTGTACTGGGACGTAAGGGGTCGCGCACGGTCTAAAAGACCGTGTTAACAAAAATTAGAAAAATTATATATTTATTGAAAATTAATTTATGTAAAAGTTAACACATGCCTACAGTATATTAAATAAGCAGTAATAAATTTTATACAATATTATTTACGTTGTTTTTATATATTTTAAATGATAAATACATTTTAACTACACCGTAAATTCACATTGAATTATGTTGTACCCTGTGTTAAATTAAGAATTAGAATATGAGGTAAAAATGCAAAATTTCTATAATGTGAATCACATTGGTATTTATTTATCACTGTCAAAGCTGTGTTGCTCCACCACATCGTCCTCCTTTCTGTTTTCAACTTCAGCGCAACCGACGCAAGTAGTGACACAGTGCTCTTTACAAATACATTTTGATCATATCGCACAGTGTTTTTTGCTTTTTATATTATATTTCCATGAGCAAAACGCACATCTCCCTGGGCCTACATCACACTGTGGCGGTATTTTCTCATTGAGCATACCAACGAGATTCCTTTTTTTTGCTTTTAGGCTGGTAGGTAAGATTTTCTGAGGCAGCTCTAATTTTTAAGTTATCTATGCAAAGCTCTTTACATTATGTTTTCTGAAACTTTCTTCTGTTCATCTAATTCCAGAGTTACTTTGAAATATAATATATCCATTTATTGCGGATATGTTAATAAGCGCAAAAAATACAGTCAATGGCCAACGACAACTTTTCCTTGCTACTGAATACGTTCCTTACAGCTGATCAACGGTATCAATGCAATTTTTTGTTGCAATATAAAATGTAAGTACTTCCGACGTAGCATAAATATCAGTGTTTCTATCAATTTTATCATCATCATCATGCATTGAGGACAGCAACATAATCTCCTTGTACTTTTCCGGAACGTAAGTTAGAATTGTACAAGTTTTTTTCAAATCCAAATAGGCTGCTTTGCGGTTCACGGTGTTTGATGTTTACAAACAGGAGCGGTATTTCTTGTTTGTTTTTTCTGAAAGTCCCAACAAGTGTCATCTTGTCAATTACAACTTATTTTGCTAGGGGGACTGAGGAAAACCAATAGTCTAAAGTTACATTGCAACGGGATCCTGAAATTGGACGTATCCATCTTTGCAAAACTTTCAACCTAACGCAAAATCTCCGCTAGGTTGCTTACCAGCATAGATTTCCATATTTAGAGTGGAAAACATGAGGAGATTTGCTAAAGAATACATCTTGATTCCATACCTTGCTGGCTTATTTTCAAATATTGTCCAAAACCACATCTACCGAGAAAAGATTCTAAAATCTCATCTATGACCGCGTCTTTCCCTATTGTATTGTTGACAAAATCAGGTAAAACACTTTGTATTGGAGCTAGTTTGTCAATATTTTTCCTTTCATTCCTATAATGTATATTATCAAATGGCAATACACGCAGCGAAAACTTAAATCTTCTCAAAATCATAGTGACGCGAATTTGCTCCATTTCTGTTTCATCTACTGCCCAGAGGTCCTCAAGATTTTGGTGCGAAAACCTCAAAACACATGCCAAATATAGAAGGCCAAACAAGGCTTTTATTTCAATAATATTAGTGTCATTAGCATCTCTCTCGCAAGAATAGTTAAGCTAATTCTTAGCAATGCATGTATTGGTGTACTTGACAATTTCGTCAATGGCCATGTCAGGGAAAAATAATGCCTTAGACTAAGTTGGAGATTTGACATTTCGCGCAATCCCTAATACCTCTGTGGAATCTGTCACTATATTTGCTATACTGCTGCGCACTGATCGACTTGGGAGAAGAGCACTCCACTCACTTGTTTCGTATTTTCCGGTGTAATGCACTGAATCAGATTGTTCCACATAGTCATTGTCACACTCTTCAGCAGATTCTTCACAAAGCGTATCATGGTCGCTTTCCTCTAGGATGTCCTCCTCATCTGTATCATTTGGAATTATTTCCTCTTCACCTGTCTCACTTTGCAGAAGAATCCTGATCCTTTACTCTTCCTTTTCTTCTAAATGAATCATGGCGAGTGTTTGGAGCTCTGAGAAAATTTTATACACAAAGCCTTTTGCACCTACACACAAACAACGCAAATGTGGCATCAATAAGTAAGATAATTAGTGATTTTTAATATTCGCACCTTCCGTTTCTGCAGGAACAATGAACGTATTTTGACTCTAGATTTCCATAAATCACAAGAGTAAAAATAACAAAATATTTTTGTGATTCATAAAAATCTAACTAACACATGTGATTGGGTAGCCAATAAGTGTATATAAAAATGGTTGATAGTAGTATGATTGTAAATGACGAAAATATGTGCAATAAGGAGATGTGATGAATACCTACAGGCCACCACCATCAATTTATTTCGAAGGATAATAAGAACATGAGACAGCAAACGCTTGCCCAACACTTATAAAACGTAAGAACAATAAATAAAGAAGTGGTAGTCTCAAGATACACTTCAAAAGACTGCGAGGTGAACTGCTCTCAACTACGATTGGAGACAGAATGGACAGGCATTTCACCAGAACTTCATTATTCGCCAAAGCACAGAAATCGAGGCGGGTCGGACGGGTGCCACGTGCTCGCAAAAATGCAGACACCACAATGTAAATACATATAACGCTTGCGATGTTACTTCATTATAGCTATGTATATGTAATGATATGAAATCCAAGTAAGATAATGAATTAGGGTCAGGCAACGAGATGGATAGGCGGGCACGGCATCGGCTTCATATTTCAGGCCGTACGTGGGCTATCCCTGTCAAACATGGATCGAAAAAAAAACAGCATAATAAAAAATAGATTGCACAAATAGCCCCTTACACATTATCATCTGCAATTATAGAGTTTATAGATGATTTTATTTAAAGTTTTGGGGTGAAATAATTCTGAAATATATTTATGACAATTGTTTCAAGCACCCGGTCTTTTAGACCGTGCGCGACCTCTCCCGTTCACATATCGAAAACAGGTACACAATGGGGAAAAAGTAATGATAAAAAATTAACTGTCGCACAGAGAGATCCCATATTTTGTCTTTTGATGCAAAATTGACTATTAATAAGGTACTGAAAAGGCCAGAGTTTACAAAATGATAGTTACTTTTTAAATTGCAACTGTTGGAGCCACCCGGTCTTTTAGACCGTGCGTGACCCCTTAAGGGTTAATGAGTAAAGAATGTTACAAAGTTGGTTTTTATGTAATAATGTAACTATTCCAGAGAGTTTTGTTTCTAGGATTTGAAATTATGCCTTCCATTTCTCCGCGATTGCAGATAAGATAAGTTGGTGGCGTTTTGTAATTAATGCTGGTTTTCAAGTACTAGAAACTGAGAAAAAATGGTAATTGGAGCTCACCTAAGCTTAAAAGTAAAATCCAGCAATTGTGTTTTATGGAAAATTTAATGGTGTTATGGAGAAAGTTGTGTTGAACAAATTTGTGTTAAAGAGGGATGTCGGTAGTCTTCATTTCCACTTAGAGAGGATGTCCATGGAAATTTAGTTAGAATAAGTGAAAGGTAAAATTGTGCATTTGGTTTTACGAGATCCTTTTAATGTGACATTCAAAATGCATAGAAAGTGTAGCAGTGATCGACTTTTTGTATCTTGCGTTAGTCTCTATGTACTCTTGTTGTAATGTTGACCTGCACATTTTCCTATAATTTTAACCCCCAAGGAAAAATGCCTAATGTTGCAGGACACTGTCAAAGAGGAAGAGTGTGTTCTCGACAATCAGGATGACGGTGAAACCTCTGACAGTAGTGATAATGGCAAGGGAGACTTATCGGATAAGAGTGAATCTGAGGTGAGCAAATGTTTAGTTACGTAATATTTTTTTATCCTATGTTGTAGTTACAGTAAGACCCCTTTTTTGAAATTTTCAATAGACCCTGGGAAATAAAGAGTAAATTTCCAGACCAATGGAGGTGCCAACATGAGAATGAACTTGTTCTTAAATTTCTATTTTGTCCTTCAGTGAAAATGTTCTTCTTGTGACCTTGTTCTTTGACAAGCAAGGTAATTTTTTTAGGTATTTATAAATATAATATAAAAAAACATATGAAGTACTGCACTATTTCTCGACTATAAATGTAAATGAAATACCTTGTTATAACAAAACAATAATACATGCAAATCCTGTGTTTCTGTTTGAATTTCCACGTAACCATTTCTCTCCACCAAGCCCTGCCATTACTATGACACCGATATACAAGGATTGTGGAAACAATACATTGACTGCATCAAAAACTTAAGGATTTATTAACTTAATATGTACAAAGTAAATTATTCCATTTCAAAGATCTTTATGGGCTTCCCACCACTCAATCTCAGCCATGCCAGCTGAAACCATTTCCCAATGCTCTTCTTTACTGCATCAGCTCAATATCGAGGCCATTCACCTTCTTCTCCTTCATAATATCTACAAGCCAATAAATCAATTGCATTAAAGAAGACAATTATAGCATGAGCAACAGAAAAATTAATGTCCAGTTTCCATAATAAAAGTTTTGGAGCTACTTCTATTGTTAGAAAAGTGCTCACCAAAAATTACATTTTTAACTTTCGAGTACGACACTTTCAGTGCAATCTACTGCCACAACTCTTTTTTCTCACAAAACATGACTAGTGCTAGTTTTTCTGCTGAAAAGTAAGTGAAATAGCTAAACTAACAAGTATCACATTACTTAAAAGAAAGAGCAATTAGATAATTTACCATACTCATACCGCTATCTAACTTTGTTTTACCCAAAAGTTAGATTAATAAGGCAATCCAGAAATCAGACAATTTTTCATAAGCTGGTGATCTCTCTAATTTAAGTATTTATGGGTCACCAAATACCCAGCACCAATTACTAATTTGCAGCAATGGCATGATGATACCGATAAGGGCTTACAGATTACATTACCTCTGTTTATGGCAAAGTGACCACTGTAAATGTTGCAATGAAGGCATGCCAGTTACAAAGGCATATACAAATTTACCACTAAAATTACAGTACTTACACTCCTTTTACGAATATACATTCATTTAGAGAAAAAAGTTTCCTTCACCAAAATTTGTGAAACCAACAAATCATGTAATTGCAGCAATAATAATTTTGAGTAAGAAAATAACTCACCTGAAGAGAAAAGTGCTTCACTGATGCAGCACGCACAGCCCACAAGCAAGAAGCATAGAGTATCCAAAAATGCTGATATGTATGTTGTTGGCTTTTGTAATGGAAGAGACATGTTCTTCAAGGACACTGAACTTTTTACTCTGTCTTATAATTCATCTATCTGAATTAAACACTTATTTTTTAAACTCTCATTAACCATTTAAAAAGTTCTTCTGAAGACATTTATTAATTTTATCTTCTTTGAAGACAATTCCCACCTCACAGAATGAGAGGAATTCCTCAAATCGGCAGAGGTACACCCAAACACATGATGGATGAATGGAAAATGAAAATGAATTGAAAGGTAATTTACCGGTAAATTTAATTAAAATATATGGACAGAATAGGCTGAGGATAACATTAAATTTAAAAGAAAATTTTTCAAATAGGGTACAGTTTCTTAAATAACGATTGTGTTAGTAATAACCGATATTAAGGAAATCAGTAAAAACTTACCTTTAACCCTTAAAGCATAGCGCGCATTGTCTTCCATTGGCGTCTCTCATCCAACATTAAATGCGAAGGGCACTTTAGAATAAAAGAAATACCCAGTCACAGTAACAGCAAAATTGACTATAGCTTTTAAAACGTTGCACCAGGGAATATAACCAATATGTTTCATGAATATTTTGATTGCTGAAGCACGATGTGTTATCATGTAAACAAGCAAAATATCATTTTTCATTCGTTGGGCGTAGTGCGAGCAGAGCCTCTTGAGGTCAGGTTGTTGTAACCCACATTTTTCAAAACACCGAGTTGTCTGCATTTCCAGCATGGGTTTTGAATTCCTTAAAACGTTTTAGTAATAATATAGGTTTTGCCAGGAATACATGCTTTAATGGCTCCATGGGGTATCATAAAGGGGTATCCATGTCTGATTATAATGTTATAAGTAATGGCTAGAGCCACAATTTTTAAAAAGAATATTACACATATCTGTGACTAGTCATCAATAACACCTCAACCGACCCCTTGCAATGAATAGCATTTTGAACTTGACTTGAATCGTTGCACACCATTTTACGCCTGAGTCATCCATTATAGTTGGAATTTTATTTTTCTTCCCATATTTCATATGAGTTTGCTAGAAATAAGATGATCACATTTTTCATGCAGCAAAGCTATATAGCGGCAACGTTAATGTTACATATACCATCTAAGGTGTGGAAATGTTTCATATTTACTCTTCAAATTCATTCTCTGACTTATGGTTGCATTCCCTTCTCTCAATTGCACTCATTTAATTCAAGATTAAGATTAAAAATACGGATTAAGTGTTTCAAATGCATTGATGTTACATAGAATCCACGCATACATGCTACGTGGTATAACCAGTCCCTACTGCTACCTATGCTACCTAAAGGCTGGGTAACACTACGTAGCTGTTCTTTTAGGGATGCCTCATTTTCTTAATTTTATGCTAATGTTTATAAAGTACTAATGATGACAAAACATCATTACTAATGTGTTCTGAATATTTCTTAATGGCTGTATTACCAGCAAAAGTCACACTTAATGGCATATGATGACTTTCTGAATCTCCAAATAATATTGATATCAGAGGTTTTTCTTGTGTAAGCGGCTCACAGTTATTTCATACAGCGATGAGAAAAAACCTTGTTATCATGTGCAAACTGCACAATAGCGTAGGTTAGCCTTAATGAGAATTGAAATTGGTCTTCACAGACGAAAGAAATTATATTTCAACTGATTTTTTCGTAGTGTTCATCTCGGAAGACAGCTTTTAATCATGCTATCCTTCTTTTTTCGTTCTTTGGGACATAAGCGAAAACCTGATGTGGTGCAATTGTCAATGCATCATTGCATGGAGGAATTTATAGTTCATGGGTTGGTGAACCATATGTTAATCTTACTTGGAAGATGTGCCAGTTTAGGTTGATACATGCAACACCTGCACACCAACGTATCTGCGAGCACCAACAGAGCTGTGACGTCACAACATGGCAACAGTACGTTTTAAGTGCATCATTTCCGTGCTAAAATTCTAGCATCGTTTGTGACCTAAAAAATGAAAATTGAAACCTAATTCATGCATGAAAATTATGCATATGTAGAGCAGGTGAATGTATGGGAATTAGACATGTATGAGAATTAAACATTCCAAAACCCTCCCATTTTTTTGAAACATTTTTTTACAATTTAAACTCTCATGTCCCAACTTCACAACAGGAATAATATAATAAACCAAATTAAAAAGGGTGAACTTATTACAGTCCTAAGCAAAAACAAGACTTATGAGTTAACCCTTTCGCGACGGGGACGGGGAAAACTTTTTTGCTTTGCCAGTACGGAGCTTTCACTACGCTAGGATCTTCACCGGTACCTATTTCCCTAACTTGAGTCGGGGGCCAGAGGGGTATTGAACCTTTTTCTCGGCCACAGGGCTGAGATAATCTCCGCTCTTTTCTGCTAGGGGTGCCCATTACGGCATGTGGTTGCGGTCAACTATTTTTTTATGCGATTGTTTTGCTAAAAACATTGTTGCTACAGCCTCGATATTTATTTAATCGGAAATGAATTATTCTTGTTTTACAATGACTTTACAAATTTGAAACGAAATTCTATCGTCAATATTAAGCTTTCTAGCAACAAAAATCGTATCAATGGTAAAGATTCCTTTACACATAAACTACGTTAAAAATAACAGTAGAACTCCGTTTTAAATTTTTGGTTGTAGAGCTAAACATAAGCATTGCACTTATAATGCTCAATTTGCCAATAACACAAAAACCTTTAAGTTTGTTATTCCACTACACCTGCAAGCAACTGACCGCGGACCCCTCCTGTGAGTGGGGCGCGCACTGTGAGGAAGGGTCGAGGTCATCCCCTCCCGCGAACCGAGAAAGGGTACCCGCGGCGTCCCATGAAAAAGTCCTTTATAAGAGGTTTATGGCACCAACTGACCAGTCACACCATAGTTTATAACTTTTTAACTTGAAACATAAATCGCACAATTGCGTTCGTCTTTGTGTCGCGCTACTCACACTGATGAATATGGTTTTTTAATCACAGTCATACGATAGGTATTAACCATTTTACCAGCTTTAGTAACTTAATGTATATTAAACTGGCTTGGTTTAGTAATGCACGTAAAATTGTTAATATATATCGTATAACTTCGTCTAAAAAAACATTTTCATCAACGTGAATAGTACCACACAAAGAAGAACAAAATTGTGCGATTAATGTTTAACTTTAAGAAGTTATAAACTATAGTGTGACTGGTCAGTTGGTGCCATAAACCAACCGCGGTGAAGGGTCGGACTCTGAGTTCGGGTGACTTTTCGGGTCTCATCGCTGTTTATAATACCTACCTTTTAGGCTTCCTCGGAGCTAGCTTAGCGGCACGACGTGCTATCACGTCGTTCGTTCGTTTGCGTCAAAAAATCTACGACGCTCTATCACGTCGGTCGTATCGAAAGGGTTAAAAGACCTGACATGGTCTCAGTGAACATGTCTGCTTTATTGTCTTGGATGGAAGCATACACAAATTTAGCAAAAAATATTGCTCACAGGATATTGTTAAACATGAGACTCAGCCAGGCAGTGCTTAGTTCTGTCCAGCACTCCTTCACCTTTTGACACCAAAATTCCCCCTTGATTGTCACTATATGTAGATATTAAAAGCTTTCCTCAGAGATCTACTTTGATTTACATCCTTTAACAATCCTTTAACACAGAGGCTTTTCGAATCGAAGAGAGTCACATTTAGGACATTATATTGCATTAGGATGCCGATGCTTGATGTGCCATTTTAGCTCATTTATTGTTTTTAGTTTGCATTTAGAGGTTGTTTTCCACTTTGAGACCTTGCAATTCTTTATTATAAGTGCAAGAACCAACGTGAAACACTGTAGACTAAGAAAGATTTGAAAATTAATGTTGTGTACTCTTTAAGCACTAAGAATTCAGCCTATAAATGCCCTTAGTATGAGTTCAGTGTCAGTTGTGGACAATTTAAGGGCCGATTATATTCAACAATACTAACAGACCACTTATATAAGGTCCTCAGGGACTGCCAGGTGTTCATATTCCAGGTGCGGGACCCTACTTACATATAAAGGCTTGAATCTTATATATTATGCAACAGTTTTATGGTAATATCTCCCTTAGAGTCAGTTAGATATCAGAAATATTGTCAAACCACTTTACCTCTCAAATTTTGGTCCTGGGATTAGTTAGGGACCTAAAAAACATTATATTGCACGATTGGAAAATGAGTCTTGTTTGGTGTTTTCCAATAAAGATTTTGTTGCAGTTACTCAAAGAAACTTATATCTAAGGTTAAAAGATCATCAAGTTCTGGACCCCATGGTCAATAAGGCATTCACCATAATATCAGTACTCCTTGATATTTCCATCCATTCAAATATTAACAAGCAAGTCACCAATGCTGTTCAAAATCCATCTCATGCAAAATTGAGCAATTTCAGTTAAGCCATTTCTTGCTCCATGTGACCAAAAGACCAAGTTAATGTATCCCATGTACTGTCTCGTTGTAATAGCTACCGTACATAGTTTCGTGATAGTCAGCTCAGTAGTTTACTTGTGATGACATAATTTATAGTGGAGCATGAAGCTTTGTGGCCTAGAATTTCAGGGCCTCACTTTTATGATTGAGCTCTCTTCAGTTCCTGCAAAAAGTGAATGCAGAAACCACCACCATTGTGGGAGTTCTTGGTTCAATAATATTTTAGACCTCATAAGGGTCCACTTTGTTGCCCTTACAGCTCTGGGTCCATCTTGTTGTTTCTTTCCTAGTGCGTTCATCAACCGACATACAAAATTTCTAGCTTCTTACATACTGGGCATATCCATTAGAACATAATACAGAAATTTTCCAGTTTTGAGCCCATGCGACTATCAGAGTGCTACTTTAAATATGATCTCCACTAACCTACCATTGTAGATGATTCTCTGCTATTATGCTAAATCCAATTTGAGCAACATTTTCAAATGGCTTGAGCACTCCCTTTGGGCCTTTCGTGTGTAGCAAAAGTCCTTTCACACACTATCACGTATACGGAAGTGAAAATTTCTAGAATATCAATTCTGTAGTTTTTTTGTTATCAGGAAAGAAAGAAAGCACCAGTTAGGGGTGTGAAGGTCAAAGCTCAGGCTCGCAACATTAATTTTTAGCTGAGGCCTTAATTGTGGAGTTAAAGGTGCTAAGCATATATCTCCTGCAGTGTGTTAAATTCTTGTTGAGCAATGTTCTTGAGACACCTGATGGGACCTATTGGATATAGCATGTGACCTTTCCTGTTATTTTATGTATGTACAAAGATACAAATCATTAATAATATCTGTTTGTTAGATCACCTGTTATGCAGTAGCATAGAAATAACCAGTTCAGTGTCTTGGGCGTAAAAGGGTTCCAATCTTTATTCTGAACTCTTAGACTTAATCTTGTCTATATTTATCAAAATACAAGTTTTGATTAAAAATTAATGGAATTTTCTTCTCTCTAAAAATCTTTATTTTTGTGACGATTAAAATTTGGCTCTTTTAAAGTTGTCGCCATCAAATGTACTTTTTATATTTTGTGTGAGTAATTTTTGCAACCTTAAGAGCAGTTTTGGAATGCAATTTTAATGGTGTGTCCTTTAGCTCCTTCGTTAATTCTCTCATTATCTCCTAAGTTTTGGCCAAAACTCGTCCTCTAAGAGTTCTTTAATGTTTAAGAATAGGAAGAGGTAGCAGAGGGTCATGTCCGAGAAATGCGTAGGGTGAGGCATCATGACAGTGTTGTTTTTTGTCATACATTTTATGTACAAGCAGTGAAGTGTGAAGAGGTGCATTATTGAATGATACCAATTTCTTCTTTGGACAATTGATTGAAATTTAACAATTTGTTTACAAACTTTGCTACCACTCAGCAACGGCGAACGTGAATGTTCACAACAAACAATGTGTTTTAACGTAAACTGAGCATGTTATGCCTGAAGGTAATGAATAAATCCTATTTGATAATACCTTATTCATTTTTATAGCCTATGAATTAGTTGAAAAAAGTGGATGGCAAGTTGATTTTCATTTGTTTTTGTAGTTATTCTTTCTGAGTTACTGACTTTGGAGGACTAGTTGAAATTTCCTTTCAAGTTACCGAAAAGGCCTTGAAACTGTAGGAACTATAGCTTCATGGAAAATTCTCCTTATATCCTATTAAACTAGCAGTAACTTGCCATGCACATGAAAACTGCAATGAAAGATATTTAAAGTTTGTTTTGAAAGTACAATATGACACCACAGACAATATCCTACTGCTACATGCATCTTATGAAAATTTTTAGTTTGATAACAAAATTAAGACCAGCCCTAGTGGATATTAAAAATATATATTGCATTTTAAAAATGAGGAATTGCACATGATCATGTTCTTTTGGGCTTAATTGGTGATGCATTCTGTCTTTCAGGCTAATGTGACAGAAGAGGTTACCTCGAGTGAATTATTGTCAAAAGCAGAGAATAACAGTGAAGAAAACCCTCATGAGAGTGAATCCTCGAACGACAATGTTTCCAGTGTCGAGTCCTCACCTCTTGAGATGGATGATCTGGTGAGTGTATTTCAGCCTCTGATATGAATTTTTCACCTAGCTCCATCTATTAACTCAACGTTAATTGTTTTTTTATGATAAGTTATGGTTGCAAAATATCTCCATAGAGTTAGTATAACTTTTTATATCTCCCTTAACCACAGTTGACATATCTGAGGTTACAGGCGTCAGAGATTTTCTCAGGAAGAAAATTGTAAGGGACATTTTCGTGAAATACCTGAGCTTTAGTTTAAATGCTTGCCATTCTGATTGGTAAAACCTTTTTTTTGGTGCATTATCCATTCCATTCAGTTCTCAGCTACCACACTTGCCACCAAGACATGCACCAGTGTGCCATGAGCAGTCTCCATTTCCATATTTTTGGCTGAGTCTTATGTCATTGTGACTTCTTCTGTCTATTAATATAACAGCTCTAAAAGATAAAAGATATACCAGGAACTCAGCAAAAGTGATGAAAAAATACTAATTGCTCACCCTCTACGACAAACCAAAAACTCACATATTCTGAAAAAAATACAAAAGTTAAAGTGAATTCAATTTATGACAAAGATGAGTTATCAAGATTTTCAAGGATCCATGGGACGAAAAACATTATTCAATGTGTATGTTATAGTCAATACTTCATGGAATAAATGTTAAAAATGTGCACTTTTACAGCATTGTGCCAAAAATATTTTTCACACACCGTTTAGAATGCGACAGTAATAAGCACCGTAGCCCATTCCCTGATGAATTGTTTTGTGAATTCTCTTCCAAAAATGTCACATATTTCAATTACATTTTCTTCAACATAACTGAAAAAATACGAAATATAGTCATTTTTCCTGAAATATTGTTTATAATTTTTTTTTTCAAAATTAAACATTGCTGAAAATGATGATTTTTTACATGCGAGATGCTTTTCAACACTAAATTTTTTATTTTTGAATAAATTTTTTTCCCAAATTTTACATTTAATGTATTCAATAGGCATATTTTATGTATTATCTTAGTATTTTTTTCTTTGACATAATTATGTGCATCTTTTGCGTAAACACATGTAATTGTGTTTGTTAGTTCCATAAATTCCGACTAATAAAACTTCTTGGAATTCCCACTTTGTAGTAAAGGCTATCTCTACCTCTCCCTTCCCCTTTGCTCGTCCTATCTCTCCGAAGAGAAAGCAATGGCGTTTTGCAGATTGCATACCATTGTTATTATTTTCTTCCGGCACTGGCTTTACCCTGGCAAAAATGTTATATCTATACTCATCTGTTGGCTTTTACATGCCTACGCTATTGGAATTTTTCTTCTATCATGCGTGCAATGAAGTATGAATGATCTAAATTGTATATCCGGTACTTGGATCAAAGCCACAGCTAGCAACTTTTTCTATGTTAGTAGAACTTTGTACATTTTGATCCAAAAGTGTTGAATGAAACCATCCGAAATATGACACCATGAATGATGAAAAGAACCAAAAATATGCAGAAGTAGGAGGTTAAATAGTTGAAAATTCTCAATAAAAACTGAAGGGAATAATTTCATTTTTTGCTTAATGAATTTTATAAATTTATATAAGAAAGAAGTCACTTTCAGAAACCTATTAGTAAGCTTTTGAAGTAAAAACTAACAATCAACTAAAATCAAAATAAAACTTAACATAAATTTATTTAGAAGTTTATCTTTGTATGGTATATTTTAAAAGATAAAGTTACACACAAGGGAACATCACACATTTTGCAAATATATCTTGCTTCTTTTCTCACTTGTTTTCCCCTAGAGTTTTTTTATCTTCTACACACAACACACTTCCTTGTCGGGTTCTGCTTTTTTTCAGTTCCCAGAATCACACCTGGGAAGTGCTTTTCTGTCAAGCGGCAGGGGTGTTGTCCTGAGGGTGGTGGATGGGCCTTAGTGGAAATCACTTGAGGGTGGTAGGGTAAAGTGTATAGTGGTTGGCAATGTTAAGGCACCAACTTCTGCCCTTATGCCCCTGAAACTCACATTTTGCATTGGAAGGATTTACGTTCTTGGATTCTGAATAAGGACAGATGTGTTATATTAATGATTTAACACACAAATACCCTTTCCTTTTACTTTAATTTTTACAAATTTTAAAATATAAAATAACAAAACTTACAGTTATTGGAACCTCAACATAGAGTGGTCGGCACTAGGATGAGACAGTCATTGGCACCCTCCAGAACTTATTGCCTTAAACGTTAATATGGAAATTGATGCACAAAATTTTAAATATGTCATACATGTTGAAAATCACATTATCCAACCAATGTTCAATGCGGAGGATATTTTAGCCAATTTAACTCACAACAGAGTCCATGCCCAATGAACTATTGGCATACTTAAATTACAGATGGCAGATATAGGAATCGTCATCTTCAGGAATATGTACGTTGTGAATATCTATTACACACTTATCATGAAACAGTTTGTAGCATAATGAGCATATTAAATCAGTCAGGCCTACAGTTTACGAGCATTTAAAGCACATACCTCATTTACCATTGTCTGCGTCCCTAACGTCACCAGCGGAAATACTTCCTTCTACTTCGTTTCTCTTTTTGTATTTTCATTTTAGGATCGTTTTGCTTCCTCTCCTCCCTTTTCATTTATTCATTCTGGTTTAACAAGTTCTTCTAACTTTTTCTGGTTTTCTTTTTCGTGAAATAAAGTTTTCCATGATTTTCATGTCACAGAGAAAGGCATTATCTCTGTTTTTCTCTTAAATTTCCTCATTGGTGTGCTTCACCATTTTAAAATTTCTTGCAGTGGATAGAAATCCATTTCTTTGGACCTGATTTCCAGATCCTCGTCAATATTGGAATTACGATAATTAACAGTGTTGAAGTAACAGTCACAGTCAGTGTGTGTGTATCTGTTATCTTACTTGTAGTCTCACTTCTGTTCGTAATTGGCTGGGACCAGCCTCATTTAATGTGAGGCTTTGGGAGATGACCTATTCGAACGAAGTCAAGGGCATTTTCATTGCTTCAATAAGTCTCCCAAGGGCCAGTTCTGCATCATTTATACCATTTCTAGGCCTAAGATTCCTAATGAGGTCATTTCCAACAATTTCCATGAAATGTTGAAATGTGAGAGTGTTGTTACACGGGCCTAAAAGCTCGCGTTCGGTATTTATCTTCCCCAGACATTTCATGAAATAGTGTTATCTGGATTCAATGGATACATGCTATATGCTTGAAAACCACTCATTGTGGAGTGTTCCAGGCCATATTTTTTCACAGCTTCTTGCAATACTGGGGAAAACCATTCCTTTATAAATATTTTGTCACAGTTTTCTTTGCACCACTCCAGAACTGCTGCTTTCCAACCAAATTTAAGTGGCCTGAATGTTGCAATACGGTTGCTGGATTCTATTCACATTTCGATTAAGTGATATCAATATTGTGTGCAATTCAGAGCAGAGCTCACTCAGTTGGTATGTTAGGTGAGTGCGATGTCCACCAATGAAGAGGATCTCAGGGAACGTTTTTTTCCGCTTCTGAAGGAATGGGGCGAAAACAGAACCAATATAATACCTCTGCTGTCATCCAACTTGATGGACTACATCCAACCTCAAATCATCTTGGATCCTCTTAACAACTTCCTGCAGTATTATCTGGTTTGGACATATAACAATGGATGGGCACATTAATCCAGATGCAGAGAATGCAAGCGTTGTCATAATGGAAGTTTTTGCAGGGCCTTTGTTAATTTCATATACACTTCTGGCTACTGTACCCTAAAGAAATTTTCCTGTTTTAGGAGACATTTGGAAACTAGATTCATCACTATTGAAAATTCTTGACGGGTCTTTAAGAATTCGCAGACATTCATCTTATTTCAAGATTTCTTCAATTTGATGAAATCTAGAGTTGAATAATGAAACTAGAAAAATTAAATCAATTCAAGAGGCTAAACATGTTCATTTGCAATAAAAAATGCAATAATATTTTATGTAATTGACATTGGCTTATAACTAAAATGTTCATTAAGATTAAGCCGGATGTTGGTAAAATACACGATACTTAGTATTCACCATTTTCGGATATTAGCCTCTCCAACAGTGGCACTTGCAGCTGTAACACTTTCACTTGTGTGAGTGGATACTTCAGAATGCCGATGAAAAAATGCTATAAACCACCCATATCCTGGAAAATTATCTTTGAAGGGTCTCTCCTATTCAGGGTCAAGAACTTTTTAACTGACAATTGGACATCTAACTTCCTCTGACGAAATCCTTTCCGTGATTGCTCAATTATCATCTAGTACAACTGTATTCATATGAATGTGATCAGTATATTTAAGGCTTGAAATCATGTATAAAATACAATTCATTCCTCATATTTTGTGTCTGGAATTTGAATGATAATGCAAATTTAACAATATATCTGGACAAACATTTAGGTTTCTCTAAGGTAAACAGAGAAATGTTTCATTTTAATGTTCTTACCTTTATGCGAGGCCAATTGAGTGAAAGATGTTATATGTAAGAAAAATATGACAATATCACCAACATAATGTTTCTTAAGGAGACAAATGTCATGCTTGCAAATTCCTTAATACAGTACTACATCTATTTCTTTGTTCATGTCATTGCACTAAGAAATGCTCGGACTCAAAACACAATGGCAAATGTTATATGATTTCACAAGACCATCAGAAAATGGCTTTCAGAGAAGAGAACTGTGGTTGGGAAATAGGCCTATTGCTTTACTATTCCGACATACACCGTGGCTTCCGAATTTCAAGATCAAGTTAATTGGTTCCAGGAAGAGAGAAAGGCAAACAAAGTGGAAACAAATATACATATGCATATTTCCAGGTGTTCTGAGACATGAGAATGTAGTGTTTCGTATAATGCACCAATAGTATTTGTTCAAAATTGATGTCAACACATAGATTTTGTGTAATAACACCTGAGACTCAAACAATAAATTTATCATAACTTACTTCAAATACATCTCATTAGTATAGGTCGACTCTTGGTAGTATCTTATATATATAAAAAAGAATGTTCGTTTTGTTCATTCTTTATGCCCGACAATATCATTCCTCTGACTGCGATGATCAAACTTTTGTGAGTTGTATTGCCCATAAAAGTTTCTGAATTATAATTATCTCTAATTTTTTGGTTGTTTCTACCCAAATATTGTTAACATTCTCCCCATAAAAAGCATTGAATTCGGTGCAGGTGTTTCTTCATTTGCTTTTTAAAATTACTTGCACTCAAAATATTGGATGGAAACGTTTATCATAGAACGCACAAAAAGTGCAGTTTTTAATTCTTTCATTCAATTTTCTTATGCGTTTAGTTTTTGTCCAAGTATTACGCTTTTATCCCGAAATTCATCAACTTTTATTCCTTTTCAACAATATAAAATTTCCTTAAGAGGGCGCTGGACTGGGTTAAAATTTTTGAGCGGTGAAGGCGAGTAAAATTTATAATCTAGTGATGAATCTTGGTAGGCGTGTAGATGTTACCGTCTTTTAGTAACTGATATTGTTTATTGTGCAAAATTGTTTGAAAATTATATTTTAAAGTTATATTTAAACAAAATAAATGCAAAAGTATGAAAACCTGAATTGTCAGTACCTTGAGAATGTTTCCAAAGGTTTATTTAAGAAAAATGAACTTCATTCTTTTTATTGTTTTCATCATCGAGGAAAAACAATTTAATAAAATAGTGGCCTCGAGGTGCTGCGCCCTAGCGGCAGTAAGAGAACTAACTTCGCATGCGCGATGGCTAATCCCGCCACATTCTCAGGCCACGCCGCATTTTCTTTTCGTCTGTTGTCTGGTTAATTGGGAAGAGGCGGTAGGGGCCGATAACAATTTTCTTGATGGCGACTGCCGACTAGAGGAAAGCAATGGTCCTTCCGCTAGCCTCCCGTCACGGGAGACTCGTGGCTTCTCATTCCCGGTAGTTCAGTCGCGAGAGCGAACGAGACTCGACACTCCCGGTGCATCGCCTAAGCGATGAGATATCTGAATGTTGCAATATGCGCTCGAGGAATGCACGTTTATAACACGGGGTAGTTGATAAAGTTGCAGCATCTCGTTAATGCTTGTGGGGAGTGAGTTTCTATCTTTCCGCTCGCTTTTCTCAAAGTCCATAATTCAAACGGTGCTTGCCATGGCACACTCTGCTCGGGAGCGACGAGAATACTTCGCTCTCGGCGAGTAGAGTAGAGCAAGAGTGAACCGGGTTATGCACGTTTCAACTGGCAACCCTTTCTCGCCCAGACTGGTAAGACTATTATAACCATGTTTTTTTATAAATGTTCTAGGCTTTGAAATCCTCGCACCCACTTGGCGTGGCAAGTAGCGCGGGGTTGCATCGCAAAGTCATCTTGCGATACCTGTCTCGTAAAATCAGTACACGCGGTAGCCTCGCGTGAGTGTGCGGCGGCCTCATCGGAAAACCAACCTCAGGCAGTTTTTAGGCACGATCAAAGGTGCTCCGTGTGTGTACGGGTTATGCCTTGCAATAACCCTTTTGTTATAATGTTTTCCTTTATTTACAGCAGAAAGTCCCACTTTTAGGTTCTTCCCTACATTTTTGGTCGCCAAGAGTTGCATTACGAATTCAATTCGATTCTCTCTCTGCCTTCATTAGTAGAGTTTTTAAAACGTAATCAATTTCTATTGCGTTTCAATTTATATGCATCATATAATATTGCCATAAATGAAGTTTACACAGTTTGAATATAACTGGTAGTTTCAGGCATTACTTGGTGGAACTTATTCATTTTATAAATGAAAAACTTAAACTTTGTGGTTCCACAATGATAATTTATTTTCACGACCTAGGTTTCGACGTGCTATAACGTCATCTTCAGGTGAAGGCTCTACAAAAACTTGGTGTTATATACTGCCCTCAGGAAAGGGGGGAAGTTTGATGGGAAGGGATTTAAGGGGGAGGGGGTTGGGATTGGATCATGGAGGTATCGCGTGCTTGAGGAAAAATGGAGGGCGGTAAAAAGAATCCCTTTAATTTTGGAGAATCTCCGTACGAGAGACTGGGAGCACGCCCCTAGCTCGGTCAATCTCCAACTCAACCGTGTCGGTCTCGCACACCCGCGCTTATATGCCTCGGAGCGACCAATATGGCCGACCTAGGCATAAAAGTCACGGGAGTATGGTCCGCGATGGACGGTCGGCGGGATTGACCGCGGTAGGGACGTACCTCCAGGACGCGCTACGCGTCGGATCCTTTATTATATTCAGTTAAAGGTTACAATACAAGTATTTTGTAAACATAACGCCAGTGCCGCACCTCAAGACAGCTAACACGGCTTGATTATCGATATACATAAGGACATGAGAATTTGGAGGCACATTGTGGTACATATATAGTACCTCCCATGAGGGAGAACTCTTCTGAGGAGAAGGAGTGTAGAGGAATGGGTACCTAGTCAAGCAACAAAACAAACCATAATACCTGTACATGTTTGGTTGTGAAGGTGGAGTAAAGGGGAGGGGTTTTTTCCTATCTGGGTTGTTAGGATGAATAGAAGGTTTGGGAGGGGGAAATGCGAGATTTAGGAGGGGTAAGTGGGAGTTGAACAAAAAGTCGCTGACAATATTCTGGTTGGAGCGTACACAATTTAAAATTTCTAACTGATCCAATGCATCTAATTTGTACCCTTTCTTTTCTACATGCAATACTTCAAGTTCAAAGTCACTGGAGTGGTTGTTCTCTAAGAAATGTTGTGCAAATAGTGATGTTGATTTAGTTTTTTTACACATGCTTCGTGTTCTTTCACTCTTTCCTCAAATTTACGGCCTGTTTGCCCTACGTACACAGATTCACATTCACACGTTAGTTCATAAACTCCACTTTTCTGTTTATTTTCTATTTTGTCCTTGGTGTGGGAAAGTAGGTTCCTCAGGTTCAACTTGTTGTATTGGGCCACTTTGAACTTGTCTTTAGGCAACTTTTTGCAAATATTCCGTGTAAAGTCATCAAGATATAGGATCTTATGCCAGAACAGGGAAATGAAGAATAAATAAATAAAATAGTTTTTAACGACATTTCTGGAGATGCATTGACGTTCATCATTCAATCAAGTTAAATTTTTTTAACGAAGGAACGTAAAACTAAGTCCGAAAATCATCTAGGTAAGGGATCCAAAAACATTTTCCACAATCAAGAGTTAAATCACTTCCAAAGTGCATGAATCGTGCTTTAAACAAAATTTCTGGAGACGCAGCGACGTTCGTCATTTAATTAATTCAAGTTATGATGTTTTCAATGAAGGCGCCAAAAACTAAGTCCAGAAATCATCTGGGTAAGAGACCCAAAAAAATGTTCCACAATCAAGTGTTTGATCGATTCCAAAGTTCATTAATCGCGTTTAACTAACGCGTATAAATAATCGCGTATAAGTAACAACAAACAACAGAACACAGAGGAACAGTAAACAATTAATGACGGAACAGTAAAGAAGCGGTAATTTGTAACCCAGCAGGTTAGTTTTCAGCAAAAAGTATTTTTAAGTAACTGCACATATCATAAAACTACCGTTGTTACATTTTGCCGCGATTATGCAGTTTAGAGAAAGTTTTGTAGGGGTGACGTTGATTGGAAGTAGTTCAATAACATTTTTACCCATTTGCTACAACACCACACGCTAAAATATAAACCACATATTAAGAAATAAGCTCAACTTCTTAAAAGAAGAACAGCAATAATTTCAGCACGTCCAAGAAGGCAGCGGTCAAAATATTGTTTCGAATTACTCGTAAGTCCGAAGAAAGCTGGGTCAGAAATCTAAAATAATTTGTACTTATGTAAAAAACCATAAGAGAAGTCCAAAGCGGGGCAAGAGTCGTCAAAGTAATAAAAACACCAGATTCATCCCAAAAGATACCACGTGCCAGACACTAAAACAACACACACCACTGCTGAATTTAAAATGGCGGAGTAATCTTCGCGATTCATTTGCTACATCCAGTTCCTCTGTTCTGTTGATATGGAACGTATGGAACAATTGGTATAGTTGGTATGGCAGGAATTTCCTGAAAATGGAATGCCTTAGCGGAAGACAAATGATATGTGTGGAATGATGACCTCTCAATTATTGGATAGGAATGCAAACAATAAGTGGAACTATATGTATACAAAATAGTTATCACACGAAGAGATTCATCATAATAATAGATGCATGGTAATGATGCGTATGGAATGATGACCTCTCAAGCATTGGATAGGAATACAAGGAGTAAGCAGACGTAAATATATACATACATTGTAAATGCTACGATGATATGTCTGCGTACCCGTACATACTTATCTCTGAAGCTCTTGCAGACCTCATGAGTGAGAGGTCCTTATGAACACTTTTGCGTGAGGTCTTAATGCATGAAGTCTTAAAGACCACTTTATGACTCCTATAGTCGAGTCATGAAGAGGTCTTATGAATGACTTCATAAAGAACTCACTATGACTCGTGTGTTGACTCGGGCCTAATTATACATTTGAGCCTGATTGAGTACACATCTCCAATTACCTGCAAACACTGATGAACTTGTTTTTAATTATTTAGTTTTTATATTAAAGAAAATGCAAATGAAGAGAGTACCTATTTGTTCTATGAAACGACAATGAGCTAACAGATAGTGATATACAACTATTGAAGGAATGACGCTGGGAACCGATAATTACTCAGAGCCTACATGCTAGGCTTAGATTACATGGCAAATTAAAGAGTAGTTATGATTCATGGTAGCTGAGAGGATGTTATTTTAACCCCATGCTGCACATCTGGAGCAGAAAGAAGTAACAATGTCAATAGAGATATTCTGGAGTACAAATAGTTACGAATATTTCTTACATAGTGATCGCAAACACATTCAACTGATGGAACTGGACAGACACTTCCTTGAGCGTCGCACATAAAGCCAGTATTCTTGAATTTGTTTTACCAAGTATGGATTTTTTTGCTGTATTTACTTTAATTTGATATTTCGTAGGAAGCCTTCCATGTGCAGCCACAATTGACTAAATTTTTGGCAATTCTTGGGTAAAAAAAAAGATTTGTGTTCACCGGTGTTTGCCATCCCTACTGAAAGTGTTAAATTGAAAAAAATCAATCGAACTGTTCAATTGAAATTTTGCAGTTTTTTTCAATTGATTTTTTTCTACCGAATATATTCCAATTAAATTTACATTCCTAACTGAATTGCTAAATTCCAAAAGTAGGAACTATTTATACTTTCTAAGCAATTAATACCGATTGCTAAGGAAATTATTTAATCATAAACTTCTAAGTTGAATTCGCATTTTGAACAAGTGTTAGAAAATTTTACTTGAATTTTTCAATATCTATGATTAGTGTTAACAATTTGGAATTTTTATCCAGCACAAACCTTGCTATCAATAATATAAGCACAAACACCCCACCTTAAAGTTTCTCACATTCTTGTATTGAAACTGAATTTCATTTATTAGCATGAAAAGACCAGTTAAGCTCAGAACGTATTATCCCGACAACCCAACCACATCCGCCCAATTCCCTAAGGCGACGGAAATAAAATAAAAAATAGACTTTTCTGAGTCACAGAATCAAGTCGTACTTGGAAATTAAACTTTTGGTGAAAATTACGAACGCTCTGCTGGAAACTACACAATTTTTTCGAGTTCCCAATTTGCCCAATTTTTTCTTGACGCTCCAAATGCATAATCACATTGCTAGGTACAGTACTGCCTAAGGAAACAGAAGGCCAAAGATCACCCACCGTTACGTAGGGGCAATGAAAATCACCATTTTCAAATCGTCACTAAGGATGTTGATTACCATTTCCTAGCGAAGTGCCTGAAAATACAGTTTCATACAAATATTAAGTTAAACATGATGCTTTGAACTTTGCTTACTTCTGTTCCAACGAGTATGTTAAAATCTTACCTCGATCATTAATTTTGAGAAGATAAATATATTTTATCCGGAATGTCAACCTCAAACACTAGCTAATCTTTCCTCCTAATATCATGTTTTATTAACTCGCTGACATACAACAAAACACGGTAATACTGCACCTTAGACCCTGTTCACCTCTGTGTGGACGACATTTTTTTAAACAGATTAATCACTCGCAATAAAAATCGATCTCACTTGTCGAAGGCAAGACCGCGAATTATGAAAGCAAAACTCATAACGGGCGTCATCGGAAGTATTTGAAAATAATAACAAGAGAGGTTTTTATATTAAAATTGAACTATTTTCTTCAACGCCGTATCAAATTATTATTTGCATAATATAAAACGCAAGTTAACGCTATTTGAAATTTAAGCCTTAAGAATGCCTTTAAAATGTACTTTTACTGCGGACATTTGGCGATTGTGCTACGTGTACGTGGATCTACATTGTTCGCTAATAGAATCAGCTAATACGGGTGGTAAAATTATTGTATAGACGCTGCTTTCAGCTGTTAGTAGTAGCGCTAATGCGTTCCTGTTTGCAGCTGCTTACTGTAGGATAAATACCTTCCAGAGGTTTCAGTTGACCACCCGTCATTTTGAATGAATAATACATGGTTTTACCATATATGCATCAGGTTGATTTCACCGTTTGGAATCAACCTGGTAGCTGGGGTTATCTTTACAAACACTGCTAAGGATTAAATACAGCAGTAGGGCTATAGTATGCCAACTGGTAGGCATTCAGCACAAACAGAGCTGTTTTCAAGTAGGTACTTATCATAGTTATCATAGCATGCCTGGTTAGTGACAAATGCACTATAAATATATATAGGTATACTATGCATTTAAATATACTTATAAATATTTCACCATTTAGGAGTAGGAACCCTGAATAATTTGGAACTCTTGTTACTTACCCACCCAGCTTCTTTTGAATTCCTCATATTCCATTGGATTTCAGAAATTCTAATGAATTTTTTAACCTTTAATTGAATTTCTAATTTTAAATTGAAAAATTCTATTGAATTCCTTATATTCAATTGGAAAGTTCAATTGAATTTTGAAACTCACTTGAAGTGTTGAAAATTTAATTAAGTTTTTGAAAATTAAAATGAATTTTTAATATTCAATGGACCTCTTCAGAAGAATTGGCAGAAAACATCCAATAGGAATGCTATAATACTATAATAAAAAAATGAATAAATTAACATTTGTGTTATGCTTCTAAAACCAAATTCAACCTAGAGAGTTTCATTGTATGTATCGGCCTACATGCTCGTTTTTTCTTGTGTGTTTCATATCATTGTCCAAGTCTTGGTTGCATGGTATTCTTTCATAACTGGGTAACTGAAATATTTCTATTCTTGTATGCAGAGGGTAAGATACAATCGTATTCATGCTAAGCAATTAGTAATGCCATGGCTTGTAAATCAAATTATTTGTAAGTAGCATAAGTTGAAAGTGACTGACAAATTGTTGAGGCCAGCTTCGCTCCCAAAACTACAAAGTTTGTTGGGCATTCCTTCACAATAATGTATATCAAGAAAAAATAGCATTTTGTTTAACAGAAAGAGAGAAACATAACTTGTATTTATTCATACTATAAGGTTCCCTATGTTGATTTGTATTTGTTTGTATAAGAGTAATGGCCATGTTGAAATGCATCTTATTTTTCTTTTATAACTGATTTTAAAAATTAGACCATTTTCCAAAGTGAAAATGTTTTATTTGATCTGCCATTGTACGTTAATATTTGTAAGATATTAATTTCTATGTATCTAAATAAAAAGTAGTAGTAGTCAGGTATACATTTAACAAAACTAGGTAAGTATTTTTTATCCACTAATCCCGCATTTTGTTTTCCTATTAATAATATCCGGTATGTAATTTCCATAATTTCAGGTAGATGGCTGCAGCATGACAGGAGGGAGTCTGAAAATGTGGAAGGAGATAGTGAATGACCTAGGACATGATAGAGAAAAAAACATCACAACGAAATTGGGAGGTACAGAATTAATTTGCTATCATTGTGGAGCAATATATACTGATAAAAATAAATTAGCCATACACGTAAGAAGACACATTTCGAGAAATAAGCCTTTAACGAGTGTCATGCCTGAAGATTCATCTCTAATATGCTTGGAATCAAGAAAACCTGGTCTTCAAAGTTCAAAATCATTCAAGTGTGAAACGTGTGGAAAGGAGTTTAAAAGTGCGTGGACGTTAAAAAATCACTTAGTCATTCACAGTGGTTTTCGACCTTTTAAGTGTGACATATGTGGGAAGGGATTTACTCAGAAGTGTCACTTAGTCACACACTTGGTCATACACAGTGGTTTTCGACCTTTTAAGTGTGACACATGTGGGATGGGATTTAATTATAAGTCTAGCTTAGTCACACACTCGTTTATACACAGTGGTATGCGACCTTTTACGTGTGACACATGTGGAAAGCAATTTACTACAAAGTCTTGCTTAGTCAAACACTCGGTCATACATAGTGGGTTGCGACCTTTCAAGTGTGACACATGTGGGATGGGATTTTCGCAGAAGTCTACCTTAGTCGCACACTCGGTCACACACAGTGGTTTGAGACCTTTCAAGTGTGACACATGTGGGATGGGATTTACTCATAAGTGTAAATTAGTCTCACACTCGATCGTACACAGTGGTTTAAGACCTTTTAAGTGTGACACATGTGGGAAGGGATTTACTCATAAGTCTTACTTAGTCCAACACTCGGTCATACACAGTGATTTGAGACCTTTTAAGTGTGACACATGTGGGAAGGAATTTAAACATAAGTCTAATCTAGTCAGACACTCGGTCATACACAATGGGTTGCGACCTTTTAAGTGTGACACATGTGGGAAGGGGTTTACTTATAAGTCTATCTTAGTCAATCACTCGGTCATACACAGTGGTTTGAGACCTTTCAAGTGTGACACATGTGGCATGGGATTTAAACATAAAATTAGCTTAGTCACACACTCGGTCATACACAGTGGTTTGAGACTTTTTAAGTGTGACATATGTTGGAAGGGATTTAAATTGAAGTCTAGTTTAGTGAGACATTCGGCCATACACAGTGGTTTCAGACCCTTCAAATGTGACACATGTGGGAAGGGATTTACTCATAAGTCGGTCTTAGTCACACACTCAATCATACACAGTGATCTGCGACCTTTTAAGTGTGACATATGTGGAAAGGGATTTACTCACAAGTCTAATCTAAACAGACACTCGGCCATACACAGTGGTTTGAGACCCTTCATATGTGACACATGTGGGAAGGGATTTGCTCATAAGTCTTTCTTAGTCACACACTCAGTCATACACAGTGATCTGCGACCTTTTAAGTGTGACACATGTGGGAAGGGATTTACTCATAAGTCTAATCTAAACAGACACTCTGCCATACACAGTGATCTGTGACTTTTTAAGTGTGACAAATGTGGGAAGGGAATTACTCAAAAGTCGAACTTAGTCAAACACTCGGTCATACACAGTTGCTTGAGACCTTACAACTGCGACGCATGCGGTCAGGGCTATGTTTCGAAGTCTGACTTAGTCAAACACTTAGTTATGCATAGTGGCTTGAGGCGTTTCAAGTTTTAGATATGTTGGAAGGATTTTAAGTGGAGTGCAAGTTTGAAGAAACACTATCATACACATTTGATTAAAAGGAATTAAAATGAAGACATCTTGTGAGGAATTTTATGAGAAGAGTACTCATGAAAAACAGTCTGTCGGACAATGTTGCGAGGACAATTTACTTTCAGTTTCAAGATAATTTGTGTGCAATGTTGGAAGGAGTTTAATAAAAAGATTGCCATAAGAAAATAAAAATAAGTGTACTGTGATTGTAAGGAATATTTTTATCTTGTTTGAAACATCGATGCTGAAGTGTGATTGCGTGATTTATTGGCTTGAACTTCTATCCTTTAGATTTTAAACATCTGAGTGACTGCTGTACACTGCCTCATGATTGTCTAGAAAAATTTAACTTGGATATTTAATAATAATTCTTTATAGCAGTGAGCATATATCATTTACAAGGATCAGATTTTTAATTAATGCATTTATGTAAACAACCAAGATTTTTGGCAGCCAAACATTTATGTAACACTCAATTTATTGTCTATATAAGAATAGTTTTTTTTCCAGAATCTAAAAGGATGATAGAAACGCAGTCAAGTATTTGTTTGGATCGTTACCATTTTCTTTCTTCAGAAATTATCCATTATTGAAGCATATAATTTACATATATTTATTATGCTTATCTAGGCGACTTATAGTCTTATTTTGAAAAAAAATCATTAATCACCATTAGAAAGATTTAACTTCGAATTCAGAATGCAATTGACTCTGAAGCATACGTAAACGTAAGTTGCATTAAATTATTGGTAATTTTTTAACGTCAATTAATATTTCCTGATTTACTTTGTTTCACGTTTTATTTTTTGATCAAGATATACACAAAAAAGGCATAAAATTATTTTTCACTTACAAATACATATTAGTAATATATTAGTAATATCATAGAAAAAGTATTTATAGAGTGGCAACGAGATAGGGAGATTCGGATATAACTTTTTGAATGATATTTTGGCCGATAGATGAAGAGGTGTATCGAAGTAGCAGTATATCTGTGGAAGAATCAAGCTCGGCTTCAACTTCGGTACACGGACACTTAATTCAGTGTCGCTTCATTGAAATAACGTTCTAATGATACTGTCGGTATCAGATTGTTTATTAATTGACACATAACAACGCATGTCAAGACAGTCGAGGCGTAGCCTTCGAGCGAAGGCAACGGTGGATACGGTTAAGCCGTCTGTGCAAACATTTGAATTTGAATGTCGGAACAGGTATAATCGTAAGACTGAGACTAATGGAAACATGAAATTAATGTTGTTTTTAATTTGAAATCGGAAAAAAATATTCAGACGATATTTAGAAGCTACAGGGTTATGATCTTACTATATTTATTGTAAGTTATTCACTGAATCGTAAATGAATCATAAAGAAATCTGTTGTAGTCATATTTCTGTCATTTCTTTATATCTTTTCTTTTCTAAATTTTGCATTAATACACTACCTGTACGAGGTGTGATGAAAAATAACGGGAATTTTAGTTTTTATTAAAGAATATTTATTTATTGATCAATATTAATTTTGTTCCCTTCAAAGTAATCCCATTTAGATATAATACAATTGTGCCAGTGGTTTTTCCAATACTTGAAGGACTTTTGGAACTCACTTTTCGGTATACAGTTCAGCTCCTTCAGCGATTCTGTTTTTTTCTCTTCAATCGTGGCAAAACGTGGTGGCTTAGGAAAAATAACGTTTTGTTTTTTTAACCAAAATATCACGAATAAGCAGTGAGGTGTGAGCAGGAGCGTTATCGTGGTACAATTTCCACTAGTTGTTTTGCCACAATTCTGAGCGTTTTCGTCGGATTGCTTCACGAAAATGGCGCATTACTTCCAGGTAGTATTCCTTATTGATCATAAGACCATGTGGCAGTAACTCGGAATTCTTGGAAATAGGAATTATTAAGCCCGCGAAATTTAAAAAATCCCGGTTATTTTGTTATCATACCTCGTATATTGCGATTTTAATAATTCGAAACGGATGTCGAAGAGTCGGATGACAATCCTACAATACACTTTTGTGTTCCAGGGGAAAAGCTGTCGTCTTTTTTCCATCATGATTCATTTTATTCCAATGAAATTGGGCCGCATAATGTGCATAGTTTTTCGTCTCGCGAAAACGTACCTAACCTTAAAATAGCTTTATTGTCAAACTTAATTATTCATCAAGAAACAAATATTTTACGTCAAAGTTGGGTAACATTTAGTCACCAAGATTAAAAGACACATTGGCTTTGGTGATTATTCATTTAATTTCATAAAACATATGGCATCGTAGAAATAATAATTAAAATATATTAAAAATTCATTTTTTTGTGGAATACGTGTAACAGGGGAAAACGTTGAATGTCATTAACGAAGCTAATGACGTTCTAATATTCTTAGCTTACTATAATGTTTTCATTGCATCATCTGTAGAACCATCCATTTGCAAGCCTTCTTTTGTCATGCACACAAATAACTTTACCGAGAATTGCAAATGGTTGAAGCAGGCTCCTTCTGTTATGTACTTAACATACTAGTGTATTTTGCGTAGGGCATTTTTCCATAATATGCTGATGATATTTCTGTTGTGCATATTTCCCTCAAAACACTCTTCGAACACCCTTAGCGCCTTTTTTCCTATTTTTTTAAGTCTTCCTTTAAAGAAGGATAGAGTAATCCCGAATTGACCATTCCTTAAATTTGGAAATGTTTTATTGAGAATAAGTAATTTTTTTAATTGGTATCAGTTAAGGATCGCTTCCCAACAAATCTGTCCCTGCATTTGAAACACTTGGATTTATCCCAGAGCCTCTTTACTAAATATCCTTGAAAATATTTTTCAGAACACTGCTGGAGACTCACTGTCTCAGGTTCCTTTGCCGGGAGGCCAAAAACTTCTTCGTCTTCAGATGATGAACCTAAATAATCATCTGCTGTGCATTCATTGAAATTCGTAATGCAGAATTTGCCCTCACCATCATTTCCCTCCTTATCTTCTCCTTCTAAATGAAGCATAGAGTCCTCATCTTTGGAGTAGCTTCCAGTTTGGAGGGGTTTAATAAGTTTTGCAAAGTCACTTGCCTGTAGCTAGCCCGGAAAGCTTTTACTGTTGGGTTCCTGTTAAACCCGCCTCTCTGTCGGAAGACAGAGAAGAAATTTTCCAGTGGGTCTTGATTTAATCGACCTGTTAAAATGTGTTTATTTCCTAAATCAGTAAGTAAACCAAGAACTTATGATATTGTCAAGGCAAAACCGTAAAGCAAGGGGGGCGACTGTTATTCACTTTTTTTAGTGTGTTAAATATTTTGTTTCTTTCATTTATTATTTTTAAGATACATGTATTATTAATAAGGAGGCCACTTTTGTTTACATAAGGTGAATATTAACGTTTACTATCAAGTGCATCGAATAAGTTATTGACGGTTTCCAAAAAGTATGCAGTGGGAAGGGCAGAGATAAATGTAGTTCTCCAGTGGCATGACACGTAATTATGGCTGCTGCTGTAGAGTAACTATAAACCTGTTCTGAAAGGGATTTGGACATATATGTGCTTGGATTAACTTGCATAAGGCTCTGGTGGTTGTGCTGGAGATATCTCTTTCGTACACTTGACGAATATTTTCGAAATAAAGTACTTTATCATTTAGAATAAAATCACTACTCAAAAAATTGTTTCTGAGATATTTAACTAGGTGAGGGATATCATACCAGACAAAAACCTTTTTGTCGTCAACCTGTACGAATGGCTTCTCAAATCACAGACACCAATGTCGGCAATATTGTCTTCCTATTCACGCTCGCTTGATCACAAGTGAACGCTTTTGGTCTTAAACCTATGGAATAAAGGCGCTGCAAAATCAAAATGTGAACCTTCTTGAGGTCTCCGCTTTTAATTTCACGTTCAGAGCTGAAATATGCTGCCGTTATCTTCCATTGGGAATAGAAGCCTCTCACCAAGAAAACTCCTGCGTATTTTCTGTTTCCTCTATCTTCCAAGGTGGCCCATATCTACAGAGCCCTCTATCAAATCCAAAGATGGCGAGTATTGTAAGTTTGATATTAGTGCCATTTCATCAAATAATAGTACACAGTCTCGTCAATCATCTTGCAGTGTATTAATCTTAATTTACAAACGTTTAAAAAATAGGTCATCGAAACCGGCTAAGCACTTCGATGATCGATGAATCCAGTTCCGTACCGTCCGCTCCGCAGGTAGAACTAATTTTTCCAAAAGAAAGAGATATGCTGCTGGTGATTTGATATATAATGCAATGGCGAATTCCTGCTCGTCCTTTTCCCATATCTGCTTCTTGTGAGTGTATTGTAGTGTTGTTAGTAGCATTACTTCCTTTGGCTTAAAAGTTTTTGGTGAAAACGACCCATCATGGAGTTTATTACTTTCCTTCCATTTACACTCCTCACTTTTCTTTTTCCAAATAAATGTTCTAAGGGCAGATATTGTTATATTTTGTCTTTCAATTTTCATCTTAAGTTTCCTAACTATGTAACTATCTTTTCTGGCTTCCTTTCTTGTTTTCAATATATTATGTTCGGCTATGGGTGATGTACTCTCATATCCCCAAATTCTTTCAAGACCAGGGGATTCTATGACAGTTGGAGATCTTTTTGGTGTTAACAATGAAATTTCAGTCTTACCCACATTAATTGGACTAGTTGGAGTTGGTGTCCATGGCACTCCATACTTTTTGCTATTTTCCCAGGAAAAACATCATGTGATTGCGTTGGTGATATTCAGTGATTTAGCTTCAATTCCAAAGCGTCTGTTACTGTAGGGATTTCTTTTAACGGTGTTTTATCCGAAGAAGCCAGTTGAGGAATAGCATATTTCTTTAGGCGTCCACTCGGCAGTAAATCACATTTGGTAAAATGCAGTTCACATACTGATTTAAGAGAGTCTTTTTCCAATAGGTCCGATGAATCAGGGTTCCCTGTTTTTTTTTTAAATAATAAATATTTTCAAAACGCCTTTTAAAATTAGATAATCTTCAAATTTATTGAAGAAATAGTTAAATAGTTAAATTTAGGCAAGTCTTGTAATGGTATGCTGGGTTACTTTCATCAACTTAAAATGCCACCGTAGTTAGAATATTTACAAGCTTTTTCCAAATAAACTTACGGTGATAGTGCGCTTAGGGTCCAAGACATTATTAACGTCCCCAGAATTATCTACAGATATATAATTGGTCTTCCAATAAACAGTCGCCTAAAACTTTTTTAATTACCGTATTCAGCTCTCGAATTTACAGCTACTTAAATCAAAATACAAATTCTCTATGGAAAAGAAATTATATTTATTTATCATTTTCCAACCACCGAAAAAAACAGCTGTTTGGGGCCAATTATGGGAATAGAGTAACAACCACAAACGGAATTCTAATACATCGAATATATGAACTTTGGAATATTTAATACCTTCCAATTTAAGAAGTTGCCCAAGCAGCATCGTATGTCAGTTATATAAGGCCCAATATCTTTCTGATATCACCAATGTCGTTTTAACATCGGGTGATTTTGCCGATATAAAATTGACATAAATATATTATCTTTCCCCGATGTAAAAGTGATATCGTCGAACTGATATTAAAGTGATATTTTATAGATATCGTTCTCCGATGCAAAAATGATGTCAGTGGAGCTGACTAATAAAGGATATAAAAGAAATTTTTTCCAACCTCATTGGCACTAACTAATTTCCTAGCCCGGAGTGAATCCCGAGAAAACCTAAGACTTCCGTTATTCTTACACTCATAACTTGCTTCACATACGCAGTCTTTTTCTAAATATTCCTCCTCTTTAGAGTCTCGTCTACCAAATTCACCCTTGACTTTTGCGGCCTACCTCATCCTCTCACACCATTCACTATATTATCACATATATCCATATGATGGTCCATGATACATTGATATATATTTTCGTTATTTGAATCTCTTCCATTCTTTCGGCAAGGCCTGACCAATGGGAGGTCACTTGTTTCACATGTCTATTACTGGAGCATCCAACCCACAATTTTTCATCGTTCACTCATTTGTAACCCTATATCCATCCTAATTTTACCATAATCTTAAAGCTTAATCCATATCCTGACATACCCAGGTTTTGCTGCCATATAATAACCCCAGGATGAGATCAATTTGGTACACTGCTATTTTCGTCTCCCAAAACATACAATCAACCCTTGATATGCTCCATATGCTACCTAAGACTTTTCTACTGGCATTTTCACACCTTAAAATCTACATCTATCCTTCCATCTTTTGCAAACATTCATCCAAGATACACAAAATTGTCTACTAGTTCAATTAGGTACTTCATCATTTACCCAGCTCATCATACGATCATTCTTACCACTCTCCCATTGGAAAACTACTACTTTGCTATTTTATGCTAATATCCTCAAATCCATTCTCCTTGTGGAATAATTTCACTTTCATGTCGACATCAGTTAATAGTGTTATCAAATATATATTAATTATAAGTTTCATCAGATAGGTTGCCAACATTCAATAAACCCAATAAAAATTTGACCAATAAAATCGTCACTATTAAAATTAATAAATCCATCATACCAAAGCTTATTGAATGCATTACTAAATTTATAGCAACAACTGTAAGGACCAAAAGCTTCAAGTATCCAGGCTACCTCTCCGCTGTGAGGAATGGGCATTTACATTTAATAGAGTATAGTACACGCATAATACTGTAACATATTGCATTGTAATCAGGTATGAATCGACCGACACTTCAAAGCACGTATTCCGGCAACACCTCAATGATGAATCAAAAATTTTAAGGTATTCAAAACCTGAAACCATAAATTGGGGTTTTGAAAAATGCGGGTTTCAACTAGCAATTGTCGCTGCGTTCGCTACGTCAAAAAAATGAAGATCTATATGATGGTGGTTTTAGTAGTTAAGCGCATGGTCCTTATGTTTTACAGGGACCTTGGTTAAGCGTTTATAAACAAATGCGTAAGAGGCAATTAATTATTACATAAGTATTTTGGTTATATATTCCCTGGTGCAACTGTTTTTAAATCTATCATCACTTTTGCCGTTTATGTGAGGTTGGATGCAATCACTCAAGTATAATGGAAGACACCAAATGTTTGGACACCCCCAATATTTACTGAAGCAAGGTAAGTTTGTTGTTGTTCTTCATTATTATCTATAGTTAAAACATTAATATAGGTTTAAGAAACCGTACCCCTCTCTGAAAAAAGTTAACTTCTTATTTGCTATTAGCGTAGCATATTCTGTCCTATTATTTTAATTAAGTTTACTGGTGTATTTTCACGTAGCGTATTGTGTAGTGTTTTCATATTGACATCTGAGGAGAAGGCTTGTAACATATTTGTGCATCGGTTGGTGATATCTTACGACTCTTGATTTGTTAATTTCACTCTGTATTTAAGATCCTAGTCTAGTAATTAGGTTTTTGAAAGTTATTATACCCTCAAAGATTATTTTTCTCGGAAAAGAAGTTTTTCATGAGTAAGAAAATTAAACCGTTGGGTAAAGTGATTTTGGAGGAAGAAGAATATAATACGGAATTTTGTGATAAGGTCGTAGTTAAACAAGTTTTTAACGATAACCGTTGGTTTACAATTGGAAGATTATTATTGCCTGTGTTTAACCCTTTCGCTACGAACGACGTGATAGAGCGTCGTAAATTTTACGACGCAAACGAACGAACGACGTGATAGCACGTCGTGCCGCTAAGCAAGCCTAAAAGGTGTGTGTTATAAAGGACTTCTTTTCGGTACGCCGCAGGTATCCTTTCTCGGTTCGCAGGAGGGGATTACCTCGACCCTTCCTCGCAGTGCGCGCCCCACTCACAACAGGGGTCCGTGGTCAGTTGCTTGCTAGTGTTGTGGAATAACAAACTTAAAGGTTATTGTGTAATTGGCAAATTGAGCATTGTAAGTGCATTGCTTATGTTTAGAACTACAACCACAAATTTAAAACGGAGTTCTACTGTTAATATTAACGTAGTTTGGGTGTAAAGAAATCTTTACCATATATACGATTTTTGTTGCTAAAGACCTTAATATTAAAGATAGAATTTCGTTTAAAATCTGTAAAGTCATTGTAAAACAAGAGAAATTCATTTTTGATTAAATAAATATCGAGGCTGTAGCAACAATGTTTTTAGCGAAACCATCGCATAAAAAATAGTTGACCGCAACCGCATGCAGTAATGGGCATCCCAAACGGAAAAGGGCGGAGATTATCTCAGCCCAGTGGCCGAGCAAAAGGTACAACACCCCACTAGCCCCTGACTCAAGTAAGGGAAATAGGTACCGGTGAAGATCTTAGCGTAGTGAAAGATCCATACTGGCAAAGCAAAAAAGTTTTCCACGTCCCCGTAGCGAAAGGGTTAAGAGTAATATTTCAAGATATCACTGTCGTGATACAATTTGTTCTATTTTCACCTACCTACACTTTGAACACTGTTCAATGATAGTTGCCGTCGTAAAACTCGTGATCTCATTGGGTTCATGCATTGGTTGCGTGGGTCAAATGTTTTCATCTAGGTGTTAATTCTGTATGTGTATTCAGTGTGGGAATTTGTCATTCGCTTTTTTTCTTGTGAGTTTATTTAAGGATAGAGTAAAGTGGTAACTGCTTTAGTGGAAGGTGAAAAATTAGTGACTGCAATGAATGATAATTTTTAATTTTCTTTGAATATGTGGTTGAATCGTGTTAAATGCGCTTAATTTGTTTCATTGTGTTCCTCGTTTAAATCTTTGCTTCACTTAGTCAATTTTATTTTTCTCAGCTGCAATTTTTAGTCAATTTAAGGTGACTTGTTAAAACTTTTATTTCTAGCTGTGATCCGATGAACACATCCTGCTTTAACTGAGGCAGATGAAGACATGGAGGTGGGATTGAGGCTGGAAATCTCATTATTGATAGGGAGGACGAGTGCAGCTGAAACCAGAGTAAGAAAATGAAGGAAGAGGAAGGGGAATAGAAGAGGAAACATCTGTTGTGGTAAGTGAGACATGTCTTAAACCATCCATAGCCAAGACTCTCTTGGTCACATCCTAGATCAAGGGAGGATTAGTAAACCTTCAGTTAGTTCTTTCTTCAAACTGTGGATTTTATTATAATTATTTGTTTAAAGTAGAGGCATTCATGCCTGTCTTTGCTTATTTACCATTTGATGGGTGTCAAATTTTTTTGTAACTTTGAATACCCATATTTCTGATAACGAGACTTGAAAAGATTTCTCTGGTGGTGTCTTAGGTAAATTAAAAGCTTCACATTCATTTTTGGTGACATAACATAGCTGCTGAATTTTGAATTCGAAAAATTGTGTCAAAATGTTAGTGCTACCTTCATTACTATAGACCATGAACATGCTAGTATCAGCCATAAAAACTGTTTACTTGGTGCAAAATATAATAAGGTCAGGGAATATATATAATAGAATAACCTGGCACTGATTGTGTTTTAATCGTATTCTTAAATATATTTCCTAGTGATACCATGACTCATGTAAGCTGTTTCTTTCAGCAGAAGCAGCAGATGAGGATGAAGCATCAATGAGAATGGGAATACAGAAGAAATGCAACAGTGCTTCAAGTGGCATGAAAGAGCTTATATGAAACCTAGGATTTTGTAACCATTAGTAATTTCAATAAATTGTATTTTCACTAATTTTGTATTTTCTTTCAGAAACACTCTCTTTCATACATATTGTAAGTACATCAAGTACTGACTCCAGTCATATGGTTAGTTTCAGCCATATGACTGTGCCATCATTACTATAACTTTATTTCCCATTTTTGGGTGCATTTAGTTCCATAGTCATTAATATCTTTTTGATATCAATTTGATATCGGTCAAACATCATCAGCAAATGCCATTTTTATATCATTGTTTAGTCAGGAAAGATATCTTTAGTATGTCATACATACATAAATTTGACATCGGTAACATGTCACCTTTGTGTTTGGTTATAGTCGGGAAAGATATCTTTTTAACATCAATTTTATATCGGTCCAACATCATCAGCAAATGACATTTTTACATCATTGTATAGTTCGGAAAGATATCTTTTTAACATCGATTTTATATCGGTCCAATATCATCAGAAAATGTCATTTTTATATCAATGTATAGTCAGGAAAGATATCCTTAGTAGGTCAGATATATATCAATTTTACGTCGGTAACATGTCACTTTTTTGTTCTGTTATAGTCGGGAAAGATGTCATTTTTATGTCAGATACATATCACTTTGACATCGGCAGCAGATGTCACTTTTATCCCGGCAAATGTTGTCATTTTTGACCTAATGCCGATATCGGCATCCGATATCGTTTTGATTAATAATTGATATATAATGATGTAAAAGTGACATCGCACAGTGGGCCAAACTGAAAAAAAGCTGGCCAAAATTAATAACTCTAATAATTACCAGTCCATATGCAACATGAAGTGTATTTCTAAGGTATATTGGGCTGATAAACATGATTTTATCATTATTTTTTCAATATGTTTTACGGATAAAGCGCTATTAATTGTATAAACATTAAATATGCAATGACAAAGCTTAATTTCGAATTTTGAGTGGTCTATTTAAAACTCAAAATTTCCTGTGATAATTATCAAAATACTGTAATTAATAATGCTAGGAGCTATAAAATCCGTAAAAAAATTGTCCAAGCGGAATTTTAATGCATAATACATTTTAACAAATTATGACTACTGCAACGGAATGGGAGGAATTGAAAATATGTTTCTCGATGAAAATGAACTTGCATCAATTTAAAATGTAAAATAAATAAAATATTAAAGCTATAGCTTACGTAGATTACATTTTAACAAAAAATTGATAATTAATTCATTTTTTATTGCAAAATTAGTTTGAAATTGGCTATATTCCAGTCAATTTCATTTTGCTATACTTTAGTCGCACTACTGGAATCAGGATTCAACATAAATGTAAGCCAGAGGCAGAGACCATGATAATTTATTATTTAAATTTTAATATTAAACAAATATTTTTCAATAATATTATTATAAAAAACTTGAAATATTTTGAATAATAATATTGATAAAAAGTGTCACTCATCCTCTGATGACTCGTCATCACTCTCATCTTCACATTCGTCATTCCCATAATCAATTAGTTCATTCACTTCTGGATATAAATCTTCCTTCGATTTACTACTTTGAAATGAAATTGAAGATATCAAGTGATAATAGGTGAACAGCAATCTCCTAAATATATATTTATTAGTCGCCTCTCTTGATATCCTCCGCGTATTGTGATGCTGGAATTTCCTAATTTCCTTAAACCTTGATTCCAAAGAATCTTCTGAAAGCTGCCCGATGGGCAGAATTGCTTTCTTGGATATAACCGCACCATGAATCAGAAGCTTGTGCACCGTTGGTGGCATATAATACCAAGGGTATTGTTTCACTTATAATTTCGCTGTTGCTAGACAGCATTTTCTGAACTCTCTGTGATTGAATGCTCGACTGCTTGAAATTACTTTCAAAATATTTTAAAACCTTGAAATAAGTTGTTCATCAAGCCCTGAAAAATATTAAATTAACTAAAAATCTTATTAAACCTTAGCAACGATGTTTTCTTTAATTTGAAATAGTTGTCAGTTTCTCTTACCGGTAATAATTGCTGATAATTTAGGGTCCGAAAAACAGCGTCTGTGTTACCATCGTTTGTGGTGCCATATCCTGGTTTTGGTACATCTGTTATCAGGCCAATTTTCTATTAGCCATTTACTTTTATTAACTCTGAATTAGTTCTCCCTTCAAAGCGCATTTTTCCATTTCTCAAAATATCTAGTAAAAAAGCATGTTTGTAGGCACTTCGTCAAAATACCTTTCACATCAGTATCTCCATTCATTTGAAATTTTTTAATCAAAAAATCGATCACATTTTTTCTTACATGCCGTAATTTTTTTTTCTCTACAATTTTTTCATGAAGCTTTAACCCAGTCACTTCTCTCTTCTCCATGGTTTCTCACAAATTTAGTATACAACACTACAAAACGAAATAAAAAATAGCAGGTAATCACTTCCATCGACAGCCATAATCATTCTTACATGGGTAGGAAAAAACAAAATACTGACTCCAACTCGGAATCCATTTTAAAAAGTAAAATTTTGCTCACCAAACTGCTTCTCGTATGTTTGGAAAGCAAAATTTTCCTCAATGGATGCGACGTACACTTAGTGAAGGCACGACGAAACGGAGACGGGTGCCAGGAGACTTTGGTTTCCAGGTACAAGTAGGTAACTATATTCTCATTTGAAACGGTTCTAACGTTGAACAGATCAACCCAGTGCTGGACAGCACAATCACTTACACTGGATGTTCACTCGACGCTCTCTAGGACAACTGATGCATGCGTTACGCGAAAAAAACCAGAGAACCCCTAAGGAAACTAAGCATTCCGTTTGGCGGAAAAAGTGGCGGCAAGAGTCTGCAAAAAGAGGCAAAAAAGGTGTAAAAAGCATAACTTGAGATAGCTTTCAATGGATTAGGGGAAGTAGAAAAGAGTCATTATTGGCAAGGTTTTAAAACCAGCATTGTGGGGCCAGCAAGCACGGAGGGACGCAAGTCCTCAACCAGCTGGCGCGGGCGCATGCCGCTGCATGTGCATGACCATGAGCCTTCCCCTAAATCCCTCGACCACAGCCTGCTCAGCATAGCTGAGGGAAATACACAATTCATGGAAAAATTTTTCAAAGATATTTTAGCCCATAACTCTGCTGATAAACATCCCAACGACCTCCCCATCGTAGAATCGCCAGTCGCAAACGTAGCGAGAAGTTGCAATTTGCGACAAGATTTAGATTGAATTTTGCCACTTAAGTCGAATGTGAAAAAATCAATATGAAAAGTTATTCATAAAATATCTATTCAAATTACCAATGCCATTGAACTGGCATTCCATAGTCTTATTGCTCGGAAATTGTATACTTGCTTCGCTTAGACCCCATTATTGGCCGCCACTGTGGCCCGAGTGATTTTAAATAAAAATGGTTGTTAAAATTAGAATCGCAAGTTATCGCAAAAATTTCCTCATGAATATTGTTCTATATACTTTTTCTACCACGCAGTACAAATAACTCCGTGTAGCCTGATGTCGATAAAAACGATAATTAACGTTAAACATAAAATTTAATGAATTTGCAGCACAAGTTTTGAAAAATTATAAAAATATTAAAATACAAATAAAACAGAGCAAATTTATCTTAATTCATGCAATAAGTATTAGTTTTGAAGATCAAAATACTTTTAGACCAACATAATAGATAACGACACTTTAATAAAGCTTTCTATTTATCTATTTTCCATGGAAAATTTCGGTCTCCAAAATCACCCTGACATGCTCTACTTTGACCAGCTGTAAAATTTTTCATGACGTATTCCATGCTCTGTATAGTACCCTATCTTAAAGAGCAGATGCTTAATAACATAAATAAACTGTTTTTGGTTGGTTTGGGCGAACTTCATTTTTCGACTTTTGGCCAGCTTTTTTGGATTTTGGCCCACTGTGCATCGGGCCGATATCAGCATGCTGCTGGAGTATTAATCAAGAAATATAAAAAAAATGTGTTAGTATTACATACATCAACCTTAGATTAAAGAGTGAACAATATTCAAGAGAAGAACTTACTGAGTTAAATGTCTTCATCACAACATCAGCAAACAACAGATTAACTGACTGAACACCAGGCACATCCACAAAGTAATCCTTCGACCCAATTTCCTGTCAACATCCATTCCCCCACACAACTGCATGTCTGGTACAATGTCACTGTCCTCGTAGTGAATATTCCCCATCACCAAAAGAAACCAAATAGGTTCCATCACCCAATACTAAATGCACAGCACTTATTAATCAATAAATTTAAAAAAATTGTGTTAGTATTACATACATTAACCTCAGATTAAAGAATGAACAATATTCAAGAGAAGAACTTACTGAGTTAAATGTCTTCATCACAACATCAACAAACAACAGATTAACTGATTGAACACCAGGCACACCCACAAAGTAATCCTTCGACCCAATTTCCTGTCAACATCCATTCCCCCACACAACTGCATGTCTGGTACAATGTCACTGTCCTCGTAGTGAATATTCCCCATCAGCAAAGGAATTACTTTCAACATCCATTCTTCCACACAGCTGCATTTCTGGTACAATGTCTTCAGGAGAATCATCTTGGTAGTGAATATCCCCATTCAGCAAAAGAATCCAAATAGGTTTCCTCTAATCTTATGTAGGCACAACTTCGTTCATTAAAAAAAAAGCTGGTAGAACTCCATACATTTTCCTTCATTTCACTGCATTCACATTTGTTTAGATATGCATCCTCTTAGTACGTTGTTTATATTCTCTCATGGCTGGTGAATAAGTTAATAGTATTGTAGTGCTCGATCCATATCATATTATCTGTTAACTATGGCTAGGAGGTAAGATACTTAACGATTCACCAAGCTATTTTTTAAGCTAACACTTCACCTCTGGCTCAGTAATTTGGACACACTCGGTCTGGCACCTCAAGTATATGGTGCTATTCATACTTTTCACTTGTGCACGCAATCCCTACACCGCGAAAATGTGGTGTCCATTGGAGGGGCCTCCCGCCATATACATAACAAATAAAAATTACCCTAAGCACAAACAATAAACCAGACCATGAAATCGGAAATATATATTATACAGAAATATGTACAATACAGAAATATAAACAATACAGAAATATATGCAATACACAAAATAAAAATGAACCCTAATAATCGTAATCTCCTTCCTCTTCTCTCTGAGCACGCATGTTCCCTCCCCCTCTTAGCTGCGCCTGTCGGAGCCACTCTCCCATGCTTCGTTTCACGGTCACCATGTCGACCGGTCGACCACTTACGGACTTGCTTTGGACAGTATCTGTTGAGCCAAATACAAAAAAATAATTAATACAAGGGATTAACACCAGCACTCTAATTCATTAAGTTTAAGAAGCTAGGGACTGAAGTTATCACTAACCAAAGACAAGTTCAATAAATCGAGGGTAGCTATCCTCCATGCAGCATTTGGCTGCAGTTCTCTTCTTCATGCACATGCCCCTGGCCAAATCATTGGTTAGGAGCATGGCACAAATGTCATACACTGTCTTGTTGACTGCCGTTGTGTACAGCCTGTCTGCCAATTCACGGCATAACAGGTTGGTGGTCCGGTCATGGAGGTACTTGATCTGGAAAGGAAGATTTTATCAATATAAATATTAAGACGTAACCAATATTAACCATCCCCATTTCAACCGAAGTATATCAATTCCGTTGAAATGGAGAAACTAATGAATACACACCATACATATCCTTTGTAATTTGGTTGAGGTGCAATACTCATTTCGAACTCATTCTTGTCATGGAATCGCTCCATGAGCAAGGATTGTAAGGCTTCTAACCCAGGATCTGATTCCACATCCGAAGGCCTATTTACTTGAAGAACCCTAATCATATCTATACTTGCATCCATTTTGTCGCTCAAATGATGAGACATCTGCACTCTTTAGTCCTTCAACTCCCTCTTCAACCTGTCAACCTTCTCCTGCATGAAGGTCTTTAGCTCTGAAAAAATTGTGGTAAGGTTCTTAGCACAAGAAATATAACCTTAAAGAACATTGAATTACAAGGCCAATCATCACAAAGTAACTAACCAGCGACTATTGCCATAGATGGAGGATCAGGTGTTTTCAGGACTGGTCCTGGACCTTCAATCACACTCCCTTTGTCAGAAAATGGGGATGAGGGTCCAGAGGGAGACAGGAACCCTGGAAAATGCACCTCACGTGGTGCCACTGCCTCCCCACCAACCCGGGTTTGACTGCAGTGGCAGAATAGAGTTGATCTCCCCTCCGAACATACTTGAGTGTGTGTTGTAAGGAGCCATGTGCCTTCTTGGCCCCTGTTGCCACCAAGACTCGCTTACACTCGGTGGTAGGTAAGCGGCTTTTAGTGGGCTGGCTACACATTGAAACTTGAGCCTTTTTGGCTACTTGTAACGTTGGAGTTGGCTTCAATATTGAAACTGTTCCACGAGCTTCAACCAAGCCGACTCTCTTACTAAGTGCCATGGTGACAGCCTTGGCCTTCGGATGTGCCGATTGGACACTAACCGGAAATCTTGAGGCTAAGGCTGCAAATGCAAGGAAAAATAGAATTGATGCAATGACAGGCAAACTGAAGCTGAAACATGTTATGTGAAAGCAAAAGTAGGCCCACATTACACTTCTTAAATTGACATGCTATTCCCAATTTGTAAATCACTCAAGGACTCTGCTTGAAAGTTCTGTACCAGGTAGTTTTGGAGGATCAGCAATGGATACCTCTTCAGCTACACCACCGGTGACGCAGCGCTCACACTCTTCACCAGGCTCACACAAATGCCGAACTTTGCGGTACCTTTTCTTGTTTTGGAGGGCCTGGAAATAGTTCTCCAAATCGATGTCTACAATGGAGAAAGCACCCATCTCCACTGACGTGGCAGCAATGAAGTCGGCTGAAAATAATATTACTCCTTAAGTATATGCTTCCTTCTAATACATAAATAAAGGGTAATTTTAGGGGTTGTAACATTGGTAACACCATACCATAGAGCTGGGAGACATATTTAAGCGGAAACATATCCCACCCATTTGCCGCATCCACCTCCTTCAGTTTTGAATCCCGAATGTCGGTTTCCAGAGTCCCCTCAGGATGATAAAGGGAAAACAATGTTTGGCCAACTTTTTCTTAGCCATCCCACGGGAATAGTGCACACACTGCGCCGTTTGTAATTCCTGTGCGAGAGAAATTCTGCTACTACCCAGGGCATCCTAGAAAGAAGAATTTTTTATTAGTATTCCACATGTAACATATGTTAACATACCAGTTCGAACCACTGAATTTCAATTATCACAAAGTGGGGGTACAACACTGATTAAGAGATATACAATCCAGTTTGTGCAAAAGGAAGACCTTGACGAAACCTTGACTCTTTTTAACTGAAGCAGAACAAGAAATATCCAAAAGGAAGTTTATTTTGCATTGAGACATCCAATACTGGAAAATTAATTGTTATGAAATAATTAAACTCAACACGAAAGGGAAATGAAAAGCTATTATAAATGGTCAAGTCATGGATTAAAGAAGGTTGTTAAACATAATAACAGCATATAACATAAAGGAGTATGCGATCATAGCTAAAGAAAATAGTTGAAAATGATGAGTGAAAGAAATGAAAAGTCACAAATGGTCAAGCCATTGATGAAAGAAGGTTGTTAAACATAATAACAGCATTCAACATAAAGGATTATGCGATCATTGCTATCATGAGTTAGTAATAAATAAAGCATGCAGGCTAAGTTTTCAAGATAGTTACCACATCAGTGATGTAGAAGTTCCACCACATAAAAATGGTCGTTCTCCCAAATGCTGGCTATCATTAAAGCCTTGGTCCTGATATCTCTCATTGCCAAAAGTTGATGAGCACCCAAATTACAGGCGGAATGTATTCCCACATTCTGCGAAGAGGCTGGGACTTCATAAAATGGCTGGAGGCATTCAATATATCGTCCAACAACAAAAACTTCATCATTTTTAGTGGTAATAATGCTCACAAACATAATCTTACCACATTTGGAAATGATGCAGTTATTGGGTTCCCTTATTGAAATGGTAAAGGAGTTGTGGAAGTACTGCGTAAAACTAGGTGGATGCAGTTCAAACGGGAACTATAGAGCGTTATTCCTACATTCACGTGTCCTTTGTAGAGCTCTCACCTGATATATTAAGGTTGACCTCTCGTGCAGGCGCTTTACTATTTGGAGAAGTGGAAGATTAGGTTTTCTCACAAGTCTTTTCATTTGAAATAACGAATTTCAAACTTGAAGGAGCTGTATTTGTCAATAGGTCCATGCACTTGACAATCCTCAACCAGGTACAGAGGACGATGCAAATTGTAAGACAGGTTTTCCAGGCCTTACAAGTTTTAGAATTTACTTACAAAGTAACGTAATAAGCTCTTGGCATACTCAAGCTGGTAGTGGTTGTGTTGGGAGAGGAAGACTCTGATGGCATAGTGCAAAGTAACAAAATGCTTGTAAGCAGAGGGAGATAAAATGTTCCTCATAAGGAAAGGGCCCGTATAGACCAGGAAGGTGCGGAATTCCGTAGCTTTCCAGCGCAGTACATCTTTCACCACACGAGGTTTCCTGGCAAACTCGCATGGGATTCTCATGGCAATTTCCTGGATTCTCTGGTTTAAGAGGTTAACTTTTTGGGTCTGAAACCTCGCCACATGATTCCCCATCAACCAAGCCAAGAGGATTTTTCTGTCCACACCAAGGCAAACCAAGTGCATGTACTCAAAGGGTAATTGAGTTACCATTTTAGTGCCTGGTATCCTCTCCAATGGCGAATTACCCACATGATGGTCCTCATCTGCTCTCCTGGGGGCTTATTCTCTATCTCGAAGCTACCGATGCGGTTGCTTCGAATAAGCAACCAGAATTGGCTACCAACCATATTCTCTAACTCGCGGGAGCTTTCTCAAGAACGTAAAAGGAAGTGGAGAGAAGTTTGATGAAAGGCGGGTATGATAATCTTTTTAAACCAAATCTGCGTAAACTTCATTACTGGTGACGTCATTCTTAGAACCAATGGGAAAGCTTGTGTCAATGTTTTTCCGTGGATAAAACTGGTGAAACATGTTTTAAGGCCGTTTTAGACGGTGGAGATGCTCTTGTATCGTCTTTAACGAAAAATGCCACGCATTAAAAATCATACGAGCAAAATCCTAAAAATTTTCTATTTTTGCTAACATAATCTCGTGAACAATCTCGTGAATTGGAACACACAACGTCCATCTTGGCTGTTTTGATCACTTGAAATAAGATTGTTCGTAAATATATTCGGAAATTAGGGTTCATGTCGATGATATGTTTCAACATGATTCGTGCTATTTGCTTTCGTCGATTACTCGTTGCTTCAAATCATTTAAATAATATACGAAGATGAAACTTTTAAAAGAAATGCGAAGGTGATACTCGCTACCACGGCCCGAAAAGTATCCCATTATGGGCTGGAATCACGTAAATCACCCAAGGTAAATATGGCTTTCCGTCACTCCAGTTAATATCTTTTTTGTGAAAAATCCCGCTAATGGCGAAAATGACAAAGTAACACAGTGAAAGTGCAAAGAATGCGCATTTAATAAATGTAAGAATCATACCCGTGAGTTGGATAATTAAAAATAGATAAGCGTTAGAAAATGACCATTATTTAAGCAGGGTATACGGAGGCCGCGCTTCGTAAGGCTACCATGGGAGCTTATTGGGGCTACGGAAGTAGCTTCGTGACATTTACAGAATATGGGTGGGAGCCTAATATGCTACCGGTAGCTTCTGCTTGCTCTTTCTCCGGTAGCTTCCATGATAGAGAATACCGATGGGAGCAAGTAGCTTATTGAAGCATCTTTCGCCAGATGCTTCGAGTTAGAGAATAAGCCCCCTGGAGAAGCTGTCCTCAGTGCGCAATGGAGCATTGAATTCATCAAACACAACCCGGTTCTGAATGAACTCTTCCTCAATGCAACACTTCCCACAGCCAAAGTATCCGGTATGGGACTTGATCTGATTAGCGAAGGCCCGTGCTGGTGCATCACAGATATAGCACGTTACTGCTACATCATAAGTAGCCCCATTACATTCCAACCCATTTGCTTTCAGCTCAGTCATCTCTGCCACATACTCCTGGAGATACTCTTCAAATTATTTGGGTTTCTCCATTCCATGAAAAATCCCCACAGCAAATGGAGGGATTGAAGGAAAATCCTCCAGGCACATCAAAATGGGCCAAACCTGACTGCCAGAACTTTTGGCCAAAGGAAGACCTAAGTATCTCTTTATCCAATATGCAGGGATTCTCCTTGATGAGAAGGCAAAGGTTCTTCTTCACACCAATATGGCAGTATGACCCACCCCCTACCTCTCGTATGGCTACCCTTCTTGTCGTCCCTAAGAGTGTCCGGCTGTCAGATGGAAGATACTGGAAACAGTTATGTCTCCTCAGCAACCGTAGTAGTTCATTTATCTTCGTAACATTAACCTCAGAGCTAGCCCAGTGCGCAAGTGTCATTTAAAATTCCTCCATGTCACCATCGGAATCTTCATCGGTATCGGAGAAGATGGAATCATCACTCACCAAATCGTCATCAGCCTCCATAGCATGAGGTTCGTCATGGGCCTCATCAGCGACTGCTTGGTCATTAAATACTAATGGCCCTTCAGCCTCCAGATTTGGCACATTGGGCTCTTCTTGGGCCTCAGCATTGACTGCTTGGTCATCAAATAAGGCTCCTTTAGCCTCCATATTCACTTCTCCTGGATAAACAATTATTTCATTGCCCTGAATGACATAGGCTTCAACCCTACGTCTCTCTCTTGCACACAAATACTCTAAAAGATACCGTCTTCTAGGCATTCTGAATGCAAAAATATGAACAGCCGATAAAACAAGAGATGCATACGAATGTTTGGCAATGTTAATGGCTTTTAACCTGAAAAAAGTTGAGGTCAATCAAATAAGACAGTAGTTTAAACACAGATGATACAATAACACTAAAATATACTTCCATCTTATTAATACTAACAATAAAAATCGCAACCAATTTCAAGATAACCAGGTTTTATGCTAATCTACATACTGTATAGCATTAAAAAGAACGAAATTAGGATGCGATGAGCATGAATCATGGCAAAAATAAATAAAATTTGAATTATGGAAATTAGAGCTTGAATTAACACAATCATACCTGCCTAGGACAAATCCAATTGCCTATTGCTAATAAGTCATTACCTGCCTTACACGCAAACGGATCATTTTAACAAAATCACATTGGACACAACAATGCAATGAAATAAACAGATGACACTTGGCAAAGTTCATTGAATTAAGATTAATAAAACACTACACAGTTTATCCCTTCACTGGGACGTAAACAACCGCACAAGACAAGAGAAATGAACTAGTCACCAACTTCACATCAATTTTTATAGATTCCAAATTTTAATTTTGTCAATAGTGGAAACAATGAACTGATTACAGTTATGTCTTCCCCAACACTTACTACGCATTTTTCACACCTTTAATACCATTCCTGTCAATACACATTATTTTAAGAGATCAAATATGAATAATTTACGTAAAAATATCACCACTAGACACGCAATCCAGCGCAGCACATAAATAACGGTTGTAATCACTGGCATGCCACAATGTACACGCAGTCAACACACACGAAAAACCTCCTTTAAATATGAAGACCAACAACGTCACAGTTGTTAAGTGCACAATGAAACTTAGTGATGCCTACATCATTTAAAACTTGAAACTAAATTCTTCACTGGGATAATTTTCTTTAAATCGTCACAGTTAAAATCCATAACAAGACGTGCAATCGAATCTATCTTCCAATATAGCTTCGCACAGCATTATAGACCAATATTCACATTTGAACACCAAGAATAGAATGTTGAAAATGATTATAAAATATTACGTCGAGTTGTTGACGACACACTTTCCAATGTTACAAAATATCAACCCCATGCCGAACTAATTTTCCAACAAATTTTCTAAAAATATCCCTATTTAACATGGGATAGATACTGTTTGTGCGCTCCATAGGGAGAATATTAACCCATTCGCCTCTTAATTTTTCACGGATTTTTGGGACCTAAATTCCTATTTAATTTTCTTGAAATTTTAATTTATATATTATCTTATAACTCAGGATTGCGAGCATTAATCGGAATTAAATTTTATCACAAGATATATTTATTTATTTTAAATGGAATTATTGAAGTTATTTGCGGTAAAACATAATATTTATACATTAGTTATAAACAAATTAAAAAATGCAACTTTTGATTACATATGCCAAAATTTTTTTTTATCAAAACATAAAATATTTTTTTTACTTCTGTCTTCATTTTTATGATGTGGATGTTACTCACTGAAGTTTTCTTTCTGATATGTTGATATATTTTCACTTTATAGCCATTTCAGTGTTGAGGCAACCTGAAAACGAATCGTGGAAATGTAATCTTATAACTCAGGATTGCGAGCACTAATCGGAATGAAATTTGATCACAAGAAATATTTCATTATTTGTTATGGAATTATTGAAGTTATTTGCGGTAAAACATAATATTTATACATTAGTTATAAACAAATTAAAAAATGCAACTTTTGATTACGTACGTCATAATTTTTTTTATCAAAACATAAAATATTTTTTCTACTTGTCTTCATTGTTATGATGCGGATGTTACTCACTGAAGTTTTGTTCCTGAATATATTTTCACTTTTTTTTCTTGATGAATATGTTTTCACTTTTTTGCCAATTTAGTGCTGAGGCAACCTGAAAACGAATCGTGAAAATGTAATGTATTAGGAATGACGTTTTCGCGTTCATCTCAAGCTAAAAATCACTACTTTTATATTATTGTGATTATACGTATGTGAAAATGTAAGGTTCAATGATATTTCTATAATTATATAAAAGCAAAATGCTTTAGTTGTTATTTTTTTCTTACCTTGATGTCTCTTTTGAGTGATAGTTTTTGAAGCAGACTGGAAGGTGTAATGCAACTTTGCATTGTTCACATTCCCACCTACTTTCACTCTTCTTCTGCAGGTTCTTACATAGTTCACAGATCCTGGATGGGTTCTTTTTCACGGGATTGGGAGGAATTCGGTTTGGAAAATGAGCCCAGTTTGCTGCTTGAAATCTAATCGGTGATGGGCCAGATGTTGGTCGACCTCGCCGCCTGTATTCTGGCATATTTACTCTCTCCAGAATTTGCTCCGCTACATTTTCCCTGAAGTCATCAAATAGTAGTTTTTTGCCTCTCACTTTTTGAAACAACACATATGAATTATACAAAGCCATGTCCATTATGTAGAAAAATATTTTACGATAACCTTTTGCATATCGGCGCATGATGGAGAAAGAGGCCAACTGCTGATCCTGCCGGTCTACGGCGTTCATCTGCTTATTGTAGTCGATAACTACCTGAGGTTTTATAATAGACTCTTTAGTTTTCATGGACACCTTGCCCGTTTTTACCATTTTTGGTTGTTTATGTTACGTGGACAAAACATGCACCTCTTTTTTGTCCTTCCACTTATAAGCGGCAATTCCTTTGCAGTACAGCACTTTCATTTCCCCTTTCTTCAAATGCATTGTTTTGAATTCCTTCGGCATATTCTTCCTATTCATTCTAACCGTTCCAATGGCGTTTATTTTTTCATTTGTCAATTTATGAAAGAGAGCTGGTGATGAGTACCAATTGTCCAAAGCTACTGTGTACCCCATGTGATAGTAGGGCTTCATTAGTTCGAGGACTATGGCTTCACTACATGGTACTCCATCGGCTCTTGCTGGATTCGCTCCGGTATAGATGGAAAATTGCATGCAGTAACCAGAAGCACTTTCGCAGATTTTGTAGAACTTCACTCCAAATCGCGCACGTTTACTGGGATTATATTGCACATAAGATAACCTTCCACGGAATTTCATCAAACTCTCATCTACTGCAAGATTTTGCTGTGGGTCATACATTGTTGAAAATTTTCTGTTCACATAGTCAATCACAGGAGAAACCTTTCGCAGTTTGTTATTTTCATCTAAATTTTCATTGTCGACGAAATGTAGAAATTTTGAAAGAAGTAGAAATCGCCTATATGGCATCACTTTGCTGAAAAATGGTGTTTCGGTAACTGCTCGTGGACTCCAATATTTTTTTATTTTGTTTTTCCTTACTTGTGCCATCAGTAGGTACACACAATGCAAAATATGATTGTAATTCGTCGGCACTAGTTTTGAACCATTCCTTTGTCAAAGCACTTTTGCGAGTTGACGGAGACTTCAAATAGTAATCCGCATATCTGTTAGTTTCCAAACACACTGAATTCCAAAAATCAACTTCTAAAGTATTGATAAAAAAATCTACCTCACTCGGTGCACATCCCAGTTTTCTCAGAACAGTTGATTTCACCCCAGGTGAAGCTGTAAATTCGAAATTAGTCACACTCCTTCTGTTTTTGGACCACTTCCATTCTTCATTGTTATTCTTCAAATTCAACTCTGCGGACCGTATGACATCAATTGTCTCCTCATATTCACTTCCACTATCACTGCTTGACTCTTCTCCAACAGAACCAGAAATACTATCGTCACTCACGTCACTTTCATAATCACTTTCGAAAAGAAGAAATTCCACATCTCCATCAGCCAAAAATCCATGTGCCTTACTCATTTTCAAGGGTTTATGTGCGTCCAAACCACAGAAAGATCTTTGGAGAACTGAGTTGTGTAGTGACTCAGTGGTTCAGTAGAACGCGCGTTCTATTTCATTGTAGAAATTGTTTACGAAGTAATACACTACCTTCATCCCCAGCACTTCGCGTTCATTCACAGCGACTTGATAACATAGTCTCTACTCCTGAGTGTATCATCGGCAGTTTCGTGCTGACTCCGGCTCACCGAAGCGATAGGAGATCGGACGTCTGATTACTTTTTAGCAAATCGCATACGATGTATTACTATTTCCTTATCACCAGCTTTAGCTTTCATTCTCAACAACTTGATTACATAGTCCCGAGTCCATCATCGGCAGTTTCACGCTGACTCCGGCTACCGTAGCGATAGTAGATCGCTCACTTACAAAATAAGAGTAGTGTAGTGTCTCAGTGGTTCAGTAGAACGCGCGTTCTATTTATTTGTAGAAATCGGCAGTTTCGCGCTGACTCCGGCTCACCGAAGCGATAGGAGATCGGACGTCTTATTACTTTTTAGCAAATCGCATACGATGTATTACTATATCCTAATCACCAGCTTTAGCTTTCATTCTCAACGAATTGATTACATAGTCCCGAGTCCATCATTGGCAGTTTCGCACTGACGCCGGCTCACCGAAGCGATATCAGATCGCTCACTTACAAAATAAATGTTAAAAAGATAAACATAATGTATGAGATAAAACATTAGCATATACAAAAAGTAAACACAGCATACGATAGTACGCAGCAAAGTAATACCAACATTGGTAGGAGAATGTAAAAATGATGCGGTGACCGATTACGAAAAAAGCACGTTGCCTCACGAATCACACGTACTGCATAACTTTTAGAATTAATATTAATAAAACATTTGACATCCGGATAAAAAATGTGCTAATATATACATACACATCTACTAAAAAAAGAATAAGCTTTAGGTCATTTAGGTCGCATGCCACAGCAAGAAAAATATGTCTGTTACGCAACCGGCGATTCGCCGGCTCTTTACCTAAAGGCAAATCGAGACAGGCCGGCGAATCGCCGGCTCTTTACCCGAATGGGTAAAGTTGCTCATCAAATGGGTAAAGTTGCTAATGCTCATCTAATTCAAAGTTAAATGTATTGCATTTTCACATGCATTATTGTCTCAGAAATGTTTTTAAAATATGGAATAAAATAAAAAAATAGACAATTTTTGGTTGACTAAAAATGGAAAATTCATCAAATAGCAAAATGTAATGAAAAATATCCACCAACACCATACACATAAAACATTTTTCCATTGGCATTACGTGACTTTAAGTATTCAAATACTAATTGAAATCACATTTAAATTACTAGTTAAGGACATATAGTATATAAATTAATATTTCAAACATTTAATGCTGCAACAAATATTTCTTTTGAAAAAATTCTTATGTTTGTTACATAAAACTTTCACTGAGCTATTCTATTATCTTACTAATTATAATTCTTAATCTAGCAAAGTATATTGCAGTTTTATAAGGACACATTAACTTCTGTTCCGAAAAAGGAAACTACTTAAAAGGAAAAGATTATTTAAACCACTTTAAAAGAAATACAATAAATATTAAAGATTTCAAAATGAAAGCATAGAACATGTGTGACCATGTTATTCCCTCATGACAACACATGATGGCTGTATGGTAAGGAGCTGATTTCTTATGCGTTCTGTCATTCTCGTCGACTTCCAGTAAGTTGCTTCCCCTCAGCAACAATGCCGGTGTTTTCAAACACATGGCATAAACACGCTTGTAATTTCATAAGGTATTCTTCAACCAATATAGAAAAGAGTCTTATAAGAGTTTAAAAAATGACAGTATATGCTCGGTAATTTAAAAAGAACCTGCTAGTGGAAACATCAAAGCTCCAGTTTGGACGGGAGGCAAATCTATAAGCATCAATATTTGAAGTGTATCAAATTCTATTCCGTAATCAATGTAGGTTTTTCGGTCAAACCGATGATGATTACTTTAAATATGGGCCCCCCTCTTCGTAGACAAAATAAGTTACCGACGCTGCACGAGTAAACGTGTTTTTCTGATTATCCAATGACTAATTCCACAAATAGTGAGCCTCTTGACACTAATCCACGTAAGTAATCCGCAATTCAAACTTTTACCTTTTTTTAGAATAATCCGATGATAATTACGCCAATTACAAGCCCTATGTAGAAAGTCAAAAAATAATACACGCACTGCACGAGTAAACGTTTTTTTTCGAACATTCTCTTATTAATTAATAGAAATACGGGAACCTTTAAAAAGTAGGCAAAGTAAGTCACCCACGCTGCGTGAGAAAAACGTATTGTTGCGGATATTCCTATTATAAATTCCTTAAATTCAGGCTCCCTGAAACTTGGCTATTTTTATAACCCACATAAATTCATAATTTTATGAGTTTTTATCATTATTTGATGTCGATTATTTCAAACATGGGCCCCTTGTACGTAGGAAATCCGCGCAAGTGATCCATGCTGCACGATTAAATGTGTTTTCCAGATAATCCAATGAATAATACTACGAATACAGGCCTCTTGAAACTAGGCAGTGTAAGTACCATGCAAAGCACTATTTTACGTGTTCTTAGTGTAATCCGTTGATGATCTTTGTACGTAGGAAAAGTAAGTTAAATGCACAGTACGAGTTGACGTATTTTTTGAACATTCCAATACTAATACTACAGATACGGGACTGAAGGCACAAAAAGTTACCCACACTGCACGAGTTAAACTGTCCTTTCGGATAATCCGATGATTGATTCTTTTGCAACTACAAGCACCCATTTATTAGTCATCTGTTAACTTTTAGACACACTGCACTTGAAGCTGAGTTGTGGTTTAAATCTGTGATTTGTTTGTTTTGAAACTGTTGCAGGAGGCTGCTGCGTTTTTCAGGCAATGCATGTCTGCCCACTGTTTGCAGACAAAATTAGAACTATGAAGTACCTACCTTCATTAAGCCTAATGAAACTGTTTCTTAATTCAAGTAAAACATTTAATATTCATACCAAGATAGATATTCTTTTTTGTTAGATATATTCTTACCACGGAGTATTCAAATGTACAAGCCATGGTGTCACATGGTTCTGATCAGAATCGCAGCTGGTTTAGTGGGCCTCTTGCTGTTGTTTGCTGTAACAAGGGTTTTTGGCGGATAGGTGTCGATTTGAAAGTGTTCTGGCTGCTAAACTGTCATGTTATTTTGACGCCAACGCTTACAAAATTCAAAAAGACACCATGACATATGTAAATGGTCCAATTCCTACTAAGATTATATAAATACAAGTATTTAAACATTTTTATGACTTAATATATATATTTCCATTCTTTTTCATTAAAAATTTACTGTTAATTTTCCAAAGATTTATCCATAATATATCGATAATAGTTGAATTAAAAATGTACACAAAATTCTCAAAAACTATAAACTGTATAATAAGATAAATGTAAAAAAATAAACAACATGGTTTATTTGAGAAACTGTACAAAAAATGAGTAATTAAATTTTGAGAGATGTCGCTAAAGACCTTCAGAAACCAAAACGTGATTATTTGTGACTAAAACTAAGGTATGGAACCAACATCTGTGATGCATTAGACTTAACATCAGAAACACCCTAGTCCTAATTGCGACCTGTGATTCCATAGCAAATAGTCAACAAATTGCTGTAAATTTCGAGGCAAGGTTTGATTTGCAGATTAATCCTATTCTTGATCGAAACTTGGAACACTTTTAAACTATTCAACAAACACAACAACCCGACTCGGTGCTTGGCATTTTAAAAATAGTTCATAATCGCATAAACTAATTCATGAGTAATTTTATACCACGTTACCTATAAGGTAATGGTAAAGTCTTTTGTTTCAAAAATGGTGGCTGCTTGGATTTATTTTTAGTCACAAATAATCGCTTTCTGCCATTTCTGAGCCAGATGTGAAGGTTCTCAAAATGAATTTCTAATTTACGCTAAATTTTATAATAAAACCATTTTGTTTTAAAGGTCATCATTTATTTCATCATTCATCAACATTAAAAAATGCCAGGCGTACGTACGTATGATTAATTGCAGTTGTGCATTTAAAAGACAATGCAGTTTTATTGTTTCAGACAGCTAAACTAAAATGCATTCCATCTTTAGTATGTAACTATAACAATAACAAACCATTTTTTTACAAGTAATAGTTGTTTCTAATGTCCTCAAAATGATCCAGTTGCTAGGGACCAATGAGAATAGGGTGCCATTCTGATATTCCGCAATAGATTGCAAGTGAGCTTCCACTAACGTTCTGAAGTGACTTTTTTTTCAAAACACGCTATATTTTAAAAATTAATAATTTTAAGTTATTTTTTTAGGTCTGTCAATCCTTAAATATTTGTTTACGCCAAATATATTTATTTTAATCATTATTAATACTTAGATGAATATTTTCATTCATTGTTTTACTTAAAATGAAAAAATGTTTTACTAGAAATAGAAAATGCTCATATTTTGTAGAATCAATACTTAATTAGCAAAAATTATGAAAGGAAATGTAATTGGGAAATATGTTTGCATGTTAAAGTCAAAGGAACAATATCAAATCATACTCATCAAATTCAAAGTCTAATTTATTGCATTTTGACGTACATTGTTTTGTCAGGAATGTATTAAAACTATTGAACAAAATCAGGCAGTTTAAGGTTTAATATAAATGGAATATTCATCAAACAGTAAAATATATAGAATAAGACACTCCAACACCATACATATAAAATATTTTGTCATTGGCATTGCATGACTTAAAGTATTAAATAAAATTGAAACCGCATTTAACATAACTACTTAAGGAAATATTTACTTAGGTACATCAAACAATATATCAAGCTTTCTATGTTGCAAGAAATATTTCTTTGAAAAACTTCTTAAATGTTTTGTATATCAAACTCTCACTGAGTTATTCTATTACCCTAAAAATTATAATTCTTAATTAAGCACAGCATATTTCAATATAATAAAGACACAATAACTTCTGTTCCAAAAAAGGAAACCATTATTTAATAGGAAAATATTATTTCAACCACTTTAAGAAAAATACAATAAAAATTACAGATTTCAAAATAAGAACATTGAACATGTGTGACCATGTTATTCTCTCATGGCAACATGATGGATGTATTGTAAGGAGCTGATTTCATTTTCATTCTGTCATTCTTGTCAAAAATCAGTCAGTTGCTTCTCCTTCAGCAACAATGCCGTTGTTTTCAAACACATGGCGCACACATATGCTGCTATCCCCTTGCACTTTCAAAGATTTTCTGCAATCAATGTAGAAAAGAGTCATATTAGAGTTTAAAAGATGATAGTATATTTTCCGTAATTTAAAAAGAACCTGATAGTGAAAACATCAAAGCTCCACTATGAACGGGAGGCAAATCTATAGGCATCAATATTTGAAGTGAATAAAATTCTACTCCGTAGTCAATGCAGGCTTGTAACTTTAAAATTGCTATAGCAATAATAAAGAGCAACAACAGTGAATGTTTATTTTTTGCGTGCATGGAAGACCAATGTTTAATACAAGTGAGCTGATAATCCTCATTTTCGAATCTAGCGTTCGCAACGTGCCTTGGATTATTAGCAAAAAAAATCTTAAAAATTTAAGATCCTTCAAGAGTTTGATTTTTGTTTATATAAAACACAATCACTTCATGATAAAGTTACTCCATTGAAATCAACAAGTGACTTTTCATCTACAAAATACCAAAATTGCAAGTGTCCATCTTTCACGGCAAAGCCGTAACTGCGTTAGAGAGGAACGTCTGAAACAATTTTCCTATCCTCAGTAAGGAGCCGTCTTAAGAGTTGTGCAATAGTGTGCATTTTAGTTCTGCTTGTGAATTTTTCCATCGTGACGTCACTCAAAAATTTTACATTAAATTTTAGTCATGAACTGAGAGTCAAAATGTTTTTCATAAAATATACAAATGAAACTCTTAAAGCGAGTGATTCGATTCTTATGCGAACTGCAGAGACACACATGCCGTGCACTTTGACGAATGGACAAGATTGAATAATGGCGTCTCACTTGAATTTGTTGCTGAAAATGTTCCATTCGCCGTAGTCGTCAATTAAGTGCTTTAGTTCTGTACCAGAAATTGAAATGGAGTGGAATTGAATTTAAGAAATAAGGATTTATTCTTCACGTACCTTGGTCTCCTTGCTCAGTGTCGCCACCACGTGTTGATCGTAGTATTCGAGGAGCGACGGGAGTTGTGCACTCAGCTTAGACCTTCCGTCCGAAGATCCATATCTGGCGATCATCCCAGGAAGAGCCGGTGTCAAATATATCTCCTTGCCATGTTGATTCTGTTTACTCAGTGCATATTCGATCCTACCACCCAGTTCCACTCCGTCTCTCTTCTTCCTCTCCGCCTCTTCGAGGATTCTTTTGAATCGCCCTCCGTCACCCTCTCCCGAATATGGAAGCCCTCTGTTATTAAACGCCAAGTACACCGAGAGCTGCGACAATGCAAGGGCGAGTACAGCAATAGCATATATCTCTTCACTCCATTTCCCACCCACGTACGCCTTTTGCTCTTCAAAGTCGGCGAATGTAGAAAAGTTACTCCCACTCCGTTCTCTCCCGTCGTGGTCTACAAATGTCGGTTTCATTCTTTGGATGCCACCAGATTCGAAATCGACTAAAACTTTGACGCTCGACTGGAATTGAAGGAATTCCAGAATGCAAGACGTGGTGCGATCCTCGTCGTACAGATATTCGTACCATCTCTTCATTTTCGAAATGTTGCCTTCGTTCGAGGGCTTCAACTCCGTCTTCCGCATCACCGCCTCGACGCACGCCGCTCTGTTGGGTTTGTACTCTGGCGTGGGTGTTCCTGGTGGCGTTGGCACTTCAACCGGCTTCGGCGTTTCTTCTATTGGCGGACTTGGTTTCGGAATCTGCGATCCTATGTTTTTGCAATTCTCCAACTTAGCAACTATTTCTTTCATCTGTGTTTCCATGGATTCCTTGATAGCAGAGTGTTCCGTGGTCAACAGTGATTGCAGAGTGTCCACTTTAGCAACGGTGCTACCCTGTTGTTTTTTTACTTCCGCCAAATATTCTCCCAGCGTGGTTACCATGGAATTCACGCCCTTTATTTCGTTTCCCAAATCAGCCACGGACTGTTTTAAACTGTTAACAATTGAGAAACCATTTTCTTGATCTCTGCTTATTTTCTCAAACGCCTCTTTTCTTACTGTGTTGCCATTTTCTCCCAAAACTTTATCCAAAGACTGTTTAACAGAAGATAATTCCGTAGTTAAATCACTCCTAATCCCTGATATCTGTTTTTCCATTGATTTCTGGGAAGCAGCAATTTCAGTGGAAAAGAACGTTTTCACGTCAGTTATCAATTCTACATTTGTTGGCCGACTAATATTGTGTCTAGATTGAAGAAGTTTGAGTATATCCTCTCGCTCCTTGTCCCCTGGGTGATTGGACACCATGGTTCTCGCAATTTTCAGTGCGCTGTGGCCATACCTGTCGACTATCAAAGGATCAGCCCCAGCTTCCAGGATTTCCTTAACCCAGTCCAGCTTCCCTAACATCACCGCCTGATGGAGCAGCGTCCTCTCGCCCACGTTCTTCGCATTAATATTATATAAATATTTCAAATTCTGAACGTACTCCTCTACGGGATATTTAGACATTACTAGGAATAAAAACTCCTGCATTTTGACCTCAAGGGAGTTTTGAACCACGTTCCTTTTTGAGCCGAGTGAAAGACTTCTGCGATCTTCCTTAACAATTGGCAGGAATGGAGATTTTGCCTACAATATGCCTGTAGATATATCTCTTGCAGAGTCGGCTGTCGAGATCACGGAGGTGTACTGCCGATGGATTACCCCTGTGGATGGATCAGACAAATTTCAGATTTAGAACACAATACTGTTTGTTTTTTTTCAAATGTTTTATAAGGAATTAAACAATAGTTTAGTTAGTAGTTATGTCAGTTAAAGTGACTGTCGTTGACTGTCAAGAGGGTAATTAATTATTGATCAGAGTCAATGTTGTCAAAGAAAAATTAGATTTATTTATTGATAGTAAACTTTAATATTCAACTAAATTGCACAGCTGGTACATTTTAACTCCTGAGTATAATCAATCAAAAAATGCACTGACCATATCAAAATGCCTTTATTGGTAAAATAAATTATTAAAAATACATAACTGTAATTAATTAATTAAAGTATTTATCAGGTTATTTGTCTATGAGTTGAAATGGGATAAAAATTCTCAAAATTCAAATTCTCGTTCCTGTTAAAAGTGATATATACGAATATTTCTTTCAATCGAACCGTAGCTGAGCCTGAATCTTGGTTCTCACTAACGTAAAAGGCAATACTTATCAGTGAAAATGAACATGCCTTATGAGTGAGGATCGTCTCCGTAAGAGCGTTGATCTGATGAGAATAAACTACACAACAAAGAGTCGTCTGATGTTCTGTAGTGGAAATGGCTGACTAGTCAGTGCCTCTCTCTTACTGATTCTACTAAGTTCTTGAGCTGAGTCGATGATGTGAATGCTTTGCTTCTCAAACGCCGCCTTTTTATGTCAGCCGACGGGCAGGTAACGAAGCAGGAGGGAGAGGAATTATTTTCACTCGAACAGCGCGTGGCCATTGAAATCACCAGGAGGGTCGCAGTGGAGTGAGTTGGGCGAGACAACTGCGAACAAAAAGACATTTCTGGAATTGTATTACAAATGGAATGGCTTAGTTTCGGAAGATGACGAAATCTATTCCAGGAGCTTCTATTCCGCGAAGTATATCCTTGTTACTCCCTGCAAGGCCACCGGCCAGGTGACTGTCATATGTTACGCTCAATATAATATTAGCGGCACACTTTTCAAGAAAAGGAAAGACTTCCTCGTACTGCGATATCAGCTTAGCTGACGAGAGCGAAGGGAGTTCGAGTTATTTATCTCTTGCGGTTGGATATTTTTATTCGAGAAAAGCACTGCCTTTCCTTCACGACTTTCACAAGAACACATTATGGAAAAAAATGTCCTCATTTCGTAATAATTTCAATTCCGTTTTATCGTTCAGATGGATTCGGCAATTCTAAAAACAAAAATTTAATCCATTATAAGAATCCACAAGTATAGCAAAATAACAATTAGAAGCCACGAGTGGTATCAATTATTGCCAATTATACTGTCAAATGGTCAGTACTGATCAAAGTATGTATTACTACATAGTCTAGGCATTCTTTAAGCATCACGGAATGAAATTAATTCGTGTTGAGTAAGTATGGTCTATTACTAACATGAAGTCAGGGATGGCCCTAACAAAGGGGAAACAGTACTGTGGTTAAGTAGGGGTAAATGCTTACCGCAAGTAAGGGATAGCATAACCAAATAACTAACAGTGCTGAGGTAAAGTACAGGCCGATACTAACGTGAATTCAGGGGTGGCTTTGCCAAACGCTAAACGGTACTGCGGTAAAGTACGTGCTTGGACTAACGTGAAGCTAAGGGTGGCATTTCAATATGACAAACAATACTGCGGTAATGTACTGGCCGGTATTAACGTAAAGTAAGGGATGGCATTACCAAATGCCAAACACTACTGTCGTAAACAATGGGCCGGTACTATCGTGAAGTCAGGGGTGGCATAGCCAAATGCCAAAGAGTACTGCGCTTAAGTATTGGCCGGTAATAAAGTTAAGTCAGGGTTGCGTTGCCAAATGCCAAACGGTACAGCGGTAAAATTCCAGACTTAAACTAACGTGGCATTACCAAATGACAAACGTTACTGCGGTAAAATTACGGGATTATACAAACATGAAGTCAGGGGTGGCATTGACTAATGCTAAACAGTACTGTCGTAATGCATGGGCCAGTACTAACGTGAAGCCAGGGATGGCATTGCCAAATGCCAAAAGGTACTGCGGTAAAGTTACGGGCTTGTACTGACGTGAAGTCAGGATTAGCATTGCCAAATGCGAAACAATACTGCGGTAATGTGCGGACCGGTACTGACGTGAAGTAAGGGGTGGCATTGCCAAATGCCATACAGTACTCTCGTAAAGTATGTGCCGGTACTAACGTGAAGTCAGGGGTGGCTTTGCTAAACGCCAAAGAGTACTGCGCTAAAGTACGGGCTTGTACTAACGTAAAGTCAGGGGTGGAATTGCCTACTTAAAAACAGTACTGTCTTAATGTACAGACCGGTACTAACGTAAAGTCAGGGGGGGCATTGCCAAATGGAATACAATACTGCGGTAATTTACTGTCCGATACCTACGTGAAGTCAGGGGTAGCATTACCAAATGCCAAAGAGTACTGCGCTAGAATACGGGCTTGTACTAATGTGAAGTCAGGGTTGGCATTGCCTAATGTAAATGAGTACTGTCGTAAAGTATGGGTTGGTGCTGACGTAAAGTAAGGGGTGGCATTGCCAAATGCCATACAGTATCTCGTAAAATATGTGCCGGTACTAACGTGAAGTGAGGGGTGGCTTTGCTAAACGCCAAAGAGTACTACGCTAAAGTACGGGCTTGTACTAACGTAAAGTCAGGGGTGGCATTTCCTACTGAAAAATAGTACTGTCTTATTGTACGGACAGGTATTAACTTAAAGTCTTGGGTTGCATTGCTAGATGACAAACAGTACTGCCTTTAAAGTACGGGCCAGCACAAACATGAAGTCAGGGGTGGCATTACCAAATGCCAAAGAGTACTGCGCTAGAATACTGGCTTGTACTAATGTGAAGTCAGGGTTGGCATTGCCTAATGTAAATGAATACTGTCGTAAAGTATGGGTTGGTGCTGACGTAAAGTATGGGGTGGCATTGCCAAATGCCATACAGTATCTCGTAAAGTATGTGCCGGTACTAACGTGAAGTGAGGGGTGGCTTTGCTAAACGCCAAAGAGTACTACGCTAAAGTACGGGCTTGTACTAACGTAAAGTCAGGGGTGGCATTTCCTACTGAAAAATAGTACTGTCTTAATGTACGGACAGGTACTAACTTAAAGTCTTGGGTTGCATTGCTAGATGACAAACAGTACTGCCTTTAAAGTACGGGCCAGTACAAACATGAAGTCAGGGGTGGCATTACCAAATGCCAAAGAGTACTGCGCTAGAGTACGGGCTTGTACTAATGTGAAGTCAGGAGTGGCATTGCCTAATGTCAATAAGTACTCTCGTAAAGTATGGGTTCGTACTAACTTGAAGTCTGGGGTGGTATTGCCTACTTCCAAACAGTACTGTCTAAATGTATGGGTTGGTACTAACGTGAAGTCAGGGGTGGCATTGCAAAATGCCAAACGGTACTGCTTTACATTTCTTGCTTGTAATAGCGTAAAGTCAGTGGTTTCATTGCCTACTGACAAACAGTAATGTCTTAATGTATAGATCGGTACTAACATAAAGTAAGGGGTGGCTTTGACAAAAGTCAAACAGCACTGTCGTAAAGTATAGGCTGGTACTAACGTGAAGTCCGGGGTGGAATTTAAAAATGCCAAACGGTATTACTGTAAAATACGGGCTTGTAGTAACGTGCCATTTGGTAATGCCAGGATGCTGGCATTACCAAATGGCACACAGTGCTGTGACAATGTACGAGCCGGTACATAATTATCGAACCTGCTTCTTCCAGTCCGGAAATTAGAAAGGTATTACAGAAATATACCTTATAACAATATACCTTATTTTCCATAGTAGGGAAAACATTAATCGCATAAGTTAAAACAATTAGGCTGCTGTAATTCTCCAGAAATAAGTTCCAGAATGGAATAAATATCACATTGAATATATTTGTATCCGACGACATATTCAAAGGCCAATTAATTTGAGAACAATATTATTAAATTTACAGATTGTTACATGACTTAATAATTATTCTATAGCAAGACTGAGGTGGAGACACATCACATATCAAAAATCAAATTTCTGAATGTGCATTCCTATTGCTGTTGTGAGATGCTGTTGCTTCATTACTATCCACTAATATGATATGATTCCGATATCAATTATAGTTCATAAAACGTATTTTGAAAGGTGTGTAAAAAATAATTTTGACAACAGTTTTTTCATAATACTTTTTTAGGTGACGATTTTATTTCATAAATGAATTAAATACCAATTATGTCGTCAAAATAGAAGCATGTGTGATCTATTAAATATGAGTAGAAAATGCCAATTTATCCTTAACGTGAATGCCAATGTATTTTTCCGAAAGAAAACAATAGGGTTGTATTCACAGTCACAAATAATCTCAGATTTAATTCAATTTTCGAATATATATCTCTGATGAATTAAATTATGCTATACATAGTGGTCCAAAATCCCTATTTTGCTAATCTCTGTTTCATCAATCTTTGATATTTTAGCATATATAGTCGTCAAATGTAATTGATTTTTCTGTAAGAATCCTTAGTAAAATAATAACTGATTATTTGGCTGAATAATCATTTATTCATTAACTACAGTTGGAAATGATATTAATTTATGTTTTGATGACGTATTCTTCATGCAGTCTTCGGAGCATGTCCTAGGCTTTTCGATTTCCTACTCGTAAACGCTGTTTGGCTATCACAATTTGTTGGCTGTTCGACTCTTATGACTCAAACAGACTACATGTAGAAGCCTACAAAATATAGAAAAATGGACGAAAAAATAATTCTATCGATGAATGGGCTCTCGGATCCCGCCATGTATATAACTTTATAACCTCTGCCAACCTGTCCTAAGTATTGCATAACGTCAGAAATTTCAAGGGCAATGACGAAAGGAGAATGCAGGCATGCGCTTGAAGGGTTATAACTTTTATATTAACTACAATAGCGCAGGAATATGTAACGTAAAAATAAATCCCCCATTAAAGTATGTATTTCGAAAAAAATGATGGAAAAGTCGGAGAAATATCGGAGAAACGACGCCATGAAAAACAATGATTTTTAAAAATTTAAATTAAAAATATTCTCAATAGAGGCGAGATAAATTTTGTTTAAAATTTAACTTTTGTTTTTAACTCAATTTTCTCCATCAAATGGTCCGTGGAAGGATTGTGCCTTCTTTATTATCACGTGAATAAATCGTCAAAGTAAAGCCTGCAGCAGTAGAAAGAAATTTGGTAAAAAAATAAGAATTCCTCGTATATAAACAATACTTGTTATCAATAAACGAATAAACAAAAAAAATGCAGAAAAACAACGGTTTTTATAGAAATATTATTGAAACTGAAAAAAACAACAAAAAATAGGGAAATAAAGAAATAACAATTTCCAATAATTTAACAACATATATCTCAAAAACCGGGTTGTGGATTTCGTTAAATATTCTTACGTAAAGCAAATGAACCTTTTTAAAAAATACAACATTGTATATTCAATGTGACTTCATTGGACACAGAGACATTGTACATATTTTAATACGTTGCAAGTGACGCTATACCCCCCGATGGGTATATTATTTTATTCAGAGAGGATATTGATACAAAAAATTCGTCCTGCTTCAGATGACGGAAGCAATTCCATTTCCAAATCTGAAAATTGAAAGATATACTTGAAAAAAATATACCTTATTTACAACACATGAGGATAAACAATGAAAAGTTTATAAACAGTTTTCTCGAAACTCGGAAGATAAATATCCTTCAAATTTTGCTAAATGAAAGTCCACACGTCTATATCTAAGAAAATTGCAGCGAAAATAATGTGTAAAACTTGTAAACGACGCTATAAACATTTGTTTTATTAAACATTAGCGCGATTTCACTCTCCTCCGCGTGGCGCTCACGGATCTACGGAGTAATGGAAAATATTTTTTAACTAAAAATCTGTGACATCAATTTTATTTAAACTCGCTAGAAAGAAGAAACTTAATTAATATAAACAATAGACACTATGTATTTCAATGTGCTCTCGTCGTGAGCGTTAACAATGCTTATCAAAAAACTACGATCCCACGGCCACGCAGTCCGTTCTTGTCCCATAAAAACACTATATTCAACATTTAATTTTATTCAACGTTTGCTAACCAAGAGGCAATTTTTTACGCAGATACCTAGTGGAAACCAATCTAAATAAGGAAATTAAAAAAATATTTTTCATAAAATTTACCGTTCTGTCACAAGAGGCCATCACAAATTTCAGTACACGCTAGGCGAATAAAACATTTTCCTCATTTCGAGCGCATTTAATGAAAATGTATACATTAGTACATACAAACACTATACATTTTAATGTGCCGTCTTCGTGATTATCAGCAATGCTCATCAAAAAACCACGATCCCGTGGACACAGAGAATATCTAATCCCCGTAAAAACACTATATTCGTCTTTTTTTTCCTCAAAGTTAATCAATTTTTAGACAATGTTTTTTATGCAGACACCTAGAACAAACCATTGCAAATGAGGAAATTAGTAAACATTTTCCACAAAATGTATCGTTTAGCCGCAATTGGCCATCCCAAATTTCATTACACGCTAGGCGTAAAATACATTTTCCTTATTCCAAGCGGATTTTATAAAGATTTATACCAGGTCTAACAGGATTGCAACAAAGTCGTACTGTCTGATATAATTGCAAAACTGCTTTTCCTCCGGAAAATTAAGAACAACAATCGCAAAAGTTACAGTTTTTGGCCTTCGATCGAGTATTAACAATTAAATATTTATTAATAGTTTTCTCCAGAACCGGGAGATAGATATTTCTTAAACTTCGCTGTATGAAAGACAATTCCTCTAACTCTAACGTGTATTTAACGTTGATATATACATTTGTGTATTTGAACTTCAGCGTGATCACACTATCCGCCACGTGGCGCTCAACGATTGACGGAATAATGGAATACTTTTTAACTAAAAAACCGAGACAATAATTTCATTCCAACTCTGTTGGATGACGTAACGCAATAATTAATTCTCCAAGGGACACATGATGCAATTCAATGTGCCCTCTTCGTGAGCGTCGTCAAAGCTCGTCAAAAAACCACGAAACCGCGGTCATGTAGTCCGTCCACGTACCGTAAAAACACTACATTCATCATTTTTTTCTTCGGTGTTTATCAAAGTTTAGACATATGGTTCATGTTCACACGTAGACATAAATATGCAAGCTAGGAAATTGGAATGTTTATTTCATCAAGTTAACCTTTTGGCCACAATAGGCATCCCAAATTTCATTACACGCCAAACAAATATGTTAAAACAATAAATAACAAATGCTTCCATTCCGAGCACACAACAGAAATGTGGTAAAGAGGGTCTTAATGTCTCTGTTAATGACAACAATGCCTTTCCTATGGGAAGATGAAAACAAAAGTTCGAGAAAGTATATACTTTGACTTACATATGAGGATAAACAAATTGTTATGAACAATTTTCTCTAAAATCAGGAGAAAGATATTCTTCAAACTGCGCAAAAAGAAAGACCAAACGTTATTCTCTAACGCGCAACATTCGAACCAATGTGCCAACCTTCTGAACGACGATATAAACATTTGCATTGTTGAATGTGAGCGCAATTTTACACTACGCCACGATGTGCTTCACGTTTTAGGGAGTAATGGAAAATAATTTTTATCTCAAAAGTGGTGAAATTAAAACTCGGTAGGAAGACGAATAAGAAATTGTTTTACGTGATGAAAATGTACATTTCAATGTGCCCTTAGCGTGAGCGTCGCCAAAGGTTGTCAAAGAACCATGATCTCGCGGCCACGCAGTCTGTCTACGCCCCGTAAAAACACTATATTCAACATTATTTTTCTTCTACGTTTATCCACTTTAAGACAAGTTCTTTAGTATAAACCTGGAGTAAATTATTTCCGGCAGAGTGGTTGAGAAGGCGTATGACAAGGGCCTTCCTCAAGGGAATAAATGAAAAGCGCTCGGCCAGCACTATTTGTTGTCTCTCGAACCGTTGCCGTTCCCGTTGAAAATAGTTCGGTCACTAATTCACCCCCCTTGCAGTTCTCATTAACATCTAAAAATACCCTGCATGCCACCTAAGGGAGTGTGGCAGGGGGTAAGTTGTCTACAACATGTATCTAGCAGATTGGGCTGGACGACCAATCGCCGTTCTGGTGTTTTCTTACTTATAGAACTCACCGTAGCAAACGCTAGTGATTAAAAGTTTTTTCGCGTTTCGATTTTTCCCCTTGGCCTATACATGGCTCTGGGGTCGAAATTTTCCCATTCCAATACCCTTCTTTCCCTATACTTTCTCCCTCCTATTCCCCGCAGCCTTCCGTTCCCCGGTCATGAGCTCGCGCTCGTATACCGGGTGGAGGGTGGTGCCCGGCGCGGAAGACCCGCTAATACACTGTCACCAACATGCATTACAATTTACCCTAAAGGAAGTGTAACCGCAACTAATTATGCATTTGTATAAATCTCTTATGATTTTTATGAGAAGAAGCCTCACAAGCATGCACTACACTACAGATATGCTCCCAATGTTCGAGGAACCGTTAGTATATACCATAATCCGACTTTCCACCTACACAGACGGACAGAGACTCAAGAGCTATGTAGATGACATGCACGATTTGGTATTAGTACTAGGTAGAAGATTATGTTGCAAGTATTAGGGAGTTCTAGTACTACTAAGACCTACACTACCTATCAACAAACCTAATCAAAAGTCATATTGGCAGTAGTTATGGTTCCTTATCGTTCGCGGGAAAAATGGTATTTTAAATTTGTCCGTTCTGCAGTCCAATTCCATAATTTTACTCTCATGATCTCATCTATAATATTATGTTGGATTTCGTAAATATTATCAGCGTTATAAGAGAATTAATCGATTTGGATCTTACATAATAGATTGACTCTAAATATTAAACAACGGTCGAAAAGCTTTTCCCATCCCAGTTGCTGCAAAAGATCAGTGATTCTAACGAGAATATCATAACGGCCTTTAACGTATCTTGCCGATCTTCGCTGCACGCGTTTAAACTCTGTGTTTGAGCATACCTCATTAGCATCCCAAGCACTTTCATCATATTACAAATGGGTTCTAACAAGGGAGAAGTAGCTGATTTCCCCAACTGTATCGTCACACTTGCTATGGACTCTTTAAACAAACCCCAATTATCGATCAGCTTGGCCGGTAATTTCCCAAATATGTTTATTCCCCGAGAGATTAATAGTCAGTTTGACTCCGAGGTATTCAACCGATTCTACAGTCTCTAATTTGTTATTTTATATGAATAAGATCTTATTAGAAGAAAGTTTTTGTTTACAAAAATTCATAATATCGTATTTTCCCATTTTTAATTCAGGCTGCCACCAATCTCACCACTCCTGTACTGCCTCGAGGTCATCAGTTAGCGCTTAATTGCTTATCATTAAGGCTACGCATTTCTCTATACACCACTGCGTCGTCTGAAAATAATCTAAGCTTACTGTCAACTGTTTCACCGATATCGTTTATAAGCAGAAAAGGAACAGAAGTGGGCCTATGGCAATTCCATGTAGGGCACCTGATGTGATTTTACTTTATTAAAGATTACGCCGTCTAATACTTTTTGATGGTGCTGTTCTTCTTGCATTCTTATTTTTTTCACCATTGCAATGTTCAATGAAGGATATAATTTGCGCGAAAAAAGTTTCTACGCAGCATACAGCACACAACAGTAAGGCATAATAAAAATATAACGTGTGAAAACTGCACGCGTGCACTTTTCTTAATTAATCCTAGATTTTTCCTCTTTACATGTAAAGTACCAAGGACGAATTGCTTGCCGCGATGCAATACTAACCTTGGGAGGGATCATCTGCGTACCTTACGTCTACCTCGTTGAAAATTGTACATTATCCAGCGTACATGCAATTGTTGCAATTTTCTTTTCCATTTTCTCGAGAAAGGTGTGTCAGTGATGCAAGTAAATTCTTAGGAATTTAGCCCAAAATGTAAGATATGTTCGATATTTCCATTTAAATAAATTCAGATACGAAACGGTTTTTGACGATAATTAGGGCATCATGGAATACAGGTTGAGAAAACAGGTTGAGATAAAAGAAGGACCTTATGGAATAAAAAAGCTAGTTTTGTCATTTTTTTCTGTTAATACGCATTTAGAATCAGACTAGATGTGAATCGAAGCTACGATAGATGATTTAAATGAAGAGTCGAGAGGTTTTTTTCTTAGAATATATCCTAATATGTAACAATGTCAATAATTTGTTAACATGTCTCCAAAAAATACTGAAATTTTTGTTCTTTTCAAAGAAAATTGATATTTTTTTGTTTAAACCCATTCGAGTCCGAATTCCACAAAAAAGGTAATTTATTTGTTCCCGCGCTCTCCTAATCTCTAATAGTCATTATCCATTCCTATAAATGTATTCATGTGCATTCCCCGCGTAAAGTGTATTCCCTTCACCTTGCTTTAACCATCCGTGGCTCTCATTAACCTGTACTATAGCCCATACCATCCCCCCGAACCGCTCAAACATGAACAACAAATTTTATTTAAATTGTCTTCAATCAGGTTATCCATAACAAAATAGAAAAGTAATGTCTTTGTAGAGTCAACCGAAATTAAATTGGCACCGTCGTTATCTCTGTACCGAGGAAGTCGACTGTGGTGTAAATTATCACAATAGCACTCTGTGTTGACAGATAAGTGAGAAAGCATTATTTTGTGGTCCATTGTGTCCATGCATTTTATTCCTTTGAATTACTTATCTTTGCCATGGTGGTTTAATCTACGAAGTACGTTCTAGAATGAATATATTAAAGACGACAGACGTTCTTTTGGTTAAGAAGGTGATCGTTATAATATTGGCATTGACAGTACGTAATTCAAATTACAAATAAAATGAAGAAATACCACTTTCATAACAACAAATCCGACAGACCAATTTACAAAAAGTAACTCTTTCCTCAATGCCCACAGTCTTGTAAATCCGGTACCAAATATCATGAATGACAAAAACAAATATATCATTGGAAAATTGTTGCTTCAGAACACAAGTGAAGGTATAGAAAGATAATTGTTGAAACATAGTAAAATCACTGACCATCAGTTGCCGAGAAAAGTGTAGACGTTATGACAGGCCTTCACTCTCGGCGTGAACAATCAACTCGGCGAAAAGAAAATACTGTCGCACAAAATGAGGAAGTGTTATCTCTCTCAGGAAACCGAAAAGACTCGAAACCACAGACCGCATACACATTAGTCGGGGTTTTAATTTCAACTCCATATACTTGTGGTGTACAAGTACAATATGCCACAAGCAGAATATCACACTATAAGCATAAAAAAACTCTCGACGAGCAGATAGTTATGAGTAAATACATGGAAATTAAAATGTTCCCAATAACATTCAAAATTTGGTTTCTTATTTATATTATTGTTAAATGAAAAGTAAAGAAATGCCTAGAAAATTGTCACGTGTGTAGTATGAGTATAAAAAAATATGTTACCAATGAATCAAGGCTTGAAAAAAATGCACTCTTATCATATGTAAGAAAAACAATATCTTATTATTTTTTACTGCAATAAATTTTCGTTAAGAACTTTCCGCATTTTTTTATGTAGGCTCCCCGTTACGTTCATCGCCGGCAAGTCTGATCTGGGTTTTAAACCACCGTGTGTTTGTAACCAACACACGGCCTCCTTCAAGCAAACCTACGAAGTTCTGATTTTTTAAACTAATTTTTCCCATGACAAGTAGTGTAAATAGAGCAACATATTTAAAAAAGACAAATTCGGTAATAATGTGTTCAGGGAAAATATGGGTAAATACGAATGAACGCAATTCCATTATTTCTGTATGACTGTCTTACTATCTATTATTGGAATGTTTTTTTGAAACATAGGTTCACTGTAAAAAGCATTAAAAATAATAACACTCTATCACAAAATGAATTGTTAGAAGGCTGAAAGACTTTTCAACTGGCTAGGATGATTGCTATTTTCAAAATGATGCGACAAGGAGTACTAGAAAAATTATAAATTGCTTTAATTTGGGTAACTTAATAAAAAACAGAAAGTGAGACGGTTTCCAATAATTTAGATTCAATCTAAGAACAATATTTGCGATATAGAGAATAGTTCCATTTCAAACATATTATCTAACATATTTTGGAATACGGGTGTTCAAGGTGAATTGTATTTCACAAAATGTCGTGAAATTGGATATTTCATCAAGGCTTAACCGCAGCGGCTGAGCAAGAATATATCTGTGGCATATATCATTCGAGCAAGATGTCAATATGAATTGTTAAAGCAAATACCTTGATAGTGAGGAATGGCCTCGTCCTCAACGGCGTTGCTCTGTTTCGTCTGGAGCGAAGAACGGTTGTCTGCTGGAATGGGTCGATGAAAGCACTTTCAAATCCTTATACGTTGAAAACTGAAAGAAAGGAATAAACATATTTCATTTCGATTCATAATGTACTTAAAATCTATTGAAACACGTATGTATTTGGAGATAAGTCGAAAGCGGTATGTATGACGTGCATATGAAATTAGAACACATTGTAGTGGTTTTTAAAAATAAGAAGCACGACTTTTAGAACTCGGATATTCTAAACTTTGGATTCGCTTGACAGAAATATCTAGATGCAAGCCAAAATGTATTAATGCAAGAAAATGTTTGCCATAACCAGCAACATAGCCTCGTGAGGCTATACGAAGTAGCTTGTTTGAAGAGAGAAAATTTGTTCTTTAAATATTTCTCCGATTCTTTGTCTATGGTTTGAAATAGAATAAATATTCTCAAAATTCGAATCCTCCTTAGACTTAAAGACGATGTACCAGTATTTCTTGCAGTGGAACCATGGCTGACCATGGATATAGCATTTTACTAAAGAAAAATAATATAAACCTCGATAAAAATGATCATACCTTGCAATTGAGGATGGTCTCCTTAAGAGCGTTGATCTGTTGAGAACGAAGTACGGTTCAAAGAGTCAATTGATGTTCTGTAGCGGAAATTGCTGACTGGTCACTGCCTCTCACACTTTCTGATCCTTCTATGTGCTTGTGCAGAGTCAATGGTGTGAATGACTCGCTTCTCAAACACCGCCTTTTTATGTCAGCCGACGGGTAGGTAACGAAGCAGGAGGATGAGGAATTATTTTTTGCTCGAAGAGCTCGCGGCCAATGAAATCACCAGGAGGGTGGAAGTGGAGTGAGTTGGTTGCGTCAATTAAGTTGAAGAAGAATACCTGGAATTGTATTATAAATGGAATGGCTTGGTTTCGGAAGATTACGAAATCAACTCCAGAAGCTTCTATTCCGCGAAGCATACCCATCCCCCTCCCGGCCGGCCAGGCGATTGTCATATGTTACGAGTGATATATTATTAGCAGCACACTTCTCAAGGGAAGGGTTGACTTCCTCGTACTGCCATATCAGCTTAGCCGACAAGAGCGAAGGGAGCTCGAGTTATCTCTTCCGGTCGGACATTTTTTTTAGAGGAAAACTCTGTCTCGTATTTTCGAATTGAACAAGAAGACCTTATAGAAATAAATGTCCTCACTTCCTCTTTATTTTATTTCCGTTTTATCGTTCATATGGATTATTCCAAGACCCGACTTAAATTCTTAGATACCTCTGAATGCGCACACATGTATACCTAAGGCGTTTTTTACAATTGTTCTTCTCAAAGATGTGATAAAACCTTATACTATTTGTTATTGTATTTTCCTCCTCTAAATATTCTTGTGGCAAAGTGACGGCCAATGGTTTAATAAAAGGCAGACATTTCTGGGTCGATCATTTTCAATTGAAAAATTCTATGCAACACAGGAATCCTCAAGTATTGAAAAATAAGAACTAGAAAACATGATTGGTATTAGTTATTGCCAATTTTACTGTTACATTAACAGGACATATTTATAACGACATAGTTTAGGCATTCCTTGAGCATCACGGAATGAAATAAATTTGGGTTGAGAAAGTATGGTCTATTACTAACGTGAAGTCAGGGGTGACCCTTCCAAAAGGCAAACAGTACTGTGGTTAAGTAGGGGTCGGTGCTTACGTCAAGTAAGGGGTGGCATAACCAAATAGCAAAGAGCACTGTGGTAAAGTACGGGTCAGTACTAACTTGAAGTCAAGGGTGGCTTTCGCAAATGCCAAACAGTACTATGGTAATGTACGGGGCGGTACTAACGTGAAGTTAAGAGTGGCATTACCTAATGGCATGCAGTACTGTGGTAATGTATGGGCCGGTACATAATTCTTGAACCCGCTTCTTCCAGTCCGGAAAATAGAAAGGTATTGCAGAAATATAGCTTTTAACATTATACATAACTTTCCATTTTTTGGAAAACATTAACCATATAAGGTAAAACAACTAGGCTGTTGAAACTACTCCAGAAATAAGTTCTAGAATGGAATAAATATCACATAGAATATATTTGTTTCGGACATCATATTTAAATACCAAATAGTTTGTTAACTATATTATTACATTATCAGATTACTGCACGACATAATAGTTATTCTTTAGCAAGACGGAAATGGAGACACATCACGTAGAAATATCAGTTTCTATAATTTGCATTCCTATTGCTACTATGAGATGCTATTGATACATAATTATCCACGACGATCATATGATTCCAGTACAATTAATAATTCTTAAATAATATTTTTTGAGGTGTGTAAAAAATATTGTGAGCAACTTTGTCTATGTAATACGTTGTGACGCGATGATATTATTTAATTAATGAGTTAAATGCCAATTTTGACGTGAAAAGAGCAGCAGGAATAATGTATTAGGTATCAGTATAAAATTCCACTATATCCTTAATGTGAATGCGAATGTATGTTTTCCAAAAGAAAACCTGGCATTCATTGTCACAAGTAATCTCAGATTAAATTCAATTTTCGTTTATGTATCTCGGATTAATTAAAGTTTGCAAGTAATAGTCGTTCAAAAATCTCTAATTTATAATCTCTGTTTTATCAATCATTAAATATATATATATATATAGTATATTTCTGTTAGAATTCTTAGTAAAATAATGACTGATTATTTTTCTGAATAATCATCAATACATGAACTACGGTCGGAAGCGTCTTTAATTAAAGTTTTGATGACGTATTCTTCATGCAGTCTTCGGAGCACGTCATAGACTGTTGGATTTGCTGTTTATCTACACTGTTTAGCAGTCACAATTTGTAGGCTGTAGCAGTCTTATGACTCAAATATGCCTTACGGATGGATACAAAATATAGAAGAAATGGACGATAAAATAATGCTATCGATGAAAGGGCTCTCGCATCCCACTATCTTAATAACTTTTAACACCAGTGCCAACCTGTCCTAGGTTTTGCATAACGTCAGAAATTTCAAGGGCAATGACGAAAGGAGAATGCAGTCATGCGCTAGAACAGTTATTACCTCTATATTAACAACAAAAGCGCAGAGATATATAAAAATATATAAATCTCCCATTAACGTATATATTGCTTAAAAAATGATGAAAAAGGACCAGAAATAACTGAGAAACGACGTCATGAAAAACAATGATTTTTAAACATTTACGTTATAAATGTTTTCAATAATGGCGAGATAAATTATTTTTTTTAATTTTACTGTTATTTTTTAACTCATTTGTCTCTATCACAAGGTACGTGGAATGATTGTGCATTCTTTATTATCACGTGAAAAAATCGTCAAAGTAAGGCCTGCAGCAGCAGCGCGCAATTTGGTCAACAAATAGATTTTTCGTATATAAGCAATTATGGTTATTTACTTTATTTCCTACACATGAGGATAAACATTTTAATATAAATGATCAATTTTCTCGAAAACCGGAAGGTTATTGTTCTTCAAACTTCGCTAAATGAAAATCCAAGCGTCTATCTTTAAAATGAACACAGCCGTAACAATGTTTAATACTTGTAAATGACGCTATTAACATTTGTTTTATTAATCGTTAACGTTATTTTACTCTCCGCTGCGTGGCGCTTAAGGATCTATGGAGTAATGGAAAATATTTTTTATCTAAAAAACCTCGAGAATTATTTAAACTCGTTAGAAAGACGAAACAAAAATAATATTAACAATAGACACTATATTTGTCAATTTGCCCACTTCGTGAGCGTCGCCAAGGCTCATCAGAAAACCACGACCCTGCGGTCACGCAGTCTGTCCATGACCCGTTAAAACAATATATTCAATATTTATTTTTATTCAACGTTTTTAAACAAGAAGGCAATGTTTTTATGGAATCACCAAGAGAAAATCAATCTTAATAAGGAAATAAAAAAAATTATTTTAATAAAGTTTACCGTTTGGCCTTAAGAGGCCTCCCAAATTTAATCATACGCTAGGTGAACATAACATTTTCCACATTCCGAGCGCATTTTATAAAAAGGTTTACATTATTACTTACATACTCTATAATCTACCTCTTTGTGATCGTCATCAAAGATCGTCAATAAACCACGATCCCGTGGACACAAGAAGTGATTTAACTCCCCGTAAACATACTTTATTCAACTTTTTTTTCTTTAGGGTTTATCAACTTTAAGACAATGTTTTTACGCAGACTTCTAGAACAAACCATTGCCAATAAGAAAATTTGTTAATATTTACTAAATATTTACCGTGTGGCCACAATAGGTCATCCCTAATTTCCTTAAACGCTATGTTTAAATAACATTTTTCATAGTCCGAAAGGATTTTATAAAAAATTATTAATTAACAAAGATTGTTTCTTTAATGTTGTGCAGACTAAGGTGATGGAAGTAATGACTTTCCAATAGAAAATTTATAGAAAAATTTCGAAATAAAATCACTTTAGTGCCTAAAAATGAGAATAAACAATTTATTGTTGTTGATAAATTTTCTCGAAAACCGGGTGATAGATATTCTATAAACTTCGCTAAATGAAAGACAACTCATCTAGCTCTAACGTGTGTACAACCGAACCAATGTGCCTACCTTGTCCACGACGAGATATACATTTGTTTATTTGAACTTAAGCGTGATCACACTATCCGTCACATGGCGCTCAAAGGATGACTGAATGATGAAAAATATTTTTTAACTCAAAAACCAGAAATTAATTTCATTCTAACTCTGTATGATTATGAAAGGCAATAGTTAATTTTCCAAGGGACACACCATACATTTCACGCTGCCTTGTGGTGCTTGACGATTTAGGGAGTAATGGAAATTAATTTTTAACTCAAAAATGGTGAAAACAATTTCGTTCAAACTGGGTAATTAGACAAATCAGAAATTTTATTATGAGTTTGAAATGTTCATTTCAATGTGCTCTTTACGTGAACGTCTCTAAAGATTGTCATAGAATCACGATAAACCACGAACCCGCGGCCATGAAGTCCATCCACGTCCCGTAAAATCATTATGTTTACCATAATTTTTCTTCAACGATTATTAACTTTAAGACAAGGTTTTTCGTATATACCCAGAGTAACATTTTCGGCAATGTGATTGAGGAGGTGTATGACAAGGGCCTTCCTCAGGGGAATAAATGCAAGGTGCTCGACTAGCACTATTTGTTGTCTCTCGAACCACACCATGCTGTTCCCGTTGAAAATAGTTCGGCCACTAATTCAATACCCTTCGACGTTCACATCTACATCTACAAAAAAACCCTGCAAGCAACCTCAAGGGTGTGTGGCAGGGGGTGAGTTGTCACCAACATGCATTACAATTTACCCTAAAGTTAGTGTAACCACGAATAATTATGCTTTTGCATACATCGCTAATGTTTGTGTTGAGGAAAAGCCTTACAAGCATGCACTACACTACAGATATGCTCCCAATGTTCCAAGTTTTTCACCCAATGTTTGTTAGTATATACCAAAACTCTAATTTTCAACTACACATACGGACAGAGACTCAAGAGTTATGCAGAAGACATGCACGGCGTGCTTTACGTACTAGGTAGCCGATAAGATTGCAAGTATTACGGAGTACTACTACTACTACTAAAAGCTACACTACGTATCGAAAAAAACATAATTGAAATTCACATTGGCTGCAGTTATGGTCCTTTATCTTTCGTGGGAAAAATGATATTTTAAATCTGTCCGTTCTCCAGTCGAGTTCCCTAATTTTATTGTCATGATCTGATCTACCGTAGTATGTTGGATTTTGTAAAATATTATCAATGTTGCCATAGAATTAATCGGTTTGGATCTTACATAATAGATTGACTTTTAATATTAGTTGACGGTCAAAAAGCGTTTCCCATCCAAGTTGCTGCAAAAGGTCAGTAACACTAACGACATTATCATAACGGCCTTTAATGCATATGGCCGATCTTCGCTGCACGCGTTTAAACTAACTTTTCGGACCTACCTTAAAATGATCCCAAATACTTTCAGAATATTCCAAGTGGGGTCTAGCAAAGGGAAGTAGCTGATTTCCCTAACTGTATCGTCGCACTTGCCAAGTACTCTTTTAACAAATCCGAAATAACGATTAGCTTGGCTGGTAATTTACCGAATATGTTTACTCAACGAGAGATCATTAGTCAGTTTGAATTCGAGGCATTGAACCGCTTTTCCAGTATCTAATTTGTTATTATATATGAAATAGATGTAATTGGAAGAAAGGTTTCTTTTAAAAAAATCCATAACAACGTATTTCCTCATGATTTAATCTAGCTGCTACCCATCGCACCACTCCTGTATTGCCTCGAGGTCCTTAGTAAGCGCTTAATTGATTATCATTACGGCTACACATTTCTCTGTACACCACAGCCTTGTCTGCATATAGTTTAAGCTTACTGTCAACTGTTTCACCGATATTTTAAATGTACTAATGAAACAGAATTGGGTCTATTACACTTCCATGTCACATCGGGTGTCCCACCCGAAGGTTTTTATTTGCGCGTAAAACGTATCCACGCAGCATATAGCTCTCAGCAGTGAGGCATAATTAAAATATAACTAATATCTAAGAAAGGGTTGGAGGGTCGAGTCCAGTGGCCGGGGTAATAGCCGGGCGCCCCGTTATGTAGGGTCCCAAATCGGAGGGACGAGAGTACCTGGGCCACTCCACCCAAAAAAGTGCTTCGCAGAGCGAGGTTTAAAATTTTCGCAAGCTACCCGTAGCACGGAAAACATTTTTCTTTCGTAGTCGCCGGCAGGAAAGGGTTAATAGTCTTTTAGAGTTTGAAAGGTGTTTCGACGTGGACGTATAAGGCTCTGTAATCATTGTCAAATCAGGGTGTCATTGCCACTATGACGTTGTAAGCTAGAGCATATAGTCTTCCATTCTTAAAATTGTTATTTGTGTTTATAAAACGTACAGGTACCGATACCTACCTAAATACCTAATTACCGATGTCTACAGCGGGATTCACATGCAGCCGTAATTTTTTTGGAACGTGGAAAATATTGAGAAATTATCAACGCAATAATAATCCTTATTCTATTAAAGAATGAGTGCTATCACATCGTTGGCAGATTCCTTCTCAAATTCAGAGAACGACATTAGGCAAAGATTTTCATTGAGGTGCTATAATTGAAACTGTTGCTTAAATTGGTTTTGTTTCTGTTGGCAGCATGTCAGGTTATGGAAACCAGCGAATAAATAGCTGAATAGAATCGGAGCTTTAAGAAGATGATCAAAACACTTTGAACCATAATATCGTGAAAATTAGAACACGACAAAAAAATTGCGCTCTTACTTCATTTGGGGTAGATGTATTTTTGGTCTCCTGCAAATTTTCAAAAACAAACCATATGAACCCTTTTCGATATTCGTGATTACAACTAACTAGTGTGAAATGAGAAAATGGTAAAAATGTTCCGGCATTCTAATCCAAACGGCATAATGGTTTTTATCGTATTACGAGTTTTGAAAGTTATTATTATTTGATTACTTTTAAAGGAATCTGTTACTAGCGATGATTCACCCAAATGGTTTTTGCTCTGCAGGAAGAAATTGGTATGGAACATAGGGTTAATATATTGGAATAGTTACATACTTTAGCACATCCGCTCGGCATGAAAGAAAAAATATAAAATGCCGTATTTATAGAAGAATTTTGAAAATAATGATATACTGCACGAGTTCAAACGAATTTGCCAGTCTTTTTATCTTCTTCAGTACAAGATATAGAGATTTATATCAATACAAAACACATTATAACAAGAGAATTCTATGTCATAGATGCTTAATAGAGAATTTGATACAATTGAAAAAAGTTGATTTGACATAAGGATTTTGTATATTTTGAATCTGACAAAGAATATCTAACCTTCTTAATTAGTACATACAACATTTTATTACATCTATTTTAATGTGTAATATTGCAATGCTATGCCAAAACAAAGGATAATTGTTAATTTTACTTTCAATGACGTCGGTACATGATATTACTCTCTCGAATCGACTATTGATGCATAAGAGATTAAAGCTAATGCATTATAAATCGTAGACACACTAAAGTTAGTTTTTAGTGTAAAGCATGTTGGTGCTTACTCACCTCCTGCCCCACTCCATTGAGGGCGCTTGCAGTTACTCTGTAGTTGTAGAAGTACACTACAAAGACACCGTTCATAACTCTACTCTTGAAGCACAGTTCCTTACGTATCATATGATTTCTTGTCAATGTAAACACATTACCGAAAAACAATGGTTTTTATTAGGTAGGGTTAAGGATTTTCATGTCACATTATGGAATATAAAAATGTACTTAAAAAGTGATGACACTTGTAAAGATTTTAACAAATCCCGACGGTCCAGGAGCATTAATTTTGGGGTCAGTGTTAGACTTTTTCGTCATCATCTGTCACAATGAAACGAAATGCAGAATGATTAAGACGTTTCCATTAGGATTATTCAACGGATTTTGGGATAATATGGTTTAGTATTTGGAAATTCAGTCATTATTCGCAAATATACCCTATTTCAATTGAGTTTTAAGGCTGGAATCTGTTTGTGGCGCAAATGTCTTCATGGTATTTACATCAGGCACTTATTATGCCTTATTAAAATGTTACATTACTTTTCGGCGTTAGTTAATATGTGATGCTAATATGTAGAAATGCCATTAATTACAGAGAAATAACTACATTTTGTTAGTTGAATTGGTTGGAAACGAATGATGTAACTAGTCATAATCACGATTTACTTTAAAGCATAATGCTATATTGATAATGACACTCTTTTTCTTAAGTTCTTGAGTGCCTTGACTGAGAAGGAAGCGTCACATTACTCCAAATGAATGTAAACAGTATTTCAACATATGCACATTGATGCATTATTAGAATACTATTTGACAGAAGTAGCAGGTTATGCAATTGAGACATTTCAAGTAACGCAGTTCATTCAATACCTTTCGTATATTAAGTAAAAAAGATATATGATTATTTTTATAATAAATATTGTTAATAAAATAATAATTATCTGAATTTTCGTTGTACTTTGGGCTTTGGTCACCTATGGGCTTACCTTGAAGTCAAAGTGCAGGACTTTTGATGTTAAATTAATTACATGAATAAATCCCTATTGCCTGGACAATAGCAGGAGTTATTACCACCACGATATCGTCAATTGACACTTTCTGGGTTGGTCTTTTAATCGGCGTTACCAGGGAACGTTGTTTACGTCATCTGTATATCTCCTTTTGGAATATCGTCCGGCCGGTCCTCTTTTGTTTATCTTTAGTCTAAGGCAGACTCTAATGAGCACCACGCGGCCGTGAAGTTTTATGTTTTCTGATCCTCGGGAGAGAAAGATACTCTCGCAATGATGATGATGAGGAAAACTTATTACTACAAGTACGAGCGACGTCATATGGGAACAACTTATAAAAAAGTACATACGAGTGGTCTTCTTTCTTAAATGAAAATGAAGGTGAAATATGACTTGGCTTTTTTAAACTCGCCATCCCATTGTCACAACCGTCTTTACGTCGGTTTAGAGATGGTAATGTGAATGCAGGTTAGTTATAGCCGCCATTTTAACTTTATCGTTTAACCCTATGTAGTATATACAAGGAAAACGAATGGCGAAATGGCCAGGTTCGAGGAAGGCGGGGAATGGAATTGTTTGCGAGAGTCCTTGGTTTTCATGCACGTCATTGGCACAGGGACGCACCGTGATGATGGGAGCAGTTTATCGACCGCCAGGACTAGGTCCGTCATGTTCTGCGAAACCAGGGGCACCTCGTGGAGGATGTGGCTCTTCACCACGCATGACGGTCTTGGTGTGCGATGGTCACCACCACACACCCTGGGATCACACATCCCTCACCCCCACGATTTGTATTAAATCACAGGTCTATGGGATTACAATAAAAAATATTGCATAACATTCTCGAGCCTACGCTATTAAGGCAAGTACGCATGCAATATCAGAAGTTGGTACTTATTAGTCTCACCATTACCCATAGTAAAATTCACCATTAAAACATATCATTTGATACGACCATTACCCGAACATAAGCCTCGTCAAATTCTCAGGTGCCATAGTGAACTGCAATTAAAACAAAGTACCAACAATTTGTTTACCTCTGCACTGAGTTTAATCAATTCGTTCTACTCTGAAAAAATAATCTACACCAAAAGGGCTTTTAGTATTTACAAGTAAGAATAAAAACTTAAATAGTTTTGATCGATTATGAAACAAAAAATATAAAAATACTACCTTTGGTTCGCGAGTGCAAACATGAAACTAATTTAAGGGCGAGTCCCTTGAAAATTAAAGAAGATATCTTCTAGTAAAAATAAATGAGAAATCATTGTTAATTTAATCCCATTGCGCGTTTTGATGTTTTCTAACTTACGCCTTTACTCGATTTTTAGTGCCTAAAAATTGGTGATCTTGGCGGAATCTGGAGCGTTTCCATGGGGTTTTTACTACGTTTCTTCTATTGATGAGTTGAAAGATGGTTGGAAGGAGAGGTGGACTGTCTGTGGCGATTTGTTTGGGTGGTGGAGTCAGTTAGGTTATTCTCTGTTAAATAATTTCCAGTTAGAGAGACGTTCCTTATTCACACTGCTTATTAACCTCAGGAGTAATGTTAGGAGGTATGTACGGTTAGCCAGAGCCGGATCCGAAGAGACCTCATCGTGAGATAACAAAAAGACTTGGATTCCGTCCTTCAGTCAAAAATTGCAAAATTTAAACTCAGTGCAAGAGATGCGAAACATATGTATGAAAGGATCATTCATATGTCACGTGAAATGCATGTTCAGTTGTCGAAAATAAAGGAGAATCATAATTTTTTACACGTATTTCTCTTCACAACAAACGTGGGATTGTGCACAGAAATGTGCCGATATACTTATTAAGAATGGGAAGTAACGTATATAACTTCATTTTATTTGGCTTTATTTTACATACATGACTATTTTGACCAAAAAACGCTGTAATTTACTTCGCGCCCGCATTGCGAGGAATCGACCATAACACGGCCCATCGTGGGACAAGGGAAAACAAGACTAACAAGGTTATTAATAATTCTTGAGTTGATGTCATTCCGCTGGCACGCATTGATTTCACAATTAGAACCTGTTTTTAGATCGCCTTGAAGGATATGAAGGACTCAGGGCCATAATTCGCAGCGGCAAATAATATGCTAAGTTCGCAGGTGAACTATCGCTTAGACAGAAATTGCATTTTCATCTATTTTACATTTTTTTTTTATAATACGTTACATATAAGACCCATCAAAACAGAACAGAATTTCGTAAACAAATCGAATTACTTTTAATAGATGCATCACAAGAATTTACACATCCCTTAAGAACTTAGGTAATCTGCAACAGAACTAAAACAGTTCTCCAAAATATTTTGTTTTAGATTGAATTTAAATTTTCTTGGCATAAATGAACACAGAAAGGTCGGGAGTTGGTTGCCTACCGAGAAGGTCAGCGAGCGGTCCATTGACCGATGGGCGCTTACAAAATGGTTAGTCTTGATCTATATGCATTTTAATGTCACTAATTAATATTGTTTAATATTATAAGTGTTTTTCACTCATCATTTTGACCCTTGATGGTTTTCCAAAGTGACTATGATCTTACTTGTGATGAGTTTTCCGTTTTTCAAGGTAGTAACAGACGTCAGTAATAACAACTCAGAATCAATCTTTAAAAAACTTTATCACGCTATAGGTACATAAAACTGGCTTACTGGACACAATGAAATTTAAAAATGTAAAACTGATTTTTAAGAAAAAAATCATTTTATGAAAAAAGAATATTCTTCTGACAAAACACTTTACGATGAAAAATCGGATGTTTTGGAGAACAAGTCAAATTTGTGGGTGAGTGCAAATATCACCCTTTACGGGAAGTAGTACGCTATAAACCTTATACTAATTATCATATGTTGTTTTTCGATACAATTATAAATATACGATAAAAAATAAAATGAAATATCTTGCTTTGCTTTTTTCAGAGAGACAAAAAAAGAATCACGTACAGAAAACATTAGTTTTCATCTCCATGCGATAACCTGCTTATTGCGATTTGCTCAAATATTAATTTTACAAATACCAGACCTAAAATAAAATGTTTTCCATTGTTAAGATAACAGAACTACCTTCTTTTCTTTATTTTAAACAAACAAGCAGGCTTTAGGAAAAGGCTCTTGAGGAGAATGACATGTTGCAGTAGCTCACTGAAGGAAATAAAAATCCTGGAGAGACTCTTCCGAAATGATTATTTCTAAGCATTCTCTGAGATTGACGAAGCAAAGGAAGTAAGTGTTCAGGGTCTTGAAGGAAATATTTCCACTGTCCACAAAGCAGTACTAACAAAGATTATATACACAGGAAAGATGGCCGACTGCCTTTTTATTAAAAAGCTCTACATATCGATTTTTGTCACAGCTGAACTTACGACTGTATTCTCTAGGACATTGCAAGAGCGATAGATGTGAGAGATATCGGGTAGGGGTACTTCGATGGTTGTTCCTTATAACCGCTTTTGAATATAAAGATGACATTTGCAATTTTCCATTCGTTTTATTCATTCTAAATGCATCATGGGCATCACCACACGTCACCAAACTCAAATCGTCCAATGTTTACACGCTTGTAGTGCAAAAATTAATACATTCACATTAAATCCTCAGAGGCCAAAATAATTATGTGACGTAAATACCGAATCAGAATCACACTCATAGTCTATGTTTTTTAATGAATTCTCTAAAAGCTACTACCGAAATCTTATCTTACCTTTTAAAAATCTAAAGGTATCAAAAAAATCTAGTTGTGGTCTACTTATAAAAAGTTACTTCGCAAAATGTTTAATAACAGAAATATTGCCATTCCCTTCTTCATTGAACTTGGGGGAAATTATATTATTATATACCAGTGAATAAGAAAACTTATTTAACCACCAATAAAATTTTTCACAAGTAGCGATTATGTCAAATAAAAGTTTCCGAACTTTAATCATTTCTGTCACGAACCAAGACGTTTGATTGAACATTGCATAATAAGTCTATATTAGGCGAAATGACTTTGTAGAATTGGCACATAATGGAATGACGAGACAATTGGTAATTTCCACACTTTTCATTTTTCACTGAACGGTTTTGATGTTTTAGTACATCAACATCAGAGTTTCAACATCCTAACCGAGATGTTTTAACTAAGGCGTTGTTATAACTTAGATGATAATGTACAAAAACATCGGAACCAAGGCAGAGAAAAATTATAAGTATGGTAATTACCAAGTGTCTTGTCATTCCAGTGTATGGTTGTTTTGGTACCATATTGTTTGTGTTTCGATTAAAATAATAACTTCTTTTACAATAAATATGTTCCATTTATTTACAAATCCCGCAGACTTTACGTCTACGCGCAGAAAAAGAATTGTACTTTTCCGACTTATTTGAAATCTGCACGATATGCCGCGTTTCTCTCATGACGCCACTAGCGGAGAAAGGTTGAACTCGGTGTATACCGTGAATTTGTTCGCCATTTACTCGTTGAGTGAGTACCCCGCGATGTCTACGCAAGATTTAAAAGGTAAATTTGCATATATGAATTGGATTACGAACGAATGTATTACAATTTGGAGTGTTATTCATTGGTAATATGAAAGCAATTCCGTTTCTTCTTCAAAATTGGCATCGAATCTTGACATCGCCTCGGCAATTAGAGTGGAAATCTCTAACTAATCGAAAAGAGAAACACAGGCGAAATATTTGCGCAAGTTCAAAACCAAACAATTTTTACCTGGCCAATTACAATATGTTGCCGGACAGAAATTGTTTATTTAATTAGAAGGACTAATTTGAGTGCATATCACCGAAAAAGTTTCGGATAGTCACTTCTTACACGCGTGTCATAGTTTAGCCATTACTGTCAGAAATGTCACATTTTGAACAATGAAATTAAATTTTTAGGAAAATTTAGGAAATCCTACATAGATCAGATCATGGGAATAAAATAATGGAACTAGACTGCAGAACGGACAGATTTAAAATGTCATTTTTCCCACGGACTATAAGGGACCATGAGACTTTTATCTAGGTTTGTCGATAGGTAGTGTAACTCTTAGTAGTAGGAGTACTCCCTAAAACTTGAATACTTATCTGTTACCTGGTACTAGCAGCACGCCGTGCATGGATTCCACATAAGTATTGAGTCTCTCTTCATTTGTGTAGTTGAAAATACATACATACTCTCTGTTGTGATAATATCCGTAGTGCAGTTGCGCATGCTTGTGAGGCTTCGCCTCGTGAAAAGCATTAATGATTTATGCTAATGCATAATTAGTCGTAGTTACACTAACTTTAGGGTATAGTGTAATGCATGTCGTGGAATACTGACCCCCTGCACCACACTCCTGAGGTGGCTTGCAGGGTATTTTGTAGATGTAGATGTCCTAGGATCTTTCAATGTATCGAGTCCATAGCAGAGGAACATTGAATAGTTAAAAGAGGGCGATTCAAAAAGGGGAGAATGCGAAGATTTTGGTATAATTTTAAGCACTTCTTCAACTTTCGAGCATTTTTCATGTCCTCTTTACATCCTCCTCTAACTAGCTTTGTTAGGTTTGGATGCTGAACCGGGCCCTGGCAAGTTGGTCGTAGTCATCTCATCTGCTATGCAGACGGAGACCTCCTGAAGGTTGTCCTGCCGTTGAACAATATTGATGAAGTATTAACTATTTTTATGGTTTATTGGTCATAATCTCTTATCTAAATTTCAGATTTTCTACTCGAGATGACTACCTACAACTTTTTGAAAATATTATTTTATTCATCTCCATATATGAATTATGGCCAAAGCTTATGAACGGTTTATGTGGGTTACTACTATGCACGGAAATGAAATGTCCATTGAAAATTAAAACCTTTTTTTAGTGAAGGAAAATACAACTGCATAACCTCATGTGGTGTGTAATAGTTCACTCAGTAAAAGGTAATTACATACTATTGAAAGTTTAATTTTGATAAATCTACAAACTACTAAAATATAATTCAAGAACACGGTTTTTATGGGTTACTACTTTGCACGGTATTACTTTATGAAAGAAGGAATTCTTTTTTGTACTAGTTGCTTCGAATTTATTCTTGTGTCGGTGCAATGGAACAATGTGTTTGTATATTTTATTACATATCTACTATTCTTTAACAAGTGAAATTTATTGCATAATCGAAATAATGCTTTTTTATCTGTAGATGTCGAAAAATTTAGAGAAGGAATGAGAAAGAATAATTAAACATTTGAATGAATCCTCCGATGAACATTTTACTGACACGGACGATATTTATTTAGATGATTTCGTTGAATATGAACTATACACCGAAACATATGAAGAGGCTGACATTTCGGAAATGAACTGTCCATTGAAAATTACAATGTTGTATTGGGGAAGGAAAACACAACTACATGGAGAAAAAAGGAACTGCGCCCCAATGCAAGAACGCCAAAACGGAATATAATTTCCAAAAGTACTGATTTCAAAGATCAAGAAGAAAATATCAAGATCCCTATTGATTACTTTCGATTTCTTTAGATAGGCAAATGGTAAATACAATTATTTGTATGAACAAGTATTCAAATTCAACTCGTAGGTGTACTGTATTTGCGTGCGAAAGATACCAGCCCAACTGACGAGGAAGAAATTGAATGTTTCAAAGGGCTTCTGCTCTTCGAGGGAACAAATAGATCTGCGCGACTAAGTATAAAGGATTTATAGGATCGAGGTGACTTGGGTGTTGGTGTATTTTACGTGTGCAAGAATTATCAAAGATTCAGTTTTCTTTTGCAGTGTCTCAGATTTTATGATATAAAAAGTAGGGTAGAAAGAAAAAATATACACAAATTATCTCCGATTCATCAATGTTTTGGAATGCTGGTTAGAAAGTTTCAAGATAACTATGCCATATCGGAGTACACCACGGTAGACGAGCAATTGGTCGGCTTTAGGGGAAGATCTTCATTCAGACAAATAAGCTTGCAAAAATGGCCTCCAAATATTGGCATTGGTTGACGATAATGTATTCTATACTTTCAATTTGAAGGTATATGCCGGGAGTCAACTCGAAAGACCCGACAAAGTAGACAATACCTACTCCTAAAGAGGTGGTGAAGAGCCCTAGTGGAACCAAATTTAAGTACGTGGAGAAATATCACGGCTGAATATTGGGTGTTCCCCTTGCAGAGGATTTGTTACAAAGTAAATTCACACTGTTGGGAACTCTGAAAAAAATGTTATTGCCACCTCAGATGGTTTGCGCAAAACAAAGGGACGAGAGTAAAAGTACCTTTAGATTTAGAAAGAGCATGACTATCATATCTTATATTCCCAAAACAGGTAAAAATGTAATTTTTTGATAACGATGCATAGCAGTATTAGCATAGAGGGGTCCACAGGTGACCAGAAGAAACCAGAGATAATATCTTTTTATAACCTTACTAATGGCGGTGTTGACCCAGTGGATGAGATGCGTGTTACATATTATGTTTCAAGAAGCACAAAATATATCCAATGGTGTTTCTTCCACTTGATAAACGTGGCAAGCATGAGCTTTTTTGTTATATACAATAACGTAAGTCCAAGAAGCAAAATGTATAGATTAAAATTCCTACGATAAATTGCGAGGGAATTGACAAAGTCATTAATGAGAAGATCGTAAATGAAAATTGTCCCAAAGAAACTAAAAAGAAAGACGGATTGTTTCAGTGATTCATCAACGTGTTTAAGTGCAAAGTAAAAGAGAAAATGAAAAAATGGTAGATGTTTTGTATGTCCGAGGAATAAAAACAATAAGACATAAATGTTCTGTTGCTCGTGCGGTAAGTGGATGTAAGTGCGCGAAACATATGATGAATATTTGCTACTGTTGCAATCACAAAAGATCATTGATCATCTAAGGATCATAGAAGTTAAAAATAAAGTGTCACAAGTTCAATTTGTGGTTTATTTTTTTGAAATCTTGACGATGTATTTTTGATAAGTTATGGCAAAATTTGTGAGTGCGAGGTGACAATGGACTTCGGTGCCTATGTCATAATAAAAGTATTATCAGTAGGTCATATTCAAAACTCTGATAAAGTAATTTACGTAAGAGACAGAGGCAGATCCGAGCATAAATTTTGAGGGGGATCCGCCCCAAATTAGCAATCAGCAACTTAAGTATAATCTAAATTTCCGGGCGGATGTTGAAAACAAGGAGATTCTTGGGTGGTACACCGGATCGCAGTGTTCATTGAAGCAGACGTTTTAACACTCTAATTGAGCAATACCCTCAGAGCAGAGGTAACTCTCCTTTGCCCTGAGAACGCAGCTCGATTAGTGATGAAACGTCGGTTACAACGAACACTGTTACCCGGTGTACCAATCGAGAAGCTCCTCATACACTCAGCAAAATATACTTTGTTGAGCCCCATTACGCCTCGGAAAATAGCCTCAGCAAAAATATTTTCTCGTGGATTTGGAAGTGAGAATGTTTCCAATGCCCCCTTTGAATCCGCCACCGGTTAGAGATGACGAGTTAGAATGATCAACTCTTCATTCTCAGCATAAAAACTACAATTAGAAACATAGATTTAAATTACAAAATAATGGTTTTTACAAATAAAATATTGTGTTTCATTCTGAAACAAAAATGTACATTGGGGTGTCAGAAGCACCCCGCACGAGTAACCTTGATGGAAAAACGTGCGCAAGTAACTCCGGGTGAAAGAAATTATTTAATAAATTGAAACAAAGCTCTAAGTTGTGTTCCTACGGCTTATAACAATTTTTATGTTTGTATTGTAAAATAACTAATTAAAATCTTGCAAATACTTGACAATACACTTAAAGTATAGTTATATTCGATAAAATTATATAAACGGATGGTCCTACGAAGGTAAAGACGAGTTAAAAATACTTTTTGAGATAATATCATGTGTGAATAAAAGTTTTAGTTTTCAAAACTATCAATTGTACGCCTTTGTGGTGAAGGCTTCTTTAAGAAAAAGAAGGCAGTCAATGTGTTCATTAACCATCAAAACATTTGGTTATTAATTATAAGTTTATTTTATTCAACCTTGCTAACTATATGCTTCATGACATGCAACTCGCGAAGCACCAAATATTTAAGTCGCCTATTTTGTGTATATTTCACACATTTTATTATAAATTGAATCAGAATAGATGTATAGGTTAAGTTATCCGTTGAGTTTGCTTAGAATATTAAATTCAAAAATATCTAAAGTGGCTTAGCATTACACATAAAAGTTATAGGGCTAAATAGTATTTTCCACCAGAAAAAAACTGTATCGATTTTTTAAACCAATTTTGCATTAAACCGTATTTTTAGTGAACCGTATCTCTAATGAATTGCTTTTTTACTGAACCACGTATTTTGTCATCCAAACGTTTTTTTGCCAACAATATTATCAAAAAACCTGCTTTTTGATGGGGAGTTTTTTCCTTAAAGAAGATAATTCTTAATAACGCGGCTATGCTTTCCTAAACTGAACATAAAAATGTGAGATTGTTTGCGAGAGTCCATGGTTTTCCTGCGAGGCCTGGGCGTACGTTTTAATTCTATTTTATTTGTGTCAAAAAAAGTGCCTAAATATGTTGATCGGCCGAATTCGAACCTGCCGCATGAACTGCAATGAAATTCACGTTATTGATGAATGAAAACAATGTATAATATCAACAGATATTTATTTCTTTAGCACGACGCGTTTCTTTGTTAAAACAACATTAGTAGGTACCTTCATTAGCCTTGATGTTAATGCTGTTGTAACAACAATACGCGTCGTGGTAATTGAATAACTTATTCCTGGTACATGAAAAGCTTCGTAGAGGCATAGCGACTGGTGTCTGCACACGAGCAAATCTCTCCACTTAAAGCCTGATGTACGTGCTTCCTGAGAGCTGATATGATGTATATAGAGGCTGATTTCTTTCGCATGTGGTTCATTGTTATCTGTATTTCTTAGCCGACATTTCCTTTCTCTTTCATCATGGCAACGATTACGAGGGGAAACTCTCACGCCTTATGTTTCCTTTGGAGGCTTTTTTTTCTGCCCTGGGACCGTCTCTTCGCTGAATCACTCTATAATTGGTCTTGAATTCTAGCTCAGATGAGTTGTCCGAAAAGCAACTGCAAGACGCTCTGCAAGAGACGGGTGAATTCAGTTCAGGTACAGTTTCCCAAGATTCCATTGGATACAATTTGGATTCCTGATCCTTGGAGGAAGAGGAAAACTTTATCAGTTAACATCTAATGTCAAGAAAATAATTGGGAAGAGATCGATAGTGCTCATCCTCCTTTGCCTTTCACGTGTGATTTACTTGGTAAATAAGTAGTTCTGGTTAAGTGTTCTGAAAAACTGTGAGTTATTTTTTTATTACGATTTTATTTCAATTAACGTTGCTCAAATACACTGAAAGGAATGACGAGTATTGGAAAATCGCAATGGCTAACCCTCAAACACGAAAATGGAATGCAAGAAATTGACAAACCAGCAAGAAAATTGGAAACTGGAAGTCGCCAGGCGAAAGTGTGTAATGTGTAAAGGAACGAAGAGGCAAGCAACATACAGGAGTAAAAACTACCCAGGATCACCGTCACTGTGCCTGGACCCCTGCTTCAAGCTATACCACACTAAGGTTAACTACCAACCACCGAATATTTATAAAAGGATAAAGGAAATGGCTTGGCAAAATGCAAGTAAGAATTTATAATAATATAGCTTATATCACTGTCCGTACTATTGTTTTGTTATAACTGAAGAGCAATTGTTTCGCTAAAAAGTTTACGTCTAAGTCTAAAGTTTATCTTCAATTCCTTCCCAATGAAAGCACCCTTAGCAATTAAGAAACCTCCGATTTAAGTTACCCCGAAAACATGCAATTGAGTGGACGCATATGCTGCGTCACATACCCTTGAGTGGTTAAAACGGAGGAATTTTTTTCTAAACTGAACCGTGATATTTTAGCATGTTTGGAGTTGCCAATGGTTTTTTTATATAAGCCTGGGTTAACATTTATATTGAATTTTTTAAGTGTCAAACAATGCTCCGACATGCCCGTTTTTTGTTTCGATAAACATCCCAGTAACATCATCAAAGAAGCAAAATGCTGTTGTATTAGTTACATGTTGAGCTTTATTTTATCAATTACTGGAAGGGTGCTTTGAAAATAAAGAAAAAAATTATTTTTTAATTCAAAGCCCGGCACGCATTCGCCAGCACGAACTTAAATTATAAGTAGCGATTTTTTTTTAAGATCATTATATAAACCACTATTGCCAGAACCCAAAAGTTTAGCAAATTATGCAGGAATCGTGACGCAATGAGGAAACAAGTGACCATGGAGACTGAGAAATTAAAATACCGTCATAGGAATTTAAAAAGATAATTTAAGTAAGAAATTTGTGAAATATTAATTTATTAAAAGATTATTATGTCCATATGAATTTAAAAATATTGTTGAAATAATGCAGCCCGCATATCACCCGAAAATGTCTGGCAACAGTACAATATAAGGTGTCAAATAACATTTTGCCTTAGGTAGACGTATTTTCTTTAAATATGCCATCATTTAAAATAATATTCATTTAAACACATTTCAATTACACTTTGGAATAAAATGATTTTTTTGATAGAACTTACAATGTTATACATTAATAATCAATATCAATATTTTAAAATTTCGTTTTCATTATGCGCATGTAATATACGACGGGGTAGATATAGACTTTCAAGCAATGCTCATTCCTCCACAAAGTCTCCCACAACCATCAGCATAGGTTTATTGTAATTGCTACTGCACTTACTTGAAGGATTATGAAATATTTCTTATTCGTTTCAACGGTCGGCAAAACAGAATAAAATGAGATATACACAAAATCCAGTTCAGATACGTATGAGAGAATGCTTTATATGGGCGAGTACTTACTCTGCACACTAGCGGTTAATTATTTGTAATATGTCAGTCATGCGGACCACTTATGACACAGAGGGGATATGTAAGTTCACAGGTGTGGTCGCCATCCAGTCTGGCTGCGAGCAGACACGGGGAGGGAGGCGGCGGCGTGAAAGCCTAGCAGCGAACGATCATCGGTAATTCAGAACCACTTACCCGGTGCTTCTGTTTTTAAATTCTGAACCGGCCTGCCGGTTTTGAAAAATAACGAAACCGCTGAACCGTTGCTCCGGAAAACCACCCAGCCCTAAGCACTGCCATTGATGAAGTAAATTGCTTATTCTGAATGAACAAGCTCTCTAAGAATACACTGTATTGCCAGATTTTGAAAATAAAGAAGGTGGGTTCATTATGGTGGAGACAATCACTATTGAAGCACATAGAAGTAGAATTAAGTTCATTACCAATATTATAATAAAACATGTCGGTGCAAGGTTGCTTAAATATTGCGCCAGTAAAATCCTTGAGATGTATCTTGTATTATAAAGGTGTGATTTTCCTAGAAGTCTGCGAGTATAAGGTAGGTACTTGCATCCTGATTTGTTCTCAAATCTTTTAAGTATTGACCTCAAACCTCGAATACTCGAAGTAAACCAATAAATCCTGCGTCTAAATTTGACATAAATGCATCTGTTGATGTCGAAGAACTCAGCATGGCGGCATGACGAGGGCAATGCTACATTAAATATATTTTTATATTCAACTTTAATTAATACAAATGTTGACTTCAGTTATGGGCACTGTATTCGTAATTTGGGTGAAAACTACACATACATAAGTTTATTTCGAATGTTAGTCCCGGCAAGACCCCATGATATTTATAAGCAAAGAGTTCAATAATATTATATGTGTTTCTTCACGTTAAGAGGAAAACCCGTGAACATATTATTTAATTATTACAATATGTAATTTATTTTCCGTGAGGCTACGAGTTTAAAGAGAAATATTTTGTCAAAAGAAAATTAAATCTATAAACTACATTTCTGTTCTCTTTTTTTATAATTATCAACAATAAGAAATTTAAATCTTATATAATAATTCATCACATTACACCAACGAGGTTCTACAACCTCTTCAAGTGATAGGTTTTTGCTTTATTCAGTAAAAATACATTGTGAACACAAGTAAGGCGAAAAACTCAGAGAGACACAGATAACCCGTGTCACTTCCTTCTTGGTACGGCGACTGATAACGTGACGAAGGCACGCCTCGATTCAGCGTCGTGTTTATTTTCAACTCTCCATATCTCTTCCGTTCCGTCGAAGAATCGTTGAACGAGAAGGGAAATCTTTTATCACTTTGCTTCAGCGTGAAAAAAAACGAACTTGAACAAAGAATTTGAGATGGCTCCACCAAACGCACTTGAGCCAAAAAATTAATATCATACATAAAAAATGTAAAAAGCTTTTTACATTAACTGTTCTATCCAATTTGCTGTATTACCTGACCATCCTTGGACCATATATTTGGTAATATATATTAGTTTTAATCATTAACAGTGCCTTTATTATAATGGTATTTGAAGGAAATTGTAGGGTTTTAAATTAGATATTCTGCCAACATATGGAATTAATTTGCATAAAATATGAAGAATGCTCTCATTAGATATAAATGTACCGTTTTTTCTAGATATGTAGACACACATCCGTTCATGGCAACAAATATTATTTGTAGTCACGACTAATATCTGTAATTTATCGTAAGAAAGAATTCCTTTGAAATTTTTTGTCAGAAAATAATCGTTAAAATTCACATTGATGATACATTGTATTTTACTTAAAGAGTATTACCATTTCCTCATGAAGAACTTTGTTTATATTGTATTGCCTATATCGCGCAACGTAGAACTAAATTTCTATCTAGGAAGAGTGATCATATTTGTACACTATGGCGTCTATGAGAAATTGTAACGAAAGGAAAAAGGCCATGACGTTTAAATGTAGATATTTATGACGGGGTTATTGTTTTATTCTCTGTCTAATGTATATATAACGTTTTTAATCAATTGATATTGCTCCGGAGTTGTGAGATAAAATAGATTGAGCCGAGCAATTAAAAAAATGACGAAGCGATATTCTCCAAAATTTGCGAAGTGAAATACCAATGCGTTGTAAACAAACAATATTTATGCGCAAATGCTATTAGGATAATTAACGTTATTGAGATTGTCATCAAGCCGAAATTTAGGATAGACCTAGGTATTTTTTATCGATGCGTACAGGAAATATTATTAATTAAGTTGCTAACTATGAGGACATATTTAACATTAATTAACGAAGAAAGTTGACCCAAAAACACTTAGAAAGGATTTAATGATTCAAAACGTGAATTCAATTGGTTTTATGGATAAAGAAGTAAATTTGTTCCAGAATTCGAAGATAAAAATGGATTTACTGACTCGGAATTTCGTCGTTGAAATCACTGTTTATCTCAAATAGTTATTATAACGAGTATATGCTGAAAAACAACAGATCAGTGAAATGCTTTAATATATTAAAACCTCTTAAATGAAACTGAAGCGAAATAGATATCAAATTCAGCCATAAACATTTTTGCTATTCCACGTTGTGTATAAAAGGTGCCGTGTAAAAGAAGAATATATTCCATTTGATGCAAATGTTTGAGAACATATGTCAAATATTGTAATAGAAATGCAATGTTATGGTAAGAGTATTGTAACCAATGTCACATCGTTTTCTTCTTAATATAAGGTTAAAGATTGAACGACCCTCTTAAAAATTATTTCACATTCAAAACTTCGTTTAAATCTTATTTTATGTTTAGAATATGTTAAAATGTATTTTTTTTATTTGGATTCGATTTATTCTAACAATCACCAATTGATAGAATGTCCGTGAATTACTAAATTATATCTGTACAAGAATCGGGACCCGTCTTTGCATGGGAAGATGTGAATTGATTGCACCGATAATGCATAAAAGAACCGGGTTAATATTGAGAACTTTACATTATCTCGACTAAAAAAAGTGAACGCAAGACATGACATTTAAAGTTTAATATAGAGAATATTTTTTAAAGCATATTTTAAAGACATTTCAAAAGAATAGAAAAGAATGGTACTAAACAATTTTGATAATATTATTACAATATCTTGATCCAGAAATAGTGCTAAATAATATTCATAAGGGAAAGCTGATTATGTCCATTGATCTTCTATGGGAGTTGTCATATACCTTTATCAATAAGAATAAATGTATTCCGCGTGCTATATTCAATTACTATCTATCAGCCGTTAATAGCATGTGAGAAATTCGGAGTGAATTCTCGTTGGAATTCGCTTACATAAAATGATAATCTTATAAATAGTGTACAAGTTATGTATTCTCGTGTAAAACTCAAAAAACGAAATGGAGGACAATTTGATAACTTTAAGGATTATAAAATGTGTTCTATGCATGGAAAACTAACTACTTTTCATGTAATTCATGATCTCCAGTTCGATCCCTTTCCGTTCAATTTTTTCAATAAATGTTCGTATGCATCATGATTTTAATTTCAAATTCATATAGGACTTTTAATGGTATACATATTCTATATCAATTGCAGAAGCAGAGAAATACCAAGTAAAGTACTTGGTAATGCGATTACAAGCTGCGGCCATTGTTAATGTTAATAAGGGAAAGATTAAGGGGGCTGTCAAAATTCAGCGCGAGAGAAAAAAAAGATGAAAGCCGTTGTATAGGAGTATAAGAATCAATGTGACGCATTAAATGCTGATACTATGTACCTAAAAGCCATTGAATGCACAAGGTGAGGTTGGGGTGAACACTATCAATTTAGTCCCCAAACCTTTAAATGCTGCAGGCGTGAATGGCCATTCATGAAATCACTTTTTAATGGATATAGTGCCGGGAGACCAAGCTTCGCTTCGGTTTGCTCGACATGAGCTTTGTACAGCTTTAAACTTTAGCTAGATATTAAATTCCATTGTTTATTGTATTATAATATGTTTATCAATCACAAATGTATGAAAGTTAATAATGACATGAAATATTTTATTTTAAAAGGTAACTAAATATTTTGAGATAAAATTAAGTAACGTCATTCTTCTTACATAAACGAACAACAAAATTACTGATAGAAATTAATATAAATATTAAAAAGAAAAATACCTGAAACCAAAGGTACAATTAATTATCAATGCAAAGTAGGATTAAGATCATCCAGATTACCGATAAAGACATCTTCTTCATCTCGTTTTTCATTATTTCTAGTCAATGGCAAGGTTTGATTATTTAAAATTTGCGTTACTTTTAAGCAAATCCTCCTTCCATACAACATTCATTGTGTATTGAGGATATTCTTTTGGTAGTAGAACTTACAAACATCAAGTCACACACATGTGCATCCAACTCTTAAGAAAGCTTCGCATAACATTCCATGCATAAAGGAAACGTCCGCAAATCACGACCAACATACATTTTGACCCTGCGATCTGAGTATTGTTATCGCAAATGCCGGCCTTACTGGAATCTGGTCCAAATTGGCGTATAGTGTTATTCATGGAATGTTTATTTCATTTCCAGTTTATTTGCTAGTAACAATTTTGAATGAATTATATTACTATAGAATACGTTTAATATATATGAATACCAGCCGCTGATGGCTTGATTTGCTCAGCACAGCAGCTAGCCAGGGGGGGCCAAGGCCCCCTGGACACCCCAATGCCTAAGGTTTCGCCCCCGGACACCCACCAGAATAAAAATAAACTGAGTTACGCGGTTCTTTCCGATTCGGGTCTATGTTTGGTAGGACATTATTTTCTCGCACTCGCTCTAGTGTCTGCCCGTCCAGTGGCACCACTCAGATAGGCGTAGGCCTGCGTTTTCGTACATTTCGCTTTCATGAACATCTACCCAAATTGCTCATGCCCTCAAAATGTCCGACAAGCTTTTCAGTGCCTATTTTTCTTTCTACGTAGGTAGACCTACACAAAGCAGACCAATTTACATGCACAAAATAATTGAAAGGCAAGGATGTATTGTGTATTAAATTATAGTTGAAGAAATGCACTCAAGTGCTTTGGGAATTACATTATTTTTGGTTTAACGCCCTCTACAAAAAATAAAAAAAATTCGGTTTACCCAGTCGTGAGCATGCAACATATAACTGACCATGTGAAAAGCATGGATTTTTCATATTTTATCCACACACTTGAAGCGATTGGCCGTGTGCCTTGCTGATGGTCATTGAGAATGCGAACTGGGAACTGTAGTCGTTTGAGTACAACTATCAAATTAGTCTCTGAACCTGGCTTTTAAATGGTTCAGGAGTGAATAGCCATCCATACAATCGCTTTTAAATGGATGTTCATGACTGGTTGCCGAGGAAATGTCTATTGTTGAAAATGGTGAAAAATTGATGAATTTCGAACTAAAAACGCAATGCATGTGCAAAAGCAAAGCATAAAATAAAATCTATTGAAAAATGGAATACTGCATTCTTTTATGTATTTTAAGATAATAAGAGAACTGTCTCGAAACTATTCACATTGTTTTTTAAAACAACTGTTATAAAGTCACATAGGTAAACGTGAGTGTATTAAGGTCATTTTGAGTGCAATGCCCCGTTTGTTATCCTGTGTGACCCCAAGGTGATATTCGTTGAGAATTGGCTTATTGGTTTTATTTCAAACTTCCTACTCTCCCTACAAATTAACCGATTGTTTTAAACATACCCAACTTCACTTATGGTCATTGAGCTTTCAGAATAATACATCCGAGAGATAAAATATAATGTAAGATTCCAATTACTACTAAACACTTATATCTAGTAGGTCATCTTACTGATGTCAAGGAAGCGAGTCAGTGTTTTTTGCGAATTAAAATATCCGACCGCAAGAGATAAGAAACATGCCTAACTCGGGCTCACGCCGTTCTTGTGATTTATATTAGGAGATGAAGTCAGTTGGAAAGTGGGTCAGCCAAACGCTGTTCCATACACAAAAATGATTTTTATAACTTGATAACCGTCAATGGACATTTTCTCTGTCTTGATATATTTTCGTCTTCCAATGGTTAAATCAGTAAATAAAGTCTTTAATAATAAAAGCGTCAAATTTAAACGTTGGAATGTCATTTTGCAATGCAGTTTTAAATTCAACAAAATACAATTTTAATTGACAGCATGGATATTCCTCGCATTTAACATTATTCAGTACGATTCCTGACCATTTAATAAGGTATAAATAATATCTACGGTGCGCTGTCCAGTGTAAATGGAAAAGTGTTGAACAACCTAATACAACTTGATTCATTTCTGCTATTGTTGATTTATGCTTGACTGCCAACTTGCTCCTCTGAACGTTAAATTTTAAAAGAAAAATATCAATTACTAATGAAATATGGTCCACATTGAGAGTGTCGCCAAAAAAAATATTGTTCGAAATTAAGAGAAGTATCTTCAATTCAATACATGCCCGATAGTTTTCTTGTAAAATCAAATTTTCAAATTCAATCAATTCTTTCGAGTAAGCTTTGAGTGGATAATTAATATTGTAGGTAACTAAAACCATACAATAGTGAAAATATACGGTCTATATTATGCGTGCAACTAACTTATAAACTCTAATGGAACAACCTCTACACTCATTCCTGTGATAATAAAATGTGGCAAATGACAAAGGACCCATATTAGGACCCTCATCGAAATCCTTTTTTCATATAGCCAATATCTCTCCCTAGTGAGTAAGATAGAATCTTGCGAAATTTCAGATCAATTGGTCTTTTAGTTTTCGAGGAGAAGAGTCACGAACACACAGCCACAACTACATTTTAATTTTTAAGGTTAGATGCGATAAGTTTTCACCAACCCATGAGCACCTTCACTGAGTATGACGCTTTACACGTTTCAAAAATAAATGACAAAAACTTTAATTCCTATGCACCTAAAAAATTATAAGTTTATATTATGTAATAAATCGGGTTGTGAATTTAGTTATTTTTTCGGTATTTTCTACGCTGTAGCGATAGGTTTCCGGCCCATGACGTTTTTTTTTAAATCAGTAATGCTTTCTTAATTAGCGTTAAATCGTTTTGTAATAATTACTTTACACCTTCAAACATTTGTCTTTTTTGAAGAAATAATTTGAAGGATTTACTTTAGGAAACTCCGTAATTTTCACGAATTATTTCTCTGTAGCAGAAAATAGTGTCTTTGCACGCCGCAGACAGCAAAGGAGTTTTAGATTATCGTACTTAAGTTACATGTTTTTATTTCTCAGTTATTTTTAAGAGATATTATGTGACAATGAACGATTTAAATGGCACTTAATTAAAATACCTCTAGTACTTTCCGATAAATAACCCAATTACAAATGTCCTCGGAATCTTTTCGCGTATTGAAACAAGGGCTCCTTCATATCAAGCAGTAGTATTCAAAACTTTGACATTCAAAGTAATAAAATGAGTGTTTAATAATATAAAGATACTAAAAAAAAATTTCATTTTGGTATACAATGGTTTGAAATGAGAATTCCTTATATTTACCTGCTCTTTTTATTTTCTCATGCTGATAGAATAGTTTTTTTGTCAATGACGTGTTTGTTTACAATTTCAAGAAATAATTTTAAAATATTTTGGGAAATTTCAATCCTGAAAACGCTAAGGAATTCTATTTGTATGAAAAAATCCTAATTTTTTCGAGAATTCACTCAACTGGCATCATTTGTTTTTATGATATTTGTTTTCTTTTACCCTATTTTCTCCACAATGTTGGATTTACTCTGCGCATAAAATATCTAAATAATAAATGTGGACTTGCAACAAGTAAAAGTATGTGCTTTGATGTTATCCAATGGGGCAATATGGCGCTCTATGGGAAATGATTTGTTCTAAATAACGTCGTTACATCACTACGACCCCTTCTGTTTTGTTGTCCCTGGCGGCTCAGTTCGTTACTCAGCGTATTAAATTAATCAGAGAATGTACACACCACGTATTTTGAGGTCAGGGGGAACATTTACTGTAGTACATATAGAGTATAAAAAGATTTTTTTTTCTCAATACGTTAAAATAATTTGCCTTCCTTTGAAAATAAATATGGTGGTAACTATTAGCTGCCAAATGTATTGTTTTATCTTCCAAGCTAAACTTGTTAGCATACAAAGTTTTTACAAAGTTTGTTACTTGTGTAAAGCAGCAAAAAAGAGTGTATTACTGACGCAATTTTGCAACACGTAGTCATTCAGAAACTGTTTAAAAGATATTCCTTTATAAAGGGCATACTTTAGAAGCCCTTGAAAGATTAAAAGATGTTTCATCCCGGACATGTAAGGCCATATAAACACTTGCGAATCAGGGCGATATAGCCACGGTGACGTTGTAATGTAAAGCATGTAGTTTTACATTTTTTTCAATGCCATTTTGTTTATACAGTGTACTAGTCTAGTACATAAATACCCATGTCTAAAGCGTAATTCACATGGATCCGGAATATTTGTGGATTGGGGAAAATATTGAGAAATTTTCAACACAGCTTTCAATAATAATCTGCGGTTTATTCGATTACGAAATGCATGCTGACACATCGGTCGAACATTCCTCTTCCACTTCTCAGTGTTTTATTTGGCGATCTCTTTCATTGATTTTCAATACTTGATACTTTTTCAAAAAATTAGATTCATTCCTGTTGGAAGCTATTCGGCTAATGTAAACCTGCAAATTAATCGCTGCTTAGAAAAAGACCTTTAAGAGGATGATCTAATATGTTTTAACCATGATATCATGATAATATCATGACGCAAATTTTTGCTCATACTTCAAATGGTTGAGCTGTTTTTTTCTGTTTTCCTAATACTTTACAAAAAAATCCCAATTTAATATAATTTGATTACTTTGAAATAAATCTGTTACCTGCGACGATTAAACCAAAATGCGTTCCCTCTGCAGGAAGTATACGCTATGAAATGGATGATTAATAAATTGGAAAGGTTGCGTACTTTAGCACCATTGCTCGAGATAAAAGTTAAAAAATAAAATACCATATTTATATAATTTATGAAGTACGTTTTGAAAATTAATATATAATGCGCTAGTTCAAAAGAATTTTCCAGTATGTTTATCTTCTTCAACACATGATATAGAGATTTATATCAATACAAAAACATTACATTTTGTGTTTTTCTATGTCATAAATGGAAAATAGAGGGCATTGGATAAAAATGAAAAAAGCTGATATGATTTAAGGATTTTGAATATTTTGACTATGATAAAGAATACTTAACCTTCCTATGGAGGACTTGCAACATTATATTATAATAATTTTGATGTGATACGGTGCGATGTTTTGCCGAAATAAAGGATTATTCACTTTCAATGACGTCGGTACCTGATACTTCTCTCTCTTTCCGTCGAATAAGGTTTCATAAGCGATTATTGCTACTGCATAATTAATCGTAGAAACACTAACGTTAGGGTTAAGTGTAATGCATGTTGGTGCTTACTCACCTCCTGCCACACACCCTTGAGGCCGCTTGTAGGGTATTCTGTAGATGTACACTACAAGGATACCGTTCATACCTTTATTCTCGGAGCACATTTCATTATGTATTATATGATTTTATTTGTCAATGTATACACATAATAGAAAAACAATGGTTTTTATTAGGTGGTAATGAGGATTTCCATGTCAGATTATGTAATATAAAAATGTACTTAAAAGAGACGACACTTATCCAGATTTTTGCTAATCTGGACGGTCCAGCAGCATATATATTGTGGTCACTGATAGTTTTCGACAAAATCTGCTATATTGAAACAAAAAGCAAAATGATTAAGATGTTTCTATAAGAACTATTTGCAGGATTTAGGAATTATATGGTCTACGTAGTATTTGGAAATTCAGTCATTATTCGAAAATATACCCAACTTCAATATATTTTAAAGGCTGAAATCTGTTGTAGAGCAAACTTCTTATTGGTATTTAAAACAGATAAATATTATGCCTTATTTATAAGTTGTCTTGCTGTTTAATGCAAATTAATAAGTGACATTAAATAATTATATTTATTATTAATATTGTTAATTAAATAGGCAAAATCTAAATTTTTGTTGTATTTTGGGCTTTGGTCACCTATAGGCTAACGTTGAAGTCAATGTGCGGAAATTTGTATGCTTAATTAATAACATAATTACATCACTATTGCCTGGACAATAGTATGAGTCTTTCTATTGCCACGATAACATCCTTTGACTAACTCCGGGATGGGTTTTCAATCGGCGTGGCCAGGGGACGTTGTTTACGTCTTCAGTGAATCTCTTTTCATGAATATCCTCTCGGCCGGTACTTTTTTTATTATCTTTTTTCAAAGACGTACTCGTATGAAGACGACGCAACCGTAAAGTTGTATGTTTCCTGCTCCTTGGGAGAGAAAGATACTCTCGCGATGATGAAGAAGAGGAAAACTTATTATTACAAGGATGGACGCCTCCTTATGGGAACAACTTTTAAATGAGTAAATACGAGTGGTCTTCGTGTTTTAAAAAATAAATGTGAAATATGACTTCGAGTTATTTTAACTCGCCATCCTATTGTCACAACCGTCCTTACGACGGTTTAGAGATGGTGGTGTACAAGCAGGTTGGTTTTAACCGCCAAGTTAACTTAATCATTTAACCATATGTTATGTATACGGCGAAAAAGAATGGAGAAAAATGCCAGAATGGTTTTTCTATCGTCAAAATGCCAACACAGCTCCCCCTTTTCTCCTCTCATCCCCCCACCCACCTTCCCCTTCCGCCCTTTTGTCCATTTATTTTATTTATTTTTATTTAATAAAAATGTCCACATACAGCAAATGTTGCCAATTTACAGTGGCCCAATAACAAACGTACAGAGAAAACAGGTACAGTAAAAACATAACATAATAACAGATATCATAACAAAACAGGAAATATCGGAAGGAAACTGAATGAAAAAGTATTGTTAGCTATTTTCAGAAAGATGAGAGAGAGCCAAGTTTGTAAAGATGTTGGAGGATAGAAAAAAGGGATCAACGCTCTCAGGAAGGGAATTAAGAAGGGAGGGGAGGCGGAAAAAAAGTGAGCGTTGAGCGAGCGATAATCTAGGAATTGGTTAATGGAATAGATCGTGGGTGCGCGTAGGCCGGGAGGGTACTCGGAAATTCATAGAAGAGAGGAGATCGGGACAGTATGTGATGGAGTTAAGGATGTTGTAAGCAAATTTCAGGTCACCTTTAAGGTGGAGACAAGGGAGATTGTGAATGGAGAGAGAGGACAGAATGGCGTTAGTGGACATATCTCGCATGTGGGGGAGTCTGTACTTCACTATACTTGTGAAGAAATGGGTAACAGATTTAAGGGCTGCGAGATTGGAAGGAGCAGACATCGCCCAAATAGGAGAGCAATATGTGATCACGGGAAGAACAATCGTTTTAAAATAGGATTTAAGAGCTTGGGGGTCTTTAATTTCTGTGTAGCGGTATAGAAGGCCTAGGAGAGACATAGCTTTGGATTTAATTGTGTGAATGTAACTTGAGAAGTTAAGATTGTTGTCTATCAATACACCAAGATCCTTTACTGACGACAGATGGTTTAGGGGTATCGAATTTAGGGTGTAATTGAAGTAAAGCGGGATTTTTTTAAGGTGAATTGACATGGCAATGCACTTGCTTTCGTTTAAGTTTAACTTCCAGGTAGAGCACCAATGGGAGATAATATTTAGAGTATTCTGTAGTTCGTGACAGTCATTTGGGGCGTGGATGGTTTTAAAAAATTTACAATCATCAGCGTATAGCAGCATGCGGGCTTGTGCGGTGTGAACTAGGGAGGCTAAGTCATCAATGTAAAGATTAAATAAATATGGTCCCAGGACGCTGCCTTGGGCAACTCCTGAGGTTACAGGAGACCAAGAAGATGAGTTGCCAGAAATAATTACTCGCTGGGTTCTTTCACTGAGGAAGGTGGATAAGAGGCTGAGAAAATTACCATGGATGTTAAACCTATGACTAAGCTCATGAATGAGGAGGCTGTGGTTGAGAGAATCGAAGGCTTTCGAGAAGTCAAGAAATATGGTATCAAGCTGGGCTTTTTTGGATATTGAGTCGACAGCATGGTGTTGGAAAACTGATAAATTGGTTAGGCATGATCGCCCCGGAAGGAAACCGTGTTGACTGGTGGTTAGAGAAGGGGACGTGAAATAAAAAAGTCGGTTAAGAATAATTATCTCGCAGACTGATGAAAGAATTGGAAGTAGAGAGATGGGGCGGTAATTGGAGACATCATTTTTCGAAACAGATTTGTGTATAGGAATGATGTTAGCAGATTTAAACTGCGGTGGAAAAACACCAAGAGAAAAGCAACGATTGAATAGTAAGCATAAGTGTAATGCAAGAGAGGAAGCACAATTACAAATAAATACAGGGCTGAGACCATCGGGACCGGGAGAACGATGAGCAGAAATCTTGCAAAGATATGTATAAACTTCCCGAGGATCGGTCTGTATTTGGGAGAGGCAGTGATTAGCATTTGGAAAGAGCTCGTGATCATGGTTGATGGGGACACTAGATGCAGGTTTCAGACATTCAGAAAAGAATTTTAGGAATAGATTAGGCCTATCTGAAGCCACGGCACTGAGATGATTATGTGAAACGGTATCAGGAATACGAAATCGATTACGTCGACGATTGACAAAAGACCAGAATTTTTTGGGATTGGAAGTAACGGATGCAGATAGGCTTTGAGAATACTCTTCATAATCACGACGGATCAAGGTTTTGGAGTTGCGGCGTAGGTCGGAAAAAGAGCGACGAGTATGAGCATTAGGAAATGATTTGTAAAGATACCAAGCACGGTTCTTCTTAGCTAGAATGTGGATTGTATCTGATTTAAACCAGAAGGGGAATTTTTTCGTTTTGGGCTTGGCAATCGGGACAAAATCTTTTGTGACACTCTCGAGGACAGCGTAGAGGAAGTCCACTGCTTCTTCAGGAGACAAAGAGGAAAGCACACCCCAAGGGATTAAGCTGAGGCAGTGGTTAATGTCCTTCCAACAGACCTTTGCCCAGGCAAGGCGGGGGGGAGGGGTAGCGGGTGGTACTCCGCGGAGCTTCCGGGAATCCCGTAAGTGGAAATTTGCATCCAGGGACTCGTGGTCCGAGTCGAAAATATTTCGCCCGGGGGTGATCGCCTCGGGGGTAACGGTAGAGAGGAGTAGGTCCAACGTTGCCACGTCACGGGTGCTGTGGAGGTTATGTTGAGGTAGGCGGAGAGCATGAATAAAATGGTCTAAAAGGAAGTTATCATGAGCGTTAAGGGGATGGCCGCTCATTGAAGAGTCCCAGCGAATGGACAAATTGAAATCACCCACAAGGATAATTGGACCGAGATCAATTGCCCTTAAAACAGAGTCCAGACAGCTCTCAAGAACACTAATGTCACTCGCAGGGGGACGATTAAAACAACCCACAAGAATTTTATTTAATTTTGTATGTTTACCTGTGAGTATATGAACCTCGCTCCACACTATTTCACATTCCGTCTCAAGATCTGAACGGTGTTTCGAGGGGAACTGAGATTTGATGGCAAGGAGCACTCCACCACCTCTGGAAGGTCGATCGCGACGATAAACAGCATGAGAATTGGAGAAAGATAGCTCACAATCACTAACTGATGGACCAAGCCAAGTCTCGGAGAGTGCTATAATATACAAATGAGAGAGTTCTTGAGCATGCGAATCACAGATGCTTAGCTTGTTCTTGATGCTTCTCACATTCTGGTAGTATGTACATATTCACTGAGGGAACACTGGGAAGGCCTGGGTTAAGCTTTACATCTCCGGAGAGTAACACGAGTATTAGGGACTTAACATATTCAACTTCATAGATTGCTACAGGCCAGTAGTAACGTATTGTTCCTGCAATGCTACTGGAAGGGCCTCATTCCTTGCCTGTAGAGTGGTTGCTACTGTCGTTAAAATTAGTGTAACCACCCAAGTTTCCAAGCCAATGTCTCCTGATAAAGGATACGGTTTTTATTTCAACAAAATACACCGAATAGCTTGGTAAGTAATAATTGATGACATAAGTTCCCGAAATATTTTAGCCCTCACTGCTCTTTCGATTCCTTAAGGTCGGTTAATTCTCGGAATAATACTTTTGAATGATAAAATATAAAATATAAATTCAAAGAATATATAACACTTATTTTTAGTCAGTCCGCTTATTGAATCTTTCAAGGAAGTCATTTATCATACAAGGAAGCGTTCTTTCCGCGAGTTAAAATATCTGACCGCAAGATATAGATGCTCCCAACGCTCTTGCGATTTATATTGGAGCGAGGTTCTCAGTAGATAGTCGGTTCAGCCAAATTCGGTTTTCTTCGAAAAAAATATTTAAAACTTGAAAAAAGTGAATAGGCATGTCCTGCTTTAAGTTATTTCTCTCTTGTGACGGTAAATTCTGTAAATATGCTGAAATAATGGACGTCTTGAACGTTACCAATTTTCTATTGTCTCTACATTAACTTTGAAGAGTTAAATATGCAAAATATTTATAAAAGAACGTCAAATAAATGTAATATGAAGGCCTCAAGCTTATACTTTGTCAGTTTTTAATATTTACAATCTAATTATTACATAAAATAGTCCCACGCGTCATGAAGTTCATGTGGTAAAAATCTGACACAACATTTTGTACAGGATATATACGAAATGAGAAAGATGCAAAGATTTATAATAATGATTGGGCCAAAAAACCTCAACGTCAATAGCCTGGTACTTGTTGACTCACTTCTGATTTAGTTTCTTAATTTCATTTGATTTTATGAGTACATAAGTATTTTTTGAACAACCTCCTGGATCGTAACCATGTGAATGTATTTAAATAAAAAATATTAAAATTTAATATTGAATTCCCTTCAAATTTAAATGAAAATTGCATCAAAATTTAACCTGTTTAACGTGGCAACGGCCTGCCACGATGAAAACACCGGTTCCAAATCAGTCACTAAAGTTAAGCATCGTTGGGCTCGGCTCTAGTTTGGAGGTGTAATCCTCCGATTCGTCCGAGTGCTGTTGTCCCTGTCTGCACGAGGCAGACAGCATGGCCAAATTTATCTTCGAAGAACGTAAAACAAAAATGCTACTACGACCACTGTTATCCTTAATTAAAAAGTACACGGGTCTCCGCATGTGTGAACATTAGATATATTGTTAATTGGAAATCAATTTGAAATACCATTTAATACTACGAGCTGCAATTTAGTAATATTCCCCGTCATATAACCTTCTTTCGGCGTTTGTATTACTGCAGAAAATTATAATAAGACATAATCCTAATATGCATAATCCCCGCAACTACTAGAGACTAATTACATTGATACCTTTATTTCTTGGTATTTGGACTGCTTTTATTATAGTCATGATACTCTACTTGCATTTATAACATACGTTTAAAAATGTATGTTATCACTATTGTTTGAGTTTGCATAATACAGTTTATATTCACATTAGTTAAAACTCACATTTAAGTATCTTTTTGAAAAAAAAGCGTAATTATAATTTTTAAAATATATAATTGAATAAGAAATAAATATGAAAAACATTTATTATTCTGATCAAATTACATTCAATCTTCTTTTACCTCGCTTGGTAAAATACAATTTTCTCTGCCACTTTAAAATGTCTGAAATTTCAAAGCATTTATTCATAGTAATGTAATATTTTATGATGATAGAATGGGGTGTTATGAGTCAAAATTTCAAGCATTTGAAATTTCTCGCCAGAAGTTGGAACAGTTTTTGTCAACGTCTTAATAGATTTAAAAAATATGTTTATTGTGTTTTTGAATTAATAACTTCAGTACCTGTAACTGAGGCCTACACTTTAGTTCCATGCGTAAAAATAATTTCAAGGAGTGCGTAATAAAAAGTACTTTTCTGTGGAAATACATAACGGATTGTTAGCATTGAATCACCGTAGTTAGATGATGTAGTAGAGATGAATATAGCACGGGATCGTGTTGTTTGAGCTATTTTCAACATTCGAACTTCAGTTGTCTTAAATCATGTTTTTACCAGAACTTGGCTGTTCACAATCATAGTATTCCGTGACGAGAGTTCAGTGCGTTTAAAACATTTGAGTAGAGGATAGCGAGCACATTAGGGGATTTTAAGAGAAGGATCTTCAAACGTACTATCCAAGATTAGTAGCTCAACAATACAATTAATAATTGCACTGTATTACCACTGATGCAACAAGGCAATTTTTACAGATTAAAAATGCATTGTCGTACAATGTGATACATATAATATAAGGCATTCGAGGAGTTTTCAAAAGGGTTTTAAAGGAGTTAAAAGTTTAGGTCAAAATGACCCATGCGGGAACGGGAGCTATAAAAGTGGAAAAACTTGGAAGAAATGTTATATAATAATATGCTGGCAGACCAAACGTGGCCACTTATGTTTATACTTTTCAGGGCACGGCGGCGCCGTGAGTTGTGGAGCGTGCGCAGTTGTGTACGACTCATTACCCTTGAAATTGTATGCGCCTATTGGAGCATACGTGGCGGTCTAATCGGATGTAATGATATTTCACAACATTTGGCTTTTCATTGGCTGCTCTTTCCGTATATTTGCGGAAGTAAAGGAACTGGAACAAGTGAATCAGTTTTCACATACATTGGACGGCGCAGCGCCGCGCCCCGTCGGATTGAAGGCGCCGTGAAGACCACGATTGCCGTACACGTCGTGGTTTGATATATCTGAAGGCACGCATACAAATTGCTATTTTAAATCTTAGTACCGTGCTGTGAACGGTGCAATGATCCTCAGAAAGAGGGCTGGGGAATCTGAGACGAACCATCCCGAGACGGGTAACTCAGAAACCATAACGAGTTTTTAATTAAAAATTAGAAAAAAAACAATCAATGGATGAATATTTCACATGGAACCGTATTCTAAGGTTTTAATAAAGGAACTGATGGGAACATGAAAATATCAGAAAAAATTTTTAATAAAAACAGTAAATATGTGGCGTTGGGGTAACTGAGTTACCCCCCTAGGTAGTCCAAGTGTAAACTCTGAATCGCTCCACGGCTTGTAATTCATGTACTGCACTTCTCCTTTTGAATCCTTCTCCATGATCCACACAGTGCTTTTGGATCAATTCGGATCTTATTCCGGATCTTGGTTTCTTCCGTGTGAGCATCTGTTTGAACATAATTGAAGCATAATTGAAACTATTGTTAAAATTAGCTTCGTTCTTGTTGGAAGCATGTCAGATTATAGAAACCAGCGAATAAATAGCTGATTAGAATTGGAGCTTTAAGAAGAAGATCAAAACTGTTTGGACCATAATATCTTGAAATTTACGACACGACTAAAAAATTGCGCTCTTACGTAAAATGGTTTTTGGGGTATTTTTGTCTCCTGCAAACTTTCAAAAACAAACCATATGAACCTTTTTCGAGATTCGTGATTCCAACTTACTACAGTGAAATGAGATATGGTTAAATATATTTCGGCATTTTAAGCCAAATGGAAGAATGGTATGTAAACGAGTTGCGAATGTTAAAATTATTTGATTACTTTTAAATGAATCTGTTACTAGCAAAGATTCACCCAAATTTCCTCTGCTCTGCAGGACGAATTTCGCATGGAACGTAGGGTTAATGAATTGAAAAGGTAACATACTTAAGCACATTCGCTCGGGATGCATGAAAAATATAAAATGGCATATTTAAAGGATTTATCGATTACATTTGGAAAATAAGGATATAATGCGCGAGTTCAAAAGAAAATTTCCGGTCTGTTTGTTTATCTTCATCAGTAAAAGATGGAGAGATTTATATCAATACATTACACATTACATGAAGAGAATTTGTATGTCACATATGCTAAATAGAGAATTGGATAAAATTGAAAAACGTTGATTTTGTTTAAGGAATTTGTATATTTTGACTCTGGCAAAGAATACCTAACCTTCTTTTGGAGGACTTTCAACATTTATTACAATAAATTTGTTGTGATATGTTGCTATGTTATGCCGAAATAAAGGATAATTGATTATTTACTTTAAATGACGTCAGTACATGATAATTCTCCGTCTCTCTCCGTCAGCAAATGATGCGTAAGAGGTTAATGTTAATGCATAATTAGTCGCAGATACACTAACGTTATGGTTTAGCGTAATGAAAGTTGGTGCTTACTCACCCCCTGCCACATTCCCTTGAAAACGCTTGCAAGGTACTCCGTAGTTGTAGATGTACACTACAAAGAAACCATTCATAACTCTACTCTCGGAGCACAGTTCGTTACGTATCATATGATTTTATTTGTCAATGTTAACATATTAACGAAAAACAATTAATTTTATTAGGTAGGGTTGAGGATTTTCATGTCAGATTACGGAATATAAAAATGTACTTAAACGTAATGACATTTTTCAAGAATTTAGTTAATCCCGACGGTCCAGGAGCATATATTTTGGGGTCAGTGTTAAACTTTTTGTCATAATCTGTCATAATGAAACGAAATGCAAAATTATTAAGATGTTACTAAAATGATTATTTGCAGGTTTTTGGGATAATATGGTTTAGTATTTGGAAATTCAGTCATTATTCGTAAATATAGCCTATTTCAATAGAGTTTTAAGGTTGAAAAATGTTTATGGCGCAAAAATCCTCTTGGTATTTACAACAGACACTTATTATGCCTTACTTAAAAGTTACCTTACTTATCGGCGTTAGTTAATATGTGATGTTTAAGTTTTGTAATGCCATTATTTACAGAGAAATAACTACATTTTTTTGGTTGAGTTGGATGGAAACGAATGAAGTAATAAGTCATAATCACGATTTACTTTGAAGCATAATGGTATATTCATAATGGCACTCTTTTTCTAAAGGTCTTGAGTGCCTTGACTGAGCAGGAAGCGTAACATTACTCCAAATGAATGGAAACAGTGTTTCAACTAATGCACACTGATTCATTATTAGAATACTATTTGTCAGAAATAGCAGGTTATGCAATTGAGACATTGGAAGTTACGTAACTCATTCAATAATTTTCAAAAAATTAAGAAAAAACATAATTTTTTTATAATGAATATTGTTAATAAAATACTACAAATTTGAACTATTATTGTATTTTGGGCTTTGGTCACCTATGGGCTAACCTTGCAGTCAAAGTGCAGCACTTTTGATGTAAAATTAATTACATGAATAAATCCCTATTGCCTGGACTATAATATGAGTTTTTTGCCGCCACGATATCGTCAATTGACTCCTTCCGGGTTAGTCTTTTAATCGGCGTGACCAAGGAACGTTATTTACATCTTCCGTCAATATCTTTTTATGAATATCGTTTCGGCCTGTCCTCTTTTGTCTATCTTTAGTCAAAGACATACTCTAATGAACACCACGCGGCCGTGAAGTTTTATGTTTTTGATCCTCGGGAGAGAAAGGTACTCTCGCGACGATGAGGAAAACATATTATTACAAGGACGAGCGACGTCATATGGGAAAGAATTATAAAAATGTACATACGAGAGGTCTTCTTTCTTAAATGAAAATAAAGTTGAAATATGACTTGGCTTTTTTAAAGTCGCCGTCCTATTGTCACAACCATCCTTACGTCGGTTAAGAGATCGTAATACGAATGCAGGTTAGTTTTAGCCGCCATATTAACTTTATTGTTCAACCCTATGTAATGCATACGGGTAAAAAGAATGGCGAAAATGGCAAGGTACGAGGAAGGCGGGGAATGGTTCTTCGACCGTCATATTGCCAACATAGCTCCCCCCTTCCCCTCCAAACAACTCTCACCCACCTTCCCCTCCCGCCCTTTTGTCCATATTTCTTTTCCTAGATTTTTGCAGGCCCGTAGTAACTTATTGTTCCTGTAATGCTACTGGCAGGACATCGTTCCTTGCTTGAAGAGTGGTTGCTTCTGTCAGTAAAAATAAGTGTAGCCACTCATGTTTCAGAGCCAATGTCTACTGATAAAGGAAACGAGTGTTATTGCAACAAAATACACCGAATAGCGTGTTAAGTTATGTTTACTGATATAAGTTACCGAAATATTTTAGCGCTCACTGCTCTTTCAATTCCTTATGGTGGGTAAATTCTCGGAATAAAACTATCGATTGATAAAATAAAAAATAAGAATTCTATGAATATTTAACAATTATTTCCAGTCACTCCTCCTATTAAGTCTTTCAAGGAATTAATTTATCTTACAAGGAAGCGTGCTTTCCGCGAGTTAAAATATCGGACCGGAAGAGATAGATAACACGCTATGGTCCCACCACTCTTGCGATTTATATTGGGGCGAGGCTCTCAGTAGATAATCAATTCATCCAAGTTCGGTTTTCTTCGAAAAATTATTTTATAACTTGAAAAAAAATAATAAGCATGTTCAGAACTGAGCTACTTCTCTGTTGTGACGTTAAATCTGTAAATAAACTCTTGAACAAATGACGCGTCACATTCAAACGGTTTAATGACGATTTTCAATGCAGTTAAAAACACATACATTGCAATTTTGATTGAGAGCATGGATATCGCTCGCATTTGACCTTATGTTTTACAAATCATGACCATTCAATTAAATATTAATAATACGTGTGGTACGCAGTCCATTTAAAAATTGACAATGTATAGAACTACCAAATACAACATGACGTTAATTTCCTACTGTTTCGTTATGAATAAATAGTACGACTTGCTCCAATGAATTTAATAAGTGTTCAAGAACTTACAAATTATCTACTGTTTCTACGTTTACTTTGAAGAGTAAAATACGCAAAATATTTACAATCGAACGTCACAAAATGTAAAGTGAAGGCCACAAGACTATTCCTTCTCAGTTCTTTATAATTACATTGAAATATTTGCTTGAAATAGTCATATACGTCGTAAAGTTTATGTGGTAAAAATCTGACGCAATAGTAAGTACATATATAGACGAAGTTAGAAAGATGCAAAGCTTTATACTAATGATTGGGCCAAAAACCCTCAATGTCAATAGCGTGGTACTTGTTGACTCAGTTCCGATTTAGTTCTTAAATTACATTTAATTTTATGAGTCCAAAAGTATTATATAAACAACCTTCTGGAACGTTTCCATGTGACCGTACTTAAATAAACAATCTTACATTTTTATATTTTATTCCGTTCAAATTAAAATGAATTTTGGTTTACAATTTAACCTGTCATGGGCAACGGCCTGCCACGACGAAAACACCGGTTCCAAATCGGTCACTAAAGTTAAGCATCCTTTGGATCGGCACGAATTTAGAAGGGGCGGTCCTCCGATTCGTCCGATTGCTGTTGCACCTGTCTGCACGAGACAGATATCACGTGCGAAATGACCTTCAAAGCACGTAAAACAAAAATCCTACTACGACTACCACTTAACCCGTTATCCTCAATAACAGAGAACACGGGTCTCAGCATGTTTGAACATTTTAAATATATCGTTAAATGGAAATCAATTTGCAATACCATTTAACACTACGAGCATCAATTTTGGAATAATCCACATCATGTCATCCGGTACAGGATATAAACACATTCCTTTATTCACTGATCAGTATATAGGCAGAGCAATTTCCATTAAACAGAGAACAACTAGCTTATGTTTTACTGCTTAATATTTGGTAAACGCCTTCATAAGTATTAGGCTCGTAGTGGCGTCTTATAAGGGGCAACCCTTTTAATACTCAACCGACGCGGATTCCGCGTGGCAATCCAGATACGGAATCCTATAGCGTAATTCAGCCATGGTGAAACGGTGACCCACACGCAAAGAAGACAGTGAAACGAAGAAAGATCCTTTTTCGTCGAAAATGCGGAAACGACCTCCAGGCTGTGTAACTATTCAAACCATCCGCAGTATTCCTTCGCTTTGCGGTTCTGGGGTAAGGGATGGGCTACGACAAATACAGGCTAATGAGAGCCGCGGGTGGTTAACGCTTAACTGGTCGCACCCAAAAACTTAAAAAGATTTTCGCGTCTGGTCATTATGACCCTAGATGCATGAAATGCAATTGACAAAATATTTTCACGATAATTTTGCGTAATGTTTACTTCTTTTAATTAACTACTTTCTTATATGAGATAAATTATTTTTATTTAAACATTGCCATCGTTTTATACGCAAACACACCATAAAATTACAACGGAATAATAGCAATTTTGTAATAAATATTTTTGTTGCGCTGGAAACCTAAACGAACACAAGAAATGAATTTATTTTGTAAAATTAATGACAAAAGTGAGTTTAACGCCATCTGTAATGAAAAAATCAACCAGCTCAGGCCATATGATCTAGTATGAACGATAATAACTCATAGTAAAATATGAAAACTTGTATCATACTCCCAGTGAACACATTGATACCGAATATAAAGCAATCCTGCGAAAAGAAACAGATTGATAGACAATATAGCGATTAAATATGCAAAGTACATGCTTTTAAACCATCTCTTTTTTTCTTGGCAAATTTTTACAAAGTGGTTCTGAATGATTTTTACAACGGCAGCTATTACAAGATACGCAAACCTTTGTCTTTGTCATCCGTATTTATTGTCTTTGGTACTGAGACAATGGCAGCACCTTATTCTCTTACGCATCCCACCATGCAAAGGCATTTCCTCTTCATTGTTTAACTGAGACAAGTTATTCCTTCTTTTTTCAAAACAATATTTATTTTTAGCCTCAAACTTCTGCTATTCTTCTTATATTCGCAACGTTATAGCAACAAATCATTAGTTAGTAGATTGCCTAAAATATTCAGGAACTGTCGCCATTTATAAGTGGCGTTAGAGTCCTTTGTTCTAGTGTGTTAAAACAATATTCAGGAATTGATTCCCGTAGCAATTATGATGTGATGAAACATTTCAATTGGCTTCCTCGTCGCTCTTCGGCCAGCACTGTAATTAGAACATCGCCGAACATTTAAATCCACCCCTCACTTTGGTTGAGTTATATAATTACATTATTTCAGGTAGCTTTTATCACCACTTGGAGCATCAATGTTTGAGTCATGGTGAAAAAAATGAGCACTTCAGCCCTTAATTTGTCAGGAACATACGAAACCATGGAAAATTCGAGAGTAAACCCAAAAACAGAAGTGAATATGGTGTATTTCTGGATGGAAGAGAATGAAGAGGAATATCCGCTTTGTTTTTACGAATCATCCCAACTAGTGTCAACGTTTTTTTTCAAAAAGCCTTTCGTTATAGGTATACTGATATACCAGTTGTAATTGGTGATATGTTTTCCACTACTGCAATAGGATAAACTAAACGGATGATCTGATATTGACGAGAATTAGAAAAGTTTAAGTACCCATTCGGTTGCATACCATCATAAATTTCAAATCGCTGCAGATAATGGTCCCAGAATCCAGCATATCAAAGACCTTTATCCCATATTTTTTTGTTTTTTTTTGGTAAGTACACTCTAAAGGGACATCGACCACGAAATAGTATCAGTTGCTCATCAATAGAGACGTGTTCCGAGGGAGTAAAGGCCTTTCCAATCTGTTGCCAATTACTATAACGAACTCTCTCATGAAAACGATTCATTCCCAACAATGCTATGGATATTTTCTTCATCAGACGTGATAATTTCAGAATTTGAGTTGTAATCACTTTTCTCTTTGCAATCCTCGTCATCATCTTCTTCCGTCATATCTCCTTCGTCGTCAAGTTCCTCGTCTTCTGCATGCTCAAGCTCTTCCAATAGTTCCTTCTCAGTGACAAAGAGGCGCTCGCTCATTCCAAAAACATAAAGGAACACATAACAAATGACAAAATGAAATACCTTCAATAGCAACCAGTTGTCCAAAATACCTCTTATGATACTGTTTTTTCAATCAACTTTTATTATATTTTACTTATAAATTTAATTAAGTCTTAATAAAAACACGTTTTTAAGAAACTGATGATCAGAAATGAAAAATAAATAAAATCTCATACATACCTACCTTTCCAGGCTTGGTATAGTAACTGATCATTGCGGATTTTATGCGCCTCAATGCCATAATTTATTGTGTTGCACTGATGTTCCCATAGAGTCAGGAAGAAAAAATTATTGCTAACACTGTTGGTTAGATCAGGGTCGAAGCAAGAATGAGTAGACTCCACTCGTGGTCGCCTAGGGTCAGAATCGCGAAATACATGTTACACTGGTGGTCACGTCGGGTCAAAAATGAGTACAAACTGTTACATCTATGGTAGCGTCGGGTCAAAATGTCAGTTTCAGGAAAGCAAAGTATCTTTTCGCAAATCAACCGTTAGGAAGTGATAGAAATTGAAGATATAAGAGACTAAAGAGAAGAACGACTGAAGACGACTTCATTCTATCCCGAAGAAAGTATTAAAAAAACGGTCGGGTCAATATGACCCGACGCGACCAATTCAGGGTTGACGCTAGGGTAAGGAGTAGGTAGATTTTGCGCGGGAAACGCACATAAATCCTTTTTTAAGAAGACATGAGGAGCAGTAGAGAGGAGTAGAGTGTGGCAACAGTTTCTGTGGACTTTATGTAAAATTCGGGCTCCAGTTGTTTTAACCTCAAATTTTCAAAATTCTTCAAAAGGAACATTAATTTCATTCCCTTGTTGGGGACAAGCTCTACCTTTTTTGAAATTTCTGGATTTTTTATAAAAATGAAGACAATCCCTCGGGACACTTCATTTAAATGCCCTATTTTATAATGCGTTGTTTCGGGCGTGACTACATGGAATCGACTTTACATAATGAAAAGTAACAGAAATAACATGGCACGTCATCATCTGGGATGACGTCGAAACCTAGGTCGTATATTAAATATTTATGTGGAATTACAAAATTTTCTGAACTTTTCATCACCTTTTTTAGCATAGAATTTCCAATAACCCTGATTGTAAACGCGCATTAGCAGAAAAATATGACAATGCGACCCTTTTTGTTCCTTAAGTTTTTTTAACAGCATTTCTCAATCTGTGCTCCGTTAAGGCCCAAATGTTCTCAAATAACTGTTCGTTATGCATCTGGCAAGAGTCTTATATGAATATTAAAATATGCTACGGAGAAAATAATAATTTAGTCTTTCAAGAAAATATAGTAATTTATGCAATTCGGTCCTCCAAAATCCATCAAAGATATCTTATTTTATGAACTTACGTTTGAGGACTTCACCTTAATCGCTGACAAACAGTCATTATCGAGAAAATGTAGATGAAAATTCCAACAAATGGTTGAACGTTGAATCATGTACAATTTCCTAAGAAATTCACGCAAATTACGCAGATGATCCCTCCTAAGGTAATTATGTATCGCGGCAAGAAAAACGTCCTTGGTACTTGACATTTAGAGAAGAAAACACAAGGATTACGGAAGAGAAGTGCAAAAATGCAGTTTTAACACGTAATAATTTTCTCATGTTTTACTTATTCGTGATAACTGCGTAGATACTTTTTCATTAGCAAAAGATAAACTTGCTGTAGCACATCATTGGTGAAACACTATGAATGCAAGAAGGACGGCGCCATCCTAAAGTTCTCTTAAAAACTTGCTTACCACAATTCCATGACAAATGGTCACATTTCAATTCCATGTCTCGACTACGTGAAAAACCGTTCATATAAGGAACAGTTATGTTTAAACATCACCTTCCGGGAATTCAATGTGCAAAGGAAATCGGATAATACAACATTTTTGTGAGCTATCGGGTGAATATTCACTTCCATGAGACTAGACACGCACTGCAGCTTGCTTAATGTTTACTGTCCATAGCAATAATAATCTTGAATCGTCACACCTTCGAGATTTTATGTCGACAATGATGGTTTTGAAGATGAAAATTGCGGATGCGAAAGAGAAACTGATGGCAGAATAAGAAATTCGTTTATATGCATTGAATGAATGTGAAGGCTAAGAGTTTGTGATGGAAGGTGGATAAATTGTAAAGGAACACTATAAGAGGAAATCATCGAAAATGACGCCTAAATTCTGATTACTGAAACGGCTATCCCTTATATTATCGGGCGAAATTGAGCTCTCCTTTACTATTTATTTAATTCGAGTATCCCTCACGCATATGTCACCATGGAGAACATAGGAAAGTAAGTATTAAAAGTATCTTGTCTCCTATCACTTACCATTCCCACTACCCATGACATGTTTCAAACCCATAATATGAAACTGAAATTGAACGTCAAAAAAGCAAAGCGATTTAAGCGCATGGGTCTTAGAAATGGTAGTATTCGGGATAGAAAAAGAGGTGTTTTAACTACCTGGAAGTTATGAACCAGTGTTCTTCAAAATTAAAATTGAATATTTTATTTACTAAACAGCGCTTTTTCGTATTGGAAATTATAATAATAGCTTAGAAAGCCGTAAAACCGTATTGCTGTGGTAGGTCATTCCAAGTAAAATCACTGCTATTCAGAAAAGATTGGTGCCCTTTCTACTAGGATTAACTTCTAATTTTCTTCCTACAAAGTTATGTATTAGCAATACTTAAATTGATTTTCTTTAATTTTTTGACAAAAAATGGTCTTTATAATTTTTTTACTACATGTTTATTGTAACCTAACTGAAGAAAAATCCGTGAGGGAGTTTTTTAGTATTTTTTGAAAATAAGTATAATAAACAGAATGCAAGTTCTAGGTTGTGTTACTATGGCTTTACACAATTGTTTTTGAAGCATAGTAAAAGAAACTTCTAAATGTTGCCAATGACCTTAAGCAAACACTATCAAGAAAGTTCGATTGATTACTTTTATATAAAGTGATGGTCCGTCGAAGGTGAATTGAGTTAATGAGCTTTTTTTTTAGAGATTTTACCAAGTACAAATTGTCTAACTAAACACTCAATTGTATGCCTTTGAGACAAAGGTTTGCATTTGAAATAAGAAGGCATTTCATGCGTTAAATTATCAACAAAACATTTCGTTTAAAATAGTAACTAGAAATTATATGCTTCACGGTAGGCAGCATGCGAAGCAACAAATATTTTTCTTGCCAATTCTTTATCTTATTCAGTCATTTTATCATAAATTGACTCAGGATAAATGTTATGGCTTAAATATTCAATGAATTTAAATAAAATATCACGTTTAAATATATCTAAAGTATCTCAGGGTAACACAAAATTCAAAGGCCTAAATACAATTTTCAACTAGAAACAAGTTCTTTCAAAATATTGCTTTGCAATAAAAAGGCATGGCCAATTACCAAGTTTAGTAAAAATTTTAATTACACAAATGCTTCTTATAAAACCTCGAAACTGGACTGGATTTTGAGATAAACCACCTCACAAGAAAAATTACAAGAGTATAGGAATAACGGATATACTACATTCAGCTATTTGGAACGTCCAGTGTCTGGGAAATAATGAATAAGAAGTCAATGATATACATAAGGACAATAATACAAATTTAGAACCGGTACCAGAAACAAAAAACCTGAAAGTAGTTAAAGAATTAAAAGATTACGTGATGATTTTTAGCGCGTGGAGGAAAGAAGACGAGTATGTTGTGGAATAACTGTGTTCATATACACGAAATGGAACAAAATTTACGAGAGTTCGAATTATATAATGAAAGAATAATGTCTGTTAAAGTTCGACAGATAGAATCTGACAGTAATAAGTGCCTATTCTCCTGAAGAAGGAAAAAAAGATGAGACAGTTACTTACTACAAAGAGTTGAAAAATACTTTACAAAAGCGAAAAATGATTACATACTCAAAATCGGAGTTCTAAATGCCAGAATTGGAAAGTCCCTGTCCCGGGATTGATTGGTATTTTTGGAGAGGACCAGTAAAAAAAATTGGATAGCACCTGTGAGAATTCATAACATATAAATTAAAAATCACGAACACATTTTTGCCGAAAAAGGAAATTAATTAATTTACATGGCCTGAAATAGGTTATCGATCACTCATCAATTATGTGATTGTCAATAAAAAACTAATTCAAAGATCAAAGATGCTCATGTATACAGAGGTAGAAATATCATCACAGACAAAAATTTAGTTAAATCATAGATTCGGATACAGTCGAGATGAGAAAGAACACCTACACTTTAATTGTGCATAAGATACCACAAAGTCTTTATAGACTTTGTGGTCCCTTTTGCATTTCTACACATTCATCTATTCGAAGAAGAAAGTATCCGAAATTCGTACCAAAAAGACTAACACAACTACTCTAAGGCTACTTAACTAAATCAAACTAATACTAAACTACTAAACTACAACTTCTACATTAAACCCGATATCAAAAGACTATAAATTGAAGATATATGTACAATAAACCATGGCAATGGCATTCTTAGGAAAGTATCCAATAGGAACTAAAATTAAAATTGAAAATAATATCTTGGATCAGATATCACACTTTAAATATTTGGAAAATGATATCACCTCAGAACAGGACAGAGACATTTAAAATAAAACAAATAACTACCAAAGAATCTGTGGGACTATAAGAAGATCACTGAGGGGAAAAACTGCAAAAGAAACTCAAATTTAATTATACAAAATAATGGCTGCCCCCACATTACTTTACGGAATAGAATCTAGGACACTCAGAACAAGAGACTTAAAAATCATTGAAACGTCAGAAATGAAAATCCTTAGATCTGTACAAGGCTTTACACGCCTTTCCATATAAAAAATGAAGACTTATGGCAAGAATTGGAAGAACCACCAGTAACAGAAATAGCAACATATTATAAAGAAAGATGGACAGAACATGTTGAGCGCATGCCTCTATAAAGGATTCCCAGAAAGGCTTTAGAGTATAAGTCTTGAGGGAGAAAAAGTTATGGGTGCACGAGATTGCGATGGTGATGCCGGAACAGGCAAATTGCCTAAACCTGGAAAGGACGAAGAAGAAAAAAGGTTGCGTTCATGCATTCTTTCAAATGACAGTACCATGCCTTTTTACATAAATGCGCAAACTATTTATTGATGAATCTTGATCAATGGAATACCAGTTAAGGAATTTGTATGAATTATACATCGGATCTCAGTCATTCATGGTATTACATCTTCTTTCTCGAAACGCACACTTTGAGATAATTTGTATAGGTGAATCGACGTTATACTTGGAGGTTTAACTGATCTAATGGTTTTAAATGATGACTTTATCTTGGTTTTCTCTTGATCTAGCACTGGCATACCTATTCTCTAAGAACTTCCCGCTTGTATCAATATCTTCGCATGACATATACCGTACCTTTATTCCCTAAATATTATATGATGCAGGTTTATACAGATCAAGCGGGCATAAAATTTAATTACTGACATACCTTTGAAGTCCTAATATATTTTCTAGTTGCTTAACTGTCCTACCATTACCATCACAAGCATTCATGAAATGGCTAGGTACTAGCAAAGAAATTCTATTCAGCTGAAAATAATTTCATGTAAGTATTCGACCAGCTGATTGGTAGGTTCTTGGAGAGTCCCCATTCTGCATCCCAACCTCGTAGACATTGTCTCGCTTTCCCTCTTAAGGATGGATCCTCTTCAATTCATCTACCTCCTGTTATTTCGTCCAGGATTCCTATCCTCCTCCTTCCTCTTCCTCGCTTCCCCAGTGTTCTCCCCTCTATCACTCTCTTCAATATACCCTCTCCTCTCAAAACCTCCTCCATCCATCTCTTCTGCCTTCTCCGAACCTCTGCCACAAGCTTCCTCTCCTATCCGACCATATCCAATACCTGCTCGTTCGTCTTTCTCGCCATCCAGCTAACCTTCTCCATCCTTATCCAAACCCACATCTCAAACGCCTCAAGTCGCACATCCTCCCTTCGCAATGACCAAGTTTTCGATCCATATTGCGCCACGTTCCATATTTAAGTTTTCACCAGCCTCTTCTTTACGTCTCTTCTCATGACCCATCTCATCAATTCCCTTCTCTTCGGAAACGCTTCTTTAGCTAGCGCAATTTTGCATCTGATGTCATTACCACTAAACCAATTCTCCTCCAAAATACTACCCAGATACGTAAACTGCTCGACCCGCTCCATCTTCCGCCATCCCACCCTTATATTAAGCCCCGCCTTCTTATTCCTAGAAAATCTCATTACTTTCGTTTTCTTGTGATTGATCTTCATCCCATACTTTTCGCAATGCACCTCCAACGCATTCACTAGTAACTGCAAACCCTTGGCCGACTGACTAACCAATGCCTGATTACCTGCAAATCTCACTGATTTTATCAGCTCCCCTCCTAACTTTATTCCTACCTCCTTCTCCCCCATGCCTCCCTTGCCATTTCTTCTGAATACCCGTTGAAAAGCAATGGCCATAGTGGGCACCCTTGCCGCACTCCCCGTCCTATCGTGGCCCATCCTGTTTCTCCATTGGCTACCCTAAACTGCGCAGTCTGATTCATATGCAAATTTAGAATCAGACGCCTGTCCCTCCAATCGACCCCAAATTTCTTCAACACTCCCATTAATTTCGTCCATTCCACCCGATCAAACGCCCTCTCGAAATCTACGAAGCATGCAAAGACATCCAGCCCATACTCTAGGTTTCTTTTTACTAGCGTTCTCAACACCGCTATAGCGTCTCGCGTTCCCATCCCTCTCCTAAACCCGAACTGGTCGTCATCCAGGTATTCATTTGCCTTCTTCTCTAGCCTTCTGTTTAGAATCCTTAGAACTACTATGGCCACGTGGGATATTAAGCTCATTGTCCTAAAGTCTTAGCACGTTTTTTCCTTACTCTTCTTTGTTATAGGAATTAGTACAGTCTTCGCGAAGTCTTCCGGCCACACTACATCCTCATAAATCCTACGAATCAGCGTAAAAAGTTTTCCTCTTCCGTTCTTCCCCATGCTCTTTAAAAACTCTGCAGGTGTGTCATCTATTCCCACCGCCTTATTCCTTTTCATGTCTCGAAGAAGTTTTTCAATTTCGCTATCTAGGATACTTGGTCCAATGCCATCTCTGTAGATATCGTCTACCCCTACTATATCTAACTTATAGGGCGTCATTTCTTTACCATGCAGCTCTTCAACGTACTCCTTCCATTTCTCCTGTATCTCTTTCGGTTCTATGATTACCTTTCCCGTCTCGTCTGTTATCGTTGTAATTTCTCTTCCCTTATTACCACGTTTCAGCTCCTTTATTTTACTATATAATGTATCGGATCTTCCCTCTTTTTGGTATTTCTCTAACGCGTCGATCTGTTCTCTCCACCACTCCTCTCTTGCTTTCTTTTTTTCTCTTCTTAACCTGTTATTAAATTCTCGGTATTTTCTCTTACCTAGTTCTGAGTTTACGCTCCTCTTTTTCCTTCTCTCCTCCATCTCCCTGATCATCTCCTTCGTGATCCTAGGTTTTCTCATTTTAGTTTCACTCACTACGCCTACCGTTGCTTTCCCCGCTTCAACAATTCCATTTTCCAAACTTCCCCGTTCATCTTCCACTGATCTAGCTCCGTGTTCCACACCCATTATCTCATCAGCCTTCTCTTGATACTTCTTCTTCATTGCCCCAGTTAATGCCTCCGTATTCCTCTTTCGTACCCTCCTTCCCATTCTTATCTTTTTCAGTTTCACCCCACATTTCATGACAAATAAGTTTTGGTCTGTGTCTGCATCAGCTCTCGGATAAGTATGCGGGTTTTTATCACTATTCCTGTATCTGTGACGAACCATTATATCATCTATCTGGAACCTATCTGTGCCTCCCGGCTTCTTCCAAGTGCACCTACGTCGAGGATGATGTCTGAACCATATATTTGAAATTACTAGGTTATTTCTACGGCAAAACTCCGCAGCTTTCTCGCCCCGGTCGTTTCTCCTTCCTAGCCCGTAATCGCCCATCTTCCTCCCATCTCTTCCTTCGCCCAGCACCGCGTTCCAATCCCCTATTACTACCAAGTGCTTACTCCCAGGTATCATGCCAATTATTTCCTCTAGCTGATCGTATACCCAATCTATCATCTTCTCTTTATGATTAGAGGTAGGCATATAAACCTGGATTATTACTACATTCTTTGGATCTGCCTTTAGTTCCAGGACTATAATCCTATCACTCACCTGTTCTGCATACACTACTTTTCTACCTAGTTTCCTATTCATTACGAATACAACCCCGCGCTGATTTTCATTCCCTCCACTTTAAATTACTCTATAATCGTCGCTACAATAATCCCTGTCATCCTTCCATCTTACTTCACCCATACCCATGATATCTACACCCACCCTCTCCCTTTCTTGCTTTATCTTCTCTAACTTCCCCGCCCTCAGCATATTCTTACATGCCACGTGCCTATTCTGATAGTTTCGTTCCTCATCTTTACCTTCTTTTCCTCTGCTGCTGCAACGTTACTTATAGGGTTTCTTGTAATTACTTATAGGTGTTTTTATAATTACTTATACGTTTTCTTATAAATACTTAAAGGTTTTTTTTATACATAATTATAGAAAATTTAGACCAAATTTCAATAGTTTTCAATAGTCACTTATAGAATAATTCCCCTGGGATTAGTACGGTAAGTCCATCTTGAACTATTTTACTCACCACAGTTTTCAACCAATTGGCTATTTCAGAATCCCTTGACAGGATACGAAAAAATCTTACTCCAGGAGAGGTTTGACGGGGAGTATTGCATCCGAGATATATACATTTATTTCCAGCCGTTTTATATGACAAATTTGGTGTTGACACTAAAACATGAGTTTCTTCATGAATATGTATTTTTCGTATCATGCCACCTCGAGCCCCTGTAAATGGAATTTAGAAACAAGGTGAAAACAATTATTGGCACAAGTAATTATTCGAATGATCAATGATTTATTATTTTCTGAATAAATAATTTAACTAACGTAGAATTGAAAAATGTTATAATGACGATAATAAGAGTGTTATGGATCCCACTCAAATGGTAAAAACTTCATAAAAAACTCAACTTCATTGAAAAATATGGAAGAGGCCGGAATTACAGGGAGGGGTAAGAAGAAGAAAATAGATTAAATTCCAGAAATTATCTAAGTATCAGATTTTTTAGATCTTTTTATGTGCCTCTTATCCTGTTTACCTAAAATTCCTTGCTAAGTTATGGTGTCAGCATGGCTACTACCACAATCGGCATCAAATTCCGCTTGAACAAAAATGCCATCTCTATGGAATGTGCCAATCATGTCAAAGGAATTTCTTGAGATGTTGTCGAGAGTAGTGAAAACAGAAAAAATCCTTGGTTTCTGTCAGAGTACATTTACATCTACATACTACCCTACAAGCCACCTCAGTGGTGTGCGGCAGGGGGTTTTTCCACACTAGAGATGCATTAATGGGTAGACACCCTACCAGTTAGTAAGCAACTATTCTACCAAATGAACAGTTGATTAGATAAGTATTGTTAGTAAGCACATTTAAATTTGAAAATTGAAATAATACATTAATATCATCAAACTGCATATGCCCAAAGGACACTTACTAGTATAGCTATGGTCCAATCAAAATTCATGTAAGAATGAACAACTCTTAGGGTATATGTTCCACAAACTGCTCTTGGACAAAAAATAAGGAGCAATCCTCTACATATCAGATATTTCTAAAGACTGCTGGAGACGTTCACTTAAAATGCCATAACTTGATTTCCTTAGATAGTCATTAAATATTCGATTTTCTAAAACCAATACCCCAGATTTTAACTTCAACAAAAATAATCCTCGTCCCTACAGCAATATTTCGGAGCATGCTGCAAACACGTGCAGCTACACCACATCAATAGCGCATGCGTAACATATGTTAACAACATGCCGCTCATGCGCTACCACTCTGTTTTTATCACACATCGAGATAAGTTAAAATAAGTTGAATGGAAAACTAAATATGAAGAGTACGGAATGAAGTTCTCAGAGTGGAACACAGTTTTATGAGCCTGCCATATTTATCGGTGTCAGTTCCATTTTAATTTGTTTGATAAAAACATTATTCATTGGGCAGTTTGCCCTACATATTTGCACAGTTCACATAAGAAGTTACATCAGCTACATAGACAGCCACGATATATTTCACCCCTAGTTCTTATGGAATGGGTTGTACAGTTAAATAAGGGATGGTGTTGACTACCGTTGATATCTCAGATGGACTGTAGATTGTTGCTCCTTTAACTGCAACTTGCAGTGAATAGTTTAACATCACCCAATTATCTTATGTACTAGTACAGCTTAACCACGTGGCAGAATTTACATCATCGTTGCATTTATGATGGGCCATTAAAAAGTACGTCTTTCAAGTTGCTGTGCGTGACAATGTGCTGGTTAACTTATATTCCATTTAAGCTCTTTTGCACTCCTTTCACACTTGAATGGCTTTAAATCACCGTGAATATGATAATGTACATATAAATTATGCTTCATTTTAAATACCTTTCCGCAAGTTTCACTTTTGAGAGGAGTTAAACCTTGACTTTTGAGAACACTTCCTTCAGAGCATCTCATTGACAAATCCTCGGGCATCACAATCATTGATCACATATTCCTTGAAATGTTCTCTCCAATAAGTGGACAAAACTTTTTTTATCTACAAACCTGACTATACTATAATCGCATTAAATTCTTTGCATTCAGAATTACTTTTATCATGAGAATCCAAATGCCAACCCAGGTAAAAATATCTGGTCTGTTGCTAATCTGGAACTAGTATATAACTGATCTGAAAGGGCAATTTCTGGTCTGTTAGGGGTCTGTAAATGGAATGGTCTGGAATTGGAATGGGTCAAACAAACTTGTCTGGAAGTGGTCTGTAATATTTCATGGTCTGTAACTGATCTGCAATATTTGTTGGTCTATATTATGATTATAACAGAGGTGCGATTTTTAATTTCACGATTTGCAACTACTCTGAAATTTGACTTGTAACTAATCCGTGATTAGAATAAATTTCAAGCATAATTACCACATTGAACTACGTAACCCAAACTTTTAAAGCCACTACTCAATAATGACCCACAGTAATTTTTTAACTGGTACCATCCCAGCTAGAAAACTCAAATCGGTTCACTTAAACGCCCAAGTCAATGGTGGAGCAACAGTTGATGCTCGGCCTTTGCGCCGAGTTTGATGACAACCATTAAAATGAAATGAAGAAGAAAATGAAAGATACTGACGTGCGCATGAAGAGTGCATATGTAACATGCTGAAATACGTGAAGTAGGTTTCATCATAGTAGGTCTTCCTACCCAGTTTTAACGAAATTGTTTTCACCATTTTTGAGATAAAAATTATTTTCCATTACTCCCTAAATCGTCAAGCACCAGGTGGCGGTTTGTAAAATTGCACTCACTTTCAATAATGGAAATGTTTATATCGTCGCTTAGAAGGAAGGAACAATAGTTCGACTGTGTACAAGTTAGAGAATGGTGTGTGGTCTTCCATTTTGCGCATTTTGATGAAGACCTATCTCCCGCTATTCGAGAAAATTGTTCATAAACATTTGTTTATCCTCATGTGTAAGTCAAAATATATACTTTTGTTTTCAACATCCCGTAGGAAAGGCGTTGCTTTCATCACCAGAGACAGTAAGACCCTCTTTACAAAATTTCTGAAATAAAGTTTTATAAAATGCGCTCGGAATGGGGGCATTATTAATTTCGCTTGGCGAGTAATAAAATTTGAGATGCCTATTGTGGCGAAACGGTTAACTTTATGAAATAAACATTCCAATTTCTTTGTTTTTATACGGATGTTCTACGAGTGAACATGATCCATTTGTCTAAAATTTGATAAGCGTCAAAGAAAAAAATTATTAATGTATTGTTTTTACGGTACGTGGACGGACTACATGGCCGCAGTATCGTGGTTTTTCGACAAGCTTTGACGACGCTCACGAAGAGGGCAGCGTGAAATGTATGGTGTGTCCCTTGGAAAATTAACTATTGCCTTTTGTAATCCTACAGAGTTTGAATAAAATAATGTCTCGGTTTTTGAGTTAACAAATATTTTCCATTACTCCGTCAATCGTTGAGCGCCTCGTGACGGATAGGCTGATCGCGCTGAAGTTCAAATCAGCAAATGTATTATATCTCGTCGTTCACAAGGTGGGCACATTGGTTCGTCAATATACACACGTTAGAGCTGGATGAGTTTTCTTTTATTTAGCGAAGTTTATAGAATATCTATCACCCTGTTTTCGAGAAAATGTATCAACAACAATAAATTGTTTATTTTCATTTGTAGGCACTAAAATGAATTTATTTCGAAGTTCTTCTTGCAATGTCCTGTTGGAAAGTCATTGTGTTTATCACCTCAGACTGCACAACTTTGTAGCAACAATCTTTGTTAAGTAATTCATTTTTATAAGATCCTTTCGGAATATGAAAAATATTATTTACGCCTAGCGATTAATGAAATTCGGGATGACCTATTGTGGCTACACGGTAAACATTTAGGAAAATATTCACAAATTTTTGCTATTGGCAATGGTTTGTTTTAGGTTTCTGCGTAAAATCATTGTCTTAAAGTTGAGAAACCTTTAACAAAAAATGTTGAATAAAGTATGTTAAGGGGGAGTGGAAACACTTTGTGTGTCCACGGGATCGTGGTTTTTTGACGAGCTTTGATGACGATCACAAAGAGGTAGATTATAGAGTATGTAAGTAATAATGTAAACCTTTTTATAAAATGCGCTCGGAATGTGGAAAATGTTATATTCGCCTACCGTGTAATTAAATTTGGGAAGGCCTCTTAAGGCCAAACGGTAAACTTTATGAAAATAATTTTTTTATTTCCTTATTAACCCATTAACGCCCATACTTTTTTAAATAAACTTTTTATTGAAAATTTGTTAATTATTTGTTTAGAAGGGTATTTAGAAGCAATATAGATGATTTTTAGAAAAATATCTCTTAACGGTTGCAAATGGTGGACTGTCCTAAAAATAGGACGCTGGGACTATAAGGTAACATTTCACAAATTAGAAAAATTATATATAAGAACGAATTTGAATGAAAAATATTATTATTACGTTTGTTTTTACATTTGTATGCAATAACAACTACAAAAACATATTGAAAATGAGAAAAAAGAAACATAAATTTATCATTTCTTGGTGTGATAAGTAGTGAAACAGTTCTTGCACAAAGTTACTTCACATTTTTTTACAAAAGGTGAGAGGTTTTGCATTGCAGTTTTCTCCCTGGCATCTCCTTTGTTTGTCTCGTCTTGATACAAGGTGATCTTTTCCATCGTATCTAATGTCTGGGATGGATGTTGAAGAGGATGTGTTGGCTGCTCTCCCTTGCTTTGAAGTGTTTCTTTTCAAATAAGCAATGGCGACATTTCTTCTGAATTCAAGGAGGTCCATGGTAGAATGAGAAACCCTATTGTACACAATCCAGGCATTTACAATTGCCATGTCAAGCATTCTTGTGAATAAACACCAATACCACTTTTTACCACGAATGGACACATCGTACTTTCCCACTAACCAATCATGGTGGTCTACTCCACCCATGTACTTGTTGTATGATTTGATGGCATTCGGTTGTGGAACAGACAACTTCTGCCTTGACGTCCTGCTCCAACGTGATGCATGACTCAGAGGATGAACAGTGTCAAAATTTGTCCCAATAGCGACACAGTTGTTGTCGTTCCACTTCACGAACAGAACTTCTCCTTCTGAATCAAACGCAGAATCAAAAGTGCCCCTGGGCTCCTTAGACAATTCCTTGGAATCTTTCAAAGGGCATTTGCACAGGCGGTTCTGCCTCAGTGTACCAGAAGCTCTAAAACCAACATCTCTCAAATGAATAAGCAAATCTCTGCTGGTAAAGAGATTGTCGAAAAACACCCAGTGACTTGCCGGCTCTTGGACAGGGTCCAACATATTTAGAACAACGCGGGACCCTAATGCCAAATCATGTCTCTCATTCTGAGCTACTTCCTTACCACAGTATAAGTCGAAGTGGAAACAATAGCCACTTGATCCACACAGTGCCCAAAATTTGTATCCAAAACGGATCGGCTTCCCTCTGATAAACTGCTTCAATCCGTGGTGACCATAATATTTGGCTATCATTTCATCGACTGCAAGGTGTTTGTCAAATATGCCCCATCTTCTGAAATTCTTATTCAGAGTGACTATTAGAGGGCGCACTTTGAACCCTCTATCGTCTTTATTCTCTTGAACCTTGCTGTTGTCATTGAAGTGCAGCATGCTTTTTAGTTTGAGGTACTTGTTTCTTGGCATTGCATTTCTTACAATATTGATTCCTAAATCACTATCTTCACTCCAATAGTGCCTTTCACTGGGCACTTTGTGATATCCGGACAGCAAAAGTATTCCAAAAAATGTTTTGAGTTCATCGATCGACAAAATTAAATTTGTTTCATTTTTTACTTCTGTGGCATACTTTACAGACTCAGAATTTATCATGCTCATTTTCGCGTCATCAAAGAGCATCTCAAATATTTCAAGAGGAGAATTTTCTCCCAGCTCACCTTGCATAGTCTCTGCCATAGATTCTGTGACGTACCTTCTTCTGGCAATTTTGTGTAGGTCGGGACGACTTTTCTCCAAATTGGTTCGCATTTTGTCAGCGAACGTTTCTTCCCCACACCTCGTGATCTTTTCGCTTGTGGATACTCCTCGTCATCTTCCGCAGAAGTTGTGATCTGGCTTTCATTCCGCGGTACTATCTGCAGCAATAGTTCACCAGGAACGTCTGCAACCTCAACTTGGTTCACTTGGTCTTCTTCAAAAATGTCTTCATCACTGACAACCTCATTCTCCGGTGGCAAGACAACTACACTCACATCTGCTGAATTGTCAATATCCTCTTCAAAAAGTATTTGTTCTATTTCACTGATAGTAACACCTTTCCGAAACATGACTCCGAATAACAGCAAAAATACGTAGCAGAAAAGTCGAACTTTCTACTCGCACAAGGCAGTACTACAAATGAATCCCTAAGAAACTAAATGTCTGTTTTATTCGAAACGCCATCTGCCTTTTCTTCCACGAAAACACAGTCATATTCGCCCACCCCCTCTACGTCTACGTCATACTCATACTGGTAACACCTGCCTACCACCCCCTCCCTCCTACGCTTCTCTGCCTGGGTATATATATATATATCTGTATGTTGACAAAACTTTGTATAATTTGACCAAACCTTGTATGTTTTGACCAAACTTTGTACCTGATGCCGAAAAATTATCCCGGGCAAAACCAACCCTTTCAGTCACCTGACCACGCCAAACACCCTAGAGGTGGCTCGCAGGGTAATATGTAGATGTAGATGTAGATGATAAGGTTCTGAGAAACGAGGCATGAGTCATCACACAACGGAAAACACGGCGGTCTACTAACGGGGCCAGTGACGAAGGAAACTGATGCCTTTATGTCCCAGCGTCCTATAAATAGGACGGTACATTTCTCAGAGGTGCCACGAAAATACTAAAGAAAATACGACGCTCCCACCTACGAATATACACCCTGTGATGCATAATAAATATAATCTGATCAATATTTCACATTTGAAATATATGTTCATTGCACAAAATACAAAAATTAGGCTGAGTAACGGACATGAAAAAATTCTTATTTCGACTTTTTAGTACTTTTCTTTAACCAAACCATGTTTTTTTTAGTTTTTATATTTAACTTATTCCATAGCTTATAGATTTTAATAATATTATATACATTGTTAATTCAAATGTATCGCTATTTTATGGATAAATCATTGAAAAATTAACGGTGAAATATTTAGTGAAAATAAATAGAAAAAATATGTGTGCGCCAAATTTTTGTTTAAATACTTGTATATACAAAATGTTTTAATAAATTGGACCAAATACATATTTCATGATGTTATTTTGAAATTCGTAAGCGTTGGAATAAAAATAACATGACAATTTAGCAACCGCAACAGCTGGAAAACAAGTCATATCAGCCAAAAACCATTGGTCATCATAAAAACATACATATATAATGGTATTTTTTAAACCTGTTTTCTAGCTATGAGTGAGAGGAATCATATTATGATAACCTGTACAAAAAATATTAAAAAAATTACACAATAAATACACTCTAACATCTGCAAACCGAAGTCGTGCTCTGATATTATATTCAAATCAAAAGAAAAATAACCAGCACTCTCTTAACAAGGATGCTTAGAGAATTTATTTGGAGGAGGTCTCAACTGATTCTGGACTGAAACTCCACTGAACGGGTGAAAACTGGCCTGAAACTAGACTGTACTGCCTTGGCCTCTCAACAAGAAAAACTGCGGTCAACTGAAACTCCACTGCTACACTCCCTTGCTACTCCAGTGAAATAGAACTGCTTCTCTCTTGCTGCGTGAGTGCTCCACTGCCACTGAACTAAACAGTTGGCCCAGGTCAGGCCATCCTTTAAACTCCACTGCTTCTCCCTTGCCACGTCATTTTATTGCCTTGCCACTCAGCTGCTGCAGCATTTAGGTATCCTTACTCTCAACCTAACTGAACTGCTTCTTAAATTCTTTGCATTCAGAAATACTTTTTCATAATAAGTCAAATGCCAACCCAGGTACAAATATCTGGTCTGTTACTAATCTGGAACTGGATTATAGGCCACTCTGGGAGTCCAAGCCACGCGGTCGAAGGCGACCCAACCCATCACTGACGGTGGTTTATGGCAGCATCTGATCAGTCACACTATTGTTTACAACTTCTAAAGTTAAACATAAATTGCAAAGTTATGATAGTCTTAGTGTTTAATAAATCACGCTGATGAAAAGGTTTTTTTCATCGCAGTTATACGATGGATATTAACCATTTTACGCGCTTTAGTAAACCAAGGCAGTTTAATGTACAGTGGCGGAAAAAATTAACGCAAAGGTCGTTCGCTTCTGTGAATGCGTCGAACACGGGAACCACTTGGAGTATACCACCTTCCGAAAATTTGAAAGCAGTATTTCTCATACAACCGGGAATTTTCAAAATTCATACGCTTTGTGCCAGTGATATTAAATCATATGCATCGGAATTTCACTACGCGTAAAATACACAACTGCGAGTTCTTGTTTCTTTTTCAAAATATGTCTTCACCCATCTCTCACCAAGTAGCTGCCGTCGGGGAATCTATGAACGCAGCACACATAATGAACATAGAAACCGCTTGCCTACAGCAAAGTTCCGGTGGTGTAGTGGGTAAATCATGCGGCTTTGGACGTGAAGATCGCGAGTTTAAATCTCGGTGAAGCCTCGTGAATTTATCCAACTACTGAAATCCGTTTTTCTGGCCATTAATTTTCGCTTAATAGTGAAGGAGGTCCGCAGGATGTAATGATTCCTTGAATGTCACTAACCTTTATTAATTAAAATTCAACCCCTAACTACCATAACAATTTTTTCCGGCAGTTGACTGAACAGTAAAATTTGACCACCTCTCCTGAGTCGTCCAGCACCGCTCGCATACCTCTAATACCTCCAGGCTCTTGTGCCCTCTTATCGCCTCATGCGCTCTCTCTCGCTTTATGTTCTCGAGGGCCGATCCCTCGAGGTTTGGCAGGGCAGAGTTAAGGCAGAATTTCGAGCCGCTTAAAAACTGGACGATGTTGCTTCTTACAGCCGACGATTTTTCGTACGCACTTGTGTAAACGAATCAGTTCGTCGAAGCAAAAAATACATCTCTAGTAAGCCGGATTTTAATTCGGTGAATAGCGTTTGCATTTCCTCACGTAAAGTGTATGTTTTGCGAACTATTGGCATGTAATATGTATCTCATCAACATTCATTTTCATTCCACACCCAGGACAATTCGAGGGTTCACACGTGCCACCACTCAAGGAGCTGGTTCATTGAAAACAATGTCACCCTGTTGCAGTGGCACGCGCGTAGCCCAGATCTCAACTCAATTGAAAATCTCTGGGCAAATATAATGAGAGAAATGCGGGAGGAAAATAGAAGGCCCCACAATGCACATGAGTTGTGGGAAATGGTGGAAGAAGTGTGGGACAGGGTTCCCTTACGGTAATGCCAAAATGTGGTTCAGCCCATGTCTCCAACTAGTAGTAGAGAATGAAGGGGGATGGATCGATTATTGATCGATAAAAAATCCACCACCCTCTCTCTTTCCCAATCTAATTCTCGATGATGAGTCAAGGTGCATATGTGCACAAATTACTTTGTCTGAGAGAATTTCAAATACAATTAAATTGTTCCACAGGCTCTATGCACGTTTGAATAGTTTCCTAAATTGCATCCTAATGAAGAATAATGACAGATAGGGGGAGGAATATCACGACCATTGTCGTTGTGGAAATGAAATATGCAACGTAAAATTGCCATGTTGTCAATGGGTAGTAGCCAATTCCCCTTAACCATTCCTTAAATAATACTTTATTTGATGGACGACTCAGCTCATCAGCCGACTAACACTGTGACTTTTACGTTTCGATGATGGATTCAAAAACTTTTTCTAAATATTCCCGGAACAGACAATTATAGTGATTGTCACAAATTCAATCCTCTAACTCGCCAGAATATTAATATCGTCAAATTGAAAAGGCACTTTCATAACAATTTTTAAAATCGATGAACATGGCATTAATGAGAAATGTAAATAGCTGTTGCTCTAGTTTCTTTAATATATCGCATTGATTGGTGGATGACTCTCACTATCAGTCCATTTATTGAAACGTAACTATCGTAGTTTACATTAACTTCATAATTAAATTACTGAATGTGAAAAACTTTAACCTTCAAAAATTCCTATTACTTATATATCTCTCAAAAGGTTAGTTCAGAAATGTCTAACTCAACTGTGCCACTTCGCTTAATATGATTACGATAAAGTTCTAGTGCGTACTCTCTTGCACCTTTTCTGAATTTATTCTGATTATATCGGGATATCTCCTGGCTTATCTCTGATCTCTGTTATCAATTTTCGAGTTTATCTCCAAAACATTTCCTCACGTTGCCGGCCTCGGTGGTGGCAGGGCAAAGGGTAAAGTCCTAGCCTGCCAACCCTAAGGTGCGGGTTCGAATCCCTCTCTAAGAGAATGAATGTATGTGAACGTTCCATTGAGTTAATTGTAATAGACTTACTTCGCTGAAATAAAGACCCCATTATTAAAGACACGTTATTTTGAGGCGCGCATGCTTCTCCGTCACTGTAAAAATGTATCCATGTCCTCATATTACGCCATCCACCACGCTTTTGTACTTATCGTTTCTCCACGACCGTTGGTTATACATTTCCCACTACAATATTCTTCCATTATCTGCGATGTTCCCTGAAATACATTTAAAATAAATTAGATCACGATCATTTCCGCCAGAGGAAGTAGATATATGTTCATCCTTCTTGCGTGATCGGTAACTCATGTGTGATCAGCAATGGCAAATATTTCGATCGCATTGGAATTTAAAAGAATAAATAAAATCCTACAATATTCAATTAAAGGGAAAAGATTTTCTTTTGGACCATATTTCAAAACATACTCAGTGACGTGCAATTATGGCCGATAATAATCTTTTGAAAACCTGTGATTTATGAATAAGTAATGTAAATTTATGTTCAGTGCAGTTCTCATATTCTAAAGCTAGATTAATCTTGCAGATACATTTGACGACTGTCCTTTATATGGCAACTTACATTTATGCCTTTGACATATCAATTGTGTAAAAATGAGGGAATATAATATGGTCTGCAACAATTAGAATACATATTCTGTTATGGTGATAGAAAAGTTTTTATCGACTTGGCCACAGCACTTGCAGAAATTTTTACATGGACAAATCTAGGCCTAGGTCAAAGTTTATCGCATTATTTAAGAAAACATACCAAATTTTTATGAGTCTATATCCTTGCACCGTGCGGTCCGAATTGAGTTCGCAGATGCGATTAAGATGCTGTATCAAGGAAAAAAATAACTTCTCGAAAGATTGCGTTTAGATTATGATAACCGAATCAAACGCAAACAAAAAAATTACCAAATACGTTAATTACTTGCTTTCAAAGGTTAATCAATGGTTAAAATGCGAAAGAATAATTGGGTTCCAAAAGTTTTCAGTTGCTGGTCACATTTGTTACATTCTACATTGTCTACAAGTTACGGATGACCGGAAAAGAGTATTAATGAAAGTGAAATGATTGTGCTCTAAATTATTTCAAATATTAGCAGAGTAAATATTGATAACGGAAAATAGGTGTGTATTTACTGAATATAGTTACGTAAAAAATTAAGAATAGATTCATAACATGAAGAAAGTCTTCAATTCACCATGGTCCCTGCGAGTATTCAAGCAACGTAGTATATCTTAACCATAATTGACCTTAACATTTTCGTCGTCTTCATCGGGGCCTGTGCTAGTTTATCGACCAAGAAACTCGCGTTTTTTACCTAGATTGTAGAGGAAAATAACAAAAGAAGGGTGGTGGCGTAACATGAGATGGAGAGAAATTATTATACCTTATCATAAATATTCAGCTAAATTTGGCTGAATGGTAATAAGTAACGCATATTTATTGACACTTAACCAGGTTAGCACTCCGTCTAACTTAACGGAGATACCAAAGCTGCTTCGGGGAAATAAACATTCACGGGTTTATCTAAAATCATATTACGTAAGAGTTGCTTTGCGAATGGAAAATTACCGTTAGTAAAAAGACTCATGGTTCATTATTTTCCATCTTGAAGAGACAATGACGTAGTTACATACTAATAAAAGGTGTGCGAAAAAGATTTCCCTAATTTTGAAACAAAAGATGCTAATATATTCATTGAGAATATGAGAATGCTAGAAACATTATTAGGACATTCATTTTTCGTGAGGAAATGCAAACGCTATTCACCGAATTAAAAGCCGGCTTACAAGAGGTATATTTTTTGCTTCGACGAAATGATTCGTTTACACACGTGCGTACGAAAATCGACGGCTGTAAGAACCAAAATCGTCCAGTTTTTTAAGCGGCTCGAAATTCTGTCTTCACTCTGCCCTGCCAAACCTCGAGGGATCTGCCCTTGGGAACATAAAGCGAGAAAGCGCATGAGGCGATAAGAGGGCACGAAGAGCCAGCAGGTATTAGAGGTATGCGAGCGGGGCTGGACGACTCAGGAGAGGTGGTCAAATTTTACTGTTCAGTCAACTGCCGGAGAAAATGGTTATGGTAGTTAAAGGTTGAATTTTAAATAAAGGTTTGTGACACTTCACGCATCGTATTACATCCTGCGGACCTCCTGCACTATTAAGCGAAAATTGAATGACCTGAAAAACTGATTTCAGTAGTTGGATCAATTAATGAGGCTCCACCGAGATTTGAACTCGCGATCTTCAGGTCGAAAGCCGGATGCTTTACCCACTACACCACTGGAACTGTGATGAAGGCTAGTGGTTTCTATGTTCATTTTGTGTGCTGCGTTCACAGATTCCCCGACGGCAACTACTTCGTAAGAGATGGGCGGAGACATAATATGAGAAAAAAACAAGAACTCGCAGTTGTGTATTTTACGCGTAGTCAAATTTCGATGCATATGATTTAATATCACTGGTACGAAGCTTATGAATTTTGAAAATTCCCGGTTGTATGAGAAATACTGCTGTCAAATTTTCGGAAGGTGGTATACTCCAAGTGGTTCCCGTTTTCGCCGAATCCACAGAAGCCAACGACCTTTGCGTTAATTTTTTCCGCCACTGTACATTGTATAACTAAAACACGTAAAATGGTTAATCTCTATCGTATACCTGCGATGAAAAAAACATTTTCTTCAGCGTGACTAGTGCAACACAAAGACGAACTAAATTATTCGATTTATGTGTAACTAATAGAAGTTATAAACTATACTGTGACTGGTCAGTTGGTGCTATAAACCACACTTGGTGAAGGGTTCAGTCGTCTTCGACGCCGAGGCTTGGAGTTTGAGTGCCTCCCGAAGAAATCTCCTCTTGTTCTTTCAGGGCAAGGGTTCTCTTGCTATTGTGCTCAATGATCGATTCGGTAACAAGAATTTTAAGAAGCATATATTCGGTTTGTTTAGCACGTGGTCCCTCATTTACCCAAAATTTTGGCAAAAATGGAAATCCTGCAAACGAATCGGAGAGATAGTTCCGCCAGTAAACACTTCACTGAGAGCTTTGTGTCATTATTTTCCGGTAAACATTATGTAATTGATGTTTTTATTGGTACATACATTCAGCAATTATCTCCTTTCAACATTTCTTCAAGTTAGGGGTCGTACATGGACTACGTTACGGTTTACGGTGATTATTTACCCCTCTCCCCCCCCCCCTTCTTTGAAAACCGTAGTTTTTTCCCCAAACACCCATCCCCCCTGACATGTAACGTTGTCTCTACAAATGAAACTTTCACTTCAAAATTATCTTCTCAAGTATTGAGTGAGTGTATTTTTAGGGAAAGGTTGATGGAAAAGTTTTGTCACTGGGTCGCTTTTTAACGTGGTTTTAGAGAGAGATAGTTCCCTAATCATAATGGAGACCATATTTAAATTTTAATTGTTTATTTTAGCGTCTGTAAGAAGTACGAAATAAATATTGTTATAATAAAGGCGCTAAGATATAGTTATATATGACCAAATTTTCAGTAGTTATATAAATGAAGCTAAATAACTCTAAACTTTACTCATTTTCTCACGCCGTATGGTATGGCTGAAAACCCTTCAAAAAGTTTTTTATTTGCGATTCTGCAAAAATTACTTCGGTGAGTAATAGTTTATTTTTTTGTCAATAGTTTAGAAAACATGCAAACTATACACCGATAGTTTTTTGACGAAATCTAGGTACTAGGAGTTCCTAAGTTGTTTAAAATTCTTCCTCTGGTGCGCACAGCCGTAATCTATCCCATGTAAAAGAGCTTACATTTTCAGGCAAATTGTTCGAAGAATAGTTCGGCAAGAGGTTGATATTTTGATATCATTGGAAAGATGAGAGTTTTTTTCTTTTAAAATGAGGCCGAATTCATCAAATTCTAGGTGAAGTGAATTTTCGCTCTAAACTAGGTACCTTAACCCGCGATAAGGTTAAAATTCACGCAATTTCATGGTATGAAGACTTGCAACATTGTAGAAGCAACGTTTCAGTTGCATTGAGTTTAAGTAGAAGCTTGATAAATCCTGCTAACTTCGGCAATTTCCTTCTAAATTTTTATCATGGTGAAGTTAATTATAAGTTTCCTTATAGGTCATCTTGTAGTATTAATAGTTCTTTTTAGTTACGTTTAGGTATTCCTATGGTTCCTATATGTTGTCCTAAATTTACTAATAGTTGTATATTGTTATTTATAGGGTTTTTTATAGTTATTTTAAGGTTTTTTATAGTAGCTATTAGTTTTTTATCGTTACTTATAGGGTTTCTTATTACGTATTATATTACGCATATGTTTTCTTAATTAATTACAAGTTTTCTTACAGTTACTTATCGAAAATTTGGGCCTAATTTAAATAGTTTCCAATAGTTACTTATAAAAATTTTAACCTGGGATGACTACAGTACTTGAACTTCTTTTCTAATTTACTCACCACAGTTTTCAACCCATTGGCCGGTGATTTCAGAATCCCTAGACGGGAAACGAAAATATCTTACTCAAGGGGAAGTTCGACGGGTAGCATTGCATCCGAGATATATACATTTATTTCCAGAGGTATTATGCGACAATTTTGGTGTTGACACTAAAACATGAGTTTCTTCATGAATAGGTATTTTGCGTGTCATGTCACCTTGAGCCCCTGTAAATGGAATTTAGAAACAAGGTGACAATAATTATTGGCTCAAGTGATTATTCTATCGATCAATGATTTTTTATTTTCTGAATAAATAATTTAACTAACGTAGAATTGAAAAATGGCATTGTGACGATATTAAAAGTGTTATGTATCCCACTCAAATGGTCGAAACTCGAGTTCATTGAAAAATATGGAAGAGGCTCGAATTACAAGGAGGGATAAGAAAAGAAAAATAGATTAATTTCCAGAAATTATCAAAGTATCAGATTTTTTAGATAATTTGCATGTGCCTTATATCCTGTTTACCTAAACTTCCTTGCTAAGTTATGATTTCAGCATGGCTACTACCACAATCTGCATCAAATTCCGCTTGAACAAAAATGCCATCTCTATGGCGTGTGCCCTGGGGAGTCACCATTCATGTCAAAGAAATTTCTTGAGATGTTGTCGAGAGTAGTGAAAATAAAAAAAACCTTGGTCTCTATCAGAGTACCTTTACATCTATATACTACCCTACAAGCCACCTCAGCGATGTGTGGCAGGGGGTGTTTCCACACTAGAGATGCATTAATGGGTAGACACCCTACCAGTTAGTAAGCAACTATTCAACCAAATGTACATACAGTTGATTAGATAAGTATTATAAGTAAGCATATTTAAATTTGAAAATTGAAATAATACAGTAATGCCCTCAAACTGCACATGCCCAAAGGACACTAACTAGTATAGCAAGGGACCAACCAAAAGTCGTGCAAGAATGAACTACTCTTCGGATATATGTTCCACAAACTGTTCTTAAACAAAAATAAAGGAGCAATCCTCTACATATTAGATATTTCTAACAACTGCTGGAGACGTTCACTTATAATACCATAACTTTATTTCCTTAGAACGTCATTAAATAATTGATTTTCCAAAACCAATACCCCAGCTTTTACCTTCAACAAAAACAATCCTCGTCTCTAGAGCGATATATCGGAGCGCCCTGCCAAAACTTGTAGCTACACTACATCAATAGCGCATGTGTAATACATGTTAACAACATGCCACGCATGCGCTACCAATGCATGTTCCCGAAGCCCTCGCTGAAAGGACGTGGACTCTTTCAAACCTCCCTTAAAATGAAGATGGGTAGGTTGAATTGGTAATAATGGTACATTTCCAGGCACCTTTTTTATCATATATCAAGATAATTTAAAATAAGTTGAATAGAAAACTAATTATGCAGAGTGCAGAATGAAGTTCTCAGAATGGAACACGCAGCTTTATGAGCCTGCCGTATTTATCGGTGTCAGTTCCAATTTCCACAATTTGTCTGTTAAAAAAAATATTCATTGGGCGGTTCGCCCCACATATTTACACAGTTTGCATAAGAAGTCACATCAGCTCCATAGACAGCCATGATATATTTCACCCCTATTTCTAATGGAATGGGTTGTACAGTTAAATAAGGGATGGTGTTGACTACGCTTGGTACCTAAGATGGACTGTTAATTGTTACTCTGTCAACAGCAACTTGCATGAAATAGTTTAGCATCACCGAATTATTTTAGATACTAGTACAGCTGAACCACGTGGCGCAATTAATGTCATCGTTGCATTTATGATGGGCCATTAAAAAGTACATGTCTTTCAAGTTGCTGTGCGTGACAGAATGTGCTGGTTTACTTATATTCCGTTTATACTCTTTCGCGCTAGTTTCACACTTGAATGGCTCTAAATCGCCGTGAGTGTCATAATGTACATATAAATTCTGCTTCTTTTTGCCTACCTTCCCGTAAGTTTCACTCTTGAGAGGAGTTAAACCTTGACCTTAGAAAACACTTCTTTCAGATCGTCTCATAGACAAATCCTCGGGCATCACACTCATTGAACACATATCCCTTTTAACGTGCTCTGTAATGTATGCACAAACCATTTTTTTTATCTACATACTTGATTTTACTTTTATCGCATTAAATTCTCTGCATTAGGAATTAATTTTTAAAAATGAGAATCCAAATGCCTACTCAGGTAAAAATATCTGGTTTGTTACTCATCTGGAACTTGTTTTTAACTGATCTGAAAGGGCAATTTCTGGTCTTTAAGTGGTCTGTAACTGGACTGGTCTGGCATTTGAATGGTTAAAACAAACTGGTCTGGAACTGCTCAGTAATATTTCATGGTCTTTAACTGGTCTGAAAACTGGTCTGTAATATTCGATGGTCTGTAACTGGTCTGAAAACTGGTCTGTAATATTCGATGGTCTGCAACTGACCTGGAAATACTCTCTAATATTCGATGGTATGTTACTGATCTGGAAAATGTGTTGTAACTGATCTAAAATACTCGATGGTCTATTACTGCCCTGCAATATTTGTTGGTCTATATTCTGATCATAACAGAGCTGCAATATTTGATTCAACGATATGTGACTACTCTGAAATTTTAATTGTAACTTATCTGTGATGAGAATAAATTTCAGGTATTAGCACCATATGGAACTAGGTAATCCAAACTTTAAAAGCCACTACTCAATAATGATCCAAAATAGTTTTTTTGACTGGTTTCCTCCCAGCGAGCAAACTCAAATTGGTTCACCTAAACGCCCAAGTCAGTGGTGGAGCAACAGTTGATGCTCGGCCTTTGCACCGAGTTTAACGACAACCGAGAAAATGAAATGAAGAAGAAAATGAAATGTACTGACGTGCGCATGAAGAGTGCACATGTAACATGGCGAAATATGTGAAGTAGGTGGTATTATAGAGCAGGGGTGTTAGATATTATATTAGTGTTGTGAGTGCAAACTACTGTCAGACATTGCGTGCTTTAACTCTGATTTTCGGAAGAAATAGCCTCATACGCATACATATCTTTAAGCACCTATCTTTTAAAGCACCAAGATTTATTTATGCTGGCTTATGGCTATCAATTTCATGTATGCTCAAAAAAAAGGAAGCACTCTTTGTCCACCTTTACAAAATTACTGTCAGTCATTGTGTGTATTAACTCTGATTTTAGGAATATATAGCCAAATTCCCATGTGTATCTGTAAGGTGAGCTGTTGGCCTAGGGGTAAAGTGCTAAACTCGTATTCCGTTCATGTCATCAAATTTAAAGTTACTCGTTTAGTAACTGTACTGTTTATACCTTCCTCCTTCATTGGCTCTTGATTATTTATTCAATTGACACTTTGGAATCACTGATGGAAATATGAAATTATTCCCCAGTGAGTTACCGTCAGGTAAACTATTAAAGTTGGTGTTTATTTCTGACTCATTTATAGCAAAATCTTGTCTTTCACTTCTCTTGTCACCCAGTACCATTCCACTTGTATTTTGAATTCTTCCTGTCATGCTGCAGTCATTTACCTGCAATGATGAAGACACAAACCAATAATTATTTACATTAAAATGCTATGGTTTACGAAGGTTATTTAGATAAAAGGAAATTTCTATGTGAGAAGAAAATTCATGCTTGGTACAAAAAATTAAAGAAAACTCTTAACATGTGCATAATTAAATTATCAGGATGAACAGGACCATTAGGAGACATCTTTGTGTGCTCAAGTAGTATTTTTGTAACTACTGGTATGGCAGAGAATTATTCATACATTATCACTGAAATCAGCTCTAATAGTATAGTTCTACTTTAAAATAATTAACGGTTCGTCCCCACGAAACATGAATGATCGTAAATAAGAAATCTAAGCCTAAAATAATGATTTATAAACCCACCATTTGTCTCGCTATGCTATTTTCTCTCACATACCAAATTTCAACTTATGCTCACTTTGTAATAATGAGTTAGAATAAGTTCCCTTTCCTTCTAGCTGACTTTTTATCTCTTCCTATTGACCGACCATCTCAAAAAGTATAAATGAAGCGTCCGCAGCTGTGTAATGATCTGTCGGACACCGTAGGCTACAATGTGTGAGACTTTTCCTTATTGCCCGACCACTGACGTAAGTGTTTCTGTATCACTAAGTTGCATTACACTTTCGCAACATGCAAGCAAAGTTGATTCATTTCATGAAAAGCAATTATGTTAATGCAAATTTATAAGCCATGAGAAAATATGTCCTCATAAATAAATATTTCTTCTTGAGAATGGTATTTTCTTCATTAATATCCAATGGTACCATCGCCAGTAAAATTAGAAATGATTACATAATTGTATCAGTAGTTGTGTACATGTGGAATTAAATGTTTCAAATGAACATTAAGAGAAATAAATAAAATCTAAATATAGTGTAATACATTGCCAATAAACGCTCTATGATAGATAATCAATGGTATATATGGCTGTGAGAAAAAGTCTCACACGTGACCGCTCGCGTGATAAGTAGCTTGGCGACCACTCCCGGGGTAACATCATTGGAATATAGCATCCATGAGTTTTGTCAAAATTGTACAGCACAGTATTTACAAGCATCGCACATTGCCTCCAAGTCCTAAGTAGTTCTTAAATATTCGGCCCATTGTCTGTGTCAAACTCTGTTCGCTTAACCCTTAGGCTGCGGCAAGCGTACATGTACAGTTCTGTTCAAAAAAATCTTACCGCCGAAAATTTCTAAGTCCCCAGTTTTTGATGATTTGGCATCGTGGCTGAACCACGCCCCCCTGTGACGGAGAACAACAAACTTTCCAAGCGGAACGAGAGTCCTCCCTCCTCGTAGCTGGGGGAGTTGAACCATCCACGGAAGGAAAATTTTGACCTGGGAAAAGGATTATTTCCGAGGGGAGGGGTAAGGTTTCTTTTCTTGTGATGTGTGAGTATGAAGAAAAGGGAGATGTGCGGGGGAGCAATAAACTCTCCGAGCGAACGGCGGCCCTCCTTCCGAACTCGCTTGCCGAGAGGGAACCTCCACCCGAATGACGATTTTGACCTGCTAAGGGATTTCTGAGGAGATGGGTTGGATTTCGGACTCCCGTTTGGTTATTTGTGAGCGAAAATGAGTAGATGAACGATCGGTCTGTCGGCCAAAGTCACCAAATATCTCTCGTAATAGAAAGCTACCATGTAGAAGCCAGGACTCAAATATCCATTGAAAGTCTTTATCAGAGTACGGGGAATAATTCCGCTGCAAATGACATATCTTCCATTATTTTTCCTCTAGAAAAGGCTATTACCGCGAATCGTCGCTAAAAGAGATCGAATCGTGTCCCCGGAGTTCCTTTAGTTTCTTATAAGTATTTTTCATTTATACGCGTATTCATTGACGTAGAAACTTGTCAAAAGTTTGACGTATTTTCGCAATCGCTGTCTGGAATTATATGGCTGCGTTTCTTTGGTTTGAATTTTTTCCATCGATATTAAATAAGAATCAGTATGCATGTCAATTTTCTTAGGATGCAAATAGACCAATGCCATTTAATTATAATGCTGGAATGCCGTGGAAACCAGCTAGGAAATAAGCTCAAAGCCTGCCTTCATTCAACTATTACTAACTGAATAAAAATGGATGGTTGCTACGCACTGACGAATCGTCATACGGATTCAGCATTTACTTGATTGGTCTGCGGCAGTTTTACCCACCTTTTTATATCAACTAACCACTTTCTGCAGTAAAAAGGTCACGACTTAAAAAAATAAATAAAGGAAACGTCCTAAACGTTAAATTCGCCCGAACCGCCGTCCCATATCCAACCGCCGTCAATCAGCATCAGCTGAAAAGACATAGGAAGATGCGCACGCGCGCAGTGAAATATGCCAGCCTGCCTTCACAATACCCCATTTCCTTATAGCATACGTAATTTTTATGGATTTTTATGCCAGGAAACGCATGCGTCTTTCAGAAGAGCGCTTACAACTTTTTCTTTGATTTAATTAGGTGCGTAGATATATTTGGTGTGGGTGGAATTACAATACACAACTAGCTACAAGAATGTACGATATTAACAATAAAAGAATAATAGTTTGGATAAGGGATTTAAAACTGGATCACTCAAATTCGCTCTGTAGTAATCCATAATGTCAGGCTCAAATTTTAGCGCACACCTATCTTCGCAAAGTATACTGGGGAAGAGAATTAAATCTATTCAGTTGGTGAGTTAACTCTATTAGCGAAGGTCTTTGGTTAGGTTAATCCAAAATATATAGCATTTTTATTTTCTTTGTCTGGGAGTCGTTGCGGTATCAAAATTTCTATTACTTTCAAAACGTCGTAATTAACTCTGCACGTTTTACAGGACATTGGTTAAATTTTCTTTACTTCACCATTAAATATTTGCTGCTTAGATAATTAAGTTAGGAAAAAAGCCAAAAAAACCCATTGTATAAAGTGCTATTTCGAATGTTTTTCTATGAATCTCGCATGAGAAAAATCTGACCTATGGCGAATATAAAAGGCAGTAATGGCGGTGAAGCAAGAGGGTGACGAATTGAACCTGATACAACCACTAATCTAAGATCAGCCAGCTCAAGTCATTCATATACGGTATAATGTCATTAGTGAATACATAATATACGCGTACTTGAAGTTCTGCATTAGATAATAAAAGGACTGAATTCACAAGATGGATGAGATGAGTATATATTTTTATATACTCATCTCATCCATCTTGCTATATAACATATTGCTATATTTCACATGTATGGGCCGCTTCCACGCATCCACATAATGTGCGGATACAGCTTGACCGACCACAACGTTGCTTCTTCGCTCATAGTAGAATAAGAAGCCGCTGCTCCCTTCCATTGTCACTTTTTGGCAGTTGCGGGCCTTTCTTCAAGCGAGGGTGATGGAAGGGGCTTCCTTTGGTAAGGAATGTTTATTGCTCTCTCAGGAAAGATTAGAAGGACCAAAGGGGTGGTGCCTCTATGCAAAGATCTTCGCTAATACAGTTAACTCACTAACTGAGTAGCAAAGATTATACACGCAGGACGGAGTAGATTGAAAGAGGCATTTCAGAGGGATGAAAGAAGAAATTATTTGCATCATGTTACTTTAATGGTAACAAGGAAATTTAATCCATATCCAACGCGAAACAATAATTGAGTACTGGCTGAAGTTCATGATTGAGTGGATTGAAAGTTTTTTTTTCCTAGGCATTCCAATATTGGAATAAAATAGTATCGAGCTACTTACATCCGAAGATATTTGAAGTGGATAGGGCTTCCCTTGCCTCTCGAGAAAAACATGGAAAATCAAGAAAGCGCAGACATTAAGTTCCAAGCATAGCGAAAGAACTTGATATGATATTGGATACTTTAGAAAGCTCACTACTTTAAAATTAAAACATTAATTAGTAATAGTTTGCGCATAAATAAATCACCCCTGAAATTCTCTTTCCCAGTATACTTTGCGAAGACGGGTGTGCGCTAAAATTTGAGCCTGACATTATGGGTTACTACAGAGCGAATTTGAGTGATCCAGTTTTAAATCCCTTATCCAAACTATTATTCTTTTATTGTTAATATCGCACATTCTTGTAGCTAGTTGTGTATTGTAATTCCACCCACACCAAATATATCTACGCACCTAATTAAATAAAAAAAAAGTTGTAAGCGCTCTTCTGAAAGACGCATGCGTTTCCTGGCTTACTTTCGGAAAGAATTAGCAGCCATAAGAAAAAATTAAACAAAATTCCGAAAAGAAGTAAATGACTAAAAACAATTTACGAAAGTTCAAATACAAAAGGGATTGAACTGCCACAAATATATGAGATAACACAATTAAGTCGAAATTGCGATAATTATTAACGTTAATGAATACGCTCGCAAATTTAAATAAATTTAAACAATAAAAACGAAACCATACCATTTCCAAGATGCCATAATGAATTCTTGTCATTTTACCCGATATAGGCTCAGTTTTTTCCTTGCAATAATTTACTGTTTCTGGAATTAAGTTTGGGGAAATTTACTCAGGCAGTGTTAGTATTCATTATTTGACGCATTTTTTGCCATCCTTTTTTAACTTATTTCATGCTGTTGGTTGTGATTATTCAATGTATTGTTCTATAAAAATTACGTATGCTATAAGGAAATGGGGTATTGTGAAGGCAGGCTGGCATATTTCACTGCGCGCGTGCGCATCTTCCTATGTCTTTTCAGCTGATGCTGATTGACGGCGGTTGGATATGGGACGGCGGTTCGGGCGAATTTAACGTTTAGGACGTTTCCTTTATTTATTTTTTTAAGTCGTGACCTTTTTACTGCAGAAAGTGGTTAGTTGATATAAAAAGGTGGGTAAAACTGCCGCAGACCAATCAAGTAAATGCTGAATCCGTATGACGATTCGTCAGTGCGTAGCAACCATCCATTTTTATTCAGTTAGTAATAGTTGAATGAAGGCAGGCTTTGAGCTTATTTCCTAGCTGGTTTCCACGGCATTCCAGCATTATAATTAAATGGCATTGGTCTATTTGCATCCTAAGAAAATTGACATGCATACTGATTCTTATTTAATATCGATGGAAAAAATTCAAACCAAAGAAACGCAGCCATATAATTCCAGACAGCGATTGCGAAAATACGTCAAACTTTTGACAAGTTTCTACGTCAATGAATACGCGTATAAATGAAAAATACTTATAAGAAACTAAAGGAACTCCGGGGACACGATTCGATCTCTTTTAGCGACGATTCGCGGTAATAGCCTTTTCTAGAGGAAAAATAATGGAAGATATGTCATTTGCAGCGGAATTATTCCCCGTACTCTGATAAAGACTTTCAATGGATATTTGAGTCCTGGCTTCTACATGGTAGCTTTCTATTACGAGAGATATTTGGTGACTTTGGCCGACAGACCGATCGTTCATCTACTCATTTTCGCTCACAAATAACCAAACGGGAGTCCGAAATCCAACCCATCTCCTCAGAAATCCCTTAGCAGGTCAAAATCGTCATTCGGGTGGAGGTTCCCTCTCGGCAAGCGAGTTCGGAAGGAGGGCCGCCGTTCGCTCGGAGAGTTTATTGCTCCCCCGCACATCTCCCTTTTCTTCATACTCACACATCACAAGAAAAGAAACCTTACCCCTCCCCTCGGAAATAATCCTTTTCCCAGGTCAAAATTTTCCTTCCGTGGATGGTTCAACTCCCCCAGCTACGAGGAGGGAGGACTCTCGTTCCGCTTGGAAAGTTTGTTGTTCTCCGTCACAGGGGGGCGTGGTTCAGCCACGATGCCAAATCATCAAAAACTGGGGACTTAGAAATTTTCGGCGGTAAGATTTTTTTGAACAGAACTGTACGTGTGTATCGGGAACTGCGAAGAGAACGTTCTTGTACGTTTGACCCTTTCTGTTTACCTGCTCCCTCAGTCCTTTCATATTTTTATGACCCAAACTCTTTCTTTCCAGCGGTGGACATCTGGGAATCCACCCTTTTTACCCAAACCACTCCCTTCCCACGCTCTTTAGGGATTGCATACCACCGAAATGAGGTGCGACCCTTTCTTCCGATTGTTCGCTCAAGAGGCTACGGTTGTCTCAAAAATGAGTTGTCTTATGCTCGCGCCCGGCTCAATTATAAACGGATTTTTTTGGTGTTTGGTATCAAATTAAACAGAAAGGTGCCAGAAAATATATTGTCATATTTGTTTTCAACAATTACGCCTAAAAACAAATTTTCAGAATTAGTTCCATGTTCCACTAGTCCCTCGACAAGTTCCGGTGCCCACTCCCTGGGATCCCGAGAAAAGAGTTGGGAGGGGATTAGATGGGTCATATAACTGCCCGGCCTCGGCCCGTGGGAAGGAGTGACAGGCTCCGTCCGAAGAGATATTTGCCGCACAGGGTGGACGAAATGCGCTCTAGCTGCCGCAGCTTAAGGGTTAAAGCAGTTGCTTAAGATAAACACCACTTTATATTTTACACAAGTCACCAATTTTGCAACTATTGATTAAGGTATCTAACAATGTGTGCCGTTTCCTCTATTTTGATTAATAAATTACATATCTTTGTGTGAAGGGTCCTCTTGAAGGGAGGAAAGCATGAAGGTAATTCGAGAATCGTCCTCCACTACGTAAAAATGGGTAACTTGGTTTTGCTACATGAAATCATAAGCAATCTGTGTGATACAGGACATTAATCTTAATCAATTCATACTAAGCAAAAAGGTACCCCGACAGAAGATCATGACGACATCAGATCACACGACAACAGATCATGAAGAACAGATCACGAAGACAATAGATCACGACGACAACAGATCACGACAACAATAGATCACGATATAAAAAAATGCTGTTTTTTAATAAGTGAAAAATAGAACAAACCTAATAACACGAGTTTCACTTCATCAGATATATTTAACTGTTATAATTCCTAATAGCATGATACAAATCACACCTAAACAGTTAATTATCATTTAGTTTTATTTGGTTGGGCAACTCGCCGTAGTTTTACGCAAAACAATCACCATTGGGAAGGGTTGGGTAATGACTAACGGAGGGTTGGCCCCCGGAGGGTTGGCTCAAAAGGGTATTCGTAAAAAAAGAAACGTAACTATCTGTAAGATAACCTCCTCCCCAGGTAGTCTTGAAGGTTACCTGTGCCTCCAGTCTCTAGGAGTTCGTGAGTTTCCCCGCTTGGTGGCGCTGCCAACAGGTATGCCAGTAATGTTATCTCTCTCTACATTCGGAGCGACTCCACACACGACCACCGAGATAGAAGGCCTGAGCGCTTGTTCGTGACGTCACGAGACGCAGGCGGACGGCTGATACATCAAGGGGCATGTCAGATAGGAGGAAGTCTTTACATAGAATACAGTTCAATTTTTTATAGATTTGAAAAGCACAGTACTCAGCAACATACACGATAATTGGCATGTCACCACTAACTTCATGTAGATCTTCTCGAGTCACCTCTATTCTGGGGAATGAATTCAGAATGGCATTTTTTTCATTTGGATGGAGTATTTTTTCTACATTAGAAACTGTATCATGCATTTGATTGGCCAAAATATTATTATATTTTCGTCTATCAAAAGGGTGACAAAACGCTCATGGCTTGGAAGGCTGGAAACTCTGTGTCTCATGTGAGATAGAAATTTCTGCAGGCAATGAGCAAGATGAACATGGATTAAGCCATGTTCATCTTGCTCATTGCCTGGACCAACTTTAAAGGAGGAGCAGAGTCGTCTAATGGTTACTGGATGAGGTAGGACTAGGTTACCAGAATTGCGGACAAATTTATAAGCTTGAGGAGATACTAAGAAAAACATGGCAGCAAACACAAAGACATCAGAACTGTATCTAAGCCTTTCTTTCTTTTCTTGCACCAGAGAAACTTGTGATTTGATGAAATTATAAAATGATTCATTTTCAGTCTTTATTTTCGCATTCGCTTAAGAGAGCAATGATATTGTCATAGATGTTTTCATTATTCGAATTGTTAACAGATTTTTCAATTGAGTCCAACACATCGGAAACTTCATACATGAAAGAGGCTTGAAAAGGTAGAGCGAATTTGTCGATTTTTTTTAATTCTCTTGATTTGTGGTATACTTTAACATTACTATTATTGTCTATCACTGAGTATGAAATAAGAGGTGGAGCACACGCTTCTAAATGCATAAAAATCACTGCTCCAGGCTTCTCGGCTGCATCCCAGAATCCAGAGTGCTTATTTATCTTCACAAAAGAAATTACCTTGTCGAACGTATCTAACTTTTGCTCAGCCTCGTAAGCTTCTTGGGTCTTCAAGCTCTCAGCTATAGCAGCATCCACAGCAGCACTTTCAAGACGTTGCCCTCTTTTCGATGGTGACTCCCTGGTCTTCTTCAACGTAGTGAGGTACCCAGGGCAATCAGGGAAGACACTCGGAATAGTACCATCCTTAAGTTTGGGCCTGTATAGAGGGACCGTCAGCAGCTTTCCAGACTTCTCATCGAAGTATGAAGATTCCTGCAGGACATCTTCGCTTAAAAAATGCCGGATGCACACCTAATAATGGAGAAACTTTCATTAATATGTAGAAAATCAACTGTAGTTAAGGTGAACGCTTTAACTTCTTACAACCAATTTCAAATTATTTATTATACCACTCCCAAAACTCAAGTAGTCTTTATTTTCAACATGCAAGCCATAAGCAAGTACTCGATACGCTATTTTTTTGATTTGTATTAAGGAACTGCAATGTATTTATTCTGGAAATTTAGACGCTTTATGTCATTAATCATTGAAACAATAATACATGCTATCATGTAGTCAATCGGCAAATACTCTCGTTGGTAGAAAATGTTCAAATAAATAACAATCCGATCTACCAACGAGATGGTTCCATTCAGGCAACAAAATTCCGTCTACCGGTAGATTACTTCACCAACTCAACTTAACTTGACTCAACAAAAATAGTACGCTACGATTATTGTTATTAAGCACGCGAGTGAAATAAAAATAAATTGAAACTTACCCTGGAATTCTTAGTTGGCTTAAAGTCCTTTCTTGGAAAGGCCTGGATCCACTTCCTCTTTGCATCATCGTCCTTCGGGAATTGAAACACGCACACTTTAATTTCCTCCGTGTAATAACCCCTGCACCGAGGCACACTGCACTTAAAAACTATTTCTTGAAAATATTTTCAACAAAATGGCCCACAAAAACACCTCGAAACTCAAAAAATTGCACAAACACTCGACACCTGTTACTCCGTCAACACCGTTTTCACCGCAATGGCTACTTAACTGGCATGGACAGTTTTCAACGTAGTCGCCTGCGACTCGTGACGTCAGCATAAAGAAAGTCATGAGCGCTCAGGCCTTGTATCTAGGGGGCCGTGCTCCACAGAGCCCTCTCCCTATTACACATCTGCGGCAAAATATCCGCAAAATATTGAAGGAAAATATATTATATAAGTAATTTTCCCATTTTAATAATGATTTAGTGTCGCGTGATCTGTTGTCATCGTGATATGTTGTCGCGTGATCTGTTGTCGCGTGATCTTATGTCATGGATCCCTGTGGCTGATACGCCAACTGCGTATGCGGAATTTTATCAAATAGATGTACACTTTAGGAAAAGCGGAAGTTAGTTTCGTTGAAATCCAACGCAGTAATGGGCCTCTATGGAAGCTCCCACTGTTTTCGCAGTTCTCTATTTTCTCGCCGCTCCACAAGAAAAAGAACACACCATCTCAGATATAGTGATTTCTCTGCTCGCTTCCGGGACGAGAGGGGAAATAAGCGTGAGGTGAGAATGGTTGTCGCTCAAGAGCAGCAGCTATCGGGCTATTTGCTCTCGCATTCAGTTTCCCCTAACGCGCGCATTGGCCGCTTTAGCAGAAACTTTTTACATTGAGGTTTGCATTGCCTCCCACAGCTTTTTAGCTTACTATACTTGTAACTTCCATCATTTAAATGCATTCAGATAAGCAGCGTAGAAATTAGAGACATAGAATCATTAAATTGAATTTGTCTGCCGCGAGTAAAATGTGGAAGGGAGGGAACCAAGCGCGATGGAGAGAGGAGCAAAGGTAAAAGTCCATCCCCCAGACTTTTCGAAAACATATAGCCATTCATACAAAAAATACCGCCATACATAAGGATATTCGGCATTAGCATTTCACGCTTAAGAATGGCGGTCATAAAAGTTGTTGAGTTTAGGAAATGCCAAAATGTGACATTTGCGAAAAACATTTAACTACTGCCACAGTATATCCTCAATAGACCCAGCTATGTTTTTGGAGAACATGAGCGATGTGTAGATATACGACGTTTATGTCATGGAAAATGCCTCGGGAAGAATAAACAACATACATACTAGCACTAAAAGAACATGGGAAGTATGAGAAATTTAAATCCTAGCACAAAACATTAGTCACCACAGCCGAAGCCTTATTCACGATAACAGTCCTGTAGAGTAATATAACGCTATCATAGCAAAATTTATCGGCGGGAAACGAGTTGATTCTTCTCTTACCCGCTTATATAGAGGAAGATGTGCCGGAGCTGTGGTCAGCAATAACTCGGGAAATCCTTTGGATGCCCTTTACAAAGATGTTTATAATGTTAGTCAAGGGTACCACTGCAAAAGGTCACTTCAAAGAAGACAGCTGAAGGCAATTCTTACTTCCAACATTAGTAAAAAACACTGAGATCGAGGACAAATATATTTAATCAACTGAGGACAAAGCCTGATTTCGATTACGATCCCAATTTTGAAAGGCCTGATATGCCTACTGAGGAATTTACCATTGAGCGTCAACTATTATTTCACAAAAATAATACCCTTTACACGTAAATACTACCCTGAACACACAAATAGCAGCATACATACAATTTTGGATGATGTTGACCTCGGACACACATGCGTTCCGAAAGAAAGCCTGTCGCCAAACAAGTCTCGTTCTGCGGACGAAGAACCGGTTTTATTCCCGACGATGTAGTCGATGTGCCTCTCTCGTCTATCGTCTGCTTCCGCGTGTACTCTCTGAATAAACTTTTTTATGGGTGGTTTAACTTCTAAAAACCTTACCTAATTTTCTGTTGAGTTACTACCAAATAATATTTCTTCTATTTCTCATATTTCAGAAATTTACTGTCCCGAGTTGCGTGGATTCAGTCTGCCCTTTGGGTGTATTGTTGATCAGTGATTCCCCATGTACGGAGGTCAACGCCCTTATAAATCCACTCGAACCCATTTTTCGATTTTCTAACTTTGTATTTCCCCTTCTACTGGGAAATTCCCGGAGTTGCGTCATTTGCTCCTCGCCAGCTGTAAAAATACTTGCTATTGCAGCTATGATCAATTAACTGGCTACCAAGCGAGCTTCACAATAATAAACTTAAGAGCTTATGTGCTTCAATAATGACTAAAAGTGCGACCCCAGCTGCTAAATTGACTAAAGGAGAAATATTACGTAATACCTTTGCGCCACGAAATCAATAATAAGAAGACATTACGTATATAAATAATATGGCGTCTTTGTTATTTTACAACACCCAAGTGGTCTAAAAGGTATTAGTAATCGCAGTTAAACAAAACGGGTGTTACAACTAGAGTCGGTACCTGGCCATCAGACTTTACCCGAGGAGTCTCTAGAGGGTGGAAAGGAAAAATGTTACGGGAGAGGGAGTAAAGAAAACGACACCAAAGCCCAATAATTAGGGGAGTCAGCGTCTTGGCGAAACCTTTCACCGGGAGGTCCGAACTCCTGGCTGACGAAATTTTTCTTCCGAAGGGTTTTGGACAAACACAATTCTGTGAGTGTCCCTCTGGCCCTTCGAAATCTAAGCCCTGTCCCCCCTTGAAGGGATATTCTGCCACTACGGGAGTGGGCGGATGGCGTGTTCTTCGTTTATCAGAATCTAACCGTGGGTTCCGCCTCCCTACGTAGTGCCGGGCCAAGTTGCTGTGCGTGACAATGTTCTGGTTAACTTATATTCCATTTATACTCTTTCGCGCTAGTTTCACACTGGAATGGCTTTCAATCGCCGTGAGTGTCATAATGTACATATAAATTCTGCTTCTTTTTCCCTACCTTCCCGTAAGTTTCACTCTTTAAAGGAGTTAAACCTTGAACTTTGAAAACACTTCATTCAGAGCGTCTCATAGACAAATCCTCGGGCATCACACTCATTGAACACATATTCCTTGAAACGTGCTCTGTAATGTATGCACAAACCATTTTTTTATCTACATACTTGATTTTACTTTATCGCATTAAATTCTTTGCATTAGGAATTACTTTTTAAAAATGAGAATCCAAATGCCTACTCAGGTAAAAATATCTGGTTTGCTACTAATCTGGAACTGGTCTTTAACTGATCTGAAAGGGCAATTTCTGGTATTTAAGTGGTCTGTAACTGGACTGGTCTGGCATTTGAATGGTTAAAACAAACTGGTCTGTAACTGCTCAGTAATATTTCATGGTCTGTAACTGGTCTGAAAACTGGTCTGTAATATTCGATGGTCTGTAACTGGTCTGAAAACAGGTCTGTAATATTCGATGGTCTGCAACTGACCTGGAAATACTCTCTAATATTTGATGGTATGTTACTGATCTGGAAAATGTGCTGTAACTGATCTAAAATACTCGATGGGGTATTACTGCCCTGCAACATTTGTTGGTCTATATTCTGATCATAACAGAGCTGCAATATTTGATTCCACGATATGTGACTACTCTGAAATTTTAATTGTAACTAATCTGTGATGAGAATAAATTTCAGGTATTAGCACCATATGGAACTAGGTAACCCAAACTTTAAAAGCCACCACTCAATAATGATCCAAAATAGTTTTTTTGACTGATTTCCTCCCAGCGAGCAAACTCAAATTGGTTCACCTAAACGCCCAAGTCAATGGTGGAGCAACAGTTGATGCTCGGCCTTTGCACCGAGTTTAACGACAACCGTGAAAATGAAATGAAGAAGAAAATGAAATGTACTGACGTGCGCATGAAGAGTGCATATGTAACATGGCGAAATATGTGAAGTAGGTGTTATTATAGAGCAGGGGTGTTAGATATTATATTAGTGTTGTGAGTGCAAACTACTGTCAGTCATTGCGTGCTTTAACTCTGATTTTCGGAAGAAATAGCCTCACACGCATACATATCTTTAAGCACCTATCTTTTAAAGCAACAAGATTTATTTCTGTTGGCTTATGGCTTTTGTTTGTATGTATGGTCAAAAAAAAGCAAGCACTCTTTGTCCACCTTTACAAAATTACTGTCAGTCATTGTGTGTATTAACTCTGATTTTCGGAACATATAGCCTTATTCTCATGTGTATGTCTAAGGAGAGCTGTTGGCCTAGGTCTAAAGTGATAAACTCTAATTCGTTTATGTCATCAAATTAAAAGTTACTCGTTTAGTAAATGTACTGTTTATACCTTCCTCCTTCATTGGCTCTTGATTATTTCTTCAATTGACACTTTGGAATCACTGATGGAAATATGAAATTATTCCCCAGTGAGTTACCGTCAGGTAAACTATTAAAGTTTTTGTTTATTTCTGACTCATTTATAGCAAAATCTTGTCTTTCACCTCTCTTGTCACCCAGTACCATTCCACTTGTATTTTGAATTCTTCCTGTCATCCTGCAGTCATCTACCTGAAATGATGAAGACACAAACCAATAATTATTTTCATCAAAACTCTATGGTTTACGAAGGTTATTTAGATAAAAGGAAATTTCTATGTGAGAAGAAAATTCATGCTTGGTACAAAAAATTAAAGAAAACTCTTAACATGTGCATAATTAAATTATCAGGATGAACAGGACCATTAGGAGACATCTTTGTGTGCTCAAGTAGTATTTTTGTAACTACTGGTATGGCAGAGAATCATTCATACATTATCACTGAAATCAGCTCTAATAGTATAGTTCTACTTTAAAATAATTAACGGTTCGTCACCACGAAACATGAATGATCGTAAATAAGAAATCTAAGCCTATAATAATGATTTATAAACCCACCATTTGTCTCGCCTTTATATTTTCTCTCACATACCAAATTTCAACTTATGCTCACTTTGTAATAATGAGTTAGAATAAGTTCCCTTTCCTTCTAGCTGACTTTTTATCTCTTCCTATTGACCGACCATCTCAAAAAGTATAAATGAAGCGTCCGCAGCTGTGTAATGATCTGTCGGACACCGTAGGCTACAATGTGTGAGAATTTTCCTTATTGCCCGACCACTGACGTAAGTGTTTCTGTATCACTAAGTTGCATTACACTTTCGCAACATGCAAGCAAAGTTGATTCATTTCATGAAGAGCAATTATGTTAATGCAAATTTATAAGTCATGAGAAAATATGTCCTCATAAATAAATATTTCTTCATGAGAATAGTAATTTTCTTCATTGATACCCAATGGTATTATCGCCAGTAAAATTAGCAATGATTACGTAATTGTATCAGTAATTGTGTACATGTGGAAACAATTGTTTCAAATGAATATTAAGAGATATAAATAAAATCTAAATATAGTGTAATACATTGCCAATAAACGCTCTATGATAGATAATCAATGGTACATATGGCTGTGAGAAAAAGTCTCACACGTGACCGCTCGCGTGATAAGTAGCTTGGCGACCACTCCCGGGGTAACATCATTGGGATATAGCATCCATGAGTTTTGTCAAAATTGTACAGAACAGTATTTACAAGCATCGCACATTGCCTCCAAGTCCTAAGTAGTTCTTAAATATTTGGCCCATTGTCTGTGTCAAACTCTGTTCGCTTAACCCTTAGGCTGCGGCAAGCGTACATGTACGAGTGTACCGGGAACTGCGAAGAGAACGTTCTTGTACGTTTGACCCTTTCTGTCTACCTGCTCCCTCAGTCCTTTCATATTTTTATGACCCAAACTCTTTCTTTCCAGCGGTGGACATCTGGGAATCCACCCTTTTTACCCAAACCACTCCCTTCCCACGCTCTTTAGGGATCGCATACCACCGAAATGAGGTGCGACCCTTTCTTCCGATTGTTCACTCAAGAGGCTATGGTTGTCTCAAAAATTAGTTATTTTATGCTCGCGCCCGGCTCAATTATCAACGGATTTTTTTGGTGTTTGGTATCAAATTAAACAGAAAGGTGCCAGAAAATATATTGTCATATTTGTTTTCAAAAATTACTTCTAAAAACAAATTTTCAGAATTAGTTCCAAGTTCCACTAATCCCTCGACAAGTTCCGGTGCCCACTCCCTGGGATCCCGAGAAAAGAGTTGGGAGGGGATTACATGGGTCATATAACTGCCCGGCCTCGGCCCGTGGGAATGAGTGACAGGCTCCGTCCGAAGAGATATTTGCCGCACAGGGTGGACGAAATGCGCTCTAGCTGCCGCAGCTTAAGAGTTAAAGCAGTTGCTTAAGATAAACACCACTTTATATTTTACACAAGTCACCAATTTTACAACTATTGATTAAGGTATCTAACAATGTGTGCCGTTTCCTCTATTTTGATTAATAAATTACATATCTATGTGTGAAGGGTCCTCTTGAAGGGAGGAAAGCATGAAGGTAATTCGAGAATCGTCCTCCACCATGTAAAAATGGGTAACTTGGTTTTGCTACATGCAATCATAAGCAATCTGTGTGATACAGGACATTAATCTTAATCAATTCATACTAAGCAAAAAGGTACCCCGACAGAAGATCATGACGACATCAGATCACACGACAACAGATCATGAAGAACAGATCACGAAGACAATAGATCACGACGACAACAGATCACGACAACAATAGATCACGATATAAAAAAATGCTGTTTTTTAATAAGTGAAAAATAGAATAAACCTAATAACACGGGTTTCACTTCATCAGATATATTTAACTGTTATAATTCCTAATAGCATGATACAAATCACACTTACACACTTTATTATCATTTAGTTTTATTTGGTTGGGCAACTCGCCGTAGTTTTACGCAAAACGATCACCATTGGGATGGGTTGGGTAATGACCGGGTTGGCCCCCGGAGGGTTGGCTCAAAAGGGTATTCGTGAAAAAGGAAACGTAACTATCTGCAAAATAACCTCCTCCCCAGGTAGTCTTGAAGGTTACCTGTGCCTCCAGTCTCAAGGAGTTCGTAAGTGTCCCCGCTTGGTGGCGCTGCCAACAGGTATGCCAGTAATGTTATCTCTCTCTACATCCGGAGCGACTCCACACACGACCACCGAGATAGAAGGCCTGAGCGCTTGTTCGTGACGTCACGAGACGCAGGCGGACGGCTGATACATCAAGGGGCATCTCAGATAGGAGGAAGTCTTTACATAGAATACAGTTCAATTTTTTATGGACTTGAAAAGCACAGTAACCAGCATCATACACGATAATTGGCATGTCACCACTAACTTCATGTAGATCTTCTCGAGTCACCTCTATTCTGGGGAATGAATTCAGAATGGCATTTTTTAAATTTGGATGGAGTATTTTTTCTACATTAGATACTGTATCATGCATTTGATTGGCCAAAATATTATTATATTTTCGTCTATCAAAAGGGTGACAAAACGCTCATGGCTTAGAAGGCTGGAAACTCTGTGTCTCATGTGAGATAGAAATTTCTGCAGGCAATGAGGAAGATGAACATGGCTTAAGCCATGATCATCTTGCTCGGTAGATCGGTAGATCGGATCATGCCATTCAGGCAACAAAATTCCGTCTACTGGTAGATTACTTCACCAACTCAACTCAAATTGACTCAACAGTAATAGTACGTTACGATTATTGTTTGTAAGCACGCGAGTGAAATAAAAATAAATTGAAACTTACCCTGGAATTCTTAGTTGGCTTAAAGTCCTTTCTCGGAAAGGCCTGGATCCACTTCCTATTTGCATCATCGTCCTTCGGGAATTGAAACACGCACACTTTAGTTTCCTCCGTGTAATAACCCCTGCACCGAAGCACACTGCACTTAAAAACTATTTCTTGAAAATATTTTCAACAAAATGGCCCACAAAAACACCTCGAAACTCAAAAAATTGCACACACACTCGACACCTGTTACTCCGTCAACACCGTTTTCACCGCAATGGCTACTGAACTGGCATGTACAGTTTTCAACGTGGTCGCCTGCGACTCGTGACGTCAGCATAAAGAAAGTCATGAGCGCTCAGGCCTTGTATCTAGGGGGCCGTGCTCCACAGCGCCCCCTCCCTATTACACATCTGCGGCAAAATATCCGCAAAATATTGAAGGAAAATATATTACAAAGTAATTTTCCCATTTTAATCATGATTTAGTGTCGCGTGATCTGTTGTCATCGTGATATGTTGTCGCGTGATCTGTTGTCGCGTGATCTTATGTCATGGATCCCTGTGGCTGATACGCCAACTGCATATGCGGAATTTTATCAAATAGGTGTACACTTTAGGAAAAGCGGAATTTAGTTTCGTTGAAATCCAGCGCAGTAATGGGCCTCTATGGAAGCTCCCACTGTTTTTGCAGTTCTCTATTTTCTCGCCGCTCCACAAGAAAAAGAACACACCATCTCAGATATGGTGATTTCTCTGCTCGCTTCCGGGACGAGATGGGAAATAAGCGTGAGGTGAGAATGGTTGTCGCTCAAGAGCAGCAGCTATCGGGTTATTTGCTCTCGCATTCAGTTTCCCCTAACGCGCGCATTGGCCGCTTTAGGAGAAACTTTTTACATTGAGGTTTGCATTGCCTCCCACAGCTTTTTAGCTTACTATACTTGTAACTTCCATCATTTAAATGCATTCAGATAAGCAGCGTAGAAATTAGAGACATAGAATCATTAAATTGAATTTGTCTGCCGCGAGTAAAATGTGGAAGGGAGGGAACCTAGTGCGATGGAGAGAGGAGCAAAGGTAAAAGTCCATCCCCCAGACTTTTCGAAAACATATAGCCATTCATACAAAAAATACCGCCATACATAAAGATATTCGGCATTAGCATTTCACGCTTAAGAATGGCGGTCATAAAAGTTGTTGAGTTTAGGAAATGCCAAAATGTGGCATTTGCGAAAAACATTTAACTACTGCCACAGTATATCCTCAATAGACCCAGCTATGTTTTTGGAGAACATGATCGATGTGTAGATATACGACGTTTATGTCATGGAAAATGCCTCGGGAAGAATAAACAACATACATACTAGCACTAAAGGAACATGGGAAGTATGAGAAATTTAAATCCTAGCACAAAACATTAGTCACCACAGCCGAAGCCTTATTCACGATAACAGTCCTGTAGAGTAATATAACGCTATCATAGCAAAATTTATCGGCGGGAAACGAGTTGATTCTTCTCTTACCCGCTTATATAGAGGAAGATGTGCCGGAGCAGTGGTCAGCAATAACTCGGGAAATCCTTTGCATGCCCTTTACAAAGATGTTTATAATGTTAGTCAAGGGTACCACTGCAAAAGGTCACTTCAAAGAAGAGAGCTGAAGGCAATTCTTACTTCCAACACAAGTAAAAAACACTGAGATCGAAGATAAATATATTTAATCAACTGAGGACAAAGTCTGATTTCGATTACGATCCCAATTTTGAAAGGCCTGATATGCCTATTGAGGAATTTACCATTGAGCGTCAACTATTATTTCACAAATATAATACCCTTTACACGTAAATACTACCCTGAACACACAAATAGCAGCATACATACAATTTTGGATGATGTCGACCTCGGACACACATGCGTTCCGAAAGAAATCCTGTCGCCAAACAAGTCTCGTTCTGCGGACGAAGAACCGGTTTTATTCCCGACGATGTAGTCGATGTGCCTCCCTCGTCTATCGTCTGCTTCCGCGTGTACTCTCAGAATGAACTTTTTAATGGGTGGTTTAACTTCTAAAAACCTTACCTAATTTTCTGTTGAGTTACTAGCAAATAATATTTCTTCTATTTCTCATATTTCAGAAATTTACTGTCCCGAGTTGCGTGGATTCAGTCTGCCCTTTGGGTGTATTGATGATCAGTGATTCCCCATATACGGAGGTCAACGCCCTTATAAATCCACTCGAACCCATTTTTCGATTTTCTAACTTTGTATTTCCCCTTCTACTGGGAAATTCCCGGAGTTGCGTCATTTGCTCCTCACCAGCTGTAAAAATACTTGCTATTGCAGTTATGATCAATTAACTGGCTACCAAGCGAGCTTCACAATAATAATCTTAAGAGCTTATGTGCTTCAATAATGACTAAAAGTGCGTCCCCAGCTGCTAAATTGACTAAAGGAGAAATATTACGTAATACCTTTGCGCCGCGAAATCAATAATAAGAAGGCATTACGTATATAAATAATATGGGGTCTTTGTTACGTTACAACACCCTAGTGGTCTAAGAGGTATTAGTAATCGCAGTTAAACAAAAATGGGGCGTTACAACTAGAGTCGGTACCTGGCCATCAGACTTTACCCGAGGAGTCTCTAGAGGGTGGAAAGGAAAAATTTTACGGGAGAGGGAGTAAAGAAAACGACACCAAAGCCGGATAATTAGGGGAGTCAGCGTCTTGAGGAAACCTTTCACCGGGAGGTCCGAACTCCTGGCTGACGAAATTTTTCTTCCGAAGGGTTTTGGACAAACACAATGCTGTGAGTGTCCCTCTGGCCCTTCGAAATCTAAGCCCTGTCCCCCCTTGAAGGGATATTCTGCCACTACGGGAGTGGGCGGATGGCGTGTTCTTCGTTTATCAGAATCCAACCGTGGGTTCCGCCTCCCTACGTAGTGCCGGGCAAGCAATCTTCTCCGAAAAACTAGTTTACATAACCTTTGACAGAGTCCCCTCGCCAGAGCCAGAGTCTGCTACCGAATTTTTCGGTACCCATCTAACACCAACGAGGAGGTTCGGGTTGACTTTCCAGACATGGTAAAGGGCCGAACGTGCGGCCTGGTTCCCAGGGGTCTGGACTTTGTTAGATGTCTAAGAGGTATTCTAAGATTAAGACTAAGTGACACTTTTTATTGGGGGCAAGTTCAGTTCTGTTAAAAAAAAATCGTACCGCCGAACCTTTTTAAGCGCCGAGTTCACAATGATATGAAAACGTGGCCGAACAACGCCCATTGAGAAGGGGAGCAATAACCTCTCCGAGCAGAACGAGAACTTTCCCTCCTTGTAGCTGGGGGAGTTGAATCTCCTACGGAAGGAAAACTTTGACCTGCGTAAATGATTATTTACGAGGAGAGAGGTAAGGTTTCTTTTGTTGTGATGTGTGAGAAGGAAGAAAAGGGAGATCAGCGGGGGAGCAATAAACTCCCCGAGCGGCCCTCTTTCCGAACTCACTTGCCGAGAGGGAACCTCCACCCGAATTAAGATTTTGACCTGCTAAGGGATTTTTGAGGAGATGGGTTGGATTTCGGACTTTTGGTTATGTCTGAGCGAAAAAGAGTAGATCAACGATCGGTCTGTCGGCCAAAGTCACCCGATTACTCTCATTATAGAAAGCTACCATGTAGAAGCCAGGACTTAAATATGTATTGAAAGTCTGCCTGAGTGCGGGAAGTTATCCCGCTGCAAATGACATATCATCCTAAGGAATATCAAGAACTTCAACCATATCCAGCCTGAAACATTTATAATTATTGAATTATCTTCCATTATTTTTTCTATAAAAGGCTATTACCGAAAATCGTCGCATGAAAAGATCGAATGCTGTTGAAGACAATTTTTAAAATAAGTCATTTATATTTATGCAAATATGTCTACTAATTTAAAAAATCATGACTTTATAGGTATTTCTGCTTGTTCCCACATTCTTTTATATGTTTAAAGCCACATATATGACGCTTAAGACAGAGTAATAAAATATATAACTTATAATGCAGCGGAAAGCATTTTTATGGCATACATTTTTTTTGCTTCACAGGAGCTAATTTATTGAAAGACAGAGGAAAAGAAGCCTAAAATAGTCACTGTAGCGAAATTAGATAGGTAAACATGTTCTCACCTAATGTCAACATTTTTGTGCACATAATAATTATTTTATGCCATATATTGCTCTATTTTTTCAACGCCTAGCTTTAGTGTAATGGCGTGAAATTAAGCCTTAAATCTATGCATTTCATAACTCAGCTTAATTATTTTCATTTGTCTGATTCTTTCATGTAAACGACCCTGGTATGTATTGAATGACAAGGGTCACGATTTCGATTTTGGTAGAGTGTTGGAAATTCATGTTCTTACAGCGAATATTTGCGTGAGAATGTGGGGTTCAGAAAATCGGAGAGACTTGCGGATGGAAACAAGGCGGGTTTCATACTGATACTATCGTTTTTGTGACAATGACAATTTTGTTATTCAGTTGTCAACTTCAGTTAAGAGCGAGTATAATCCGCAAACCAAATATTTCTTATATAATATAATATGAAGATCATTTAGCAGGCTAAATACTCGATTGTTCCCACCTTCTATTCTGGAATCCTATGAGTGCGGCCTTTTTTTACTCCTTCCCGTAGATTACAATTAATTGCGGGGACAGTTCCGAAGGGGAAAACGTTTGAAGAGAAGATAGAAGCGTGTTCGGCTATCGCATTTTTTCACGCAAGGTAGCAGAATAACACCTAATGAAATGACAAATCCAAAATAAAGATCACATTGCTCAATAACATCCATATCTCCTTAGGCTTGCTTTATCCCCGATACTCTTCTACTCCAAGTCTACATCTGAAGGCAACAGTGTTAATATATTTTCGAGGAAAACGCTTCATATCTTGACCATTTAAACTAAATTTAGTGGATATCCATGATTGACTGAGTTATGTCTCCGAGCTCCTAATAATTTCAAACGCCTCTTACCTACGGCGATCGTATAAAGCCGCGTATCATATAAGGTTTGTCTCCCTTTTGCTTCACTGCCATTACTGAATTTCTTCATTTCTCTCCAGTCAGATTGAATCACGCACCATGCGCGATTTGTTGAAAGAAAAACATTCGTAAAAGAAACTCCTACGATGTGCATCGTAGATTTTCTCCAAAATTAATTCCAGAAACATTAAATGATGCAAGGAAAAAAACTGAATCAATATGGAGTAAGATGACAAGAATTAATAAAGACATCTTGGAAATTATTTTGACTCGTTTTTATTAAAATTAAAATTTGCAAGCATATGCATTCATGTTAAGAATTATCGCAATTTCGACTAACTTTTGATATCTCGTATTCTGTGGCAGTGTAATCCCTTTGATATATGAACTCCCACGAATTGTTTTTAGTCATTTACTTCGTTTCGGACTTTCGTTAAATTTCTGCTTATGGCTGCTCATTCTTTCCGAAAGTTAGCCAGGAAAAGCATCTTTCATAAATGCGCTTCCACGTTTTTTGATCTAATTAGGTGCGAGGATACATTTTTTGTAGGTGGAATTGCAATACTAAGTTTGCTACAAGAATGTGGGATATTCACAATATAAGAACAAAAGTTTGGATTAGTGATTTAAATCTGGATCACTATATTTTGCTCTGAAGTAACCCATTATATCAGGCTCAAAATTTAGCGCTCACCTATCATCGCAAAATATTCGGGGAAAAAATATCAGGGTCGATGTATTTATACACAAACTATTACTAATTTATATATTTATTTTAAAGTAGTGAGCTTTATAGAGGATCCAATATCATATCAAGTTATTTTGGTATGCTTGGAAATATATGACCGCGCTTCTTTAATCTTCCATTTTTTTCTCCATAAGCAAGGGAAGCCGTATTCATTTCAAATATCTTTGGATTAAAGTAGCTAGATGTTACTTTTTTCCAATATTACAATGTCTAGGAAAAAAACTTTCGATCCACTCAATCATGAACTTAAGCCAGTACTCAATTATTGTTTAGCAGTGGAAATTGGATTGAATTTCATTGTTTTCATAAGAGTAACCTGATGCCAATAATTTCACTTTTCTAGTCTCTCAAATGCCTCTTTCAACCTACTCAGTGAGTTAACTCTATAGACGAGCATCGTTGCAAAGAGACAACAATCCTTTTGTCCTGTAAATCTTTTCTGAGAGTGTAATAAACATTCCAAACCAAATGAAGGCCCTTTCATCACCCTCGCTCGAGGAAAGACCCAAAACTAACAAAACGTGACAATGGAAGGACACAGCGGGATCTTATTCGAATGGGGGCAAAGAAGCAGAGGTGTGGTCCATCTCGAGCTGTTTCTGCAAATTCTGCGGATGTGTGGGAGCTGTATCTGCAAATCAGGAAATTTGAAAACCTATGTCTTGCAGCAACCCTGAGATTAACTTTTTACACTTGTTACGTGAAATTCTGGTAGTGCTAACTACTGCAGTTGTTTATTAAGCTGATTTCTAAGTGGCGTTAAGTTTTCTTGGGTTGCAATGCAATTATTAATTTTAATGTCGATGTTTTCTGTTATTCATGAATTACAATACTAATGTTTTAAATGGTAGTTGCAGGAATTGATGCCAGGCTCGAGAATATATTTAAGCAAGACGTCTTACATGGGAATCAAGTCGGGTGTGAAACACACAAGTAGGCTTACCATGGCAAAGGCTGTTGTCTAAAGCTCAATTAATAAATAAAGCTCATTTCCATTTTACACCAAGTTTACTTTTGTAAATGGTTTTTTTCCCGTCATTAAATTTATTATTAATATTAAAGCTTTCTCGGTTGACGTCGTCTGCAGATAAGCAGCTTACGGCGAACCACCTAGCGGGAGATAACTTAGTTGCGTACGTACCTCTGACGTCACACGTAGGATAAACCATCATGCAATAGTTTGCCGTCGCGTTTTCGCGCCGTTGAATTTTTTCACTTTTTAATTAATAAGGAAAAATACTTAACGCCATTTTTAAATCTAACGGCTGCTAACACGTATTCCAGGGGTTATAAACTTCAGATCTAGGCAATAAAAAAATAGGAAAACACCCTCTTGCGATGTTTTTTCATCAATGTCGGTGCTAAGGTTAAGTTCATTAATTTCTACCTTGGCTACTCTTCCATTAATATCGTTAATTGTTGCATCCAACCCTTCAAATCTCGCGTTGAATTAGTTACTTAGTTCATAAGCCTTCAATTTATATCTTCCAGATTTTAATTCAGCTTGAGATTTAATATCTTCTTTTAATACAAGTTTCATTTCTTCGAGTTTCAATTAATTTTTTTTAGGATTGGGCTTTAATTTGCTCCGTTAATTTGGTAAACATAGAACTTACCTCTTGTCTTGCCTCAACCTCGTTGATTTCGGAGTACTCAGGATCTCCGCATTCAATGAGATCCAGCCGGAGCCGCATTTCTAAATCTCCTTTGGTTCCTGACGACGGAAATCCCCGCTGTGTTAGTGCCGTCCTTAGCTTATCTTCATGTCCGTGATCTTCATCGTCCTTCGTGCGCGTACTCCTTGCGCAATGTCCTGTCACGGTCGCCAATTTGTCGTATAGCAGCGGTTGAATTAATTTCCAGACCACTACTTACAATGCATTGTTTTTCTTATCTTTATTTTCTTCGGAAGCTTTTCATGAATTAGATCGAAAACTTCTCTTTCCTTTTTAATTCTCCTTCACCCAAAAAATCAACTAACACATTTTTGTTTTCCCCATGGCAACTTCGATACTAAAAGGTGTTGAGGTTTACTTTATAATTTAGATCAAACGTCAATTTTCAGAAGCATTCCTATAACTGTATTCTGTTTTGTGCATGAGTGGTGTAGGTCTACCTTCAGTTTTATTTCACTAGTAAGCAGAACTTAGTGTTTAATCATTAATAAATTCCAACCTGAGCAACATTTTTCAAAATGTTAAATCGAGGAGAATATCCTAAAAGTATATGCAATTTAATTTACGCGACAGTAATCGTAAGTTGCTTACACTACAGGATATGACTTCTTCTTCACCGTTGTCTAGGGAACACTTATTTTAAAATCCTCTTCATCGTCAGTGTGTCCCGTTTAATCTGACCATCAATTTGAACTCTTTAATGAGACAATACAGGGATTAAAATTTTAGCCGACAGAATACAATGACTTGGTTTATTTCTAGGGCTGAGCCCATAACCTTATTTTTCTCACAGCCCGATAAATATGGCGTACCTGATGAGATGTTAGAGAGTGCTAATTTGATAATTTATGTAGTATGGTTCAAAAAAGAATTCAGAAGAATTTCAAAACGGTTGTTCTATGTTTGATTTATGACAGCTGATTAATAAAGACTGGGACTGAGAAATTTTAAAATCAAGTTTCCTAAAATGCTACATAGTTGAGATGGCCATATTAGAAAAAATGTACTTTTGCGCATTAAACCTGCAACAAAAACAGCAACCAGCAGCAACAGTGGTCAGATATCCATTTATCAGTTCTGCTCATATGATTGAGCACTATATGTATTTTACCTGAAAATAATGGATGTGACAGCAATATCATCTTGTTTGGTTACTAAATTTACAATGCTTATTCCTAAGGGATATGGGGTATAATGGGTAGGATGCGAATTGGAGTTGGATTGCAGGTGATTAAACAGACAAATGTGATACTCAGAATATTCTGAAAGTATATACAATTTATCGTTAAAAAAAAAATTCGGCGGATCTAGTTTAACCCTTTCACTACGAACGTTGGAAATATGCTACAGTAGATTTCCTGACCAAGATGACGAATACTGGAAATATGCGACTGTTGATTTCCTGACCAAGTAAGAATAATTTATCTTTATAAAAAAATTGACGGATCTAGGTTAACCCTTTCACTACGAACGTTTGAAATATGCTACAGTAGATTTCCTGACCATGATGACGAATATAGGAACTATGCGACTGTAGATTTCCTGACCAAGTATGAATAATTTATCTTAATAAAAAATTTGGTGGATCTAGGTTAACCCTTTCAATATGAACGTCGGAAATATGCTACAGTAGATTTCATGACCAAGATGACGAATATGGGAAATATGCGAGTGTAGATTTCCTGACCAAGTATGAATAATTTATCTTAATAAAAAAATTGACGGATCTAGGTTAACCCTTTCACTACGAACGCCGGAAATACGCGACATTAGATTTCCTGACCAGAAAGTCGAACGTCGGAAATATGCGACAGTAGATTTCCTGACCAGGAAATCGAACGTCGGAAATATGTGACAGTAGATTTCCTGACCAGGAAGTCGACCGTCGGAAATATGCGACAGTAGATTTACTGAGCAGGAAGTCGAACGTCGGAAATATCCGACAGTAGATTTCCTGACCAGGAAGTTGAACATCGGAGATATGCGACAGTGAATTTCCTGACCAGGAAGGCGAACGTCGGAAATATGCGGCAGTGGATTTACTGATCTGGAAGACGAACGTCGAGAATATGCGACAGTAGATTTCATGACAAAAAGTCGAACGTCGGAGATATCCGACAGTAGATTTTCTGACCATAAAGTCGAACGTCGGAGATATCCGACAGTAGATTTTCTGACCATAAAGTCGAACGTCGGAAATATCCGACAGTAGATTTCCTGACCATGATGACGAACGTTGGGAATATTCGTCAATAGATTTCATGATCAAGAAGTCGAATGTCGGAGATATGCGATGGAGATTTTTCTACGAAAGCGAACGAACGTCGCATATTTGTGACTCTATGCTTTCCTCTCTTTCCGGCATTTGCAGTTACGCAGCTTCTACGTTTCGAGACCAAACGCTGCGGGGGTCAGGCCTTTCCCGTGGAATCTGGGAAGGGACCCTTCATCGCATTAGCTCTCTCTTTGCGGCAAGGGTCCGCGGTCATATGATTGTTCATTTTGTGATTTTGCCTTCTAAATATTTGTTGCTTTGGCAAAAAATATATAATCAGAATTGAATTCTTTATTTTAAGGTGAGTGATTACGAATATTAAGTTTATTTCTGCCATCAATATTAACTGGTATTAATTTTGAGGGAAACGGTGCTAGCCACGTTTGTATCAATTACGGAGTCACCCGCAAGGGCACATAAGTGCGATATTCCACAGGAGAAAAGTCATTCGCCTTGACCGGTATTCGAGCCTGGATCCCTCGATTTCGCGAGGAGTGCTTTAAATACTTAAGTTACCGAGGCGTTGTTCTCCCCTGAGGAGCTTAGCGCACTTCTTGGTCTGCTAATGACATCATATGTGTAGCAGTACTTACTTCCATCCTCCTATAAAGCCTCCAAATAATCAACAGGGGAGAAGGACGAAGTAGCTTAACTGGTTAAAGCACTCGACGCGAATGCAAGGGATCCGGGTTCGAATCACGGTCAAGGCGAGTGATTTTTCTCCTGAGTAATTTTGCATTAACTGGTACCTTGATTTCAAGATATGAGTGAAGATGTTTTGCATTGGAATTGGTTTATGCAGTATATTCTTTAATAATAATGATTGAACTTCGTTAAAAATGTGTACATGCACAGTAGAAAACCGAGGAGTTCATTTCTAAGTCTGTAATTTGACAGCAAGTGACAAATATACATGTAGTGAAACCAATAAATAAACAATAAGTTGACCGTGAACCCTTGCCGTTGGGAAGGCTGTAATCTTGCAACTGGTTGAGCTTAACTGGGCCCGGCGTCCGAGATAACGGCGAGGTCCCCTCTAATGAAGGCTATCAAACATAATAGGAGCTGAGGGTGAGTGAGAAGAACTTCGGAAGTTTTAATGGGTAAGAGAATCTCTCATTTAATGCTCATGGGCTTCTTCACTTAGCTGATGACTCCTAAACTTATGGATTTACATTCTGCTTTCAAGTTCGAAAACAAAATGAAAGAAATTAAAAAACTTGTTCGGAAACCAGGCCGACCAGTACCATAGATTGTGAGAAGACTAGGAATCTGTCAACAGGCCCAGGACTCCGACTTTTCACAAAGACTTTCATCCATCGTGGGCATTCATGCAGTGTCAGTGGGTAGGAAGTATGTCACTTGGTCTTGAGGAGCCATTCTTTAAAGTCATTGAGAATCCTTCATTCAAGACAACAGATTAGCCGCCCAACAACTTTTCCATAACCACTGATGTTTCCATTGTTCTTGTTGGTTTGATTGCTCCAAAAGACACTTTGCCACTCATAGTGAGGCGGAATTTTAACGTTGTGGAGAATTTCTATGACGAGCTCACTTCTTCTAGCATTGCGATTTTTCGAGCTTCAATCTTGGATGAATGGAATGTATGGCTAGCAAGCAGCATAAAGTTCAAGGCATTTTTTGTGCAACAAACCATTGCTTTTAGCTACAATGTAGCGGAGATACAGAGCCATTAAGAAGTAATTCAATTTGGGGAGAAACAGGTTAGTTTATAAAAAAATGACAATAGTATACCCGATCATATTGGAGTGTTCTGAGGTGATAATTACAAACAGTGAAATGTTAACCTTGTTTTATTGCTTAGTGAGGGAGAATTTGAACCCATTTTGTTAAAATCACATGTCAATAGGCCAAATATTATTAACATTTTCTTTGTTTTTCAGGATGCCGTGGGTTGTGGCTGAGTTTTTCCCCCGCAGAGGCTATGATGAAATGTCAGTGGAAGCAATTCCTTGTTCTTGGGCCCATAAGAAGAAAGGGAAACTTTGTGCTTAATACCTTTCTGCAAACTACAGTCAGGCAGCCATCAAAAAGGTAGTTAGGAATAAAGAGATTTCGTCAATAGCCTGGGATGAACTCCCATTGAATTATTCGTCTGCAGCATTTAGTATGATGTGCAGGTAGTTTGTAGCATTATGTTTCATTTCCTGTTTTCTTTATACTAAAGGTCTCTCGAAATATCTTTTGCATTTTACTGTGGGGATGATTTTTTTTCGTAGCTCAAAATTGAAGCAAAGGTAATGTTTTTGCACAGCCCCAATGCTTCCACTGTTGAAATCATTCTAATGAGATAGTGTAGGCTGAGTAACGTTTTTGATGCATATATTTTTGTCAAGGAAACTGTCGTTCGTGCTGCGCTATGAACATCCACGCTCTCTCATCGTGAAGAAACAGAGTGGTTAATTGGTTTCCTGTGGAAAACCATTCATCTGTGTGTGTTTATCTCAAGATGCATACTTTCTGGGTGTAAGTTACATCTTCATTAGTAGCGTTACAATCTTTGGATACATTATCTGCAGCCTTCTATTCTTCTTGTGCACAGCTTGTTTTATTACAGTCCGACAGTTCTTTCTTACACCCAACTTTATCTTTCCTATGTAATTTAGTCCTACACCTTAACCTCCTTCTTGGCATTCTGCTTTCCATTCTTACTTCAATCATATTTCTGACCAATTCGTTTTGTCTCAGGGCTTATTCAATCCACCTGTTTTTTATTTTGAAGAAAATTTCAATTGGATCCATCAATCCATCATCTTTTACTCCTCTCTATACTTTCTTTGTAATTTATTTTGTTTTTCCATTTTATTTTCAGCTTCTTCTTCTAATACCATGCCTAGGAGGCTGATGTTCCTCTTTTGGTCAACATTTTCACTAGTCCAAGTCTCCAAACCCATATTGGGAGACAAACTTCTCCCGAAAGTTTTGACGCATTGCTTTCTTGTTTCAAGGTGGGCGCGCCCACGGCTAATTGCCGCATACTTTAGTTTCTGAGCTCTCCGTTTGGTAATCTGTTTGTATTTAATACCTGTGTCTCCAGGTATTAATTTTTCACGATAGGAGGGATTATTTTCGATGTATACGGATAAATTATCCACCGGACGCTTCAGTAGCTGTGTGACATCGAAGAGAGTCTAACCTTTGACTAAGGATAGAAAACAAATTTTAAGAAAAAATAAGAACAAGGAACCGGTTCCTGAAGCAACGAAACCCATAATATACCATGTTTGCAGGTGGCAAAAAAATTGCAGGTCAAACATTGTGTGCCAGTGATGTAAAAATAATGTATGTAGGAGACATTGTCGTCAAGAGGCAACATGTATGAGATGGGAAGGTGAACAGGACCTAGATATGAACTAAGATGATTTACAATGTACATTCATTGTCAAACAGTAAAAGATGTAACTGTGACAACTTAATCAGCCTTTTTTATTAGTAAATAGTCTTGCCCTTAAATATGGGAATGAAATTTAAATTAGCGGTAAAATTGCCGCATCCTGCGCCCACTCGTGTGAGTGAATTTAAACACGCCCACCATAGGAGGGTTTATGTCTTTTCATCTTTGATCACAACAGTGGCTTACTTGCCGTGAACCCTTTCTTGTCCATAGTATTTTTCATCTCTCACTGCCAATACCAACTTACTTCTGCGGAAGCCATTGTTATTTTTTGATTAAACTGCAGTGAATATTCTTCGCTTGTTTAACACTCTTTGCTCTCCCCCTCTTAATTCTCAAAGCGCTAGTGATCTTCATCCTCGCGAAGAGTGATTTGCCCGACTGCCCACAGGTTGTCCTCCTTATCATCATTTTAATAAGTGCACCTGTCATCATTTTAATATGTGTCGACAGTATCTGTTAAAGTCTTATGTCCATTAACGGAATTCATGTCAGGTGCGTCAAAGTGATGGTTCTCAATTTTTCCATTTGCACTTTTCTCATGAAGCATAGTGATTATCATTTAGGAAAAACCATTTTCTTTTAATTATTCCTGATTTTTTCCCATTTTTATTTATGAAGGTCATTATTTTCTCCCCAAATGTTCATTGAGTAGAGGTAAAATGCACTTTTGAAGATCAAATTGCATTAAATATATGATGTATTATTTTTTTCAAAATCAAGAAGAGAAAAATACATAATCTGGGGAATAAAAATAATTCATTTACAAGAGAAGCAGCAGTTAGTACATCACCACAACATAGACTAGTATTTGGATTTGTACAAATTTAAGTAAGTTTGGGCGAGTGCTTGCCTGAATTACATCCATGACATACTTGAATTGAATATACTAATTAGTTGCCAAACATTATGAGCCTCGGCAACCAACATCCACATTTAAATACTCCGCCACTATTTTTCGCACGTATAAACTCTAACGCCTCGCCGCCAAAATGTCGGTCCATATGATAAGTGCCTCCCTAATTTTTATTAATCTACCGAAAAATATCGTTCATTTCATCCCGATAGCTAAAGAGTTATAAAGGTTGTGATGTCATCTTTCTCTTTTTATCAGTTATAAAAAAACTGTCATTTATTTCTTTTGTGTGGGCACCATAGCACTCAGCGTTATTGTGTCAATGCCAACTCATGTTGCAAGGTTGAAACTATCAGAATTTTTTGAGATATTCATACGAACCTATCTCCGATTTATTTTTCAAGTTCATTCATCCAAATGAAATTGTTTCTTAATTCAAGTGAAATATTTGATATTCATACCAAGATAGATATTCTACTATGTTAGATATTCGTAACATGTAGTATTCAGATGTACAAGCCATTGTGTCACATGGTTCTGATCAGAATTGCAGTTAGTTTAGTGGGTCCTTTGCTGTTGTTTGCTGCAACAATGGTTTTTGACTGATATGTCAAGTTTTCCAACTGTTCCACTTGCTAAACTGTCGTGTTATTTTGACTATAAAACTTAAAAATTTCAAAAATACTTAATGAAACATGTATTTTGTCAAATACCTACATAAATTTGTAAATTCAAGTATAGAAACAGTAATGAAAAATTCAAAAATAAATTTTTCTATTTATTTTTACTAGAGATTTCCCCATTATTTTTTTAATCATTTCTCCATAAAATATCGACAACATTTGAATTAACAAACATGCAATATTATACAAACTATAAAATATGAAATAAGGTAAATATAAAAACTTAAAAAAATGGTTTGGTTAAATATATGCACTACAAAGTCGAAATTTAATTTTAAAGATGTCGCAACTGATATTTACCAAGCAATACGTGAGTATTTGTGACTAAAACTAAGCTATGCAACCAACATCTGAGATGCAAAAGACTTTTCACCAGAAAGTCAGAGTCGCAAACTGTGATTTCAAAGACAATAGTCCACAAATTGCTGCAAAGGTCGAGGCAAGGATCGCTGTGTGGAAAGTTTCTGGTCTTGATCTTGGAACTTGGAACACTTTAAAAATATTCAACAAACACAACAACCCGGGATGATGCATGGTATTTTAAGAAGAGTTCATGATCGCATAAATTAATTTACAGGTAATGAAAACATTTAAAATAGTTAACAATTCACAAAATTCACGAGATTCTCAGTCCAGGGGCGTAATTCTGTGCATGCTACCGACGCATATAAAATGAAAACTAATTAAATATTTACAGTAATGTTTTGCATATTCAGATCTTGAACAAAACCTAGAATACCAAAGCCTTTATACCACGTTACCTATATATTTAAGGCAAAATATTTTGTTTCACAAATGTAGGCTGCATGGTTTTATTTTTAGTCACAAATTTTCGCGTTGTGCCTGTTTTGGGCCAGTTTTTAAGGTTTAAAAAATGATTTTCCAATATTTGTTACATTTTGTATTAAAACCATGTTTTTTAAAGGGTTTAATTTATTTTTTCCATCATCAACAATACAAAAGGCCACGCGTACGTACGTATAATTTAATGCAGATGCTCATTTAAAAAACAATGCAGTTTTATCCTTTCAGACAACTCAACTACAATGCAGCCTTCTGAAGGTGGGAAAAACAGCAATAACAAACAATATTTTTACAATTATCAGTTGTCGCTAATATCTCCCAAATTATCTAGTTGATAGGTGCCAATAAATATTAAATTGCCATTCTGTTGTGCGCCAAAAGATTGCAAGTGAGCTTCCATGAACGTTCTTAAGTAACTCTTTTTTTCGAAACACACGCTTTATTTTTATAATAATTAATTTTTAATAATTTGAACTAACTTTCGAAAACATTTTTAAGTTACTTTTTTGTGAACTCAAAAGCCTTAAATTATTGTTTACCGTCGAATATATTTATTAACAACATAATCAATACTTAAATGAAAATTTTCATTCATGATTTTACTTTAGGTGGAAATAGAACTTCCTTATAAAATAAAAAACGCTCATTTTTTGTAGAACGAATAACTATTTAGCAAAACATTATAAAAAAAAGGCAATTGTGAAATAAATATGAAAGTATAAGCCAATTAAACAATGTCAAGTCATACTCATCAAAATCAAAGTCAAATGCATTGCATTTTGACATGCATTGTTTTGTCAGTAATATTTTTAAAACTAATGAATAAAATTAAATAATAGACAGGTTATAATTTATTAAAAATGGAAAATTCATCAAACAGTAAAATATATAGAGCAAGACCCAACAACACCATACTCATTAAATATTTTCCCAATGGTATTTAATGACCATAAGTAATCAAATAAAAATTTAAATCACATTTAACATTACTAGTTAAGGACATATGTATTTACATTGGCATATCAAAAATTCAATGTTGCAACAAGTATTTCTTTAAAAAAATTCTTAAATGTTTCTTAAATCAAACTTACATTGAGCTATTCTATTATCTATCTATTTATTATCTGAATAATTATAACTCTTAATTGAACAAGTATGTTGCAATTTTATGAGGGCACAATAATTTCTGTTCACACAAAGGAAACCATTACTTAATTGTAAAAGATTATTTAAACCACTTTAAGACAAATACATTTAATATTATAGATTTTAAAATAAAAACATTGAACATGTGTGACCATGTAATTCTCTCATGACAACGTGATGGCTGTATTGTAAGAGGCTGATTTCTTTTTCATTCTGTCATTCTTGTCGAAAATCAGTCAGTTGCTTCTCCTTCAGCAACAATGCCGTTGTTTTCAAACACATGGCGCACACATATGTTGCTATCCCCTTGCACTTTCAAAGATCTTCTGCAAACAATGTTGAAAAGAGTCGTATTAGAGTTTAAAATTCATAAGATATTTTCGGTTATTTTATAAGAACCTGCCTGTAGAAACTTCAATGCTCCACTTTGCACGTGGGGAAAATCTATAAGCTTCAATATTTGAAGTAAATAAAATTCTACTCCGTAGTCTATGCAGGCTTGTACGTTTAACATTGCTATAGCCATAATACGAAAAGAGCATAAAGGATTGTTGTTTTTTTGCGTACATGAAAAAGATGATTATTCGTTTAAAGTGTGCTGAAAATTCTCATTTTGGAATCTCGCGTTCGCAACGTGCTTTGGAATATTACCAATAAATTCTTTAAAATCTAAAGTTTGATTTTTGTTTATAAAATACGGCAATCACTGCATGATAAATTTCTTAAATACTAGCTGAACGTACCCGTTGAACTTCAACGGATGTGAAAAAATTGTACTTATTTTATAAGAAAACCACAAAACCTGAAGAATACTGTCAGCGTGATCATTTGAGGTGTTCGTATCCTATCTTGTTTGTTGTAATTCGTTCGTTTTCCCTTTCGTGCACGGAGAGTTGAGTGATTGTTTATCCTCTTTAATGAACGGGAAACCCAATAATGGGCCACGAAGACTCATTACTACTTAATAATTAGCACCTAGGTTAATAGATGTTGAGCTCGTCCCTCAAGTTCTCTTGAGCCGTCTTCTGAGTGAATAACAGCTTGAGCACTTCCCTTTTGTACATAAATATATTTGCATTCAATGACTTAATTGAGTTCCGCCATTCACCGTAAATATGTGCGTTAAGTATCTTAATCAGGATAGGAGAGTAGAGTATAATCCAGCGGTTGACAACGTCAAAAGGAGCATTTTCAATAGCAGCGATGTTTATTTTTCCTATGAATCCTTCGATACCTGGACTATGCCTTTGGCATAAAGGGTGACTATATTCATTGTTTCCTAAATCATAATCATTGGTTACAAAATTAAAAATCATTGGTGATCAGTCTTAGTGCACTTGCCAATTTTCATTCACCGATGACGTCCATTGCGCAGAATATCCGTTCTTCTTTCGGGTAAGAAGCATGTAGTGACGCAATTATAATTTCCGCCATCTTAAAACATTGAAGTTTTGAAACAAATGGCACAATATTTGAACCAGATTTTTAGCTGGTTACCCGTCAGTAGGTTTGGTTAGGATGAAACTTGTGCGGTTCTTAGCGTAATCCGAGAAACACCACGGTGAGATTATCATGAGATTGCTGGTAGGCCTATCTTTGAGCATCCAAGGCTTAACTTTGTCGTTTTTCAGGCAAGGACTCATTTTCTCGCAAATAAGACATTCCTCATGCTTAAGAAATTTTTTTCAAAAGGTTACCCTTTTTTCTATAAGACATGTTTATGGATATATTTTTAAGTCCAAGGAGAGGAAACACAGAGGCAAGTGAGAGACTCGAATAGGCTACTCGATGATTGAGTCAATGTAAGTAAACTGTATTTTAACACGTTTAAGTATATATAAATAACACGAAAAGTTTATAAGGGAATTGGTCTAAAAAACAGTTCGAAATCATAATGAGAGGCAGACGGTTCCACTACGTGTAATTCATTTGAGTATTAAAATATAATAAACGACGCCGTATTTGTTGTAGCAACGGAGGCATTATTAACATTATTATTTGCTGCACGTAAATATTCTTCCACGTTTAATTCCTTATGTGTATCGTTTTAAACATAAGTTTTCTCTCGTATGCAGTTCCCTTACGAGAGCTACTTGGAGAATAGACATGAGGAGTATACCTGTAAATATGCATTGCATTTATCGATTACCCCCAGAAGCATTTCATGGGGCCCTTGGGACTATGGGCCCTTCTTATACAAATTTTCTTGCTACGTGCTTTTATGGGCCGGCAGGAAAACTTAAATGCCAGATGCGTGAATATCCTTTGAAATTCAAATCTCTGGTTGTAAAGGAAATATGCTATTGTTGATTTCAGAGAAAAAAACTGAGATTTTTCAGCTATAAACATAATTTTCAGAGAATTACGAAGCGTAAAAGAAAATTGGTTGAAATAATTAGAAACTTCATTTATTCAGCCATCCAATTAAAACATTTCCAGCCCTCTATCTTGAGTAAAAGTAATTTTTAAAAGCAAAAAATAAAACCACTGCATTAACCCAATGCTTAGCATGGCCCAAAAGGGATCTCTATGGGGGGCCTTTGGGGGCCCTGACAGATTTTTTATGTAGCCTATGTTTCATCCCGGTACATTTTCTAGCTACATACAAAATGTCAACTCAATCGGTTCAGTTGTGTTTGCGTGATTGAGCAACAAACAGACAGACAGACAGACACCATTCAATTTTTATATATTAGTACGATAAATCAAGCCGTTACTTTGTTAGAAGGAAACGTCTGAAACAATCTTCTAGCCCTCATTGTAGAGCCGTCTTAAGGGTTGTGCTAGAACATGACATTTTACTTCTGCTTGTGAATGTTTCCCTCGTGACGTCATTCGAAATTTTTTTATGAAATTTGAGAGACGAACTGGGAGTAAAAATGTTTTTCATAAAAATGACAAATGAAACTTTTAAAGCGAAAGATTCGATTGTAACACGAACTGCGGACGCACACTGCCGTGCACTTTGACGAATGGACCCGATTGAATAATGGCGTCTCACTTGAATGTGTAGTTTAAAATGTTCCATTTGCCGTCGTTCGTCAATAAAGTGCTCTAATTATTCACCAGAAATCGAAATGGATAGGAATTTAATTCCAAAATTTGTATTTGTTCTTCATGTACCTTAGTCTCCTTGCTCAGTGTCGTCACCACGTGTTGATCGTAGTATTCGAGGAGCGACGGGAGTTCCGTACTCAGCCTAGACCTTACGCCCGAAGATCCAATAAGGGCGATCATAGAAGGAACGAACGATGTCCAATTTATCTCCTTGCTAAGTTGAGTTTGCATTTTTTCCATTGCCAATGTTTTTAAACCATTCGGTTCCACTCCGCCTCTCTGCTTCCTCTCCACCTCCTCCAGGATTCTCTTGAATCGCCCTCCGTCGCCCTCTCCTGAATATGGAAGCCCTCTGTTATTAAACGCCAAATACACGGACAGCTGCGACAGTGCTTGGGCAAGAAAATAAATAGCAAATCTCTCGTCTATAACCCAAACCACGTACGCCTTTCGCTCTTCAAAGTCGGCGAATGAACCAAAGTCACTACCACTCTGTTCTATCCCGTCGTGGTCTCTCAATGTCGGTTTAATTCTTCCGATGTTGTCAGATTCGACATCGACAATAAATTTGACGCTCGACTGGAATCGAAGGAATTCCAGAATGCAAGACGTGATGCGATCCTCGTCGTACAGCATTTCGTATAGGCTCTTCATTTTCGAAGTATTGAATTCGTTCGAGGGCTTCAACTCCGTCTTCCGCATCATCGCCTCAACGCACGCCTCTCTGTTGGGTTTGTACTCTGGCGTTGATGGTCCTTTTGGCGTTGGTAGTCCTGTTGGCGTTGGCACTTTAACCGGCTTCGGCGTTTCGTCTTTTGTTGGGCTGGGATTAGGAATTGGCAATCCAATATTGTTGAAACTCTCCAGTTTAGCAACTATCTCTTTTATCTGTGTCCATGGATTCCTTGCAAGAAGAGTGTTCCGTGATCAACAGTGATTGCAGAGTGTCCACTTTAGCAACGGTGCTATTCTGTTGTTTTTTTACTTCCGCTAAAGATTCTCCTAGCGTGGTTACCATGGAATCCACGGCCTTTATTCCATTTCCGAAATCAGCCACGGACTGCTTTAATCTGTTGTTTACAATGGAGAAATCATTTTCTCGCTCTCTGCGTATTTTCTCTAACGCCTCTTTTTGCGTGGTTAATGTGATGCCAAGTTCTTTCTTACAATCCTCCAAAGACATTGATACGGTGGTGCCAAGTTCTTTCTTAAATTCCTGTTGTTCTTTCTTTACTTCCTCAAAAGATTGTTTAACTGAAGATAACTCCGTAGTTAAATAACTCCTAATCCCCGATATTTTTGTTTCCATGAATTCCTTGCAAGAAAAGTGTTCAGTGGTCATCAGCGATGGCAGAGCGTACACCTTGGAAAACTTGTTCCCGAGTTCTATCTTTTCTTCCTCAAGAGAATGTTTAATTAAAGATAATTCCGTAGTTAAATCACTCCTAAACCCCGATATCTGTTCTTTTATGGATTCATTGGAGGCAGCAATTTCTGTGGAAAATAACGTTTTCACGTCATTTATCAAATCTACATTTGTAGACCGACTAATATTGTGTCTTGATTGAAGAAGGTTGAGTATTCCCTCTCGCTCCTTGTTCTCTGGGTGATTGGAGACCATGGCTTTCGCGATTTTCAGTGCACTGTGGCCATACCTGTCCAATATCAAAGGATCAGCCCCCGCTTCCAGGATCTCCCGAACCCAGTCCGGCTTTCCTAGCATCACTGCCAGATGGAGCAGCGTCCTCTCGCTCGCGTTCTTCACATTAATATTATATATATATATCTTTCAGATGCTGAACGTACTGCTCTACGGGACTAACTAACATTTCTTGAAAAATCAACTCCTCCATTTCGACCTCAAGGGAGAATTGACCCACGTCCATTTCTGAGCAGAGTGAAAGACTTCTGCGATCTTGCTTATGAATAAGCTCGAATGGAGATTTTGCCTTCAATAGGCCTGGAGCTCTATCTATTGCTGAGTCGGCTGTCGAGATCACGGTGGTGTACTGCCAATAGACTACCCCTGTGGATAAATCAGACAAATTTAAGATTTAGAACACGGTACTGTTTATTTTTTCAAATGTATTATTCGGCATTAAACACTAGTTATGGTAATAATTTTAGCAGTAAAACTAAATATTGTTGACTGTCAAAAGGGTGAATAGTTTCTGATCAGATTAAAAGTTCTAAAAGAAAATTAGAATTATTTATGACTGTAAATTTCAATATTCAACTTAATAGCATAGCTTATACTTTTGAACTTCAGAGTACAATCAATTTTCAACGCTCTAATCATATCAACGTGCATTGCTTAGGAAAATAAAATAAATAACTATACATAAACTGTAATTAATTTATTTAAGTATTTCTCAGGTTATTTGTCTAGGGGGTGGAACTGGATAAAAATTCTCAAAATTCAAATTCTCATTCCTGTTTAAACTGATATATACGAATTTTTCTTTCAATCGAACCCTGGATGAGCATTTGGTTCTCACTAACGTAAAATGCAATACACGTCAGTGAAACTTAACATGCCTTGTGAGTGAGGATGGTCTCCGTAAGAGCGTTGATTAGATGAGAATGCACAACACAGCAAAGAGTCGTCTGATGTTCTGTGTGGAAATGGCTGACTGGTCAGGGCCTTTCTCTTACTTTTCCTTCTAAGTGCTTCAGCTGAGTAACTGATGTGAATGCCTCGCTTCTCAAATCACGCCTATTTATGTCAGCCGGGCGGGTAACAAAGGTAACAAAGAAGGAGGTATGACGGGCAGGTAACAAAGCAGGAGGAAGAGGATTTTTTTAACTCGGACAGCGCGCGGCCATTGATATCGCCAGGAGGGTCTCAGTGGAGTGAGTTGGGCGAGACAAAAGCGAACAAAAAGATTTTTCTGGAATTGTATTAAAAATGGAGTGGCTTAGTTTCGGAAGATGATTTAATCTATTCCAGGAGCTTCTATTCTGCGAAGTATACACATCCCACTCCCTGAAATGTGACCTGCCCAGCGATTGTCATATGTTACGAGCGATACATTAATAACGACACACTTCTCAAGCGAAGGAAATACTTCCTCGTACTGTGATATCAGCTTAGCCGACGAAAGCAATGGGAGTTTGAGTTACTTAACTCTTGCGATTGGATATTTTTATTCTTGAAAAGCACTGCCTCTCCTCTTTGACTTTCAGAAGTGCACTTTCTGGAAATAAATGTTCTCATTTCGCAATAATTTAATTTCCGATGTATAGTTCAGATGGATTCGCCAATTCTTAAAACAAAAATTTAATACAATATAAGAATCTACAAGTTATGAAAAATAATTATTAGAAGCCAGGAGTGGCATCAATTATTCCCAATTATATCGTCTAATGGTCAGGACTGTTCGTAGTATTTATTACGGCATAGTCTTGGCATTCTTTAAGCATCACGGAATGAAATAAATTCCTGTTGAATAAGTATGGTCTATTACTAACGAGAAGTCAGGGATGGTTCTAACAAAGTGCAAACAGTACTGTGGTTAAGTAGGAGTCAATGCTTACGTCAAGAAAGGGATAGCATAACTTAGTAGCAAACAGTACTGTGGTTAAGTACAGGCCGATACTAACGTGAAGTCAAAGGTGGCATTGCCATTTACCGAACAATATTGCGGTAATGCACGGGCCGGTACTGACGTGAAGACAGGGGTGGCATTGCCAAATGTCATACAGTACTCTCGTTAAGTATGTGCCGGTACTAACGTGAACTCAGGGGTGGCTTTGCCAAATGCCAAAGAGTACTGCGCTAAAGTACGGGCTTGTACTAACGTGAAGTAAGCGGTGGCATTGCCTACTGCGAAAGAATACTGTCTTAATGTATGGGCCGGTACTAACTTAAAGTCAGGGGGTATTTTTTAATGGTTAAGAGTGCTGTTGTAAAGTACGGGCCGGTACTAAGGTTAAGTCGGGGTTGGAAATGCCAAATGGAAAACAATACTGCGGTAATGTACGGGCCAGTACCTACGTGAAGTCAGGGGTGGCTTTGCCAAATGCCAAAGAGTACTGCGCTAGAGTACGGGCTTGTACTAATGTGAAGTCAAGGGTTGTATTGCCTGATGTCAATAAGTACTGTCGTAAAGTATGGGTTCGTACTAACGTGAAGTCGGGGGTGGCATTGCTCGCTGTCAAACAGTACTGTCTAAATGTATGGACCGGTGCTTACGTGAAGTCAGAGGCGGCATTGCAAAATGCAAATCGGTACTGCTATAATTTAATGGCTTGTAAAAACGTAAAGTCAGTGTTTTCATTGCCTACTGACAAACAGTAATATCTTAATGTAAATATCGGTGCCAACAAAACTTAAGGGGTGGCTTTGACAAATGCCAAACAGCACTATCATAAAATACAGGCCTGTACCAACAGAAATTCCGGGGTTGCATTTAAAGATACCAAAGGATGTTACTGTAAAATACGGGCTTGTAGTAACGTGAATTCAGGGCTAGCATTGTCTTATGCCAAATAATAATTGCGGTAATGTAAAGGCCAACACTAAAGTAAAGTCATGGGTTGCATTGCTAGATGACGAACATTACTGCGGTAAAGTACGGGCCAGTACAACCGTGATCTCAGGGGTGGATTTGCGAAATTCCAAATAGTTCTGCGCTAAAGTACGAGCTTGAACTAACGTTAAGTCAGGGGTGGCATTCCAAAATTCCATACAATACTGCGGTAATATACGTGCCGGTACTAACGAGAAGTAAGGGGTGGCATCACCAACAAATAACAGTACTGTAGCAAAGAATGCTATAAAACTAACGTGAAGTCAGGGGTGGCTTTGCAATATTACAAACAAAACTGCGATTAAGTATTGGCTTGTAAAAAGTGGAAGTCAGGGGTAGCATTGCCAAATGCCATACAACACTTCGCTTATTTACTTTCCTGTACTAACGAGAAGTCTAGGGTGGCCTAACCATATAACTTACAGAACAGTGGTAAAGTAAGGGACGGTACTATCGTGAAGTCAGGGGTGGCATTGCCATAATTCATACAGTACTGCGCTTAAATACGGTCTTGTACTAACGAGAAGTCAGGGGTGGATTTCCAAGAGCCGAATTGTACTGTGGAAATGTTCGGGCTGATACAAATGTAAAGGCAGGCGTGGCATTGCCATTTGCCCATCTATACTACGGTACTGTACGGGCCGGTACTAAAGTGAAGTCAGTGGTGACGAAGAGTACTATGGTAACGTATAGGCCGGTACTAACGTAAAGTCAGGGGTGGCAGTGCCAAATGGCAAACAGCACTGTGGTAAAGTACTAGTTGGTACTAACGTGAAGTCAGGGGTGGCATTCCTAAATGCCAAACAGTAATGTCGTAGGATCTAGACCGGTTCCAACCTTGAAGATAGTGGCCGCATTACAAATGCCAAGGAGTACTGCGCCAAAGTACAGTCTTGTACTAACGTAAAGTCAAGAGTGGTCTTGTCAATTGCCAAATAATACTACGGTAAAGTACGAGACTGTACTATCATGAAGACAGGAATTGCATTGCCTAATAACAAACAGTACTGTCGTAAAGTATTGGCCGGGCCGGTACTAACTTGAAATCATGGGTGGCATTGCTTTATGCCAATCAGTACTGCGCTAAATTATGGGCTTGTACTAAATTGAAGTAAAGGGTGGCATTGCCAAATGCCAAACAGTACAGTCGTAAAGTATGGGCATGTGCTGACGTTTAGTCAGGAGAGGCCTTGCAAATTGCCGAAAATAAATGTCGTAAAGTATGTTACAATACTAATGTAAATTCAGGGTTGGAAATGCCAAATGCCAATCGGTAGTTCCCTAAAGTACGTGCTTGTAATAACGTGAAGTCAAGGGTTGCATTGCTAATTGCCCAACAGTACTGCGGATGATTACACGCTTGAAGTAACTTGAAGACAGCGGTTGCATTGCCAAATTTAAAATAGTACTGTCGTAAAGTAGGGGCTTGTATTAACGTGAAGTATGGGGTGGCAATGCCAAATGCCTATAAGTACTGCTGTAAAAAACGGGGTGGTACTAACATAACGTCAGGGGTGGCATTACCAAATGGTAAGAGTACTATGGTAACGTACGCGCCAGTAATAATGTAAAGTCAGGATGCTGGAATTACCAAATGGCAAACTGTACTGTGGTAATGTGCAGGCCGGTTTATATTTCTCGAACCTGCTTCTTCCAGTCTGGAAATTAGAAAGGTATTAAAGAAATATAGCTTTTAACTATAGACCTTATTTTCCATAGTAGGGTAAACATAAATCGCATAAGTTAATACAATCATGCTGCGGCAATACTCCAGAAATTAGTTCCAGAATGGAATAAATATCACATTTAATATATTTGTAACTGAAGCCATATTCAAGAGCCAATTAATTTACGAGAAATATTATTAAATTTTCAGATTGTTACATCACATAATAATTATTATATTGAAAGACTGAAGTGCAGACACATTACACATTAAAAATCTGTTTCTTGAATTGGCATTCCTATTGCTATTGTGAGACGTTATTGCTTCATTATTATCCACGAATATCATATGATTCCGATATAATTTTTAATTTTTAAAAAGTATTTTGAAAGGTGTGTAAAAAATAACGTGGGCACCTATTTTGACATAGTACTTTATGATGTGACTATATTATTTCATAAATGAATTAAATGCCAATATTGTCGTCAAAATAGAAGCAGGTATGATCTATTATATATGAGCAGAAATTTCCAATTTATCCTTAAGGTGAATGCCAATGTATAAAACATACAACGAAAGAAAACAATAGGGTAGTATTTATAGTCTCAAGTAATCTCAGATGAAATTCAATTTTCGATTATATATCTCTGGATTTTTCTACAAGAATTCTTAGTAAAATAATAGCTGTTTATTTTGCTGAATAATCATAAATTCATTAACTACGGTTGGAAGCGTCATTAATTAATTTATTGATGACGTTTTCTTCATGAAGTCTTCGGAGCACGTCATAGGCTGTTCGATTTGCTATTCGTAAACGCTGTTTGGCTGTCACAATTTGTAGGCTGTTCGATTGTTATGCCTAAAATAGCCTACATATAGAAGCCAACAAAATATAGAAAAATGGACGAAAAAATAATTCTACCGATGAATGGGCTCTCGCATCCCACCTTATATATAACTTTTAACACCTGTGCCAACCTGTCCTAAATTTTACATAACGTCAGAAATTTCAAGGGCAATTATTAATGGAGAATGTAGGCATGCACATGAATGGTTATAACATCTATATTAACAACAATATCGCAGAAAAATGTAACAACAATACAAATTTCTCATTAACGTATGTATTTTGTTAAAAAAATGGATGATAAAGGTGGAAAACTAACGGAGAAACGACGCCATTAAAAAACGATGATTTTTAAACATTTACATTTTCTCAATCCTTGGCAAGATAAATTATGTTTAAAATTTTTCTGTTATTTTTTTAGCCATTTCTCTCAATCACAAGGTACGTGGAAAGATTGTGCCTTCTTTATTGTCACGTGGAAAAATCGTCAAACTCAAACCTGCAGAAGCTGCGCGTAATTTAGTTAAACGTTAGAATTCTTCGTATATGTACAATATTGGTTATACAAAAAAAAACAGAAACAAAAAAATGCAAAAACACAACGGTTTTTATAGAAATATTTTTGAAAATAAAAAAACAAAAAATAGGAAATAAAAAATAACAATTTTTAATAGTTCAATAACACATCTCAAAAACCGGGGGCTGGATTTTGTTAAATATCCTTATGTAAAGCAAATAAATCTTTTAAAACAATTAAAAAAAAATTATATTTAATGTGCCTTCCTTGAACACAGATATATGGCTCAAATTTTAATACGCTGCATGTGACGCTAGGCCCCCTGATGAGGATATTATTTATATCAGAGAGAATATTGATGCAACAAATTTGTCCTGCAAGAGATAACGGAAGCAATCCCATTTCCGCTAAAAATTGAAAGAAGAACTTCAAAAACATTTACCTAATTTCCAACACATGAGGATTAACAATTAAATGTTAATTGAACAATTTTATCGAAAATCAGAAGGTAAATGCTCTTCCAATTTCAATAAATGAAAGTCCACACGTCTATTTCTAAGTATATTACAGCCAAATCAATGTGAAAAACATGTTAACGACGCTATAAACATTTGTTTTGATAAATATTAGCGCAATTTCACTCTCCGCCGCGTGGCTCTCACGGATCTACGTAGTCATGGAAAATATTTTTTTATTAAAAATCGGTGAAATAAATTTAAATAAAACTCGCTAGAAAGAAGAAACTTAATTAATATTAACAATAGACACTACATAGTTCAATATACTCTCTTCGTGAGCGTTAACGAAGCTTGTCAAAAAACACGTTCCCGCGGCCACGCAGTCCATCCATGCCCCATAAAAATACTATTATCATCATTTATTTTAATTCAACGTTTGTTGACCAAGAGACAATGTTTTACGCAGATACCAAGTGGAAACCAATCTAAATAAGGAAATAAAAAATATATTTTTCGTAAAACTTACTGCTTGGCCACAAGAGGCCATCACAAATTTCACTACACGCTACGCGAATAAAACATTTTCCCCATTATAAGCTCATTTTATAAAAATGTATACATTGGTACATAAAAAATCACTATACATTTTAATGTGCCGTCTTCGTGGTTATCACCAATGCTCGTAAAAAAAACCACGACCCCCTGGGCACAAAGAATATCTACTCCCCGCAAAAACACTATATTCGTCGTTTTTTCCCTCAAAGATAATCAACTTTCAGACAATGTTTTTACGCAGATGCCTAGAACCAACCATTGCCAATGAGGAAATTAGTAAACGTAATCCACAAAAGTTATCGTTTATCCACAAAATTTCATCTCAAAATTCATTACACGCTAGGTGCAAATACATTTTCAATATTTCAAGCGAATTTTATAACAAGGTTTCAACAAAGTCTCATGTGATGGCAAAAATGGGAACAAAAATGGCAACGGTTAGTTTTGGCCTTCGATCGAGTGTTAATAATTAAATGTTTATGAACAATTTTCACGAAAACCGGGGGATTGATATTCCTCAAACTTCGCTAAATGAAAAAAAATTCCTCGAACTCTAACGTGTATATTGCAGAAACAAATTGCCCACCTTGTGAGCGACGAGATATACATTTGTTTATTTGAACTTCAGCGCGATCACACTATCCGCCACGTGGCACTCAACTATTGATGGAGTAGTGGAAAATATTTTTAACTCAAAAACCGAGAAAATAATTTCATTCAAACTCTGTAGGATTACGAAACGGATTTTCCAAGTGACACACCATATATTTCTACATTTCAATGGGTTCTTTGCGTGAGCGTCGCCATAGTTTGCCAAAGAATCACGATCTCTCGGCCACGAAGTTCATCCACGCCCCGTAAAAACACTTTATTCAACATTATCTTTCTTCAACGTTTGTCAAATTTGAGACATGGTTTTTCGTATATACTCAGAGTGATCCATTTCCGGCAACGTGGTTGAAGAGGCGTATGACAAGGGCCTTCCTCAATGGAATAAATGCATGGAGATCGAGCAGCACTATTTGTTGTCTCTCAAACCACACCATACCGTTACCATTGAAAATAGTTCGGCCTCTATTTCTCTACCCTTCGTTTCCTAATCCACATATAAGAAAAGCCTTGCAAGTAACCTAACGGGTGGGTGGCAGGGGATGAGTTGTCACCAACATGCAATACACTATACCTACAGTTACTATAACTACGACTAATTATGCATTTGCATAAATCACTAATGATTGTTATGAGAAAAAGCCTAACAAGCATGCACTACACAACAGATATACTCCCAATGTTCGAGGGACCGTTAATGTTAAACAAAACTCTACTTACGTAACACATAAACGGACAGAGACTCAAAATGAATGCAGAGGACATGCAAAGCGTGCTGCTAGGACAAGATAGCAGATGAGGATGCAAGTATTAGGGATTACTACTTAAGAACTATACTACCCATCGAAAAACCTAGTTTAAAGCCTCATTGGCAGCTGTTATGGTCCCTTATCGTTCGTGGGAAAAATGAAATTTTAAATCTGTCCCTTCTGCAGTCCAGTTCCCTAATTTTATTCTCATGATCGGATCTAACGTAGCACGTTGGATTTCGTAAAATAATATCAATGTTGTCAGAGAATAAATCGATTTGGATCTTACATAATTGATTGACTTTAAATATTAATCGACGGTCTGAAAGCGTTTCCCATCCCAGTTGCTTCAAAAGGTCAGATTATCATACCGGCCTTTAATGCACGCGTTTAAACTAAGTTTTAGAGCCTACCTCATAAGGATCCCAAATACTTGCAGCATATTCCAAGTGGGGTCTAACAACAGAGAAGTAGTAGATATCCCCAACTGTATCGTCACACTTGTCAAGTACTATTTTAACAAATTCCAATTTATTGCGAACGGCCAAGCTTGGCCGTTAATTTCCCGAATATGTTTACTCCACGAATGATCATTAGTCAGTTGGACTCCGAGGTATATAACCTGTTCTACAGTATCTAGTTTGTTTAAATATATGAAAAAGATTATATTGGAAGAAAGTTTACGTTTCCAAAAATTCATAGCTGCCACCCATCGCGCCACTCCTGTATTGCCTTGATGTCCTCAGTTAGCGCTTAATTGCTAATTATTAAGGCTACGCATTTCTCTATACAACAATGCCTCGTCTGCAAATAATCTAAGCTTACTGTCAACTGTTTCACCGATATCGTTTATATGTACAAAAGGAACAGAAGTGGGCCTATGGAAATTCCATGTGGGGCACCTGTTGTGGCTTTTACTTCATTAAAAAAATAGTTCCATATAATACTTTCGGATGGTGTTGTCCGTCTTTCATTCTTATTTTTCCACCAATGCAATGTTCAATGAAGGTTTTTATTTGCTCGTGAAAAGTTTCTACGCAGAATATAGCACTCAGCAGTGAGGCATAATAAAAATATAATGTGTTAAACCTGCACACACGCACTTCTCTTTAATAATCCTAGATTTTTCCTCTATTAATGTCAAGTACCAAGAACGAATTGCTTGCCGCGACGCAATACTAACCTTGGGAGGGATCATCTCCGTAGTTTACGTGCACCTCGTAGGAAATTGTACATTATCCAGCTTACATGCAATTTTTGCAATTTTTGTCTCCATTTTCTCGAGAAAGAATTTTTGTCAGCGATGCAAAAAAATCATAGGATTATAGCCTAGAATATAAAATATGTTTGATTTTTCTATTTAAATTAAGTCAGATAAAACCCTGTTGTTTGACGATAACTGGGGCATCATGGAGTACATGCTGACAAACGCAGATAAAATCAGGAGGTTATGGAATGAAAGGCTCGTATTGTCATGATATTCTGTTCACATGATTTAAAATCAGACTACATTGTGATTCAAGGCTACGATATGTGATTGAAATGAAGAGTCGCGAGGTATTTATTTTAGAATATAACCTTAAATGTTAAAATGTCAAGTATATTCAAACATGTCTCCAAAAAAGTACTGAAATGATTTTTCTTTTTAAAGAAATTTGATAATTGTTTGTTGAAACCTTTTTGAGTCCCAATTTCACAATAAAAAGTAATTTATTTGTTCCCGCGCTTTCCTCATCTCTAATAGTCGTTATCCATTCCTAGAAATGTATCCATGTACATTCCCCGCGCAAAATCTATCCCCTTCACTGGCAATAACCATCCTCGGTTCACATTAATCTGTACTCTAGCCCATTCCATCCCCCCGAACCACTGAAACATGAACTAATGTAGGGATTTGGACACTTTTTTAGACACTCAAGAAAAGATATCAGAATTGCGGTTTAAGTGAAAAAATACAAATTTTGATTCTTGTTACTGTCATTTTAAATATTCAGAAGCTGTTTCATATTTACAGCAGAGTGAATATTTATTAAAAAGGCTTGCATACTACTTCAAAAAGATGGGATACTAGATATACCAAAAAAATGGGAATTGGGGAAACTATGCAGTTATTGGCTACAATACACATAACTCAGTTGACCTTTATGCTATTTGGTATGAACATTTCGATAATTGGTTATTTAATATTTTGTAGAGCATAAGAGAACCTAACTTTAAGATCCACGTTGCAAACAATTTGAGCACCAACAAAACAACCTCCAAAAGGAAAAAAGGTTAACTTTTTCTCATCAACGAACACAATTGAGTCGCGGAAATATTCACAATAAATGGCTTCGGCCCTGCAAAGCATAAGTGAACGTTTTAAACAAATTTTATTTTAATTTCCTTCAGTCAGCTTATCCAATACAAAATATAAAAAAATAATGTCTTCGTATAGTCAACCGAAATTAAATTGGCACCGTCGTTATCTCTGTACCGAGGAAGTCGACTGTGGAGTAAGTTATCTCTATAGCAATCTGCGTTGACAGATAAGTGAGAAAGCATTATTTTGTGGTCCATTGTGTCTATGTGTTTTATTCCTTTGAATTACTTATCTTTGCCATGGTGGTTTAATCTATGAAGTATGTTCTAGAATGAATATATTAAAGACGACAGGCGTTCTTTCGGTTTAGAAGACGATCGTTATAATAATGACATTGACAATACGTAATTCAAATTACAAATAAAATGAAGAAATACCACTTTCACAACAACAAATCCGACAGACCAATTTACAAAAAGTAACTCTATCCTCAATGTCCACAGTATTGTTAATCCGATACCAAATATCATAAATGAATAAAAACAAAATTATTGAAAAATTGGTGCTTCAGAACACAAGTGAAGCTATTGAGAGATAATTGTTGAAACCTAGTAAAATCACTGACCATTAGTTGCCGAAAAAAGTGTAGACGTTATGACTGGCCTCATTCTCTTGGTGAACAATAAACTCGGTGAAACGGAAATACTTATATATTTTCCTGTCGCACAAAATGAGGAAGTGTTATCTCTCTCAGGGAACCGAAAAAAACTAGAAACCACATACCTCAAAAACATTAGTCGGGAATTAAAGTTCAACTCCATATACTTATTGTTTACAAATACTTTATGCCACAGACAGAATATTGCACTAGAAGCATAAAAAACTCTCGACGAGCAGAGAGTTAAGAGTAAATACATGGAAACAAAAATGTTTCCAGTAACATTCGAAATTTGGTTGCTTATTTATATAATTGTTAAATAAAAAGTAAAGAAATGCCTAGAAAATTGTCATGTGTGTAGTATGAGTATAAAAAAATATGTTTCAAATTAATCAAGGCTAAAAAACATGCGCTCTTATCATATGTAAGAAAAGCAATGTCTTATTTATTTTTACTGAAATGAATTTGCGTTAAGAACTTTACGCATTTTTTTATGTAGGCTACCTATGTAGGCTACTTATGCTCAAGGTAACGTATGAAGTTCTGATTTTTTAAACTATTTTTTCCATGACTAGTCGTGCAAATAGAACAACATATTTAAAAATCAGACAAATTCGGTAATAATGTGTTCAGGGAAAATATGAGTTAATACGAATGAACGCAATTCCATTATTTCTGTATGACTGCCTTACTATCTATTAGTTGTAATGTTTTTTTGAAACATGTTCAGTGTAAAAAGCACTTAAAACATTAACATCCTATCACAAAAGTGAATTGTTAGAAGGCTGAAAGACTTTTCAACAGGCTAGGAGGATTGTTACTTTCAAAATGACTACGACAACGAGTACTAGAAAAATTATGAATTGCTTTAATTTGGGTAAGTTAATAAAAAACAGAAAGTGAGACGGTTTTCAATAATTAAGATTCAATCTAAGTACAATATTTGCGATATAGAGAATAATTCCATTTGAATCATATTATCTAACATATTTTGGAATAAGGTTGTTCAAGGTGAATAGTATTTCACAAAATGTCGTGAAATTGGATATTTCATCAGGGCTTAACCGCAGCGGCTGAGCAAGAATATATCTGTGGCATATATCATTCGAGCAAGATGTCAATATGAATTGTTAATGCAAATACCTTGAGAGTGAGGAATGGCCTCGTCCTCAACGGCGTTGCTCTGATTCGTCTGGAGCGAAGAACGGTTATCTGCAGGAACGGGTCGATGAAAGCACTTTCAAGTCCTTCTACGTTGAAAACTGGAAGAAAAGAATAATAATATTTCATTTAGATTCATAATGTACTTAAAATCTATTGAAACACGTATGTACTTGGAGATAAGTCGAAAGCGGAATGTATGACGAGCGTATGAAGTTAGAACACATTGTATTGGTTTTTAAAAATCAGAAGCATGACTTTTAGATCTCGGATATTCAAAACTTTGGATTCGCTTGACAGTAATATCTCGATGCAAGCCAAAATATATTAATGCAAGAAAATTTTTGCCATAACTAGCAACTTAGCCTCGTGAGGCTATACGAAGTAGCTTTTTTGAAAGGAGAAAATTTGTTCTTTAAATATTTCTCCAATTCTTTGTCTATTGGTTGAAATAGAATAAACATTCTCAAAATTTGATTTCTCCTTAGACTTAAAGCCGATGTACGAGTATTTCTTGCAATGGAACCATGTCTGACCATGAATCTAGCATTTTACCAGAGAAAAAGTTTATAAACCTCGATTAAAATGATCATACCTTGCAATTGAGCGTTGATCTGTTGAGAACGAAGTACGGTTCAAAGAGTCGTCTGATGTTCTCTAGCGGAAATTGCTGACTGGTCAGTACCTCTCTCTCTTTCTGATCCTTGTACGTGTTTGAACAGAGTCGATGGTGTGAATGACTCGCTTCTCAAACACCGCCTTTTTATGTCAACCGACGGGCAGGTAACGAAGCAGGAGTATGAGGAATTATTTTTTGCTCGAAGAGCTCGCGGCCAATGAAATCGCCAGGAAAGTCTCAGTGGAGTGAGTTGGGTGCGTCAACTAAGTGTAAGGAGAATACCTAGAATGGTATTATAAATGGAATGGCTTGGTTTCGGAAGATGACGAAATCAATTCCAGAAGCTTCTATTCCGCGAAGCATACCCATCCCGCTCCCTGTACGGTGACCACCAAAGCGATTGTTATATGTTACGATTGATATATTATTAGCTGCACACTTCTCAAGCGAAGGGAAGACTTCCTCTTACTGCGATATCAGCTTAGCCGACGAGAGCGAAGGGAGCTCGAGTTATCTCTTCCGGTTGGATATTTTTTCTAGAGGAAAACTCTGTCTCGTATTCTCGAAATGAACAAGAAGACCTTATAGAAATAAATGTCCTCACTTCCTCTTTATTTTATTTCCGTTTTATCGTTCATATGGATTATTCCAAGACCCGACTTAAATTCTTAGATACCTCTGAATGCGCACACGTGTTTTTGCTCTGAATGCGCACAATTGTAAAAACGCACTAAGGCGTTTTTACAATTGTTCTTCTCAAAGATGTGAGAGTGAGCGTTTCCCTATTACTATTTGTTATTGTGTTTTCCTCCTCTAAATATTCTCGTAGCAAAGTGACGGCGCATGGTTTAATAAAAGGCAGACATTTCTGGGTCGATCATTCTCAATTAAAAAATCCTAAACTACACAATAATCCTCAAGTATTGAAAAATAAGAACTAGAAAACATGATTGGTATCAATTATTGCCAATTATACTGTTACATGGTCAGGACTGATCGAAATATTTATAACGACAGTCTAGGCATTCCTTGAGCATCACGGACTGAAATAAATTCGTGTTGAGAAAGTATGGTCTATTACTAACGCGAAGTCAGGGGTGACCCTTCCAAAAGGTAAACAGTACTGTGGTTAAGTAGGGGTCTGTGCTTACGTCAAGTAACGGGTTGCATAACAAAATATCAAAGAGAACTGTGGTAAAGTACGGGTCAATGCTAATGTGAAGTCAAGGGTGGCTTTCGCAAATGCCAAACAGTACCTTGGTAATATACGGGGCGGTACTAACGTGAAGTTTAGAGTTGCATTACCTAATGGCATGCAGTACTGTGGTAATGTATGGGCCGGTACATAATTCTCGAACCCGCTTCTTCCATTCCGGAAAATAGAAATGTATTGAAGAAATATAGCTTTTAACATTAGACATCATTTTCCATTTTATGGAAATCATTAATCACATAAGGTAAAACCATCAGGCTGTTGAAACTACTCCAGAAATAAGTTCCAGAATGGAATAAATATCACATACAATATCTTTGTTTCTGACACCATATTTAAATACCAAATAGTTTGTTAACTATATTATTAATTTATCAGATTATTGCACGACACAATAGCTATTCAATAGCAAGACTGGAGTGGAGACACATCACGTATAAATATCAGTGTCTTTAATTTGCATTCCTATTGCTACTGTGAGATGCCATTGATACTTAATTATCCACGACGATCATATGATTCCAGTACAATTTATAATTCTAAAATAACATTTTTTAAGAGGAGTAGAAAATACTATGAGCTACTTTGTCTATGTAATACGTTGTGACGTGATGATTTTATTTAATTAATGAATTAAATGCCAATTTTGTCGTTAAAAGAGCAGCAGAAATAATGTATTAAGTATCAGTATAAAAATCCCACTATATCCTTAATGTGAATGCCAATGTATGTTTTCCATAAGAGAAACCTGACATTCATAGTCACAAGTAATCTCAGATTAAATTCAATTTTCGTTTACATATCTCGGATTAAATTAAGTTTGCAATTAATAGTCGTTCAAAAATCTCTAGTTCACTAATCTCTGTTTCATCAATTACTAAATATATATTGTACATTTCTGTTAGAATTCTTAGTAAAATAATGACTGATTATTTGGCTGAATAATCATCAATACATGAACTACGGTCGGAAGCGTCTTTAATTAAAGTTTTGATGACGTATTCTTCATGCAGTCTTCGGAGCACGTCATAGACTGTTGTATTTGCTGTTTATCTACACTGTTTAGCAGTCACAATTTGTAGGCTGTAGGAGTCTTATGACTCAAATATGCCTTACGGATGGATACAAAATATAGAAGAAATGGACGATAAAATAATTCTATCGATGAAAGGGCTGTTGCATCCCACTATCTTAATAAATTTTAACACCAGTGCCAACCTGTCCTAAGTTTTGCATAACGTTAGAAATTTCAAGGGCAATGACGAAAGGAGAATTCAAGCATGCGCTAGAACAGTTATAACCTCTATATTAACAACAAAAGCGCAGAGATATATAAAAAGATATAAATCTCCCATTAACGTATATATTGCTTAAAAAAATGATGAAAATGGCCAGAACTAACTGAGAAACGACGTCATGAAAAACAATGATTTTTAAACATTTAAGTTATAAATGTTTTCAATAATGGCGAGATAAATTATTTTTTTAATTTTACTGTTATTTTTTAACTCATTTGTCTCTATTACAAAGTACGTGGAATGATTGTGCATTCTTTATTATAACGTGAAAAAAGTCAACGTAAGGCCTGCAGCAGCAGCGCGCAATTTAGTCAACAAATAGAATTATTCGTATATAAACAACTATGGTTATAAAATAAAAACATACAAAAAACTGGCAAAAACACAGGAAGATAGGAAAGGTCAAATAACAATTTACAAAGTTTAACAACAAAAATATCTCCAAAACTGGGAAATAGATTCGGTTAAATATTCCTACACAAAGCAAATGAACGTTTTTAACCCTTTCGAGACGGTGGAATTCTCTTTTTAACATGACTGCTACACTGAGCTCCAAGAGACTTTTTCGTACCCTCTGTACGGAGCATTTTTGCGGGGCATCCGTTAAGAAGGGTCTCGCAGGTAATCACACACCCCCAGACCCCAACCTTTTTTGACCCGTCTTAGTAGGGACTCCGCATTATCTCGAACTCTGAGGGTAGTTGGGCTACCTCATTTCCGGGTTTAAAACCCTCCCTGCGGCATTGTTTCGCAGTCAACCTATGATTTGTTTATATGTATTAGCTACATGCATAATTGTTGCTTTCTCTTGAATTACAGACTTTAGACTGAATTCCTAGTTTTTTTCTGTGCATTGTCAAATTTTAAACGAAGCTCTACGGTCAATATAAACGGATTTAATACAACAATCATTTCCAATCCGAAAATAAATTTTAATGGATGTTAACTCTTTTAACAACAAAATATTGAAATAAACTATTCCGGGTATGCATTATCAAGTGTTGGTATCATACTGTAATTGAGATTTTAGTTTATATTTATCGTAGAATTTCGTTTAAAAATTGTAAACGCTCATCAAAAGACAGAAAATTCAATTCTTAGTTTATAATTTCTGAAATAAAAAAAAACATAAATTTGAAAAATGACTGATTTAACAATCGTATGACCGCGGTCCCTTTCCACAAAGAGGGGTAATATACGACGAGGGGTACCTGCTCCCGGATTTCGTGGGTGAGGCCTAACCCCAGCTGCGTTGGGTCCCAAAACTAAGCCTTCGCGTACCCGCGACCGTCATAAAAGGGGGGGGGAGCACGAAGCCGAATATATCCGGCATTCGTTCCCTTGGCCAGAAAAATCTACGACGAATATATTCGGCCTTCGTCTCCCTGGTCAAGAAACTTAAAGCCGAATATATTCGGCGTTAGTAGGGAAAGGGTTAAACAATAAGAAAATAGTATATTAAATGTGCCTTCCTAGTAAACAGAGATATGGCACATATTTAAATACGCTGCAAGCGACGCAACGGCCCTGCTGGGTATATTATTTGTTTCATAGCAAAGATTGTTGCAACAATGTCGTCCTGCAACTAATGACTAAAGTAATGCCATTTCCACCGAAAATTGAAAGAAAAACCTAAAAAATATAAACTTTATTTCCTACACTTGACGATAAACATTTTTATGTGAATGATCAATTTTCTTGAAAACCGGAAGGTTAATGTTCTTCAAACTTCGCTAAATGAAAATCCAAGCGTCTGTCTTTAAAATGAACACAGCCGTAAGAATGTTTAGTACTTATAAATGACGCTTTTAACGTTTGTTTTATTAATCGTTAACGTTATTTCACTCTCCACTGCGTGGCGCTTACGGATCTATGGAGTAATGGAAAATATTTTTTATCTAAAAAACCTCGAGAATTATTTAAACTCGCTAGAAAGACGAAACACAAATAATATTAACAATAGACACTATATATGTCAATGTGCCCACTTCGTGAGCGTCACCAAGGCTCGTCAGAAAACCACGATCCTGCGGTCACGCAGTCTGTCCATGACCCGTAAAAACAATATATTCAATAATTATTTTTATTCAACGTTTGTTAACTAGGAGACAATGTTTTTATGCAATCACCAAGAGAAAATCCATTTAAAAAGGAAATAAAAAAATTATTTTCATAAAGTTTACCATTTGGCCTTAAGAGGCCTTCCCAAAATTAATTATACGCTAGGTGAACATAACATTTTCCCCATTCCGAGCGCATTTTAAATAAAAGTTTACATTATTACTTACATACTCTATAATCTACCTCTTTGTGATCGTCATCAAAGCTCGTCAAAAAACCACGATCCCGTGGACACACAAATTGATTCCACTCCCTGTATACATACTTTATTAAAAATTTTTTTTCTTCAAGGTTTATCAACTTTAAGACAATGCTTTTACGCAGACACCTAGAACAAACCATTGCCAATAAGAAAATTTGTGCATATTTCCCTAAATGTTTAACGTGTAGCCACTATAGGTCATCCTGAATTTCATTAAACGCTAGGCGTAAATAACAATTTTCATATTCCGAAAGGATTATATAAAAATTAATTACTTAACAAAAATAGTTGCTACAAACTTGTGCAGTCTAAGGTGATGAAAACAATGCCTTTCCTACGGGTTGTTGAAAAAAAAAGTCTGTATAAAAGTCTTTTAGTCTTTTAAAAGTGTACATTTTAGCTTACACATAAGGATAAACAAATGTTAATTACAATTTTCTCAAATAGCCGGAGATAGGTCTTCGTCAATATGCGCAAAATGAAAGACCACATACCATTCTCTAACTTGTATACAGTCGAACCATTGTTCCTTCCTTCTTATCGACGATATAAACATTTCTATTATTGGAAGTGAGCGCAATGTTGCACACCGCCACTTGGTGCTTGACGATTTAGGGAGTAATGGAAAATAATTTTTATCTTAAAAATGGTGAAAAAAATTTCGTTAAAACTGGGTAGGAAGACCTACTATAATACAACCTACTTCACATATTTCGCCATGTTACATATGCACTCTTCATGCACACGTAAGTAACTTTCATTTTCTTCATCATTTCATTTTAATGGTTGTCATCAAAGGCGGCGCAAAGGCCGAGCATCAACTGTTGCTCCACCATTGACTTGGGCGTTAAGGTGAACCGATTTGAGTTTGCTAGCTGGGAAGGAACTAGTCAAAAAATTAGTGTGGGTCATTATTAAGTAGTGGCTTTAAAAGTCTGGGTTAAGTAGTTCAATGTGGTGCGTATGCTTGAAATTTATTCTAATCACGGATTAGTTACAAGTCAAATTTCAGAGTAGTTGCAAATCGTAAAATAAAAGATTGCACCTCTGTTATGGTCATAATATAGACCAACAAATATTGCAGATCAGTTACAGACCATGGAATATTACAGAGCAGTTACAGACCAGTTTGTTTGACCCATTCCAATTCCAGACCATTCCTTTTACAGACCACTTAAACACCAGAAATTGCCCTTTCAGATCAGTTATAGACCTCTTCCAGATTAGCAACAGACCAGATATTTTTACCTGGGTTGGCATTTGGATTCTCATTTTTAAAAAGTAATTCCTAGTGCAAAAAATTTAATGCGATTATAGTAAAGTCAGGTTTGTAGATAAAAAAAGTTCTGTGCACTTATTGGAGAGAACATTTCAAGGAATATGTGATCAATGAGTTTGATGCCCGAGGATTTGTCAAAGGAAGTGTTTTCAAAAGTCAAGGTTTAACTCCTCTCAAGAGTGAAACTTGCGGAAAGGTATTAAAAAAGAAGCAGAATTTATATGTACATAATCATATTCACGGTGATTTAAAGCCATTCAAGTGTGAAAGGAGTGCTAAAGAGCTTAAATGGAATATAAGTTAACCAGCAGATTGTCACGCACAGCAACTTGAAAGACATGTACTTTTTAATCGCCCATCATAAATGCAACGATGGCATTAATTGTGCCACGTGGTTTAGCTGTATTAGTATCTAAAATAATTGGGTGATGTTAAACTATTCACTGCAAGTTGCAGTTAAAGGAGCAACAATCTACAGTCCATCTGAGATATCAACGGTAGTCAACACCATCCCTTATTTAACTGTACAACCCATTCCATTAGAACTAGGGGTGAAATATATCGTGGCTGTCTATGTAGCTGATGTAACTTCTTATGCGAACTGTGCAAATATGTAGGGCAAACTGCCCAATAAATAATGTTTTTATCAGACAAATTAAAATGGAACTGACACCGATAAATATGGCAGGCTCATAAAACTGTGTTCCACTCTGAGAACTTCATTCCGTACTCTGCATAATTAGTTTTCCATTCAACTTATTTTAACTTATCTCGATATGTGATAAAAACAGAGTGGTAGCGCATCAGCGGCATGTATTTAACATATATTACGCATGCGCTATTGATGTGGTGTAGCTGCACGTGTTTGCAGCATGCTACGAAATATTGCTGTAGGGACGAGGATTATTTTTGTTGAAGTTAAAATCTGGGGTATTGGTTTTAGAAAATCGAATATTTAATGACGTTCTAAGGAAATCAAGTTATGGCATTTTAAGTGAACGTCTCCAGCAGTCGTTAGAAATATCTGATATGTAGAGGATTGATCCTTTAGCTTTGTTTAAGAGCAGTTTGTAGAACATATATCCTAAGAGTTGTTCATTCTTGCGTGACTTTTTGTTGGACTCTAGCTATACTAGTTAGTGTCCTTTGGGCATGTGCAAGTTGATGGTATTACTGTATTTATTTCAGTTTTCAAATTTAAATATGCTTACTAACAATACTTATCTAATCAACTGTACATTTGGTAGAAGAGTTGCTTGCTAACTGGTAGGGTGTCTACCCATTAATGCATCTCTAGTGTAGAGAAACCCCCTGCCACACACCGCTGAGGTGGCTTGTAGGGTAGTTTGTAGTTGTAAATGTACTCTGACGGAGACCAAGGATTTTTTTCTGTTTTCACTACTCTCGACAACATCTTAAGAAATTCATTTCACATGATTGGCACATGCCATAGAGATGGAATTTTTGTTCAAGCGGAATTTGATGCAGATTGTGGTAGTAGCCATGCTGACATCATGACTTAGCAAGAAAGTTTAGGTCAACAGGATAAGAGGCATATAAAAAAGATCTAAAAAATCTGATACTTTGATAATTTCTGGAAATTAATCTAATTTTCTTCTTCTTACCCCTCCCTGTAATTCCGGCCTCTTCCATAATTTTCAATGAACTTGAGTTTTTTATAAAGTTTTTACCTTTTGAGTGGGATACATAACACTCTTATTATCGGCACTATAACATTTTTCAATTCTACGATAGTTAAATTATTTATTCAGAAAATAATAAATCAGTGATCATTCGAATAATTACTTGTGCCAATAGTTATTTGCGCCTTGTTTCTAAATTCCATTTACAGGGGCTCAAGGTGGCATGATACGAAAAATACATATTCATGAAGAAACTCATGTTTTAGTGTAAACACCAAATTTGTCATATAAAACGGCTGGAAATAAATGTATGTATCTCGAATGCAATGCTACCCGTCAAACTTTCCCTGGAGTAAGATTTTTTCGTATCCTGTCAAGGGATTCTGAAATAGCCAATTGGTTGAAAACTGTGGTGAGTAAAATAGTTCAAGATGGACTTACCGTACTAATCCCAGGGGAAATATTCTATAAGTGACTGTTGAAAGCTATTAAAATTTGGTCTAAATTTTCTATAAGTATGTATAAAAAAACATTTAAGTATTTATAAGAAAACGTATAAGTAATTATAAAAACACCTATAAGTTATTACAAGAAACCCTATAAGTAACGTTGCAGCAGCAGAGGAAAAGAAGGTAAAGATGAGGAACGAAACTATCAGAATAGGCACGTGGCATGTTAGGAATATGCTGAGGGTGAGGAAGTTAGAGAAGATAAAGCAAGAAAGGGAGAGGGTGGGTGTAGACATCATGGGTATGGGTGAAGTAAGATGGATGGATGACAGGGATTATTGTAGCGACGATTATAGAGTAATTTATAGTGGAGGGAATGAAAGTCAGCGCGGGGTAGCATTCGTAATGAATAGGAAACTAAGTGGAAAAGTAGTGTATGCAGAACAAGTGAGTGATAGGATTATAGTCGTGGAACTAAAGGCAGATCCAATGAATTTTGTAATAATCCAGGTTTATATGCCTACCTCTAATCATAAAGAGAAGGTGATAGATTGGGTATACGATCAGCTAGAGGAAATAATTGGTATGATACCTGGGAGTAAGCACTTGGTAGTAATGGGGGATTGGAACGCGGTGGTGGCCGAAGGAAGAGATGGGAGGAAGATGGGCGACTACGGGCTAGGAAGGAGAAACGACCGGGGCGAGAAAGCTGCGGAGTTTTGCCGTAGAAATAACCTATTTATTTCAAATATATGGTTCAGACATCATCCTCGACTTAGGTACACTTGGAAGAAGCCGGGAGGCACAGATAGGTTCCAGACAGATTATATAATGGTTCGTCACTGACACAGGAATAGTGATAAAAACCCGCATACTTATCCGAGAGCTGATGCAGACACAGACCAAAACATATTAGTCATGAAATGTCGGGTGAAACTGAAAAAGATAAAAATGGGAAGAAGTGTACGAAAGTGGAATACGGAGGCATTAACTGGGGCAATTAAGAATAAGTATCGAGAGAAGGCTGATGAGATAATGGGTGAGGAACACAGAGCTAGATCAGTGGAAGATGAACGGGGGAGTTTGAAAAATGGAATTGTTGAAGCGGCGAAAGCAACAGTAGGCGTAGTGAGTGAAACTAAAATGGAAAAACCGTGGATCACGAAGGAGATGATCAGGGAGATGGAGGTGAGAAGGAAATGGAAGAGCGTACACTCAGAACTAGGTAAGAGAAAATACCTAGAATTTAATAACAGGTTAAGAAGTGAAAAAAAGAAAGCAAGAGAGGAGTGGTGGAGAGAACAGATCGACGCGTTAGAGAATTACCTAAAAGAGGGAAGATCAGATACATTATATAGTAAAGTAAAGGAGCTGAAACGTGGTAATAAGGGAAGGGGAATTACAACGATAACAGACGAGACGGGAAAGGTAACCATAGAACCGAAAGAGATACAGGAGAGGTGGAAGGAGTATGTTGAAGAGCTGCATGGTAAAGAAATGACGCCCAATATGTTAGATATAGTAGGGGAAGACGATATCTACAGAGATGGCATCGGAACAAGTATCCTCGATTGCGAAATTGAAAAAGCTCTACAAGACATAAAAAGGAATAAGGCGGTGGGAATAGATTACATACCTGCAGAGTTTTTAAAGAGCATGGGGAAGAACTGAATAGGAAAATTTTTTGCGCCTATTCGTAGGATCTATGAGGATGGAGTGTGGCCGGAAGACTTCGCGAAGACTTTACTAATTCCTATAACAAAGAAAGGTAAGGAAAAACGTGCTACGACTATAGGTCAATAAGCTTAATATCCCACGCGGCCAAATTAGTTCTGAGGATTCTAAACAGGAGGCTAGAGAAGAAGGCAAATGAATACCTGGGTGACGACCATTTCGGGTTTAGGAGAGGAATGGGAACGCGAGACGCTATAGCGGTGATGAGGACGCTAGTAAAAAGAAACCTAGAGTATGGGCAGGATGTCTTTGCATGCTTCGTAGACTTCGAGAGGGCGTTTGATTGGGTGGAATGGACGAAATTAATGGGAGTGTTGAAGAAATTTGGGGTCGATTGGAGGGACAGGCGTCTGATTCAAAATTTGCATATGAATCAGACTGCGCAGTTTAGGGTAGCCAATAGAGAATCGGGATGGGCCACGATAGGACGGGGAGTGCGTCAAGGGTGCCCACTATTGCCGTTGCTTTTTAACGTGTATTCAGAAGAAATGGTAAGGGAGGCATGGGGGAGAAGGAGGTAGGAATAAAGTTAGGAAGGGAGCTGATAAAATCAGTGAGATTTGCAGATGATCAAGCATTGGTTAGTCAGTCGGCCAAGGGGTTGCAGTTAGTAGTGAACGCATTGGAGGTGCATTGCAAAAAGTATGGGATGAAGATCAATCACAAGAAAACGAAAGTAATGAGATTTTCTAGGAATAAGAAGGCGGGGCTTAATATAAGGGTGGGATGGCAGAAGATAGAGCAGGTCGAGCAGTTTACTTATCTTGGTAGTATTTTGGAGGAGAATTGGTTTAGTGGTAATGACATCAGATGCAGAATTGCGCTAGCTAAAGAAGCGTTTTCGAAGAGAAGGGAATTGATGAGGGGGGTCATGAGAAGAGACGTAAAGAAGAGGCTGGTGAAAACTTTAATATGGAACGTGGCGCTATATGGGTCGAAAACTTGGTCATTGCGAAGGAAGGATGTGCGTAGACTTGAGGCCTTTGAGATGTGGGTTTGGAGAAGGATGAAGAAGGTTAGCTGGATGGCAAGAAAGACGAACGAGCAGGTATTGGATATGGTCGGATAGGAGAGGAAGCTTGTGGCAGAGGTTCGGAGAAGGCAGAAGAGATGGA